>OX123206.2:3778314-5037752 GCA_944739405.2 Euclidia mi
TTGTCATAAATACAAAAAAAAAACTTTCTATAAACTACATAATAAATGTTCTCTTCTGTTTTTCCTTCCAGCGTTTCTTTCTACATTTCTGGCCTCCACTTTAGTTCGTAAGACTGTTTTTATTTTACGTTTTTTGTACCCTTTTTAATATCCTTGTCGAACACATCACATTTGTACATACGGATCACTGCGCTTCGATAATGTTATGCATGGTTTAGTGTACAGCTATGAAATTGCGTCATCACATCGTGTTATATCGTTTATATCTGACAAATTATTATATGCTTCTGCATATAATAATTTGTCAGATATAAACGATAAGTTTTACAAATATTTATAGTCTAAGAGCTGTTCGGTAATCCAACATTTCTATGTTGGATTACCGAACAGCTCTTAGACTATAAATATTTGTAAAATTTTATTCAAGTTTAGAGCAAGTTTTGTTCCTGCAAGCTTGAAAATAGCTTTACTATTTTACCAAGTTGCTGTCTAAAAGCGTACTGGACAGGTCCCGTTGTTTATTGAAAACATGGCACAATGACCCAACGTGCTCCCCCCCACTCATATACCGCTAGTATTTTAAGCATAGTCTCTAGTCAAAATGTCACAAGTCTATACAAAGCACAGCGATCACAGGCATGATATCGGCGCGAGTCGAACGAGTGTAACTGACTTATGCCAACAGCCACAGCGGTGGTTAAAGCAGGCAACTAGTATAAAGGCTCAGTTTAATAGTGATTATAGTCTAAGAGGTGTCCGGCATAAAAATATAATTATTGTACACTGTATATACAATATTAAAATAGTGGTATTGGCGCTTAGAAGCTTGCCACATAGTGTATAATTCATATACAGCAATGAGTATTCTTGATCATCGTAAACAGTATATAATTATATTATATATTGTAAAAAAAATAACTCATGTATTATGTGGTAACTTTGTTCACTTAGGAAAACCCAAGTATGTGTTGTCATTACTATGTTATGTGGTTTTTGTGGTAATATGTCATCATAATATAAGAAAGTAGTATAAAAAAACAATTCTGCTGACTGCCGAAAGGAGTAAAAAAATAAGACAAATTCAGAATAAAGATATTATTTTATATGAGATGGCAAAATATCTTTGCAAGCGATTTTGCACTGTCATTTGTTGACAGGAACTAGGCAGCGATAGCCGAGTGGATATACCAATAGACTGCCATGCAGAGGGTATCGGGTTCGAACCCACGGCGCGCATCAATGACTTTTCGGAGTTATGTGCGTATTGATTTGTTAATTATCGCTTGTCCCGTGCCTCGGAGAGCACTTTAAGCCGACGGTCCCGGTTGTCATGAAGATCTTTGACAGTCGTTACAGGGCGTGAGTACCTTCTTAGTCAACTGACACTAGTCTAAACCATGGAATATCGCTATTCCTTCGGGTTGCGGAGGTCAGACAGGCAGTCGCTCTGTGGAAAAGCTAATATTCAGCCAAATCCGGTTAGACTAGAAAGCGGACCCCAGATTGTAACTGGGATAACGCTAAGAAGATGATGATGATTTGTTGACAGGAACTATTTGCGAATAAATAAATAAATTTAAATAAATAAAATTATTAGAATAACATCATTTTGAAATAGGTTTGATAGATGAGAAGAAATATTTATGTGTTGTATTATGTATTTTAAAAAGTAGCACAATCCTTTATTGACCTGCTACACAAATTACTTATCTTGTTGCACAAAGCATACAATTCCAAATGATTCAACAATC
Organism: Euclidia mi; assembly: GCA_944739405.2. NCBI lineage: Eukaryota > Metazoa > Arthropoda > Insecta > Lepidoptera > Erebidae > Euclidia > Euclidia mi. The sequence goes on from OX123206.2 coordinate 3,780,066, forward strand.
GACCTTGTAAACTATCTGCCTTACCTTAATCTTAGATAACAAGAATCTCGGATATTATCAGCGATCATATTATATACATAAACATCTTAGAAAAACCAAATATGTACTCTAAGGTCTAAATAATAAAGTTGGTTTTCAAATAAAACTTGATCTCATCTTAAGTATTTTCCACTATGAGAAAAATTGATCAGTTATGCAAAGCAGTAAGAGATATATTGAAGAAATAATACTTTTTAAATAGATTTCGTGCCTAGCGAACCGCTCCTAAAAGTTCGCGTGCTAAAAAGGCCTTGTATAATTTGAACTTAATGTCTTTCGTGCGTGAATATAATTTAGTTTATTAAAGAAGATACTGTTTTACTGTGGGATATAAAGGTGCTTACGATGGTGTGGTGTAGTTTTACTGTGATTTCCGTGAAATTGAAGTAAAATTAGAAGTGTAAAAGTGGTTAATTAAACGAGAAATGCGTAATTGTTGTGAAATTTTAAGAAATAATAGTCACTCTGTGTTCATGCATCTTAGTGGGTAGTGATGTCATATAAATGATGATATTATATAAATATTATGAAATAATTACTTTTTCAAAATGTTATTGATTATTATACGTTTTTGCTACTGATGTTCTTTAAAGCCAAAAGTCTTATCCGTCAAAAACCGAGTCTTGTTTCTGGAAATTGAAAATAACAAAATGCCAAAGGACAGTGATGGCGTGATATTACCATTGGCAAGACTGGTCTGTCAATATATCGCTAAATTGGTGATAGATGAGCTGAGAAGAAGTAAGTTAATAAACCCTCCTCGTTCTGGTCTTAAAAAAATGTTTTGTTATGCTTCAGTTAATGAATTACGGGTAGACATATAAATATTTGGCAGCCATTCCAAGAAATCGGTGTCCACATTGTGGGCACTTGATTTGTAATAAATAGTATGTATTTGAAGAAAAAAAATGTTATTCAAAGGAGTTTTAAGAAGTTAGGTTAGGCTATTTTATGAATAATTATGCAAGATTTTATTGTAATTCCGTGCAGGTCAAAAGTTATTAACCTTCAAATGAAAATAGAAATTGCACTAAATAATGCTTCGATCATATTTTTTTTACAATTGAGCAAAATATACACATAATTATTACATTCATGATAGTTACACAGTAATCACGGCCAGTAAAAAACACTTTTAACTACCTATTAATAAACACGTAGTTGAGAATTTACCAAAAATGATGAAATCGTCAATTCTGAAATGAAAGAGTATGACACAAACAAATGCATATTGTATATTGGTATCTACTTGTTGTACAACAATAGGGTAGTTTCCAGGGTCAAAATAATTACATTTTATTTAGTCCGTATTTTAGATTATAAAAAAATATTGGACACGTATTTTTCTTTTTTCGATTAAATAAAAAATAACAAAGATTGAGCGATATCTTGGTCATTTTTGGTTTAATTTACAAATAAAAAAATACGTATCGCTTATTTTTGAATAATCTAAAGGACGGACTTATAAAATTTTTTTAGTCAACTAACCTATTGATTTGCCATTTGAGATCTTTCTCAAGTTGTTACAACCATTTACGAAACCTTTTTATACGAATTTACCTTTATAGCCCTTGTAAATTTTCAGTCAGTGTTCTAAGACATTTCAAATAATGATCTCAGCGCGTATTCATTTAGTCCAGTCTAAAATTAGCTATGGTATGTGGTTTATTCTGCGTTATCCCTTCAATGGCGTCAACTATTGGGTCCAAATGTAGATCTTAATCGTCCAAGGGCCCACGCAAACATACAAATAGAAATAAGTCACCAATATTGCTGCTGCCGTTTGGTTTTCAGTGACATACAAACATATATAAATAATATTTGTATAAAGTGTAAGCTGAATATGTATATATGTACAATATAGCTTATACAAACAATTGTTTATTTCTAGCGTTGTACATAAGTAATAAGCCAGATAATAATATAGGTAAGAATTCATACATTATGTCACTTAGATGCCACCGCCATTTCAAAACCCTTTGCAATACGCATGTGTACAAGAAAATAATGTAGAAATAAAATAAAATAAATTGTGGCCATGCAATTGCAGTTTGTTGCAAAATCTGTTTCATATAAAAAAGAAATATAATTAAGCTTATATTATCTATATAATCTGATCTTTCTTTTCTGTATTATGCGTAATTTCTGGCAGGCAAAACTAGTTTTGCCTGAGCATGTGTTAGTTATAACCATTATTATTAAAGCTCTTGCTCAATTTAAAATTCAATAAGCTCGTATTGCGTGGATAACGAGTTATTTTAGTCTAGGCAAATCTGGTTTATCCTGAGCAGATGGTACTTAAAATGTATCTTCGACGCCGTGCTTTTGCGACTTAAAGTAAATAGTTCAATCAAAATTATTTGATAAAGTTTCCACATCCTCTATCTATCTTATTATATGCATTTGATACGCGACCTAGTTATTATTATCACTTTTATGAAACAGCCAATCTGATTAATCCTTTAAAATCTTCTTTTCTGAGTGCTTGACATCTTCTGATAGCATATCCAAGGAATAAATTTGTTGATTTTTATACTATTTCAATTAATCATTTTATTCTGAGATTGATTTCGTAGAAATACGATTTTCAGCATATCATCAACTGGAACATATATTCAGAGAATATCTCTTTCTATATCAGTCAATATAGTTTATTCCTTAGTTTTATCAGCATTTTATAAAAATAATACCAAAAATATCTTCTTTAAGCTTCTACACTGATGCAGCAGATTTATCTCCGACGACAAATCTCTCAAATTATACATCTTCACTTCAGTATTTTCTCAATTGAATCACACATTTCACAAAAGAGCGCCATAATTATCATTATAGTAGACGATAAATGAATACATTTATCGTCTACTATAATGATAATTATGGCGCTAAGATCATTGAATATCTTCATTTAGAATGATGGCTCAGACCAGAAACCTGTTCTATAACATTTGGACCAGCAATATTTGGTAATCATATTTATCATACCGGCAATAAGCAGCAATATACGATTTGCTCAAAATATATTATTGAATCTTTCGTCAGTTCATTTAAATTCCCAGTGTTATCAAACAGTAGACATAATATAAATGTCTCAAAGCGGCAGTTATTTTATGTCCTGATTCATGTAACGAGTGTCAATCTTGTTGTACTTTTAGTCCGATAACCACGGCTTGGGGCAACCGTGCTGAAATGGCAGAGCTAAAACGTAGACCTTTCTTTTTCTTTCATATAGTTGCGCAGAGCCACTAATGGCGAAATGAAAAAGCAACATTTCCGAAAACACGTCTTGATTTCTTTAGAAATGTTGCTACTTTTTTAAAGTTCTAAATTCTGATAGTTGACGAATGATTCATATATTTTTGGCAATAACCCACACATGCATATATCAGGCTCTGTTCTATACCATTGCATCATTCAATCACACATTGTCATAAAATCCAAAGCTGCAACGAACCTGTCTACGTTCACGTACCGAATCAAGCATTCATTCAACACCATCTATCACACGTTTCAATACATTTCCTTAAGTCCAAAGCTGAAACAAATATCTTGTTCCCCACGAAGCAAGTCTTGCAGTCATCATCATCACAGGATTGCAGCGTTAATAAGGATGTTTCCAGCTAGTCAAATCAGACACTTAATAGTTAATGTAATATCAGAAACAATCTCCTACGGATCTTTTTATAAGATATCGAATACCGGCGTAATTTTTTTGCTGCCAAGTACAGAACTAATCTTCTGTATATGATATATAAAATTCTTGGGTCTGACTGACTGACTGACAGAGAAGGACCAGCCGAAACTACTGCGCGCAAGAAGCTGAAATGTGGTATGAGGACTGTCGGGGTGGACAAAGAAGGGATTTCCTGAATTACCCACGGGGTCTAGTAAACCGGTTACCTTAAAAATTAAATTTAAAATAGAGTTCCAACATTAATGAGGGTGTTTGAAAATTATTCTGCCACCAGCCAGCGTTTCATATGCGTCAGGTCCAAACTCTGCCTAAACACGTACACACACATGCAACAAACAAACACAGATGTACCAATGTATAGGTGCTCTGACACTTTTGACAGGATTCTGGACCTGTTGCCTCTGTTAACTTATGTAATTTATTTTACTAGCCGGAAACATCCCTATCATCATTCACATACATTGCCCTCAACCTTCAAGCTGCTACTATACCCTTGAGGTCCAAAACCCAAGTCGTGCATAATCATCACCATCATCATCATTGCAGCATGCGCGGCGGCCCGACCGCAGTCCCTCCCTGGAGCGGAGACGTTGAACACAGCGCAAGGACCCGCGTCTCTCACCAGCCTGACGCCCGACCATCAGCTAAGGGAGGACTTCACCGTGCTGGCTAAGGATCTGGTGGCGAGCTTGAAGAATGTTGTTTCTACACTGGTGAGTAAAGAAGAACGCATGACAAATAATTTATTTGAATAAAAGATAAAAAGACACAACACACACGGTAGAGAAAGGCTTTCATTATAAATACACGCCTGTCGTCTGCATATAAATAGAAGGCCGACAATAGGCTTTAATTCTAAATACTTGCCTTTCGTCGTATACATATATTATAATGGGAGGCCAGTTCAACATATTGCCGGACACAAATGCCCGGGGCTGGTTTTCTACTGGCTCTTTAGTGGCGATAAATATTGCTCATAAAAGCGATTCGATGACGCTGTGCCATTAGTCGCATTACGTCCAATTCGCAAAATGTCCAACCGTCCAATTCTCAATAGGTCCAGTTCGCAATTAGTCCATTTCGAAATTGGCCCAATTCATAAATAATACAAATTTCAATATTTGGCTAATGATTTTACCTTAAATGAAGTGTTTCGTATAAGTAAATAAGACGCTTCAGTCTTTTAAGCCAAGATGTCGGAGCCTATTTTTGGGTACATGGAGCCTATTTTTGGGTACATGGTCACAAGTAAACCTAACATTACCTAACTGGACCATTTGCGAATTGGCCATTGTGAGAATTGGACAATTTGAACCCGCTGGACATTTTGCGAATTGGACATATGCGACTAAAGCACGCTGTGTCTATATCTTTTCCCTTGTAAAATTGTGTTTTTGACTGCACAGTAATCACAGTAAATAATTAAAATGCAGTGTATGCCATCCGTTATATGAATCTTTTAAAACAAATAGTGTTTGTTGAATTTAGGCTGTCTTGAAAAGTTTTCTGTAAGCGAGAGAATGCGAGGCAAATTCGTGTTCTCATGGATCTACATTGTCCCCCAATGTAGACTAAATTGGGGGACACCTAAAGCCCAGAGCTCCAAGCTTTTTGCCAGTCTTGTCACCCTGTAGTTGAGCCACTATTTCTTCTCTTCAGGTGTGTGAGCGCGGTCGTCTCCGCGCGGCGATGGACGCGTCAGACCCGGCCACTTCTCCCTCTGGCGCGGTGGTGGCGGCGTTACGAACCAACCTCAACACGGCGCTGCACCAGAATTCCGGTGAGACGCGTGCTATACCATGTACAATCGAACAACTTCCCGCTAGACCACCATAAGGGCGAGAATCGCTCATCACAGCATCCTCGCTTCCAGCGCTACTTTACACACACATTGACACTCATATACAAAACCAGTTTCTAGTGTGCCTCAACTCTATGAGCGAGCCAAGGGATTTTTTTTTCAAACTGGTCCAACGCCGACTTGCTTGATTGTACTTTTGTAACAATAGGGAGTTTCATTGCACAATTAATACCATATACATTTATTATGTAGGAAATAGGGTAGTTTCTAGGGTCAAAATAATAACATTTTATTTAGTCCGTATTTTAGATTATAAAAAAATATTGGACACGTATTTTTTCTTCTTTCGATTTAATAAATAATAACAAAGATATAGCCCATTAAAGTTACGTGTGACGTCACCTAGTGCGAAAAAATGCAGCACGGCGTGACGTTATACGTAACTTTAATGAGCTGTATCCTGGTCATTTTTGGTTTAATTTTCAAATAAAAAAATACGTATCGCTTATTTTTGAATAATCTAAAGGACGGACTTATAAATTTTTTTTCGTCAATTAGCCTATTATATTGCCACGCAGAAGATTACACACATTTTTCTCTCTCACCACTCAAAGGTACACTGGGAGATAATGACCATAGCATTTAGTCCGCCTGTATACGCTGTGTAGGTATATAAAGATCTAAATAAATAAATTATAGTATAAAGCATCCGCACTAGTATTTTTTTACAACACAGTATTATTGATATCCAAAAAAGTAATTTTAATGGAGATCGAAAGGGACATCAAATATTTTACAATTTAAATCAATTTTTAAGATCATTGTGACTTGAAATTTGGGTTTAAGCATTGCCTCGTCCTATAGCACTGCGTCGCATGTTGTGGGTCCGAACCCCACATTGGCAGATACTTTTTATCCGAACATTCTTGTTTCGAGTCTGTACTCGTATGTACTGTCCGTGTGGTGACGGATTAAGAATACGAAATATCACCATCCCATATCATCCCATGGGTGTCGTAAGAGTTGACAGAGGGAGCATATTATGCAGAGAACAACACTGCAAGAGAAGGAAAACTTGATACAAACCCTATACCAACCCGTTTGGCCAGCGTGGTATAGTAGGCCAATTCCTCCTTTCAAAGGAGAGGCCTAGTCCAGCAGTGGACTGTTAAAGGCTGAGGTGATGACTCCTATGTACTTGGTGTCCGTTGTCGGCAGTATCAAGCGAAAGTTATATTAATCATGGAAACATGTAAAACATAGCGATGAAAAAGTTGTAACTGTTGCGCCATCTCAATAATTAATATTGTTTCTTTATTTTTCACCACACTACAAAACAATAGGTATTATTTCTTGATTCACAAAGTACGCGATGTGTCGGTACGTAAATAATGACTCGTTAAGTCCTTCGCGCAGAACTACGCTCGCGGCTGTCCCGGATCCACGACGCTTCGGACCTCGCCGAGATCTCAACCGTGGGACCTAATTCAGACCAGGTAAGTTTATACATTTTACTTATTAAGTTAAGGTACCTGGATGACTTACAGCTATTAGATACACATACATACATACATAACGTCACGCCTTTTATCCCCGAAGGGGTAGGCAGAGGTGTATCTCTACACCCATCTTTCGCCAGATATACTTTAGTCCCACGTAATAAGGGGCGAGCCTATTGCCGTACCGGGCACATTTCCAGACTCCGTGCTGCTACTGAGAATTTCGTGACAGAAAAACCCAATAACACTGCCCGACCCAGGAGTTGAAACCGGGACCTCCCGATCCCACGCGCACATCTATGCCGCGAGACCAATGAGGCAGTCGTATAGGGTTTGATGTCGAGTTTTCCGTCTCTACGCAAAGATGGTATTTGCATCGTGTTATCCCTTAGTCGCCTCTTACGACACCCACGGGAAGATAGGGGGTGGTGACACTTGTATTCTATGCCGTCAACCACACGGACGTAGATACGTGTAATTATAAGTTCTTTTTGTTTTTTAGTTATTTAATTTCTGTTAAATGTTTTTTTTAATTTATTGTTGTTTTTATTTTAATTTGGTGTAGAGTGTAGAGTATCTGATTGATAGTGCAATCTGAGTGAATGCCGGGTTCGCCTATAATTGGATTTGCATTATGTTCAAGATAGATATATACCGGTACGGCAATAAGCTCGCCCCCTATTACGTGGGACCTACAAATTCATGCGAAATGTGGGTGTAATATTACACCTCTACCTACCCCTTCGGGGATACAGGCGTGAGTCTATAAAAAAAATAAAAAAGATTACATACCTTTGTTAGTTTATAAGTTTAAAATGTAAAATCTGTTGGCTAACCTTACAATCAATAATTAATAAAGTTACAATGGGGTTGTCGTATCCTTACTAGATGAAAACCCCTTAATAAAAATAAAGATACTAAAATATAATATAAGATGACATTATAAATCATTCATAATGTCTCCTGTTTAAAGCTGAAGAGTGTGGTTTTTGGTTAGGTGCAAGCATTGTAAGGTAACCTTCAATGTCGTTCGTCACCAGAATACAAAATAAATATAAAAGAAATTTCACAATAAAAACATAAGAATGAGACTCGATTTATTCAAAGAAATATCCTTAAATACTTCACTAGAGTTGTCTTATCAATACCTCAAACATTTTATACAATAGGGTATGTAAAATACATACATACATTGTCTCACGCCTATAACCCCGAAGAGGTTGGCAGAGGTGTATTTCTACACCCACTTTTCGCCAGATATAGTTTAGTCCCACGTAATAAGGGGCGAGCCTATTGCTGTACCGGGCACATTTCCAGACTCCGTGCAGCTACTGAGAATTTCGTGACAGAAAAACCCAATAACACTGCCTGACCCAGGAATCGAGCCCGGGACCCCCCGATCCCACGCGCACATTTATGCCGCGAGACCAACGAGGCAGTCGTATAGGGCTTGATGTCGAGTTTTCCATCTCTACGCAAAGATGGTATTTGCATCATGTTATCCCTTAGACGCCTCTTACGACACCCACGGGAAGATAGGGGGTGGTGACACTTGTATTCTATGCCGTCAACGACACAGCTAGTTTGTAAAATCGACTTGTAGATGTGTACTTATAGTCATTTTGTTGTATCAAATAAGCATGGCAGCTACAGGGCGCCGGCGTATTGGTCCGGGGTAGATAGTACCAGCGCGAATGAATGAGTGCGTGAAAGAGTTTGAATATGTAAATGCTAGGCTACTATGGATCGAGAAAGGTATGCTAAGATGGTTTGAGCACATGTTGAAGATGGATGTCGAAATACTGACCAAGGAGATATAATTATAAGGCATGTGTGAATGTCCGTGTGGTGACGGATTAAGAATACGGAATGTCACCACCCCATATCGTCCCATGGGTGTCGTAAGAGCCGATAGAGGGAGCATATTATGCAGAGAACACCACTGTAAGAGAAGGAAAACTTGATACAAACCCTATACCAACCCGTTTGGCCAGTGTGGTATAGTAGCCCAATTCCTCCTTTCAAAGGAGAGGCCTAGTCCAGCAGTGGACTGTTAAAGGCTGATGGTAGTAAGTGTGAATGGGACACAACAAAGGGGAAGACCTAGGCAGACGTTCTCTGACCAAATTGGAGACATCCTAAAAGAAGGACTGTTTAGAAGTACCCTAAACAGAAGAGCATGCATGAGAAACTTGATGTGAGTGAATGAAGCAAGAGTGATATGTCAGGATCGTTGCAAATGGCGTTCCGTAGTCTCTGCTTACCCCTTCGGGAAACAGGCGTGCGTCTATGTATGAATGTATTAAGCTGGTTTTACTCGCGATAGCTAAAATATTTAAGGCATAAATACCTCGGCATTTTCCGACGTTTCGACCGACTTGCACCGGTCGTGGTCTCGGCGGTAATGACCACGACCACAACCGGTCGGCAAGTCGATCGATATTGTAAAATAGGCTTTCTAAACCCACCTTGTAATATGTCATAACTTCGTAGCAGGTGAACAACCGTCAGTTCGCTGCGTCGCTTAGCTACAGTTCGTCGTGCGTGTCCGCCTCCGAGTTCTTCGACGCCGAGGAGCACGACACGGACCTCAAGCCCGTGGAGATCATCGCTGCTGATGAGGTACATCATCATCATCATCAGGTTTGAGAATAATCTGACCCACACAGGCCTTTTATATTGTAAAGGCCTGTGCCCAGGGCCATAGTCAACTATCTCATCATCATCAGCCTTGTGTATACTTTGTCTTACTGCTAACCACGGGCATCTTCTTATAGTCAGAAGCGTAATGCTTGCCATACACGATCCTTCCTCTTGTCCAATCGGCATGACGCTACTGATTGGATCAGTTAGAATTGACCGTGTGTGCGAGTGAATTGGCATGACAGTTATAACTGATGGCATGATCGAATTTCGATTCTTTTGGCTGGATCATATCGATTGGATCATGCCGATTGGACTGTGTATGGCGGTCGGCGATCGGCAGTTCAGTTCAGTCAGTTAAGTCAATAATTGGTGATAGATGTCTGTCGTGCGCGCGCTCTCACAATATGCTGTAAAATTCAGGCCGGTAACGCGAAGAGCTACTAAAATTAATTTCAGTAAACACTGCTTGCACCACTCTGCTCGATCTTTTCTTTTTTTTGGCTAAATTTTCACGAGTAAAATACCCTAAACGGCTATAACATCGTCGGCTGTCACCGGTGACGCCATAACTGAACGTCGCTGCCGATTCGACAGTTTAAACTGATGGTGTGTGGTTTATATGGACGAACTGCAGATTGGATCAAGCCTGTAGTGTCATAACGATTGGACGATAGGAAGGATCGTGTATGGCCAGCATAAGGCTATAGTCCCTCGCGCTGGGCAAGTGTGACAGACAGAGCAGACTTCACATGACATAATAATCAATTGGATCTCCCTCTTAGGCTATCGCTGCCCTTTTCATCTTTATTTTTATTTGAGCCAGAAGACGTTCACCGCTTAACATAAGTCTCCCAGAAATGCGATGCGAATGTCACATGTCTAGGAGAGAATTGACAGAATATTAGCCTTTATTTTTGCCTTATACACGGTATAACCATGTTCTAAACCATGACATATCTTACATGATTATACAGTTCATATGTAACAATAATGTTGTGTATATTGTTCCAGGCGGGAGTGATAGAGTTAGACGGTGATTCTTCATCAGAGGCTGGGTCTCTCAGCAGCGAGGAGGGCTCCGCCAGCTCCGACAACTCTGATGGTGCGTCACAGTTTACACTGATTCATACAAACTTGCTTACTGTACTGACGGCCCGGCCACTGCCTACAGCGCTAGCGGCTGCGGCGAGCGATTTCGATGTACAGTCGAACAACTTCCCGCTAGACCACCATAAGGGCGAGAATCGCTCAGCAAGACATCGTCGCTTCTGGGGCTACTTTACACACACATTGACATTCGTATACAAAACCAGTTTCTAGTGTGCCTCGACTCTATGAGCGAGCCAAGGGATTTTTTTACAAACTGGTCCAGTGCCGACTTGCTTGAGTGTACATGGCGCGCTTACTCTGAGGTGACATCGGTCGCCGCGGCGTAGCAAAGCGCGCCATGTACATCGAAATCAAATTCAAATTCCAATAATTTATTTATCAAATTTGTTGTAAATTGATAAATGACACATATGTAAGTCCAGTACATTTGCCATCTAAGCTCATGGCATACAAATATATGAACTTACATATCGAACGCTCGCCGCTGCCGCCCCCGCTGTAGGCTGTGGTCTGGCCGTTAGTAGTTACCATAGTTACTAATATGGTGCTTGTACATAATGTATCGTGACACGTGTCCCTTGCTGCAGTAGTATCAGCAGAGCAAGTGACCTTGCGTGCCACTGAGCCGCTGGCGGGCTGGTCCCGGAGGACCCGGCTGCCGGCCCCGAGGCCCACGCCCGGAGGACCCTCGCTGTGGAACCTGCTGTACAAGAACATCGGCAAGGACCTCTCGCAGATCTCCATGCCAGTGACGATCAATGAGCCCTTGAATATGCTGCAGGTGGGTGGATTTATTTGTCTTTCTATTATAAATTTTCGATGTCTCTGAACAAACACATTACTTATCACGTTTATAATAGGTCGGGGCAAAAGTATTTTCGTATTTAGAATGTATTATTAGTAATCAAACCTCATTGGCTGTACTGAATATACGGCTGGTTTTTAATACCATTAAATGTGACATTCTGAAGTTAAATTGTTTAAAAATTACGTTTGTTGTTTGGGAGCCCCCGTTTATTATGTACTTTTTTTAATTTAATTATTTATTTTAAAAGGTAATGTACAACTACATATTTTGTGAAAATTTAAAGCGTCTACCTGTTACAGTTAGTAATTTTGAGCAAAAAATGCGAAAAAAAACACGTTTATTGTACGGGACCCCCCCTTAATATTTTCATTATTTTTATTTTTAGTATTTTTTGTTATAGCGGCAACCGAAATACATAATTTGTGAAAATTTCAGCTTTCTAGCTATCATGGTTTATGAGATACAGCCTGGTGACAGACAGACTTAGTAATAGGGTCCCGTTTTTTACCTTTTAGGTACGGAACCCTAAAAACTCGTTCCCGCCATTTTTTAATTGTTTTTCAAGCAAGCAAAATGAACGTATGTGACGAAGAAATTCGGTGCATTTTAAAGTTTTATTACAAAAAAGGTAAAAATGTGACGAACGCCGCGAATAAAATTTGTGCGGTTTACGCACCTAATGCAGTATCAATAAGAGTAGCACAGTGGCGTAGCGTGGGGGGGGCCGGGGGGGCCATGGCCCCGGGCGGCACATTTAAGGGGGCGGCAAAAGAGGCCGTGAAAAAAAAAATGTAATACTTGGCGCGCGCACTGACACGATCCCAGTAGGACCGTGCTGCGGCGCGGGCGCAGTAGAAACAACAACAATAGAAAACAAAATCATCATGATTTTCATTACGTGAAGACTTGCTTGTGTCCGTGTATTAATTCTTGAATAGGTTGCGATATTCCGGTGATCTGCGAGCCTGTTATAAGTAATTAATAAATCCTTATATCAGGGCCGAGCCGCCCCTGTTTGCGATGTGTGCCGCGGTGCCGCCCCTATTGCCAGGGCGCAACTGGCACACACAGACGCCAGGGCAATAGGGGCGACGCGTACCAGATAAAATAATACAACATAATCATTATAGTTGAATAGGGAAGAAAGCAGGTAAAGGTCTCCTAAGGCAATAGTCACACCTGCGGTTTTACTATACGCCATTTGAACTTTAACTCCAATTTTTAAGTAATATAATTTATAAAATTATTGCGTTAAAATCAAAGCCGATTATTTCACATACTACAAACGCGTTCTGCAAATTTTTTGACGCAACAGCCCCAATTCCCGGCAGCTTCGTTATTCCCGGCCAAGGACGTGGTGGCGGGTACGGCGGTGCATGTTGTCTGCAAGGCTACCGGGCTACGGCAGGCTACCAAAATCAATTATACCTCGGGTCTTACAACAAACATAATCTACAGCAAAAGAACACCTCGCCGAGCTCAAGGTAGAATCAATCAATCAATCAATCAATCAATCAATCAACCTATCGCAGTCCACTGCTGGACATAGGCCTCTCCCAACACGCGCCACAGTACACGGTCCTCAGCCTTCCGCATCCAGTCTGTCCCAGCCACCTTTTTCAGGTCGTCGGTCCACCTAGCCGGGGGCCGCTCTACCTTACGCTTGCTGAGACGTGGTCTCCACTCTAGGATACGCTTGCTCCATCGGCCATCAGTCCTTCTACAGATATGGCCAGCCCACTGCCACTTGAGTGTCAAGGTAGAATTAAGTCACAAAACGTGGCACATATCTACTGCGGTTATCAGAAGTCTGATGACAGAGGGAGGACATGGTAACTTTAGAGTCAGGTGACTTTTGCTACCATCGAGAAAGCGACCTACTCTTGGGGAGGCGTCGGTTTCCTGGCCAGGAGGAACATTTTGTGGAAGTCGGTAGTGTGGCGACCCGGGTAGCGTAACTCAACTCACCCTTACGGGATGGCTGAGGCCATGTACCAGGACACTGTTAAGGCAATACCTACTAAGACCAAAGCTCAGTACTTCAACGCGAAAGTGGAACTACAAGAACGCGGCGAAACGAAAATCGGAGGCCACGGCGTGGGGCACGAGAATCATATGGTCGAGTGCTAGTTGACTACCTCATAGCAGAGGGCCTTTTCCTAATGAACTCCTTTGGTAAGAAGAAGCCTCGCAAGCAGTAGACGCCAAGACGCCAGAGTGGTGGCCAAACCGCGATAATGTGACAATCAAGGTGAAAGACTACATCAAGACGGACCAAAACCACATATTTAAAGACGGTGATCAATACGATAAACACCTGAAGCGATCACCGACGAATACGAGGCTCTCTTAATATAAACCTCAGAACTGAAAGGGCCCAGTCAATGAAGCCTACTCTCAGACTTACATTGCTCCTCCCACCGACAGCATTAAGCAGAAGACGGCCACAGTGGCCACGACACTCGGAGATTCGTCTTGAAAGATCTGCTCCGCATAGAGAAAAAACAAGTAGTCTAAACTGCCAGCCGGGACTCTCGAACTGATAAAAAGACGCGACGAACACTCAGGACATTGAGGCTGCGCTCGAAAAAACCCCGGGATCCTGTCTTCGCTCTGCAGTTGAGGTGACATATTCAAACGACAAACGCGGGTGGCCGCATCGTGAACTCAAAGTTCGAGATTCTCGAAGATGTTGAAAGGTTTTATCATGTGTGGTTTTTACCCACAGTGGCTCAAGAGGGAATGACGCAGCCGACGTACTTGCCAGAAGAGGGGCCACTTTGGAGGTGGTGCGAGCTGAGCCCATTATTCCCCTCCCTTCTGGTTTTTATCGCAGCCTGGTAAGAAATAGGACCAGAACCCAGCACAACCAGTCCTGGATTGGTATTGAAACATGTAGGCAGGCCAAGGAAGCTCTTTCCGCAGCAGACGGTAAGATAGCCAAACAAGTCCTCCGGCTTTACAAACAACAACTGTGGACAGTCACGGCCGCCTACACAGGACGCGGATTCTTTACTATAGGTATCACCGACAGCCCGCTGTGCAGGGCCTGTATGGCAGCAGACGAGACGGCAGCCCACCTGCTCCTCGACTGCCCAGAGGTCGCACAGTACAGGCAGTAGTACCTGACCAGATACAGCACTCTGAATGAAGCAGTGGGCCACATCAAGAGTCTGCTGGCCTTCCTCGAAGAGCTGGGGTGTGTGTGAGCTCGAATGACAACACCATTCCCACCCGCACGCAAAATACACGACAGGACGCCGAGTTAAGGAAACAGCCCATGCCACCACATACCAAAGTTTTATCGACACTTGTTTACCTCGCGGGCAGACCGACGACCACAGTGCCCTAATGACGCACCACTACACCGAAGCCGTTCCGAATTTCGAACAGAGTGAGGTGTGGTCGGCTCTTAAAAATAACAAAGCATCTAGTGATGACGGAAATTCATCGACATTTAACTTATTAAAATCTTTTAAGCCGTCTAGGCCTAGACTAAGCTATACATATATTGCAGCAGAGAAACGGCCGCCGCGCCGCTGTGAGCGACCCATTAAAACCGCTGAGAGCTGCCACATTTTGCCGCAAAATTATTATACCGTATGCTCTATGATATTCGAGCGAATGAGACGAATGAAATGACAACATTTCTTTTTTAATCCTGTAAGCCGTTGAGCGTGTAAAGCCAAACTAAACGACATACTAATAAAATAAACATACAAACATACCGAAACCCGAAAAACGTTATACTTTCGCAGAAACATTGGGGTAAAAAGGGGGCGGCGAATTGCCGAACGGCCCCGGGCGGCAGAAACCCACGCTACGCCACTGGAGTAGCACAAATGTGGTTCAAGCGTTTCAAGTTTGGAATTTTAGTGTGAAAGATGAGGTTCACTCTGGACGCCCTTTCACAGATAAAATCAATGCCACCTTAGAGAAAGTGGAGCAAGATCGACATATTAGTAGCTACTACATTGCTGAAGAACTGGATGTTGATCGTAAAACAGTTTTACGTCATTTACTTGACAACCTAATGCAACGTGTTTCCATTTGCGATTTCTCGTTGAAACGTAACAATTCCGAACCATTTCTTAAACAGTTGATTACGGGTGATGAAAAATGGGTGACTTACGATAAGAATGTGCGTAAAAGACCATGGTGGAAGCATGGACAAGCCTCCCAGACCGTGGCAAAGCCCGGCCTAACTCGGAACAAAGTGATGCTATGTGTATGGTGGGATTGGAAAGGAATCGTCCACTATGAGCTTTTGCCACCGGGTAAAACTATCGATTCTGACCTCTACTGTCAGCAACTGATGAGGTTATAAAAGCTATTGAGAAACCGGCCGGAGCTGGTGAATAGGAAGGGCGTGGTGTTCCACCGTGACAACGCCAGACCGCACTCATCTATAGCCACGCAGCAAAAATTGAGAGAGCTTGGCTGCGATGTGTTGATGCATCCTGCGTATAGCCCTGACCTTGCTCCATCAGATTTCTACCTGTTTCGGTCATTGCAGAACTCTTTAGGAAGCATAAAGTTCACCTCAAAAGAACACTGTGTCAGATTTTTAAATCAAAAATCTCAAAATTTCTACAGGAATGGGATCATGGCTCTACTCACAAGATGGCAACAAGTCATCGATCAAAACGGCACATACATCATCATTCTCCTAGCGTTATCCCAGTTTCAACCTGGGGTCCGCTTACTAGTCTAACCGGATTTGGCTGAACATTAGCTTCTCCACAGAGCGACTGCCTGTCTGACCTCCGCATCCCGACGGTGTAGCAATATTCCATGGTTGAGACTAGTGTCAGTTTATTTAGAAGGTACTGACGCCCTATAACGACTATCAAAGATCTTCATGACAACCGGGACCGACGGCTGAACGTGCTCTCCGAGGCACGGGACAAGCAATAATTGATAATTCAAACTGCACATACCTACATATTATAAATAAATAAAAAATTATACATAAAAAAATGTTTTCCTTTGTATGAACAATATGAAAGTACTTTTGCCCGGGACCTTATATATAACGTCAAAATGTATCATACTTTCTAACAGTGATTCATTTAGAATTCATAATTGCATCCTTATAATGGATGCAATTATGGATATATATACTCCTTAAAAACAGTTTACAATGACTTGCGTTAAAACTTGATCGATCTGTCATCAGGAAGTATTCTTTCTAGCGGGCGCGAGTTTTCAACGTTCAATTTCACTATAATTATAACACTCGAGTTTTCATCATTTAATTTCGCTCTAACAGACGAATTTTCAATGTTCAATTTAACTATATAACAGTCGAGTTACTAAAGTTCAATTTCACTATGCAACTGTCGAGTTTTCAACTTTTAATCTCACTATGTAACAGTCGAGTTACTAAAGTTCAATTTCACTATGCAACTGTCGAGTTTTCAACTTTTAATTTCAGTATGTAATAGTCGAGTTTTCAACGTTCAATTTCTTTATGTTAAAGTATAGTTTTCAACTTGCAGTTTCACTATGTAACAGTGAAGTTTTCAACGCTCAATTTCACTATGCAACAGTCGTGTTTTCAACGTTAAATTTCATTATGTCACAGTCAAGTTTTCAACGTTCAATTTCACTATGTAACAACTAAGTTTTCAACGTTCAATTTCACTATGTAATAGTTGTGTTTTTAACGTTCAATTTCACTATGTAAGTCAAGTCTTCAACGTTAAATTTCACTATGTAACAGTCAAGTTTTCAACGTTCAATTTCATTGTGTAAAAGTCGAGTTTTTAACGGTTAATTCCACTATGTAACCGTCAAGTTTTCTACGTCAAATTTCACTATGTATCAGTAAAATTTTTGACTTTTAATTTCACTGTGTAACAGTCGAGTTTTCAATGTTCAATTTCACTATGTAAAAGTATAGTTTTCAACTTTCAGTTGCACTATGTAACAGTCAAGTTTTCAACATTCGATTTCACTATGTAACAGTCAAATTGTCAACGTTCAATTTAACTGTAACAGTCAAGTTTTCAACGTTCAATTTTACTATGTAACCGTCAATAAATGTTAAGGTTTGCTGTAACTCTCGAGTTTTCAACGTTAAAGGTAAATGGGCACCTTAGTATGGAAACCATACCCATGGCGGACACAAACGAAATATAGCAGAGTGTATTCATCTATGGACCTCAATTACTATGGCATTAGTCGCATTAATGTTAGCTACGGGAATCTCAAAAAATTCATGTGTTATCTATGTATATATCCATATTCTTTATCTCTGAAATTACTGATCCGATTTCAAAAAAATATTTTTGTGTGTGATAGCCACATTCATGAGAAAGGTTATAGGCTACTTATTATACCGACATTCCCGCGGGATTACTGAATGAGGCCGACGAAGTCGCGGTCGTCCGCTAATTAATTGATATAGGTAAGAAAAATAAAATACTAATTCATTTAAATATTTTTTATTCAATTTGATACAAAGCAATCATAAGATCATTTAAAAAGGCAGCGGGTGCGTATGTTGCTCCCTGGTGTATGGCCTAAGACAGATAATAAACAATGCTAGCGATATGGGCGCAGCTATTTAATGTGCGACAAAAAACCTGTTCAATGTGCGAAAGATACAGCGTATAACATATCTCTAAACATTAGCTCATCTCGATATTATTTTTATGCCTTTATAAGATGAAATAAAAACCTTTGATACCGCTTGTTTTCTTTTTTAAATGATCCTGTACATTATTCTCCGACGATTTTTAATCAAACAATTATATGCAATGAAAGGTCATATTATTCCCCTTTAATTAAAACTATTTTGGTTAATGTCCGCCACTGTTCGCAAAGCGAGTCATATATGCCCAATGACCTTTTACTATGTAACAGTTGAGTTTTCAACGTTCAATTTCACTATGTGACAGACGAGTTTTCAACGTTCAATTTCACTTTGTAACCGTCAAGTTTTCAACTTTCAATTTCATCTTAACCGTTTTAATTATTGAACATTCATCTTCGGTCCTCCTTTCGTTTAAGTTTGTTAAGTCTTCAGTTATTTTCATGTGTAAATTAGATGAAAATTTTAACGTGTAATAAAATCACCTTGAATTGCCTTTAAATGTGTCAATAAATTCTTTTTTAATTTTTCTTTCCCCCAGCGTCTCTGCGAAGAGCTAGAATACTCAGAACTCCTAGATCTAGCAGCTGAAACCCAGGGCGCAGTAGAACGAATGGCTCTAATCGCGGCGTTCGCAGTGAGCGCGTACTCCGCCACCGCACACCGCGCCGCCAGCAAGCCCTTCAACCCGCTCCTCGCCGAGACCTACGAGTGTGTCAGAGACGATAAGGGCTTCCGGTTCATCGCCGAGCAGGTCAGTCAGTCAGTCTTACTACCTTATCGTTCGCAGTGAGCGCGTACTCCGCCACCGCACACCGCGCCGCCAGCAAGCCCTTCAACCCGCTCCTCGCCGAGACCTACGAGTGTGTCAGAGACGATAAGGGCTTCCGGTTCATCGCCGAGCAGGTCAGTCAGTCAGTCTTACTACCTTATCGTTCGCAGTGAGCGCGTACTCCGCCACCGCACACCGCGCCGCCAGCAAGCCCTTCAACCCGCTCCTCGCCGAGACCTACGAGTGTGTCAGAGACGATAAGGGCTTCCGGTTCATCGCCGAGCAGGTCAGTCAGTCAGTCTTACTACCTTATCGTTCGCAGTGAGCGCGTACTCCGCCACCGCACACCGCGCCGCCAGCAAGCCCTTCAACCCGCTCCTCGCCGAGACCTACGAGTGTGTCAGAGACGATAAGGGCTTCCGGTTCATCGCCGAGCAGGTCAGTCAGTCAGTCTTACTACCTTATCGTTCGCAGTGAGCGCGTACTCCGCCACCGCACACCGCGCCGCCAGCAAGCCCTTCAACCCGCTCCTCGCCGAGACCTACGAGTGTGTCAGAGACGATAAGGGCTTCCGGTTCATCGCCGAGCAGGTCAGTCAGTCAGTCTTACTACCTTATCGTTCGCAGTGAGCGCGTACTCCGCCACCGCACACCGCGCCGCCAGCAAGCCCTTCAACCCGCTCCTCGCCGAGACCTACGAGTGTGTCAGAGACGATAAGGGCTTCCGGTTCATCGCCGAGCAGGTCAGTCAGTCAGTCTTACTACCTTATCGTTCGCAGTGAGCGCGTACTCCGCCACCGCACACCGCGCCGCCAGCAAGCCCTTCAACCCGCTCCTCGCCGAGACCTACGAGTGTGTCAGAGACGATAAGGGCTTCCGGTTCATCGCCGAGCAGGTCAGTCAGTCAGTCTTACTACCTTATCGTTCGCAGTGAGCGCGTACTCCGCCACCGCACACCGCGCCGCCAGCAAGCCCTTCAACCCGCTCCTCGCCGAGACCTACGAGTGTGTCAGAGACGATAAGGGCTTCCGGTTCATCGCCGAGCAGGTCAGTCAGTCAGTCTTACTACCTTATCGTTCGCAGTGAGCGCGTACTCCGCCACCGCACACCGCGCCGCCAGCAAGCCCTTCAACCCGCTCCTCGCCGAGACCTACGAGTGTGTCAGAGACGATAAGGGCTTCCGGTTCATCGCCGAGCAGGTCAGTCAGTCAGTCTTACTACCTTATCGTTCGCACACGTTATCTGCTGCCAAACACTTCACATGTAATCTGAAAAAGTCTAAAAGTACACGGTTAGCATAGATGTTTATATGTTTTTATGTCTCATTCAAATGAATAATATTTTATCCAAAAAACATTTTAAAACGTTTTACTTGCTGCCAATTTTTTCAGGCAACCCTACTGTAAACTAGTCTATTACTATATATCATTCTTAAAGGTTATTTTAATTTTTTTTATTGAATACAAATATCTGCAGATTTCTTCAGCCGGCTCTAAGACTACAAGAGATTTGCACTACCTATACTAAAATAAAATTAATTGACTGCACGGTTAGGTTAGTTAGTGGTTTAAATGGCCGCCTCAATGCTTGACACTGCGCCGAGTGTTGTGGATTCGAGGCCCCAGAAGACAACACTTTGTGTAATGCATAAATTGTTGAAGTATTTTTAGTGTCTGTATCACAAATTGTTTGTTTTCCTCCCAGGTGTCGCACCACCCCCCAATCTCAGCGTGCCACGCAGAGTCTAACCGCTGGTGCTTCTGGCAGGAGGCGCGCATCAAGACCAAGTTCTGGGGCAAGTCCATGGAGTTCCAGCCCGCCGGTCGCGTGCATGTGAGGCTGCTCACTACCGGCGACCATTATAGTTGGAACAAGGTGTGTAATTCATCATCATCAGCCTTTAACAGTCCACTGCTAGACTAGGCCTCTCCTTTGAAAGGAGGAATTAGCCTACTATACCACGCTGGCCAAACGGGTTGGTATAGGGTTTGTATCAAGTTTTCCTTCTCTTACAGTGCTGTTCTCTGCATAATATGCTCCCTCTGTCCGCTCTTACGACACCCATGGGATGATATGGGGTGGTGACATTCCGTATTCTTAATCCGTCACCACACGGACTGAGGTGACACACCTCTGGTGGTGAGGACCACCGGAGGTGTGTAATTAGATGAAATTAATCTTTATTTCGTGGAAACCTTTTCAAAGTGCTTACGAAACGTCGATTTCCTTGGCATACGACGAATACAGGACGTGGCTATTGTTGAGAAGTGCTGGCAAGAAAATCAACAGGAATCTTTCTTTGAATTTATCAGTTTATTACAGAATTTAAATCTTTGTGTTATATTATAGCAGCTTGACCCCAAGCATTCTTATCTAAATTAAATTTTGTACTGATGACAGATCAAGTTGCATGTGCATGCAAGAAAAACATAATTCAAATAAAAAAAATTGTATACGAATGTCAATGTTTGTGTAAAGTAGCACTGGAAGCAACGATGTCTTGCTGAGCGATTTTCACTGGTTACTAGCTCAACAGCAGTCTTTTAAAAAATGATCATTTTATTATGCATGTTGATTAAAAAGTAGTATTTTATAACTTTATCAGAACCTGCTAAAGTATTATATAAAATAGGTTCAGTAGCTTTAAGGAGATAATTGAGTGATTTGTTTTAGTTTTAAGGTTGATTTTACAGGGCGACGTTATCGCTCAGCGATAAAGCCCTTTTATAAAAAAAATATTTTATAAACGAATGTTCTGTATTGCTAGGTGACGACGTGTGTCCACAATCTGTTCGGCGGACAACGCTGGGTGGACCAGTACGGAGACATGCACATCACTTGCCACGGCACCGACATCACTGCCAAACTCAACTTTATTAAGGTACAAATACTTTTGTAATAACAACCTTATTAGAATAGAGTATAATTTTTGAACGACAAGTATTCTTAAGAGTAATACTTCTTTGAAAGTTTGTGTGTGATGGTTGACACTTGACTGGTCTATTTGTTTGGCTAGTGTTTAGTGATAAGTCAAGTGTTTAGAAATAATTCAGTAGCTGAAGTATTGGCCCTACACTTAGTAAAATATTGCTTGAGTTTTGTGACAGTTGTCACCAGTAATTAGTACTTAGTAATTTTTTCGATAAAACATTTAAATGGTCGATAAATAATTTACTTTTAAATGAATCGTTTTAGAATTTATCTTTGTAAACCTTATTGAATTTGAATCAAAATGGATTTTATTAAATTAAAACAGAACTGTTTATTTTATAAGTATCCTACGTGCGCGCTAATCATCCTACACCATCATCGCCTGGCGCCCGCTGCCGTTCATAGGGATGCAAACGATACATCGATGTTTTAAAACATCGAGGTATCTATCTATACTAATATAATAAAGCGGAAGAGTTTGTTTGTTTGTTTATTTGTTTGTTTGTTTGTTTGTTTGAACGCGCTAATCTCAGGAGCTACCGGTCGGATCTGAAAAATTCTTTTTGTATACGATAGCCCAGTTATTCCGGAAGGCTATAGGCTATATAACATAACGCTTTGACCCTTTGGGGCCGGGCAAAAGGCTAAAAAGGCTAAAAGAGAATGTCGGCTAATCTCGGAAACTAGCAGTCGGATTTCAAAAATTGTTATTGCCTATGATAGCCCAATTATTCCGAAAGGCTATAGGCTATATAAAATTACGCCACAACTTATAGGGGCCAGACAAAAATAATAAGATGGTCAGATGAGAAGGGGGAGGGTTGGGTCAAAGGCAAAAAAAGGCTTAATGAATAGGATACAATCTATGTATATGGGTATCGTTTTCGGCATTTGCGGGACACTGATTAATAATATGAAATTTATTTAGTGATCCAAGATGGCGGACGGGAAATCAAAGATGGCGGATAGGAAAATTTTAAAAATCAATATGGGTATCACCTTCGATATTTTAAGGGGTGGGGAATCGAAATACAACATCTATTTCGTGATCAAAGATGGCGGATGGGCAATCAAAGATGGCGGATGGGAAAATTTCAAAAAATCAATATTGGTATCGTCTGCGATGTTAAAAGGGATGGAGAATCCAAATACAACATCTATTTCGTGATCAAAGATGGCGGATGGGATTTTTTTTTTAAATCAATATGGGTATCGTCTCCGATGTTTAAAGGGATGGGGAATCCAAATACAACATCTATTTCGTGATTCAAGATGGCGGATGGGAAATCAAAGATGGCTGATGGGAAAATTTTTAAAAATCAATATGGGTATCGTCTCTGATGATTTAAGGGATGGTGAATCCAAATAGAACATCTATTTCGTGATCAAAGATGGCGGATAGGAAATCAAAGATGGCGGACGGGATTTTTTTTTAAAGTCGATATGGGTATCGTCTCCAATATATAAAGGGATGGGGAATCCAAATCCAACATCTATTTCAAGATCAAAGGTGGCGGATGGGAAATCATAGATGGCGGATGGGAAAGTTTTAAAAAAACAATATTGGTATCGTCTGCGATGTTAAAAGGGTAGGGGAATGCAAATACAACATCTGTTTCGTGATTCAAGATGGTGGATGGGAAATCAGAGATGGTGGATGGGAAAAATTAAAAAATCAATATGGCTATCGTCTCCGATATTTTAAGGGGCGGAGAATCCAAATACAACATCTATTTCGTGATCAAAGATGGCGGATGGGTTTTTTTTAAATCAACATGGGTATCGTCTCAGATGTTTAAAGGGATGGGGATTCCAAATACAACATCTATTTAGTGATTCAAGATGGCGGACGGGAAAAGTTTAAAAAATCAATATTGGTATGGAATGCAAATACAACATCTGTTTCGTGATTCAAGATGGTGGATGGGAAATCAAAGATGGCGGATGAGAAAAATTGAAAAATCAATATGGCTATCGTCTCCGATATTTTAAGGGGTGGAGAATAAAAATACAACATCTATTTCGTGATCAAAGATGGCGGATGGGTTTTTTTAAATCAATATGGGTATCGTCTCCGATGTTTAAAAGGATGGCGAATCCAAATACAACATCTATTTCGTGATCAAAGATGGCGGATGGGAAATATAATAATATAAAAAAAGTTATTATTGGTGGTGAAAAAGTGGTAGTGGTATTTGATGTTCGATGCAGATAATGGCTATGTTCAGTGGATACCTCTCCTACGGAACCCTTCATGGGCGAGTCAGACTTGCAGTTGATTTAATTATTTAATAGCCATAGTATTTAATAGTATTAGTAATTTTATCACATCCCTAGATCAGTGATCTAACCATATCACTCATATACCACCTTCTCATCTCCTTACAATAAGTTAGTTTTTCTACCCTAGAAATAATTTATATGGCAAAACAACTTTGCCTAGCAATTAAGAGATTAAACACTGATGTTCTTGGTAACTTTGTTCTGAATAAGTTGGAAAAGAGTTAAAAATTAATATGAAATGTAAATACATTAAAAAGGCGATACGGAGTTCGCCGGGACAGCTAGTACTAATATAATAAAGCGGAAGAGTTTGTTTGTTTGTTTGAACGCGCTAATCTCAGGAACTACCGGTCGGATCTGAAAAATTATTTTTGTATACGATAGCCCACTTATTCCGGAAGGCTATAGGCTATATAACATAACGCTTCGACCCTTTGGGGCTGGGCAAAAGGCTAAAAAGGCTAAAACATAATGTCGGCTAATCTCAGGAACTAGCAGTCGGATTTTAAAAATTGTTATTGCCAATGATAGCCCAATTATTCCGAAGGGCTAGGCTATATAAAATTACGCCACAACTTTTTGTGGCCAGACAAAAATAATAAAATGGTCAAACGAGAAGGGGCAGGGTTGGGTCAAAGGCAAAAAAAGGCTAAACGAATAGGATACAATCTATATGGGTATCGTTTTCGAGATTTTCGGGACTCTGATTAATAATATGAAATTTATTTAGTGATCCAAGATGGCGGACGGGAAATTAAAGATGGCGGATGAGAAAATTTTAAATATCAATATGGGTATCGCCATCGATATTTTAAGGGGTGGAGAATCGAAATACAACATCTATTTCGTGATTCAAGATGGCGGATGGGAAATCAAAAATGGTGGATGGGAAAAATTTAAAAAATCAATATGGGTATCGTCTCTGATGATTTAAGGGATGGTAAATCCAAATACAACATCTATTTCGTGATCAAAGATGGTGGATGAGAAATCGAAGATGGCGGATGAGAAAGTTTAAAAAAATCAATATGGTTATCGTCTCCGATGTTTTAAGGGATGGCGAATCTAAAAAAAACATCTATTTAGTGATCAAAGATGGCGTTTAGGAAATCAAAGATGGCGGACGGGATTTTTTTAAAGTCGATATGGGTATCGTCTCCGATATTTTTAGGAATGGGGAATTCAAAAACACCATCTATTTTGTGATCAAAGATGGCGGATGTTTTTTTTTTTAAATCAATATGGGTATCGTTTCTGATGTTTAAAGGGATGGGGAATCCAAATACAACATCTATTTCGTGATTCAAGATGGCGGATGGGAAATCAAAGATGGCGGATGGGAAAAATTTTAAAAAATCAATATGGGTATCGTCTCTGATGATTTAAGGGATGGTGAATCCAAATACAACATCTATTTCGTGATCAAAGATGGCGTATAGGAAATCAAAGATGGCGGACGAGATTTTTTTTTTTTAAGTCGATATGGGTACCTATCGTCGCCGATATTTAAAGGGATGGGGAATCCAAATCTGACATCTATTTCGTGATCAAAGATGGTGGATGAGAAATCAAAGATGGCGGATGAGAAAGTTTAAAAAAATCAATATGGTTATCGTCTCCGATGTTTTAAGGGATGGCGAATCTAAATACAACATCTATTTAGTGATCAAAGATGGCGTTTAGGAAATCAAAGATGGCGGACGGGATTTTTTTAAAGTCGATATGGGTATGGTCTCCGATATTTTAAGGAATGGGGAATTCAAAAACACCATCTATTTTGTGATCAAAGATGGCGGATGGGATTTTTTTTTAAATCAATATGGGTATCGTTTCCCATGTTTGAAGGGATGGGGAATCCAAATACAACATCTATTTCGTGATTCAAGATGGCGGATGGGAAATCAAAGATGGCGGAAGGGAAAAATTTTTAAAAATCAATATGGATATCGTCTCTGATGATTTAAGGGATGGTGAATCCAAATACAACATCGATTTCGTGATCAAAGATGGTGGATAGGAAATCAAAAATGGCGGACGAGATTTTCCTTTTAAGTCGATATGGGTATCGTCTCCGATATTTTAAGGAATGGGGAATTCAATATTGTATAAAAATCTATGTTTGCTTTTACATCATTTATATACTCTGAAATGATAAGAGAATAAGCGCTAAGTCAATGGTAACTTTGGAAAAGGGTCTTGGAAAAAAGGGAATTAAATAAAAACTCTTAAAAAGGCGATACGGAGTTCGCTGGGTCAGCTAGTCGTTCATAATCATCGATGTTAAAACATCGATGTTGAACTACAAGAAAACATCGATACATCGTTCATTAAGAACGACGTATCGATTTTGTATGTACGTTACTATCGTCTGTGTCACATGACGTGACGAGAGAAAGAAATGGCGCATGTGACTTAAGTCGCGCCATTTTTTTCTCGCCTCGCGCGGTTCGCGTGCTTTCGATTCTAGTCATGGGTAGTTCATGCAAATCTGGATGTTTGTATGAACGACTCATTCATTCTCAGACGTAAAGCGAGACAATGTACCGCTTCAAATGAGTCGCGACAATGACGCTATCCTGAGACTATAATTCAATTGTATTAGCATGAACTATGTGTCCGGAATCCGTCTCGGATTTACAATAAGCTTATTAATTTGAACAGATAAAGATAATGTCCCGATTTGCTCTGGAGTTTCAAGTAGTTCAAACTCAGAAAGGTAGAAACTTATTAAAAAGACAGAAATACGAAAAAAGGCGGAAGCCGGGAATCGATAGGTACTAATATTGTGTCTCGTTTTCACTGCTCAAATTACCACATCAAACATAGTCTCACGCCTATATCCCTGGAGAGGTAGGCAGAGGTATATTGCTACACCCACTTTTCGCCAGATTTATTTTAGTCCCACGTAATAGGGGGCGAGCCTATTGCCGTACCGGGCACATTACCAGACTCCGTGCTGCTACTGAGAATTTTCTACAGGAAAAACCCAATAACACTTTGCCCGACCTGGGGATCGAACCCGAGACCTCCCAATCCCACGCGCACATTCCTGCCGCGAGACCAACGAGGCAGTCTCAACTTACCGATATTGCTATTTCATTCTTACGATGACGTTCTGAGGCGTACAGGCATACTATATAGCTTTAGCGTTTCTCTGTATTTTAAGTCTGTATTTGGACACCCTGCTAGTATATAAAAAACATCGATATATCGGTCATAAAGACCGATATTTTAAACATCGATGTTTCTGTTTTAACAACATCGATATTTTGATATCGATGTTTTTTATGAACGATGTTGCATCCCTACCGTTCAGTTCGCGCGAAAAGATCAAAATAATTGATCGCGATCGCGTCAACTCGTGTCGCGTCGCATCGCACGTCACGTGCGTGTGGTCACGTAGGCCACGGCTATAGATATCAATTGTTTATTGTTCCCGCGCCGCGCCGCATCGCGTCGCATCGCGTTCGTATCCACGTAGGACGCCGCTTTAGTATTATTTTATATATGTATGGTTTTGTCGATATTCCGACACGGGAAAATCCGGCATCGAACACGCTATGTGAAAACATGGATTTTCTTTATATGAATTTAGTACTACATAGTAGTATTGTAATTTCCCAGGCGAGTTCCTGGTCAAGTTCCCGTCACGAGGTCCGCGGCGCGGTGACCGGGGCCGGCGCCCGACTGCGACTGTCGGGCCGCTGGTCCGAGGCGCTGTACGCCGGCGAGCCGCCCGCCGCACGCTGCCTGTGGAGGCCTGGTGAGTCCCGCACCCGTCCAGTACTAGCTCAACAAGAGTGTTCGAGAACTCTTGCTGTCGATCGAATACTTAGATTCGCTCAGAACTTTAGCGGTGTTCTTCGACGACCCGATTAGCGATGTGATGCGAATTGTGCCGCTGCCAGCCTATCCTCGCTTTCAGATGACAATTAATACTTACTGTTAATAAGACAACATTAAAATGTATAATATAAAATTTGGAATTATATTCCGTCTAAATTACCTGGCTAATGTCATTATTAATATCCTAAATAAAACATAATTATTAAAAATTACAAGTGTTGCATATTTTATGGTACGAAGCGCGAGAGGATAGCAAGAGCTCTTCGCAGAGGCCGCGTAAGTCCGTGTTAATTTTAAGTTTGTAGAAGGTCTAGGCTGTCTAACATCAATCCCGTCAAAAGTCCATTTATCGTTCATATGGCCAGTTTCAATATTTAAGCCGCGTCTCCACTAGACAACATTTGGCGCGCGACACGTGACGCTCAACATGTACGGCAACGCTACACAACAGCGCGTGACATCGTGACATTGCCAGGTGACGCGCGACATGACGCGCGCGACGTTGTTTGTTAAAGAGCATCGTTAGTTGACCATCAATTGTTGTTGATTGTGATTGTTATTTTGTAGGTATTTTCTAACCCACCAACGTGGCTTTTTTCTTTTTGATGCATTTTTTCGATAAAATTATAAGCACTGCCGCTGAAGTCAACTTAAGTTCCTCCAGCTGACGACATGTTGTCGACGACTGGCGTAAAGTAGTAGATCAAGATGCGTAGACAGACAACGTTGTTCAACAAAAGTTCCGCGCTGACTTTCAACATATTTTGCAACCTGTTGTGCAACATGTTGCGCGTCAATTGTTGCCTAGTGGAAACGCGGCTTGAATCTATCCATGGATTTCGCTACTAGATATACATATGTACATACATACATAGACTCACGCCTGTTTCCCCGAAGGGGTAGGCAGAGGCATATTAAACGCCCACTTTTCGCCAGTGTTTTGATCCCACGTAATAGGTGGCGAGCCTATTGCCGCTTATCGGGATATTTTGTTTGCCAGAGCCCCGTCCGTTGATCGGCAGGTGCACCACTTGCAGGTGAGGTTGGCTTGGGACCCTAAGTTCTTGGTGGGAACCCTATGCACCCTTTTTTTATCGGCAGGCACATTTTTAAAACTGAAAATAAAAGTGCGCGCGTCCAATTCCCGAAAAACCTTATTATCCATAGGTGTAAAGGACATCTATACCTAGAACAAATTAGCGGGGTTATTGCGTCGATTTTGTACTTAATTTGAAAAATTGTTCGTGATGATTGGCACAATACAGGTTTGTCAGTTTTCGTTACGGGTCTTTTTACATCCTGTATGTATCTGTAGTAGCCAAATCCATCGATATATATAGAAACAGGCCGTTACAAAAGCGAATATCAATGTGCTGTATTGATGCTAAAATAATTGCAACCCAATAGGGAAGTTTCCTGCAAGTGAAATAAATTATACAAGTATTTTTATCTAGTGAAACATGTCAAGTAGTAAGTATGCTACACAATCTGATTCCTCCATCCCCTTTCTTCGATCGGACGACTAGACTAACGAGTCAGCGTCACCGTTACATGGTGGATATCCCGCTTATACGCACGAAGCGTTTTGCTTCTTCCTTTCTTATGCGTACCGCCAAGGTGTGGAACTCTTTACCCGAGGCTGTGGTTCCTGACAAGTACAACCTGGGTGTTTTCAAGTCGCGAGTGAATAGGTACCTTCTAGGTAAGCGTGCTCCATCTTAGACCATATCATCGCTTAACATCAGGTGAGATCATGGTCAAACGCTAGCCTATCAGTAATAAAATAAAAAATGCTATTTGACAGCAAAACACTGACGTCACTGCGTCATATTTCATACAAAACCCTTGGCAAAGGTCGTTTTTTACATTTCATTAAAAGTGCTTAATTTGACTAGTTGGAAACAACCCTATTGAATAATAAGTGGTTCAAAGTATAGAAAAAAAATATAAACTTTCTGCGAGACCATAAAAGGGCTTTTCTCCAAAATGGCTTCGACAGCCTAGCCTTGAAATTTAGGAGTACTTGTTGGAATCTGAGGCTTATCACGACTGCTGTTTAAGTAATTACTATTTTATTTCATACTGTATGTAATGGTAACTTAGTATATTTTTGTTTTATTATTTATTATATTATATTTATTTAGATATTGTATTAAGTAGGCTTTGATACTACATTTTATGCGTAATAGCGATGTCTCGAATACCACGTTTTGTTAATTAAATCATCTCTGTATAAAAATGTCGTGTCCCAGTATTTTTTATGGAACCTCTACGAAATGGCTTGACCAATTGTATATTTTATTTCTTGTGTACATTTGGTTAGTCGTAAACAGGTTGTGACGAACGTATATCGATGGCTTAGAATGAAAACCTCGGGAATGCAATTTTAGGTTATTTTATTTTATTATGTTTCTAGAAAGAATAGCTCGTAACGCACAATCCTGTTTCACACAAAATTTTATTCGGTACTTATAGAGCCATCTATGATCCTGAATGCATACCTCGCAACTACGCGCTCGAGTAAGTTTCGTGTGATAACCTCGTAAAGGCGTGTGAAAACTTGTAAAAAGTAATTTATACAAGTGAAATAAGTGTTCCTGTTACTTTTTTTTTAAAAGAAATTATCTCTTCTTATGCTTAGAATCATAGATTTTACATGATAATAAAGGTTTAATTTGATTTTCTGTAACCACAAAATTTTACTGGAGCGAGATTTTTGTGTCCCCTGAAAAGTTGCGTATTTCGCAGTTACGAGGTATTCACTATAAGCCATCGATATACAGGATGTCACAAGACCCATCACCAAGCCGAAGTCTACTCGTTGTGGACATCATGCCAAGTCATACTAACCAAAAATAATACCTGGGAAACGATTTTATTTTTTTGAGTTTTCACATTTTTTTAAACCGCAATTAAAAGCACGCGCGTGCAATGCTAGAAAAAACTATTATCCATAGGGTTATAGACCATCTAAAGAACATATTGGCGAGGTAAACGCATCGATTTTGAACCTACTTAGAAAAAATCCATACTAACTTTGACCCTCAATATCTCCTGAATCAGTAATTTCCCAGGTATGGTGCCGAAGTAAAAAGTGTTCATAGTGATTGGTACAACATGGGATTTCAGTTTTCGTTAAGGGTCTTTTTACACCCTGTATGTATATTATTTGAAAGTTAAAAATATGTCTTTCCTCGTTTTTTATCACCTCTATTGAGTTTGGTTATATAGTGGGAATAGGGATAAGACTGGTCCCGAATGCACAAAATCGGTAGTTAAATAATTAAAGCATTCTTTTTATTTATTTTTATAACTTCCGCACTAGGACTTAATCCTGTGTCGCGGGGGACTTTAAAAACATACAACTAACGGATACAATGAGCACCCAGACTCGAGACAACAATTTATGAATCCCACAAAGTGTAGCCTCGTGTGGGGACACCGCTTAAACCACTACGCCAACCGTGCAGTTCATTCATAATATACACAAGTATTCTCGACATCGCTATCACCAAACACACAGAAGTATATTAAGTATATTGTACGTAGTTACTTTATATTACAATGTTTCGTTCGTGTTTCACAGGTGCGATGCCTCCAGAACACGAGTTGTACTACGGGTTCACGCGGTTCGCGATGGAACTCAACGAAATAGAACCCAACATGAGGGACACGCTGCCACACACGGACACCAGACTCAGGTATTGTAGAAAAATATTATAGAGAGGTATCATTCTGTGTTTTTCTATCACGCGTACTTTTCTAACATATGGTGTTAAAAAAGTACACGGCCCTTTGGCAGGCGTACACGGAGACATAGGTCCAACGCGCAAAGGCCCTTTGAGAGTTTTAATCTAGGATTTTAATCTTAATTTAAATTGTCTTTCATGAGATATATCACTTATAGGTCGGTTCACGAAAGTTGACCAGAAATGGCGGCCGTCGCGCATATGTACATTCGTGCACCAATGGCGCAGATAACAATGCAAACTTGCCAAACTTGCAGCAAGTTTAAATCAAACTTGCTAGTTTCACTGTGACAAACTTGCATGAAGTTGCTTTTTCAAAGGATTTGGATGACGACGAGCACAGGTTGGTGGTCGGTCGACCTCCTAGATACAGCAGGAGGTGCTCGACGACCAGCTGTTGTCAGACCACCAACCTGTGCCTTGTACCTGTGCAACCTTTGCAAAAGCAAACTTCATGCAAGTTTGATGCAAGTTTGTCACAGTGAAACTAGCAAGTTTGATTTAAACTTGCTGCAAGTTTGTTGCTATCTGGGGTGGCTCCATTGTTGAAGCATTTAGGGAATGCGTCAAGAACGGAGCCACGCCATTGGCACTCCACCCGCGCCTCACCCCGCACAAACACGGGGACCTAAATAATGATTTCTGCGCAGTGGTCATCTTTCGTGAACCGACCTGTACCTTTGTTTGAAGTTCCTGATATTTCGGCACTGTTGCAAGCGCCATGTTCCCGTGAATATGGCGCGAAATACATCCGTATGTATGTAGTTTAAATGACCACAAGAGTTTAAATCCCTATATTATTATTATGATATAATTATGTATGTTGGCGGGTAGCATGATTTTGTGGCCGACTTAACTACTGCACAGTACTGAGGGCACAGCTGGATTTTGTGCTTTGAATACATTCATACATACATACATAGACTCACGCCTGTTTCCCGGAGGGGTAGGCAGAGACTATGAAACGCCATTTGCAACAATCCTGACATACCTCTCTTTTATTCACTCTCTTCAAGTTTCTCATGCATGCTCTTCTCTTAAGGGTACTTCTGACGTGTCCTTTTTTAGGGTTGCGTACCTAAAAGGTAAAAATCGGAAGGAACCCTATTACTAAGCCTCCGCTGTCTGTCTGTCTGTCTGTCTGTCTGTCTGTCTGTCTGTCTGTCACCAGGCTGTATCTCATAAACCGTGATAGCTAGAAAGCTGAAATTTTCACAAATTATGTATTTCGGTTGCCGCTATAACAACAAATACTAAAAATAAAAAAATGAAAAATATTAAGGGGGGGTCCCATACAATAAACGTGTTTTTTTTTCGTATTTTTGCTCAAAATTACTAACGGTAACAGGTAGACGCTTAAAATTTTCACGGAATATGTAGTTGTATATTACCTTTAATAAATAAATAATTAAATTAAAAAAAGTAAATAATAAAGGGGGGCTCCCATACAACAAACGTAATTTTTAAGCAATTTGTTACTCGATCTTAATAAACAAGTAGAAACTTAAAAAATATTTAAGTATATATACAACAAACGTGATTTTCTTTTATAGATGATGGTACGGAACCCTTCGTGCGCGAGTCCGACTCGCACTTGCCCAATTTTATTTAGGATGTCTCCAATCTGGTCAGAGAACGTCCGCCTAGGTCTTCACCTTTGTCCTGTCCCATTCACACTTGCCTTATACATAGTTATTTGTAAAACACCGTTAACCTCTCAGAACTATGTTACTAACATCATAATCAACAACTTTTGTTCTATGACTTTTAAATTTTAGTTCATCAGATTTTCATACAAAAATAAAAATATTTAAATTGAACGCTCTAAGTGCAGCGAAGTCTATGCGATAGAACCATAGCGAGGGATACGGGCGACGGGGTGCGCAGGCGTAGGTAGGTACAGCAATATATACGAGTTGAAATGTGTTAGATAGGACAACGATATCTTGAAGGTTTGTTTTGGTAAATGTATTATGTTTTGTAAAAAGTCATAGAACAAAAGTTGTTGATTATGAGGTTAGTAACATAGTCCTGAGAGATTAACGGTGTTTTACAAATAACCCTGTTACACTATGGCCGACGTATCATGGCGTGTCTGAAGCTAGCTTTTGCGAATTACTGCGCATGTATACTCGTGTAGAAAACTGTTATTGCCAGACTTTATGTAATTTATATACAAGTGGTATTATTTTATGATGAATGGACCTCACCTGACAATAGTAGCAGATATTTTAACCGGAAAATACACAATTTTCACTTTAACGCATTAAATTTTTACACTTTCTATATACTACTATGTCAAGAAAGCATCGGGAAAAGATCAATAATACACAAACTGTTTGTTATTCATCCAAATTTATTTTATCACCATCATAGTATGCTCTTTCAGAAACGAAACACTTACGCCAACGAATAATCCAAATATCAAATCATTTTTTAATCGCTGTTTCCGGAATTGAGTTCAGTTCTCGCCGCGAATTCTCTTTTATGTCTTCTACTGATTGAAAACGGGTACCACGAAGTGGTAATTTGAGTTTAGAAAAAAGAAATAAGTCAGCCGGAGCCATATCTGGTGAATATGGCGGTTGCTCGATGGTATTTGTTGAGTGTTTGATCGAAAATTCGTTCACAATTATAAGTACCATGATGTAATGATACCCATGGATAAGTATCCATGGGTGCATAGGACCTCTATAGATAATTATCTAAAGATATATTTTTTTATATATTTGCATTATGATAAAAGTTTTGTGACTAAGTTGTAGAGAATTTAATTTGCAACAGAAATCTCGTTCACATATTCTTTGTGCGGCCAATAGTTTACCAGATAATCAAGACAAACTATCTGCATCTGCACTCTTTCCAAGATGGTGACCGAGGGACAAGAGGTACGTCCCCACAAATTGAATCAAGCTTTACAATAGCGCTTCCTACACATCTGTAAAATAAAATTGCATCGTCTGATAAAAGGGAAGTTTCCTGCAAGTGAAATAAATTATACAAGTATTTTTATCTAGTGAAAGATGTCAAAATAATGGTAGTTTAATTCATCAATTAAGTTGAAAACTTTATTAAATCTTCTTATCGACAATTTATTGATAACAAGTTTTCAACTTGACAGCAAAAAACTATGACGTCACTATGTCATATTGCATACAAACGCCGTACAAAAGGTCGTTTTTGACATTTCATTACAACTGTTTGATTTGACTAGTTGGAAACAACCCTAATGCAACCCCAAATGTAACTTTTCAATGGACTATAAATACTTTTGTCATCGTCTGTACTCAAGACAGAGATAGTAACACGAATTCTAAGGTGTGACAGAGACACATTATATCGCACCGAAAACTGCAAAAGTAAAAAAGGGATGTCCGATGTACGTGTTTGACGCTCAATTTAATCGATTTTTGTTGATATCGATTAAAATTATTTAGAAAACATATAGGTGTATTTAATAGTTAGTGTAGTTTATATGTAATAAAGATTTTAAATGTGTTACAACTCTTTTCATTTATGTCATCGTTAATAGATAACTGATATAAGTAAATCTGGTCTTTAACCCGAGAAAATAAATTTTGTTAGATTTGTTTTTTTACTAAAAACAAAACACTTTATTGCTCGGTTTAATAAATCTATTTTATTTTATACCATATAGTATTTTGATTATTATAACAAAAATAAATGAATTCAAAATCAATTATAAAATGTGTGCATCACTGGCCTAGACAAACGCTCCCCCGCTTCATGACCCCGCGTAGTTCCTAAAGAGGATTATTGCGCAGCCTTCTGTGCGAACTTCAGACCAGCCATCGTGAAACGGCAGTACTGTATATCTTCTTTGAATACACTGAATTTATTTTAAGACATGAAAGATACTCATCGTCCTAGGTTAATCCCAGTAGCTACCAAGACATACACCCCTTCGAGCCCGGCGTCTGCTTCCTAGTCTAACCAGATATAAAAGACTATCAGCTTTGCTAAATCTGAGGTAAGATAAATACCTAAACCACGCACTTGTGTTACCTGCTGCATAGTTGCATCTCTCACCTTGTACTCGTAGCGTATGAGGTTTCGTGCGCGAGAGAATGTAATCACCGAACATACGAGTTGAAATTCAGCTTATTCTCCTGGCTCCATCTTCCCACCCGGTTTATGTCATCTTGCAGTCGTTCACAATTCAATCTATCCTTAACTTCGAGCAATAATTTAAGGTAATCTGCAAATAGTAAACATGTACTATGACTGAGTACTGTGGGCAAGTTATTTATCATTATAATAAATTGCAGAGGTCCCAAATTGCTGCCCTGGCTGACGCCGGATCTCGTAAAATATGGCTCAGATACGTACGCATTATAGTCCACATACTGTTGTCGATCTTTCATATAACTGGCAAAGAACTATAACAGTTGCGGTGTGAAACCGATTGCCGCAAGTTTTCTTAATAAAATGTCAGTATCGACAACATCGAAAGCCTTTTAAAAATCAAAGTATGCAGCATCTACTTGCACAGTATGAAGTTTAGTAGGTATCCAGACTAGAATTTCAAATTGGTGACAAAATTCTGGCGTGAGTACTAGACCACATTGAGGTAGGGCATATCCGGCCCCTCTGCTTTATACGTCTATGGCAGCATTACAGTAAGTATTTACTTCGAAAAAACAATTAACAATTGTAGTATTTATGGTCCCAAACTAGGCTAGGTATGTATCTTGGGCACCATTTAACAGAAATAACTGTGACAGAGTTTTTGGCAGAGGCGGCTCGTGAAAGATTATATTGGGTGTTCACTAAAAAAAAATTACTGCTTACCATTTATTTTGTGAATGCTATTACAATTAATAGTAAGACGTGCTAAATCATCGATACCTACCTCAACCGTCCACGCAGTATCAACTCCGGCGCCACTAAACGAAATACACGGAAAACAAAACAACTTCTTACTTCCTTCGCATTTTTGCAACCACATAACCAAAGCGTTTTATCATATTTGTAGTTTTTTTTTAAGATTTTCACAGTTTTTTATAAAGTTTATGCTGTTATATTCCATATTAGTTACACAATTTAACTGTCTTTCTTAAACAAATACACACAATCACACATACAATGAACTATATTTTAAACACAAATCCTTTTCTAATTACCAACGCACTCGCAGAGAAATGTTTTGCTTTTGTTTACATTCAAATTTCAAATGATACCGGCAAAACACTATTAAAAAAAACGGCGCACACGTTTTAATTTTTCTTAGTGACAAATAGTCATACCATTTAGTCGGGTAATATATTCGCGCATGCGCACCTCGTCAAGCTAGCCAGGAGCGGCGCTCCGTATTTGGCTTATTTCTCATACAAATCTTTTGTCTCACGCGCCCAGCGCATAGAACGCTCTCTCTTTCGCACTCATTACATTTCAGAATTAAGCGTTGTACTAAGCTTTCGTCAACGAAGAGCGCTGTTATGAGCGCTCCACTCAACAAAAATACCTATGTAGGTTTCAAGAGTGTTGACAAAATTATGATAAACAGCTTAGTAGTCAAATACTTATTTGTGGATATGCATTATAGAAAAGAGAATAGGTGTGTATTAAAATATTGAGTATGTTTATAGAAAAAGTTTATATGAGTTGTATACATATATTTTATAATTTGGGAGTTCACTGCTCCAGCGCTCCTTTGAACGAGCGGCCACTGGTTTTTGGTACAAGATAAGAAGGGCTAAATATAAGTTTAAAACATTAAATGTAATAAAAAAATCAATGTTAAATAATTATTGCTAAAATTAAGATTAGGAAAAATTTACATCATCAATTGCAGTAGTTGTGTTCGTACGTCTGAGTTTCTATGTATAGTAGAGGAAACGTGGTAGATCGACCTTCGCCGATCTGATAACCAGATAAGACGTATTTTTATGTAATATAATTTATAAACAAATATGAAGTTCTTTAAGCCCAAAACGACGAAAAGAGGCAATAAATTCTCTGGTCCGACCCTCGAGCTCATAGAGGAAAGGCGTAGGATGCTTCTGCTATCCTCCGACGACATGCCAAAATATCGGCGTCTCAATAGGCAGATCTCTAAATCTCTGACTCGCGATCTCCGCCAATAGCCAATAGCCAAGGTCGGTGTTCACCGACACTTTATCTTGGTTATCTTTCCGTTAAATTAATCTGACAATGCGCGCGCAGTACTAAGTACGCAAGTTAACAGTTGATTTTCCGATCGCCGGTTATATCATTGTCGGTGAACTTGGGTCTTAGTGTGTTCGTGAGGCGACCGAGCGGAATAAGGGTTCCAAAGTGTTCCAAAGGGATCTGTCTGTCGGGCAGAGTCAGCTGACAAAGCTGAAGACGGAGGATGGCAGAATTATCTCGTCCAAACCTCAGCTCCTGGAGGAGATCGAACGGTTCTATGAACACTTATACGCGACTACAAGAACACCTGTTACTACTCCAGCCACTGACCCTAGAGCTGGATTGACACGACACTATACCGAAGATATCCCGGACGTCAGCATGCACGAGATAAGTGTAGCCCTACAACAACTAAAAAACAACAAGGCACCGGGTGATGACGGAATAACTACAGAGCTTCTGAAAGCTGGCGGCACACCTGCTGTGGAAATGCTTCGGAAGCTATTCAATTCCGTCATACCCCAGGGCAAAACGCCACAGGCATGGCACAGTGTGGTGGTGCTTTTCTTCAAGAAGGGCGACAAAACCCTTTTGAAAACCTACAGACCCATCTCGCTTCTGAGTCACATCTATAAGTTGTTTTCTAGGGTCATCACGAATCGTCTCGAGAGCAAGCTAGACGACTTCCAGCCTCCCGAACAAGCTGGATTCCGTAAAGGCTACCATAGACCACATATATACGCTGCGGCAGGTTATACAGAAGTCCGAGGAGTATAACCAGCCTCTGCTTGGCCTTTGTGGACTATGAGAAAGCCTTTGATTCGATCGAAACCTGGGCAGTGCTGCAGTCTCTCCAACGGTGCCAAATTGAATATCGATATGTCGAAGTGTTTGTACGAAAACGCCACCATGTCAGTCCGCCTCCAGGACCAGAGCTCAAAACCTATTCGGCTACAGGGAGGTGTGAGGCAGGGAGATATCTCCGAAACTCTTCACCGCTGCGCTGGAAGACGTTTTCAAGCTTCTGGACTGGGAAGGACTCGACATCAAAATCAACGGCGAGTACATCACTCACCTTCGATTTGCTCATGATATCGTAGCCATGGCTGTGACCATGGAAGACCTCAGAACAATGCTCGATGGCCTCTGTAGAGCCTCCCAACAAGTAGGTCTTGAGATGAACATGGACATAGACGAAAATCACGTCTAACGAACATGTCGTACCTGCTCCTATCCAGGTTAGGAACTCTACACTCAAAGTTGTCGACAACTACGTCTACCTGGGACAAATTTAATGATCCAATTGGGTAGGTCCATCTTCGAGAAAGTGGTCATTCGTCGAATCCAACTCGGTTGGGCGGCGTTCGGGAAGTTACGGCATATCTTCAAGTCCGATATCCCGCAGTGTCTCAAGACGAAAGTCTTTTACCATTGTGAACACACACTCACACCACGTTTCAGCGCCGTAGATCATCACTGGCAAAAGAGAGAGCTATGCTCGGAGTTTCCCTGCGAGATCGAATCACAAATGAAGAAATCCGCAGGAGAACCAAAGTCGCCGACATAGCTCTCCGAATAGCCAGGCTGTAGTGATAATGGGCAAGGCACATAGCGCGAAGAACCGATGGCCGTTGGGGCAGGCGGGTTCTGAAGAGGCGACCACGTACCGGACGACGCAGCAGGGATAAGCCTCCCGCAAGGTGGACCGACGATCTGATTAGGATCGCGGGGAGCGGTTGAATGCGGGCGATCAAAATCGGTCTGTGTGGAGAACCTTGGGGGAGGCCTATGTCCAGCAGTGGTCGTCTCTAGGCTAACATGATGAACTATACTAATGATCGCGATACAGTATTTTATCCTACATAGGGATGGAGCTTTTGGACAAATACGTTTGTATATCTATAATGTTTTGTCTGTAGGCCGGACCAGCGCGCGCTGGAGGAGGGTGACGTGGAGGCAGCGGAGCAGCTCAAGCATCAGCTCGAGCAGGCGCAGCGGGACAGACGCCGGGACATCGCTCATCACTCACCCAGCTGGTTCCGGTAACTTATTTACTTACTAGTGGCAGTGGGAATCGACTATCGCGATAAAAAAAACCTTTTGTACGGACGGGGGTTAGGCATTTGCAGGGAAACACCAAGTAGCTTCAGATGACGCTTTTTTTAGCAGCGTCGACTTGCCACGATGCGTGGTCCGATGTTCGACGCGGATAGAAACAACTCTAAAACGCAATTTCGACTTTACTACTTCACTTGAGTGTACTTCACTTCACTGCCACTTTATTTCAGTACTTCTTCCTCTTCATCACTGTACCGCTTGTCAACTTTATCTGGTGTTTCGCGCGTCTACTGCAGCTTTTATACCCCTAGGAATATTCTAGATGTACTAATTTCGATATTCTTTTCGGTCGTCTTTTTATTCACATTTTCTATCTCTTTCGCTCCCTCGGAAAGCTTCAGCGCTGACTGGGAAATGAAAAATAAAATGTGTTATAATGTGTATATGTATAATGTGTATTTATATTTGCAGTAAGACGGTGGAGAGCGGCGAAGAGATGTGGGTTTTCAGCGGCGAGTACTGGAAGGCGCGCGAGGCGGGCTTCTGCGACAACCTCGCGCCCGCCATATGGTGACCGCCAATATATATACATGTACGTTGAAAAATAATCAATAAATGTCTAGGACAACTCTCAGACAATCCCAGACTAGTTTAACGATAGCTACATACAACTGAGGTCATCTATCATTCAATGGCGAAGGATTTTGTGTAACGCGTCTGTATCGCGCAATTGCTCGCCTTTATATAGGCGTTTAAACACACAAACCGATTATTAGCTGCCCCCAGCCAACTGTTATTTGAAAATAAATGTGAAATACTAACGTGTTTAGTATTAGCAGCAAATATGAAGGGTTGCAACCGTTGGCATTTCACGAATACTGAGTGGCGAGTGGGCGCCTTTAGCCACGTAAAAACTTTTCTGATAATTTTGTGGCGACCACCGGCTATCTTTGGCGGTAATGTGACGCAAGGCGGCAACTGTGGCTGCGGTCAGCTACCTGTATGCCCGGAGCCTGACACAGAGGTGTGAGTTCTATCTTCGCACGAGAAAAGACTTTGTGTGATCTAAAAATGTTTGTTTCGAGTCTTTCGTCGGTTTTCTGTTTTCAAGTCCACCGCGACAGAGGTCAATTTCTAATGCGTTTCTGTGTCATACAAAATAAATTAGCGGGTCTTAATCGCGTACAATTAAGTTATTTAAGGTATAAATACCTATTTGTTTCCGACGTTTCGCTCGTCTTGCACCGGGCGTTTCTGTGTTTTTTTAAATAAATATAAGTTATCTTTTTTAATATGTTCGTATTAACAGTGTGTATTTCTGTTTGTTTCAGCGTATACCGCAGTGCGAAGTGCTCTGTTGATCGGTTGTGCATCGCTTACCGCTTAGCGTTTTTAGAGCTTTATACTACATACTACATAGCGTTATATTATATATTATTTATTGTGTGTACGTATGTTTGTTTACTACGGAAACGAAACTCTCAGGAACTTATACATTATTTCAATTTTATCTAGGTATATTTGTGGCATAATTTTGCATTGAAAAGCAAGATATTATTGGGTTGTTGAGCGTTATATAGATATTTGATATTGTTAGAGAAAGAATTTCTTTGCAGCAGTACTAAGAAAATGTGCTAAAAGGTTTTCATAAAAAGAAACGGGTCAAGTGCAAGTCTAGTTTGATTGAGGTATTAAACAACGTTCTGTAAAAGTTTCAACTTTATACCTATTATGGTTCATGAGACGTTGTTGACAGATGGACGTACAGACTTACACATTGGCTAAAAATAATGTGTATGGTCTCTCATGTTTTGTTCCCGTAGTGAGCTCATGAGCCTTGTGTGTAACATAACCTGAAGGTCGGCCCTACACTGGCATGTACTACCCCTACATATACTCGTCACAAACTGTATGCCTACGGGCCGTTGCTTCCGAGAGCGCATTTTACCACAAATTAAAATACATGTTGTATAGAAATTGTCTATTACCATTGAGCATAATGTTTGAAGCGATGATTTCTCGAAGTGTATTAAGATATGTTTTCTTATTTTAGAAAAATATGCAGCGTAGTAAATTTGGAATTATTTCAGACATGGACTATGTTGTAATGAAAGAAATCGATTCGCGGAATATACAAAAATGGATAATAATCAAGTAATTAATGATTAACATAACTTACTTATTTGCCGTATTGTAATGAATATTGGACTTTTTCACCTGTAAATAACTGTGAAAAAGACTTAAAAAAACGTCAATCGTTCAAAGAAACATGGACAAAACGATTTCGTTTTTCTTTGAAGAGTTTTTACTTCGGTTATCATGAAGTCCCCTTTTCTTCCTGTCTGTGTATAAACCAATGATGTTACAAAAGTAAAAAGAAGTAGATATGTTATAGGCGTAGCAAAAGCAGGAAGGACGCTATCCATAAGCCAGTTGGCAAGTCTGACATAAGTGTGTGTGACGTCGCGAGCCCTCGTTAAAGTGAAACTGACACATCTTGTGAACGTATCTACATTTTTCTTGTAATATCACTGGTATAAACGCGATAAACTCTAAAGACTACTAAGTTACGTTTAGGTGTATTATTCACTCGGTCGAAGTCAAGTTATGAATCATTATTGGATAACATA
The DNA here is from genome assembly GCA_944739405.2 of Euclidia mi. Lineage (NCBI taxonomy): Eukaryota > Metazoa > Arthropoda > Insecta > Lepidoptera > Erebidae > Euclidia > Euclidia mi. Next base: position 3,822,658 of record OX123206.2, read on the forward strand.
GTCCATTTTATCTTAATATATAAAACTTATCTCACTACATTTCGTGCAAATATATTAATTTAATACTGTGACGTTTTTAAAATCTAATCGTTTTTGCTGCTTAGTGATTCAACTTACTTTAATTTAATGATTAGGTCCTGGTCAACTAAGTGGAATCTAACCTTTATTTTAATAATTGTTATATTGTATACCTAACAATATTTATTCAGATGGCGGCAAATATAAACCTATATACAGTAAATCAATTTTGAACATAAGAAATATATGTGTAATATTTTATATATAATTTGAAAGTGAAGATATACAATCATAAAATGCTAGTGGTCTAAAAATTTTACGGCTAAAGTGGCTAATGAAATGTCAAGCTTAAATTGTATCATGAGTATCGCCTAATTTTACAAACTTAAAGTGAGTCACATTATGTCCAAACTTAAAGTGAGTCACTTTACGTCCAAAGATAAAGTGAGTCACTTTATGTCCGAACTGAAAGTGAATCACGTGAGTAACTTTACGATAATGAAGTCTAATGATATTGAATAAGGGATAGGAAAGAAACAACGTCATGTATTAGAAACCGGGGAATACACGGGAGCCTAGCGACAGTAGATAATCAGAGTTGATCAAAAATTGTTTGATTTTTCACTGAAGTGTGTAGATTGAATTATCTAAGTGAGTCTTTTAACTGGTATTGCCATTTACTATTTTAAATACATTGGTTTACTGCCATACAAATAATAAAATGTATTACAAATAAAATGGGCATAACATCCTTGTGAAACAGCTGTTAAACATTTTTGCGCTTTGTTTTATTATAAAGCTAGTCAAGGGGATACAGTGATTTGTTTTTATAAGAACATAAATGTTCTTATAGTCTAAGATCCCGCGCCAAATTAGTGCACTCATCGCGTTTTCGCTAAAAACCAAATTTTTATATAAATTTATGATTAGGAGAATATATATTTACTAGGTTGCCTATTAAAATGTGGCCGCAAGTATTTTTAAACAAATTTTTTGGTAATTGATTGTTGGGAAAAGTTTCGATCAGTTGTTTTTTAAATAAAATATCGTTATCTATACTACCTATAATTTATAATACCTCTTCGCAGCCAGGTACAAACAGGTATGATTTCGATATATATGATAGGCAACCGTGATTTTTTAGAATCTTTATATGCATTGCCGTGATGTAGACGATATTTAATTTAAAAAAACAAGTGAATGAAACTATTTCCCAAAAATCAATAGCCAAAAAAATTTTTCAAAAATTACTTGCGGCCACATTTTAATAGGCAACCTATTAAATATATATTCTCGTAATCATGAATATACATGAAAATTTGGTTTTTAGCGAAAACTCGATGAGTGCACTAATTTGTTGCGGGATCGCGTACTATTTTTAAAACAATCATATAGCTATGTCTTCTTTCTATTTTGATTGATCAATCGATAGTTTGAACAAATTATTTGAGTATTTTTATTATTTTAAATCTTAGTATCAAACACTTTAGTATTGGATATATTTTTTCTTATTTTGTGTTTTAATGATATTATTATACATTATTATGTTTTATTTATATTTCATGATTTATGATAAAACAAAATAAGCGTTATTTAAAATATATGTTAAAAATCGGTATTAAGCGAAATGTAACTTACATACATAATTACTTTGTAGTAATTATGTATGTAAGCATAAAATGAACTCGCGAAAATTGTTGAGAAAATGTTGAATTTAATTCTAAATTCTCGGATTATTTTTCGTCTCTCAAAATGTATGCACGTACTTTTAGAAGATATATGACACGCGGGGTAGCTTCGTTTCGTAACGATATTTCACGATTAACCAATAATGTTACAGAAGTAAAAAGAAGTAGATATGTTATCGACGTACCAAAAGCAGGACGCTAAACATTTAAGCCAGTTGGCAAATCTGACATATGTGTGAGTGAAGTCACGAGCCGGCATCAAAGTGAAACTGACACATCATGTCAACCGAAAATAAAATAAAATATGGAGTTATCGATGTGTGCGTTAGTGTGCCGTTTCTACAGATTGATTACTACGTAGGTAACGTATCTACCTCTTTCTTGTAATATCATTGCGATTAACGATAATTCGATGAACTCAAAAACTACTAAACTGATTTTTGTTCGGCAGTCTATCTTATCTGTAAGCACGTTTATACACTTTGAGTGCAACTTATTCTTCAAACTTAATTAATTTATTAAGTTTTTTTTTGCTTACTTCAAATATTTTTGGCTGTGAGGTATATTCCATTTCCAAAAATTATAAATTGTTATTTTTGTTTTTGTTTTTAATCTAACATGAAATAATATGACTTCTACAAATCTGCGAACCAAGTAAGTAATTCTAATCTAAACATCAGATAGAAAACTCAATGGATAATGTCTTTATATTTTGATATTACGTAAGAACGAGATGGAGCTATACGCTGGGTTAGCGCTGTCTCTTTCTAATATTACGTCACAAACTAATGCTCGTTAAAACTAATGCTGGGTTGATGTCACTAGTAGAAGATAATTAAACTATTAAATAGTGTAAAACTTCTATAAAATATTTATTTTCAAACGATGTCACAAAATCGCCACCAAATAACAAAACTAATTAAATAACTAAACAAAATATATACTTTAGTTTAAAATTCGTCAATTAAAACTATAGGGTATGATGGTGTTGCACATTAATGAAATGAAATGAATGATGGTGTTTATTAAATATGATATAAATTATATAATATTATATTATAATAAACGTATAATATTGTATAATAATAACGGTTGCGGTATAAATACGTTACGGGTTTGCGAATTAAAAGACAGATTCATCTTGTATCGTTGTAGAAGAAGTCTTTACGGAGGTGTCAGCTTTTCCTAAAAGTTTTTGTAAAAACTTATCACTTATAAAAGCGAATAGTCTGCCAATCTAATCCGATTCTTTCCAAGTCTTGAACGAAACCAGTATTACGCTACGTTTACAGATAAAGACATAAAATTACAGATTTCGATATTAAAAATAATAGCGGTACTATTAAAACGGTTATAATTCGAGTAACACTATAGAAAACGGTACCGAATAAAACATATAAATCCCCAAAAAATTGGGCAAGTGCGAGTCGGACTCGCGCACGAAGGGTTCCGTACCATCATCTATAAAAGAAAATCACGTTTGTTGTATATATACTTAAATATTTTTTAAGTTTCTACTTGTTTATTTAGATCGAGTAACAAATTGCTTAAAAATTACGTTTGTTGTATGGGAGCCCCCCTTTATTATTTACTTTTTTAATTTAATTATTTATTTATTAAAGGTAATATACAACTACATATTCCGTGAAAATTTTAAGCGTCTACCTGTTACCGTTAGTAATTTTGAGCAAAAATACGAAAAAAAAATACGTTTATTGTATGGGACCCCCCCTTAATATTTTCATTTTTTTTATTTTTAGTATTTGTTGTTATAGCGGCAACCGAAATACATAATTTGTGAAAATTTCAGCTTTCTAGCTATCACGGTTTATGAGATACAGCCTGGTGACAGACAGACAGACAGACAGCGGAGGCTTAGTAATAGGGTTCCGATTTTTACCTTTTAGGTACGGAACCCTAAAAAAATGACAATTCGCCACGAACTTATCCAATCTAAATTTCGGATATTCGATTAAACACACAAAAGCTAATATTTAAATTAATTCTTCATGTTACAAAACAAACACTTATGAACAAAATGTGGTGGAGTATATAATTTTTTTTGCAACCAGCTGACCTCCATATTGACTTAAACATCTCAAATTCCATTTCTATATAACATACCTAGCTACCGCTTGTAAGAGTAACTACTTATTGTGTAACTAGTTATGTAAAGCTTATGTATTATAAATGTTCGTCAAGTGATTCGTGTTGTTGGCTAGATGTATAGACTATTTGTATATACGACAACCCAGCCTACCAGACGGCAGACGTAAGGCGAACACTTTCTGACACGTTAGACTTATATGTCATACATAAGACCACTCCCAACACTAGTTATGAATTATGATTATGACGTACCGCAAATTTGAACCGGCCAATTGGAATGCATTTTTTGTAGCCCCCTTCGCCCCGCATACCTCACCGCTTAGACAGAATTGTTTGTTTGTAGAAATGAAAACATTAGGTGTCTAGTAGGCGGGGTTGTCGTTGATTTGTATATACGACTAGTTTCGAGAAAATAGTGCTTTTTGGTACACACGCATCTTATATAATGGAGTTTGGGTGAGACTGGTGAGAGAGAAAATGCTGGGTTTTCGTCATCTCATAACTCATTGTAAAAATATACTTTGGATAGCACAGCTTTGAATAAATAGACACATAGAACTTAAAAAGGAGCAGAATACTTTACAAATACTTTTTATTTTATTGTACACCACATATACAATATTTTGTTTCATAACTGGACAGTCAGTCAGTCAGTTGTAGGTAGTGGGCAAACCCTGGTACATCTCATGGAGAATTTCACTGTATCAGTGCCTCTCACCAGACTGTCGTTAACGTCTAAGCCATAGCCAAACTGCCCACACCCTCACTGTAAACCTTCAGTCAGTATTCAGTCTCGATGGTCCAACGTGTCAATCCAATGAGGGTATTTGAAATTTCTTCTACCACCAGATGGCGCTTAGTATGCGTCAGGTCAAAACTGACGTCAGATATGTACAGACGCATACACACACATAATACGAACAAACAGACGAATAAAAATATAGGGCCTTTGACAGATGTCTGGACCTGATGCCTCAGTGCTGCCGCATAGTGAGCGTCATTTCAGAATACCCTCATTGTGCTAAAGCAGGTCACCTTCATAATAATGACACTTTATCATAGAATAGGGATTTTTACAGAATCAGTTTTGCAAGAGTTGACTAGTGGCGAGAAGATTTGACTCCATGGTATAAGATACGTAAAAATATCCAAAAAGGTCTGTTTATGAGCTACGATAATAGTTAAAATATTATTTAACGGTCATGGCGTAAATTAACATCCAGGAATTTTTAGAAGACAATTTTATGTTTATTTGGGGTTTTAATGCCCGGGTCGAACAGGGATCTTATGGGTTTATTCATTTATTAATGAATTTAGTATTTTGAGTTGTTAGCGAACTGAAATACAAAATACTTGAGAGTGGTGATAAGTATGTTATTCTCTGATAGTCCTTTCGTTCCACTCAGTAAGAAGTCAAGGGGGTAGCAGATAACTTTTACATGAAGATAATATTCTGTCAAATCTGGGGGGCGATTCAGAATCGTTCGATATCTCATTTGACATTCGGTTCCATTAATTGTCAAACGGGCTACCTCATTTTTGAGAAAATAATACATTGTAGAGTTTTTTTAATCTCTAGGGGAGGGGCAGCTGCCCCCCCTCTGTAGTCCCCCCCCCCCCTATGGCGACGCCCATGCCTACAAGGCGTAAGTGTTGGATGCAACTGGGATAACGCTAGGATTATGATGATGAACCCTGTCAAAGTATAAAAGTACAGACATCACTTAATCACTCTTGTAGAATGTTTAGTTGATTTTCAAGTACAAAACTATCTCAAATTTTGAAAAGACGTCTTTTTACGCCATGACTTGTATTATTTGTAGTAGATTGAAATAGCGGTATATGCGATATATTTTTCTCAAAAACAAATGTTATGTTTATAAGAAAATATGTACAGGCTGTAACAATAATGGTTCATTTTTTAAGACTATGGTTCATAGGATTGGTGATTCAACGGTTTGAAATACATATTTATAAACTGAGACGTACGTAATTATGTATTTCGCAAAATGCAGTCTCGATCAATGTCATAAATGTTGAAGCAATGGGATTGAAATTGGACTGCAATTTATACAAAAAGTAAACGGTATTATGATACAGCGATTTATCGAAATAGGGTTGTTTCCAACTAGTCAACTCAAGCACTTTTAATGAAATGTCAAAAACGACGTTTGCTACGGCCTTTGTATGAAATAAGACCTAGTGACGTCATAGTTTTTTGCTGTCAAATAAAATACTTATTATCAATAAATTGTCGATAAAAAATGTTAAATTAAGTTTTAACATTTATTAATGAATGAAACTGACATTATTTTGACATATTTCACTAGATAAAAATACTTGTATAATTTATTTCACTTGCAGGAAACTTCCCTATTGCTATTCTTTCACAGTAGTTAAACCTTGGAAGTGAAGATTGTATACTGAGAAATTAAGACCGGAATGATTCTGAAATTGAATTGAATTTTCAATTTATATTATCTACAAAAAATTGATTCAGACTGACTGTAAATTAAATGCTATAATTGATCTTCCATTCTTGGATGTAAGTCCACATTTGTTTTATTTCGGGTTCCATATAATTTTTAAAAAATTATGAACTTATTGTTACACTCTGTAAACATTTTCCTCAGAATTGCTTCTTAATGCGGTTAAATTAAAATAGAAAATGCGTTAATTTTTTTATTAATATTTTTAGTTACCATACGGGTGATTTGGTTGTACGTAAATATAAAAAAAACAGTTTCTGGTCACAGTGTTATGTAAAGTAATGAAAATGGTTTATAGTGTAATAATTATTTAGTTTAATAATTATAATTACTGTAACTAACTTTAGGTGATTATTAATGATTTTATAATAAAAATGGTGTATTGAATAGACCACGTTTTTGGTGTATATAAATTATTATTATGTAATTATATAGCTGTTTGTGGGGTTCGCGTATAATATATTTAATCTATTTTGTGATCGGTATGGCTTACGTAGTTAGTTTTCCTAACAAATCAAATCATTTCCTCACTAACTTCATTTAGCTTATAATATATTAAATAAACTTAGGTACGTTCTTATTATTAAATTCGTGATATAATTGTCGTACCTTTAAAAAAGACAAAGAGAGAGAATTAGGTATCCATTTTCATATAGCTTTCCCCTAAAATAGGCAAATTTTGAGTATCTATTATAGAAAATTTACTCAACACTATACACCATTTTCAAAATAACAAATTGACAATAAATGATGTTTTTGTGTATAATAAATATTATTATTGATGTTTAACTGTTGCTATTAAAATTATTAATTATCGAAATTATACTTGCCGATTTGCTCTTCTTACTTCGTTATTCAACTTATGCAATTTAATCAGTTTGGCTTTGCCGAGTTTAAATATAATTGTCTCCATACCTTTTTATTGATGGCTGAGTTTTGAAATGCATATAATAATAAATATAATTAACGTATATGGCAGAAATGAATCAAATATATTTAATGAACAAAGTATAAATCGAAGATAAATGTAAAATATTCTAAATATATGCCAGCCATTTTTAAGTCAATTACCTGTTGAAAACAATATTTAATTTCACTCGCTCTCTTACTAAAGTTTTTTAAGTGTATTATTTCCTTTATAACGCCTGTTGCCTTGGCTTATCCACCTGGCTTACAATTTCGACATATGTTTTACATTGTAATTATTATTTTAAACGATATAATATAAAGCTGTGATCGGTATTTTCTTGAAATGAACTCTGTATGTAATCCCAGTGTCTCGATAACATTTACATCCTGAACTTTCAAGAAAATACTGAAAAATGTGTAGAATAAGTGTAGTTAATACGTACCGGCCAGAAAAAGTACCTATGTGAAACAAATAGAAAATATTATTATATTAATAAATAACATCTTCAATTAGTCTTGGAGTCCATCTGTTTATAACATCTCTGGTTATATTTTCCCGTTTTAAAGTCGTTGATAGTTATAATTATATATTATGAAAATACTAACATTTTAATTTAAAAAAATCGTGGCTAGTGAAATTAATGTATAGTATGGCTAGTAAAGAGTTTAATACTAAAAGTACAATTTTAATGTTTTCTTTTATTTCTTGTTATTTTATTTTTATTATAAACTATGTGATTTTTGTTCTTTGTTTTTTGAACACTCGTCTTGTAATGGATATAGTCAAACAGATACAATTATTATATACAAATGTGTTGCATAAACGATTTATAAATAATCTTGCCAACAAATTGTTATTCGCATTCAAATTCAGTCTTGAGTTTTTGTAATTACGCTTCGATATACAGGGTTATTTTTAAAACACCGTTAACCGCTCAGGACTATGTTACTAACATCATAATCAATAACTTTTGTTCTATGACTTTTAAAAATTCATCATGTTTTAGTTCATCAGATTTCATACAAAAATAAAAATATTTAAATTGAACGCTCTAAATGTTGCGAAGTCTATGGTACAACAATAGCGAGGGGGCAAATGAACAGTGCGCGGCAGTCGTAGGTAGGTACAGCAAAATACACGAGTTGAAATGTGTTAGATAGGACAACGAAATCTTGAAAGTTTGTTTTGGTAAATGTATTATGTTTTGTAAAAAGTCATAGAACAAAAGTTGTTGATTATGATGTTAGTAACTTAGTCCTGAGAGGTTAACGGTGTTTTACAAATAACCCTGTATAAAAGTAATATTTTAGTGTATTAATTATGGTAAATAAGTGAGCATTTCAGATGCCAGAAAGAAAATAAAAGATCACTATAAATTTAAAAAAATGCTTTATTTATGCATACATGAAAATTATAATAATTCTGACTATACTCATAATATATTTATTACATTATTTGTAATGTTAATATGACACATAAAAGTATTGTAAAGTACTTAAACTTTATTTAATTATATTATTTATTTTTACTTTTGCTTTGTTATGGTGCGTTACTCTTCTTTTTTGTTAAATTTTAATAACAAAAATGTAAAATCTCTTAAGTGTTAATAAAACTTAGTTTTTATGTTTACTTTTGTTTTTTATTTTATTTTTATTTATTATATTTACTCATGAACTGGTGTTTACCAGTTATAACTAGAAATGTATTAAATATTCGTAGATAAAATATTAATGTGTGTGACTGTTTGTAGATCGTATTGTATTTTATTTAACAGGTTTTTTTATTGTGCCGTAATATTCTATTACGCAGTTTATAAGTGCCTTTGTCAGCAATTTTCTTTTCAAATAGCGTAACAGTCACGATATGCAATACATGGTTTGTATTTAATTATAGACATATTATTGACGTTCTTAAATAATAAAAATAATAGCACAGGCTTAAATTCGTCGTCCAATTAAAAAAGTAATTTATCTTTTCAGTTATAATTGTTAAAAGCTTGAATTAAAATGTCGATATGTATGTCAATATTTTTTCTGATAGATGGCAGCATATTCAAACCGTCATGGCGGCTTCATATATTCGTAATAAAGGGAAAATCGATACACTTATTTTATAGAAAAACAAACAAGTAGGTAGCAATTATCTTCTTGAAAGTTTATTTGTACGTCATGGATTGATTAAAAAGGCTGAAATTCGTTCATCGCCTTCGTCGTTGCTTCTCGTAACTGTGATGAGATGTTCACGAATGGTTCTTTATGGCTATTTTAGTCTTAGTTTTACACGGTGACGATAGACTAGTCGACGGGAACAATTTTCATACATTTCCTAAATGCGCCCCCTAGTAGACTCTATCCATCGCTACTGTCCGCATAAAGAAAATAAGTAAGTATATGGAAATAGTTCACGTTGACTAGTCTATTGTGGCCGGGACGATCGAGTGCAAAACTCGTGGTAGACCCCTATGCCCTCAGGTATGAGGGTAGTTACACCGAATGACAAACATTGAGTTATTATTATTATTATCAAGTAATAATATAGTTCTTCTATCCAACACGAGACAATCAAGACACAGAATGCCAATTCTTGAATTTTTAACTGACCATCTCAAAAAGAGTATTCTCGCAAAATATCTGAATGAAACTTGTGCCAACTCCATTAACATTTTGAATGAAAACTGGTTAAATTGTTAAACACTGCAAAAATATTCATCAAACTATATTCAATCACACCTCAGTCAATATTCAGTCCTAGTTGAATGCGGTTATTGACTTTTCATGACGCGTATGATATAAATTATCAATGATTATATCCAAGATTAGTTAGTGTATTTTTAATGGGCATTGAAGTCAGCCTGACCGTTCTCTAGTCATTTATTTATTTCAACTTTGAACCTTGCAATATTTTCAATTATTTTGCGGTGTGGTGACCAAAATGTTATAAATGTTAATCCAACGATAGTTAAAAAGGGCGCTTCCATAGTTAAATTATAAGTAAGAACATTACTTAAGTTGTATATTGAAAATATAATTTCATAAGTTTTATATGTTTGGGTTGCAGTCCCAAATATTAATCACTTTTACGTCATGGAAGTCTAACAATAAAATTCGAAAATAAAATTATAAATATTTTAACTATTTATATTTTGCGTCATTTATGCGGCTATGACTTCTCGACGGTGCTGCGAGACACACGAAAGCCATACTAACAGGCAGTAATCCAGTATTTGATTCAGTCTTATTCTTGGCGAGGGTAAGTAAAGGTTTTATCAGGGAAGGTCGAAAACACAAAAAGTTTCACACCAAAATATCGAGTTGTTTTTGGCAGTGGCTGGTCTAAGGTTTTGTTTTAAGGGTAGCTTATTTTACTTTTGGGGCTTGAACTTATTGAAGGAAGTGTTTATGGCAACACTAAATTTTTGTCTTTAGAAGAAAACAAATGCTCTTGGGAGGGCCTTGAACCGCTTATCTTCCCTTGCATTCGTCAAGATCCAGCATCCTCACGTACCTTACCTCCATAACGAACGTGAGACCGCAATATATTTTTAACTTCCAAATAAGAGGGTTGCTAAAAGAAATATTAACAACACAGCTTTTGATAATATCAACACTGTTTCGGCTCATAGTTAAAATGTTGGATTAGTCAAATAGGCTGCATGTCCACCGAAGCGAAAAACTAATAGAAAAGTTAAAATCCGCTGCGTAATATATGACATTTCGATAAGTTGTTTTTTATCGGCCTTCTAGTAAATAGATGGCAGATCGCTGGTCGCACAGCTGCCGGCAATGTTGTGGCCGCAACATTATGTAGCTACTCTTCTTTATTAGTCTCTCTCTGTTCGACTTCCATTACTCGCTTAAGTCCGAGGTCTAATTTGTGCCAGCTTGCTGCACCGCAATGGATTCGATCGACATTCTAAACCTGTATAAAGCTTAAGTAAGATAAGCTACGCGCGCTACCGATAATATTTGTTATGTCGTTCTGTTCTGTAGTTCATAATGATGAAATTATTAAAGGAAAATTCGATTTAATTCTGCTGTTTTATTTTTTACTTCGTGACTTTGCCCCGTGATTCTTATCTTGGAGGCAAACTAGATTTTGCAGCTTTCTACGGGTGCTGCAGTCTGACCGCTGGAAACAAGTAAGGTAAAAAATTACGCTACATAGGGTAGGTACTAACCTACACACGGCTACAAGTCAGACTTGATAGTTTACGATTTTGATACTGATTTCCAACGCCATAAGAACGATAGTGTATAGCTTGATGAGTAGCCGTGTGTACCAGTGTCTACGAGTCACGACATTTAAATATTTAAGTACCTAAGCAAAGAGCTCAGATATTTACATAGAGGCGCATTTCTTATGGGCGCTCTGAAGACACACTTTCTGTGACCCAAATTGCCGCTTGGCGGCGTGGCAGTCGCGCTGTGACAGCTGTCTCTACGAGAGCAAGAGAGACGAACGTTCCTCCTGTGTATCTTAACTACGAGAGCAAGAGAGATTGAGAACGACGCCAACGGCGCCAACTACGAACTAAACTGGAGACAGTCCCCACTTGGAATCGGCACACGAAATCCTTAAGAACTGCGCTTCTATGTAAAATCATCCCGTCTGACATAGGTTTCCATGACAGCTAGGTCGGCATAGAATACGCACAGTGATAGCTTAGGAAAAGCAGTTGTGCGAGACTAAATACCGAATCAATCTACCTGGTGGGTTTGCACCCGATAACTTCTACATGGCCAATTGGAGAACCCAATTGCAGTCTGTCGGTATCTCCATTGGGTTAACGCTGCCAAATTTTGACTGCACGGTTGGCATAGTGGTTTAAAAGTGACCACTGCGCCGCTTATTGACACTGCGCCGAGTGTTGTCAGTTCGATCCCCACACGAAACAATGTTTTGTGTGATCCATAAATTGTTGTTTCGATTCTGGTGGTGTACATGGTTGTATGTTTGTAAAGTCCCCTGCGACACAAGATTTAAATCCAATGCCAGAGTTATCGTTTTAAAAAAAATAAGAAAGAAATCTCTGTGAGACTACAATACAACACCATTTAGTTGTACCTACTGGGCAAAATTTGCAACCTAAACAGCGCTAAATGACGATTTCGGATGGGCGGGTCAGCGAGCAAGTTTGCGATTAGGTGGCCATGGTCATAATATTATAATTATGCCTAAATGAGTAGGTAAGTTTAAAATAGCTCTTACATAATACAAAACAGATAAACCTCGGGTAATACCCACACTATGTTTTTAATATGTTATCATTGTAGGCACCAAGTGATAACAAGTTTGAACTCTTGTAGTGTTTAATACATCCTCATTCATCAGTATAATTTTAACAGTAGCTAGTTGTATCGTAAAAATAGATACTTCGTATTAATGTGTATCAACATGTTGGGTTTAATTTTGATGGTGATGGTAGTTGCAGTGAATTCTGAAGTAACCGCCAAATCACGTGGTAAGTAAGAAATGTTTCTCTCCGGAGTTGGTGCAAATTATTCTATGAAATATGACTCTTTTCACAGCTGTCCTATTATGGCCTTGTTAAATTTATTTGTGAAATGGCATAGGTATACAAATTTCGATCCAAATTTTATTTATCTGCAAGATAAGGCGTACCTAAGAAGGCATCCGAATGTGATGATGTCTAACAAATTATGAGAGAGTAGAGAAATTATTGTTTTCTTGCATAGTACTATTTCATATCGTCACCATATCGCCAAACCTACCTATATAATAGGTAGATTTGGTGATTTAAAATTTTAATTTATTAGTACCTACCAACTCGAATAGTATATAAGTAGGTACTTAAAGGTACCTATGTTTTTGTGTAGATGAAATAGATGCACTAAATAGCCTGGAGTACCAGTATCGGCCAGGTTGCGACGGTTGGATCAAACCGCACAGGGAGGTGGCCACGTGGCTCGAGGCGACGGAGACCTGCAGGAACGAAGGTAAGGTAACCTCCATCATCCATGTATACATGGACAATGGACTTATATCAATCACCTGCTTGAGTCCCTACCATCTAGGGCTAAGGTTCCTAAAACATATCAGACTCCTTCCATGACAAAATTCTTTTTCACCACAGCAGCTCAAACATGCCGCTTTTGCTGCGAGACAACAGTGAACAAAACGCGATTTTGATTCGAGCGTGAGGCAAAGTAGCTTTTTAATTTTTCAATCTTCAGTGCCACGAATTAACATTGTTCAGCCATACATTTGAAACATTCGAATTTTACTGTGCTCTGTCTCTTTCACATGCATATAAAAAGTGAGTGAAAAAACAAACCCCTTCAAATTCGAAATTCGATTTTGGAATTCGACCTCAAAGAAAACACCTACAGCAACGCAAAAAAAAACATATTTGTAATAAAGAAATTACTTTTTTTATATTTTATTGTTTACATGTTTAATTTATTATTGGATTTTAATAAAAATAAGTCTAATTAATAGTATAAAATTAGTATTTAACCAATACATTTTTATTTAGAATTACAACAATGATACCTACATTTGAAAAATAAACATCAGGGACGCGGTATTAAACCGCGATTTAAAAAAGTAGCGGGAATAAAAATTTCGCTGATGCTGATACAGTAGCAGTAGGTATAGCGTAACGTGTTAAATTATATTAATAGGTATATAAAATAATCTAAAAAGATGAGTGAAACTAGCGATGATCACCAGAAGAGTCATTATCGTCGTATCTATATCGTATATCGAGAAATCAACAAGTGATTATGCAGAATTCAATCTATTTCTGTTCATTTCTATGTCTCCTAAGTAATATGTGTTCTCACTGCTGTGGTGAAAAGTTATGTGTGCTACACGAGAGCAAAGTGTTTTGTATCTCGTGCTGTTGAGTCCCTCACCACGCTCAGGATTCTATCTTTGATTCACTCGCTACGCTCGTGAATCAATAGTAGAATCCTTCGCTTGCTCGGGACTCAAAATCAGCACTCGAAACAAAAAACAACTTTGCTCTCTTGTTGCACAAATAACTATTTAACGTTTCTCTTGGTAATAGCTTGGGTCACCAGAGTCCAAGAAACCATTAATTACCTACAGCAATGCATATTTGTCATGATTTTTTCAAAAAAGGATCAAGTTAGTGCCTAGAAGAGAACACAGTATTTTTTTTTATTCGATTATTGTCATGACAAGATGGAAAGTTAAAAAAAACTTATGTCCACAAAAAAATAAGAAATTAGAACATCCTTGAAAGAATACCAATCACCCTGCAATAAGGACTTACAAGTCTTTCTCGGGCATTGCTTTTGCTATTATTTTAATACAGTTCAGGCACAGCCAAAAATAAATTTAATGTAATTTCGTGTACCTTTACAGGAGCTGAGCTAGCTGCCCCCATCAACTCGGAACTTACAGCTGAAATAAAGGCTCTGATCAGAGAAAATAACTATGGAGGACAATACATCATCGACGTTACTGCTAAATACGTGCCCGGCATATACATGTCTACTAAAGGTAAGTAAAAGGATAATATGCTCCATGTTCGTACATACAGCGACCAGTCAAAATAAACAATTGTAGTACGATTTTAATACTTATTTTCTACGGCATTAGAAGGGTACAAAGATCAAAGTGTCTAGAGTGATGTGTAGCCGTGTGAAAGTAGACTAAAGGAAGGTGCAATCGCCGATTTATAAGACCGACGGCTTTCATCACTATCATCAGCAGCTTTGCTTATAATCTGTCCCACTGCTGAGCCTTCTTCATTATGAGAATTGTAAAGCTACAGGCCCACAGTCCACCACGCTGGCTAGTTGAGCAGACTTCCCATTGCATGTGTTTTGAGAATACATATTATAGAGAACTCTCAGACGTGCAGGTTTCCGTACGATGTTTTCCCTCATTTAACTTCGAAAAATTATTGCCTAGATAAAAGATCAATCCGTGAGTCTGCAGTCTAGACTCTCTGCAAAGCAGTTTGTCGTTCTCTTCACTAGGCTTTCTATAATAAATATACTTATTTCGCAGGAGTCACGTTACAAAAGATGCCAGTGAGGAACATGATCCAGCGTTTGGACTGGGAGGCTGGCGCGTGCCTCGGCATGGACCACCACGAGATCCGGGTAATCTCGTGCTCCTCCCGCCTGCCCTACTTCTGCTACAGGCCTCACAAGCCAGAAGATAAGCTCACCGAATGTGGCACGTTTGACAGATGTAAGTTTTCTTTAAAGAGATCATTTCGACCAAAGTGATGGGTTTCAGCGGGATATCCTATGACTTCAAATTCAACCCAAGCAGAAATCAGTTTGATTTAAATAAAAAAAAAATAATTACCTACGTCTTTTGTGAAGGTTCCAATATTTTGAACTTTGTTGGTAGTAGCAGCTAGTAGGTAATTAGCTTTGATTAATCTATAATCAGTCAATCATAAAATAATTATATAGTCTAAGCATAAAGGTAAGTAGGTACTTAATCAATATATAATCGTTTCAGTCCCATTCAGTCTATTCAGCAAATCGTAAAGGCTCGTCGTCATGGTTTTAGATTTTTGTTAACGTTAAGGTATGCGCAAAAATAAATTAACATTATTGTCGCACTTATCGCCGACTGATGAATTTCGTTAATCTTTAAACTGTATGCGGGGAATTCCCGCGCGTACTACATATCGACTAAGATATCGATGCCGCATTTACATTATTCGTTATCCCTTATACGAGGATGTCTTGCATGCGTTGTAACGATTGAGTTACCGACCAGCAAAAAATATTCTTAATCGATGTAGAACTACCTACAGAGAATGGATAGGTGCCTACAATTTTACTTACGGTACACGCCAAATACTTCAAAGCTACGCACGTTAGGGTTGAATGACTGTTTGTCTTCTGCACTCACTGATCTATCACTGCATACCCGTACTCCTTATAAATATGACTTCTTTATTCCAGTTTATAAACTAAACAGCACAACAGGCAGTTGCTACAAGCACCACAAGAACGCGACTACCTGGAACAAGGCGTTCACAACGTGCATCAACGAAGGCGGATACCTAGCCATCATAAACGACGAGGAAGAAGCTACGGCTATCCAGAGAATCATTCGTGACAGTATCTTTAACAGCTACATTGGACTACGTGCCCTTAATGCTGGGGAATGGATAAGTATTCATGGTAAGCATCCCCTGATTTTTTCAGTATAAGCCAGCCATAGTTCCCCACGTTTTGGCCGAATTCGAGTTGACAGAAACACATTTTTGCAGACAATGGTCACAATGGCAGATTTCCACTTAAAACGTACATATGTGTTTTGAATTCATCATTAAAAGCTAGCGCTACTTAACCATATGTCGCTTCAGAGTAGAACGCGCCATGGACATTGAAATTACCACCTCTGCCGCCCACCGCTGCTCTTCGTGATTGGACATGAGCGTTTCTCGAGTGTGTGCTCGGCGTGCGCTCACGTAACGTGACCGCCCTATGACTGTAAGGTCAGTCTAAGGCAGTGCCAAAGAGCTCAGATATTTACATAGAAGTGCATTCCTATGGGCGCTCTGAAGACAAACTTTCTGTGACCCAAATTGCCGCTTGGCGGCGTGGCAGTCGCGCTGTGACAGCTGTCTCTACAAGAGCAAGAGAGACGAACGTTCTTCCTGTGTATCTTAACTACGAGAGCAAGAGAGACGGAGAACGACGCCAGCGCTGCCAATGGCGCTAACTACGAACTAAACTGGAGACAGTCTCCACTTGGAATCGGCACACGAAATCCTTAAGAACTGCGCTTCTATGTAAATCTGTATTCATTGGCAGTGCTTATAGTGTGTAAACACTATGCAAGTAAACCAGTTCCTTATTGTTTCAGGTGAACCAGTAAGCACGTTGTACGAGAACTGGTTTGATTCAAGCGACTCGTCTAATTC
The DNA here is from genome assembly GCA_944739405.2 of Euclidia mi. NCBI lineage: Eukaryota > Metazoa > Arthropoda > Insecta > Lepidoptera > Erebidae > Euclidia > Euclidia mi. Next base: position 3,839,761 of record OX123206.2, read on the forward strand.
CTACAACAGATGTGCTATTATAATCGCACACTCCGGTAAAATGAATGCCATACCCTGCGACTCAGTTAGATATTTTGTTTGCGAAAAGGATCCAAAAGATATTCGGTACCGATTTCCTGCTGAATAGGTAGAATGGATGAATTTATATAAGTGCAAAATATGGCTAGGTACCTACATATCACGTCAAAAAAGGATAAGGGTCAGCGCACATATAGCAAAGAGCATAATATTTCCAACTCCTGCAATAAATATGTACTCCGGTTAAATTCGTTGCGGGTTCTAAACCAATTTAAATTTCCAAGAGGACTTCACGAGTGTCAAAACTCGGTTTCTTCTATAGTCGCTTCTGCTGGACGTGTCTGCACAGTCCTTTGACAGTACACAGGTGATACAGTAGTGGGGTTGAGGGTGGGATTAGTCCCGTCCCAAATACTTATAGGTAGGTACATATAGCATTTTTCACTGTCAAACTAATATCAACATTGTTCTCGTTTTGAATTATTCCAACATCAATTATCACAGTCATAATAGTTGGTTTAAGTGAGTGTGTGCGTGCATGTTGTAAATATTGTTTTGATTTGTATTTGGACATAAGTTGCGTTGAAAACATACAAAGAGATCGTCCCAGTTAACGCGGCAACGTCGGAAACCAGTAATATTAATATTTTATCTGTATCTAAGTTAAGTACCTACGCAGTACCATAGTTAAGTCGGGTGATTTGAATAAACAAATCAATCTCTTTACTTTATGAGAATCTCCGGCCTGAAATCGATTAATAGGAAGATAAGTTGCATAATATGTATTTTGTGTTGTATCTGTCTATGTAATAAATGTAATCATTAACCAAAAAAGGTGTATAATATGTATGAGTTTTAATTTCGCCTTAAAAACGCTCACCGACTCATCTTAGGGGGTTATCATACTAGCAGTTTGGGAGCAGTTGCGGGGCGGGGCGGACGCGCAGCGAATGCGTCGCGGACGCGTGGCACGCGTGGCGCGTTACGTTTTCGTCGACGCAAATTATCGACGTACAATGCATCCAGTAACAAAATGGATTCCATCCAGAAACACTGCTGTTGGCTTTATTACTTTTACTCGTTGCGCGTCGCTTTTTGCTCGTTGCGCGTCCGCAACGAATTCGTTGCACATGCAAGGCGTGTTCGTTGTGAGCCCGTAACGAATTCGTTGCGCGCCCGCTCCGCTTTGAGGACGTTCGCAATCCGCTAGGCCCTTAGAGCGCTAGCGCACCGCATATTTCGTAAAACGCGCAGACGACGCGCGTTTTACGAACGCACACTTTCGGCGGCACCCTAGACACAGATAGGTAGTTGCTACGTCAGTACTTATTTTTATCTATGACACCTGCGTTATTTGGGGCTAGCCTCCGCACCTGTAGCTGATTTTATATAACCTATACCTATAGCCTTCTTCGTTATATGGTCTACCCAACCAGGGACGGCCTTAGCCATCCAGGCGCTCCGGGCGAGCCATTCATATGGCGCCCCCCTATTTAGGATTCCGTGGCCAAAATGGCAAAAGACGGAACCCTTATGAATTCGTCATGTCTATCTGTCCTTCCATATGTCTCAACCACTTTATTCACATTTGAAAATTAGTAGGCAGATGTATTTTGTGAAACGCTTCTTGATCCAGCGTAACGGCAATAGGCTCGCCCCTTCTTACGTGGGACCTAAAATCAAAAGCTTCTCGTAGTCTACAAAAGCCTAGGCTACACCGTCTTCCCCGGGGGCCTTTATTAAGCTGCCTGAGAGGCGCACTGATTTCCTCGACAGCTACGTCTGGGAAATCTGCTATTAAATAGCTAGTAAGTAGGGCTCCGGGTGGCTAGTGGTGGAGAGTGGAGGCGTCGGTGCATGCGCAGCATACAGATATTCGCAGAAGTATTAAATAGCAAGCATCTAAAGTATCACTACTCGAGGTAGTCATCTTTTTTAGATGAGTCTTTCCCAGTACTTTCGCGAAGACTTTGACCACGGATTTTGCACAATCGCCTCCTTTGAGTTCTCTCTCTCTCTCAGTTTCGCCGAGCTCCAGATCTCTACACGGTGAATAAAGGTTTAACAAGGCTACCTCTGATGTTTCCTGTCGCATTAGTTCCAGAAGATAGTTTGAAAGTTTAGATTTCCCAACAAGTCATCTTATCCTAATGTGCCGGTAAGAACGTTACCTGCACAAAAGAACGCTGCACCTTTTCCGCTGACAATCCGTTAGTCGCCTCATACATTCACCAACGGAAGGGAATATGGTGTTGTTATTCTAAGCCTTGCCGACCAATAGTATAACATATTCAGTTAAAACATTTTATCTACTATGAAGAAAACGTCTATAACTTTAGATTTATTTAAAAAGATACCTGTTTGTCAAGGAGATAAATTCTTTACTTAATTTTATTTCCGATGATCAACTAATGATAGTTAATAATTCTTTTGTAGTGCTAGGTATTCGTATATACAATAAAATACCAATTAGGCCCACTTGCGTAACGTTTGATTTAAGTCACTCCTTAATTTAGGCCCACTTGCGTAACGTTTGATTTAAGTCACTCCTTAATTCAAATTTTTTGAACAGAATTAACAGCATAAAATAATTTAACTTAAAAGTATTTAGCGTCCTCTTGCACAATGACAACAACGCTTAGATTTAGTTAAACATTTTATGAGGTCGGTAAAGCAGTTTCTACGTTTTGTTTCGTGGCATGAAACCTTTTTGTTACGATTTTAACGATGTTATGCGTATGCTTTCGCATAAAACCTTAAACTATATATACTTTGAGCATAAAACAAAACGCATTGTCGTCGCCTAGCAACGAAATGACAATTGACAAATAATAACTAGAAACTTTTAAGCATTAACCGTAGAACCCTACATGGGGTGCAGGTGCACCCCACACCGATTTGTTTTCTAAATATCTCAATTTCTTAAATATCCACGAATTCGCGCGTCGGAGTATTTTAGTTTGGTGTCAACCGCTCGCGTTACGTCAATACCGTGACGAGGGACCGCGTTGTGTGGTAGCCTGTATAAGTGCTGTGGGGTACGCCAGTACCCCAGTGTAGTAAAATCGTAAGATTATTTATTTATTACGATTGATGTATTTACATGTAATAAGTTATTAAATTTGATTATTTATTAAAACAATAGTCTTATATGAATTAAATACAGATATTTTTAGATATTATGAAGGTAAAATTCAATGAAGTTTATTTATTTTGTTTCGGATAGCCATCAGAGGTTTGAATTACGAAGAAATAAGCTCTATTCTAGACCACAAATCTGGCGAGGAAGAAATAGAAGTTGGGACCAGTTGTAATTCCTGGGTTCTTTACAAGTGTTCAAGATCAAATAATAAGCCAAATATAAAGTTTCAGCAGACAGTTTTGAAATTAGGTTTGGAATTGATACATGAACATTTGGAGGACCGTCACCGGATGCTAACTTAGTCCATTGCAGTGATCCTCAAAAAAGGACCAAATCCTACAAGCGCTGTTGCTCAAACTACATTTAACTTTGTGTAATAAGGCTGATTTGTGATCTCAAGTTACCGATTCTGTTTAGTAAAACGTATTTTCATGAATTGTTTTTTTTTATTTTAAGGATAACAGTCATCTTAGTATGGGGTGTTCCAGTACCCCAGTGTAGGAATAACATGTGCGCCAAATAGTGTAGAATTCTAGGGTTAACAATAACACAAGTAGGTACATTGTTATCAGTTATATCATCATCATCATCATGTCAGCCTAGGGACGTCCACTGCTGGATATAGGCCTCCCCCTGCTGCGTCGTCCGGTCCAGTTATATAATTATTGATAATTTTCGTCGCTAATGACAAGATGCCAACATCAGTGTGACAGTTCTTAAATGAAATTAGCCACAAAACAGCCGATTTTCGGTGATTAATTTTGACAGTTCTTAAATCATATTACTCGACAAATTTTTCGTTGTGCAAGACGCTAGTGGTGTTTAATATTTTTTTTCTCGTTAAATACATCTTAATTCAATTTAAGAATCGTTGTGCAAGTGGGCCTTAAATTCGTTGAACAGAATTAACAGCATAAAATAATTTAAGTTAAAAGTATTTAGCGTCCTCTTGCACAACGACAACAACGCTTAGATTTAGTTAAACATTTTATGAGGTCGGTAAAGTAGTTTCTACGTTTTGTTTCATGGCATGAAGCCTTTTTGTTACGATTTTAACGATGTTATGCGTATGGTTTCGCATAAAACCTTAGACTATATCTACTTTGAGCATAAAACAAAACGCATTGTCGTCGCCTAGCAACGAAATGACAATTGACAAATAATAACTAGAAACTTTTGAGCATTAACCCTAGAACCCTACATGGGGTGCAGGTGCACCCCACACCGATTTGTTTTCTAAATATCTCAATTTATTTAATGTCCACGAATTCACGCGTCAGAGTATTTTAGTTTGGTGTCAACCTCTTGCCAATACCGTGACGACAGCTGCGTCATGTAGTCGCCTATGTAAGTGCTGTGGGGTATGCCAGTACCCCATTGTAGTAAAATCGTAAGTTATTTTATTTATTACGATTGATGGATTTGTATGTAATATCTTATTTAATTTGATTATTTATTAAAACAATACTCTTATATGAATTAAATACTGATATTTTTAGATGTTATGTGGAGCATCAGGTACAAGTTTGTGCAAAGTGCTCAAACTAAGTTTAACTTAAGGTTGATTTGTGATCTCAAGTTACTGATTATTTATAATTAAACGTATTATTATTAATTGCTTTTTTTATTTTTAGAATTACAGTCATTATAGTATGGGGTGTTCCAGCACCCCAGTGTAGGAATAATATGTGCGCCAGGTAGTGTAGGATTCTAGGGTTAACAAGAACACAAGTAGCTACATTGTTATCAGTTATATCATCATCATCATTTCAGCCTCTTCACCAGATCGTCGGTCCACCTTGTGGGAGGCCTACCCCTGATGCGTCATCCGGTCCAGTTATACATATAATTATAGTTAATTTTCGTCGCTAATGACAAGTTGCCAACGTCAGTGTGACAATTTTTAAATAAAATTAGCCACTAAACAGCCGATTTTCGGTAATTAATTTTAACAGTTCTTAAATCATATTAGTCGACAAATTTTTCGTTGTGCAAGACGCTAGTGGCGTTTAATAGTTTTTTTCTCGTCAAATACATCTTAATTCAATTTAAGAATCGTTGTGCAAGTGGGCCTTAGTCTTTTAGAATTACCATTTAGTACATTAGGCCCACTTGCACAACGATTCTTAAATTGAATTAAGATGTATTTAACGACAAAAAAAGTATTAAACACCACTAGCGTCTTGCACAACGAAAAATTTGTCGACTAATATGATTTAAGAACTGTCAAAATTAATTACCGAAAATCGGCTGTTTAGTGGCTAATTCTATTTAAAAATTGTCACACTGACGTTGGCAACTTGTCATTAGCGACGAAAAATAACTATAATTATATGACGACGCATCAGGGGTAGGCCTCCCACAAGGTGGACCGACGATCTGGTGAAGAGGCTGAAATGATGATGATGATGATATAACTGATAACAATGTACCTACTTGTGTTCTTGTTAACCCTAGAATCCTACACTTACACTATCTGGCGCACATATTATTCCTACACTGGGTTGCTGGAACACCCCATACTATTAATGACTGTAATTCTAAAAATAAAAATAAAAAACAATTAATAAAAATACGTTTAATTATTAATAATCAGTAACTTGAGATCACAAATCAACCTTATTACACAAAGTTAAACTTAGTTTGAGCACTTTGCACAAACTTGTACCTGATGCTCCACATTACATCTAAAATTATCAGTATTTAATTCATATAAGAGTATTGTTTTAATAAATAATCAAATTAAATAAGATATTACATACAAATCCATCAATCGTAATAAATAAAATAGCTTACGATTTTACTACAATGGGGTACTGGCATACCCCACAGCACTTACATAGGCGACTACATGACGCAGGTGACGTCACGGTATTGGCAAGAGGTTGACACCAAACTAAAATACTCTGACGCGTGCATTCGTGGACATTAAATAAATTGAGATATTTAGAAAACAAATCGGTGTGGGGAGCACCTGCACCCCATGTAGGGTTCTAGGGTTAAAAGTTTCTAGTTATTATTTGTCAATTGTCATTTCGTTGCTGGGCGACGACAATGCGTTTTGTTTTATGCTCAAAGTATATATAGTCTAAGGTTTTATGCGAAACCATACGCATAACATCGTTAAAATCGTAACAAAAAGGCTTCATGCCATGAAACAAAACGTAGAAACTACCTTACCGACCTCATAAAATGTTTAACTAAATCTAAGCGTTGTTGTCGTTGTGCAAGAGGACGCTAAATACTTTTAACTTAAATTATTTTATGCTGTTAATTCTGTTCAACGAATTTAAATTAAGGAGTGACTTAAATCAAACGTTACGCAAGTGGGCCTAAATAAAGAAATTAGAAAATGTTACGAAAAACACAGATTTCACATACTGGAAAAATGTATAGAAAGCACAAGATCAGCTAGAAAGGCATACAAAGAACTAGATAAGTCAAAAAAATGGATCCCGTCCCTTCAGCGGGGTGCTAAAATTAGCAATTCTAGAAATGACATCATTAACATAGCTACAAAGTTCTATACAAGCCTTTATAGTTCTACACCAGGCTTAGTAGAAAATACAGAACAAGATCAACTAAAGAATACATCAACTGTACAAAATTTCACTGAATCTGAAATCCTAAAACAAATAAATAATTTAAAACCAGATAAGAGCCCGGGACCGGACAGTTTGAGCAATGAGTGCATAAAGATCGGTAGAACACTTTTATTAACACCCCTTACATTACTCTTCAATGAAATACTAGAAGAAGAAATCGTGCCAGGGCAATGGACAGAATCGGAAATTATATTACTATATAAGAAGGGCGACCCTAAAGATATAGGAAACTACCGTCCGATAAGCTTAATGTCTTGCTTGTACAAACTCTTTGCATCCTGCTTACTACACAGAATATCCTCACAAATAGACTCATATCAACCCATGGAACAAGCGGGATTCAGAAGTGGCTTTAGCACAACAGACCATATTCACACCGTAGACCAGGTCATCGAAAAGTACGTAGAATATAGAAAACCGCTATACATAGCTTTTGTCGATTATAAGAAAGCTTTCGACTCTATCTCTCATAATAGCATCTGGGAAGCACTTAACAAACCAAATATAAACGCCAAGTACATAAATATTATCAAAAACATATATGTTAATTGTACTAGTAGAGTCAGGCTAGATAGAGTGGGCACCAAGATCAGCATTAATCGAGGAGTCAGACAAGGAGACCCTATATCACCGAAGCTATTTATAGCTGTCTTACAAAATGTAATGGAAGATTTACCGTGGTCAAAGCAAGGAGTTAATGTGAACGGGAAATATCTAAGCCACCTACGCTTTGCAGACGATGTCGTCGTGTTCTCTGAAAGTCCATATAAGCTTAACACAATGATTAACGAACTTCAGACAGCTAGTGTTCAAGTAGGCCTGGAAATGAATCTAGAAAAAATAAAAATCATGACGAACAGCGAGATGACACCAGTACTGGTTAACTAAGAGCCACTTGAGTACGTAGAGAGCTACATTTACCTCGGAAAACAAATTTCATTTAGAAAAGACCGAAACATAGAGGAAATAGACAGGAGAGTAGCTATTACATGGAGAAAGTACTGGGCACAAAAGGAAATTTTCAAATCGCAATTACCGATTAAATTAAAAAGAATAATTTTAGACACAACAATTTTACCCTGTCTTACCTATGGGTGCCAAACGTGGATATATGACCACAAGGCAAGACACAAAATACAAACAACTCAGAGGGCAATGGAAAGGAGCTGTTTAAATATAAAACTGCGAGATAGAGTAAGACACATAAAAATTCGGAAAATAACCAAGGTAAAGGATGCTCTACACTTCTCTCAAAGTCTCAAATGGAGATGGGCTGGCCATGTTGGGAGATACGTTGACAATAGATGGACAATTAACATCACAAAATGGAAAGGACCGCATGGCGTAAAGAGAAGAGGTCGCCCGGACGCCCGGTGGCAGGACGAGATTGTATCCGTTGCAGGAAAAGACTGGATAAACACTGCGAAAGATAGGGATAAATGGAATTCTTTGGGGGAGGCTTTTACCCTGAGGGGGTCCACATGAAATTGCATGAGTAGATATAAAATTATTAATTATTAATTATCAAAATAGAACTAAAATTAAAATTAAATTATATTAAATTAAATTATATTCAATTATATTAAATTATATCAAATTAAATTATATTAAATTAAATTATATTAAATTAAATTAATTAACTAATCGAATCTAATGTGGAATTTAAATAAAGCTTTATTATTATTTATTATTATTATTATGTGGTGTTTCCACTAAAAACCACCTCGACTTCCGCCATGTACCCGTGTGTCGGAGGGTGGGGCATCACCAAAGCACTCGTCGCCACCCTCTGACGGGTATTGGCCCGCCAGATGGTCAGGCGGGCCCCGAACAAAACCCCCTTGGCGACGGATTAAGGTGTTGGACTCCGCCGCCAAAACGCCCAGCGGCCGCAGAGGATAGGGAGGACGGCAACGCAACACCGCATCTCCTCTTCCTCTGCGGCCCCACCGCGACGCATCGAATGGTGCGCCCCCATTTGGTCGCGGGAGATAGGGCGCGCGGCAACGCAACACCGACACGCCTCTCCTCCCGCGACCGCACCCGACTGCGAGGGACAGACAGAACTGTCCCCCGCACCCGCACCGTTGGACGCATCCTGCGCAGACCCCTCCAAGCCCACGCGGAGCGTCCCCTCCTGGATCCCTCTTAGCTTCACCGCGGGTGACCAATCCACGGTTACTGAGCCCCCCCCACCACGACAAGGTGGAGATCCCACGGGGGGGAAGTTGAATGACCTAATAATACATGAATATTAATTTAATAGAACTAGAGATATTATATATAAAAAAAAAAAAAAAAAAAAACTGAAAAGCAAGTTATCTATATAAATTCAAAAAAAAAAATCAAGAGTTGGCTAGTGTAAGTGACCATTTATCCTTATCACTGAAATAATCATTAATGGTATAATAACCTTTCCTAAGAGGCAGTCTTTTATTTTACTTTTAATGAGTTTTCTTTTATTTTGTAGTGTGCTTCTTTTCTCCATTAATTGAATTGCTTCATTTGATAGAATTTTTGTTTTTCTTGATTGTTTTTTATTTTTATTTTTTAGGCTTGTTAATACAGAGTTTTCTATTTTCTTGTAATATTCCGTGACTGTGTATCCTTCCTGGTTTTCTATTAATTCAGGTATAAATTCGCTTAAGCTTTTTAAATAGTCGTCCACCTCAGCTTCAGTCTTTAAAGGGTTTCTGGGACTGGTGTAGTTTCTTCTGCTTCGTTTTACCCTACTTAAGCTTAATGTTGCTCTCAGGAGTCTATGATCTGTGCCAAAGGAGAGAGAATTCAGCACTTCAAATTTTGTGAACAATTTAGGTTTCGTTGTTGTTATATAATCAATTTCTTTTTTAGTATTTTTGTCGGGCGAAATCCAGGTCCACTGTTGGCCAGCTTTTAATTTGTACATTGTATTGATTATTTTCAGATTATGTTCGTATGCGTACTGAACCAGTCGTTCTCCCCTTTTGCTTCTGTTTCCAAAGCCGTGAATGCCCGCAATTTTGGTCTCAAAATACTTTGGTTTGCCAATCTGTGCATTAAAATCGCCCATGACTATTATAAACTGTGTAGAGATCGAATCATGAGCCTCTTCTAGGTCTGTGTAGAATTTATCTAAGTATTCTTGTGTTGAGCCTTCTGTTGGTGCGTATGCCTGTATAATTGCGAGGTGTAAACTCTCCAGGTTCATTTCTAACATGCAAACTCTTTCAGATATCCCAGAAAATTTTATGATATTTTCTTTGTATTCTCTTTTGATTAGGAAACCTACGCCATATAAGCCCTTTGTTTGTCCTATGTAATACATAATATAGTTTTCGTCTTCTATTATATTTTCACCTAGCCGGCGCACCTCGCACAGGCCCAGTATATCGTGTTTTATGTTACTGAGAGCTGTCTTCAGTTCTAGTAGTTTTTCAGGTGTTGATAATGATCTGACGTTGAGGGTACAAATATTTATTGAAATCTTCTTTCTTGAACGGATATTCTTTGGAGGGTTTTGGTCTAACGCTCCCGCGGTGACCAGCCGTGCTGGGAGGTGTGTGGAGAGTAGGGGGGCCATCTGTCGTTGCTATGCTAAATTGGTCTGTGATGTATGTATTTGTTTTTTCGGGGTATCGGTTTCATTGTAGAAAACACCACATACTCCGGCTCTTATTTCCCCCAAGAGTCGGAGATCCGAAGGGATTTTCCACCTCGTAAAACAAAAAAAAAAAAAAAAACAAAGGTCATTCAACTTACTACATTCACATTTTCATTGTTGTTCCACAAATTTTATTAAAATTTGCTACAGTGTTAGATGAAGATAACTCGTTATCATGGGCTGGATACTAACGTTTTTGTAATTTTCGTGTATTCATATACCGTCACTTTCTGTAACATACTTTTCCACCATAGTTCTGAACATGATCGCGAGTTGCCTACATTATAAGGCGTAAGTGGATGCTCCTGTTACACAAGATTCACATTGGAAGACTACTAATACCACTTTATTTAGTAACTGCATATTTGTTTAAGTATTATGTATGTTCATATTTACTATTTATAAGTAATTAACTACCATGTGAAACAGTTGCAGCTCCTTACAAAAACAAAATATGTACCATAACACTGGCGATTAAAAAGAGTGGCCACGAGTTTTATTAATCCGTCACCACACGGACATCATGTACTTACTTAGTACCTAACATATGCGTTATGCGTATACAAACTTTCTTCAGAAGATAAAAATCCCAGAAAATTGTAATACCTATTAAATTGAGTATGTTTGATTGAGAGGGTTTAAATTGAGGTGCGGACCATTCATACAAAAATGCATATTGAATAGTAATTCAGTACCTACACATTGAATGATGATAAATTTACTTATAGGAAATTGACATTATATTGATTGTTGTGTAATATTATTATCTATACTAATATAATAAAGCGGAAGAGTTTGTTTGTTTGTTTATTTGTTTGTTTGTTTGAACGCGCTAATCTCAGGAACTACCGGTCGGATAAGAAAAATTCTTTTTGTATACGATAGCCCAGTTTTTCCGGAAGGCTATAGGCTATATAACATCACGCTTCGACCCTTTGGGGCCAGGCAAAAGGCTAAAAAGGCTAAAAGATAATGTCGGCTAATCTCAGGAACTAGCAGTCGGATTAGAAAAATTGTTATTGCCTATGATAGCCCAAGTATTCCGAAAGGCTATAGGCTATATAAAATTACGCCACAACTTTTAGGGGCCAGACAAAAATAATAAAATGGTCAAACGAGAAGGGGGAGGGTTGGGTCAAAGGCAAAAAAGGCTAAACGAATAGGATACAATCTATATGGGTATCATTTTCAAGAATTTCGGGACGCTGATTAATAATATGAAATTGATTTAGTGATCCAAGATGGCGGACGGGAAATCAAAGATGGCGGATGAGAAAATTTAAAAAATCAATATGGGTATCGCCTTCGATATTTTAGGGGGTGGAGAATCCAAATACAACATCTGTTTCGTGATTCAAGATGGTGGATGGGAAATCAAAGATGGCGGATGGGAAAAATTTTAAAAATAAATATGCGTATCGTCTCTCATGATTTAAGGGATGGAGAATGCAAATACAACAACTATTTCGTGATCAAAGATGGCGGATAGGAAATCAAAGATGGCGGACGGGATCTTTTTAAAAGTCGATGGGTATCGTCTTCGATATTTAAAGGAATGGGGAATTCAAAAACACCATCTATTTCGTGATCAAAGATGGCGGATGGGATTTTTTTTTAAATCACTATGGTATCATCTCCGATGTTAAAAGGGATGGGTAATCCAAATACAACATCTGTTTCGTGATTCAAGAGGGTGGATGGGAAATCAAAGATGGCGGATGGGAAAATTTTTAAAAATCAATATGGGTATCGTCTCTGATGTTTTAAGGGATGGTGAATCCAAATACAACATCTATTTCGTGATCAAAGATGACGGATCGGAAATCAAAGATGGCGGATGGGATTTTTTTAAAGTCGATATGGGTATCGTCTCCGATATATTAAGGAAAGGGGAATTCAAAAACACCATCTATTTCGTAATCAAAGATGGCGGATGGGATTTTTTTTAAATCAATATGGGTATCGTCTCCGATGTTTAAAGGGATGGGGAATCCAAATACAACATCTATTTCGTGATTCAAGATGGTGGATGGGAAATCAAAGATGGCGGATGGGAAAAATTAAAAAAATCAGTATGGGTATCGTCTCTCATGATTTAAGGGATGGTGAATCCAAATACAACATCTATTTCGTGATCAATGATGGCGGATAGGAAATCTAAGATGGTGGACGGGAATTTTTTTGTAAAGTCTATATGGGTATCGTCTCCGATATTTTAAGGACTGGGGAATTCAATATTATATAAAAATCTATGTTTTTTTGTTCATCATTTATAGACTCTGAAATGATAAGAGATTAAGCGCTAAGTCAATGGTAACTTTGGAAAAGGGGCTTGGAAAAAAGGGAATTAAATAAAAACTCTTAAAAAGGCGATACGGAGTTCGCTGGGTCAGCTAGTAACTTATAAGAACCGCGGACGGCAGCAGCACACGGCGGCGACTTAGGTACCTATTCCTATAATTCTGAGTGTTCTACTTCTATGAGACAAGATATGGCCTGCCATCATCGGTGACTAGTTGCCACTTGACGCGCCACGAGAGGTGATGAAGCGACCATGGTGGTGATATAATTTCAAATGTTAATAATTTTCACAATTGAACTTATAGGTAAGGTTGCGATCATTGGGCCAGCGCTTTGATTGCACCACTTCTATAACTCACGAACGATTTGGTTTAAAAATCGTTTGTTACATCGAAACGCTAGCTTTATGACCATAGGCACAGCTCGTGTACCACCTGTGTCGCCAGAGGCTTGGTTGAGGAGAGACGCGTGTTGTTTACTTGCAATATATGTCTCCATGTAAGTAAAGTTCTATTACGTACTATAACGTATAATAGGTATATATTTGATAACATTGTGCATGTATTGGTGTGTCTAATTATCAAAATAAGTTGTTGACAACTATTTAATTTATATTTTTATAAAAAGATTAATGAGGTTGTAGTGTATTGCCATCAATGAACCAATGAACCAGTGCCTGGCTCTTTGATTGAACCGATCCACATGGCAATTTCTCGGATTGTCGATTTCATTATTTATTTATTTTTCTTTTAGAATCGCGAAAAGAGTATTATTCATGGAAATGAGACAAGTATGGATTTAGCGTTACAAGCTTTACGTAAAGGTAAGGTGGGCTTAAATGAGGCAAGCAGGAATTACGGCGTGCCTAAAGCGACACTGAAAAGACGATACGATGACAAAAATACGAAGGCCAAAGGTTGCAAGCAAATTGTTGGTTCAACGGGAGATCTGACTAGTAAAAACTAGTTAAACACATTTTAGAATTGGAACGATGTTTACATGGTGTAACACTAACTTTCATAATATAAATGTTGGGTGCATGAGGAGTGTGCTTGTGTAAAAAAGGGCAAAAGGAAATATGTGTAAAATAAGTGATGAATATGACAGTTGAAGGGATATAAGGATGGATGGATTGTGTGAAGGCTGACATGAATGAAAAGGGCGTGAATAATCAGATGACGGCTGATAGCAGAGAATGGAAGAGAAAAACATTCTGCGCCGACCCCAAGTAATAGGGGAACAGGGCAGGAAAAGGAGAAGTATAAATTTAAGATTTATCTGTAGGTAGGTACTTGTCTTTCAAATGTTGAATAAAAATATCATTAAAAAAACGTTCTCTTTTGTGTTTCCTAAAAATAACACATTTTTCTTAGGCTCTTTGAATGGACGAGTAGGCCAATATTGTCTAAGTCCAATGATAGCAACTGAGTGGTCCAATCAAAGATATAGTGGTCCAAACAAGGCGACCATCTTTTATTTATTAATTGCTCTTTTGGCACTAAACGCTTAATTTAAAAAAGAAAATATATATTAATACTGCGGATACTTCAATAAAAGTACAATTCATTTAATCAATTTCTATATTGCCTACTGTTATAGTTTTGATTTTATGACCGTCCAAAGTTAAGTGGTCCAATAGTAGCAACCTTACCCTACTTGCTATCTTGTAGCAGGGCATCGGTGGCGTCTAGAGACGGCCGGGGTTGTATCGGTGCCACTGGGGGCTCTGAGTACGGACATCATTGAGCTCGCGACAGGAGTCAAGCGTCGAAATCAACGGGACGGTTCAGCGCAGGCCGACCCAAAGTGCTGCCTTACTGCCTAGAAACGGACACGCGGCGATAGCCTAATAGTGGTGTACGTAACGGACTGCTGAGACGATGGTCTCGGATTCACTCTTACTTTTCGAAGTTATGTGTGTATTCATCATCATCAGCCTTTAACAGTCCACTGCTGGACTAGGCCTCTCCTTTAAAAGGAGGAATTGGCCTATACCACGCTGGCCAAACGGGTTGGTATAGGGTTTGTATCAAGTTTTTCTTCTCTTACTCTTACAGTGCTGTTCTCTGCATAATGTGCGCCCTCTGTCGGCTCTTACGACACCCATGGGATGATATGGGGTGGTGACAATCCGTATTCTTAATCCGTCACCACACGGACCATATTGTGTGTATTAAAAATGTTAATTATCGCTCGCTTAATAATATGCCCGGTAGATGGCATTAGGCTCGCCTCATATTACATTGGGACCGGAACATAGCTGGCGAACTAAGGGTGTGTAATACACCTTTGCCTAACCCTTCGGAGATAAAGGCGTGAAGTTATGTTAACCAACCATCCAAACAACCAGGAAAACATCGTGAGGAAACCTACATGTCTCGGAGTAGTCCAATATGAGTCTGACGTCTGCCAACCCGCAGTGGCCAGCATGGTGGACTATGGCCTTACCCTTCTCATACTGAGCCGAATCCCATGCCCAGCAGTGTCATAGTTTATTACAGTATGCAGTACAGAGTATTCTAACCACAGATTCTAGCACAGAGCGGACGTTGATAAGGTTCAATAGGTACAACGTTTCATTGCGTGTAACCAAACGTATTTTCGTTCAAAAATGTTTATCTTTTGAACTTTATTAAATTTTAATTGTATTACTTATTTTATTTTTTAAATTAACAACATCAAATTATTATATTATTAAATAATGGATGATACATACTCATTGTTTACTTACTTATTTTTTTGTTTACTGCAATAAAACGATGACATTTCTGATTCGTTCCGGAACGATAATTTCCAATGATTTGGCAAGTTGTGTGAAAGTGAAGTGAAACAATTTCTTTTAGTAAAAGTAAACAATAAACGGCTGGATAATAAAATAAATAAAACTTATTTTCCATTGCAAAACAAATTAATGAGCTACACATACTAAGGAAGTAATTGGACTTGAGTGGACGTGAAAAACGGTAAGTGATTTCAAAAGTTAGCGGTCGTCAAACGAAGTTCCTGTAGGCTAAAAAACGTTGTTTGTATTGTATATTCAAGTATGTTGTCATATTATAGTGTTATATAAGTACCATGCTGTTGTTTAGAGTATTTAATACGTATATAAGTGTAATTAAACAACCGACGTATGTGACAGGTGAATGACCTAATAATAATTATATCTCTGTTTGGCTGATTTCACGTATTTTTAGCCGCGTTGTACTCATAATCGAATAACATGAATATGAATTGTGATGTGAGATAACTGATCTTTGCTTCTCATGTATTAAAATCCAACCAAAACATTCTAATTCAATATGATTGTGTGTAGGTATTGTAACATCTGTTAGCTTGAGTCACCACAACACATTATATTCGAATAATAATAATAGAATACAACCTCTAAGTCATTGGCCTCTTTAGCACCTAAAAAGGTCATCACCCCAACCTCCTTATTATTATAAAGACATTGCTATCTAGCATAACTAGTAGTTTGAATGTAGAATGATTTATAAGTTGTTCAACTTGCTTCTACAATGTATTGTTATCAAGGTACTTAAACATGCATATACTCACGTAACAATCATAAATATAGAATGAATAATATATACAATGAAGGGTACCATGTTTGGTACTACAGAAAAAAAGGACAAAATATAACAGCACTTCATTAATACGTACATACATACATAGTCTCACGCCTATATCCCCGAAGAGGTCGGCAGAGGTATATTGCTAATTTGAAAAACCCAATAACATTTGCCTGACCCGGGGATCGCACCCGAGACCTCCCAATCCTATGCGCATATTTATGCCGCAAGACCAACAAAATCATTCATTAATTATTTACATACTAACTAATATTCTGTGAATCATGGTTTGTCTGTAATAAGGACTCAAAGTTCCGAGGTGTAAGACTTGCCTACACATGAGATAACAATAATGTATGACTGTTTTATTTATAGTATATACTAAAAATACTACCATACTATATAAAAATATATTCAAAGTCTAGCTGAGCCCACCGTTACTGCCCCTCACCCGTGGCGCATACTGTGATGTTATATAGCCTATAGTCTTCCTGTATAAATGGGCCATCCAACCCAAAAAGAATTATTCAAATCAGCTCAGTAGTTCTTAAGATTAGTATGTTCACGCAAAAAACTCTTCAGCTTTATAATATTACTATAGATGACACAAAGTGTTTGCATTATATTACTCTTGTTATCATAATATGCTAGATCAGCGGTTCTTAAATTCTTTAGGGATGGAACTCTTTTGGGTAATCAAATATTTGGCGGAGCCCTAAAATAAAAGAAAGCCGAGTACTATGTGCACTTTAAAACCATTTATTTTACTGACTTACACCTTTGTGGAGCCACTAGAGATGCTTCGTGGAGCCCTGGGGCTCTGCGGAGCACACTTTGAAAATGGCTATGCTAGATAATGCACTCTATTTGCGAACCAGAGAAACTGGCAGCTGTGAACTATGGTCCTGCTAAATATAACCTTATCTTTGAAAGATATTGCGGTTTGCTTCTACTAGTAAAATTATGTAAGTCCTGTATCATTAAAGGATTATGCTGAAGCTATATTGTTCATACAATATAATAAGTATGTTATTTTTATGAAGACATATTATGAAGGCTTATACCACTACGCCATAAGCCCATGCATGTTTGCTTGTTTACATTTCCTGTCTTAAATATGCTTAGAATGCAGTTTTTTTTTTCTGTTTCCTCTATTTCAGAAGAAATCCATAATATATTCAAGGCACATAACAAAGTGAGTCTATAAGTCACTCATTCTTAAGGCGCTGACAACCCCTATGGAGTTATGCTGCTGCTGTCACTGTTGGATTGTATAAATAAGAAAGAGAAGCGCAACAACAACGGAACATTCAGAACTTATTACAAACCATAAAATAAATTAATTACTTAAAAATAAGTTGAGTAGTGAAAAAAAAACAACCAAGTTCTGTATTTAAATATGATACATTATTTTTATCAATTTTACAAACGTATGTTGATAAGTAATACAGATATTTTTGTTGGAAGATCATTTTAAGAGGTTAGTTTATTATTTTTTGTATCGAAAAAACTTTTCAAAAACGTGTTTTGAACATTTTTTTAAATTTAATTAACATATTTTTTCGGCTGTCACAATCTTTATAGATTACAACATTCCAGACATTATTTGTCAAGTAATGCAATATTATTTTGCAGTTGGTGTTAGTTGCAACCATAATGGTGCAAAATTGGCTTGGCTTTCATCCAAAATCTTCAGGACTAGGAAAAATCCTAAGTTTAGTAAATTAAATGTTTACAAAGTCCTGAAGATTTGCAGCTGTTGCTGTAGAGTTTTGCATATGCACAAAAAATATTAAATAAGTTTACTGTATATTTTTTGCTGGACATATTTGCTCATCATTTTACAGAGTTCAATGCTTATACCATCAGCATAAACTTAGCTTTAATCCAGTTATCATCCAATATTTTGTCTTTGCTTTCTAGTCTAACCAGGTAACCAGCAGTATTAGCGTTCTCATCAACCAAGACCCATCTAATTTTCGCAGTCTATATCGATAGCTTGGAGACCCTTGCTATTCTTTTGGAACCCTGTAACTGCTTTGAACTGGTCTGGTCTAAACATAACAAGCTCTGAGCTGTAGGCATTTGTTGTTTAGACCGCTGTAAGGAAAATTGTAGAAACTGATTAAGCGTAACGGCTCCCAAATTCGAACCCGTGGCGCGAACCCAGATGTCGCCTGCTAGGCGCTTCGTATAACAAGTCAATTTTTTTACTCATTAACGTTTCGTTCCCTACGCATTGGCAGTAGAAAGGCAGCTACTGAATCTTTGGGCAACAAAAGTGATAAAACCAAAAATAGTGCTAGAAAAGCCAACATTTTAGAACAGCTCTGGCTTAAGAGACAATCCTTAGCTGCCGCAGACCGGATCGTCCATTTTTACCTTATCATCATCATCAATCATCAACAGCCCTATGTACTGTCCCAATGCTGGGCACGGGCCTCTTCTCACTATGAGAAGGGTAAGGCCATAGTCCACCACGCTGGCCAAGTGCGGGTTGGCAGACTTCACATGTCTTTCGAGAACATGTAGAACTCTCAGACATGCAGGTTTCCTCACGATGTTTTCCTTCACCGATAAGCAAGCGATAATTAATAATTTAATATGCACTTAACTCCGAAAAGTCATTGGTGCGTGCCGTGGATTCGAACCCGAGACCCGCTGCGTAGCATTCTGTAGGTCTCTCCACTCGGCTATCGCTGCTTTTTTCTTCTTCTTCTTTCTCTTAGCGTTATCCCAGTTTCAATCTGGGGTCCGCTTTCTAGTCTAACCGGATTTGACTGAATATTAGCTTTTCCACGGAGCGACTGCCTGTCTGACCTCCGCAACCCGAAGGGATAGCGATATTCCATGGTTTAGACTAGTGTCAGTTTTGTTTAGAATCTATCGCTGCTTTTTTATCCTGCCTTATATTATAAAAAATATATCGTACTGCATGACCTGTCTCGGAGAGAGCTAAGCAGCACGATAATTTTATTTTACCTGCTCATTATACCATTGTTCATCTACTCAAGTACATTTATCAACGAGACACATTCTCATTAAGAAAATTGATAACCATGCTGATATATCAGTCTTGATTGGTACTCATATACTCATTTTATCATGTCATTACAATACAGTCATAAACTCATACCTATATCTTCCATTGTTGAAGGAGTTGTTCATTGTTGAAGCTGTTGTTTTCGTATGTAAAGTAACATTTGTGCCAAAGACTTGCATAAGGTAGTAACATTTCTATACTTACATAATTCTCTAAATTTGAGGAGTTGTTTGGTCTGATACCTGCTGCAGAATTTCACCACCGTACAACTCGCAACAAATTAAAGTTCCGCCCTCACCACTTTGATGAGTGGCGTTCTTCTACCGTACGATTCACACGCCGTTTCCTGCCTCGTACAACCAAATTGGAACCAGCTACCTGCAGCAGTATTTCCAAACCATAGGAAAGTATGTTAAAACATCGGTACCGCCTGCCATGAAGATCTTGACAGTGTTTCTGGCGAGTCGGTGCCCGTGAATACCGGTACTGACCCTGGTTTAAGCTATGATATGTAAATCACTACCACTTTCGGAAATTAGACTACTTAACAATTGCTCTGCGCAAAAGTAATTATTCTGTCAAAACTAGCTAGACCTACTCTCCAAGGCGAACGTCTCGGATACAGCCGTGATGACGCTAGAACGGTGATGATGATGATGATAACTTTTACCAATATAACTGAAAGAAAACATATGTTCTGGGGACGTAGTCCGAGTTAGCCACTTAGCATACCTACATACTGTCTCTATTCGAGATCAGATAGGTTCGACCTTGAAGTAATAAGACTAAAAATGCTTGTCAAGCTGCGCCCTAAACCAAAATACGACCGAAGAACAAAATTCTGGCTTCGAAAACATGTCTGTTTGGTACCTTTTACAAGATTACAGAAGGAATGTAAAAGTCATTTTACTCAATGAGCTTTAATTTTATTAGTCTTTGCTAAACAGTGAAAGAAAACATCGCGAGGAAACCTGCATTTCATGTGAAGTCTGCCAAGCCGCACTTGGCTAGCATGGTGGACTGCGGCCTTACTCGTCTCATAGTGAGAAAAAGCCCGTAGGAGTCTGACAGAATATATTATATACAGGGCTGATGATGTTGAGCGTCTTCGATCTTTAAGAGTATATGCACTGGGTTAAAAAATCCTTGTTGTGTCCAGTTCGCAGGATGTCCAACGCGTCGGTGAGCATCAAGTTCCGCAGTGGGCTGAGCTCGTCAGACCCGGAGCAGCAGCCCGTGCTGATAGTGGGACAGGCGGGGCATCTCAACTCGCTCAGCTGGGACGACGTGAGATGCAAGCTCGAGCCTAGAGTCACTGAGGAGGTAAGTGCAAAAGATGTTTAGGCTGGCTGTCCTGGAGCTGAGGGAAAAAGAGATAGGTAGGAGAAATGCATAAAGCTCGCCTTCCCCAGATCCAGCTACAGTGGACAGCCACCCTTAGGATTGTTCTGATGAAGATATTATGAAACAAAAATTATTTATATCTTCTCCAAGTGATGACGGATAAAGAAGTTTGAGTGTCGGAAGAGGCAACTAGGAAACAAACGTAGCAAATTTAATAGTATCTTTGCGCAGGGATGGTAAACTCATCAAATTCTATACTAACTCATTTCACCAACATGTTTTTTTTTTTTTTTTTTATAACTCCCGCACTAGGACTAAATCCAGTGTCGCGGGGGACTTTACAAACATACAACGAACGGACACAATGAACACCCAGACTCGAAACAACAATTTATGAATCACACAAAGTGTTGTCTCGTGTGGGAATCGAACCCACAACACGCGCGCAGTGTCAAGCGGCGAGGTGGCCGCTTAAACCACTACGCCAACCGTGCAGTCATTATATAGGTATATACCAAATCATTGAAAATATCTGACGTTTCATACTTAAACTTTGATCTCGGAAAAATGTCAGGAACACGCTTTCGGTAAGGTCCCACAACAAAAGTTATTCATAATAATGAGTACCCTAAGGAGGTTGAATTATACGAAGAATAACCTCGTATGCTTTTCGCCGCGGCCTCCAATGTGGCGCTTTTGGCAAAGTCCCGGAACAACACTTTATAGTAATGAGTAGGTACACCACTTAGGAGGTTTAACCGTTATGAACAATCTTGTATGACCCCTCAGGCGTGGCGGCGCGGCCTGCAATGCGTGACGTCATCGCCTGGAGACTCGTGCGAGCTGTGGCCGCGGGCGGCGGCGCTGGCGTCGCTTCCCGCGCGCCGCTCGCGCCACGCGGCGCCCGCGCGCAACTTCGCGCTCGCCAAGATCGTGCGCGCCACGCAGCGGGCCAGCGATGAAACTATTGTGGTATGTAATCATCTATATCTCTATTCGAGAGTGTCATTTCTCTAATGGTGCTGAAACTGATACACCTGAGCATTCACTTGTAAGTCTTGTAACAGAACAGCGAGCAATCGGCGATTTTTGTTTTGTCGAACCGAACAAAGAGCAAAACCGAACATTGCAACGAACATTTTCACGATCTTTCTAGCGAATACTCTGATCATCAAAAATGTTAAAGCAAATTTACTGTCAATTCGCTAGAATGCTCGTCAGAACGTTCATAAGAATGCTTGCTAAGCACCACAAAATATATTGTTACGGACCTGGTAAGATTTTGGAAGAAAACGGCGAGTAACGCAGATGACTCATTATTGAGCAAACTTGCGGCGTAGACTTGTCGCGAGGCATTCGATGTTCGACGTTGATAGCACCAACACTGCACTGCACTTTCGACTTCACTTCACTGCTACTTTATTTAAATATTGCTTCTTCCTTCTTATTTCTCACTGTACCGTTAACTTAGGCTGGGCGTCTACTACGGCTTTTATAACCCTATGAATGTCCTAGAATTACTAATTTCGTTATTCTTTTCGATTGTCTTTTCGTTCGTATTTTTATTCACATTGCTTGTCACTTTCTTCGTTCCTGAAAATACTAGAATTTAAAAATTATCGTTCGAAATGTTGAAGTAATCTTTAGACTTGAAAAATATATTTGTATTTTGGCGAAATTCCTCGAATTGCCTGCGTTTTAGTTAGTAGTGGTGGCTCGATTTTTTTTATGGTAATAGGCGGCAAACCAGCAGACGGATCGCCTGATGGTAAGCAATTAACGCCGCCCATGGACACAAGCTACACCACAGGAGTCACAAGTGCGTTCCCGCCTCTTTGGGTTGGGAAAAGGGATACGATGAGGAGTGGGGTGAGGGAGAAGGAGTAGGGGATAGGGCCTCCGGCACTCTCACTCGCCGAACGAAATGCAACAGTTTAGGTACTTGTTACTTACGTCGATTTTCTGTGAGAGGGTAGTACTTCCCCGGTCGAGCCGGCCCATTCGTGCTGAAATCAGCAAGGCTCTACTACCTTGAAATGAATTTACTCCTATTGTTAAACCTTTAGCTAGTGTGTCGCAAGCGGGACGTACTCGCGAGCGCGGTATGTGTGGCGCGTTCGTTCCCGCTGTTCGCGGCGCGCTCAGCCGCAGGCGGCGGGCTCGCCAACACGCCGCCACCTTCCACGCGCACCGTCAGCGTCGAGATACTTCTCGTGCCGCAGGATAAACTAGGTGGTAAGACTCAACTGTTACTATTTTTAGCTCTACGACATGACATAATAGACATTTATTTGTATAACAGGTCTCAATCCCATGAAATATCGCGCCGAAACAGGGAAGCGTATTAATTTTCTGTTAAATCTAATTAAATTCGCAAGGACCCTGGCCACCAAGGTGAAAGGTCTTGGTAGTAACTAGGATAGCGCTAAGATGATGCTGTTTTCGATGTACCATAGCTATGATCTTGGATTGCAACCGGGACAGCGATGATGTTATAATGACGTAGACGATGAAGCGTTTCGTTTTACACTAGCATTTGTCGCGTCGGTGATTTATGAACGAATACACAGCGTTAACGCCACGACATTCTGGCGCTTGCGTTACCAATGAGGGTGTTTGAAATTTTTCTGCCACCAGATGGCATTTCATATGCGTCAGGTCCAAACGTGTACAGACGCTTACACACACATGATATAAGTGAACACAGATGTGCAAAGTTATAGGCGCTTTGACACTTTTGACAGGATTCTGTTGCCTCAGTTCTGCTGTCTGGTGGGCGTCATTTCAGAAAACTCTCATTGTGTGACATCAGCGCATAACGTTAAAAATTAAACGATATATAAGGATAATTTCTTTTAACGCATAAAATTTTCTGTATTTTGAAGAGTAAAGAAAAAAATATGTTTTAACCCATTTGCTTTCCAGCGAGAAAAGCAATGGATTTACTGTAGTGAATGTGGAAAGTGGTATCATGCACCTGGGTCCCGTGTATCATATATGATTCATAACAAACTAAACGATGTGAATTTGTGTTTTTTAATGAATCTCTTAATTTATCGTCACTATTTAATGTCATACAGGTGTTTCCCTGGTAGGTGACACACAGACTCTCACAAAATTTTATCATCCTAATTTTAAGGCTTGAAATGGACATAGTAAATATTCATAGTAATATTTATGTAAATGAAAGGTACGGTTCTATATCGCGTAATTATTTGATAGTTTACGTAAAATAGCTTATTTTTGTATGTTACAAGTCACGAAAGCTTAAATATTTTTTTTTGAATGCAACTAGACGCTGAAACTGAAGAGGAAGGTATCGGTTCTCTAGACCCGACACTGTACGAGCACACGCTATCTACAGAAGAGTTAAGCACGCTACAAGACATCGCAGACGCTACGCGCCTAGCCGCCAGGATCACCGACACGCCCGCCAATATCATGGATGTTGATAAGTTTATTGAGGTAATATTTAAATATATATTCACTATATCATCATCATCATCATCAACATCATCAGGTTTTAACAGTCCACTGCTGGACTTGGCCTCTCCTTTGAAAGGAGGGATTGGCCTACTATACCACGCTGGTTAAACGAGTTGGTATAGGGTTTGTATTAAGTTTTCCTTCTCTTACAGTGCTGTTCTCTGCATAATATGCTCCCTCTGTCGGCTCTTACGACACCCATGGGATGATATGCGGTGGAGACAATCCGTGTTCTAAATCCGTCACCACACCAGTCAGTATAAGTCCATATAAATACACGTGATTTTGGATTGTTGTAACTTTATCGCTCCAATACTGTTTTTTTATGTTTACAATCATAAAAAAGAGACCAAAGAAAAGATGTATAGATTATGTGAAATATGACATGAATGAAACGGGAGTGAATGTTCAGATTACATCTGATAGGAGAGAATGGAAGAGAAAGACATTCTGCGCCGACCCCAATTAATATGGGAACAGGGCAGGCAGAAGAAGAAGATTAATCTATAATTACTCTAAGGCTATAAGCTAATCTATCCTATGAATCTTTTGTCCCAACTAATTATATTCTCAATACATTGCAGTATTTTTAGACAAAGAAAACTTACCTAACTCATTTATAAATTAAGAATAATAATGGAAGAGTTTCATAAAAAAATGTTTTGAGGTGTCAGCGAATTTTGTAGTTGACTGTACCTATTCTACCCCATGAATCATATATGACTCATAACAATTGATTTTGGGTGTATTTTTGTTGTGTTAATATTAATAGCTATAAAGCCATTGAACCATGTGGTCTATTCCTATTTCATTTTATTCTGGCAAGCCGCAGGCTTTTTAAATATAAAAATACTCATTATTTTATTCCAGGAAGCGTGCAAAGTAGCCAAAGAGCTCGACATCGGTGAGCCGACCATTATCCGCGGCGAGGAGCTGAAGGCGCGCGGTATGGGCGGCATCTACGGCGTGGGGCGAGCCGCCGCCTGCCCGCCCGCGCTTGTGGTCCTCTCGTACCGCGCGCCCGGCGCCACCGAGACCGTGGCCTGGGTCGGCAAGGGGATCGTGTATGATACTGGCGGTCTTAGTATTAAGGCGAGGGTGAGTATTTTAAACATATGCTATAGAACGCAGAACAGTAATGATCAGTTTCACCACTTTTGAGTCTGATAAGTTAATTTGACCGATTCCCTGATCAGCAGACGTATATTTTATGAAATGAACCCCGGAGGCAGCCTCTTAAAACTGACTTAGTTTAACTGATTTTTGTATGTCTCATAAATAAATAAATAATTTGACTTCTTTGACTTTGTATGAATATGAAAACAAATGTTTGTTGCAGACATCGATGGTGGGTATGAAGGGCGACTGTGGCGGCGCGGCGGCCGTGCTGGGGGCCTTCGCCGCCACCGTCAGAGCCAGACCCACCACCACGCTACATGCCGTGCTCTGTCTCGCCGAGAACGCCGTGGGACCACTCGCCACCAGGTCACTATATACATACATACACTCACGCCTTCGCGGCCATCGTCAGAGCCAGACCCACCACCACGCTACATGCCGTGCTCTGTCTCGCCGAGAACGCCGTGGGACCACTTGCCACCAGGTCACTATAATACATACATACACTCACGCTTTCACGGCCGTCGTCAGAGCCAGACCCACCACCACGCTAAATGCCGTGCTCTGTCTCGCCGAGAACGCCGTGGGACCACTCGCCACCAGGTCACTATAATACATACATACACTCACGCTTTCAAGGCCGTCGTCAGAGCCAGACCCACCACCACGCTACATGCCGTGCTCTGTCTCGCCGAGAACGCCGTGGGACCACTCGCCACCAGGTCACTATAATACATACATACACTCACGCTTTCACGGCCGTCGTCAGAGCCAGACCCACCACCACGCTAAATGCCGTGCTCTGTCTCGCCGAGAACGCCGTGGGACCACTCGCCACCAGGTCACTATAATACATACATACACTCACGCTTTCAAGGCCGTCGTCAGAGCCAGACCCACCACCACGCTACATGCCGTGCTCTGTCTCGCCGAGAACGCCGTGGGACCACTCGCCACCAGGTCACTATAATACATACATACACTCACGCTTTCACGGCCGTCGTCAGAGCCAGACCTACCACCACGCTAAATGCCGTGCTCTGTCTCGCCGAGAACGCCGTGGGACCACTCGCCACCAGGTCACTATATACATACACTCACGCCTTCGCGGCCATCGTCAGAGCCAGACCCACCACCACGCTACATGCCGTGCTCTGACTCGCCAAGAACGCCGTGGGACCACTCGCCACCAGGTCACTATATACATACACTTACGCCTTCGCGGCCATCGTCAGAGCCAGACCCACCACCACGCTAAATGCCGTGCTCTGTCTCGCCGAGAACGCCGTGGGACCACTCGCCACCAGGTCACTATAATACATACATACACTCACGCTTTCAAGGCCGTCGTCAGAGCCAGACCCACCACCACGCTACATGCCGTGCTCTGTCTCGCCGAGAACGCCGTGGGACCACTCGCCACCAGGTCACTATAATACATACATACACTCACGCTTTCACGGCCGTCGTCAGAGCCAGACCCACCACCACGCTACATGCCGTGCTCTGTCTCGCCGAGAACGCCGTGGGACCACTCGCCACCAGGTCACTATAATACATACATACACTCACGCTTTCACGGCCGTCGTCAGAGCCAGACCCACCACCACGCTAAATGCCGTGCTCTGTCTCGCCGAGAACGCCGTGGGACCACTCGCCACCAGGTCACTATAATACATACATACACTCACGCCTTCGCTGCCACCGTCAGGGCCAGACCTACAACAACACTACATGCCGTGCTCTGCCTCGCCGAGAACGCCGTGGGACCACTTGCCACCAGGTCACTATAAAACATACATACACTCACGCTTTCACGGCCGTCGTCAGAGCCAGACCCACCACCACGCTAAATGCCGTGCTCTGTCTCGCCGAGAACGCCGTGGGACCACTCGCCACCAGGTCACTATATACATACACTCACGCCTTCGCGGCCATCGTCAGAGCCAGACCCACCACCACGCTACATGCCGTGCTCTGACTCGCCGAGAACGCCGTGGGACCACTCGCCACCAGGTCACTATATACATACACTCACGCCTTCGCGGCCATCGTCAGAGCCAGACCCACCACCACGCTACATGCCGTGCTCTGTCTCACCGAGAACGCCGTGGGACCACTCGCCACCAGGTCACTATATACATACACTCACGCCTTCGCGGCCATCGTCAGAGCCAGACCCACCACCACGCTACATGCCGTGCTCTGACTCGCCGAGAACGCCGTGGGACCACTCGCCACCAGGTCACTATATACATACACTCACGCCTTCGCGGCCATCGTCAGAGCCAGACCCACCACCACGCTACATGCCGTGCTCTGTCTCACCGAGAACGCCGTGGGACCACTCGCCACCAGGTCACTATATACATACACTCACGCCTTCGCGGCCATCGTCAGAGCCAGACCCACCACCACGCTACATGCCGTGCTCTGTCTCGCCGAGAACGCCGTGAGACCACTCGCCACCAGGTCACTATATACATACACTCACGCTTTCAAGGCCGTCGTCAGAGCCAGACCCACCACCACGCTACATGCCGTGCTCTGTCTCGCCGAGAACGCCGTGGGACCACTCGCCACCAGGTCACTATATGATACATACATACACTTAGCTGGCAGGCTTCCTTTAGAGACGTGCCAACTCGGGATAAACCCAACTCGTGTTATCCCACGTTGAAATCCAATTAACTCGACTTCAATTCGAATTAGCAGTTTTTAACAATATTAAAAAAATGTATCTTTCATAAAAAATGGGTAATAATTTTAATAAGTAGGTACTTACTAAACGTAGAAACGATGAGCCTGGTCGTAGCCGGGGATATAGTTTTGAGGATTTAAACCCTCCCGAAATTGGAAAATTCGTACCACCTTATGAGTAACTAAATACTACATAAAACCCCCCTCACTCACTACAACGCACAGTAACTAAAAAATAATTCTTGTCTCGAACTTGATATGATTCAAATAAAAAATCTAATTCGCACCTATACATGGATGTACCCCATTTCTATTTCGATCCAGTAATTTCTTCAAATAGACAAACTAAAATAAGTAACAGTAGGCAAAGCACATAGCTAAAAATCCGACGCTCGTCGAAGTAGGAAGGTTCTGAAACGCAGCGGTAATAAGCTACCACCCAGTTGAGAACAGCTCAAAATTAACAAATATTTGTACTTAAACTATGTATAAAATGAGTTTTCATCCCTTCTATTCGAAAAGTGTCGCTTTGTTCCTCTTTAAGCTGGAGCAAAATAGCTCTTTTCGGTTAAGAACTTTTAGCGGGTGGCAAAGTGATTTGAATTTGGAACGTATATCATACATAGAAATCGAACGCAAATTGTATGAATAACTGGCTGGTACGTGTTGGCTGCACGGGCGTGAGGACCCAAGCTAACAAAAAAAAAGCGCGCGAAATATGTCTCTGTACTCGTAATCAGTAGGTATATACTTGATTGAATTTTGCAAAAATAATGAGTTCTGCGTCGAGTTATGAAAGCGAATGCTTTAACTCCTGATAACTACAGAAGCTAACAACGTCGTACAAAACTTATTACCCACGAACAGAAAATTATTTATTTTCTCATAGAAAGGGGATGAAAAGTACTGTATATGACTCGAGAGCAAATTATTTTTCCCTCGGGCAATGTACTTTGAATCCCTCGCTGGGCTCAGGATTCTACGTTAGAATCCCTCGCTACGCTCGGGATTCTATTCTAGAATCCTTCGATTCGCTCGTTATTCAAAGTAGCGCCCTCGCCGTAAAAATGCTATTTTGCTCCCTTGTCATACAGTCTACTATTTTTATTTGCTCTTAATTTACTGAACTTCATACCAAATTCTCCACATGGCAGCCTAGATTCAACAAACGCTGGCTGCCGTTTCTTTTTTTCTGCCAGTCGGCATCGTTTTGCAACATAAGAATATAATAAATGTTCTAACGATACGACAAAACATGCACACCGTTAGCGAGTGTTCCTACTATAATAATAATAATAATAAATAATTTATTTGTCAGAATATTGTTGTTACAAGGATGTTATAATAATAATATGTCCATAATATTCTGCCGTTTCCTGCGTACAAATGTTTGGTCTTAAAATTAATTACACTTAAATCTTAATATATAATTATGTCAAACAGTAACAATTAAAAATATTAAATTAAAAAATGATGATTGTCAATGGGTAAATAAAATTATAATTTAAATATTTCGTCAATTTTATTCGTTGAGAAAGTTATTAGTGGAGTAATAACATATTTGTCTAATAAAAACTTAAAAACTTTGCTTTTGAATACGGGCATGTTAAGGTTTTTAAATGTATGTGGTAATTTATTATAAATACGTATTGCTAATAATACTATCTATGATATAATAATACTATCTATGATATAATAATACTATCTATGATATAATAATACTATCTATGATATAATAATACTATCTATCATATAATATCCGTTCAATTGATCGGATCCGGCTAAGTGTGAACAGCTTCATACAAATTGTTCTGCCACTGGCGCATTTGTCGCCGGACCGGGCGACCATCCGGACCGGCCAAACAGCCGGATCGGCTAAATGGGAACTCGCTTAAAGTTGAACTAGGAACACTGTGTAATAATCTGATCTCTGCAACGGGCACCGTTCCGGTCCCACGGAAACCGTCAGCGTGCACGTACGTGTTCACGTAACGGGTGCCCGTCGCGGGCGTCCGTTTGACGCAGTTTCAGGTCTAATAGCTTCTTATTATTTGTTGTTGACAGACCGGACGACATTCACCAGCTGTATTCGGGGCGCACAGTCGAAATCAATAACACTGACGCCGAGGGTAAGTACCTAACTGTAACACGCGCGTTATTTTACTTATGGCGATATATACAGTATTGCGATGTAAGAGAGATGATAGGCTTCTTCGATAAATAGATGATGTCTAGAGTTACCGTAGGCAGGTAGGAAATTGTTCAGAGGTGCGCAGTGGAAGTCTGTAATGCATCCACCTGACCACGGTAAGGCAAGGACCTAAACACAATACACTGCGTTGCACAGTGAATCACAACTAATAAATAAGGGTTACTTACCAATGATCTCCTGGCGTTGCTCTTGAGTGGACCTATAATATTAACTCATAATTTTGGCCAAAATAACAAGAGAATCGTTATAAATACCACAGGATCCAGTTCGGCGTAGTCCTACTCCTCGGGCACCAATCAGGAATTCACCAACGTGTTTTACAATGTTCATTAAGATACTATTTTTATCACAATTAAACCGGTGCCAGTTATTGATCAAGGAAGCGGCAATCAAAACGTGTTCCAAATACAATTATACAAGATCAAACGCGCTCATCAAAACGGAATCTTCCAGAGCTTTTTTTTTCACTGACCGCGGGAAACGACGATGAACCAAAGTGAGTGAATGACAGTTCAGTGTGCCCATAGTCAAAATTTTACAATAGACTAAACTAAACGTTACTAAATCGATATAATCGACTTAACTTATCATAAAAACTATTTCTATTTCAAACAGATGATCTTACACAAAAAATAAAATCTAATCGTACCTGTAGGACCTGAGATAAGTTCAAACTTCAACCAAACAAACTTATATTATAAACACTAACTATCCTATAGTTCATTAGTCACTATAGTCAAATTATGATGAACTACAGTTCCTATTAACCTCTTGAATGCCAGACACAATTAAAAAGCTATTGTGTCCCGCGTATATATGCGTTCCGGCATACAAGAGGTTAAAGATAAAAATAATATATAGCCGATTTATAAAAAGAACTAGAGGATGCCCGCGGTTACACCTGCGTTATTTAAGGTTTACTGCTCCGCTCCCGTCGCTCATAGCGTGATGTTATTTAGCCTATAGCCTTCCTCGATAAATGGGCTATCTAACACTGAAATAATTTTTCAAATCAGACCAGTAGTTCCTGATATTAGCGTGTTCAACCAAACAAACAAACAAACTCTTCAGCTTTATATATTAGTATGAGATATATATGATAATAAAAAATAGCATTTAATACGTGAAGTTTGCTATCTTGCTTTTGGCTAGCGTGATGGTCTTAGGACCTAACCTTCCTCATAATTATTGACAAGTTAGTAAAGAAAGATGAGAGCAAAACCCCATGGTCGACAGCAGGACAGTTCACAATCAGTGCTGATGCCATCGGGCGATATCTCTGTTCGTTTACCGCCTATTACATAAAATATCAGTTGTTGTCCGCATATAAAGTTATGTTGTAATAACGTTTGCAGGTCGCCTAGTATTGAGCGACGGAGTGGTGTACGCGTCGAGAGATCTGAAGGCTGACACCATAGTCGACATCGCCACACTCACCGGAGCACAGGTAAAGTATACACATAGTTTTAATAAAACACTAGCTGACCCAGCGAACTCCGTATCGCCTTTTTAAGAGTTTTTATTTAATTCCCTTTTTTTCAAGCCCCTTTTCCAAAGTTAACATTGACTTAGCGCTTAATTTCTTTTCATTCCAGGGTCTATAAATGATGCAAAAACAAACATAGATTTTTATATAATATTGAATTACCCATTCCTTAAAATATCGGAGACGATACCCATCTCGACTTAAAAAAATCCCGTCTGATATCTTTGATTTCCTATCCGCCATCTTTGATCACGAAATAGATGTTGTATTTGGATTCACCACCCCTTAAATCATCAGAGACGATACCAATATTGATTTTTTTTATTTTTCCCATCCGCCATCTTTGATTTCCCATCCGCCATCTTGAATCACGTTATTTATTTATTTATTTAATATACACAAACAATATAAGCTTACAGTTAAAGAAAACCAAATCGCTTATATGCTATACAGTGTTAAATCTACGACTAGATACTAATATAAAATATAAGACACCGAAAATACAAAACAAAATAGGAGACACTTTAGGTACTAAAAACACATTAGGCAGCATTAAAACATATTAAATACATTACACTTACAAAGACTATTTACATTTTGGTACTATTTGGAGGCCATGGTCAGAAATAAAATTATTGACTTACATAACACATTTTTTTTGTCATAAAATATGTCGGCAGTAGGATGAGCTTGTAAAAACTTATTAATGAGTTGGATGGCTCTAGCCGTAGGACTACTATTACTTACGTTTAAATGCCATGACGGTGGATAAGTAAGGAGTGGATGTTGTCTACGTCCAGCACCCCGAATGTATCGTTCGGGCACATAAAAATATAAGCATTCCCGTACAGAAGGATTGTCAACTCTATTTAATAGCAACAGACAGTAATGAAAAATATGCTTGTAGTCTCGTCTAAGTTGTACGGTGTCAAGACCGACCATCCCTGACACGAACATGGATGGGTATAAATATGGATAATATCCAAAAGTTCTCTTGTAAAGAAACCGTGCGAATTTACGTTGTACCTTTTCTATCATTAGGGTATAGAGTTTTTCGCGGGGGTTCCAAATGGTAGCATTATACTCTAGTATACTTCGAACATACGCGTTATATAATATTTTAATTACTGCAATGTTACCAAAATCATAAGAAGTTCTTATTATTAATCCTAAAGATTTATTTGCACTTCTGCATACGTGGATAATATGCTCGTGGAAATTTATTTGACTGTCAAATAACAGTCCAAGATCTTTAATTGTGGTCACACGCTCGAGTGGGGTTCCTCCAAGTCTATAACTCATATTAGTCAACGTACGAGCCCTAGAAAAGGTTATAGTTTTACACTTTGAGATATTGAAAGTCAACTTATTTCTCACACTCCATTCAAATACTGCATTAATATCTCGCTGCAACAGTAGACAATCTTCAGGTTTAGATATCGATAGAAACAACTTAAGGTCGTCCGCAAACATTAAACATTTAGCTTTAGAAATAACACTTGATATATCATTGATCATTATAAGAAATTGGGTAGGCCCGAGGGTGCTACCTTGGCTTACACCGGAACGCGTGTAATATGCCTGAGAACGATAGTGTCCTACCTTAACGTATTGCTTGCGATCTTTTAGATAATCAGCCATTAGTTTTAAAAGGGAAGGAGAGAATCCAAGCGTTGAAAACTTGGCAAGAAGGATGTCATTGTCAACAAGATCAAAAGCTTTGGTAAAATCAAAGTAGGCAGCATCTACTTGGCCACCTTTAGTTATATTAGAGCTTATGTAATCTGTAAATCTTATGTGGTTAGTTAATGTTGAGCGCTCCGGTCGAAATCCGTGCTGGGAGTCATCAAGACGATTATTAATTTCACGTATTAAATTGCTATTAAGAAAAGATTCGAATACCTTAGCAAAAACTGATAAGACGGCTATTGGTCTGAAATTAGTAACATCTGTAGACGAATTTATTTTGGGCACTGGCGTTACTCTAGACACTTTCCACTTACTGGGATAAACACCTTGCTGAAGGGACAGATTATAGACGTAAAGAAGTGGTTTTTCAAGAACAGATAGGCAATCCTTCAATAAGGATGCTGGTAGGTTATCTGGGCCGTACGCTGATGTTGTCTTTAAACGAAATACTGCATTTTTTAGTTCTTTAATGGTCATGTGTGTAATGTTTATCTGAGGTACATTAATCACATCTTTTGGAGTGGTCTCAGGATCTAACAATGGCACATTCTTATGGAACACTGAACTAAAATAATCTGCAAATGCATCAGCAGCTTCTTGCCCTTCCACTGACTTATTACGGTAGATAAATTCATTATTCTGCTGTCTATTACTACGTTTATCTTTAACATATTGCCAAAACATTGAAGGATCACGACTGATATTATTTTGCATTTTTTTCATATACTGTGTGTGTGCTATATTAATAAGTTCTTTAACTTTAGTTCTATAATACCTAAACAACTCCTTGTTAAATAACAACCCATGACATTTGAATTTTTTTAAATTATAATATTTTAATTTGATATAATGTATTATTTCAGCGTTAAACCATGTAGGGTATTTATATTTATTATTATATTGTTGCTTTTTTAAAGGTACATGATTATTTATACTAAAGTTTATCTTGTTGTACAATATATCTACCGCTACATTAACATCCCGTGTATTTAATAAATCTGACCAATCTATTTCAGCAATCTGCGTATACAAGGCATGGAGA
Source organism: Euclidia mi (assembly GCA_944739405.2). Lineage (NCBI taxonomy): Eukaryota > Metazoa > Arthropoda > Insecta > Lepidoptera > Erebidae > Euclidia > Euclidia mi. The sequence continues at coordinate 3,874,163 of OX123206.2, forward strand.
TCTGCTTTATGAAAATTCCATTCGGTGGAAACCCTAGATGTTTGTTTTGGAATAGTTGAGATTTTAGTTACGTTCATAGGTAGGGTCAACACAACATCAAGCGGGGGATGATAAGAGTCCAACGGCACTAGAGGCTCGATATCTGATGTAACATTGATATTGCATGTGTCAAGATTGGTCAAAATTATGTCCAAAATGCCGCCATACTTGTTACATGTACTATTGCGTTGCTTAAGCTTACAGTAATCCAAGAAATTATTAAAATAGGTTTTAGTTGATTTACTACAGGAGTTTAAATTAAAATCACCAGCAATAACAACTCGCAATTTAGAATAGGAATTAATGGCATTCTCTATACACGTTAATGTATCAAGATATTGCTTGTCATTACAACTAGGTGGCAAATAAGCAACACACAATAAAAAATTTATATTCTTCCATCTAACAACAGCAAACAATAATTCTTTGTCATCGGTAAGACCATCTATGTTTGTTACTATTTTGACATTATAACAATCCCTCACAGCTAACAGAACTCCACCCCAACCAACATCGCCTGCACGATCCTTACGTAACACAACAAAGTTCGACGGAAATAACTCTGCATCATTGACAGAGCTATTGAGAAATGTCTCAGTCAGCGTAATGATGTCACTTGAACATGAAATAATATTATTATAAAAGCATTTAATTTTAGATCTAAGACCTCTGACGTTCTGATAATATAGCATTATTGTCTTGGTGCGACTCATTTGAGTAGTCCTAGTCCCAGTCCCATGTTTAATAGTATTATTTTTATACAATACAATATTATCATTACTTACCCCATTGCGAGAAGGCTGGATGTAGTGTTTATTTACGAAAAAAACGAGTATCTAATGCAGTAATGTCATGATTTGTTTGTGTTGCCGCTTCCACGCATAACAACTTATTATTATTTAAAGTGGAGTCGGTTTGCACAGACACACTGCGAAAGTGCCTCAATATACCAGTACATCGCTCGTTATTGCGATTTAATTTATCTACATAATTCTGAAAGTTATTTTTATATTTTAGACGTAAAATTTCCCTGTGAAAAAGTTTACTTACATACAATTTACCAAAATGTTCTAAATATTTTAAGTAATATACGTTTTTACAATTGCAGCATACATGGTTTAGTAATTCATTCAATTTGTTTACATTTAAGTATTTGTTGTTGCGGACTGGGCTCAATATAACATTTGTGTGATTGATTTGACTAAGTGTATGATATAAAAAAGATTGCACCTTCATAGGGTTGTCATCATGTGACCCCGCCATAATTATGACGTAGTCGGCCTCCGTAAAATTTTGACACGTTGTAACGCAGCTGCTTAGTACTTGGTGTGTTGGGGCGTTAGGTTTGATGTAGGCTGTTACAAAGTATTTATCTCCTAGTAGTTTTTGTAATAGATTTCTCATTTTGTACCCGCTCTCATCCGCGAAAATCATAACTTTTGAGTTACATTCATTTCCAGTGTTTATGGGAGATATACTCTTCATCCTCAATGAGGTATCGTGACCAGTAGTGTTACTAAGAGGAATTGGAGGCAATCGTTGTATTTTAATTCCAGCGTTTCCACTGTCAACCACTGTCGCCAAGTCGACGTCGATAGAATTCCGGTCGACAGAAGTAGAAGGTGCCAGTTGGATCCCAGTCATCGGTGATACATAGCTTTGATTACCTTGATTATTAGCAGATTGACAGCAATTAATGGGATCCAGATCCTTTATTGAACTCATTAAAATTTCACTTGAAGAAGTCCTTGGGACACCTATCTTCATATTTGAGTACATTATACGTCGCTTGTACTGTGGGGAGTAGAATTTTATAGGAGAGAGATTACTAGATTGTGGTTCTGTTAAGCCAACAGATTTGAAAAGTTTAATTTTCTGTTGATATCCATGTATTTCTTTCTTTAACTCTGTATTCTCGCTACTCAAATTATCGACCTCGGTGTGTGCAATTTCTAATTCGATAGTCAACTTGTTCAATTTATCCTTAAGTTCAATGAATTCTTCTTTGGTACTTGGCTGACTTAGGTGCGACAAATTAAAATCAAATTCACTGTCATCGAAATCTAGATTTTGTCGAATTTGTTTTCTCCTTTGGGTAATATTTTCAAAATCATCCATATTGACAGTACTTTTGTGCATGAATAACAATAAACGCAAAAATCCACGTAAGTATTTCAGCGAGGATCGAACCGTCGACTTTCTTAAACAAGCCAGCTGCTTATGCCATTCAGCTACGTAAACAATTATCAGTTGTTTTCAATTCAATGACCTCGTGACCCGGTGTTTAATGCCAAATAGTGCAATAAAGTTAGGATAGATGGCACTATTTTTTATTGCAATTCTAACAGCGTTATGCCATTAATAATTGGTCTGTCAACACTGCATTTATTATGGCAACATTTTAATCCATATCGATCGATAAAACAGTGTCATCTTTTAGTTCAATGTTTACTGTAAGGTGGCGTTACTTTCTTCGCGCAACACTCGAAAACTCAAAATTATGCTTGTAATAGCGGCGATTCAAATAAAAAACAAATATATTGTAATTGGAAGTTTTCAATTATCAATATCAGCGAACAGTTTTTGTCGTAAATCACTTTTTATTGTTCGGTATTACAGGAAACGGTTAGATTTAATAGTTATTTATTGTTTATCACTAAATATATGGGTTTAATGTCACTACTTAGAAAGTTTGTATTTCACTAAAATTTGTTATATGTAGGTTAAAAAGTGTCACCAATACTAGCACAACTAGTTTATAAGTTAATTATCACTATTTTACACTTTAGATGTTATTTTAGTCAGTTTAAACAGTTTATTTAGTAATTAATATACGAGCACAAACAAAAACAATGTTTACATAACAGCGCCACCTGGTGGCCTGGTGGTTATAGATGTTGTATTTGGATTTCCCATCCCTTTAAACATCGGAGACGATACCAATATTGATTTTTTTAAATTTTTCCATCCGCCATCTTTGATCACGAAATAGATGTTGTATTTCGATTCTCCACCCCTTAAAATATCAAAAACGATACCCATACTGATTTTTAAAATTTTCGCCATCCGCCATTTTTGATTTCCCATCCGCCATCTTGAATCACGAAATAGATGTTGTATTTGGATTTCCCATCCCTTTAAACATTGGAGACGATACCAATATTGATTCGTTTTCCCATCCGCCATCTTTGATTGCCCATCCGCCATCTTTGATCACGAAATAGATGTTGTATTTCGATTCTCCACCCCTTAAAATATCGAAGGCGATACCCATATTGATATTTAAAATTTTCTCATCCGCCATCTTTGATTTTCCGTCCGCCATCTTGGATCACTAAATAAATTTCATATTATTAATCAGCGTCCCGAAAATCTGCCTTTTTTTGCCTTTGACCCAACCCTCCCCCTTCTCGTTTGATCATTTTATTATTTTTGTCTGGCCCCTAATAGGGAATATGCATGATTTTTTTTTATGACGTAAAATAATCGTTTTCATCACTATAACACAGAAAAAAATATAAATAGGTTTAAAAGTATTCAAATTATTTTGCAAAGTGAAATTGAAAACATTGAATAAAATCGAGCCGCTCAAACGCCGCCATTTAACGCGCGCTTTCGATTACGTCACATGGCAGGTCACGTGGTGTGAACTCTAAGCGTTTCAGTTACTTCAGACGTATTTTAAGTTCTAATTGCTTTACAAATCATGGAAAAAGCTAAAAAACGTTCTTACTAGTATTGTATGGTACCGAAGTGCTAAAACACTAGTAAAAGTACAACCGATAAAGTGTTTTTTTCCTATTCCAAGCGATGTGAATATTCGAAACCTTTAGTGTTGAGAAGGGATAATGTACCTCAATTATAGTGTTTATGTATATTTTTGTCTACTGCCTCGTTGGTATCGCAGCATAAATGTGCGCGTGGGATTGGGAGGTCTCGGGTTCGATTCCCGGGTCGGGCAAAGTGTTATTGGGTTTTTCCATTAGGAAATTCTGAGTAGCAGCACGGAGTCTGGTTATGTGCCCGGTACAGCAATAGGCTCGCCCCCTATTACGTGGGACGTAAAAATTCCTGGCGAAATGTGGGTGTAATATTACACCTCTGCCTACCTCTTCGGGGATAGAGGCGTGAGTCTATAAATAAATAAATAAAATATATTTTTGTGAAGGTCATTTAGCATTCCTATTATGCTATGTTTATATACAACGAAGCGTGAATTAGTAGTATGTAAGTTTTAATTCAGTACAAAATTCGGTTTAAAGCAAACCAAGCCTAGTTCCAAAAAGTTGAATTAAACTTTCTCTACAGACCTTCCTAAACTTATTCCTAATATAGTATCACACATCATATCATTTTCTGTGCAGCTGGCTAGTCTCATAAAAAGATAAACCGCCGTGGCCGGATTCGTTCGTAGGACAATATTATTATTACATAAAGTCATTAAGTATTTATCTTCTTAATATGTGCTAAAAGTAAGAAAACTTATCGTACTTGTGTGTGAACTGTAATAATATCACGTACCAATTATTATGATATACCCGTTAAATAGGAGTTCTGCAGTGATGTTAATGACGAATGTTATGTATTGGTTATGTTTTAATATTTTTCTAACGCGCTGTGTTCAATTTATGTATAAAAATCAATGTGACGGACTAAAATATATAAAAAATAACATAATAATAGGTACCTTGCATGTTAAATTAAGATTTGATACAAAATATGCTGTCATCATAAATGTATCCATTTTCGGTAGATTTTCGGATTGAGCTTTGACTTGATCAGATTCAGTCATAGTCCTAGATTTACTACAAACTCAGATTCACTAGAAATCACCACAGAAACACAGGTTTAAAGTATTTTTCTCGCAAATACCACTAAAACAGTATGAATATCGACGCGGATAAACAGCATGGCGTGCCAGCTGACGTCACTTTTCGTTTCGACCAATGGTGACGCGTTTTGTAAGTTTGAATTGCCCGCCTTTATTTTCCACTTTTAAAACAATATTTTATGGGCTTAAATAATAATTAAATGAAAAAAATTCGTTTTGATTATAATCTGACGGTAATAAAGATTCGAAAAAAAAATATAGGAGACGAATTTAAATTTTATGCATATTCCCTATTGGGCTATCATAGGCAATAACAATTTTTTAAATCCGACTGCTAGTTCCTGAGATTAGCCGACATTGTGTTTTAGCCTTTTTAGCCTTTTGCCCGGCCCCAAAGGGTCGAAGCGTTATGTTATATAGCCTATAGCCTTCCGGAATAACTGGGTTATCGTATACAAAAAGAATTTTTCAGATCCGACCGGTAGTTCCTGAGATTAGCGCGTTCAAACAAACAAACAAACAAACTCTTCCGCTTTATTATATTAGTATAGATTCCCTTGCAAAGGAAATTAATATATGTATTTGTAACGGTAGTGACTTATAATCAACTAGAGGACGCCAGCAGCTACGCCTGCAATTAATTTAAATTTACCCGTTTTGGTGGATCCCGTGGGAATTTCGGGCAATCCCTTCTTAGTGCACCCCTACGGTCCCCAAGGAACATACATGCCAAATTTCAGCTTCCTGCGCCCAATAGTTTCGGCTATAGCGTGTCTGTCAGTCAGTCAGTAACGCAAGGATTTTATATATTAAGATGACATCAGATGATCGTACAAGGACAAAGACACAAACACTGACATCTAGCGGATACCGATGGAACTACAACTCGATATTATCATCACAGCGCGATTGCAACGTCGCCAAGCGGCAATTTGGGTCACAGAAAGTTTGTCTTCAGGGCGCCCATAGGAAATGCGCCTCTATGTAAATATCTGAACTGTTTGGTACTACTAAGTCTTAGTACTAAGTAGTTTGTTGTACGTGTAAATACTTTTTGCAGTTATATTTCTTAAACAGTTAAAACCGCCCAATAAAGGAGATTTGTGCTACCCCGAACATAGATGATATACTATAACTAGAGAACCCCGAATTTACGCGAGCGAAGCCGCGGGCAAAAGCTAGTATTATTATAAAGTTTAACTGCATGTTGCGCTAACAATTATAGTAATGGTATTTTCACATTAAAATCCACATTTATAATTCATGTTGTGGTATCCTTTATGTCCTTTGGATTACCGTCCAGTTTATAAATTACGTTTATACTAGTTTTTAATCACGTTTAGACTGTAATCTGTTTGTAATTTTGTCTGTTATTATAAATAAATAAATAGATAGAAGATTATGAATCCCACTGCCAACCTTTTGTAACGTTTTTTAGGTGTAGGTACCTAAATGTCTAATGAGTCACGTAGCAGGTATGTGTACTGTGGAGAAATTAAATACGTATATTGTTCGTTACAAAATAATTTTACGTAAAAGCGTTACACAAAATAAACCCGGTAACTAGAGGTAAGAGGCAGGGCAGGGTAGGCAGGCAGGCTGACGAGGCTTCGGCGCTCCAGCAGAGAAGTAGAACTTATCTTCAGTGGTGTCCAGGGTCCAAGAGAGGGAGAATCGCTGTCTCGCCGCGGTATTTATGTGCCGCTGGTAAGCGAGGCGGCCAGTCAGAAGTAGTGGGGGTAGCGCGACCGCTACTACGTCACACTTTCACAGTCAGTTAGTTTAGAATCTAGTATATATCTGACGATCTTCCGTATTTACAGTGTATGTTATTTACTTTCTATTATAATTATAAACCCGCATCACGGATACCCGCCGCCATCGAGCATAGCTACAAAGCTATTAGGAGCTGCGAACAATACGTGATTATACTATAACTATTCGTCGTCCCAGCGTTATCCCAGTTGCATCCAAGACTTACGCTTTGGAGGGCTGGGTTCGTTTACTGGTCCTACCAGATACATACATACATACATAGACTCACGCCTGTTTCCCCGAAGGGGTAGGCAGAGTGTCCGCTTTTTGATCCCACCTAATAGGTGGCGAGCCTATTGCCACTTATCGGGATATTTTGTTTGCCAGAGCCTCGTCCGTTGATTGGCAGGTGCACCACTTGCAGGTGAGGTTGGCTTGGGACCCTAAGTTCTTGGTGGGAACCCTATATTCTGTTATATCCTACCAGATATAACAGAATATCAACTTTTCCACGGAGCGACTGCCGTCTGACCTTCGTAGCCCAAAGGGATAGCGATATGCCATGGCTTAGACCAGTATCACTATATTTGAGCATAATAATTGTAAGGCAAAAATAGCTAACTAAGAAAGGCAGCGATAGCCTAGTGGAGATACCAACAGACTGCTATGCAGAGGGTATCGGGTTCGACTTCGAATCCACGGCGCGCATCAATGACTTTTGGGAGTTATGTGCGTATTGAATTGTTAATTAACGCTTGTCCCCTGCCTCGAAGAGCATGTTAAGCCGTCGCTCGGTCCCGGTTGTCATGAAGATCTTTGACAGTCGCGTCGGTACAGAGCATTTAAATAAACTGACACTAGTCTAAACCATGGAATATCGCTATCCCTCCGCGTTGCGGAGGTCAGACAGGCAGTCGCTTCGTGGCAAATCCAATATTCAGCCAAATCGGGGGCGCGATTCAGAATCGTTCGATATCTCATTTGACATTCGATTCCGTTAATTGTCAAACGGGCTACCTCATTTTTTGTCAAAACTATAGCATTTCCTATAAATTTTATTCATTCAGTATGAAGTAAACTAATAAATAAACCGAATGCAATGAATAATTGTTCAAAATATCTCTGATAGGCGGCTAAAAGACGAGGACAATAATTTGACATATCGTACGATTACTTGTCGTGACATTCTGAATCGGCCTGCCGGTTAGACTAGTAAGCCGACACCAGATTGAAACTGGGATGACGCTAGGAGGATGATGAATTATAACTACCCGACCCTTAACGAAAACTGAAATCCCATGTTGTGCCAATCACTACAAAATTATTTTGTTTGCCACTATACCTGGGAAATAACTGATTCAAGAGATATTGAGGCTCAAAGCTTCTTTAGAATTTTTCTAATTAGGTACAAAGTCGATGCAATTACTCTGCCATATTATTATCTTCTATAGATGTACTTTGACCCCATGGATAAGTAGCTATTTCGATCATTGCACGCGTGCTATTAATTGCGGTTAGAAAAAAAGCGTCTACTTAAATAAATGTGCGCGTGGGATCGGGAGGTCCCGGGTTCGATTCCAGGGTCGGGCAGTGTTATTGGGTTTTTCTGTCACGAAATTCTCAGTAGCAGCACGGAGTCTGGAAATGTGCCCGGTACGGCAATAGGCTCGCCCCTTATTACGTGGGACTAAAGTATATCTGGCGAAAAGTGGGTGTAGAAATACACCTCTGCCTACCTCTTCGGGTTTATAGGCGTGAGAGTATGTATGTATGTATGTATTTTTGGTTAGTATGACTTGGCATGATGTCCATAACGAGTAGACTTCGGCTTGGTGATGGGTCTTTTGACACCTTGTATATTTATTTCCCGGCCAGGGCACGGCGACAGGCAAGTACCACGCGGCGATAGTGAGCAACAACAGCCGGCTGGAGGGCCTATGCGTGTCGGCGGGCCTGCTGTCCGGGGACCTGGCACACCCGCTACCGTTCGCGCCCGAACTACACTTCACCGAGTTCACCAGCTGCGTCGCCGACATGAAGAATAGCGTAGCGGTATGTTCTCTTACATTATGTACGAAAACGCCGACGTGACTCATGTTTGACATATTCTGTATGAAGCTTATGTCAAATATGTATCTCAAATCTCCAAAAAATAGGATAGTTCGAATATTGAGGTAAGAGTACACATAATATCGCCACATATAAAATTGACGCGTGGTGACGGATTAAGAATACGGAATGTCACCACCCCATATCATCCCATGAGTGTCGTAAGAGCCGATAGAGGGACCATATTATGTAGAGAACAACACTTTAAGAGAAGGAAAACTTGATACAAACCCTATACCAACTAGAGATGGGCTAAGTGGTTGAATTTATTTATTTGTTAAAAGTTATTTGATAAAAAAAATTAACTGTTAATTTTAATGGTTGAAAATATTAGTTAATTTTTATTCTAACAACACAAAGCCATAACGAAGTTGATATTGCTAGGTCTGCGTTAGTTTCAACTAATTCAATGAATATACTTTGCTTCATACTTTAACAGGCTTAGAACTGTCTAGCTAATGTCACTCTTTTTGTGGTATGTTGGTATTATTAGGTCTCAACAAACTTAACGCTCGTTGCAGAGCTTGTCCATAAAGACTATTAAAGACACTAGGTAGGTAGGTATAAATTTTACCCGTTTAAAGTTACTAACTACTTGCACTAAACGTTCACACTTCACATACACTTGTGTTTAATATTAAACACTTAGTTCCCTATAATATTCGTTAACAAACAACAATTACAATAACACGCTAAAGTCAACACAGATCAGTATTTCGTAACTCGCACTTAGAAGAACGCGTGACATCAACTAATCTCACTCAATATTCTACAAAATTATTGAATGAAATTACTGTTTCGTTCCATCAGAATAAAATATTAAAGTAACACTAAACCTCAGCAAGTTAATGATAAAACACATATTCGAATGTCATTCAGGTGTTTAAAATCAACCAATCACATTCATTATTATCAAAAACAAATGTTGACTAGGTACTTACGAACGTAGGGATGTATGAGATAGGTTATGTTAATGCAACATGCATCTTAAAGCAATGAAAGTTAAGTGCAAATTTCATCGTAGTGAATTGATGTACCTACTACCTAGACATTATTTCTTGGAAACGAATCCGAGTTGGCGCGTGGCGCGTCGATGACCGCGCCGCGCGTCGTCGGTTGAATGAATAGGTAATAATATTTTTATTCAATAGTGTTGATTTTATTTATCATATCATACAGTTGAAATTTTTTATCTGTTAATTTTAATGGTTGATAGTTATATTCACCATCTCTAATACCAACCCGTTTGGCCAGCGTGGTATAGTAGGCCAATTCTTCGTTTCAAAGGAGAGGCCTAGTCCAGCAGTGGACTGTTAAAGGCTGATGATGATGATTTAACGTTAGCTTCATACAAAATATGAAACCGGCCGTAAGTGTATAATGTTGACATTAACAGGGTTCGAATTTAGCAAACGTAGTGTATGACGCCCTCCGGCGGAGTGGCTAATATGCAAAGTGACTGGCAACGGCTGGACAGAGCCGAAAGTTGAGCCCAGTGGCGTGACTTTGGAGAGGCCTATGGTCTCAACAGTGGACTACGTCAGAATGATGCTGATAGCAAAATCCACTTAGTTAATGAGTTATTTACATTATTAACTAAAATTATCGGCCGTTGTGTAAAAAACGCAAAGTAGTTGGACATGCCATCCCTTTATTCTCATAATCCTATGAGACTATGTCTTTCACACATTTTTGCTTAATTTTACAAAAAATGTCCCGTTCGCCATCTTAGATCCCCAAATAAATGTCATTTACGTTATCAGAATGCATGATAGCCCCGAAAATTATATCCATATTAATTTTATTAAAAATGTCCCGTCCGCCATCTTGGATTCCCAAATAAATGTCATTTTCGTGATCAGAAAGCATGAACATGATGCTTGCTTTCTATAATAAGAGAGAGAGAAACATGCGCACGCTGCACGGCTTACTATAGCAAAAAATGTCGTTACAACTTTTCGTCTTAATTTTTTTCGTCTAGCCCCCTTTCGCAACGCACGATAAGGAACTTTGTTCCAATAAAATATTTCGATTTTGAGTTATCTATCTCTCTGACACGTATCTGATGCATGTGTGTATGTATGTATGTGTGTAGGACCGCAACAACGCTCAGGCGTCGTGTGCGGGCCTGTTCGTGTTGGCGCACCTCGGGTTCGACTTCCCCGGCAAGTGGCTGCATATCGACATGGCCGCGCCCGCACACTGCGTAAGTATACACACTCTAATTATATCTTAATTATATCTATAATAGACGGTAAACGAACAGATGGACCGCCTGATGGTACGGGATTACCACCACTTAACCACCACCAGAGAAGTCCAAGTGCGTTGCCGCCCTTTGGCATTGTAAAAGGAATAAGAGGAGCGGGATGAGGGACAAGGAGAAGGCTATGTGGCCTCTAGCACTCACCGAACGAAACGCAACAAAATGCAACAATATAATTATTTACTTTACGTGAATATTCTGTGAGAGAGTTGTACATTAGGATGGAGCAAAAAAAACGGCTTTATTTAATTTTCGTTTTCCTGTAGGTATTGTCAATTAATGACCTGAGTGAGTATATAAACAAAAAAAAGTTGACGGACTAAAACGATGCCAAATGATAATTATATTATGATGTCAGAGATATAAATTTTAGTAAAAATGTCCTGTCCGCCATCTTGGATTCCCAAATAGATGTCATTTTCGTGATCAGAATCCATGAAAACCCCGAAAACGAAACTCATATTAATTTTATTAAATAAGTCCCGTCCGCCATCTTAGATTGCCAAATAGATGTCATTCTCGTGATCAGAATCCATGAAAATCCCGAAAATGATACCCACATTAATTTTATTAAAATCTAGACGTCGCCAGCGGCTTTGGCGCGTCAATTATACATATTATTATAAACCTTTCTCTTAAATCATTCTATCTATTAAAAAAGCCGCATTATAATCCGTTGCGAAGTTTTTAAGAAGTATACATAGGGACAGACAGACAGAAGACAGACTTTGTTTTATACTATTTTATTAAAAATGACCCGTCCGCCATCTTGTGAATGTAGAAACTAAAAACTTCTCCCTTGAGAATTTTGTGTTACCCATGCGCGCGCAATGTAAAATTTCACTCTCATATTTTTTTCATAACGCGCCTAAAGAAGTATAACTTCAAAATCGCTCCATCCTATTTACATCCCCGGTCAAGCCGCCACATTGATGCTGACATCAGCAAAGTTCTACTAGCTACCTCTTCGTTAGTCATAACTATTGTCCTAGCGTTATCCTGATTGCATCCCTGACTTTGCCTGGTCCTCTGCTATACATAGGCCCATGTCCAGCAGTGTATAAGTAATGTACAGATATACTACACAAAATTCTTTCTACATTTGCATTCCTTCACGCGTTCCACTAACTTATGTTAATAATAACGATCTGGAAAGTGGAGGTAATTGGCGGTCATGGTCAGTATACCGATAGATTGTTTCTTACTGCCGGTTCGTATACCGTTATCGTCATGCTCACTAAAATGTCATTTCTTGTGGTGGCGTCGTGTGTTGGGTCATCTCTGTCCCTCTAATATGGCTAGAGGGATGATGGCTGGCACATGCGTCATACTCGTGAACGGGTGCTACTTGCGATGACTGGTCGATGACGGTCTTGCGGGCTGGTATTAGATTTTAATATTTAACTGCATCATTTCCATCATGGGTCTGATCACTTTCGCGGATTGCCTGCATTATTAGGTATATATAATGTAAGTGGATGCTCCTGTTTCACCATGTCTATTCTGAGGAGGCTAACCAAATGAACATCAAAAGTATTATGCTTGAGTATTATTATGTACAGTAAATATATACAAGTGATATAGAAGGTGTAACAGTTGCAGCACCTTACAAAATGTAAATTATGTATATTATGCAAAACCTGGCGATGAAAAAGAGTGAACGTGTGTTTTATTGCCCGTTCTTTCTCATGGTTCTACCTATTGCTTTGCGAACGTGGCAGTAAATGTAAATGTAGAGTCTTTAAGTAATTATTTTATAAATTTATTATTTTGACGTTCATAAGCGTCACATTGTGACCCAAATGAATAAAGGATTTTGAATTTTGAATGTTGAATTGACTAGGCATGTGTGTGTGGGTTGCAGGGCGAGCGCGCCACAGGCTACGGCGTGGCGCTACTGAGCGTTTTGTTCGGCGCGCACACGCACAGCTCGCTGCTGCGCGCGCTCGCACCCGCGCCCGCCGTCTGACCGCAGCTCACAGCTCACAGCTCACAGCTCACACACACCTCATACACACACACATACCGCCCCCCCGCCTTGTAACTACCACCACTATACATACCACGCTCTGTGCGTCACTACCATAGAGCATAGATATTTACATAGAGGCGCATTTTTTTTTTAATAATAATAAATTTATTCACCAAAATAGTTACAGAAGTGTACACAAGTAGATATAACTGGTGGGTAGACTTATTCTAGGCATTACAATGTGTTGCAAAAAAAATAATTATAGTAACCCTGCCTCTTAAACTAGGCTATCCTGTATTTTAAGAGACAGTGTCTAGCTTATAAATTCACAATTTTTATACAACAGTGGACAATGTTTTTCTTATGGACGATCTGTAGACAAACTTTCTGTGACCCAAATTGCCGCTTGGCGGCGTGGCAGTCACGCTGTGATAGCTGTCTCTATGAGTGCAAGAGAGACGAACGTTCCTCCTCTGCATCTTAACTACGAGAGCAAGAGAGACGGAGAACGACGCCAGCACTGCCAACGGCGCCAACTACGTACTACTCTGACGACAGTCGCCAACTCGCCACTTGGAATCGGCACACGAAATCCTTAAGAAATGCGCTTCTATATGTAAATCTGTATTCATTGACACTACACAACAAATGTGTGCCAACTTATCAGCTAATTATACTGTTCATACACTATTATAAAACCATAGAATATAACACAGAAAAAGTTAATTATCAAAGGGGGTAAGCTGTGCAATGGCAAGCATGAAACAGCATACCTATAATAGTAAATAAAAATAAAATGATAAACCTAGTTCACGGTTGCGTGTATTCATATAGGAATTATGATTATAATAGTAATCAATTAAATCGTTATATCCAGCGAAGACTGACACAATATTTACATTAAGTGAACCGATGTTTGTCAAAAGTCGGAAATACCATTTCAGTATATGTATTGTCTATTGCCGAAGCATATCTAAGCCTATCTAAAAATGATCAATTTTATTGTCAACGTTTTCGCTGGAATTGGCATAGAGATTTTACCCAAAAAATAAACGAAATAATACTGTTTCTTATTTCATTTGTTCTATTATCAACTAGTGTAATTAATAAGCATAATATTCGTTTAAGAGAAACATCAAAGAACGCTAGATTCTTTAGATAACTCTGTGTTTAGCTGAAGTAATGATATAATTATACAAAATTACATATTGTTTATACGTTTTTGCCCTATTGGCTTAGTGGTTATAGCAATGCGTCGCAATACATTAGCTTAAATAACAAACTAACTAGGTAATTTGAAAATTATTACTACATATTTTTTACCAAAAAAATAATAATACAATATATGCTTTTACTAAATTAAACAGTTTTAATTATAAACATCGAAGTGTAGGGGAGAATTGTATACCATAACAAGAGTAGCAAATAATATATTTACTTAGTGAATCGATGATACGATACAATGGTACGCAGAGGTGTAGTACGAGTTTTGATCGAGTTGGGGGGTTTCTCGATAGGAACAATTTCCAAACATTTTCTAAATGCGCCCCCTGGCGGTCTCGACTGACCGTTACTAACCGCGAGGGGCGCTTATAAAAAACTAGCTGAGCCCGCGTTTACATCCGCGTTGTTTAGGGTTGCCGCCCGCACCCGTCGCTCATAGCGTAATGATAATTCCTTCCTCCTATAAATGGGTTATGCAACATAAGAATAATTATTCAAATCGAACCAGTTGTTCCTGAGATTAGCGCGTACAACTATACAAACAAATTCTTCAGATTTATATTTTTAGTATACCTATGTTTCGAAATTCTTCCCGCCGAGAAATGACTCGCAACTCGAATCAATCTCGCACTAAGCCCCAGTTATCCTGTTTTCTGTATGGATTATTCGCAATAATATAAGTAATCATTGAAAAGCAATAATATATAAGTAACTATAATGTACAATAGGCTTGTGTCCTAAAATGTAATTAGTGATTAATTCGTTCCTTTATGAGATGTTAAACAGAAATAACTGAATATTTTTTCAAAAATCCATCAGCTAAATTACTAATTACGGCTTTTTAAAAACCTTTTTGAATTTGACGCGAAAATGATGTAAACCATCATGGCGATTGAGTGATGTCACAAAGTGCAAAACAAAATAAACCGTGAATGACGTCTGGTCTGGTGTACCTACTTTTGTTATATTCGATTTGACAGGTAGAAAATTTGATGTTTTAGTTGTATTTACTTTTTTTTTTATTTCCTCATGTACCCGTGTGTCGGAAGGTCGGGTACCGCCGAAGCATTCGTCGCTACCCCCCGACGGGTATTGGCCCGCCAGACGGTCAGGCGGGCCCCGAGAAAAACCCCCTTGGCGGCGAATGAAGGTGTTGGGCTCCGCTGCCAAAACACCCAGCGGCCGCAAAGGATAGGGAGGACGGCAACCTGACAACACCGCATCTCCTCTTCCTCCGCGGCCCCACCGCAACGCAACAATGGTGCGCCCCCATTTGGTCGCGGGAGATAGGGCGCGCGGCAACGCAACACCGACACGCCCCTCCTCCCGCGACCGCGCCCGACACAGAGGGACAGACAGAACTGTCCCCCGCACCCGCACCTTGGGACGCATCCTGCGCAGGCCTCTCTAAGCCCACGCGGGGCGTCCACTCCCGGGATCTCTCTTAGCTTCACCGCGGGTGGCCAAGCCACGGTTACTGAGCCTCCCACCACCACGACAAACAAAGGTGGAGATCCCACGGGGGTTAGTTGTATTTACTACCAAAACGTCAACAACATCAATGGCGGCCGCACTATTTGACGTAATGCTGTCTGATTGGTGTTCACTGTCACAAAAATAAATATATTATTTTTAGATTTAGAATCCTATAAATAACATTAATCTTATGTATCTTTTTATAATAAATAATAAACTTTATTGACATATAAAAATAATAATGAATCAATAGATACTACAATCAAACTGATTTATTCTTAGTGGACACAAGCATATTGTTGTGACTGGTGAGAGATGTTTGTTGCAGTTACCTTATACAGACAAATTACAGAATGTCACCGTCCTGTGTTACCTACTTAAGCATTCGCCTTAATACATACCTCGAGGCTTTATTATATATTGTGTACTTATATAACTATAAACAAAGTCGATTTTGTTTATGACTAATGTAGTCGAACTATGAAGCGTGCTATATTATATCCAAATTGATTGTAGGATCCCATTGGTCTTTGATAACATTGTTATTAAATAATTTTGAAATTAAGTAATGAACTGCTTGTTCCTCTTCAAACGAGATTTATAGAAAAAAACAGTACATTCCAAGAGAAGTAGTTACTACATATTCAAGGAAAGAAGAATGGCCATTTTTGACCTAAACATGTATAGAGATAAAACTCACTTTAAAATTAAGGTTATTTTTTAGTGTTATGATTTCACTAACAATTATATTTTATAGAAGTCTAGGTAAAAATAAATGTTTTGGGTTGTAAAGATGTTCTAGAACTCGTGAACGCATCCTTAACAAAATATTTTTATTCGCTGCATCGTTATATTATCTGTGCCCGATAATACTTCCTTGTTTAGCTACCTTGTATTTCACTTATACCACATCTTTAGCAACTGATTTTGTCAAAACCTTGAGAAAACTTAATTTTATATATAAATTGAACCAAGTTGTTAAAAGCTGATCATAAATTAATGTATTTTTTATGATAAAAGATATAAAAAGATAAATATAAATGTATTTCTGCCGTTGAAAACATTAGATAAGGATGCAACGAAACGTTTTTGACGTAGAGACGCCGCCGGTGACATCGGACATGGGAGAATCTGTCAAATTAATACGAAATAATTTCGGTGTATAAAGACCTTTATAAGAAAAACAGTCTTTACAGTATAATTTCTTGATCATAGAGCTACTTGTTTTCGTACATTTTATCTATATACGCAATAATTCATTATCAGGTCATTCAATGTATGAGAAGTGGCCATTGTTCTTTATAAAGAAAATGGATTTTAATTGTATACTTACTTAATCATTATCTTTTGTATTTTGATGAATAATAATTGCATAAATTGCTGCCACAGTTCCACTGCACGCTTCATATTTCTTTCCACAATTAGCCGCCATCTTGACATTGCATTGCGCGGGAAATATCTGTATATTTTTTAATGTACATGGTAATGTGCCATTATGCCGTATACACAGCCAACTACTAGAAGATATAAAGTGCTCCATCTATGTACAATAGGATTTGCAATAAATACAACGCCTTAATAGAATTAGAATGTTATTCGATTAGTATAATTATAATTAGCTAAACGTTATATTGTTGTTGATATATTTACAGTTGAGGAATGCAATAATAAAATTAGTTAGTAAAATGAATTGTCAGTTTATTGTGAATAATACTTATTGTTCCTGGCTAGTGATGTGGTAGATTTAGAATGAATAAAGATAAATTACAAAAAATAGTCATGTATTGCTACCAGATTCGCTAACCTAAATAAATGCATTGTATATCCATTGGAACTATTTGGACGGCATAATCCTTTAATAGAAGCATCACGCGACAATCTTTGCATGAATGTATATTGCCTTATGATAAATCGTAGTTCAAAATATAAATAAAAGCAATAATATGATATATTGTATTCCTCAAAAACCACCATGTTTATTATAAATCTGTATTTTTAGCATTAAGTTAAAATGTGTTCGTCAGAGCCAAAACACTAAGCCATAATATTTTTATAATCATTTAACAAGCGTATAGTTTCAACTTGCAATAAATAAATATTATGATAAAATGCTCTTAATTGTTTATTGTACTTGTTCAGTGAGCACAAATGTTAACGTTTGCGAAATAAAAATGGTATGTAAATTATTTTATGTTTCATTTTATAGTAGCTGCTGCCCGCGACGTCGTCTGCGTGAACGCTATACAGCACCAAAAATACCTACGACTATACCTTTTAAAATAACATTCATTTACCGGTTTCTTCTTTACATTTCATATCTACAGAAAGACAGAAAGTGCAGTAACAGGGAGACTGTCTTTTGTAAAATTGACCTTCAAAAAGTGCTGATTTTCAGCCTGCTTTGAATAAATGACTTTGTGGTGATTCTGCTAAATTAAGTCATAAGTTGTAACTAAAGCAGATGAAGAAAATAATGAATACCGAATAGGGTAAAATTACATAATGTAATTACGGACTTCTCGATAAACAACATTAGTGGTTTGACTCTCCGCAGCCAAAGTGTAATAATAATGAAGGCAGCGATAGCTGCGTGGAGAGACCGACAGACTGCTACGCAGAGGGTCTCAGGTTCCAATCCACGGCACGCACCAATGACTTTTCGGAGTTAAGTGCGTATTAAATTGTTATTTATTGCTTCCTAAACGGTGAAGGAAAACATCGTGAGAAAACATGCATGTCTGAGAGTTCTCTATAATGTTTTCGAAAGACATGTGAAGTCTGCCAACCCGCACTTGGCCAGCGTGGTGGACTATGGCCTTATCCTTCTCATAGTGAGAAGAGGCCCGTGCCCAGCAGTGGGACAGTATAAAGAGCTGATGATGAGCCAAAATGTAAAAAGAGTCAGAACTCGTGACGCGGGAGCAAGCGACGTACAGCTGCCCGTGTGAGAAGCAGCTTGTCCTGAGGTCGACACCCACTGCCCTCAGTGTCTGCCCCTGCGACTTATTTATGGTCAAAGCGAAGCAAACATTCACGGGGAACTGTACGCGTTTGAACTGGAACGCGAAGTTATAGTATGAGGGGAATGCGTGGTATAAATACTGCCTTGCCGCGCCACATCCCGTAAGAATTTCCGCCCCAATGGTGTGTCAGTGGAGCGAGATTACTTTAAGGTGGGTCCTGTTACACAACTTCGGAGGAGATAGGTTCTAAAGAAGCATTATCGTGACACCGACGTTCAGCTTGATGGTATGCGCTGGAAGTCAGCTTGCTGACTGGGAGTTCAGAAATTCCACGGGATAATGTGTGGCGTAGACCACTTAATTCCCCTCAATTGCCCAGAGAATGCATTCGTTAATTGCTGCAGCCTCATCATTTTGGGCGATCATTTTTGGGCGTCAAAATGGCCCGCCCACACCCAAAAAATTCTGCTGGTGCGGTATACGACTGATGTCCCCATACACACAGCGAATGAGTTCATCTAAGTTGGATACAACTCTACCGAGAGACTGGAAGCACCACCTGTCCACCTCTCTCCTCTGTTAGAGTGCCTTCGACAAGACTTAGTAGGACATCGGAGAAGTCTTGAGCACGTGCATTGCCGCCGAGCCGAGCTCTCATATTAATGGTCAAGCGCAGCGTACGAACTCGTGACCACAACAAAGATCATTACAACGAAGCATTCACCTCGTCAGCCCTCGATCCCCGCGTCACCACAGGAAGCGTTTGGAGGAAATCGCCACTAAACAGAACTGTGACACCACGCATCAAATGTTCGTTCCTGTGGGTTCTGTCCACGGCCTCAACTGCCTTCCTATTGGCCATCGTACACTCATCCCATACGATCAGAGAGCAATCCTTGAGCACGTGTCCCTTAAAATCCATGCAGTACTTTTTGAGTTTATCCCGGATATAAGGACAAACAGACAAACATTCTAAAAACTATATTTTTGGCTTCGGTATCGATTGTAGATCACACCCCAAGTATTATTTAAAAAAATAGCCAATGTACAGTTTTGACTTGCCTACCATTTTATTATAGGTATGTATAGATTTAGGCGTCGGGCTCACTAATCAGAGTTCCGAGGTCTGAATTCCGCGTTCACCCGACCGCTCAGTGTAAACGGCGCGGCACCTTAGTTCATTCCCCGCCCCTGCCCAGTAACCATCTTGCTTTAATAAAGCTAATATTATATAGTCTAAATCAATATAGGCAAATGTACCAAATGTAGGAGCAGCTACTGGTTAAAATGGTCGGCACCTTAAAAGTAGTTTATTTACGCGGTGGCAACTATTTGGCGATGTTAAGCAACAGTCTAAAGTTATTTCGATGGGAAGCATAGGGGCTGACCGGCTATTCTAAAGGTGTGTCCAAACAGAGCGCGGCTGCCAAGCGAGGCTCGTATCGCACTGTGATTGGTCCTGAATTGAGTCAGAAGTCTTCGCGCACTACACTACAGTCGTCCAATCACAGAATGATACGGGCTTCGCGCGGCAGCCGCGCTCGATTGCCGCGCTCTGTTTGGACACACCTTAACCGTCACAAAGATGGTGAGCGTTCTGGCATATGTACGACTCCACAACCAGGGACCCAGTCCGAGCAGTGGCGTAAATACGATATTGCAGACCCGTGGCAAATTCAGGGTCTCATAGAGCAGCTTACTTATATCATGCAGTGGTGCATACAAACCTTTTTTAGTACTCATGAGTTGGAGGCATTGGCGTATATACCTACCTATAGCAGAGAGCCGGGTAGGCCGCTACTACATACTCCAGTTATAATATATATTAGTCTATGCTACATACTACTCGACCAAGCCAACTAGACGAATGTCAACGTGACAAGATTCAACATAATTCAATAATTATAATCCAGAAATTCCTAGTACCGATTGCAGGCGCATTGTACGTTCACACGCCGCGTTCGCACGTTACGATAAATAATTTCTGGATTATAATTGTTGAATTATGTTGAATTTTGTCACGTTGACATTCGTCTAGTTGGCTTGGTCGACTACAGAACAGACCGTTCACAGTTATTTTACCTCTGACAGATGTCGGTGTTTATTTTCTTTATGTTGGAATTGTACTCTGTGATGACAGGAATGTAAAATAGAGTTACCCGTTTATAACATTTTACCCAATATTAGTGGAAATGCTTAAAAAATTCAAGCGCTTGAAGCTCATGGCCGCAAAGTGGTTAGATTACCGCCATACCACTGCGAGCTAAACGCAATTGAACTTATGTGGAGTCTCATTAAAAGGCGAATTAAAAGCAAAAATTTAGGACAAGAGGCAACCAACATTGTGAATTTAGCTGAAGAAGCTTTTCAATCTATCACTGCAGAAGACTGACAAAAACAATGCAAACATGAGCGCCACATTGAAGACAAGCTTCGTGAAACAGATGGGTCTACGGATGCTGAAATGGACAGGTTCATAATAGAATTAAATTCTGAGTCTGATACAGAATATGACAGCAGTTACGAATCATCATAACATTGGCAGTCCACATGGATCATTCTTATAGACTCACGCCTGTTTCCATGCAGGGGTAGGCAGAGGTGTAATATTACACCCACATCATTCTTATTCAAAATAAATATGAAAAATTTTGCAGTTTTTGTATTTGATTATTAGAACCTCACGTTGGCGTAATTATGATGCGTTTACCTTTATATATTAAATAGACAACATTTTGATTATAACTACTTATCTTCATAGGAAATTAGTTATTTCGTAAGAAAATAAATGTACATGCATATAGCCATGCCAATATCAAGAGGTTTTGTTACAAACATTACTTCCAAATATTTATACGATCGCTTAGGCAATAAAAAAATAAGTACATTTTTAGCAATAATGTATATTTAAAATGGGAGTATTATATACCAAATATAGCAACACAACGCCCAGGTTGGCCAATCTAACAGCTAGAGGTAAAATAACTGTGAACGGACTATAGTATGCGCTAGGGGCGCTTATTTAGTATTTTTCCCGTCGCGCTCGTAAACACTATCGCCATCTGTGTAGGTAATCCCTACGGACCATGGTAACTACTTGAAGGCCTATCCAAAAGGTACTCTGTGGGCCTATCCACACGACACGATTTTACGTCCAACTTGACTAAATCACTTGATGAAATCGTTACGTTTAGACGCCAGTCGTCAAGTTCATCGGGTGGGCGGTACCACCACATTTTAACCAATCGGGTGGACGGAATGAAAATCAGTGAATTGATTGTGTCGTGTAGACGGGCAAAGCCAATTCGATTGAAAATTTGATCAGTGGTAAAATTGTGCCGTGTGGATGGGCCTTGCCTTAAAATTTTTCCAACATCGTACTGACTATCCTGCAAGCAGTTGCACCTCTTTTTCATAAAGCAGAAATTAATTCGAGCCTAATAGGACAGAAATAATCAAAGAAACACATTTTTTGGTTAATGTATGTATTTACTTCAATTCGTTTACCAATAATGCTGGGTAATAACACTAGTCAATGTATATAAAAGCCAGTTAAATCCAAATACTTTTGTATACAATACAATACATTGTAAAATTTCGAATCAGTAAAATACAGGTAGACAAAATAATAAATGCACTTATCGCGCCCTATACATGGCAACATTCACTAAAGATTTTTTGGCAAATCCTTACGTTACCTACATTTCATAGAGTATAATAATTGCACAATGACTTTAAAAAAATAAATTATTGAAATTACAATTTCACTAAATAAAAATACAATCCAATTCTAATTTAGTAAAAAAATAAATAGGTATATTTTCGGCCAAAACAGCATAAAATGACTAATGCAGAACATAATCACACCGGTATAAAAAATTTAAAAATTTAAAGCACGTCCCTACTTATAAAAATCAATTTTTTGGCCTGATGATGGCCTAATTATATAAAATTACAATAACTTTGATTTTAATTTTTGGTCTATGGCGCATTTAATTTACGCTTTTATTAGAGACAGATAAATTAAAATCAGAGTATTGATATGTTTTAGGTATAGGCGGTAATTTTATTGTGCAATTCATAAATCCCTGACCCCAGTCCCATAGTTCGCGCCGCCTGCCCTGTTCAAGGCATCTTTGAATTGATCGATGTCTATTTCGGATTGATTTTCCAATTGTAACTCCACTGCAAAATTCTGTGAACAAAAAGAAATTCAACATAAATAATCATGATCACAAAATGTACGCACTGGAACATAATAAAATTAAGTTTTAAATCGACGTAGCGAGGCGGCACTGAAATAACACAAATGCCTTGCGCGGGAAACGGAACGTCAACACAAACGTCAAACATAACATATAACATTCAAGTCATTCAACTGTTAACTGTCAAAGGTCAAAACAGGTGAACTTGAAGAGGTTGTAAACCGGCCAATAATCGAAAATGGAAGAAATACAAAACAAAGTGCCGTGCAGGGAAGAGCAGTTGAACGACTTGTTTAATCTCCTCGGCGAAGGCGACGAGTGTTTGCCTTGTTCTATATTTATCAGCGGCAACATGGCGACAGGGAAATCTTTATGCGTCAACTCCGTACTCCAACATTTGAATTATAAACACGTTATTATCGACTGCATTGAGTGTTATTCGCCTAAAATTATGTATGAAAGCATTTTGTACGGCTTAGAAGATGTAGACGTTGATATTAAATGTGATACACTGATGGATCTCACAAACAGTTTGAATAGGATGCAGGACACAGATGCCGGTTATGAGCCCATAGTTATAGTGTTCGACAGAGCAGAGAGACTTCGCAACATGGACCACAACATAATGAGTGCGTTCCTACGACTGCGCGAATTTTGTAACTTGAATATTTGTACTATTTTCATTACACACTTGGTTTATGAGAACTTTTACTTCAAAATGGGTGTGAGGGAGCCAATCAAGATATTCTTTCCTAATTACGATAAAGAAGAGCTATTCAAAATCATATTTCTTCAACAAAAAGGTTTCATCAGACATATTTGTACAACATATGAAGTTGATGATGATATGAGAAAAGAATTAGAAAAGCTTGAATTATTTGCAAACTTTCTCAATGCATTTTTGAGTGTATTTTATAGGCCATGTCGAGATTTAATTGAATTACAGCACATGGCATGTTTAAATTTCACTAAATATTGTGAACCAATAATAAAAAATGAAATCCAAGCAACAGACTTGACAAAGTTATGGAGACACATATCACCAGTACTTAAAGCAAATCTAGAACTTCTATATCTCCGAATCAGTGATTCCAATGTCACTAAGTCTTCACCGGGTAAAGAAAACAATGACTTAGATCATTACATGCCAAAGCATAACTTTGAAAACACCTTGAAAGAGGAGTTGACATCGACAAAAACATTTGCTCAAAGCTTTGAGTTGCCATACTATGCAAAATTCCTATTGATCGCTGCATATTTAGCTAGCTATAACCCACCGAAAGAAGATAAGAGATTATTCATGAAGAATCATGGTAAACAACGTAAGAGATTACAGCAAGTAAGAGCAAAAGCGAAGATATCTGAAAAGTTGAATACACAACTTGGGCCAAAAGTCTTTACTTTGGACCGTTTACTGGCAATTTTTTATGCAATACTTGAAGAAAAAATTGGTCTGACCAGTAATTTGTTGGCGCAAATAGCAACATTGGTTGAATTAAAGTTGATTGCGGGGAGCAAAGAGATTGACTTGGATACGGCCAAGTACAAGTGTATTGTTGGTTACGATTTCATTTCAGCGGTTGCACAAACTGTTGGTTTTAATGTTAGAAAGTATTTGTATGATTTTATGTGATCTTAACTTATTATTGTATTAATTTATTATGTACCTTTTTATTTAAAATATTTTAACCACATGCTGACATGGTTTATTATTTTTTGTAATTCCTGCTGCTAAACAAAACCTGGATGGTAATTCTTTTAGCACATTTGTTATTATAAATCTTCATGGACATGGTTCATGGACTTGAAAATGATAACAGTTCATGAATTTTAAGAAAAAGACACAAGGACAATTGGGTACTTCATCATTTAGGTACAGTCAGATTCATAATTAGAGAATTTAATTCTAAATAGACTGCCTTCGTGGTCCAGTGGATAGCGTATGCGACTACTGATCGGAAGTCCCGGGTTCGATTCCCGGGTCGGGCAAAAGTGTTACTGAGTTTTGCCTAAATCTCTGTAACAGCCCGGAGTCTAGCAATGTGCCCGGTAACAGCAATAGGCTCGCCGCCTAATACGTGGGACCTAAAACTCATACGGCGAAATCTGGGTGTAATATTACACCTCTTCGTTCATCCCCTTCGGGAATACCGGCGGGACGGAAAAATTATCTAATATACTATAAAAATGCTGTGTGAGATTACCTTTCTTCTTAATATGTTGCCAGTTAAATAACAAAATATTTCGTAATATCGTCTTTCGATTATTTCGACAGTTTTACTATAATTAGTCCTTGCTTTTCCATCCAAAAATATATATTCTGTTAGTAAATTGTTGGCCTTTGCCCGAATATTCCGTTACGAATTACGATGTATGGTCACGGCATTAATAGGCTAGTTGACAAAAAAAGAATTATAAGTCCGTCCTTTAGATTATTCAAAAATAAGCGATACGTATTTTTTTATTTGTAAATTAAACCAAAAATGACCAAGATATAGCTCATTAAAGTTACGTATAACGTCACGCCGTGCTGCATTTTTTCGCACTAGATGACGTCACACGTAACTTTAAAGGGCTATATCTTTGTTATTTTTTATTTAATCGAAAAAACAAAAAATACGTGTCCAATATATAATCTAAAAAAACTAATCTAAAATACGGACTAAATAAAATGTAATTATTTTGACCCTGGAAACTACCCTAATCGAAACGATTGCTACCTACCTACCTACTATAGAGGCATTAGCCTTCTCAGCATTGTTGGCGAAGAATGAAATGTGGTCGGTACTGTCGATGTATGGGGTGAACAGCAGCCTCATTCGAGCTCTGAAATCCCTTTATGAGGTTTCTAGAGCTTGTGTGAGGATAAACCGGTCATACACTGACTGGTTTACTAGCGACACAGGTTTTAGACAGGGATGTGAAGCGTCACCGTGGCTGTTTAACCTATTCATGGACAGTTGTTTGCAAGATCTTAAACATAGTGATTGTGGATTATGCTAATGATCATGAATGACTTGCGTCTTCAGCGTAGGAGTTGCAGGAGATGGTAACAATCATGCATAGTGCGTTAGGGAGGAAAGGAATGAAAGTGAATGTAAGTAAAACGAAAGTTATGGTTTTAGAAAAGGAGGAATGTGTAATGTTATGATCGATGGACAACGAGTGGAGCAAGTAAATGAGTTTGTATATTCAGGTAAGTTGGTTTACTGGTGGATATGGTAAGAATGAAGAAGATATTGAAAGAAGAGTTAATGTTAATAAGTAATGAATGGAGCTCTGAAGGCGTTTATGAACAGTCATAATGTATCCAAAAACGCACGTTTGGCTGTGCATAGAGGGCTGTTGGTACCTACACTTATGTATGAAAGTGAAAGTTGGGTATGGCAGAAGAGTCATGAAAGTAAAATAAATTCTGTAGAAATGAAAGCACTGAGAAGTATTGTGGTGTGTCTTTGAATGACACAGTATAAAGAATTGTTTGATAAGAGAGTGTTGTGGTGTAAAAGAAGATGTAATGACAAGCATCGAGAAAGGTATGCTAAGGTGGTTTGGGCACATGGAGAGGATGGATGACGAAAGACTGACCAAGCAGATATATAAGGCAAGTGTGAATGGGACAGGACGATGGGGAAGACCTAGACGGACGTTCTCTGACCAGATTGGATACATCCTTATAACAGGAAAGGTTAGAAGTAGGTACCCTTAACAGAAGAGCATGCATGAGGAATTTGATGGGAGTTAACGAAGCAAGAGAGATATGTCAGGATCTTTGCAAATGGCGTTCCGTAGTAGCTGCCTACCCCTCCGGGAAACAGGCGTATATATGGTACCTAGTACCTACCCAAAATTAGCTAAAACGCAGATCCAGTCAGGCGGACTTTTCGGTTTAGTCGTACGAATCTGTTTCTCTATTATTAATTGAAAATTACTAAACTATTCATAACGTTTTAGAAATTAATTATGCGCGTTTGTTAATTCATATTCATAAGTTGCTGACCTAATTATATCAAGAGGGTAATTTAAAAATCCCCTCTGCATCACTAGTTTTATACACTCAATCCAAACAGACAATTTAAAAACTTTTTTCTAGTGTAAGTAGGTACTAAGCAATCTTAAGAAAATACTTAATAAATTTAAATCATTAAATTTATCATAGGTATAAATCTAAAATTAAAAAAGAAAATCAAAATATGTGTCTCTAAATTGAAATGAGAACGTATCACAAACGCGGCAGTGTCTATGGCAACGTTCACGCGATCATTACCGAGTCTGTCTCCTCGCGGTAGGTGCCCGCTACCCGCCAAAAGGGTAGACATATTGATCCGGCCCGACAACATCGCGATCACCGGCCAAGCAATTTGCACAAATTAACCGCAACAAGTGATGATTCAACTCAATAATTTGAGCATATATTAAATTATATTATATTTAACATTACTGAGGTTTTACGCGTACGTACCTACACTGTTTTTCAAACATATTTACTTAGATATTTTCTTTCGGAAAATAGCCACACCCGCAAAATTACTTAGATCCGTCAACAAATAAATCCTCACAGAAAAGAGGCAAAGATAATTGGAAATCTCTTTGAGGATTACAAATTTACGAAATAATAATAGCCAATTAAATCATGTTGACGGTTTCTATTTCCCTTTAAATTACCTATGGACAAAAAATAATTAGTAGGTACCTATTATTAGTAGTCTGCGAAGCATTTTTTATCGTGCATTACATACGACGATAACCTGGAGCTAAAATCCCCTAGGTCAATCTCACGAAGCCCGATTACTGCCCGAATAAGTATGTGTTTATTAAAATTATCGGCAAAAGGAAACATCGTAAAGAAGTCTGCGTCTCAAAATGTGTGTCGTCTTAATTAGTAGGTATTTGGGCAATCTTGCAAACTGTGTTGTGCTCTGCCCTTCGCGGCGAACACAGAGACGAGTCAAGCTTTACAATTTTACTGCAGTCGATTTTCGTTTTTATTTCCTATGCATAAGAACGGTACAGTGGTCAAAGTGTCTTGCTTGACGTGTTGCCGTGAAATACCCTGTGTATGTCGTCGGTCCCTTCTCGATTTTCATTAAAGCTAAAGAGACCCTTTAGACCCTGAGAGTGGGTACCGCTAACTAGCAAACGGACAGAAAGACTTATGCCCTGACGATCAGCATCGTCCCAGCGTTATCCTGATTGCATCCGACACTGACGCTTTGGAGCCCGTAGATTAGACTAGTAAGGGGAGGTCTTACTAGTCTAATCAGATATGACATAATATCAGCTTATCCACCGAGCGCCTGACGTCTGACCTCCGCAACCCAAAGAATAGCTGTATTGCATGGTTTAGTTAGACCATTATCAGTTTCATGAAGGGGACTGACTCTCCGTAAGGACTGTCATAGATCTACATAACAGCCGGTACCGACGGCTTAACGTGCTCACCGAGGTACGGGGCAAACGATAATATATTAACAAGTTAATACGCACATAACATCGAAAACACAGTGGCGCGCGCAGTGGATTCGAACCCGATACTCTCTAGATGGCAATCCGTTGGTACCTCCACTAGGCTATCGTTGTTTTTACCGACTTAATACTTTATTTTTTGACTATGTGTGTCGACATGTCATATCCTTAAATGAAAGAACTTTTTCTACTTATTCACCAACTTGTGGACCCCGTGACTCTCCTTTTATTGCAGAAAGCAACGTTCAGACCATTTTCAGCCGTAAAAAAAGTAGGTAGGTACTCGATTGATACCGAATACCTGATCAGTCCGATTGATACCGAACATCTACATCCCAGTCCAATTTGGGAATCCCACTGTCACATCGCTCTTCAACACAAACTCCCGACTCGCAACATGGAGCAATAACAAAGTTGTTAATACTTAATGACATAGGAGTACAGGGCCAACGACTCCAACGAGGCATAAGTACAAAGCAGGTAATATACCTACCTCCTTGTTTTATTACTTTTCCAAACTGTCAACCCCATTTCCCGCTCATTTTGACGTTTGCCTGTCATTTGACATTGTCGCGCGCGTTAGTCACGCTCGTAACCTTTCGTCGCGCCCGATCGACCTCAAACAACACGCGACATGGCTGACGTGACTCACTGGACACAGATGATCGTACAACACTAATTTATTGTCAAAACAATTTAGGAACGGGATATATGATGCAGCAATATGGAGTAGGTATACTATGAAGATGGGTACAGTCACCGTGCTTATATTGAGGTAGGTATTTAAGGTTAAATTGCTGAGAGAGTATGGAAGATTGGAAGAAAGACCACATGACGACCGCCGTAAAAGGCACGTCTTTTAATTCCTGACGATTTTCTCGACTGTCACAGAACCGATGATCGGTGGAGTAAGGAAGCAGGGTCTAAAATGGAGGCCACGACTTGGTCAGCGAAGTATTGGACGCCCTCCGGCCAGATGGACTTGAGGAGGGCAGCTGGTCATTTGAATATTCCCGGCAATAATTGACATCTTAGTTTTTCTTGATAAAACCCTTACCCTATTCAAGATCAAACCCTTCCCCAAACCAAAACTGAGGCCTACCCGCAAGCCAAAATCCTAAGACTAAGACTAAGGCTATTATTAACTGGCGACCAACATGGGGCTAACTTCGAGGCAAACTTAAACTAACTTCTACGCGTTGACTTGAGTACCGCCTCCGTTCTTTCGCGGGTTAAAAAATATCGCCGATTTTTCGGAAGGCAAGTCTTTCATTAATAAGCCCAGGCGCGCACTGGCGGCCAGGTCGCGGCTGCTGGCGTTTGCGGCCATGTGCGCGCACTGATGCATATTACCATACAATGCATGTATTTCGCTGGCCGCCGCGACTGGCCGCCAGTGCGCGCTTGGGCTAAGGGTTGTAAACAAGAATACTGACCGAGATGATATCCTTAATGATGGCTTTGTCGGTGGACATCTTGGCGCGGTTGATGACTGACACGTTGGGCCCCACCCACGTCATAAACATGAACTTCTTACGTTTTGACATCTCGTCGCCCATCTGCAACCTGCACATACAAATATCGGTTTAGCCTGACACCGCAAGCGCGATTACAACCGCGTCAGTTTGTAACATGAAGATTTAATGCAAGCTCACTGGCGGTGTTTTCCTCGCGGCTGATATAAGTATATGAAAATAATTATGAAAAACCGCGCGGTTGTAGGGCTTAGGCTAAAAAAATCTAAGTCTAGGGTCGGCAACATATTCACTTAAATTCTTTATTTAAGTGAATATGTAGTCGACTCTACTTTCAAGATATTTCCAATAATAAAAAATAATTAAAAAAATACGTGACAAAAAATAACTTAAATAAAAACTAAAAAGAATGAAACAAGGCTAGTCGTTAGGAATTCTAATGCAGAACAGAACGACTCACAGTCGGGGCCCATTCAAATTTTACTAATCAAATGTTTCCAAGGGGCCCCGACTGTGAGTCGTTCTGTTCTGCATTAGAATTCCTAACGACTAGCCTTGTTTCATTCTTTTTAGTTTTTATTTAAGTTATTTTTTGTCACGTATTTTTTTAAATTATTTTTTACGCAGTCGGGTTTTTTGTTTTTCTTTAATTTTTATTTTTATTTTATACTTTTTAGTTATTCACTGCTTTTTTGTTTTTTTATCGTTTATACTTGAAGTAAAAACTTAAATCAATAAGTAACAACATTAGCGAGAATGATTGTTTTGTTAAACAACTTTAAATCGTTAATCCTAAACTATTATTTTAAATGAAAAATGATAAAAGGAACATAAAGATGATTTTAAAATACCTATTCAACGACACCCCACATGGCATAGTTCATCGACATTTTTTTTTCATTTTGACAATATGGCGTCTGGTTGACGCTGTGGTGAATTTTGATAACTATCATGTCTTTAGTGACACTCGCAAGGTTAAGACGAATCGATTGACGTAAGAATCATCAAAATCGGCTTATGCATTTGGTCTCTAGAACGCCACATAGAAACAAACATACATACATACATACATACATACATACATACATACATACATAGACTGATAAACACATTACCCTCCTTTGCGTCGCGCAGTCGGGTAAAAAAAGGAAGAGCATGAGGATATTTTGGGTTTTAAAAACGACCTACAAAAGATCGCACCGTGTATGGTGTTCATACGATTCGGTTGGTCGAGTAAAGTTTACCTTCTTTTAAATATATCACCAAAATGCTGCCTCATTTCTGAGATATAGCGGCACTGAGGTATAAGTTAGATACGTATAGGTCGGTTCATGAAAGATGACCACCGCGCAAAAATCATTTTTTAGGTCCCCGTGGAGAGGGTGAGGTGCGGGTGGAATGCCAATGGCGTGGCTCCGTGTTTGACGCATTCCTTAAATGCGTAAGAATGGAGCCACGCCATTGGTGCACGAATGTACATATGCGCGACGGCCGCCATTTGTGGTCAACTTTCGTGAACTGATCTATATTTATCTTTAGATTAGATTCAGATATCTCTCCTCCTTGAATCGTTCTTCTCATGACTGAGGGTCGTGCAACTAAAAAGGTCGTGCAAAAAAACTAACAACAACTCATAGCGGTATCTCTTCCGCACGTTTTCGATAGTATTCAAGGTCCTCCTTGAATCGTACTTCTCATGACTCGGGCCACAAAAACTCATAAGCTTTCCGCACGTTTTTAATAGTATTCAAGGGTCCATGTCTCACCTAAGATATCCGAAGGCGCGATCGTCGTCGGAGAACTGTGTACGGAACTCTGTGAAGTCGGAGCCGCGCGCCGAGCAAACTATGCGCGCGCCGTCGAACTTGAACACCGCCCTGACAACATCAACAACATCATAAAATCACCTGACTTGAGTTGGCGTAATAGGTCGGTAAAGTTAAACAACGCTTGTATAGGTGGCTACTTAGACGGGTGATTGTGCTGTGGGTCCCAGTTCTTGTTTCTGGACGAGAACCGAAAGACCAAGTTGGCTTTTAGAAAAAGTTAATAGCGAAAAACGTTGTCTAAGCTGTCACTTAGGTACCTAATTACTAAGGTGCATTTTGGTCGATTTAGTTGGTAGGGCTCATAATAAATATTTTCTTTTAATTTTTGCCCGGTGGTCACCCCAATTATGTCCCATCGACCTTACACAGAGGATTCTCGACAATCTTTAGTAGCACAGCTAGAATGTGGTATAAAAACTTAAAATGTACCTACATAATAATATGAATCACCGAAATTTTTGTACCTACGCGTATAAATTCCAAACGAATTTATAACGAACTAGAGGACGCCCGCAGCTACGCCCGCACATATTTTTATTTTAACCTTTCTGCCCGTTCCCGTGAGAATTTTGGGAAATCCCTTCTTAGTGCACCCCTACCATGCCCAAGGAACATACATGCCAAATTTCAGCAACCTGCGCCTAATAGTTTTGGCTGTAGCTTTTCTGTCAGTCAGTCAGTAACGCAAGGTTTTTATATTATCTATAGATTTATAGAATCGAAAAATGTTGTGTTCGTTATTGTAAATAGAAAGATTTTGTATTAAAAAGTAAAAATACTTAAATTAGCAAAGAAATATGGCGGTACGATGTTCGCCGGGTCACTTAGTAAAAAATAAAATCTTCGTACTGACCATTCAGTGGGTGTTGTATCGGAGCGCACGTCCTCGTAGGCGGCTCGTATCGTGTCGCGGTCCAGCCCCGTCGTCATCGCCACCTTCAAGAAACAGACGCACACGTTAACACTATTTATATAAACACGCCATTCTTAATATAGAACTACATAATCTATCATCATCCTCCTAGCATTATCCCAGTTTCAACCCGGAGTCCGCTAACTTGTCTATCCGGATTTGGCTGAATATTAGCTTTTCCACGGAGCGGATGCCTATATAACCTCCGCAACCCGAAGGGATAGCGATATTCCATGGTTTAGACTAGTGTCAGTTTATTTAGAAGGAACTGACGCCCTATAACGACTGTCAAAGATCTTCGTGACAACCGGGACCGAGGGCTTATTGAGCTCACCGAGGCACGTGGCAAGCGATAAATTACGATTCAATACGCACATAAGTCCGAAAAGTCATTGGTGCGCGCCGTAGATTCGACCCGATACCCTCTGCATGGCAGTCTGTTGGTATCTCCACTAGGCTATCGCAGACCTTAAACTACATAATCTATATCTATAGATATTATAAAATGACGATCCTCGCTAGCATCTGTCTATCAGTCTGTATGTATAAACGTAATGAACTCAAAAACTACCGCACCGATTGTTGTTCGGTTTTTACCAATATAGAGTGTGATTCCTGAGGCAGGTTGTAAGGTGCATAACTCACGCGGTCGAAGCCACAGTCACACGCACAAATATTCGTGCTCGAACCCACTACCACCGGTTTACGGAGGCTGGAGGCCTCCGGTTACCTACTAACCATTAGACCAACAGGCCAGTTAATAAAATTGTTCAATATGCCATTGTCCGAAAATAGTTCAGTTAAGATGCAGCACCATATCATAGTCAGCAAAATTATTGGAAAGAAAATCCATTACCTCTTTCTTTTTCGAAAAATATAAAATGTACATTATGATATAAAGGCAGGACCTACTTCAGTATTTATCTGTCTTACTGTCTACACAATTTCT
Source organism: Euclidia mi (assembly GCA_944739405.2). Taxonomy (NCBI): domain Eukaryota; kingdom Metazoa; phylum Arthropoda; class Insecta; order Lepidoptera; family Erebidae; genus Euclidia; species Euclidia mi. The sequence goes on from OX123206.2 coordinate 3,907,635, forward strand.
GTTAAAAATCTACCAAATTATCGAAAACCGGTAAAAGCATTCAATAAATAGTCAAAACGATTTTAAACCATCATTCAGCTACTTTCAATATCGAAGAGAGAATTTATTTACAATCGTTTCTAAGAAAGCCGGCTTTCTTAAATCGATTGTAAATAAATTCTCGGTAAACGAAATCTGCTATTAGATACTTTGATCAAACAAGATATCATTAGCCTAAAATCTAAGTAAATCGTCCGTTTTTATTTTAGTATTTTACAGTTTAATTCAGCTTTCATGATTATTGATTACTGTTCAATACCGATCTTAGGTAACTGTGTTGTAAGTCAAAAAAATCAATTAAATGAAGTAACTGATCACTTAGTATTATTTATTTATTGGTGTTCACAGAACCATGACTGACGAATGTCCGACAGCGAATTAGAAATTATTATAATGTAAATCCATGTGTGATCATCTACAGCTATATATTTATTGTGATCACGATTATCAAACAATTAAGGAAAAGATCTGAGAATATTAACAGATTTTTGTACTTATTGTATTTCAAATGTTGTAATTCAATAAAATACAGAAACACTAAAATTGTAGCTATAATTCATCTCAAATTTTTTAATTTAATAGCTGAACCTACGTAGAATTGTATTATTTCAACTATGTCGACAAAAAAATTGTAAATCCATAATAAAGATGCTAGCTTAATAGCAGCAGACGTTAAAAACGTTACTTTTGCCGCGCCACGGGTTGGCAATATAATCTACATACAGCCAAAAAAAAACCATTACCGGACGTTAATGAACCAAGGAGAAACCTGAATTAATTAAATCGATAAGATAGGCTTGACTCTCGACGGATATTACAAACAACGATGTAATAAAGTCGACCCCTAAAAACTTCAAATACCTATTCCTTAAATTCCTAAATGCCTTTATAAGTTTCTAGGCGTATTTGTCTTACCGAAAACCCAAAAGTTTGTGAATGTTTCAGAAGCATCCGACATTCTCTCCATTTAAAACTTTTCCTTTCGCTATCAAGCGACGCAGCACAGACAGACAATATCTGTAATCACTGTGAAACATTTCGACAGAGGCTACTTTTGTTTGTGGTTTTAAAAAGTAAAAAAAGGCGGGAGACGACCAAAATGGCGCCAAGATTTTTAAGATGAAAGCAAGATATGAGTTGCGTGGACAAAGAGGAACTGAATATAGTGCTGCATTTTATTAAAAGTTATTAGCAGGTAGTGCTTTTTTATTATTCAATTTTAATATTTAGTCAAAAATCACAAGTAGATTGATTGCTTTTATTTGTGTTTTTTCCCGATCCTGTGGGAATTTAGTAGAATTTCTTCTCAGTGCACCGCTACGGTCCCCAAGGAACATACCTACATGACAAAGACCCCATAGAACCACAAATACATCGTTACAACGAATGAAAACCTCTTCAAATCATTATAAATTTCAAACATAAAAGTTAGAAAGAGCATTCATTATTTCATAATTGAATGGCAAAACATTAAACGTCATTGTTTGCAAAGAAAAATGTAGCCAATAATTAAATCTCTCGCAACATACAAATTAACTATTGCAACTTTAACAGAAAGGATTTTTTAATTAAAGCATTCATTTCAAAGTGAAGAAAGTACATAGTATCTATCTATTATTGTCAAAACGTTGTTTTTTACAGTATATTGTGAGTTGAATGGTGACTGTGAAACAACTAGGCTAAACATATTTTATGCAGCTTGTTTTATTTTACAGAAATGGCGGCAGACGTATGCAAATTATGCCATGCAGAGGAATGCAGAACATGCATTATAAAAGTTATTAAAGGGCCTTCACGTTAGAGACTATGTTATGTTTGTATAAAATACTAGACCCTGCCCGCGGCATAATAACCCGAATATTAAGTTACGTTACATTTGATAAAATACCGTATCTAAGTGTGAAGATAAACTTAGGTACTAAGAGTAGGTACCTACTAGGGTCATCATCATCCTCCTAGCGTCTGAACCCAGGGGAGCGGCGCGTTCTAGTCTAACCGGATTTGACTGAATATTAGCTTTTCCACAGAGCGACTGCCTATCTGACCTCCGTAACCCAAAGGGATAGCTATATTCCATAGTTTAGACTAGTGTCAGTTTACTCATAAGTACTGACTCCCTATAATAACTGTCAAAGTTTAACGTGCTTTCCGAGGCACGGGACAAGCGATAATTTACAATTCAATACGCACATAACTCCGAAAAGTCATTGGTGCACGCCGTGGAATCGAACTCCTTCCCTCTGCATGCTGCCATGCAGAGGGAAGGAGTTCGAATCCACGGCTGTTGGTATCTCCACTAGACTATCGCTGGTACTAGGCTGTGTCAAAATTTAATCCATAGCCGTTCGCGTAACGTCATTTTGTAATAGACTATTGCGGCCAAATCCTTGCATCAGTGCTCTGATGTGACTGAGGTTACATTAGCAGCCAAATATTTTGGTTGGAACCAACATATGTACTACTTTTAAATCATATTCAACGGATACAGTTAGACAACTTTTGGGCAATAGATTTATAAATCTATTCCATTTATTGTAATATAAATTGAATCATCCACAATAAAATTGGTCCATCCGCGACCACGACCGTAAATTGGTTACGAAACGCGATTAATACCAGTTAAATACCTAATTCTCTAGGATGGAAATTGAACTTTACTTTTTTACCTTTGAAGAGCAAGATGCACCGGAGTGACATGATTCGATTTCCTGTACGTCATCGCTTCTGACAGACTCATCATCTTTGTGTCCCTCCTTCACTATAGCGTAAAGTTCATCTATCTTTATTTTCAAAGTCTTTATTTCAGATGCTAGTTGCTTCCTATCCGATGACACTTGTTCAATAACGGAAACTTTCTCCGAAAACTGATTCAAACTCTTTTTGAAATCATCTACATTTTTGTTGAGTATATCGAATTTTTCTAATACGTTGTGTTGCTCTTCTGTTAGTTTGTCTATTTGGTCTTGGATAGTTCTGCTGGTGCCTTCGACGTGATACGATATTGATTCATTTTCCATAGCTATTAGTGAAAAAATTGGTTTGTTCACTTCATTACTGAATTCGGTTCGGTTGTGCTGTCATCGGTGACAGGTTTGTTTTTAATTTAATTTTATGGCTGTTGGCCGCTAGGCAATTATGTAATTTATTGACTTTTTGTGAGGAGTTTACATGTTGACCATAAATTAAGTAAATAAGTATTTTATAGAGACTGCATCCGTGGCCCAGTCGATAGCGTATACGTCGGCTGATCGGGAGGGCCCGGGTCCGATTATCGGGCAAAGTGTAACTGAGATTTTCCTAATTCTCAGTAGCAGCGCGGAGTCTGGCAATGTGCCCGGTAACGTCAATAGACTCGCCCCCTATTAATTGGAACCTAAAATTCATCAGGCAAAATGTGGGTGTAATATAACATCTTCGCCTGCTCCCACGAGGATACAGGCGTGACGTTATAAAAAAAGTTCTTATTTTATTTACCATGGACGAAAATGTTGCTGAGCTGTTATTTTTGATATGTACTTATCAAATTTTTTTTGCCTCTGCCCGCCTCTTGAAGAAGAAAATATCGGCGCCCATGTTTAAAGAGGAATTGATACTACTGATAGGTGCATAGGGTTCCCACCAAGAACTTAGGGTCCCAAGCCAACCTCACCTGCAAGTGGTGCACCTGCCGATCAACGGACGAGGCTCTGGCAAACAAAATATCCCGATAAGCGGCAATAGGCTCGCCACCTATTACGTGGGATCAAAACACTGGCGAAAAGTGGGCGTTTAATATGCCTCTGCCTACCCCTTCGGGGAAACAGGCGTGAGTCTATGTATGTATGTATGTATGATACTATTATAGCCAGCATGAAGCTTTTAGTAAGGGTCATTCGTAGTTATGTACCGAGTTTCGAATACCCTCCTTAATACAAAAAGGTTCAGCCATAAACGGACCTCAAGATCAACAAGAGATCTTTAAGTCTTCGTGACCGATAGCATTACATTTAACAGAAAGTCTTTTATAGAATCTGGTCCGCACGCATACGTACAGCGGTAACAAACCAATCTAATAAATATTTGTATTAATTACGAACGCATCAATAACAAGAACTTTCTTTACACTTCACATTCCGGCAGACGATGGCGAGATATAGACGAGCGACAAAAAGTGGCGCGTATTGCAAAAACGTTATCATTCGCGGGCGCGCAACGGACCGAGACGGTGTGCCGTCGTACGGTGATCACTTTCATTTGAGCGAAAACATCTCGGCAACCGGGGCAGGTAGTGTGTGCCCTAATTTTTAAGAGGTTGCGTTACAATAGGCGTCGGAAGAATTGTTCTTTTATTTTTTTTTGTTTTTTGTAGACTATTGTCGCTTGATGAATGAAAAGAGCGCTAATCTCACCGATGGAATTGGTCTTTCCTTTTTTTTGTTGACCATTGTCGCTTGGGAAATACGAAGACGATCACCAAGATATTAAGCGCCAAATCAATCTTTACAGTTACAGTTCGATTTTGATTCTTATTTCCTGAATAAAAAAAACTGTACACAGGTCAAAATGTCTGTCTTGAGGAGAAGTCTTGTGTATTGTGTACACATATTATCTATGTTACAGACATGTTGTGTCGCGTAGTAATTTTTTCGGGAATTCAGAACAACTTCGAAATCTAATATATAAAATTCTCGTGTCACAGTTTTCGTTCCCATACTCCTCCGAAACGGCTTGACCGATTTTGATGAAATTTTTTGTGCTTATCCGGTATCTATGAGAATCGGCCAACATCTATTTTTCAAAAAAAAAAAAAAAAACAAACAAAAAAATTTTGCAAAACAACGTTTGCCGGGTCAGCTAGTATGATATAGATTCCTTGTTAATTTTATGATAACGAAGTCAAGTCCGATTATCATTATCTATTTGAGTTTTGCCGCGGCGGTAGCCCAGTGGTGTACGTAACAGACTGTCGAGACGATGGTCTCGGGTTCGATCCCCAGTTACCTCGGACACACACCTCTGACTTTTCGAAGTAATGTGTGTATTAAAAATGTTAATTATCGCTCGCCGAACAATGTGACCGGTGGCAATAGGCTCAAGGCGAAGTGCGGGTGTGTAATCAAAAGGTGTACCTCTGCCTACCCCTTCGAGGATAAAGGGCGTGAAGTTATGTTTATTTGAGTTTTACTAAACGTCGCCATATGAGATAGAACAAGATGTTGAAGACACTAAGGAAAGACAACTTTTAATAAAAAACAACCGCAGGAACTTCCCACTTAAACCAAACATACACTCGTCTACAATCAGTAAACAATTTCATTTATTTGCATGATACCTTTTATTTACTTACTCGCTTTTATATTCTGTTTTATTATGAAAGTTACTTAGTGATGAAAGATTAATAGCATGTTACTTTGAACCACCAAGCGTACTTAAAACATTTTATGAAACTTCCTTTTTTATGTAAGTAACAGGAGGCAAACGATTAGACGGATCGGCTGGTGGTAAGCGATTACCACCGGTCATTGCCATTGCCTATGGGTTGGGAAGAGGAATAGGAGTAAAATGAGGGAATAGACACTCTCACTTACCGAACGAAACACAACAGTTTAGGTACTGTTAATTTACGTCGATATTCTACAAGAGCGTAGCACTTCCCACAACCCTTATTAACGCCAAAATAAGTAGAGAACCTACTAGTATTCCGGCTTTCATTTTTATAAACTTCGAATATGGTAAACCATTACACGGCTGGATTGAGCGTAGTAAGTTAATGTAGCATATGATTTTATAAGTTGGGATAGGAAACAAGCAGGAAGAAAGATAACTTTACTTCAATATATTTTGGCATTAAAAGCTAAGTACATGGACCGCAAATGTTTTGTTTTAAGACACGAAGTTTTCACAATCACAGCGACAGACGCAACGCGTGCAACGTAAAGAAAAACCAGACTCCGATCAACAATTTGTGGAATACAAAGTATGCAGTAGAAACACGGAAATCAAAAAAAAAAAGAAGAAAAAAAAAGTATACAAGATAGACTAAAGAACGTAAACTAAAATGCCTGTCTGCAATAACGCCACCCACCTGCTACAGAGCTCTATTTGTAAGCAGCTAATGACCTGCCACGCCTACAATATTAATAAACATTTTAATTAATACAAGCTAAGTACTCCTCGTACCCATGGGGATTAGTAGGTAGGTAATTAAATTTTGTAGAACTATTTATAGATGTTTCCTGTTTGCTTGCGGTTGGCAGATGTGCGAGTTGGTGTGGTTGTGTCCTCGTTACCAACGCAAATATTAATTAAATACAACCATATGTATAAGAAAGGCTAAAGAATAATTGGTTTTAAGTTTCAGCGAATTTATATATTTAGCACAAGACCGAACGCTCACAAGGCAACGATAACCTAGGTTGCTAACACGCTAATAAGATACCAACAGACTGTTATACAACTTATGGCGTAAGAGTCCACGGCTCAACACTGACTTTTCATTTTTCTGGAATATATGCGTATTTAATTGTTAATTATCGCTTGCCCCGTGGTTCGGAGAGCGCGTTAAGCTGTCGGTCGTGGCCTTCGTTAAGATTTTTGACAGTCATTGTGAGGAGTCAGTACCTCTGAGTGAACTGACTGTACTGACTCGCACCGCTCTGTGGAAAATTTAATATTCAGTCATATCTGGTTAGACGACTAGGCGGACCCCGGGTTGTAACTGGGATAACGCTAGGAGGATGATGACAAGACTGAAGAAGCTCATTGCTTGAAAACAGCTCACAATGAAAATAACAAAGATGTTTCACGATGATCTTGCTGTGAGTTTTTTTTTGTACACGTGGCTTCACCTAAAGATACACACTTTGGCTTTTATACCATCCTTCTGCTGTAGGAAATAAGTAGGTACGTAATAAAAGGGTACCGCAACTGTTTAGCTCAACTTATAGCTGTGTGAACACGTATTTAACAGAAGTATTCCAAAAGAGTAGGTAAATAAATACGTAATGATTAATTAACATTAGGGGTACGCCATCAATACCAACATGAGACCATTCACCCTATACATTCTGAACCTATTGCTTACTTGTGTAACCTTGGAATTACAATATTGGATTCCAATAAGGCTTAAACAAACTCGCAAATGTTCCACCGAAAAACGTCTTGCCTGTTCGAAGGCGATCGAGTGATAGCTTATGCAAATTCTTCTAAAAGAGAAAGCTTTTAAATGGAATATTTAATATCCGCCTAAAAGCTGTGGAGTCGGATATTTTTTTTCGTCTGCTCCATTTAAAGTTCTGTGGCTGAGATAACATTTGGTGAAGTCTGATTTTTTATTGCCTGGTACTCTAGAATAACGCGGGTGAAGCCCGGGGCATAACTAGTCTGTACAATTAGACAAGTCGGCGCTGGACGAGTTTGAAAAAAAATCCCTTGGCTCGCTCATTGAGTCGAGGCACGCTAGAAACTGGTTTTGTATACGAGTGTCAATGTGCGTGTAAAGTAGCACTGGAAGCGACGATGTCTTGCTGAGCAATTATCGCCCTTATGGTGGTATAGCGGGAAGTTTTTCGACTGTACATGAAAAATTGTTCCGTTATTGACAAGCACATCACAGCTGGAACTTTTGGGAGCGAGAAGCTGAAATTTGGCATGTAGGTATGTTGCTTGGTGAGCGTAGGGGTACACTAAGGAGAGATTCCCAAAATGCCCACGGATTCGGACAGAGACAGTTACTTAATTAAAAAAGAATGTACATTCTCTGGTCTTAAATAAATTTACCAAACGGCTAACTGTTTCTAGACTATTATAACACACAACGAAATAACGTAGCACCTTCCCCACCCTACTTTCTTAATTACGAGTAAGTAGGTACCTACTTTGTATTAGGCAACCTTAAAATCCTATTAAGTGTGGCCTAGCCATGTCACCTGACTAACTAATATAATTAAATAATATCACAGTAACAATAAGCAAATATAATCTATACCTAGAGAAACCTCTACGCAAGGGAAACTAACGCCCGTTTCCAATATGATGATAATCCATGGATTTGACTTCTAGAGATAGATATTTTACATTTTTGTACGAAGATTTTGTTAAATAGCTATCTTTAGGCAGCGATAACCTAGTGGAGATACCAACGGACTGCCATGCAGAGGGTATCGGGTTCGTATCCACGGCGCACTCCAATGACTTTTCGAAGTGTGTATTAAATTGTTAATTATCGCTTGCCCCGTGCCTCGGAGATATCGGTCCCGGCTGTCATGAAGATCTTTGACAGTCGTCAGGGGGATTCAGTAGGTACCCTCAAATAAACTGATACTGGTCTAAACCATGGAATACCTATCGCTATCCCTTTGGGTTGCGGAGGTCAGACGGCAGTCGCTCTGTGGAAAAGTTGATATTCTGGCATATCTGGTTAGACCAGGGCCCTGTTTAATAAAGCTGACAATGCGACAAGTCCGACATATGTCAAAAAGTGACAATTCGACAATTTTTCTGTTTAATAAAACTTACTAGCGACAACATTGTCATGGTGGAAAATTCACAAATATGTCGAATTGTCGCGACAATCCGACATTTTTCTGTTTAATAAAACTTTTTAAGCGACAGATGACAGGTGACAATTTGTCGTGAAAAACTTGTCAAATCTGCTTTATTAAACAGAAAATTGTCATGACATATTGACATATTTGTAGAATTGTCCGACAATTCTGACAGGAGCTTTACCCTCTGTCGAGAAATCATATTTTGAATTTTGAACGTGTAAGAAAGTGTTTTTAAAAGCTTTACTACAAAAATGGTACTTACATCGAGCAGTGAGAGTAGTGATGATGAATACTTGGAACAAATTCAAACGAGGAGGCAACGACGATCATTTAAAAGCAGAATCAATTTCTCCTTCTCAATTACAGATTTCTACTTTAAAGAAAAATTTCGGGTATGTAAAACTACTGTAGAATATTTAATTGATAAAATTGGTCATCGACTTGAACATGTTACAAGCAGAAACTTAGCACTTACACCGGATAAACAAATTTTATGCGCTTTGCATTGGATGGGTTGTGGTTCACAGTACCACGTTATTGGTGATGCACATGGGCTTAGTAAAGCAACCATACATCATTGCATAAGAAGAGTATGTGGAGCCGTGATTACTGAATTACTCGGAGAAGAGGTTCGTTGGCCTGATTATTGTAACCGAATACCAACACTTTTCATGAGGCATTATGGGATACCTAGAGTATCTGGTATTGTGGACGGTTCGTTAATTCCTCTGGATGCGCCTTATCAAAATGAATCTGCCTTTGTAGACAGAAACAGAAACCATTCAATTAATATTATGGTGGTATGCGGGCCAAACTTAGAAATTTTCTACGCATCTGCAAGATGGCCTGGCTCTGTTCACGATGCCAGAGTGATGAGATGCTCTTCTTTAGCACGGACATGGGAAAGTGGATGGAGACCATTCCCAAATGCAATAATCTTGGGAGACAGTGGATATGGTTTCAAAAAGTGGCTTATTACGCCTAATATACCAATACAAATACCAAGGACAGCACTAGAAAGATTCTTGCGTGCTTTTAAGTCAACGAGAAGATTGGTGGAAAATTCTTTGGGAATTATAAAAGAAAAATTTCCATGTCTTAATCACCTAAGAGTTCAGCCGATGATTGCAAGCAATGTTATATTATCTTGCATTGTTATGCATAATATTGAAAAACGGTTAGGCTCAGATTACTATGCACCCTATTTAGGACAAGATATTAGCGGAAATAACAATGATACAGGTGTAGATTATAACAATGTGGACGAAGTATTTGATGCGGAAGCGATTGCAGTTCTACAGACATTAAAACAACTGTTTGAATGAATAATTTATTTGATTATTTTAATAAATACATGATTGATCATACTTCAAGATTTTCATTCACAGCTCTTTCTAAAACATTGCTACCTTGTTCATTATCACCCGACTGTGTTGTTTGAACAATTTGTTCATTTTGTATATTACAAACGTCAATAACCCGAACGTTTTGTAAATACAAAGGTGGTGTAAATTCTGATGGCTGTATATTCAATTCTTTTTCAAGTTTTAGTAGCTCCAAATCTAACTTGTATTTTTCTCTTTTTGCAATTTGGAGTTTTTCTTTAGCAATTTCTACTTCTATTTCCATTTTTTGTTTCTTAAAATCCAATAATTCATTTGATAAATCAACTTCAGTTATAGATTGACGATGTGATTTTCTGCGTATTGGATTTTGAGGTTGAGGAGGGGGCGTTTCTGCGATAAAAAAAGGCACGGATACCTGTGTTTCATTTGACCCCAAAGATTCTGGTATTTGAAGGCCATCTATTGCTGGCGAATCCTTTCCTATGATTTTTAGTATCATTTCATCAGACTCGTCATATTTGCATTTTTTTCCTCCCCCAGAACCAGTTATCTCTCTTTTCCTGAAAGATTCATAACAATCGAACAAGGTTAAAAATATTAAATTGCTGACTCCTTTATTTATAGTTGGTTAACGTTCTAAGTAAATAAATAAAAATTACGAATTTATATTTATTTATATTTTTATTAACAGTCTCACGCCTGTATCCCCGAAGGCAGAGGTGTAAATATTACACCCACATTTCACCATGACCTTTTAGGTCCCACGCAATAGAGGGCGAGCCAATTGCCGTTACCGGGCACATCACTAGACTCCGTGCCGCTAATGAGAATTCGCAAAACCCAGTAACACTTTTGCCCGACCCGGGCATCGAACCCGGGACTTCCGCAGTCGCATACGCTATCCACAGGACCATGGAGGCAGTCCACCAATTTAATAGGTATTTAAATATACTCAAAACCGACCCGGGAATAAAACCTGGGACCTCCGATCAGCAGTCGCATACGCTATCTACTGGAGCACGGAGGCAGAATTTAATAAATATAATTCAAAATTACGAATGAACTACTTAAAATAAACTAAACCTTACCATCGTCCTTTTGCGCCAATTTTGCCATGTTGTGTCACGAAGGTATTTCCAGTCCTTATTGTAAATACCTAATGTTGTTAGTTTTTCGGCTATTTCCTTCCATTTTTTTATTTTTGTATCGTGGGTCAATTGGTCACTAAACTTTCCAAAGAGTATATTTCTACTTTCATATATAAGGCCCAAAATGGCAAGTTTATTGTTCATTTCCATTTTAAACGCGATCAGCACAAACAATCACAGACTACTTAGTATCAAACAATCGAAGTTGCACTAGTGATTGATTCGTTCTTTTACTTTGATAATATTTTGTCTATTTTACCCTCATTTAGCTTCATAAAAAAAATATTTGCAAATATGTCAAAAGTCGACATAAATGTCACGACAATCCGACAATTGTCAGAAATATTTTGACCGTAGTTTTCTGACATAATATGTCGAGTTTTATTAAACGCATTTTTGCATGACAAATATGTCAAGATTTCACCTGTCGATTTTTGACATATTTGTCACTTTTATTAAACAGCTTAAGCGCGACAATTTCACAATTTTGTCGTTTTTTGACATATTTGTCGAATTGTCAGCTTTATTAAACAGGGCCCAGTAAGCGGACCTCGGGCTCCAAGGCGTGCCAGTCTTGGATGCAACCGGGATAACGCTAGGGTGATGATGATGATGATCTATCTCTAGTAGCCATGTCCTTCGATAGATGGAATATTGAAAGCAGGTGGTAGCCTTGTGGAGAGAATAAAAAAAATAGATAGACTACTACGCTGATGGCTGCGATTTAAAACTAAATGCTGCACTGCACCGTTGATGTTTTGAAATTATTTCCGTAATAAATTGATAGTCTTTAAACAGCCCTACTGCTCGGCACATCTGACTATACTACTCACTTTGAGTATCTAATATGAAGGCTTAAAACACAGATCATCACGCCGGCCAAGTGAGAGTTAGCAGACTTCACACGTCTTTCGAAAACATAATGGAAAGCTGTCAGACCTAGAAACCTCACGATGATCCGATTAATTTATAGCAAGTGGGAATAAACAATTTAATACACACATGAAAGTTGGTTGTGCCCACCGTGTGATTGAACCCAAGATTTTACATACATACATAGACTCACGCCTGTATCCCCAAAGGGATAGGCAGAGGCATATTAAACGCCCACTTTTCGCCAGTGTTTTGATCCCACGTAATATAGGTGGCGAGCCTATTGCCGCTTATCAGGATATTTTGTTTGCCAGAGCCTCGTCCGTTGATCGGCAGGTGCACCACTTGCCGGTGAGGTTGGCTTGTCACCCTAAGTTCTTGGTGGGAACTCTATACACCCTTTCTTCATAAAAATCCAACGATCTTATCACTATTTATTATATAGGTACCAATGCCTATCTATATATTGCTGCCTATAAATACCTAATCCTCGCCATCGTCTTAACATTACCCAATTACCCCGGTTACATCCAAGAGCCTTAGAGCCCTATAAATAATATAATTATAAATCCCTAACCATGTTTGCAGGGCATTATCACACAATAACAAGTCCTTTATTAAAGAGATGACTCAATTATAAACGTACCGTATTTCCTTCCGCAGACCGTCAGTAACATAACTTACATACTGCTATGGGCGTAGCTGACTTACTTATGTATTTAAATGTAAATTAAGTTTCTAGCGTAGAGTCAACATTTTAAGATTTGTAGTCTTTCTATCTGAACCTGAACGCCACTTTTAAATCGCAATAAAGACGTGAAACTTAAGACACGACCGAATCAATTAATTGTCAGGCTTGTCATGTCGAATCAGAATAGCTAGTTTGCTTTGTTTCTAGGATATACTGGAAATAGTATGCACAGTATAAACGTTATTTTATACTGTGCAATTCTTAACTGTGTCCAAATAATTATAGAAACTTGTGTTTTTATTGAGGTGTAGGTAATATTTTTGCACAACACTTTATTTTTATTAGTTAAAATTAGAGTATGCTCTCCTCTATAGCAGCAAGGTCTGATATCTGCTAACGAAAAGATCATCGGAAACCGTTCCTTCTAAAGGTATCGCAAATTAACCGCAACAAATTATTGTCGGACAGACAAATACTTTACCTACATTCACAAATTTAACAATTATGTACCTATAGCATTTATTTACTTGACTGTCAAATCCAACAACGCCCTAGATCCTAAGGTGTTGCTATATATTTTAAAAATATTACTTACCTATTTTAGTATTATTATTTAATAATATGAAAACAGCACTTAACCAACAGAATAACTGTCTGCCACAATATTCACAGTGTCGCCTACTATATTATAAGTACGACTAAAACCACTTCACAACTCACAGTCGATTCATTTAATAGCTCGTGTTGTTACTGATTTCAGTTTTATTTATTTAGTGTAATACTAATAACTATGACATAACTATACCCGTTTTAGTATTATAAAAGTAATTTTATAACGCTATCATTGGTTATTATTTTGCAATAATTATTTCCTTTTGGTAGCTATTTATTTATGTACAAAAATTAGTTGCTCGTCTGCATAAGCATTTGCTAAGAAATGCTCATGCAGACGAGCAACTATTTTTGTAATGTATTTGAGTAAAGTTCTTATGAAACGTATTTTTATACCTACATTATCATATGTAGCCATCATCTAACGGCAGACTTACAAATTGACACGTAAAAGGTTTAGGTTTTGATCTCACGGGTTTTAGAAGTTATGTGCTAGTAAATTGCTAATCATCGCTTGCTAGACGGTGAAAGAAAATATCGCTAGGAAACTCTATGATTTAATGAATATTTGTATGTACACATACCTACTCAATATGCGATTACAAGTTTTTGAATTTAGGAGGAGCAGGACCGAATTTGGAGTACGAAGTTGGGCATATGTCCATCGCACTCCTTATCGTACGACTTAATCCCACTGTTAACAAAGCAGAAAGAAAGTTTAGTGAAATGAAAAGCAGAGTTAACAAAACTACTAGTGACATAGAGCGTCGAGCGACAAAGAGAAAGATGAACAGAGAAACTTGTGCCTAAAAACACAAATGAAAAAAAAAAAACAAAATTGTACAAATTTGACACATAGGTACTTTGTTTAAATTTAGAAATCATAAATGAGATTTTTTTGCCTCGTCAGCGGTGCGTCTGCACGATGCGAGATGGGTCGGTTCATTCAACTGCGCGTGCGTCACCGTCGCATTTAGCCGCCGTAACCTTGCCCCACGTCTTCCGATGGCCATGTCTCGTGCGCTCCATATATGAGACAGCAGATTTTGTGCCGCGGAGATAAAGATTTTGGTTTGGTTGAACATTCATCATTTTCTTACGAAAGTGAAGTATTTTGTTGAGATTTTGCCATAATTAGCGCCTTGACAGTTGGCATTGTCAGTGTGACAGATCAGTCCTTAAGGATTTCGTGTGCCGATTCCAAGTAGGGACTGTTCCAGTTTAGTTCGTAGTTGACGCCGTTGGCGGTGCTGGCGTCGTTTTCCGTCTCTCTTGCTCTCGTAGATAAGATACACAGGAGGAACGTTCGTCTCTCTTGCTTTCGTAGAGCCAAGCGGCAATTTGGGAAATGCGCCTCTATGTAAATATCTGAGCTCTTTGGTTTGGTGCAGTAGTAGACATACTTCAAAGTCAAAGTCAAAGTCAAAAATCATTTATTCATCTTGGTCACAAAGTGACGCTTATGAACGTCAAATTTTAATGTACATTACTTAATGCTTCTACATTTACATTTACTGCCCATTCGCAAAGCAATAGGTAGAACCACGAGAAAGAACGGGCAATAAAACTCGTGGCCACTCTTTTTAATCGCCAGTGTTATGTTACATATTTTGTTTTTGTAAGGAGCTGCAACTGTTTCACATTGTCATTAATTACTTGTAAATAGTAATTAGGAACATACATAATACTTAAATAATTAATGCAGTTACCAATTTAACTGCTGTAGTAGCCTTCCAGTGTGAATATTGTGTAACAGGAGCATCCACTTACGTCTTATAATGTAGGCAACTCGCGACCATGTTCATAACTATATGGTGGAAATATATGTTACAGAAGTGACTGTATATGAATACACATAATTACTAAAACATTAGTTTACAGCCCATAATCACGAGTTATCTTCATCTTACAGTGCAGTAAAACTATAATAAAATTAGTGGAACAACAATGCAAATGTAAATGTAGTACCTAAGTTGAATGACCTAATAATACATGAACAGTAATTTAAAAGAACTAGAAATATTATATAAAGATTAACTGAAAAATGCAATGTATCTATATAATTCTAATTAGGTATAAAGATCATGAGTTGTCTAGCGTAAGTGACCAGCTATCCTTATCACTGAAATAATCATTAATAGTATAATAACCTTTCTTAATAAGGCAGTCTTTTATTTTAGTTTTAAATGTACTAAATGGTAATTCTAAAAGACTAATTGGTATTTTATTGTATATACGAATACCTAGCCCTACAAAAGAATTATTAACTTTATGTAAACGATGATAAGGGGCATATAACCTATGCCTGTTTCGAGTATTTATGTTATGTATATCGCTTTTTGTGGTAAATAAACCTATATTTTGCCTAATGTACAAAATATTAGCAAATAAAAATTGCGAGGCTACTGTAAGAATTCCTATAGACTTAAAGCGTTCCCTAAGAGTATCTTTTGCACCTAACATGTATATTGCTCTTACCGCTCGTTTTTGTAGAACGAAGATATTCTGAATATCCGCAGCTTTGCCCCATAACAAAATGCCGTAGGACATAACACTGTGAAAATAGCTAAAATAAACTAAACGAGCCGTGTCGATGTCAGTAAGTTGCCTAACTTTTCTGACGGCATACGCAGCAGAGCTTAGCTTTCCTGCAAGACATGCTATATGTGCACCCCATTGTAACTTATTATCTAGTGTAATACCTAGGAACACTGTAGAGTCTACTGTGTCAAGTTCCTCCCTATCTAGCATAATATTAGGTCCCAGTTGTCTTACATTAGGTAAAGCAAATTTAACGCATTTAGTTTTCCTAGAATTAAGTACTAGGTTATTTGCTGTAAACCATTGTGTAACTTGTAATAGTGCATTATTTACATCATCAAATTGATTTCTATTCCTATCTACTTTAAAAATAAGTGACGTATCATCTGCAAAAAGTACAACATCACAGATGTTTTTTAAATAATAAGGTAAGTCATTAATATATACAAGAAATAGAAAAGGACCTAAAATTGAGCCTTGTGGAACGCCTAGCTGTATAGGTAATTTAGAGGATGTAGTCCCATTTACATCGACACACTGAAATCTCTGCCGCAGGTACGAATCGACAACACTAAGTGCGGTTTTCTCTACGCCATAGTGGCGGAGCTTACGCAGCAGCGTGTCGTGCTGAACGCAGTCAAATGCTTTAGATAGGTCACAGAACACTCCAATAGCATTCTTTGATGACTCCCAAGCACTATAAACGTGTTTTATGAGAGCAACACCCGCATCAGTAGTGGATCTACCTTTAGTAAATCCGTACTGATCCTTGTGAAGCAGACTATTTAAATTAAAGTGGTTTAGTAGCTGCTTTAAAATAATCTTTTCAAATATTTTACTAAATGCCGGCAAGATAGATATGGGCCTAAAATTATTAATTTCATTTTTACTGCCAGATTTGAATAAGGGTATAATTTTACTTAATTTCATCAAATCTGGAAATACGCCTAGGTCAAAGCATTGATTAAAAATTATAGATAGGTAAGGCGCAACAGTCTCAACTATAGTACCTAAAATTTTAATTGAAATGCCCCAAAAGTCACCGGTATTTTTAATATTAATTGAATTATATGCGATCAATATATCTCGCGGGGTAACGTGCTCGAATCTAAACACGCTCTTGCATTCAGGTACACTGCTAAGCAAAAAATTTCCAGCGTCTAAAGATGATGATTGTAAACAGCTAGTAGTTGTTAAAGGTATGCTCGCAAAGAAACTATTGAACATATGTGCTACTTGAGTTTTATTGGTGACTAGTAAATTGTTTTCTTTAAGTTCAAATTGGTTTTCCCGTGGTCGTGCTCTTCCTGTTTCATTATTTATAATTTTCCAAGTTTCTTTAATTATATTTGTTGAATGCTTAATTTTACTACTAATAAATTTAGATTTTGCCATGATACAAACTTGTTTAAAAATTTTTGAGTACTTTTTTACATAATCTCGAAAAGGTGTGTCAAATCTATGTTGTTTCATACCATATAATTCAAACAACTTGGCTCTACTTTTGTATATACCTATAGTGGCCCACTGGTTAAAAGATCCCATAGTACCCTTTAGTGTGACTGTTTTACTCTTGAAGGTATTTTGAAACTCATTATTTACTAGTCCAAAAAGTGAGTTATAAATTGTATTTGGATTTTGTGAGTTCAATATTGAGGTATTGAGTTTAGCAATAATATTGGTTTTGAAACGTATTAGACGATTGGTAGTCTGAGGCCTACATTCTACTCTACGTGATTTATCATATGTTGAACAGGGAAAACTAGCTATCTGTCCACGGTGATCAGAAGGGAGAGAACTAATTACTACTGGGTTTGTGGCAGCACAAGAACTAAATATGTTATCTAAACAAGTAGAAGATGTTGCAGATACTCTAGTAGGTTCACAGAATAGGTTACTTAAATTAAATGACTTGAAAAGATTCAGAAATCTAATACACTGTGAAGAGTTCTCTAAAATGTTAATATTAAAATCGCCACATACTATAATATTCTTATTACTACATTTAATTTTATTTATAGCATCTTCCATAACAGTCTCAAATAGATTATAGTCACCAGAAGGAGGTCGATATACACAAATTACTATATATAGGTCTAATTCCACACAGGACAACTCAATAGTGCGCTCAATAGATAAATTAACAATATCTTTACGTTCCTTACATTTTAATAAATTTGAAGTTATTATGAGAGAACCGCCTCTAATAGCCTGCATTCTTATATACGAACTCTGCACTGTATAATATTGATTTATAACAATAAGCTCATGGTTCTTTAACCAATGTTCAGTTAAGCACAAAACCTTAACATCATATTTTTCTAGAAATAAACTTAACTCTAATTCTTTGCCAGATAGGCCCTGCATGTTTTGGTGTACTATATTCAAATAATGCAGCCTAACTGTTGTCCTATCTTGGAGTTTAAATCACAAGACGTGTCAATAAAAACGTTGTTAGTACAAGTACTAATCCTATCAAATAAATTGTCAACACAAGGCTCTCTGCCTTGTTGTAAATTGTATGCTAATAGTTTAGCAATCTGTCGCTTAATATAAAATGGCAGATACATTGTATCTCTTGTTAAAGTAAATTTACTAATAAATTTATTAGCGTCAAAAAATAATATTGCGTCACTATGACGACAAGTTATATTATATAATAACATATTTAATGTGTGTATGTGCATGTTTTGTGTATGTGTTAAGTCATTTGAGTAAGGCAAAGCACATAAAATAAATTTACAACTAAACTTGGAATTAAGGTCTAATAACATTTCAACACATTCTATGATATGCTGTCTTTTTACCGTTAAACTGTTACCAAACAACAATATGGCCGTACTACTCTCATCTAAGGGATGCAACTTAATCTGATGAACTAAACTACTGTAACTATCCCCTGGCCTACAGTAATTTATAACACTCTGGTTTGTATACTCACTGAGAAGACTACCAAAATTATGACCTAGCCTATCAGAAAAAATGTAGGTTTTGTTAGTTGATGTTGAAAACCTAGATTTAATCCTATTTGATTGTGAAGAGGATTGGTTTTGTGAATTATCAGAAAAGTTCTCAGGTAGTATGGTACTCAATGGCTCTGCTGGGGTTGGAGTGTGAACGTGAGCACACGGACATGAGAGCTTATTGGTAAGAGACTCATACATTTCTGCATTATATCTCACCAAGTCTACTAGCTCACCTGCCTCTACTATACGCTTGCTCAGCTCTTGTTGAGAAGCTTGATATTTGTTAAATATTTCATTTAAGGTGCTCTCCCTAAGTACTAGCTCTTCCCTCAAGCGATGAGTGTCAGTATCATACACTACCCTACTATGTTCTAAACTTCTAGAGTACTTAGACAGTTGATCAAGTAAATAAATTCTTCTCAATTAGTACCTATAGTAGACAAGAAAAAACCGGTGTAATTGAAAAATAGCTATAGAGGTGTGATTGTTGTGATTGTGAGACAAGAAGAAACCGGTGTAATTGAAAAATAGCTATAGAGGTGTGATTGTGATCCTTTATTCTCCGCCAAATTTTAATGGTCTCTGTGGCCATAAATCTGTGCGCAATCAACGGAGGTTACACGCAGTGCCGTTAGGTACTAGGACGCATGCCTTTGAGGGACACAAAAGTGGTTCAACTACGATGACCCTTCTTGCTTATTTTTCTGTGTAACACATTAATTTATATACATACATAGACCCACGCCTGTTTCTCCTAAGGGGTAGGCAGAGGCATATTAAACGCCCACGTTTCGCCAGTGTTTTGATCCCACGTAATAGGTGGCGAGCCTATAATTGTCGCTTATCGGGATATTTTGTTTGCCAGAGCCTCGTCCGTTAATCGGCAGGTGCACCACTTGCAGGTACTTGCACCCTATGCACCGGTGCATAGGGTTCCCATCAAGAACTTAGGGTCCCAAGTCAACCTCACCTGCAAGTGGTGCACCTGCCGATTAACGGACGAGGCTCTGGCAAACAAAATATCCCGACACATTAATTTATTGTCAATCTTAATAAAAATAAATCCAAAAATAATGATGATCATACATTTGTGACAAAAATTGCATCAGTATTTTAACCGGTAGTAGAGCCTTGCTGATTTCAGCATGAATGGGCCGGCTCGACCGGGTAAGTAAGTACTACCCTCTCACAGAAAATCGACGTAAAGTAACAGTACCTAAGCTGTTGCTCTTCGTTCGGTGAGTGAGGGTGCCGGCGGCCCTATCCCTTATTCTTTCTCCCTCATCCCACTCCTCATCCTATGCCTTTTCCCAAACCCAAGGGGCGGCAACGCACTTATGACTCCTGTGGTGTTACCTACTTGTGTCTATGGGCGGCGGTTATTGCTTGCCATCAGGCACTGCAGTGGCGTAAAGGGTCAACCCTTTTCATCGTAGGCTAAAGAGAATACTGTGACTTTGTAATGTGATATTACAAAGTCCCCGTTAAGCAGGCAAGTCATCAATAACATCCAGCGAAACTTAATGACACAAACGTCTTAAGATAAGATAAGATACGATTCGAGTGTGTAGGTACCTAAGCTTAAGATTAACGTAAATGATAAGTTTGAGGTTTATCGGCTTGGATGCAATTCTTGTTAGCGTTTGGAGTGGCTTGATAGCGGCTGAGTGATTGTCGATAGGTAATGTGTTATGATTGTAAAATACATGACGATACTCGTATGAATGTAGTGAATGTAAATATAAAATATAAATGGAAAATAACTGTTTATATTGTTACTAGAGGCAGCAGCAACGCCTGCATTTTCTTTAATTTACCCGTTTTGGCCGATCCCGTGGGAATTACGGGAAATCCCTTCTTAGTGCACCCCTACGGTCCCCAAGGAACATACATGCCAAATTTCAGCTTCGCAAGCAGTCAGTAACGCAAGGATTTTATATATTAAGATATTTTGTTGCTAACTGTACAGCTGTCCGTGTAGTGACGGATTAAGAATACGGATTGTCACCACCCCATATCATCCCATGGGTGTCGTAAGCGCCGACATAGAGAGCATATTATGCAGAGAACAGCATTGTAAGAGAAGGAAAACTTGATACAAACCCTATACCAACCCGTTTGGCCAGCGTGGTATAGTAGGCCAATTCCTCCTTTCAAAGGAGAGGCCTAGTCCAGCAGTGGACTGTTAAAGGCTGCTGATGATGATGATGATGAACTGTACAGCTCTCTTCATAGTAAATGATGACTGGATGCAACATCAACATTCATCCTAGGTA
Organism: Euclidia mi; assembly: GCA_944739405.2. NCBI lineage: Eukaryota > Metazoa > Arthropoda > Insecta > Lepidoptera > Erebidae > Euclidia > Euclidia mi. Next base: position 3,928,655 of record OX123206.2, read on the forward strand.
TCATTATTATCATGAATAGGTATAAACTTTCGCTGTCCACTGCTGGAGATTGGCCTCTACGATTTTGCGGCAGAATAGCATTGCTAGGCTAAACGAGGATTAATAAATTGTTCTTTGGTAAAATTCTATAAATCACATAAAAAACACTTATTTGCCACCATTCATATTCTTTCCCAGTATACCTAACAAAAGCGAAAGTACCTATATATATATTTCTTTTATAGTATAATAGGCGGTAAACGAGCAGACGGATCGCTTGATGGTAAGCAATTACCGCCGCCCATGGACACAAGCAACACCACAGGAATCACAAATGCGTTGCCGACCCTTGGGGTGGGAAAAAGGGATAGGATGAGGAGTGGGAAGAGGGAGAAGGAATAGGGGATAGGGCCTGCGGCACTCTCACTCACCGAACGAAACGCAACGTTTAAGTACCTACTGTTACTTTACGTCGATTTTCTGTGAGAGGGTAGTACTTCCCCGGTCGAGCCGGCCCATTCATGCTGAAATCAGCAAGGCTCTACTACCGTGTACCGTATATCTGAATATAGAATTGAACAAACGCGAATCCAGCGTCGTGAGCAGGCCCCTTAATGTTGATAAATCCAAGAAGAAACATTTTTAATACCCGTCACTTATCAATTCCATCTATAGCTTTCAAGGTCCACTACAGACCTTCCCAAAGGTCAAACCTCAGGCAAATATTGAATCACCCACATTCAACCTGTATGATTCCAGTTATTCATATACCCAGGTCAATCAAACTCGTCCAAAACACGTAAATATTAATCATAACCTTAATATAACTAAAAACGATGTACTTTTAAAACATGTTATCTAAATTTGCCGTAACGTTAGTAATTCTATTTCAAAGGAAAGTCAGTTGTAATACATTTTAACGAGGCCGACGAAAATCATGATAACAAAATACAAAGAAATAAGCATTAAAAATGGTGAAATCATCGTCTGTCGCCAAAAGTACTGAGATTCTTTGATACTTAATACTTTCTAGAAACATTTCTGCTACTTTTATCTAGATTCTAGGTCTTTGATTTAATCTTAGAGTCCTTATTCCAATAGCAACTGCAGTTTTATTTTATCCTTTTTAGGGTTCCGTAGTCCACAAGGAACCCTTATAGTTTCGTCATGTCCGTCCGTCTGTCCGTCCGCAGCCTAGCTCAAAGACGCCTGGTGCTAGAAAGCTGATATTTGACAAGAATATAGACATAAGATATTGCAACAAAACTATAGAATAAAATTTAGGAAAATATTTTTTTAAGGGTATCTCCCCTACTTAAATAGTGGGGTTGAATTTTTTTTTGGTTGAGTACCCCATCATGTGGGGTATCATTGGATAGGTTTTAAAAAAATATTATTAGTTTGCTCAAATCATTTTTCGATCAAGTGATTGGTTTGTCAAATATCAAGCTTTGAAGTGAAAAAAATTGTTAGACTCAAGTGTCCCCCCCCCTCTGCCGGCTAAACTATTAATTTGAAAGAGGTGAAAAAAATCACAAATGTAGTACATATAACGAATTTACAAGGAAAACTATCACGGCTAAGTAGACATCACTAGTTTACGAGTAATCGTCGATTAACTTATAAATACCTATTTCTGTGAGTTTACATTGGGCGCGCTGGCTTAATCCTTAAGATATACGTACTTTGGTATGTAATGTACTACGGTACTACGTATGTATAGTAGTAGTATATCTTGGAAACCACATTTTATGTTTACAATACATAACTGGATACATACCTAGTATTTTCTAAACAAAACTTAGGTTCTTATAATAGTGTTATTAAAATTATTTTTTCAGCAAGATAAACAGTCGGATTTGTTGTACATTAATACCCTTTGCAGCAAGTCATTATGGGCAACTACGGAACCCTACATTGCGCGTGTCCCGACACGCACTTGGCCGGTTTTTGTTATCCTATTAGCTTTTACAGGTGTTTATTTACTTTCAAATGTCCCGGTGTCTGTAATGAAATCCTTCAAAGTAAATTTGACCCACCATCTCGATCGTATATTGAGCTGAATGCAATTACCTTTATATAGCGTGACAAAACAGTATTATAATGTCATGGAGATCATTATCATCCTCCTAGCGTTATCCCAGTTTCAATTTGGGGTCCGCTTACTAGTCTAACCGGATTTGGTTGAATATTAGCTTTTCCACAGAGCGACTGCCTGTCTGACCTACGCAACCCGAAGGGATAGCGATATTCCATGGTTTAGACCAGTGTCAGTTTATTTAGGAGGTACTGACGCCCTGTAACGACTGTCAAAGATCTTCATGACAACCGGGACCGACGGCTTAACGTGCTCTCCGAGGCACGGGACAAGCGATAATTAACAATTCACGTAACTCCGAAAAGTCATTGGTGCGCGCCGTGGATTCGAACCCGATACCCTCTGCATGGCAGTCTGTTGGTATCTCCACTCGGCTATCGCTGCCTTTATAATGTCATGGAGCTGGCCAAAGGAACTTTTTTTTTATGGTAACAGGCGGCAAACGAGCAGACGGATCGCCTGATGGTAAGCAATTGCCGCCGCCCATGGACACAAGCAACACCATAGGAGTCACAAGTGTGCGTTGCCGCCCTTTGGGGTTGGGAAAAGAGATAGGATAAGGAGTGGGATGAGGGAGAAGGAATAGGGGATAGGGCCTCCGGCACTCTCACTCACCGAACGAAACGCAACAGTTTAGGTACTGTTACTTTACGACGATTTTCTGTGAGTACTACCCCGGTCGAGCCGGCCCATTCATGCTGAAATCAGCAAGGCTCTACTACCAAGTACCAACTCCGCAATTAAACAACACAACCCATCGAGTTTGAGCTCGTTTGATTCGAATTAATGAGTACTTTGATCCTATATGTTAAGCATCTATGAAGCTTGTTTTAAAAACAACGTCCAGTCATGCATACCTATTGGTTTCAGGATCGTACATAGTCGATATAAAAATGTATGTGTGTACTTGTGTCCGACCGAAGCTTCGGCTTCGGCTTCGGCCACCTTCGGCCAAGAAAACCATCTTCGGCGAAACCTTCGGCTTCGGCCCAAAACCCGGCCGAAGCCGAAGGTTTCGCCGAAGGTCCGAGCAATCGTCGAAATTGAACGAACTATTACGAAAGACTGAGTAAGAGAGAGCGCGACGGACTGGTCGTGTTTACAGGGGCCACCGCGGGGAGTCACTGTCAACTATCACATTGCGTGCGCGTCAAGACAAGTTCGTACGTATTTTTAAACACCTGTACCTACTTTTTTTAGTGTTTTGTTTTGTATTTGTGTTTATCAATTTAATTGTGATACATAGTGTAATGATTTACAAGTGAACTAGTGAAAAGGACAATAATAACGTATTTGTCTATTAAATAAGCAATGCTTTGTTTACGGTAGTTACTTAGTTAATTGAAATAAATTATATACCTAGGTATTTCGGTAAATGAATGAATTAGGATAAGACTTATGTATTTCTCATTAATATTTTGTGAATTACTTTATAAAATAAATGATTATTTTTACAAATAAATCACAAAGTTTTTTATCATCTCTAAATCAACTTCTATATGAGACAGTCAATATTGAAGTTTTGAAATAATTTATGATATTAATTGTAGCTTGCAGACAATATTATCAATATTGAACAAAATTACTAAGAGCTTATAAACCTTCGGCTTCGGCACAGCTTCGGCTTCGGCCGAAGGTTGTGGCGATTGCCGATTAATCGGCTTCGGCTTCGGCCAAAAATCGACCTTCGGTCGGACACTAGTGTGTACTAATGTACTTACACAGACACATTCAGATATCACAATAGGTAGATTGAGATATAGGTAGGTACCTATAGAGATTCTTGATGTTTACTATCTAATTAGTAAAAGAGATTTTAGGGTAATAATATATTAATTTTATTACCTCGTTAGCATTCATAAATAAAAAACCGGAAATCAGTAGTGCGAAATAATTAATTGTGGATATCCTGTACCGCACAACATTTTTATTATGACAACAGTATTAATTTTATTAGGCTTGTTAAATTTTAGGTACTTTTATATGTTTAATATTATTTTTATATTATTTTTATTTCCTTTGTCTAATTAGTGAAGTTACTGTTGTTTTAAAAACGAATATTTATTATTGTTGTTAATAAACTTGTTAATCGCCTACTATTAGGCGATATGTAAGTTCGTTTATTTCCTATCTCATAGAAAAGAACAACTTAATCTAGTTATTTTCTTATCCAACGACGTTAGCTTTACTTCCCTTTATACCACGAGGTTTATTGTAGATTTCCGTCAACCAGTTCGCGGTTTATCTCGGCGGCTATTAAATGAAGTTGCACGATTTATTCATATAAAAAGAACTAGAATTTTTTATCGGTGTTTGACGAAGCCAAGCTACTGATCTTATTAATAACTAGCTGTTTCCTGCGCTTTCACCCGCGTCCTGAGGGAAATACTACGCGTACCCGGTTAATTTGTAGCCTAAGTTACTCCTTGGTACATCAGCTATCCGCCAAAGTCCCGTCAAAATCGGTCCAGCCGTTCCAGAGATTAGCGAGAACAAACAGACAGACAGATTTAAAAAAAAAATCATTTCGGTATTTATGTACCGTGTATACATCCATACGCATTAAGTAAAAAGCAGTTATTTTAATATTACGAACAGACACTCCAATTTTGATGTATACATATAGATAACAGCCCAATGTATAAACATAAACTGTACCACAGTCCCACTGCTGGGCATCCAATATGCTACGAAAACTTACAAGTTGCACGTTTCCCCATTATATTTTCTGTCACCGTTGTGACCATACCTACAGCTTTTGTGGTCCACTCTTGGACATAGGCTTCTCATATTATTTTGCGTCTCAATAGCATTGTGATTCAAAAGGAGAATTCGGTCTACAATACCACGCTGCCCTCCTTAACCTAAACACCTAAAGACAAAGTGCAGTAATAGCAAAAACATGATATAGGAATTTAAACTTTCGTGTATCGTGTTAAAGTTTAAATTTCTATATCATGTTTTTGCAGTGACTGCACTTTAGGTTGGGGAGGGCAGCACGGTGGCCAGACAGGTAGGCACAGGCTTTGATGGCGAGTTATTCATCTTGTCATTTGTATTTGCTTTGTGTCAGTCATAGAAATATGAATAATATATCCATGGTTATAGTCGTTGCCCATCGCTCTTGAGGGTGCCTCGTGCAGAGGCGAAACACGTGTCGAAGAATAGTCGGCGCATCGCATACAGCGGGATACTGCAAGTCAGGTATCTTCTTGGAACCCATACCATTCCTATTTCCTATATACACTTTATCCTTTTAGAGGAGCTCGGTATTGTCAACCTTTTTCTATTGCAATAGTTGGGGTGGTCAATCCGAGGGTGTGTGATGGGTTCTTCTTTCCTCCCATTAGGTTACAATGGACTCGCCAAGTAACGCCTGATTCAATCGACTAGTTGCTTTGTGTATTTTGGTCGCCTCTTCGTCGGCCACAAAATTAAATGGGGCAGTGACACTTTATATTCTTATTCTTAATCCGTCACAAAACTATTGGTTAATTATTTGTGTTTTTCTATAATTGGTTCCATATACATGGACTGCGGTAACGACCGTTCATGAAATAACTATTTAATAAGCGAAATTTCTCATAGCAGATAATAGTGTAATGTTTTGCACACTTGAAATGTATTGACGTTAGGCCGACTACATGCGATACGGTAATTCACGACTTTGTCCAATTTACGACTAATCCTCAAGCAATGTGCCGAAGAAAAAGCTTCTAAAATTCTTATTGTGTATCACCTTCTAAAAGGAAAACATTCCAACATATTGATGAAAGATTCTCCGTTCGTCTTCTCTGCCCATTGCCGAATAAAAAGTCAGAACCATCTCGACTTTTAAGAAAAATGGTCTTACTCAGAATGGTAAGTAAATTTGTTAGTGCTCTCAAAATTGAAATATTCAGTAATTCCTCTATAATTTAGGATATTTTTATTATTTCTACTCCAGTACAACAAGCAATCAATGACCACCTAGGAGGAAATATTTTTTTATATAAAAGTCAGTCCGTGTGGTGACGGATTAAAAATACGGAATGTCACCACCCCATATCGTCCCATGGGTGTCGTAAGAGCCGACAGAGGGAGCATATTATGCAGAGAACAGCACTGTAAGAGAAGGAAAACTAGATACAAACCCTATACCAAACCGTTTGGCCAGCGTGGTATAGTAGGCCAATTCCTCCTTTCAAAGGAGAGGCCTAGTCCAGCAGTGGACTGTTAAAGGCTGATGATGATGATGATAAAAGTCATTTTGTTATGTATGGCTCTTTGAGCAAAATGACCCATAAGTATATTTTAAAATTCCTTATTCAAATTATATTATTCCTATTCTCTTTTTAAATTGCATTCCAGCGCCTATTGAAGTGATGTCATCCACGTAGGATGATACGTTCTAAAAGACTAATCCCAAGTAACATCAACTAATCGCAAGAAAGATCGACTAATCGTAGTATTGCGGCGAGCCTATAAAAGACAATGCCGGTATCTCCCCACGCGGAACGTGCGCTTTCCCTTGAAATAACTGAGAACAGCCACGTTCTTAATTAATAACTCAATTAGTCTATTGGATTTCATCGTCTATTATTTATACGAATTAAGTTTTTATGTGTAGTAAAAGCTAATATTCAGTCAATTCTGATTAGATTGGAAGTGGGGAAAGTCTTTGATGATTCATTCATTCATTCATTCATCATCAGTCTTTAACAGTCCACTGCTAGACGAGGCCTCTCCTTTGAAAGGAGGATTTGGCCTACTATACCACGCTGGCTAAACGGGTTGGTATAGGGTTTGTATCAAGTTTTCCTTTTCTTACAGTGCTGTTCTCTGCATAATATGCTCCCTCTGTCGGCTCTTACGACATCCATGGGATGATATGGGGTGGTGACAATCCGTATTCTTAATCCGTCTGTCACCACACGGACAGTCTTTGATGAGTTGGATGTAAACGGATTAACGCTAGTACAACGATTATGTTTTCCTTGTTTTGTGTGAAAGCGGCGATAGCCCAGTGGTGTAGGTACGTAACGGACTGCCGAGACGATGGTCTCGGGTTCGATCCCCAGGTACCCCGGGCACACACCTCTGACTTTTCGAATTTATGTGTGCATTATAAAGTAATTATCGCTCGCTTAAGGATGTGCCCGGTAGATGGCAATAGGCTCGTTACATTGGGATCGAAACATAATTGGCGCAGTGTGGGTGTGTAATGTTTTACACTCCTCTGCCTACCCCTTCGGGGATAAAAGAATTGAAGTTATGTTGTTATGTCTTCTAAGTGTGTAGCTAAATTGTAATAGAAGCGAAGGCCTCTGGCATGGCCTAACGATTCTTATCCTGAGACAAAAACCAGGACCAACAGATTCACATGGCCTACGAAGCACGATAGCGGGTAAAAAAACGTACCTTTAACTGTGACCAACGGTCACTAACGCGACCAGGCAAATCATCGACATCCTAGCGCTGTCCCGGTTGCGTTCCAAAACCTACGCCTTGGAGCCCGAGGTCCGCTTTCCGGCTGTATCTCCTAAACTTCGCACGGTCTTCAGCATCCCTGGTGGTTCGTCGATTGGCACGCATATCATCCCTTACGACGTCAAGCCAGCATTTCTTTGGCCTTCCCCGTTTACCGGGGCGGAGGTAGCATGGCAAGATATTTGTTACCCACGTAAGATGCCGGTTGACGTAAGACGTGGCCGCACTAGCGTAGCCGACACTCTTGCAGTTTGTCAGCAATGTCACGGACATGAAGGCTACTCACGCGACTAGGCAAAATATCTGCGTAAATAACCAGGCTAAACTCTCTTTACGGGGTAATCTTATATTGGGTGATTGGGTAGGTTTTTAATGTAATATTTTAATTAAAAACCTACCCAATCACACAGGATTTAGGTGATTCCGTACAACGACAAGAGTGTTGCGTTCAACACTCTCACCATTTTCGACAGATAAACTCGGCTTTTTTTAATCAAATAGTTAACACGTGAAGTACCTAATGTGAAAATCATGTGAAAACCGATTGAAGATTGTACCAAGCAGCATATATTTACAAAACTTTTCAAGACACTGGATTTCACAAAAAGAAAATATACTCGACGACCGGTTGGCGCAGCGGGAGTGTATGCGACTGCTACGCCGAAGGTCGCGGGTTCGATTCCCTCTCAAGTCAAACATTTGTGTGCATGAACATGGATGTTTGTCTTGGTCTGGGTGTTTCTATGTATAATATGTATATATTTACAAAAAAAAAGTATATAATGTATGTTTATCCATTATCTAGTACCCATAACACAAGCTCTGCTTAGCTTGGGACTAGATGGTGATGTGTGTATGTGGTAGAATAGAATATAGAATATACGTATACTAGAGGATGCCCGCGGTTACACCCGCGTTATTTAAGGCTACTGCTCCGCTCCCGTCGCTCACAGCGTGATGTTATTTAGTCCTTCCTCGATAAATGGGTTATCTAACACTGAAAGAATTGTTCAAATCTGACCAGTAGTAGTTCCTGAGATTAGCGCGTTCAACCAAACAAACAAACAAACAAACTCTTCAGCTTTATATATTAGTATACTATGATTATAAAATACTTAAAATCAATAATATTTGACTGAAAGTCCTTTCAGACATTCCTTTAAAGATCATGGGGATAAACGGCGGACATCAGCCTGATATTTCATAGACAAAAAAAATATAAAAATATCCGGAAGCGACCACGCACATGTGTTTATATACAAAAGCGGCTTTGTCCGTCCGCACAGAGTACCACAGATACAGTAATTGAGCAGAGCGATGACCCCTTAAAATCACTGTCGTGCATCATTTGGTAGAAGGATACATGTTTATGTGGACCACTTTATTTTTAGCTGTTTATCTATGATTTGGTACGCTACTTTTTGACGATGATTGATGCGTTTACTTGCTTGTGCAGATAGATTAAAAAAGACTAAACCGCCTGTTCTAGCCATCGAATGATCTAGACATACCTATCAATAAAAAATCTTCCGTTATTGAGTGCCTGAAATACAAGGCACAGCCAAAAGTATATACTGGGCGCAAGAAGCTGAAATTTGCATGAATGCACCAAGAAGGAATTGCCTGAAATTCCCACTGGATGGGGAAGAAAAGATAAAAAAAAATTCAAATGTGCAAGCAGCTGCGGGCTTCTGATGAGGCCAATGTATTGCCGTGCAATGGGTTTCGAGATCAAATGGGTCACAACTTTTTTAAGTTGTGTGTATGTAATAGGCGTTAGCCACGTGCTCTGGATTGGTCCAGGCTTCCATAAAGATTTTTGGCAGTAGAAGAATACAGCCATTGTTAAGAATAAGTGGATGAATGACTTCAATAATGACCGGCATAGGCATTGAACCTGATCTTGAGAAACCCTAGATGTGTCGAACGCCGACCAAATAGAGGTGAGCCGACGTCCAAACTAACACTAGTCCGAATTAGTACAGTTGATCCACGTCAAATAGTTAATTTACGACTTACCAAGTGATCACAAATAATATAAAGAAGTGACTAAATGGCCATCTTTTAAGAACAATAAACTATCCAGAACAAATTTTAGTTTTTCTCCTACTGAGAATTTCTTCAAAAACTCACCACTTCATTCACAAGCGTCTACTTATTATAATATATGAACATACACTCTTAAACGAGAGGGTCGAAACAAAAAAGAGCCCTTACTCAAATCTCTGCTTACATTCCGAACTTAAGAAGGATATCTGTTCCTCCAAAATCCCCCGAAGTGATCCTTAAAATAAGTATCTAATAATAAACTTGGGGGACTTGGCGTTTGTCCAAGCGGCGTTGTTCGCGGTCGCAATGCTAAAACTGTACCATAGAGTTCAATGCATTTTTTTTCTAAATATAGCCAAATAATACGCAGGAGTTCAAGAGCATCCAACTTAGAGAATTGTTTATTTTTAATTTGTTGATGTCGCGAGTTCGACCGCTTGCAATCCAGTAGGTACGTGGAACTTTATGTCCTATCCGTTTCGGGCTTTTTGTGCGCAATTTTATATTCACAAATAAAACTGAATTGATTTATAGGCAGCGATAACCTAGTGGAGATACCAATGGACTGCCATGCAGAGGGTATCGGGCTCGAATCCAGGGCACGCTCCAATAACTTTTCGGAGTCAAGTGCGTACCTATTAAATATTATCGCTTGCGCCGTGCCTCACAGAGCACGTTAAACCGTCGGTCCCGGCTGTCATGAAAATCTTTGACAGTCGTTACGGGGAGTCAGGACCCTCAAATAAAATGATATTGGTCCAAACCATAGAATATCGCTATCCCTTTGAGTTGCCGGGATAACGCTAGGGCGATGATGAACAATAGACTTAGACGGTGTTACTTTCGCGTTTTTGAAGTAAATAAACGCAGAAAGTAATGTTGCATCTACTCAAAGTTCGGAATTTATAAATTTAACGCGTGCACTTGGAATAAATTCTGTCTTTACAAACATACAACCAACTGAAATATAAAAAGTGTATGAAAATTATGAAGATTATAAATTAAAATAACGATTATTCTGACGCAAAAAGGTACTTGTTCACTTTCCTTGACTTTAAAAATAAAACAATGAATTGTCAAGACTGCATAACCTCAAAAGTTTTGACATTCGTGCTACTTTTCCCGCCAATTACATGACGATGCAAAAATTACTGAATACTTTTCAGGCGTAGGCAAGCAAGCGGTAACTCGGCGGCTGTATGAGTATAGATCACACAGAGTTCAGTACAGCACAGTTTTAGCCTTCTATGGCATGGGAGTTTTCGGATTTTCACGCAAACCGATAAAATCCGATTTCAGATTTTGAAATCGATTTCAAAAACCGATATTAGAAATCGATTTCAGTAGCGGATGTTGGAGCGTAGCGTACGACAAACGCAAACAATCGAAATCTTATTGTATTTTAGGCATGAGACCAATCAAGTCAAATAAAACTCTCCGATCATAAATTCCTAATAACTATTTGCAATTTTCAAAATAAACATTAAATAGTTGCAATCTGAATTAGATATTATTGCCTCGATATTAAGTTAGTTTTATTTTTTCAATTCAATCTGCAATTCATTAAACCGCCAAAACCCAAAACGATTCGCTTGCTTGGCGACAATTAGCTTCATCTCTTTCGCTCTTTCAACGGATCACTAAGTTAGTAAGAAAAAGAAATGAAATTCGCTCTCTCTCATTCTAACTTATATGTATAAGCATATCGAAAACGTAAGCTTTAGATTTACTTTGTAGTTTGGTTGCACTTGCACCGTTTGGTTCGGAAATGATTAGATTGTTTGCGTTATCGCGGTATTGTTTTGCGTTTTCTAAAATCAGTTTTCTCACATTGGAATATCGATACGATACGATTTCTGACTGCAATCGGATTACAGATTCATTTTGATATATCGGTCTCATGCCTATTCTATGCCTGTGATACACCGCTTTCGAAGGCCAAATATTATGCTAGAAGTTTTTGTAGAGTCAAAAACTGTTACCGACTGTTTTTGGTGCCTGAAGTAACGCCATATACTTATGCCAATGCTAGTCGGCCAGAGAAAACAACTTGGATGGGTGACCGCTTGCTGTAGCATTTGGGTCATTCTTCGCGCAAGATTCTTCGCATCAAATTCGTGGCATTTTTTTTATTTCATATTTTCACAATATTGGCTTCTGTTTATCAAACTTCAAAACAATACAAACCAATTGGTGTAATTACACCAAAATCGATCGACAAATAAAGAAAATATTCACTTTTAAAAATGTTAGTGCCACGAATCTGACGTAGCAAACCACGAATCTGACATGATACAATTTGATGTTAAAATCAACAGCTTAAGCTCGTTTAACAGACTCATAAGCTGTAAGATCAAGCAAGCATCTAAGTTTAGATTTTTATTATGTGATATGCCTATGAAATACACACTTTAGAATAGTTTACACGTTACTGCTTGCATAGCTATTGGTCTAATCGTATCTAAGCGAACATAAAGGATGAAGGTCTATATATAATAGTCATCATCCAATGAGATATTAATGTTTTCAGATTTGCAATGTCAATAGGCACACTGATATAACATTTAAGATAGTAAGGTTGTTTGAACATTAATGAAATATCTCAAATACAATCAAAAAGTAATATTTATTTCAATTATTAACATGACTTCACTTTAATTCAATAACTAACACAAATATACTGTTCAATAATTACAATCATACTGACTTATGATGTTCCCAAGTTACAATACAAATGTAACATGTACAGTATAATTACAATCTTGCATAAGCTCACACATCACAGTGTTACTTTATAATTGTCTGATAAAAGTAACTACTTAGCTATTTTATAAATCAGTCTTTATGATTATCGTAACATTACAAGTAAAAGTCTTATTAATTACAATCACACTGGCATAAAGAAGGATTGAAAAAAAAATTACAACGAGAATATGACGATGACTCTTCTTTTGATTAATATCTAGCACAGCTTACTAAATCACAATATTTTTTGCAATTCACTAACAGAAACATTTTATTAAGTCTTTGATTAATGATTATTTAAACATTAATCAAAGATCATAATTATTATCCAATAATTATTTAAATATAATTAGATTAAGTCTTAAAATAATTAAAAAGAACTAATTAATATATAGTTACAAGTGAAAAATCAAAAAATTAAAAATTTAAATTTAGAAGGCGTCATTAAAGTCATCGCATTCAATTGGAAGCCTGCCCAGAAGACTGGCAGCATTGCCTCGTTGTATGGCTATACTTATTTTTGAGCCAAATACGTGCCAGCCCTCTGGTCACGCGAGGCGTCTATGAGTCTCTTTGCGAGATCTCTAAAAAGTGATCGCGCACTTGGACCCCATGGCCCCAATGTTTCGACCCCAAACGGCTCAAATACATAATCTCCTATTAGATTTACATATTTGCGCCGTTTGAGGGTCTCCGCTGTAGCAGCAGCAACGCCCGGATAACCTGCTGTGCTAGGAAGGTGAGATGGCGCAAGGGTATCGATACATGTTTCGTCCCATACCAAAGGCCTAACCAGCTTCCACGGCAGTAACGACATCCCGTCTGATATTTTGCCATCGTCGCATGCCAAGCCTTGAGGTTCAAGTTGGGCTGGAACGCCAGCTGTGGCAAGAGCACGGCGCAGTATGTCATTGAGGTTGGAGTGTCGTGAAATACGACCCGCGCTCCTGCTGCATGACAGGCCATGGTGACCAAGGCTATCGACAGCCTCTCCACAGTGACAACGATGCGGAGAGACACATGACGCACCTAAACGGAGGCAAGTAGCGAATCGAAAGGTCGTATCGTCTAACACGGTACCTATATTGGAGGTACCTACAGTGCCTGGAGCCAGAGGCCCGATTCTCATTCTCCCACAGCCAGCAGGCGAGCACGCTCTGCAGTTTTGGACGATGTATTGAGAAGGTTTTCTCGTATCATGCTGCAAAGCGGCCCATCCCATTGCCTCTGGGAGGATAAGTTTCGGGGTAACTCAGTTCCTGGACAAGCATTTCTCCAAGCGTTCAAGGCATCGGTCTTAAACTGCACCTCAGAATCAACCAGTGTGGGAGCTAAAATTTTCCTAGTCAATTCTGCAGTGCTGTGGACCGATGACAAGAACGCTGGCAGGCTTACGTCGGTAATTTTGCGAACGCCGAGGCCGCCCAGGCGCACAGGTAAGGACGCCTGTAGCCACACCGGGTCGTTCCGGGTCACATTCAAAATTTTACTCAGGGTATTCTGTATAATTTTGTCAATTTGAATGAGTGGAGTTGGATTTTTCTAAAAAGGTGAACACCGTAATGCGTGCGTAAATTTACGGACAAAAAGACAATATCGAATAATAGTGAAAGCCGAATGAAGGTATATTAATTTTGAGTAGCCTGTCAGAAATTTCACTAACATTTTGAATTTTTTGCTGTATAAAGGAATCAAAACCGTCGTCTAAAATTGGGGACCCCAGGAGGCGAAGAGGACTTTTTTCAACTTGAATGATATTGAGAGCCAAATATTGAAATTTTGAAAGAATAGAGGATTTATCTAAATTGTCATTAATAAAAATTTCGCATTTGTTTGTATTCAGTTCTAAGCCTATGGATAAAAAATTTGATTTCAGAAGGGCTAGATCTTGGTACACAGACTCTACGTCACCGCCTAGGGTTTCATCATCTAGGTACCAGATGTTTAATTTTGAATTTAGTTGGATTATAACTGGATGGATGGCCAAAGAAAGATCTAGTTTCTCCTCTTGGCTACGTCGCGGTATGTTTGACTAGATGTAGATTGATCTGTAATAAAGATAGTTTTATTGATAAGTATAATACATGTTACACAATGCATAATAAGTTATAGATATAAAAACAGCCTGCGTCGTCTATATGTGCCATCTAAACAAAGTATTAACTAAAAGGTCACCAAGACAACAAGAAATCACTATCGTTTTCATTTCGTGGTTCAATGAGTCAGATCCATGGTACTGGGAACACGAATCTGATGCCACAAATCTGATGAAATTTTTGTAATTCCTAAATAGCTATTTACAGTAAAACATTATCGTAATTCAAGAACTCTTATGGCAATCTTACCTATTCAGACTATTATTACAATAAATAAGAACTGTTGAGAATCCTATGAATCATTAAAACTTAGTAGCCACGAATCTTACCTACGTAGGTAAAAAAAATATTGACGAAATAATTACGTACCCCTGCTGTCGCGTATGTGCCATCGAGAATCATGTGTGGTTCCCTCGGCCGTCGCTTGCTAACTGGTGATGCGCGTGAATACAAATAAGATGCCGAAAGTCATTCAATAGTCGAATTATTGAGGGTTGAATCACGCGTTCACACGAGTGCCAAAATCGTGTGACCGATACATTTCATATGAAATTTCTTAAATATTATAACATTTATATAAGTCCATATTTATTTCGAAAACTACTACCCGGGACAAATATTTTAAGGTATAATACATAGCAATTCGTATAGGGAATATAAAATTATACACGATTGTTAGAATTACACAATGAGTGTGACATGCGGAGAACAGCAATATTGTCCCCGTTTTCAGTCTTTGGATTTAGATATCGGCTATTTATTGGTGGTCGATATCAGTAAAACTGTTTTTTTGGTTGCCGTATTACATAAAGAAACATATAAAAAATAGTTTAAAGCCATAACTTCAATAACTATTGACATACTGCCGTGTGACCACCAAAATCGAGGCCTTGAAGAATGACCCATTTACATTAGAACACTACCATGGTATAGTGCGTTCGTAAAACAGTCAATTACAGTTCTTGACTCAGAAACAGAATTCTTACGCCAGGAAGCCTTTGGGCAGTTTATAAACGCCGACACCGGAGTTGGCCACACATCACACGAAAAAGTAAACAGCACTTAGTAGTAAGTAGTAACTAAACAGCTGGCACAGTGTGGCTTATATTTCTTTATTGTTACAACCGTCCATTGCCGATAAGTAACAATATAAACTTTTATGCACCTTTAAAAAATAAATAAAACACTCTCATCGACCTTGCAAGCCGGTTACCCAATTTTGGACATCTTTAAGGCCGTTTGCGTCGTTCCTTTGCCGAACCATTTTTGGAAATAAGAATTAAACTGTATCGTCTGCGGTTGTGACGTCACGCTGTAAAAGCGGTCAAGAGCGTTTTAATAAAATAAATTGTACTCGCACTTTTTATTAAATTTACATATTAGAATAATAAGTAATAACTGCTCCGATTGCGTAATTGTAAGCTTGAGTGCCGATGACGAGGTCTTAGTTTGATTCTCCGGTTGCGTAAAACGGATTGAGTTGGTTTATCTGTCAGGAAATACCTGTAGAAAATAATACCTAACTAAATACACTACTTATCAGTATCGTAAACAGTTTTATATACCTACTGGTAATATCGACAAATAAAAAATTTCTTCTTCAATTTAAGAGCCAAGCTCTTGTCGGTGGAGTTCCTTCCATAATATCCTATCTTCAGCCAGTGCTTTGACTTCTTGATACGACGTGAATTTAACCTTTTCCTTCACTTGATCTATGAACGTCCTTCTTGGCCTTCCTCTACCCCTTCTGCCTTCTATTTTTCCTTCCAAGATGTTTGTTATAAAAGTGTCATGTCGTATCAAGTGGCCCAACATTTTTCCTCTTCTGTTCTCAATTGTTTCTAAAATAAAAAAAAGCGATCTGTTTTCACCGAATAGGTTGCAGGCATTTTTGAATCCCATTTTATTTTGGTTCATCACTATTTTTACACAATTTGGACAGTGGCTTCCCTTTGTAACGATGCCTACGTTACAAAAGGTAGTCAACTACCTAAGGAAGGATGCCTGTAATTATATTCCACCCCTACACCTTAAAAATATTGAAATTTAAGGGTGAGACCGCTTAATTCAACTAGTTTTAAAATAAAATATTTCAACTTGAACTTGAACCGGACCTTTCTCTTAAAATATCAAATCAAAACAAATTATTTGACTTGTTTTGTATTGCAGATAATCTTCATATCACTGCAGACTGAAGTTTTGTGCGTCACTAAAATATCTGTCTCGTGGATATTAATCTAGAATATTCGACATAATTATATTCTAGATTAATATCCATATCTAGAGCCCCGTATCTCAGAGAGCACGTTAAACCATCGGTCACGGCTGTCATAAAAATCTGCGCTGGTGGCACGAAAATTTGGAACTTCTATTGATGTCCGTGTCGGTGAAAAGGTTTTAAAGTCGTAATAAGGCATCCGTAGGTACTCTTGAATTAACTGATCCTAGTATAAGCCATGGATCGCTATCCTTTTGGGTTGCGAGGGTAGAACTGCAGTCGCTCTGTGGAAATACTAATAGGTATTCTGTCAAATACCCAAATCTGGTTAGACTAGAAAGCGGATTTCAAGCTCCGAAATTCTTGGATGCAACCGGAGTAAGGTTAGGAAAATGATTATTCAACATTCTAAATCTGACGATGGAAGCCATATTCTTATTGGTGAAAATATACAAGTATGGATACTTTAACCCAGACACATTAGTTACAAGAAACAAAGTAATTAATTAAAAGCTTATGCAAATCATTATTAGCTAATGATGTATTTTTATTAAACATTATTAAGTTTGAAAGAATTCGTCTACCTATAGGTACTTATTTACGGTGCTTAATAATGCCTATGATTCAAAATATATTTTTATAGATTCACATAGATAAGGGGAAGTACCAATTTGATTTTATCGGGGTTAAAAGTAAAACATGTTATCTCTTTTTAGTAACTTTTTAGGGTTTCGTGGTAACTTACAAGGAACACTTGTGTAGAACACACACACTATGTAGTTTGCCCATATCCGTCCGTCTGTCCGTGTGTCCGTCCGCGGTTTTACGAGGAAACTACAAACTATAAGCATAAGCAAACTTGAATTTGACATTGTTATACATTATAAGTATTGTAACTATGTGAACTAAACTGTACCTATAATAAAATGTAAAACAGCCAATTTTACAGCCATTGTTATGAGTTATTTATATCACAGTCAAAGCCATTGAAGCTTTATTTATGACACTGATGCATGTCAAAACAAAAATAAAATTAGTGGCAAATACTACTAGTCTTAATCTTAACACCCTGCTTATCCCACTTAAGCGCAAGTTTTAAGATAAACACGATGCTAAGAGGGTTAAACAGAAGATTGATGGCTCAGCTCGCTTCCAGCTATTTTAACTATAGTCTCGATGAATGGTAGGCTTATGAATACATATCTATACAATCTTAAAAAACCTTGCGTTACTGACTGACTGACAGACACGCTACAGCCAAAACTATTGGGCGCAGGAAGCTGAATTTGGCATGTATGTTCCTTAGGGACCGTAAGGGTGCACTAAGAAGGGATTTCCCGAAATTCCCACGGGTAAATTAAAAAAAATGCAGGCGTAGCTGCTGGCGTCCTCTAGTAAATTTATAAAACTGAAGAGTTTCCTGGTTTGCTAGGTTCAACGAGCTAATCTCAGGAACCGAGGCCCAATATGAATAACTGTTTTTGTGCTGGATAGCTAATTTATTGAGGAAGGATAAATGCTATATAACTACCTACTATACAAGCTATATAACATAACGCTATGAGCCATGGGAGCGGAGCAGTAGCCCTAATTAACGCGAGTGTTACCGAGGGCTCAGCTAGTTAGATATACACGACTTAGCTACCAATACAGCTTGACTTGACAGCTAGTTTGTGCCAAAAACTATTAAATAGTAAGCATGTCTTAAAGAAGAATAATCTTTAAATTGCAGAATAAAAATAAACATTAGCAGGCAAAATTAAAAATACCTAAGTATAGATTATTTTCATAGAAATAACTTTTAATCCGATTAGCAATTTCAGAGAATACAAAATTACTTAAATTCACAAGGTTGCATTCGATCGTTTATAAGATTAGTACCTAAGTATAGATAAAAAAAGGGTGTGTCATTCTGAGAATTTTTAAATCTATTAGATAGATACTTAAACACACAAATTGATATAATGTGCAATGCAAGGGCGTCGCCAGCCGATTGCCTAGTGGGGGGGGCAAGGACGCCAGCCGATGCCCTAAGGGGGGGAGGCAAGTTGATGTGGAAAATGAAAAAAAAAAATTGAGAAAAATATTAATTATAGGGCTTTTTGAATCTCTGGGGGCAGCTGCCCCTACCTGCCCCTCCCTTGCCGACGCCCATGATAATATTGATAACTAGAGGACGCCAGCAGCTACGCCTGCATTTTTTTTTTTATTTACTCGTTTTGACCGATCCCGTGGGTATTTCGGGAAATCCCTTATTAGTGCACCCCTACGCTCCCCAAGGAACATACATGCCAAATTTCAGCTTCCTGCGCCGAATAGTTTCGGCTGTAGCGTATCTGTCAGTCAGTCAGTAACGCAAGGATTTTATATATTAAGATGTGTAATAACCTATTGGTAAGGGTTATAAAATTAAGTCCACTTTTGCCGGACTATCTGTATGAAGTTATGACCGCGATAAACTCAAATTACCGAACACAGTTTTGTACAGTTTTAACCGATAGTTAGTGTGATGACTAAGCACTGGTTTAGGTGTAGGTAGATATAATTTGGCGGCGAAATATTATTTAAAAAATGAATTCGTAAGTTCGTAACATACAATATAAAAAATAAAATCGAAAAATACAACACGATAATTTACACTGATGACTTTTGTAACTTTTTCTCTGTGTGTTTATATCGGTTTAAGACTAAATAGATATACAAGTCCTGATGATAATGCTGCTATGGAGAATAAATGTCTTTGGAGAATAAATGTCTTTGTATATCTGTGGTAAAAAAAACGAAGTCTGTCTACCCACGGTGCGTGGTTATGAGGACAGAGGCGCAACGCACCTTTGAAGTTACACCGGGAGTCGGATAGGTGCCGCGCTTGCTAATATTCTGAAATGACAATCCATTCAGTTGAAAAAAACTATAACGCGGTAACAAGCATAGGCCAATCCTCATGCTTCTAGTGTTATCCCAGTTGTAACCCGTGGTCCGCTTCCTAGTCTAACCGGATTTGGCTGAATATTAGCTTTTCTACAGAGCGACTGCCAGTCTGGCTTCAACCCAAAGGGATAGCGATATTCTATGGTTTAGAATAGTGTCAGTTTATTCTGAAGTACCTACTAACTCCCTATCAGCTGTCAAAGATCTTCATGATAGCTGTGATCTGCGAGGCAGGTGCAAGCGATAATAAAATTAACAATTCAATACGCACATAACTCCGAAAAGTCAGTGCCGCGCGCTGCGCTGTGGACCCGATACCCTCTGCATGGCAGTCTGTTGGTATTCTCCGCCACAGATTTAACAAACAAGAACCAGATGTAGCGCATTCGTCCAACTAAGTGAGGCACGTTGACAGCTATGTGTGCGTGACATTTGGCGACTGGCACTATACGGACACGCGCGTCTATGTGTGTGTAAAGTTGCCAGATTATGAATAATCTCCCACTATTTTACATATAGTTTTTGCAAACGAATATAAAAATATTACATAGGTAATCTTAATATATAAAATCCTTGCGTTACTGACTGACTGACAGACACGCTACAGCCGAAACTATTGGGCGCAGGAAGCTGAAATTTGGCATGTATGTTTCTTGGGGACCGTAGGGGTGCACTAAGAAGGGATTTCCCGAAATTCCCACGGGATCGGCCAGAACGGGTTAATTAAAAAAAAATGCAGGCGTAGCTGCTGGCGTCCTCTAGTATTTTATATTCGTTTGCGGTTTTGAAGAATTTACCATGGATTTAACTAATGCTTTTAATATGTAATGCTGTTGTGAAAATTATTCAAATAAAAGATACCATTAAAGTATGCTTTTATAAATACATTTCTTAAATGTAGGTACCGAGTTAAGTTTTAACTAATTTTATTCGTAAATTGAGAAATAAATAGATTATGTTTTGTGATTCATAGCCTCGATCCAGAAGAAATACTTCTATAATACCAACTACATATATTTACGAATACCAATCATGAGGTTCAGATCTTAGATCGGCGAATATGTTGTTTATTTTTTGTTTAGAAATTCTCAGTATAGTATCTGGAAATGTTTGGTTAATTGCAATAGGCTTGCGTCCTAAATATGAAATAGTAATTTTGTATAATAATTTTGTCATGCACACAACAAATTATGAAAATTATGATTCATAAATCATAACCAAAAAAAATGCAACTAAAAATAAATAATGGCTGCAATCAATAATTTCTGTTTCTGTACGTAATGTACACACGCCGCCAAGTCAAGCTAACAGTTGCAGTACGATTTTGGTACTTATTCCCTACGCCATAAGAACGGTACAAAGATTTATTCTGTGACAAAGTTCAAAGTGTATAGTATATGGGGATCGAATTCAAGACAATGTATATACTAATGGAAATTCTATTACTATATTTATAACAAATAAAAACTAATTTTAAAAAATACGTGAAAATATTAACTTAAATAAAAACTAAAAAGAAAGAAACAAGCCCAGAAGTTTAGAAGTAATATGCAGAACAGAACGACTCACACTCGGCCCCTTGGGAAGATTTGGTTGGTAAAATTTGAATGGGCCCCGACTGTGAGTCGTTCTGTTCTGCATATTACTTCTAAACTTCTGGGCTTGTTTCTTTCTTTTTAGTTTTTATTTAAGTTAATATTTTCACGTATTTTTTAAAATTAGTTTTTATGCAGTCGGGTTTTTTGTTTTTCTTTAAATTACTTTTTTTATTTTATACTTTTTAGTTACGATTCATTGACTTCGTTATAAGATGGTAAATTTCGCAATCGAGTGTTTGTATATCGTTTATACTTGAAATAAAAACTTAAATCAATAAGTATGAAAATTAGCGAGAATATTTTTTTGTTAAACATCTTTAAATCGTTATATATCCTAAACTATTATTTAAAATGAAAAATGATAAAAGGAACCTAAAGATGATTTTAAAATACCTATTCAACGACACCCCACTTGACATAGTTCATCGACTTTATTTTTTTTCATTTTGACAATATGGCGTCTGGCTGTCGCTGTGGTGAATTTTGATTACTCTCATGTCTTTAGTGACACTCGCAAGGTTAAGACGAATCGATTGACGTAAGAATCATCAAAATCGGCCTACGCATTTGGTCTCTAGAACGCCACATAGAAACAAACATACATACATACATACATACATACATACATAGACTGATAAACACATTACCCTCCTTTGCGTCGCGCAGTCGGGTAAAAAGATAATCTACAATATACTTTTACAATACGTTAATGTATTTTTCATTAACATGACAATAATTATTACCTACATAATCAATTGACAAGTGCATTTTCCCTAATTCAGGGAAAACGGTGTCGACGTAAACTGGCAATACTTACATATTTTCTGCAGAAATACGAATTTTATCGAAATAATATTATAAAACAGTCAAATAATCCATAGTTATCTGTAAAAATATATTCCATCTTCCCGTTTTTGCTTTTGGAAACAACTTTTACAATGTTTTAAAACGCAAGACGGCATTTTATGAATTTAAAAGCTGGATTGGTCGTGGCGTGTGAACTGTGCGATGCTTCGCAGCGCACTGAGTCGAGTTTGTATTCGCTTTTCAATTTTGTATTTGCTTTAGTGGCCTCACGCAAGTATTCCGCGCGCTCCGTCTGCCCTTTGTTCTGTAGTCTTAGTTCTCCGCTATAAGGCTATCGCTGCCTCGCGAACATGACCCAAAATTGGCGGCTAAAATGTACCTATGTTAAGACCGCAAGTGGTATTTCCTGGTATGCCTATTTACTATTATTAAGCTAATTATAAAACTAAAAACAATGTGCTCTTTGCTCGTCTTCTGAAGTTCTGACCTCTAAGTCGACTATTATTGTTTGAGTATATTTAGATTATAAGGTAAAACATTAATTACGCAGACAATACACTCAATAATATCAACTAGGTACAGTACGTATAAATTATTAACTAGCAGGAAAACCACTGGAACTTAATGAATACCCTGTAAACTAAATAATATTAATTATAATACAGGCTATGTCTAGGTAATAGTATCTTAATATATAAAATCCTTGCGTTACTGACTGACTGACAGACACGCTACAGCCGAAACTATTAAGCGCAGGAAGCTGAAATTTGGCATGTATGTTCCTTGAAGACCGTAGAGGTGCACTAAGAAGGGATTTCCCGAAATTCCCACGGGATCGGTAAAAACGGGTAAATTTGAAAAAAAATGCAGGCGTAGCTGCTGGCGTCCTCGAGTATTTTATAAAGTCATCATCGATTCATCGTCCTAGCGTTATCCCGGTTGCATCCAAGATTTTCCGCCTCGAAGGCCGGGGTCCGCTTTCTAGGTTAAATCCAAATTCTAATTAAATTTATTTATTATTATATATAACTAACCAGATACAAGTGACATTGGCTCCTCATTTCTAATAAGTAACGCAAAGTAACGCTATTGTTTGGTTGCCATAGTAATGTAAACTATGGCTTCTTCGTCGACCAAGTGACATATCGAAGGCGTAAGCAATGAATACAGATTTACATAGAAGCGCACTTCTTAAGGATTTCGTGTGCCGATTCCAAGTAGAGACTGTCTCCAGTTTAGTTCGTAGTTGGAGCCGTTGTGGGCGCTGGCGTTGTTCTCCGTCTCTCTTTCTCTCGTAGTTATGATACACAGGAGAAACGTTCGTCTTCGTCTCTCTTGCTCTCGTAGCGCGTAGAGACAGCTGTCACAGCGCGACTGCCACGCCGTCAAGCGGCAATATGGATCACACTGGTCACAGAAAGTTTGTCTACAGAGCGCTCATAAGAAATGCGCCTCTATTGTAAATATCTATGCTCTATGCTATTGCTTCTTCGTTGCTTCTTCGTCGACCAAGTGACATTTCGAAAGCGTAAACAATGAATAGGTACTAATACAGATTTACATAGAAGCGCAGTTCTTAAGGATTTCGTGTGCGGATTCCAAGTGGAGACTGTCTCCAGTTTAGTTCGTAGTTGGCGCCGTTGGCGCTGGCGTCGTTCCCCGTCTCTCTTGCTCTCGTAGTTAAGATTTTAAGATACACAGGAAGAACGTTCGTCTCTCTCGCTCTCGTAGAGACAGCTGTCATAGCGCGACTGCCACGCCGCCAAGCGGCAATGTGGGTCACAGAAAGTTTGTCATCAGAGCGTCGATAAGAAATACGCATCTATATAAATATCATCGACATCGCTAGTCAAATTTTAAGTTACTTTGTCTTTTGTCTATACTCTATGTCCTTAAATTCGAAACAATATTCACTTTGTCACGGATAACATTGATAAGCTTAAATAAATTCCTATGTTGCACTTGGAATTATACACAGACTGTAAGAATTCTCATCTTACTTTTAACAGAAAATAGTATAATTTTATTTTATGGGAAACTAATTTTGAAACGGCTATAAAACGATAAAAATAATATTTACGCACATTGTTTTAATCGGCCGCTGTAGTTTTATGAAGCTATTGAAACGAATTCTAATGTTTCAAACGACATGAATGGCTGTAAAATATACTTGTTAGATTCCAGATATTATTAACTTGAAACTTTTTTGATAAAAAATAAAAAATCGATAATTACCAACATTACCAATTAGAGTTTTAACAAAAAACAGTCTTTCATTCATCCTCGAACTTGTGTAAGGATCAAACGGGAAGAGTATTTCTTCATTCTTCCAAATAACTTCTTTTTTTATATTGTTTTTTAGGCAAATTGAGAACGTTCGCCCATTTTTTTTTAAAAAGGCCAATTTTTTTAGGTTTTCATAATATAGAGTCGTGCTGTACCTTCACGAAATTTACCATTCTATGATACAAACGAGCAGTTTTTCATGCAGTCCTTTTTTGTTCGATGATTTTCAGAATAAACCCCCTTATGGACATTGATCATAATTATTTGTTAGCGCCTGTGCGAATGCTTAGTACCTATGCGTCTCTATGATTTTACACATACAGCGAAATTACTGTGGTAATATGATGATTGATGACATAATATTATAAGAATGTATCAAAATAATAATTAAAGTTTCCAATTTAAATCTTAAAATAAAATATATTATGATAGTGGGTACAAAATAAAAAAGTGAAGGAATTTCGTGTTCGATATTTAAAACGAACTTTTATCAAAACATTCATGTCAATGGCCGACGGACGTAAAAAATCGGTTTTAATAATTTATATGTCGAACAACCACAAGAAATTTTATTGGATAAATAAATATGGGTTCTGTATGTTTACATTTTATTACACATAGCCTGTCTTGTTATTGAGTATTTCCATTAAGAAATGCGTAGAAGAAAGCAATATTTGACGACACGGTGGCGTAGCGGGAGTGTAAACGACTGCCACGCTGAAAGTCGCGGGTTCGATTCCCGCTGAATTGAAACATTTGTGTTGTGTGATCATGAGTGTTTAAAAAAAAGTATGTAGGTATGTTCATCCATTGCCTAGTGCCCATAGTAGAAGTTCTGCTTAGGTTTAAACTAGATGGTATTATGTGTAAGGGGTAGAATAATATTATTATAATATGCTCCTTGGTATTATGCTGAATTAATAACTGGACTTGGCTAGTTATAGTATTATGTTTTTACTGCACCGCACCGTTAGCATCGCGCATGAGTTCACCGTTCAAGTATTCGAATCTAATTCGCGTCTATTGTTCTGGGTCGCCTCGCAAAAAATGTGTGATCCGTAAATAATTCTGACTGCAAATATGGCGCAGAGGTTTAACCGGTCGCTTTTTCGTTAAAACTTGGGACAGTTTAAAACGAAGTGTGTGTGTTATGGGTTCGATCCTCACATCCCACTTCTTAGTGTCTGTTGGTTGAATCTATGATAAGTCCCTCGCGTTGCAGTTAGTTCGGGATGTACCATTCGCGTTACAGAATGTATTCCTAGTGCGGGATTTATCACTTTACTTTAAAGATAGTGTTTCTTGTAATTTCTTTAATCTATAAACCATTGTACCGCACTTGCAAGCTAAGTTTAACTTACTTACTTTGTTTTGTTACTTACTTGCTTTCACTTGACAATCGGTAAACTTTTCTTTAGATTAGGTTAGGTTACTAATCATCACCCTCCTTGTGATAGCCCGGTTGCATTGAAATTTGGCTTGAAATCCAGGATCCACTTCGTAGTTTAAGCGAATTTGACAGAATCATAGCTTTCATTGTATAAGTAAAAACCTTCGTGAAGTGATGGATTAATGCTTAATCCATCACTTCACGAAGGTTTTTACTTATAAAAGCGTCACTTTCCAATTATTCACAACGACACCTTATTCCATGGGTGTCGTAAGAGGCGAATTAGGAAAATACACGAAACAAATAAGTAGTATCTTGCGAAGAGACGGAGTACCCTATGCCATCGCGCAAATTAGGGAAGGCCTGTCTAACAATGGAAAGCTTCATGATGATGATAAGTAAAAGTCCGGGCTGACAGGCTTAAAGTCTTTATGTTCAGTTACGTAAAAAATGATTCACCAAAATTAAATCACCAAAATTAGATAACCAACACTAATGGAGAAGATTTGTCCAAAAAGCGTAAAGATAATGCAGATAGGCACAATAATTTATATGATTTTCGTCCGTTTGAGTACTCATTACTACACAACTTGTTTACCATTTTTAATTGAACTTTCACTGAGCTAAGGGCTGGAAAGTAAATTATTGTGATTTCATATTTTCTTTGTTAAATACACGGTCGAAATTAGTTTTTGCTTTCTTTTCTTAATGTATTTATTTTAATGAACTGCAGACATGACGTATATAATTTAAGGTCACTCTGTCATTGCCAGTGCCAAATTTTGTAGGTTAATTTCCACATGTAACGAAAATTACATTTCACACATAGGTAAGTGGTATTTTATTCAAAACTTAAATGAAAAATTTAAATGTGTATGTAGCTTATTAACATTGTCTCTAATTTTAATACTGTTGTCCTGTTATCATAACGTAAATAATATTACAGTATGGCATAATAAAAATAATTATAACGTTTTACAAAATATAATGTCGCGCGGGACCCCAGAAATACCGGATTTGTTTAGTTCAATAGGTAGCGCGGCGGCGTAGGTGTGTGTCATTGAACCCGTCTGCTCTGTAGTCTATGCTCAGGATCCGAAGAGGATCACTCTAGATTATCTCTTATTATGTGCAACGGAACTGGTTTCTTTATTTAAATGCGCTTAATGGATTCGAATTTCGAACGTGGTGTTTGTGGTTAATCTTTGCGCGGTATTTTTTCCTTGTAGACATGGTAACAGGTGAAATCATAGAGCGACTTCACTAGCCGATCGGCTAAGTTAAGCACACTTTGTAGAGATTACCACTTGGATGGGTGACCGTATGTTCTGTTATCTACATCAGAGCGCTACTGTGGTTCGGACTTTCGGACTTCGATCGCGATTGTCTTCCCAAGAGAAAATCATTAGACGTTAGAGTTCTGTGCCGAAACCAGAGTTGCTGATTGGATTATTTTAATGGTGAAGATTACTGAAAATTTCTTAGTAGAAACCTGATAGTAAGTATTTTTATTTATTTAGAGACTCACGTCTGTATCCCCGAAAGGGTAGGCAGAGGTGTAATATTACACCCACATTTCGCCTTTAATTTTTAGGTCCCACGTAGGTAATAGAGGGCGAGCCTATTGCCGTTACCGGGCACATCACCAGACTCCGTGCTGCTACTGAGAATTCGGAAAAACTCAGAACCACTTTTTGCCCGACCCGGGAATCGAACCCGGGACCTCCGATCAGTAGTCGCATACGCTATCCACAAGACCACGGAGGCAGTCAAACCACAACACAAACAAGTATTAACATAATTATGTACCTATTTATAGTAGAGGTATATATTAATAAATCGGATTTAAATCTCTTTTTCAATTGAATGGCAGTATTAGGCAACGGGTCGCAGTCTTGGAATATGATTTTAGTCTTAAAAAATCTGGCGTAGGTTATTCTCCTAGCGTTATCCCAGTTTAACATCTGGGGTCCGCTTTCTAGTCTAACCGGATTTGTCTGAATATTAGCTTTTCCACAGAGCGACTGCCTGTCTGACCTCCGCAACCCGAAGGGATAGCGATATTCCATGGTTAAGACTAGTGTCAGTTTTACTGAGAAGGTACTGACGCCCTATAACCACTGTCAAAGATCTTCATGACAACCGGGACCGACGGCTTAACGTGCTCTCCGAGGCACGGGACGAGCGATAATTAACAATTCAATACGCACATAACTCCGAAAAGTCATTGTTGCGCGCCGTGGATTCGAACCCGATAGGTACCCTCTGCATGGCAGTCTGTTGGTATCTCCACTAGGCTATCGCTGCCTTAGAAAAAAAATCTGGCGTAGGTATTCTTAAAATATCAGTGCCCGCTACAACAAACAAAGCTGGCCAAGTGCTAGCTGGTAGACCTCAAGCTTTTTTTCTTCAGCAAAGCAAGCGACAGTTAACAATTAAAAAGTCGTATAGTCAATTCACAATTAAAGTCCGTGTGGTGACGGATTAAGAATACGGATTATCACCACCCATATCATCCCATGGGTGTCGTAAGAGCCGACAGAGGGAGCATATTATCCAGAGAACAGCACTGTAAGAGAAGGAAAACTTGATACAAACCCTATACCAACCCGTTTGGCCAGCGTGGTATAGTAGGCCAGTTCCTCCTTTCAAAGGAGAGGCCTAATCCAGCAGTGGACTGTTAAAGGCTGATGATGATGATAGTCAATGGTGGGACAAACCCACAGCACCCACCAAGGGTGCTCTGGGTTTGATCTCGAGACCCTCTGCGTGGTAGTCTGTCAGTCTATCCACTAGACCATCACTGTTCTTTTAAATCCCACTGACCGTTTGCAATATTCTATGGTAATGGCTACTAGTGATTATATTCTTATTTGACACTAGAGGATGCCCGCGGTTACACCCGCGTTATTTAAGGCTGCTGCTCCGCTCCCGTCGCTCATAGCGTGATGTTATATAGCCTTCCTCGATAAATGGGCTATCTAACACTGAAAGAATTTTTCAAATCGGACCAGTAGTTCCTGAGATTAGCACGTTGAACCAAACAAACGAATAAACCCTTCAGTTTAATATATTAGTATAAGATTAGCTCTATACAAAAGTCAAATATTGAACTCTAGTAGCCAAATCAATCGATAGATGGAATTTTGGAAGCGGTCGTTAGCCATCGTAGTTTATTACGCCGGCTGCCCACGGCACGTGGTAAAATAATAATAATAATATTCTACCACATACACACATCACCATCTAGTCCCAAACTAAGCAGAGCTTGTACTATGGGTACTAGATAATGGATAAACATACATATATACTTTTTTTTGTAAATACATACATACATACATAGAAACACCCAAACCAAGACAAACATCCATGTTCATTATAGGAATTTAAACTATCGTGGTCACTATAATTACTTTTTACTGTTTCTACGGGATATATACCACGTACCTTTGTTTTGAGTAACCGATATTTCGGCACTGTTGCAAGCGCCATGTTCACGGATATCCGTGATATAGTATATCCGTGAACATGGCGCTTGCAACAGTGCCGAAATATCGGTTACTCAAAACAAAGGTACGTGGTATATATCCCGTAGAAACAGTAAAAAGTAATCCATGTTCATGCACACAAATGTTTGACTTGAGCGGGAATCGAACCCGCGACCTTCGGCGTAGCAGTCGCTTACACTCCCGCGGCGCCAACCGGTCGTCAAAGTCGTATAGCGGCGCCTTTGAAGTTACCAGACTCGCAAGTCAGTGTAACTTCAAAGGTGCCGCACGTGTCCGTCCGCAAAACCATGCGCCGTGGGAAGCGGGCTTTAGACATGCAGCCTATGTAAGGAAATTATTAAAATGTGATTAGTAGTAAGTAATTTTATATTGGCGCTAACTTGTTTTCAATTTTCATTAATTATTCGTCGCCATTTTCGATTAGTTTCAAATTAGAATCTTGTCAACACGTGCTAGGTATTCTACTAAACAATCAATAGGGAAGTTTCCTGCAAGTGAAATAAATTATACAAGTATTTTTATCTAGTAAAACATGTCAAAATAATAGTAGTTTCATTCATTCATTAATGTTAAAACTACATTCATTCATTAATGTTAAAACTATTTAATCATTTTATCGTCAAATTATTAATAACTAGAGGACGCCATCAGCTACTCCTGCATTTTTTTAATTTACCCGTTTTTGCCGATCCCGTGGGAATTTCGGGAAATCCCTTCTTAGTGCACCCTTACGGTCCCCAAGGAACATACATGCCAAATTTCAGCTTCCTGCGCCCAATAGTTTAGAAGTCGACACAAATATAATTATGATCATTATCTGCCCCGTAGAGGTATGTCCCATGCCAGGCACGGACCTCTCCTCACTATGAGAAGTGAAAAGTCATAGTCCACCACGCTGGCCAAGTGCGAGTTGGCAAGTCTGCTGACCCGCGCATATCTTTCGGGAACATTATGGGCAACTTTCAGACATGCAGGTTTCCTCACGATGTTTTCCGTCACCGTTTTAGCAAGCGATAATTAACAATTGAATACGCACTTAACTTCGAAAAGTCATTGGTGCGCGCCGTGGATTCGAACCTGAGACCCTCTGCGTGGCAGTCCGTCGGTCTCTCCACTAGGCTATCGCTACTCTCGATTTCTAGTAGGTACAAGAAATCGAGAGTAGCTATTCTGAAAAGCGATATTTACAGCATAAGCAAGCGATAATTAACAATTCATTATAGTCTCTCCACTAGGTTTTCGCTGCTTCTTAAATGTACCTAAGGTATTTTTCCTTTATTTTCAAATAGGTAATTACAATATACAAGGCAAGTGTGAATGGGACAGGACGAAGGGGAAGACCTAGACAGACGTTTTCTGACCAGATTGGAGACATCCTAAAAACAGGACAGGTTAGAAGTACCCTGAACAGAAGAGCATGCATGAGGAATCTGATGGGAGTGAATGAAGCAAGAGAGATATGTCAGGGTCGTTGCAAATGGAGTTACGTAGTCTCTGCATACCCCTCCGGGAAACAGGCGTGAGTCTATGTATGTATGTAATTACGCGATATACCTTTGTAGATCTGTTACGTATACATTTCTACGTGTACAAGTCGCGAAAGCTTAGGAGTTGAGGGACATAAAGCAACAAGGAGACCATAGAAAATATGGATGGATTGTGTGAGGGATGCATGAAAACGGAGTGAATGTTCAGATGACATCTGATAGAGGAAAATGTAAAAGAAAGATATTCTGCGTCGACCCCAAGTAATATGGGAACAGGGAAGGCAGAAGAAGTGGCGAAAGTTTAAAAGTACCTACCTATGTATTATCTCACTAACATAACATACATAACTCAAAAATCAAACACTAAATGATAGTAAGGTTTACTTGTAGTAAGCCGTGCTGATAAATGCTGCTCACTTGAAAGCCGATAACGACTCGGTTGAAGGTTGAACGATCAACGCAGGGTTGAGACGAGTTATAGGCATCACAAGATGATGACTGATCTGAAGATACAATCGAATAATATCCGTCTGTCATCATCCTCCTAGCGTTATCCCAGTTGATTGAAACTGAAACCCGGGGGTCAGCAGGAGCGTCGCCAGAAAGTTGCCAGCCGATGGCCTAAATGGGACCTTGGCGACGCCCTTGGGGGTCAGCTTACTCGTCTTACCGGATTTGACTGAATATTAGCTCTGCCACAGAGCGACTGCCTATCTGAACTCCGTAACCCAAAGGAATAGCGATATTTCATGGTTCAGAGTTCAGACTAGTGTCAGTTCATTCAGAGGTACTTACTCCCTATAACGACTTCCAAAGATCTTCAAGATAGCCGAGCTTTAAGTGCGATAATTAACAATTTAATAGGCATCATACAAAATAAATTTGCGGGTCCTAATCGCGTACAATTAACTTATTTAAGGTATAAATACCTATTTGTTTCCGACATTTCACTCGTCTTGCACCGAACGTGGTCGCGGAGAGACTCTCAGTAGTCTCAGTCTCTCCGCAACCACGCTCGGTGCAAGACGAGCGAAAATTTAAATGTACGCGATTAGGACCTGCTAATTTATTTTGTATGATGTATAGGTACTAATCGCGAAAGTTTAAAATCGAATTTAATAGGCACATAACACCGAAAAGACAGTGGCGCGCGCCGTAGATTCGAAACCGATACCCTCTGCGTGGTGGTCTGTTGGTATCTCCACTAGGCTATCACCTCCTGATGTGATGTGACCGATGTGTTCACACTTATATCATGAATACAAAAGTGAATTTGTTTGTCCATCTTTCACGTCACTACGTTAGTTAGTCAACCTTGAAACAACAATTTGTTGATCACGCTAATTATTGCCTCGTGTTGGGATTACTTGGGATCGAACTTAGCGGAGTCTCCCGCGGAACAAGATTTACATCTGTATTTGTAAGAGTGCTGTCCCATTTAAATAGAAAAAGGCGACAGAAAATGAAGCCGTCACGAATAAAAATGAGCCTATGATTAACAAAATGTTGTGTTCACTGCCATAGGGAGGACAAACTATCATCTTTGTTTAATGTAATATTAAGTAAAGCTTTTCTGTCACATTCAATTTGTGAACCAATTAAAAAAAAAAATGTGCTAAAAATATACCACTGAATGTATACCGATATAATCGAACTCGAACATAATACAATCATATTTATTTAAATGATAAGTAGAACATCCAATTAATTTTACGGATTTTCCATTTTATTTCAATCGAAGCATTTACTTGATATTGATTTTATTCATTTTATAGATCGTTTAAAAGCATGCCAATAAGATAAAACTAATTTAAATGTAGATATCACGAGAAATTTAAGAAACAAAATATAATGTTGCTTCACCTACTAAATTCAATTTAAGAATATTGTCATATGTTTTATTTATTTATCTGTATAATACCTATATAGAATAGGGTTGTTTCCAACTAGTCAAATCGAGCACTTTTAATGAAATGTCAAAAACGACCTTTGCTACGGCGTTTGTATGAAATACGACCTCGTGACGTCATAGTTTTTTGCTGTCAAATAGACTACTTATTATCAATAAATTGTCATATCATGATGAATGAAACTACCATTATTTTGACATATTTCACAAGATAAAAATACTAGTATAATTTATTTCACTTGCAGGAAACTTCCCTATTCTTGAGTACGTGACTAACTGACAATACAACACACAGCCAAAACTATTGGTCGCAAGAACCTCCGTGTAGTTTTCCTAAGTAAGGATTTTCCGAGAAATTGTTAATTATCGCTTGCTAAACAGCGAAGGTTTTCCTTCGCCGTTTAGCAAGCGATAATTCGTCGTGAGGCAACCTGCATGACTGAGAGTTCTCCATAATGTTTTTGAAAGACATGGGAAGTCTGCCAACCCGCACTTGGCCAGCGTGGTGGACTATGGCCTTACCCTTCTCACAGTGAGAAGAGGCTCGTGCCCAGCCGTGGGACAGTTTATACACAGGGCTGATGATGATGATGAAGGATTTTCCGAAATTCTCACGGGATCGGGCAGTAACGGTTCAATTAAAATAAAATATGCGCGTGTAGCTGCGGACATCCTTTAGTTCAGTTTTGACGACCGGTTGGCGCAGCGGGAGTGTAAGCGACTGTTACGCCGAAGGTCGCGGGTTCGATTCCCGCTCCAGTCAAACATTTGTGTGCATGAACATGGATGTTTGTCTTGGTCTGGGCTTTTCTATATAATATGTATGTATTTACAAAAAAAGTATATAAGTATGTATGTTTATCCATTATCTAGTACCTACCCATAACACAAGTTCTGCTTAGCTTGGGACTAGATGGTGATATGAGTATGTGGTAGAATATTATTGTTATATTATTGGTAGAATATTATTGTAATAGTATATTTGGCTGATAGCCATAACCATAGATGGATTAAGCATTTCAAAACTTCTTTTCTTCTTTTCAAAAATTTTAATCTATCTTATTTTAATCTATCTTATCTTAATCTTATCTATCTTATCTCTCTTACTAGAATTCTCAAAATCATAAAACAAAAAATAAAACAGCTAACTCAATTACTCGCTTTGATTCTTTTCACAGATTAGTCAATTTTGTTTAGTTTAAGCATAGTCTGTGTTTAAGAAAAATATACCTATTGGTACATGTTGTTGGCAACTCTAATAACAATAATGTTGCCAGTTCATCGCTTTCACTGTGAAGTGTGTTTACCACGTAATACATTTCAAACACCTCTGTGGATCATACGTAGTATGATTTGTAAAATCAACGCCAAAACAAAAATTTTAAGCTTTTAGAATAGTAAAAACAAATCGACATCGCACGCAAACCCGTTATCCGGTATCCTCCTGCAGTCAAATCCATTTAGAAAACTCAAGAGCGCGCATGACTGTGCCACATTACCACCGACTAATAACTTTATAATTTATACTAGAGGACGCCAGCAGCTACGCCTGCATTTTTTTTAAATTTACCCGTTTTGACCGATCCCGTGGGAATTTCGGAAATCCGTTCTTAGTGCACCCCTACGGTCCCCAAGGAACATACATGCCAAATTTCAGCTTCCTGCGCCCAAAAGTTTCGGCTGTAACGTGTCTGTCAGTCAGTCAGTAACGCAAGGATTTTATATATTAAGACAAGGATTTTATATATTAAGATTATACGTCTGTGTGCTTTAGGTACCAAGGGAACATAGCGCAGTAGGGGAACTTTAATTTAGATTTACAAATATCTTTAAATCAGTGCTGAGTTGTCAATAATTTTAACAAGAATATGAACAAAAAATAATGATTTATTTATTAATATAGTAGCTAATTAAACCGGTGAGAAAATTTGCTACATGTTTTTTGTATGTTTTAATTAAGTTTTAAATTGTAGTTGATTCGGAGCAGTAGTTTTGTGCGTAATGACTTTGTTGTGGCTCCACCTCGTCAAACTCAATCTCCCACAACTCACTTGAATATAAAAAATAAGTTCGACATCGTAATAAAATAACTTAAGACTTAGACTAAAAGTTTTCTAAGTTACCTAGTCCAGTCTAAATTAGAATAGGTTGGCTCAGAGTCTCAATTAAAATAGGTTGGTAGTGTAATATAAAGAGTAATCTTACTCCACCTACCTATTTTTTTAGAAACCATCGTGTTAACCACACAAAAAAAAAACTGGGTGGTAATCGAACTCATGACCAGGCGTAGCAGTCATGGTCACTAACCACTACACCAACAGGTCACTCCTAAATAGCTTCAACCAAATAAGACTAAGAAGAAACAAGCACCTCTCATCGATCTAACAATAATAATATGCCGAAACACAAAATATCGAATATGGCAACACAAAAAAAAAAGAAAAGCACCGTACTAAATCCTCCTTGAACTTAGAAGCATTGACATAAATACCGTTAAAATTATAAAATGTGTTTAATTAATGGGTTCAGTCCACCCGAGTCGGTCGCGGGTCGGCGCGTTCATGAGAAGCATGTACATACTAGCTTGAGACCACGCTTTGTTCGATATAATTTGTTTATTACTAAGTGTTGATGGACTAATGCATGCCCGGGTGGCTGGTAAGTGCTTGTGAATCGATTTTAATGGCGGTGTCACATCACTGGGTGGTCGAGTAGGGATGTCCTTAAAATATTGTTGAAATAGATTGCGTCGTCGCGTCGTCGGATGGAAATATAATAGGTAGGTACTAGGTATGTAAAGTATGTACCTACTACAAGTTTTAAGAACAGATGTTTCTGGTCAAGAACTGTCTATTGATATCTCTTTTAAAGAGTACTCCTGTATTTGGAATAAATCTACAAGATTAATGCCAAATGTGGGTGTAATATTACACCTCTGCCTACCCCTT
The DNA here is from genome assembly GCA_944739405.2 of Euclidia mi. NCBI lineage: Eukaryota > Metazoa > Arthropoda > Insecta > Lepidoptera > Erebidae > Euclidia > Euclidia mi. The sequence continues at coordinate 3,964,174 of OX123206.2, forward strand.
CGGGGATACAGGCGTGAGTCTATAAATAAATAAATAAATAATGCCAAATGCTATAATAAAATTAACAGTTATCTACTTGCATAAGTACAAAACAGTACAAAAGGTACATAACTTCGAAAAGTCTGTGGTGGCATTCGTAGTAGGTATGAACCTGATAGCATTCAAGAAAAGTAAAAAAAATATACCTAATATAAAGTTACAAGGCTTTCGCTGCCTGCATTAAAATACTCTAGCGTATCTATAATTCTATACCTACTACAATCAGGAGTCATGTTATCTTATTTGTATCGAATTACATACCTAGATAACGATTAATCATGAAAAACAGAATCAAACATTTAGAGTAAAAATCGTTCACACATTATAATGGGCAGTAAAATGCAACTATTTAGCAATGAACTATATTTTCATACAGTATAAAGTGTGCCGGAGTGATTCAGCGTTCGTCACATTCTCACAGCACACCGTTACTACAAACCTAACATTACATATATTACGTGGGAGGTGCTGAGATCACTGTTATTTTACAAACCCACTGATATTTACGGAATATGATTTTGTTGCATATTTTGAGATGTGTTTCATCTGCTAGCATGAACGGGCCGGCTCTCTCAGCTCAGGTTTCTGAACGTAACGTAGGTGTATCATGAATGATTATCGCTTGCCCCATACCCATAATATGTTGGAGTACCTCTGGAACACTACCATAGACCAAAAGAGCTGCGCAGTAGCAATTTTACGTACAAAAATGTCTCCTGCGCATGCATATTGGTATATGGTAGTGTTCAAGAAGTTTGCCGGCGTTTATACCTATCTATGAACCTACATCCGTGGACACACGGACTAACCTAAGCTGTCCACTGCTGGGCTAAGGTTACATTTACACGATTTGTGTCAATTGCCGGTATTTTGTTTCATAAACATGTTTGATTATACCTACCTAGATATCGGTTTCAGATCGCAGGCAGTGGTTGGATGCTGGTGGCTCAAGATAGGTCTGTATGGAGAGTCTTAGAGGAGTCCTATGTCCTGACGTGAACGTCTCTAGCATGAGATGAACGACAGGTTTATCACCATACATCTAATTATAAAAAATCCCTATGAAGCCGGCACGAGTAGCTAGCCCCAAATAAACAAATAAAAACAAACTGACCCATCTCAAACTGACCTCCATTAAAGTGTGACAAAACAAAATGTCACCATAACAGCTCCGTGTCTACGTAAATAGCGGCGGGACTAATTAACCCAAATTACGGGGTGGCATACAAGTTAAAAATAACTTCCCATAATATTCGGCGGTAATGAAGCACAGCACGGTAATGTTTGAATAAATGAAGATATGTCTGGACTTTCGTCAACATTTGTTTATATATTTAATGAAACAAGGAATACTTTTTATTTTGTTTACCTAGGTACTATAAATAATCCAACACAATTTATGCGGACGTAATACTTAATTTAAGACCAAAATAAATTATTTTGAATAACCAGCAATAACGTGACCCAGTCCTGAAATCCTAGGTTTTCGACACATTCATTTGTAATTTCTACGATTATTACACATTAATTATTATTAATTTACCAGCCATTGTTGTCGCCAACAGACTGAATTAGTCAAATTATTTTAAAGTTTAACATTATTTTATTTGAATCGCTACTAAAATTATCTGTCAAAATATAAAATAGCGCGCGAAAATTGCGTAATTTCGCGCGTTTATCCTGTTATCTCTATGGTTTCTACTTATATTAGTTGTAAAGTGTGTCTAGGCTTACGCGCAATGATAATACGACAATATTCCTTTATTAATACCCACAGTATATACGGCTTATAATACACTATTGACATGCAAAATTATTATTGTTTACAAGTATTAAGATACGGACGCATCATGCGGCACTATTATCATTCCAAAGTCTATTGTCTTTGGTTTATATTGTCATAGATTACGCTTGGTTTTGGTTTAAAGGATTGTTTACTTCCACTCATGATTTGCAGGCCTAATTAATATTAGGTACCTACAGAAATATATATAAGTAGGTATAGGTACCTGAACCTGGTTCTAGCCCCAAACACTGCTCTACTGGAAGTCTATAGGTATAGTCAATTGAAATGTTAAATTTTTTGGGCTTAGCGTGCATTTCTCAGTTAAAAATAACTTCCCAAAAGTTGTAGATAGTAGAGAATTTTATTTGGAATTAAACATTATTAGCAAATTTTCTGCGATTGCAATAGTTTTCCAGATAAACCATACAACCATTTGTCTGGCCGCAATGGTTTTTATGGTTCTTGTCAAGGTGCGTTTCAGGACAGGCGTTGGGACTCCACAAACTTTACACTATAAAACTATAGAACTTGATACTTATTTAAAAAATAAAATTGCGTCCTCATAGGCCAGTCATTTTAGGCCAAATTATGTGCATATCTCGGAAAATCGACATACCCAGCATATTACCACATAAAAACTCAATCAAACAAACTCAAATCAAATAGGTGCCACCTCTAAGAACAGTGGTAGAACTGTGGTTGAAAGCAGTCATATTGGAAACTGTTCATTTTAAATCTAATTCTATGAAAGTGCAACATGTATTGTGTTTGGTATACGGTTATTTTACGACAAAGCAGTAAATAAGTATTAACATTCGGTGAACATCGATCAATGTTCAGTTAAGGTGAACGCCGACTTGGCCGCACCGCACGCGCCGCAGTATTCGCATTCGAATTATTTATATGAAGTTCTATGCAACCTCGCACACCCACCCGCGCCGCAGTCGCCGCAGTCGCTGAAACGATCGAAATAATCGAAATCCCCAAGCCGCAGCTGATGACGTCACCAACACCGGCCCGCACGCAGCGGACCCTGCGGCTAGCGCGGCGCGGATGACGCAGAATGAAAGAACAGTGTTGCCAACACTGATTTTCAAAAATACGTAGATCAGAGTTAAAAAGTACGTAGATCTACCTACTTTTAATAATATCCTAGATAAAGGGAGTAAAAAATTGTAAAACGAGTGTTTCAAACATCGATTCGAGCCTGTAAGCAAATATTATTGACTTAAATTGATCGATATGTTTTAAGTGTGTACTTGTTAAACTAATTGGGTACGAATAAACATGCAACAAATTTTTGGCTACGTCCATTATTACGTGTGGTTTGTGTTTAATAATGCTTATTTCTAGTAAAATTCCGTTATTTTGCTAATTTGCTGCAAAATACGTAGATTCTGGGCCAGAAGTACGTAGGTTCGCGAGAAGGGTCCAAAATACGTAGATCTACGTAAATAGACGTAGAGTTGGCAACGCTGTGAAAGAAATCAAGTGCGATGCGTGCGGCGACGGGAACGACTGCAGTGACTGCGGTGCGGATAGATGTGCGAGGCCATTAACAAAAAGCGATGACTGCGGGGACTGCGGCGACTGCGGTGCGGCCAAGTCTGCGTTCACCTTTAAGCTCTCCTAAGTTATGACTATTCAGTATTTATAACAAGACTCTTCCCCCATTTGAAGCGGGTTACTTTGGCCATGTAGTTGCTATGCGAATACGTACCTAATATTTATTTAGTTATTATTTAGGTAGTTATTATTTAGGATATAGCTAGTTTAGTCCCTAACTCACTATTTAAGGCATATACACTGTTGTTTTACATTTTACAATATCTTAATAATTATATAAAATCCTAGCGTTACCTACTGACTGACTGACAGACACGCTACAGCCGAAACTATTGGGCGCAGGAAGCTGAAATTTGGCATGTATGTTCCTTGGGGACCGTAGGGGTGCACTAAGAAGGATTTCCCGAAATTCCCACGGGATCGGCCAAAACGGGTAAATTTAAAAAAAATGCAGGCGTAGCTGCTGGCTTCCTCTAGTCTTCAATAAACTTTAGAGGTGACTGGAATTAAACTTCACTTCACATAACGAATGATGGTTGTTTCTATAGGGCTTGAGATATTAATTATTCACATAAAGCTAGACATTAATCCATATTCACGGTCGATTTAAAATCTTTTGTTCAGGGATTAGAAATTACAAGTGGCGCGGGCGGTGTGGAAATATGACTATCCCTTTACCCTACCTCCTCGGTAATATAGCAATTATAGTATTAGATCAGACCATATTGAGTGCCTGGTAAAAACGATTTCGTATTACCTTTCCTACCAGTTGAAAAAAATAACTTAGATACATCATCATGACTGACTGCTATGCAAATGAATACACCTACATACTTATTTCTGACTAGAGGACGCCAGCAGCTACGCCTGCTTTTTTTTTTAATTATCCGTTTTGGCCGATTCCGTGGGAATTTCGGGAAATCCTATCTTAGTGCACCCCTACGGTCCCCAAGGAACATACATGCCAAATTTCAGCTTCCTGCGCCCAATAGTTTCGGCTGTAGCGTGTCTGTCAGTCAGTAGGTAAGTAACGCAAGGATTTTATATATTACTTAAAGATGTTTTTTACCGACACATTATATTATATTACTTTTTTTAATCTCTCGTTTAACTTGCCAAATGCGATCGGGTTTGCCGTCTTGAATGAATCGTAACTAACCGAAATCCATAACGACAGAGATGACGCTGAAATCATGGCTAGTGTCGCGTTTGAGGCAGCAATCAATAAATACACATGATAAGAGCCAATCTTATCAAGATTGGACACTGATGTCCGGATACATCCATCCCAGTAATGGCTAGCTGTTCGATACACATACCTACCTAACTAATACTATAATCTGCACGCGAGCGGGGCTGCATTTACAGGAAAAAGTAGCCTGTGTTACTGGAAAGTTTCATAAAAATCCGAGCTTTAGTTTTTGCGAGGAAGAGCGCATACGAGTTATTACAATCATCCAACCATCCTTTCAAACTTTCGCGTTTATAAAATTGGTAGGAGTAATTAAAGCACCACTCAGAGTAGCATTTGTCGAACGAGCGTGTCTCTTCAACACGCGTAGACGTGACAAGAGCGTTGCGTGCGCGTGGCGTTAGCATTACAGGTCCTAGTCCACTCCTGAATATAAATATAAAACCACCAACACCAGAGTTGACCACTCACTCCAAATAGACAAAAAAAAGAAGTACTCATATATACAGGTGTCCCAAGACCCATCACCAAGCCGAAGTCTGCTCGTTTTGGACACCTGGGAAACGATATTTTTTTTAGGAGACACATTTTTTAATACGCAATTAAAAGTACGCGCGTGCAATTTTCGAAATTCCTACTTATCCATGGGTGCATATAGGACATATCTATTATCTATGGAACAGGTTGGCGGGGTAAATGCACCGATATTGTAACTTTGAGCCTCAATATCTCGTGAACCAGTAATTTCCCAGGTATGGTACCGAAGTTAAAAATATTCGTAATGATTGGTGTAATATGGGTTTTCAGTTTTCGTTAAGGGTCTTTTTACATTCTGTAGGTATATAAAAACAACCGTAGGCGTATAGAGCAAGGGGGCTGGGTGGGCCGCACCCTCCCCAGTATGGTCTAGTGCCGAGCCCAAAATGTTGTATACCGATTCGGCTAGGCTACTGCTTATGAAACTTCCTACCACGTTTTATGAATACCTAGGCCCACCCTGAAAAATAACCATTAGGTAATACGCCAATGGACACAACGCGAACGCCGGGTCAACACTAGTCACACGTCGAATTTTGAATCTAACAATATTTTAAAACTGCCGTTTAGTTGAATAAAAACATTACCCTTCCTTTTGGCTTCGCCGTAGTCGGGTAAAAAGAATACTATTTTCTTTATCAGCAGAGCAGCTCAGACTAGGGCGTATAGATGCGAGCCCGCGAAAAATTTAAGTAGCAATGATTTCAGTTTTGTTTTTAAGTGCAGATTCAATATTCAATCTGCTCGATCTGAATTGGTTATACTTAGGTAGACACTTAGGAACTTCGGTGCGAAAAGAATCAGTAATATCGTTTCTTTAAACGCCATTGAAGATTGAAAAGAACATACATACATAGACTCACGCCTGTTTCCCCGAAGGGGTAGGCAGAGGCATATTAAACACCCACCTTTCGCCAGTGTTTAGAGATTGAAAATAAAAAATATGTTTACTCGAATTATCTAAACAGCTCTGCGAGTCACCAAACTATTAAATAAATATTGAATCCCTAGTAGGCAACCGCGCGACGTCTGGCTTGCGACAAAAATGGAAAATGTCTGCCAGCAGTTCGAGTAATATTAGCATGTTTGAGTAAGTCTCATTTAAAAATATGAATGAAAAATCTCTACCATTTATGACACCACTTCACTTTACTTTAGCGTAGCGTATTTGGTACTTATATGCCTTGCAAAAGCCCTGCTATCTCAATTTGCTTATATTTAATCTGTGGTTTTGTGCAAATATTTGACATATTTGCAATATTACAAACAAGCAAACTACTTTGTGGCGTAAATTATATACGTATTTAGTAATATAGGTAAATAACTAACAATTTTGAATTAAATTTTTGGATAGGTATTTATTCTCAAATATAAAATAATCATGAGGGCAATGTTAAATAAAGGGTGTTCACAATTTGAACAATCAACAATCTACCAGTTTTCGCTACACTAATATTGGATTTAATTGAATCCTGCGCCATATATATAATTATTTGCTATTTACTTTATTTGATTCATACGTGACACGGTGACAATGAATGAAATGAAATGAAATAATTACCCTATACCTACTTGGTCTATTTATATTGTTCAAATTAACAACCTGATTATACTTATTTCAAATATCCTGTTCTTGGTTAAGAACTAGCTAAAATAATTCAAGAGATAGGTACCTATATTAAGCAACGACCGAAATTGGACCTCTAGTTGAATAAAACATTATTTACCTAATTACTTACTTTCGTGCGATCCTTCGCCCTACGAACTTTACCGTGTCTTTACTGCTTCGTAAGTGTTTTTAATAAAAAAGGTAGGTCCTAATAAGTTAATAACGTTTTTAACTCTTTGCCACTATAGCTGTTATTTACGACTTCCGCAGTTTTTTTTCACGTAGCGAACGTCAGATTAATGTATGAGCACGTAACAGCTTGATTTGTGAATACATATATTAAAAAAAAATACATATATTTACGTACAATTGTTTTTTTTTACGTTAAGTATAGCAAATAAATATAATAAATGTTTTAACAAAAAGAAAAAAAAATAAGACTGGGACCAATGTGTCAAGTTTCTGTCACTTTAGTTTGCGCTGTTTGTTTGTCACTGCGCTGTGTCTGGCTTTGTCTAAATGTCTTCATGTTTGGCTTCTTGATAATACGTCAATTCGATTATGGGTCGGTACTCATCATTTAACAATCACAATCTACGATAACGTCCTTTAAATTTGTTAGTTTTTATGTTATAGCGACTTTTCTGGAACAGTTTTAGGGAGGCATCTCAACAAAAACGCGCTGAAATTTTTGTGATGAACGATATATCAATATAAAACATTACACAGAGCTCACGACGTGCGAGTCAGACTCGCATTTGCTCAGTTTTTCACTCCAAACGCAAACGAACAGAATGATTCGTTCATCGTTCATGCATATGAGGCAAACCACAAAAAAGTCTCATCTATGACTGGCAGCTTACAATTTACTAGCGGATTTATAGACGGACACAGAAGAATAACTGTAGACGGACGACGATAATAATTTATGATAGGTACGTCAAATAGGTATTTTTATTGCACATAACATCAGCAGATGTTTGAAGAAAAATTTGTAGAGATATAGAAAGTGATGGAGGCTGCAGAATGTTGATAAAAAGTATGATAAATACGACATCTAGATATCGAAATGAAAAGCGCTTAATTATTTCGCACTTATATGAATCTTATTGGAGTAGATACCTTAAATACTGAATATATTAGTAGCTAGGTTTATGTTAAAATTTAAACAATAATTAAAATTTAATTACAGAAATTACGATTAACTAATATCAGCCAATCATCAATATCTTTATTAACACGAAACTTGTCAAACACATCCCGAAATAAATCTCATCCATATTAAATTTATTAAGCCGTAAATTATTTTATTAACGTGTTATGGTTCTTTAATGATTTATTTCCGCATATAAAATGTCTCACCCACGTAATTTCCCGCCAACATTCGCTTAAAACAGGAACGCAGGAAATCGCATCAGCCGGCATTTCGAGACGGCTGCATCCTATATAACTACGAAAATGCACCCAGACACTTCTATAGGACATCCATCCCTCCCCTTCCGAACCTAGATATATATAACTTAGGCACGCTTACCATGACTAAGGCACAACATTGTTCTTTCATGCCACGAATGGAATTAAAAAAGCAAAAAAAAAAATACACTTACTTTTCGTGGTCCATTCTGCACAATGGTCTCGTATTCTAAACCCTCCGACATCGCTCTCACAATTTATTTAAATCACAATTTTATACACTAAAATATATTTTTTGGTATTTTTACCGGTTTTAACACACGTTTATACAGTTTTGGGTAGAGCCTGCGGAGCGTTCGAACGTCGTACCAGCACTAAATTGAACAGAGATAAATCACTGTTTCCATTAAAGTGTTCGATGGGAATTATCGTTTGAATGAAATTATAACGTGATGCCGGCGGCCGGCCCGGGTGCAGCGACTAATATCACGCCCTCAGCCTCCCTCGCTCTCCAATGAGTGAATACATACATACAAATATACAACTATAGAAAGTAGATAAACATCCAATATCTACGTGTTAAATGTAAGGTACGGTCTGCCTATGACGATCTTGAGTTTGTGTATTATGTATTATGGAACGTTCCGATTCACGTGAGCACTCTTCGTTTTATTTTTGCTACGTACGCTGTTTTCATCAAGAAATAAAATTGTCTATTTCAGAATTCAAATTTGATGACATAAATACCACAGCGTCACCACCAGATCCAATTGTATTTTCAAACTATACAGCTACCCATTCAAATATATCACACAACATAATTATTTTAATGCATTTATTGCGTTTTGGAGTTAGGTGACTAGCACACGTAAGGAATAATTCAGAATCACTCATTCATACTCATCATAATCATCCTAGCGTTATCCCAGTAACAGCCGGGGTCCGCTTAATAGTCTAACCAGATTTGACTGAATATTAGCTTTCCCACAAAGTGACTGCCTGTCTGACCTCTGCAACCCAAAGGGATAGCAATATTACATTGTTAAGACCAGCGTCAGTTCATTCAGAGGTACTGACTCCTCATATCGACTGTCAAAGAACTTCATGACAGCCGGGAGCGACGGCATAACGTGCTCTCCGAAGCACGGGGCAAGTAAATTTACAAAAGTGCGAATTAAATTTACAATTTAATTCGCACTTATGTCATGTACTTTAAAAAGTCAGTGGTGCGCCCCATAGATTCCTACCTGATATCCTTTGTATAGCAATCTATTGGTAGGTATCTCCACTGACCACTAGGATATTGCTACCTAATATACTGATATTATAAATTGAACTAAGTCTGTAGGTATCAGTGGCGTAGGAAGGGGGGGGCGGCGGGGGCGGTCCGCCCCGGGTGCCACCCTTTTTGGGTTGCCACCCATCCAAAAAAAGTGGTAACACCCAAACTTAAGAACTATGTACAAAAACTATAAAACAATTCAGGCACTAGCTCAGCACTACGAGAGTTAGCCCGGAATTGTTAGATATCGATTAAAAAAAGAAAAAAAAGGTCATTCGCCAACTACCGACCCGGGTGCCACCCAGGCTAGCTACGCCACTGGTATACTTACATTTACATAGTTTTACTATTTTATAATAGCTTGCTTATCGGTTTTAAATCTTTATATCTTGTTATAGGGCAATAGGAGCATACCTAGCTGAGTGTTTCCTATAAAATCTTTTCAAGGCAATATTAAGTCAACTATGGTAGGTATACATACACCGAAATGATTTTTTTTTACAATTTTTGTCTCTGTCTGTTTGTTCTCGCTAATCTCTGGAACGGCTGGACCTATTTTGACGGGACCCTCACTGGCCTGATGTACCAAGGAGTAACTTAGGCTAAAAATTAACCGGGTACGCGAAGAAGTTCCCTCAGGGCGCGGGTGAAACCGTGGGAAACAGCTAGTTTATTATATTACAATAAATAACGATAAATAATTATTATAAAACACGTTGCATTTTTCGTGCGGTGACAGATTTGCATATAAAGTGTCAGTCAGCACCTATTTCATCCCGCAGGTGTCGTGGCGGTTAAGAATATAAAGCATTTTTCGTACAAACCAAGTTAAAATAAAGCGATTGATATAGCGGTGGTTTAATGGATGGGTAACCTTGGGATCAGCTAGCAGAGCCTATGTTATCGATATGAAGTATTTTGCAGATTTTTTTCGTGCAAACTACGTTAAGGTAAAGCAATAGACATCACGGTCATTTTATGGATGGGTGACCGGGCTATGAGATTACGGAGAACATGTGAGGGGTTTATAAAAGGGGGCCAAAAATATGGTTATTTTTGAGCTAGGATGCGCCGTTACCAAGATACATAATAATATGTGATAGGTACTTACCTAATGCGAAGGTACTAGGTACTTATTGCATGAAATTAAAATCACACCAGAATCGAATATTACCTTACAACGCATATTTTCTTACGTCTGCCATGTTGTTTGCGTACAATAATTGCTACTTTATTCTGTGATTTGGCCAGATATTGTAAAAAGTTAGTAGATTAGTAGGAATGTGCACATTATTTTAAGTGGTTATAGGTATACATTTCAAAATAATATAAATAATTATAATTAATGAAATTTTCTTTTTTGGTATAAGTAAATTGATGAAATCGCAGATTTTTTAAATCCTTATTTTATTTAAATCTTTAAACAGCATCAAGAATTTCAATGTCTCACTATGCACCATCTTAATTAATATTCATAAGCAAATAAATAAGTAACGAACAAAAAACAAGCACGTGCCAGCCCCCAAAAACATGTACCTAGTTAGGAACTAAGGCGATATACGTAACTAGGTACCGCTCTTCCCGCGTCTCACCTCTTGGCCCCCGCACGATTGACCCGTCTAGACGCGTTCGTCGAACGACTGTATGGATTATTTGACTGTGCTTATACTCAGAGAGAAGAATGACAACTTCATACAAAATTTGTAAGGAAATTTCTCCTTGGCGTCTAGCGCCATCTAATAGTAGCCCACACAAAACTACTGTAAACGTCATATTCCTATATTATAGGTACTCGATTTTGCCGGCGGCTTCGCTCGCGTTTATTCGGGGTTCTCTAGTTATAGTACCAATATCATCTATGTCCGGGGTAACACAAATCTCGTTTATTGGGCGGATACTTCTATATAATATTGTCGTATTAACTGCAAAAAGTATTTACACATACAAACTACTTAGTACTAAGACTTAGTAATACCAATGAATACAGATTTACATATAGATGCGCATTTCTTAAGGATTTCGTGTGCCGATTCCAAATGGTGAGTTGGCGACTGTCGTCAGTGTAATACGTAGTTGGCATCGTTTGCGGACTTGCCGGCGCTGGCGTCGTTCTCCGTCTCTCTTGCTCTCGTAGTTAAGATACACAGGAGGAACGTTCGCCTCTCTTGCACTCATAGAGACAGCTGTCACAGCGCGACTGCCACGCCGCCAAGCGGCAATTTGGGTCACAGAAAGTTTGACTACAGAGCGCCCATAAGAAATGCGCCTCTATGTAAATATCTATGCTCTATGGTAGTACTCAAAATGTTATCCGGTATCAGTGACGTTTCGCTAGAGTGGCCAATATGGCGACTTCTATTTGTCTGTCAGAACTATGAGAATTTAACAAAATACTCGACAATCCGAATTTTGCGAATATATGTTGTCGACTCGAAATCTTTATTTCTTTATGATTTATTATTCAGGAAAGGTTTCGATGGACTCCTAGATGAAATTATTGATAAGTATAAGATTTGACACTGCGATAGCAGCGCAGTCCGTCGGTTCCAATGTGAAACATTCCAAAATCCACAAGTACTTTTTGTAGGTAGTAGAGCCTTGCTGATTTCAGCATGAATGGGCCGGCTCGACCGGGGAAGTACTACCCTCTCACAGAAAATCGACGTAAAGTAACAGAATCTAAACTGTTGCGTTTCGTCGGTGAGTGAGAGTGCCGGAGGCCCTATCCCCTACTCCTTCTCCCTCATCCCACTCCTTATACTATCCCTTGTCCCTACCCCAGGGGCGGCAACGCACTTGTGACTCCTGTGGTGTTACTTGTGTCCATGGGGAATTGCTTACCATCAGGCAATCCGTCTGCTCGTTTTCCACCTTATACTATACAAAAAAAAAAAAACTTACAAATTAAAAATTAAGTAAAATAACATTTTCCAGTGGACTAAATTGTGAATCTAAACCATTCTCAAGTCCCCTTGAACACACACAAAAAAATTCATTAAGACTCAAGAAATATATATATAAAAAATATATATATAAATATATATATAAATAGATATCTATTAGCACAGACAATATAATACCCTCTATTAGCTTATTTACTATGGGTTTAAAATAGGAAGCATTGTATTTTTCGGAGAGTTCCTTGAAGTTAATGTGTATGCCGAATTAGATTTTGTTTTCTATAGAAACTGATTACTAATAAAATCAGCATATCACATCTTCAAAGAAAACTATCAAAATCACAGTTTAGAGTTCAATAACATATGTAACGGGATACGGAAGCGGCGGTAGCCCAGTGGTGTACGTAACGGACTGCCGAGACGATGGTCTCGGGTTCGATCCCCAGGTACCTCGGGCACACACCTCTGACTTTTCGAAGTTATGTGTGTATTAAAAATGTTAATTATCGCTCGCTTAATAATGTGCCCGGTAGATGGCAATAGGCTCGCCCCCTATTACATTGGGACCGAAACATATCTGGCGAAGTGTGGGTGTGTAATACACCTCTGCCTACCCCTTCGGGGATAAAAGGCGTGAAGATATGTTATGTAACATATGTAACTTCATTAATAGTATTTATTTGTTAATAGAGCAATACATTCAAATCTTAAAACAATGTAAGAATCCCTTTTTTAAAACTGGAGTCTATATCTCACAAAATAACACTGGATTTTACAAAAAAAACACTAAAGTGGAGGAACAAGGTGCTCGATTCAACGTTTTTAATGCAGGAGAAATCAAAACAGTAGTCTATATATCGAAATATTGAAAATAAACCGAAATTACAAGATAAACGGTGCGCAAGCGGCGGCAGACATTTTTCTTGTTGACACAAAATTATTAATACAAGTTAAATTTTCAATTATCTTTTTTATACTACAGTTAACATACTTTGCTCTATTAATTAATTACCAAAATATCATTCATAATTATTTCAAAGCGTTTAACATAGTATTTGTAATAAAATAAAATAAAACCTTTTTAATCTTAAGTGTATTTTTCCAGTGGTCATTCACTACATCAGCCATTATATTGCTATCACGTTTCCACAATATCGATGTCTCTGTCGTGATTAACAGCCCACCTATAAAAATCTCGTAGAAGTAGAACCGAGTTGACCGACCCTGATGACAACTGACAAGAGATATGAGATATTATCTTCTTTGTATACTGCTGGACATCTGCTGGATAATATTCGACCGATATTAATACGCCTTTATGGGAGAAACTTAAATGTAGAAATTGTAAAATCATTATTAGCAGAGTAATATCTACTGAACAGTATCTTACATATTTTATTCTGAGACCTCAGTCTCAGAATAATAACTAGCTGTAGTGGGTAGTGTAGTAGGTACAGTCAGCATCAAAAGTCGATGATCACATTCAGATTTTCAAAATCACTGAACATTATATCACCCATTAATCGCTCAACAAGAAAAGCGCCAGTATTGAATGACCATAATTAAAGTTCAAAATTAACTGAACACTACTCGTCAAAGGTCACTGAACACCATTTTGTCAAAAATTGCAGATCGTTATAATATCCGAAAACATCATAAAATTCTAGTCATACAATTCTAGTGTAATGACAGCAACCTCCAAAAATAACTTAACATCATAAATAACAAAAGTTACTGAACATTAAGTACTTTGTTTCGGATACCTACGTAGCGTGTAAATTTATACCAGTGGTTCTCACACTTTTTTTAGGGATGGAACCCTTTTGGAAAACCATCTATTTGGCGGAGCCCTAAAATAGAAAACAGCCGAGTCCTACGTGCATTTTAAAACCATTTATTTTCCTGACATTTTCGTGGAGCCCTGGGGCTCCGCAGAGCACAATTTGAGAATGGCTCACTTATACTATCAAAAGTAGCGGAACTGCAAACTAAAAAAGTGCTCGTTACTATCTTAAGAGTTATAAATCCAATCGTGTCCTATCCAAACTAAATAATTTAAAAAAGATATTAAATGAATGTAAATTTCGAATTTTACTTTCCAAAATAAATCATTTTGTTTATTTTTCATAGTATCAATGAGACATATTAGAAGTGGGTGTTCAAGCGGCAATCACATTTTAAGTCTATTTTTCAAAATAAGCTGGCAAGCACGATTATAAACATAAGCATATTCCGCTTAAAAATTATTCAGTCGACGTCATGCTTTCTACATTACGATTGAACAGGAGATCATTGCGGTTGCAATTATTTATCATCTATAAATATTTGCGCTTTTCTATGTTATGGCGTCGGGACGTGACGATCCAACTGCCCACTGGAGGAGTTACTTTGACTCGTCATAGTATCTCCCCCAGCGCAAGCAGTCAACCGAAAGATGGTGGTCAAACCATCCGAACCTGGCGGCAGAAAATCCCAAGATACTAGATGGGCAGCAGCGTCCAGCACCAAAGACTTCTGCCACTGCGATCGCCAATACGCCTGCTAAGCGTGGCGATTACGGCAAATCCCCTCCTTTGGGGGAGGCCTATGTCCAGCAGTGGACGTCGTTTGGCTGATGTGATGAAATATTGTATTAGCTTAATACATTATAGTTTTGTAAAAAATTATACATGATAATAGTTTAATAATAATTAATCACATTAGTTTATCAAATGTAACGACCTCCTTTAATTAGTTGTTGGACTTCACTGGCCGTATTAAGCGAATGACTGGTGACAATAAAAAAGATGTTATGCTTTTTTACTATAACCAAACTATAACTTTGTTAAGCGACTTTTGAAAGGTGATGGTCACCTACTTATGCCCCTTTTATGATAATCACTCATTTCTGGCGCTTGTCATGTTGAGCGATTTAGGTATATTAAAGTGTACAGCGATTTTGAAAATCTTAATGTGGTCATCAACTTTTGATGCTGACTGTACCTCCCTGCATTTTTGTCAAACCTGATGGCCTATGTTGTAACTTCCTTTCAGGAAAAGAGACCTATTTAAGACAGTCGGCCAATTTATAAAGAAAGCTAATAAAATTATAAATTGCTGTTATGAACAATCTGCTGCACACCCATCTCAAAACTCGAACGCACAACAATCAGTACACGAATAAATGTTGAAATGCTCTTCATATTTTCTCGACAATAACGATAAAAGTATCTAGAAAACAGAATTTATTGCAAAATAAACAATTATTTAAAAAGGCCATTGCACAGTGTCTTTGGGGGATGGGCTTTCATTTTGAGTTGAGCTCTGAAATTGAATTACAATATGAAGAGTTAGAAACTATGCGTTCAGTAACAGACAACGAAACGTAATTGTCAAAATGACATTTACTGTCAACACTGTGTTATTTGTTTTCGAGGTATAATAAATACAGGTTTGAGGTTATATTCTTTATCAAAGCCCAACTGAAATTAAGTTGAAATGACTGAACCAAAAAAATTTACATTAATAAAACAAGGTGCAGAGGCAAAGTTGTATAAGTGCTTTTACCTCGGGCAACCAACATTACTTAAAGAAAGGTTTGTGAAAAAATACAGGCACCCCGATTTAGATGCGGCTATATCCAAAGAGCGGCTTAAAAATGAGGTGCGTGCTATAGCAAAATGTCTTGAAGTGAATATTAGAACACCAAGACTGCACATAATCAAGTTTGAAAAGCGACAACTTTACATGGAATACTTCCGAAACAGTGTTACTGTAAAAGATTTTATAAAAAATCATGTCACACATGAACCTGATGACAAGAATTTGGCGTTAATTGTAAAACTGATTGGTGAAACAGTAAGAAAAATGCATGATAATCAAATAATTCACGGTGATTTGACTACATCCAACATGCTCATTGCTGCCACTAAAGAAAAAGAGTTAGCTGAAGATTTTATACAAACAGGAGATTTTGAATTTGTTATGATTGATTTTGGACTATCATACGTAGAGTTGAGAGCTGAAGACAAAGGTGTTGACCTGTATGTATTGGAACGAGCGCTATTAAGTACACACAATGATCATCCAGACTTATTTAACAAAATATTAGATGTATACAAGGGCTACAGTAAACTGAATACTAATGAAATTATTAACAAGTTTGAAGAAGTCAGAGCCCGGGGAAGGAAGAGAACAATGATTGGATAAATTAAATTTACTTAAGTCATAAAATGTTGAATAATATAAGAATACTTTTTTAATCTGATTCAAGCATTCTGTATATTCCATAAAAATCATTTATCAGTACATATAAGTTGCCTATAAATTCAAGAGTTCATAACTGAAACAAATTTGTGGATACTTAAAAATAGTGGCACTGTAAAGACTACTCTCCTGCTGATATCTAATTGCATTTACAATTCAATTGTATTAAAAGATTAGACTTTGTAATTCAATAAAACTTACACATAACTGACACCTTGTGTAAATAACAAAAATAGTTGTAATTTATATAAATAAATTTAATTGATGTGTCTGTCTGTGATTTCATAATAACTTTTCTGAAGTGTACTATTGACCTGTAGTACAGGTTTCTTGTGGCAAGGAAATGGTAGAGCGGGAGAGATGTTACCTTTCTCTTTCCAATCCCAGGTTCGGGTGACATTACATATTATAGTGCAGGATGATGTCTGGTCATCATAGGGTGAAGGCCTGTGGACAGAGTGAATGGGCCGCTGGTCTTTCATAACTAGGCTGAGGAGGAGGCGCTGGCACCCTGCCTACGTGGGCCTCCCAAAGTCATGATCATTGTACTAGGGTTGTCCTAGTAAAATCCAAGACTGTTGCTCAAGGTCCGCTTACTAGTCTAACCAGATTTGACAGAATAACAGCTTTGCCACAAAGTGGTTTTTGTTTCACCTAACCAACCCGAAGGATAGCGATAGGGCTTCAAGCTTCAACTAAGATAAAGGCAAGCGATCATTAATATCTAAAGTCTAATGCGGCACATAACCAGTCAGCGGTGCGCGCCGTGGATTCGAACTCGATACCATCTTCATCATCATTTCTTCCAGAGTAGGTTCTCTTTTCGAAACTTTGGGAGGAAAATACATAGGTCCCTACTTGCCAATCGCCCGGCGAGTACGCGGCAAAATACGCTATCTGTGATTCATGTAGCCTCATCGCAACTAGGCGTCGATGGACACCGCGGTGCTTCTAACGCGGACCTAAATATCATACACCCGCAAATAAATACATCATTGCGTCCGATAACATGGCGCTTGCAATCTTTTAACAATATATCGAATTCTCGATACAACAATATGTGGTATCCCGATTAGCCTAACATCAGTGGATAGCAGCATTTCAGTGGATTATATACGTTAATCTTGTAAAAGTTTGGTCGTTGGCTAAAAGTAAAGAAACCAAAAAGAAACGGAATACGGAACGCAATCCTTCAGCTGTCAATCAATTCTGTCATCAGCGTTGCCAGATCTACGGATTTGTCCGTAGATCTACGGATTTTTGGTCTTGTCTACGGACCTACGGATTTTTCTAGCAAATCTACGGATATTTGTTCGATTTCATTCACCCGACGCATACACGCAAAATTTTTTTTATTTTCAATATGTTTAATATATACACATTGAAAATATTTTTTTTTGCGTAATATGAAACGTAACTCAACAAAAAAGTAGTCCTGCGACCTGCATTTCTATGATAAGTTATCATAGAAATGCAGGTCGCAGGACTACTTTTTTGTTGAGTTACGTTTTATATTACGCAAAAAAAATATTTTCAATGTGTATAGATAACTTGTGCGTAATACAATACCTACATCATACCATAGATAAGTCCAAAGAAGACTATTTAGTTGATTATAGCGACTAACGTAACGAAAGAACTAAAAATATAGGAATAACAAACGGAATGATGACGATCATTGTACTTTGTCTGTCATTGTCAATGTCAACTTATAGGTTTAGAAAAAAAATGTTCTTACGGTTGGGTTGACTAACTACGACGACTCCGTGTTGTTTTCTTGTTGCCGAATAGAAAATCATCGTAGGATTTTTCGTTTATTTGCACTTAAATGGAAAATAGTAGTAGTGAGAGAAGCAAAGAGGGAGCATTTTAAATTATTTAATTAAAAAATGTATGATACAAAAAGGTTACAGTTACAGAGAATGAGATTCAGAGTGACACCGACAGTAATTAATAATGATTGAATATAATCTATTCAATCATTATTACTGCCGCCGTGGTCCAGTGGATAGCGTATGGGACTGCTGATCGGAGGTCTCGGGTTCGATTCCCGGGTCGGGCAAAAGTGTTACTGGGTTTTTCCGAATACTCAGTAGCAGCCCGGAGTCTGGTGATGTGCCCGGTAACAGCAATAGGTTCGCCCCCTATTACGTGGGACCTACAAATTCATGGCGAAATGTGGTAATATTTACACCTCTGCCTACCCGTTCGGGGATACAGGCGTGAGACTATAAATAAATAAAAAATAAATCATTATTAATGACTGTTGGTGTCAATCTGATTCTAAAAAAATAAACATACATACATACATCTCGTCACGCCTTTTATCCCCGAAGGGGTAGGCAGAGGTGTATTTCTACACCCACTTTTCGCCAGATATACTTTAGTCCCACGTAATAAGGGGCGAGCCTATTGCCGTACCGGGCACATTTCCAGACTCCGTGCTGCTACTGAGAATTTCGTGACAGAAAAACCCAATAACACTGCCCGACCCAGGAATCGAACCCGGGACCTCGCGATCCCACGCGCACATTTATGCCGCGAGACCAACGAGGCAGCCATATAGGGTTTGATGTCGAGTTTTCCGTCTCTACGCAAAAATGGTATTTGCATCGTGTTATCCCTTAGTCGCCTCTTACGACACCCACGGGAAGATAGGGGGTGGTGTCACTTGTATTCTAAGCCGTCAACCACACGGCAAACAAAAAACAAAAATAAAATAAAAATAAATAACAAAAAAATGTCTTGACCTTTGTTTTTTCGATTTTCTCACCGATTTTTGAATTTCTTTACCAACAAGGAATTTGGCTTCAGGTTATTCCATCTATAAATCATGTTTAAAAAATGTCCGTAGATCTACGGATTTTTATAGAGGCAGTCTACGGACATCTACGGATTTTTGGGCGTTGACCTACGGATTTTTAAAAATTGTATCTGGCAATACTGTCTGTCATTGCTGTCAAATCAATGAGCAGTCTCAAAATAACCTAAAAATTGCATTTAAATTATTGTTACTTACAAAACATTGCATTTAATTTTCAAAATGAGAGGCCATATAACAAATTTAGCCAGAATTATATCGCAAAATAGTTATACGAAATGTTTACTATTGAAAAGTAAGTAATTATTTATCTTAAATGTCGCTTTAAAATCCACTCAAATTCCTTGTGGTATAAACAAGTGCATTTTGGTATCTTTTCCAGGGTTTTTGAGCACACAGGAGGCTATAGACCGACGCTATCATCTATTCACACTCGAAAAGAAGCGCCAGCATGAAAAAGTTGGTCGTATTGAGAAAATCGAAGTCCAATATAAAGGCTTACCCAATGACTGCACACTGGTTATGAATAAAGATATATCTACACCGTACGATTGTGCTAGACGTAAGTAATATTGCATCTAGACTAAATTATAAGCCCCTAAACATTACTACACATGACATAATACTAAGTATTCATTGAATATAAGATCAAATCAAAAAGGTTAAGGCTAGGCATATTCAAATCAATTCATTTATTCCAGACCAACATAGAGTGTTAGTTAATATGTAAATAATATAAGTAAACAATAGTACACATACATAATATAACATCACAAGTAAATACACAGAGTTTAGTTTATTATATTCTCTGTTGTTCATAATTTCTTACTGTATTATATTTATTATAGAACAAAACTTTGTCTGTGACTAAATCTGTTGCTTGTTGTTTCCAGATCTGGGTGAATGGCACATGGAAAGTAGCGCTCTTGCGCTGCTAGATGGTACAGTGTACTGGGACATGCACAGACCACTCACTGAGAACTGCACTTTAGAAGTGAGTAACACATTATGTATCAAAGAATATTAGATTCTGTAGCGAATGTTAGTTGGAGGCTTAAATTCCATGTCTGAGCTAAGTTACAATATTTCTAAAGCTACTTTAGTCCTAAATTACCTACCACACGATTATAAAAAAAAAGTTATATAATATTTGGATGTTCATTTGTCATGGTGGCTTTCTGACACAAGTGCAAAGTCTTGACTTATAAAGTTGTTATATTTATGTAATAAAATTTGAAATGTGCTTGAAATCTGAGTGGGGTGACTGAACATACTGCTGTGTAAAGATTGATGATGATGTTTTGAAAGTTATGTATACATGTATTACACTGATAATTATTATTTGCTTATGGTGTAGGAAACATAGTGTGAAAACCTGATTGTCTGAGAGTTCTTCAAAATGTTCTAGCACAGCATTTTAATTCAATATTCACTTGCAACCCACTGGTGTGAATTTTGACTGGGTCCAGTGTATAGCAATGCTGATTCTTAGGATAAATAACACAGTTTTAAGTGCCACTACTTACCACAAGAGAATCTGAGCTTTAAACCAATATTTTCGGTGCCCCTTTTTTCCTAAGATGCGTCGAACGTATCTTCGGTCGCGTTTTTTCCGTCAAATGAGTCGGTACACATCTGACGGAATATGCGTCGAGTGTATCTACATCGGTCGCGTCTATTCCGACAAATTAGACCTGCTACATTACGCGTCTAGTCAATTTCTGCGTTCAGCAACTACAACGCGGTTGCTTTGTATGACATTTAATTTTAAAACGTCGCCCAACGCGTCAGTCTAAATTCACGTGGTGCGTGGTGCACGCGACGTCGACTGATAATGCGTTGACGGAAACGGAATGGACGCTGTACGCTAGAGGTACTAACGGATCATCGGTCAGGTGTGAAAGGTTGAATGTTTTTTTGTATATATTTGTACGCGACCGATAATACGCGACGCATTTTCCGTCAGATATGTTCCGACCCTAAAAGGTGGGACTCAATATTGGAATTTTTGTTTGTTGGGTCAGAGCTTATGCTATTTTGGAAACCACTGTTCTAGAGAGATGTGTGAATATTGCCTCTTGGCCATTAATGGCCTGACACCTCTAAGATTATACCTAATCAAGAATATTATATTGGTATTTTCTTTTTCAATGACTTGGTTGCTATATCAGACAAGATATTGTTGCCCTCAAGTTTGTGTAGTTTGAGTAAAATCGTTATTAACTGATAATTAACATCTAATACACACCTAACTTTGAAGTCAGTGCCAAGTCTCATTTCAATGTGAGATGTACTAGTAGTAGTTATAGGTATTACGGATTCCCTCTAGGCTATCACCTGCTACTAATGAAAAAGACGGAATATTGATGTCTTAAATTACTTTTTCAGCTCCAAAACTTCTCAGTAGCAGAGCCGCAACAAGTGAACAAGGCATTCTGGCGTACATGCTCCTTCATGCTCGGTGCGTGCGCGACTGTCGCCTTCAAAGACACCGTGCCTGTTAAACTGCACAGCTTCCCTGGACCGGATAGTGAGTTTTGCATAGTTATGTAGATACTGCGGGGGCCGTGTAGGTAGGTACTGCCACAGTATCACTTATTCTGTCGCCAACTTTTAATGTACAAATGTGCAGTACGATGTTCCAGTTTGAATGGTACTGTTATTACTGGGCATTAGAAGACTTAACTCTATATGACTTGAGGTAGACGGCAGCTTGGCTGTGTTTCTGACATGGCCAATATCTATGGGCGGCGGTTGCCGCTTACCACGAGGTGAGCCGTCAGATCGACTGCCCTCTTTCTGCCACGACAAAAGTCCACTAAATTCTAATTTAATTTAGGTATATAGTTTACTTTATAGTTGGTTTACCAAATTTTCCTAAGGAGCCTCCATGGAGAGTGAGGTGGAATGAATGAGCTTGCCTCGTCTTTTGCTTCTTAAGAAAAAAATAAGAGTAATATTATTTATTACACAGTTCGCAGCGGTTCCTTCATCTACGACATCGACCTACCGACCCTGTCGGACTGGCAGCCGACCCAACAAGAACTGATCACACTAGCGGCTGAGTATGTGAAGCTTGTGCGAGAGAACAACCCTGTGGAAAGACTCGAGGTCGGGGAGGCACTGGCGCTTGAGATGTTTGTGGATAATGAGCACAAGACTAAACAGATACCGAGCATAGCTAGGAATAATGGTGAGTTGATTGTTTATGTTCCTAGGAATAATAAAATAGTTCCTAGGAATAATAGATTTTTTGTGATACAGAGGAAATAACATACATACATAGACTCACGCCTGTTTCCCGGAGGGGTAGGCAGAGACTACGGAACGCCATTTGCAACAATCCTGACATACCTCTCTTGTTTCATTCACTCATGCAAGCTCTTCTGTTTAGGGTACTTCTGACCTGTCCTTTTTTTAGAATGTCTCCAATCTGGTCAGAGAACGTCCACCTAGGTCTTCCCCTTTGTCCTGTCCCATTCACACTTGCCTTATATATCTTCTTTGTCAGTCTTTCGAAATAAATACAAAAAATATATCATCTCAATTTTATTAATCAATCATTTTACATGACTGTGGTCTTCGCATCATCATCCTCTGATGATGCGAAGACCACATGTAAATTGTTTGATACATATTCTAACAACCTGTTACTCTGCTAGGCACGGGCCTCTTCTCACTATGAGAAAGTGCAACTTGGCAGACTTCATGGCTTTGGAGAATGTTATGGAGTTTTGTCAGACAGTACATGCAGGATGACTCACGATGTTTACCTTTACCGTTCCGAAAAGTCAGTGCTGCGCGCCGCGCATTGGGACCCTAAACTATATTAACGGTACTTTTGTGTTTTTCAGGAAAAGTGACGCTGTACAGGGTGGGCAAACACGTGGACATCTCGAAAGGACCAATGATCAGTCACTCCGGACAAATCGGAAGAGTCGCTCTCGCCTCCGTTCATAAACTAAACGGTACGTACCCCATATTTAAAAAGGTTCTATGTCTTATAGACGAGAAAGTAGACCATTTGTCGGTTACGTTATTTAAATTTGCACACCTGATGAGGTTGAATATGGCTAAATGGACTCAACGAAACTGTAACATCTTTTGTACACCCATTTTCATGCAAATAAATGATTTATGATTATGATTTGTTAGTCTGTCAAAAGTGGTTGGTAGAGGTGACCACCTGAAAGGTAGCAGGACTTTACGGCGTAAAGTAAAGGCGTAAAGTTTACGCCCCGTTCTTACGTCAGAGATAGTGGCTGCAGATGAACACCTAAAAGTTAGTTGATCAATTCTTCAGAGGTGGTGGGTTGAAGTGACAACTGAAAATTACCACATCAATGCTTAAGATGTGTTGTGTGTGTAGGTGACAACCAGAAAGTTAGCAGTAAAGGTGGTTCAGACACACGGGCTTGCTTTTTTAGCATTATTAAAAAATCCCGCTAGTTGGTTATATTTTGGCATAATAGTATATTACAATAAACAACAATAAACATATTTATTTAATAACCACAGACAAACACTTCAATTTTATTTACCTCAATAAAATACTTCAATACTTTATAAGTGCAGGTTCTGGCGATCAGGATTTGAAGCAGCTCTACAGGTTCCAAGGTGTGGCGTTACCAAAGGGAGTTATGTTGAACCATTTCGCGTTCTCCATACTCACGGACAGAGCTAAGAAACTGGTCAGTATATCACGTACTAGCTTTTGACTGCATGTATACCGTAGTGGTATAGACGGTCGAGTGTTATGAGTTCACGCCTTTTATCCACGAAGGGGTAGGCAGAGGTGAATTACACACCCACACTTCGCCAGTTATGTTTCGATCCCAATGTAATAGGTGGCGAGCCTATTGCCATCTACCGGGCACATTATTAAGCGAGCGATAATTACCATTTTTAATACACACATAACTTCGAAAAGTCGCATATGCCCGAGGTACTTGGGGATCGAACCCGAGACCATCGTCTCGGCAGTCCGTTACGTAAACCATTGGGCTATCAGGATTGCAACAAAAATTTGCCTTTATCCGAGGTTTCAGATATTATTTTGATTTACCGCTTTTTGTAAGAGTGACTTCACATAAATTAAATATTAATCCGAATCCTAGTTTTACTTGTATATGGAGTAGTATAGTCTATACTTTGAAATATGATTGAAGCTACTCAACCTTCATACAAAAATTTAAGTTTGACATGCCTGTATGTCTGCGGCATAGTAGCTCCTAAACGAAGAGACCGATTATGATGCGATTTTTTGCTTGAAATCTAACGTGACTGTGATGGTTCTTAGCTAGAAAGAAAAAATAACCCCCCCTTTTTCGCCGCAGTCGGGTAAAAAGATCGTATTGCTTTTTAAAAGACCGGCAACGCACTTGTGACTCCCGCAACACCAGTGCGGGTGTCCATGGGCGGCGGTAATCGCTTAACATCAGGCGATTCGTCTGCTCGTTTGCCCCCTATCTTACAAAAAAAAACGAAGGTAGCCACAATAATTTATCTATATCGCAAATTATCAAATATGTTCAATTCATAATTTAAACATCTTTTATCTTCCACAGAACACTGCAAGATCTCCTTTAAAATCTGTAGAACGCGAAGATTCAGACAGTTTGAAACACGAAGTGCGGGCGTGAATACAACTCTATATTGTATAGTTTAAGTAGTTTGATAGTGCTATTGTAAGTTATTACACGTTTTAAGATGTTCACATTGTTTTAATTATTAATCCTGTGTATTTAAGGTCCGTGTGGTGACGGATTAAGAATATGGATTGTCACCACCCCATATCATCCCATGGGTGTCGTAAGAGCCGACAGAGGGAGCATATTATGCAGAGAACAGCACTGTAAGAGAAGGAAAACTTGATACAAACCCTATACCAACCCGTTTGGCCAGCGTGGTATAGTAGGCCAATTCCTCATTTCAAAGGAGAGGCCTAGTCCAGCAGTGGACTGTTAAAAGCTGATGATGATGATATAAGGAGTGGAATGATGGAAGTTACTTGAACAGTAATAGCTAGTATCCATGTGGTGACGAATTAAGAATACAAAATGTCAACACCCCATTTCATTTCGTGGGTGCCGTAACTGACGACTAAGGAAAATAAAAAAGCAGACTACTCACTGTGCGAAGACACTGAAAACTCAACGTCAAAGTCAAAATCATTTATTCATTTAGGCCACAAAGTGACGCTTATGAACGTCAAAAATTAAAGTTAATTACTAGGTGATTCTACATTTACTGCCACGTTCGCAATGCAATAGGTAGAACCACGAGAAAGAACGGGCAATAAAACTCGTGGCCACTCCTTTTAACTGCCAGTATAATGGTTTTACATGTTATCTTTGTAAGAAGCTGCAACTGTTTAACATTGTGAGTTATCTACTAATGCAAATTTTTATTGTTATTGATATCATACTCAAGCAGAGGCGGCTCGTGAAAGATTATATTGGATGTTCACTAAAAAAGAAGATGAAACTGCTTACAATTTATTTTGTGAATGCTTTTACAATTAACAGTAAGATGTGCTAAATCATCGATACCTATCTGAACCGTCCACGCAGTATCAACTCCAGCGCCACTAAACAAAATACCTACACGGAAAAGAAAACGGCTTCTTACTTCCTTCGCATTTTCGCAACCACATAACCAAAGCGTTTTATCATATTGGTCTTTTTTTTTAAGTTTTTTTACAGATTTTTATAAAGTTCTAACTATCTATCTATATCGTCATGCCTGTCTCCCATTGGGGTAGGCAGAGACTATGGAACGCCACATGCTTCGGTTCAAACATACCTCTTTCGCTTCCTCGACCTCATCATGCATGCGCGTCGGTTATGGGTACTTTTAATTTGGCCCATTTTTAGTACGTCACCTATTTGATCGGCGTACGTCTGCCTAGGGCGTCCCCTACCGACATTTCCATTCATTCTCGCACAATACACTCCTTTCGTATTTCTTCTTTCATCCATCCGTTTATAAAGTTTACGCTGTTATATTCCATATTAGTTACACAATGTAACTGTCTTTCTTAAACATATACACACAATCACATACAATTAACAATATTTTAAATTCTTTTCTAATTACCAACGCACTTGCAGAGAAATGTTTTGCTTTTGTTTACATTCAAATGATACCGGCAAAACACTACCGTAAAATGGGGTGAATAGAAATCGTGGGGTGAATAGAAAAAAGTCCGGAAGTTTGATATTGTTGACTGTAGTTTGTTATTAGCCTTTTATCGAATGTTTTTCTCTATGATTTTCTACGTGGCAACATGTTTTTTATAGGCTCGCCACCCACAAATTTACGTCAAGTTGAAATTTCATATAGATTTAAGCGGTTAAAGTGAAGGTATGAAAACTAGTAGTTTTTGCTGTTTATAAACTTTCTATAAACATCAAGTTATTGGTTGTGTTCCCCCTGTAGATGTATTATTCGATACATACATTTCTCATCTTTAAGAAAAACGAAGATTGGTGTCCGTTTTTGATTATTTTACATTATATTTCTATTAAAATTGAGATGCTGGCTATTTTGTTCGAATTCGAGGTGAATAGATACGGGAAGGGGGTTAATAGATACGCCATTGGGGGTGAATAGAAACGCGTGGGAGGTTAATAGATACGAGTGGGGGGTCAATAGAAATATGTTTTTAGGGTTGTCAATCGAGGTTAGTTCATCATACGCACCTTTTTGTCAGTTAACCATTGAAAATATTGTTTATATGTAGGCAGGTGCCTACCTGTATGATTAAAGAGGTAAATGTTGATATCTGGTTTATTAAAAAAATACATAGTTGTCTGATTAATGACAATGTTGATATATTGAATAAAAGTGTAAGTTGATTTTGACAGCCCTAGCGTTTTTTCTCTATTCACCCCCTTCCCGTATCTTTTGACCCCTGTTTCGAGGTAAATAGAAAACGCTTACTTTTTCTTAATTTACTAATTAATGTCCTGTTTTTACTAATTTGTAGCACAAATATTGAGTAAATTACAACTTAACTCATGATTTCAAAATGCTTCAATAATGACTCTCATTCAAAATATCTAATAAAATCGATGTTGAAGTTGAAATCTGTGTCTATTCACCCCATTTTACGGTATTTAAAAAAAACGGCGCATACGTTTTAATTTTTCTTCGTGACAAATGGTCATATCATGTAGTCGGGTAATATATTCGCGCATGCGCACTTCGTCAAGCTAGCCAGGAGCGGCGCTCCGTACCTATTTGCCTTATTTCTCATACAAATCTTTTGTCTCACGCGCCCAGCGCAAAGAACGCTCTCTCTTTCGCACTCATTACATTTCAGTATTAAGCGTTGTACTAAGGCTGGTTTCAGAGTGACGCGCGCGGCTCGCGCCGTTGGCCAGCGCGTCTCAAACAGCGCGTTTGGCGCGCGGACCACTGTGAAACGAGTTCGCGTTTCTCATTGCAATGTATGAAGTTTCGACAGCGCTGGCCGCCGGCGCGCGTCTCACACGCGGCGCGTTTGAACTGCGTGACTATGAAACGCTACTACTAATCTAGTGTAATTGGAAGCGGGTCAAACGCGTGACTCTGAAACCAGCCTAAGCTTTCGTCAACGAAGAGCGCTGTTATGAGCGCTCCACTCAACAAAAATACCTACCTATGTACATATGTTTCAAGAGTGTTGACAAAATTATGATAAACAGTTTTGTAGTCAAATACTTATTTGTAGATATGCATTATAGAAAAGAGACTAGGTGTGTATTAAAATATTGAGCATGTTTTTGGGAGTTCACTGCTCCAGCGCTGCTTTGAACGAGCCGCCACTGTACTCAAGCAACAAATTATGTTCATTAGGTAAGCCTCCCAAAGTAAATATGGTGAAACAGGAGCATCCGCTTACGTCTTTTATATAGGCAACTCGCGAACATGACTGTTCAGAGCTATGGTCGAACAGTATGTCCCAGAAAGTTACAAAAACTTGCAGCAATCCCTGCACCAACTCGCCTGGCCAGCGTGGTACAGTAGGCCTAATCGTCCTATGTCACTGTTATTGTTACTGTGTAGCAA
Organism: Euclidia mi; assembly: GCA_944739405.2. Classification (NCBI taxonomy): domain Eukaryota; kingdom Metazoa; phylum Arthropoda; class Insecta; order Lepidoptera; family Erebidae; genus Euclidia; species Euclidia mi. The sequence continues at coordinate 3,992,618 of OX123206.2, forward strand.
ATTAAAGAGGCTAAGTTCAGCAGTGGTCTGTGATGAAAGGCTGTAGAGGAATAGGCCAACGGAGAAATCGAAGGACTTTTTTCGTCACGGTGGAAAATCATACAGTTTAGCGGGTCTTAATCGCTTAAAATTAACTTATGGACTAATGACTACAGAATAGACTACTGTCATTAATTGAAAAACACAAAATCCTAAGAAATGCACAATTCGGATTTCAAAAAAACAAATCGACAACTTTGGCTTGTTTTAGTCTTTGTAAAACAATCGTTGACGAAACCGATGCGGGCAAGCGAGTGGCAGTCGTTTTCTTTGATATGTCGAAGGCCTTCGATTTTGTTTCCCATAGATTATTATTATCAAAGTTAGAGCGGTGTGGTATTCGCGGCCCGGCATTAAATTGGCTTAAATCTTACTTAAGCAATAGAAAACAACGTGTAGAGATTTCAAAAATAAATAAACATAACGAACTAACTAATTATAAATCCCAGTTTAAATCTAACAATACCGGTGAACCACAAGGGAGTGTCTTAGGACCCCTTTTATTCTTATTATATATAAACGACCTCCCTGAAGTGGTAAATAGTCCATGTACACTTTTTGCGGACTACATATCGGTAATTATAACTTCCAAAAATAAATCTGACATAAATTAATACACAAGTGACATTAATTCAATCAACAAGCAATTGGTTAAATCTTAATAATTTGAATGTTAATATTTTAAAAACAAAAATAATACAATTTACAACATACCGTAGCCACCAATATAATTTAAATATAAATTACAATGGCCAAGTTACATCTCAAGCTGATGCAACTATATTTTTAGGGATAGTCCTGCATAGCCATATGTCATGGAAAGCTCACATAGACAAAAATTGTTGCATGCTAAATAGATTTGTGTTCGTCCTCTATTCATTACGGAAAACTTCTTCAGAATGTACAGTGCTAACGGCATGCCATGGTTACGTCGTTTCATCGTTGCAATATGGACTTACTCTATGGGGCAATTCTTCAGACTGGTATAGAGCATTTCTAGTCCAAAAGAAGTGCGTAAGGGCAATTGGTGGCATCCCCCCTTGGGAATCCTGTAAGCCTTTGTTTAAGAAATTTAAACTGTTAGCCGTTGCCAGTATGTATATCTTGGCATGTGTCAAATTTGTTTTTGGATTCATCTCAAGAACCAGCCGGTCAGGATTCCTAGTGTTTCTTGGATATTTATCTTTTGCCTTGGTGAAAAGGTTTGGATGCGTTTTGACGAAGATTGATATTTCGAAGATGTACATACAGTATAAGGTAAGTATGCCTAAATTTTTAAAATGGGGTTTGCATGACTCATCTGGAGCAATCCCAACTATGGCTCTTATGCATCGTTTTTGTGTTATGAAACATCTATTAGCTTCTGGAGAGTTACCCCACAATATTAAACCATATCTTAGCACAGAACTGACATAACCATGATAAGCTAACAGGGTAGTCTCTTTTGTGGAGGTGTTCCTAAGCTTACTTAAGACATAAACAAATTTATTTATTTTGGTACATGTAGCATCAATGTGTGGTTTCCAATTGACATTCTTATCTAGTGTTATTCCCAAAAATGTTATCTGATCTTTCTCACAAATGCTTATATTATTAAGGTTCTTAGCTACTGATCGAATATTTTGAAATAGTATATAATTAGTCTTATTTAAATTTACATTCAGATTATTACATTCTAGCCATTTTGTCACCCTAAGGATCGTCTCATTTATTTGGTCACTAAGATAAGTCAAATTGTTGCATGTCAAAATTATGGAAATGTCATCTACAAATAGAATACTTTTATAATGTGTTATGTCAGGTAAATCATTGATATATAAAAGGAATAACAGCGGGCGTAATACACTGCTTTGCGGTACTCCGAATTTGTTCACTTTGAATGGCGAGCTACTGATCGTTAAGGCTGAGTCGTGTTCTATATATGGCATGTCTACCATTTGTAAACGGTTCTTCAGGTATGATTCAATCCATGATAATGCTTGTCCCCGAATTCCATACTGTTCCAACTTCCTTTTTATCAATGCTAGTGACAATTCTATGAATTAAATTGAAAGCTGCTGAAGTTGTGGACTTTCCCCGTTGAAATCCATTTTGTTCAGGTTTTATTATATTGAATTTATTTAGAAACGAGGTCAGGCGTGAGTGCATCGCCTTTTCAAATATTTTGGATCGTGGTCGCGGAGAGATGCAATTAAGACCTGCTAAATTATTCCGTATGATGTATACGTCGCAGGGATTTTACAAAATCCGTGATATAATAATTTCACTAGTGACATTGTAATCACACAGATAATAGTAAATTGTTCGTATTACTTACAATTTAACGGGCTATTTTCAGTGCTATTATAATTTCACTAGACCGATACAGTGAATTGGAAAGGCAATGATATTTTGACAATAGCACTGGTTTAAGAAAGCCGTCAGATTATCAGAGCGATCGCTGATTGGTCCGTTTTCGTTACCAGCTGTATTTAACGATAGAGTTAGGAAATAAGAGACAGTTCTTAAAAATCATTTTTTAAATTTTGCTGCTAGGTATAGCAATGTCTTTTTAGTTAAATTGATGGAGCCTTGCTTCACAGGGCTACTATTTTTGGATATAAAGCCACAGGAAAACCTAACATAACCTATTAAGTTGCCCGAGTAGACGAAGTTATTTTCTTAAATAAATAGATCGTGATTTTCGAAATGAAGGTCGGTATCAGTTTCGTCGTCTTAACAGGATATGTTAGGTTTTCTTGTGGCCCTGAACATAAATATAGGAGCCCTGGTACTCAGGGCTCCGTCAACTTAGCTCATAAACATCTATCAGATTTGGTCACTGTAGTACATTCGTAAGTCTGTGCGACTGCTTAAGTCAATTGACCAATCAGAACACGCTGAGCTCCCGCGACAAACTCAATTCATAATAAAACTACTTTTTCATACATACATACATACATAACGTCACGCCTTTTATCCCCGAAGGGGTAGGCAGAGGTGTATTTCTACACCACTTTTCGCCAGATATACTTTAGTCCCACGCAATAAGGGGCGAGCCTATTGCCGTACCGGGCACATCTCCAGACGCCGTGCTGCTACTGAGAATTTCGTGAAAGAAAAACCCAATAACACTGCCCGACCCAGGAATCGAACCCGGGACCTCCCGATCCCACGCGCACATTTATGCCGCGAGACCAACGAGGCAGTCGTATAGGGTTTGATGTCGAGTTTTCCGTCTCTACGGCAAGATGGTATTTGCATCGTGTTATCCCTTAGTCGCCTCTTACGACACCCACGGGAAGATAGGGGGTGGTGACACTTGTATTCTATGCCGTCAAACACACGGCAAACTACTTTTTCATAATATCACTATTGCGGACCTAGATTATTATCATATCACTATTGTGGCCTAGTGAAATTACAATATCACTGAAAAGAGCCCGTGAAATTATACAAATCAGTCGTTATTGACCACAATCTGTGTAATTATAATTTCACTAGTAAAATTATAATATCACGTTTTTGACTAAATCCCTGAGACATAATTATATAAATAGCAAAAGTTTAAAATCGATTATTGTCATGGTGGAAACCCAAATTACGGGCTCATCTTTGCATAAGGGGTGTGTGACTCTCACTTACAACGAGGCCTGTGGACGGACACCACGGTGGGTTTAGTCACTCACATTTCTTAAGCATTTCGTGTGCCGATTCCAAGTGGCGACTGTCGCCAGTGTAGTTCGTAGTTGGCGCTGGCGTCGTTCTCAGTCTCTCTTGCTATCGTAGTTAAGATACACAGGAGGAACGTTCGTCTCTCTTGCACTCGTAGAGACAGCTGTCACAGCGCGACTGCCACGCAGCCAAGCGGCAATTTGGGTCACAAAAAGTTTGTCTACAGAGCGCCCATAGGAAATGCGCCTCTATGTAAATATCTGAGCTCTTTGGTTTAGTGGATATTAAAATGGTGGTATGACGTAATTTGTGAAGGTAAATGGGTCGACGAATTGTCACATTGTATGAAAAATTATGGTTATGTATGAAACCATGTCCGTGTGGTGACGGATTAAGAATACGGAATGTCACCACCCCATATCATCCCATGGGTGTCGTAAGAGTCGACAGAGGGAGTATATTATGCAGAGAACAGCACTGTAAGAGAAGGAAAACTTGATACAAACCCTATACCAACCCGTTTGGCCAGCGTGGTATAGTAGGCCAATTCCTCCTTTCAAAGGAGAGGCCTAGTCCAGCAGTGTCAAGAACTGGGAGTGGGTCAAAAATCCAGAAAACTGTGTGACGTACACAAATCAAAAACCATATTACTTGGATTCATAATTTATTTAATATTTACAATTTTAAAACATTAACATTACATTAAAACTGTAATAAACATTGTTTCACTTAGCGTTGATATTTACCAACAAAATATTTAATACATAATTATGTACTTTTTCTAAAAGACTTCTAATAATAGGCTCGCCCCCTATTACGTGGGACCTAAAAATTCATGGCGAAATGTGGGTGTAATATTTACACCTCTGCCTACCCCTTCGGGGATACAGGCGTGAGACTATAAATAAAATAAAATACTTCTAATAATAATAATACCCGACAGTTGCCAACACTACTACTTAGCCTCAGTTTGCATAACTATAATGAGTTGTATCTCTCAAATCATAATAGGTTGTATTGACATGGCTACATACCTACACATAGTATTTCTATTGCTGCTTTAATAGGACAATAAATTGTCTGATTAAATACATAAGTACATACGTTTTATATTTTAAACGCTGATACATACATAACCATTTGTGTGTCCGACACACACTGGGCCGATTTTAATTAATATTAGGCAATTATTGTAAACATCAATAGGTATTTTTTGTACATTTGGGTGATTATTAAAAATACGTACGAATATTACGGGTATATGACATAATTTACTAGATTTCGCAAATAATGAGAGACCTATGTCAGAGAGTGGGTTGCTAAACACCGTTGAATACTTATTCTACTTTGAAGTGTGGTAGGGGTTGGAGTAATCAACTAGATTTTCATGTACTTAGTTACAACATATTGGTAAAACACTACTCATAAGTGTTAATATGAATGACGACCACGGATAAGAAAGACGGTAGACAAGATTTTACTCACATAATATTAAGTCATGTCCTTCCTGAGAAACAGGGACATTGCAATGCTGTTGACATAATATTATATCGTGTCCTACCCGATGAACAGGGTCTTATATTGCCACCTTCACAAAAGTCCCTTGTTCTAAAATGACAATAATTTACGAAGTCTTCGGTTTCTTTGGATCTGAAGGTCCCTCTTCATCTTCCGCTTCTCCCTGGAAAATCGGCATCGGTTGAGTCTTTTTATAAGCAGGAGCCACCCAGAATGGATTCTCTTCGGCCTCCTTCGCGAATTTCAAGATGGCCTCCCTTGGATCCTGTTCATCATCTACCCTCTTACTTAAACCCAGGTTCCTGATGACAAAGGAACTTAGAGTACTGCCAGAAGCCGCCACTCTGCCTCCTTGGCCAGAAGTAATAGGTAAGTCAGGCCTATGGGACTTCACAGGGTCTAGCCTGTCCTTCTCCATTTTCTTCTTCGAAGTCCTCAGTTTCTCTTGTCTGAAGAGCGGTAACGCATGAGGAGTAATGATCTGCTGAGCGCTCACCACCTCAACGGAATGCTTCTTCCTATGCGTCTTGACTATACAAAGTTTTGCCCCCCTAAGACTGCGTTTCTGGTCGAAATAGCATTTCACGACTCCATTCCCGCATCCAACGAAGATCTGGTTCAACTTCGCGTGCCATATCCCTTTAATCACGTGCGATTTCGTCACATCTATATGTGTGGCTTGTTCGTATGTCTTTGTGTTGTAGAATATCAGTCTGCCTGTATCCTGGCCTCTTTGCAAAGATTCGCCCGTGAACACTAAAGAATCGTCCGGACTGAATGCGCAGTCAGTTTGCTCATACCTGGAGAATAGTCCACCGAAAACGTTCAGAGGCTTTTTGAAGTGTCTCAAATCCCATAACTTCAGAGTGTCATCGTTGCCTCTTGAAGCTAAATAGGAACCTAAATATGAATACGCTATGCTGCATATTTCTGACTGCTTCTGATGTCCATCTCTGAGAATAGCTGAATTATTGACGAAGTTTTTCCTATGGTCCCACATTTGGATCGACCCATCGTAACATCCGCAGGCGACTGTGTTGCCATCTCTAGAAAAAGTGCAAGCTGTAGGGGCAGTTTTCAAACCTCCTTGCTGCCTCGGTTTGATGACAGCTTTGTGTTGTTTAGGGTTTTCTGTCAGCCAGAGACGAAGGGTGCCGTCTTGAGAGCACGTCATGAATTCGTCACGGATGTGAGGGTGCCAGCAACCGCTGTTTAGGGCGGCTGTGTGGCCTTTAGTTCTGGAAGAGATAGATCATAGTTAGCGTGGGAAATCAACTTATCACAGAAAGATCCGTAGCGGGTAATGGGAAACAAATGATACACTTCGTAATCAAAATGTCTAGAGGGAATGATACAACCGGCTTTGTGATTCATGTACGAATAAATAATGATTCAAACTCAAAGACGCTACTTATAAGCAAGGTTCGTTCGCTATAGCATTCGTGTAAATAACACTCGTGTCGAAAAATTATGGTATGTAAAATATGGAAACTTTTAAGGGTAGTACAATTTCGACAAGATAGTATACAAATAGTACGGCGGCTGGAGACAGACAGTCGAAAATAGTGGTCATAATAGTGTATTGGGGTAACTAACTATATCCAGGATGACGAAAGACGAAGATAATAAAACTTACCTAGCCATATCAGTTATATATTGGTCTCCCTTCACACACTCGAGTACTTCAAACCCATCCCTGTCCAGTACTTTAGCCTGTGCTGACCCTGAGACGACCAGGATGGAGTCGCCAGTGGTGGAATACTGCAACGCCTTGATTGGATGGTTTTCACAAGGTTGGAGTGTGCGGAAGGAACGCATCGAAGAGTCCATACCTGTGGACAATAATGTTGGTTGCATCGAGGTGTTTTATCCATAGCGGCCCTCACACGTACAGTTTGAACCGCGGGAAACACCACGCGCCGTGCCATCCCTCGTTCCGAACCGAATGTGTAGATGCGTCCCCCGCGCGAGGCCCGACAGTTCGATGCGGCGTGTCGATGCGTACGCACTCTGCTACAGTTCTATGCGTGCGCTACGTATGGATGCAATTTACAACAACAAACATGGCGGTTTGGAGTGCAGAAGCTGTAACGAAATTTATTAGGCTTTATCGAGAACACCCATGTCTATGGAAAATCAAAAATAAATCGCTGTACACTAAACGCAATTTACGAAATAAAGCATATAATGAGCTTGTTGAATTTTGCAAGAAAACAGGATTCGCAACAGCAAACCGCGAGTTTATAACAAAAAAAAAATACAAAACTTAAGAGTTCTTCATTTTCTGTTTTGATTGTTAAAACCAACCACAGATCCAGCTAACGCGATCACCAAACTAGTATCCATTTCCATTGCTTCAGAACTAGTAGAGGTTAAAACTTTTGAAACTGATCACATTCCACGCGCCAGTCCAAACTGCAGTCCAAACTCTTGAAAATCAATTTACACGCACAGTTCGGAACGTTTGTCTAGATTATGTAAGTTTCGTCGGCAATTCAAACCATGAATGCATTTTTAATCGTAATTAGCACAACAGTTTGATCCGCAGTCCAAACCGTACAGATCTAACTGCTGTTTGGAACGCAGTCCAAGATGCGCGATCCAAACTGTACGTGTGCAGGGCGCTATTATTAACTAAGACGTTATGGCGCTGATAAACTTGAACGTTCTCCTGATATGAACATTCTTTCGAATGTAACAACGCAGAAAAGCAAGTGCCAGTGTTTTAGCGAGCTTCTATCGAGCGTTCTGGCCATTATTCTTTCGATTACCTAAATCAAAGCTAAATCCACAGAGAAGTTGCTCGAAGATTTTTGCCAATTAAGGCTTTCGCTAGAAAGTTCGTGAAAATGTTAGAAATGTTCGTGGCGATGTTTGCCTGCGTTCTATAGGAATTTAAACTTTCGTGGCCACTTTCATTACACATTACGAGATAAGTATATACCACGTACAAAGGTACGTGGTATATATCCCGTAGGAACAGTAAAAAGTTTGCCTGCGTTCGTTGTTCAATTTGAACAATTTAGAAAACGGCAAATGCCGCTCTGTTACAAGTATATGTATACTCTATCAACAAAGTTCTCATTTCTACCAAACAACTATTTCTATTTTATCAATACATGGTATGGTAGCACAATGGAGATACCAACGGACTGCAATGCAGAGGGTATCGGGTTTGAATCCACGGCGCGCACCGATGACTTTTCGAAGTTAAGTGCGTAGGTATTAAATTGTTAATGGGACAGGAAATTTTTTTGAGCTGTTAAATTTTCGAGATGGTATTATGATCAGTTGGAAAACATATTAAGCAGTTATTTAATTTAATGGCGGTTGTTTAATTATTGCGACAGTAAAACATGGACACTAATAAAAAATCAATTAGTCGGTTATTTTATCATACAATGTCAATTCTAAAAATAATTGAGTGGTCCAAAAACTGAATGAGCGGTTCGATAAATAGTTCGGCAGATCATAGTTAATTAATGCCATAATTGTCCTGATTTCTCATTATTATACTAGGGAAACCATTTTAATACGTTATGTTAGGCTTTCTTGTGATAACTTAAAAATACCTTGCACCTAAAAATATATCTATTTTTAGGTGCAAGGTATTTTTAAGTTATCGTAATCTTTGGAATGGCTGAACAAATTTTAATTGGAGCTTCACTGGAATATATAACACTTTATCGGGCTACATAGACTAAAGTTGGAGGCGGTTGGTGGTACTGCTGTTAAGGTTACGAAAATAACGCGAGTGAGACCGCAGGGAACAGCTAGTTTAAAATGAATCTGATGAATTACAAACCTGCAAAGTCCCAAAATGAAACATCATAATCTATGGATCCAGTGGCAAGTCGAGCACCAGACGGGTCCACGGCTAGTGCGACTACTGCCTTACTACCATGCAGCATCTCCACCTAAAAATTACAAAAGAAATAGTTTTAAACTCACATTAAACTTTACTCATACAGTTACAGCAGAATATAGGATTAGAGAACTAAAGCAAAATGGTTCATCGTATCAGTCTAAGACATTGACTGCTGGTCATAGGCCGCCCCAAGGCCCAGCCCCACAAAGACCGATCTTGGGCCAACCCCATCCATCTGATGCCGGCGATCCCAACAAGCTTTCGCAAGGCCTTTTTCTGCAACTATGGTTGGTGCGTGGCCGCCACTTCACGTCTCAGATAGTAAGGCTGTCCTCTCAGCCCTCAAAATCCATACTATCATCTCGGCATTCACGCTTGAATGCCACCAGAAACTAACAGAGGTAGGTAAACAAAACAAATTAACACTGCAATGGATCGAGGGCCACAGTGGCTTAAGAGGGAATGACACAGCCGACATACTTGCCAGAAGAGGGGCCACTTTAGAGGTGGTGGGACCTGAGCCCATTATTCCCCTCCCTTCTGGTTTTTATCGCGACCTGGTAAGAAATAGGACCAGGACCCAACTCAATCAGTCCTGGATTGGTATTGAAACATGTAGGCAGGCCAAGGAGGCTCTTCCCGCAGCAGACAGTAAGATAGCTAAACAAGTCCTCCGGCTGTCCAAACAACAACTTCAGACAGTCTGGATTCTTTAATAAACACCTATTTACTATAGGTATCACCGACAGCCCGCTGTGCAGGGCCTGTATGGCAGCAGACGAGACGGCAGCCCACCTGTTCCTCGACTGCCTTGTGGTCGCACAGTACAGGCAGCAGTACCTGACCAGATACAGCACCCTGAGGGAAGCAGTGGGCCACATCAAGAGTTTGCTGGGCTCCCTCGAAGAGCTGAGGTGGCTCAAATGACGACACCATTCCCACCCGCACGCAAAATACACGCCAAGACGTGGAGTTGCGGATACAGCCCGTGCCATCAAGTATCAAGTGGCCTCCACTTGAGAACCTTTCTACCCCCACCCCCATTGGTTCATCTGGTTTTATTTGTCCGGTCCACTGTTACCTTGACTATTAGGAGAGCTACTTAAGGCCGCTTGAGGATCTCTTCATTTCTGATTCAATCACACAGGAAAGTACAAGCATAGCTTCTTCACTGCCTTCTGATGAGGCCCTATAGTCAGTGACCAAGTCTCCAATCTGTGTGACAACTGTGGCAACACACACTGGTCAAAGACTATTGTCTGACTGTTTTTTTTTATTGCATAGGAAGACAAACAAGCATGCGGGTCACCTGATGGTAAGTGATCACCGGCACTCATAGACACCTGCAATGCCCGAAGGATCACAAATGCATGTTTATAGTTTACCTTCTAAGGGTTTTCAAAATTACACTTCAAATGGGTTATATTTACTATCCATAGTAGGAACAAGCAAAGCCATTACTCACATAAAACATAATATGTCCTAAAGCATTTAAACAATTACAAAAACTTAATAATATTTTACTAAACTTAGTAATAAAACTCAAACATTCCAGTTATTAGTAGTATTTTCTGTATTGTAATATGATTACAATTACACTAACTTCTAAACCTAGATCTATAACTACTGGTAGTCGATCCTGAGTGGTGACTATTTACAGCACATACTTATAGTATCAACTCACCTCATGACTATTTGGTATTCTTTTCTCTAGAGGTAGTTCCTCATCATCAGACCCACTCAAGTCATCATAACTGTCTTCATCATCATCATCATCTTTGTCAGGTTTCTTAGTTTTGTCACTTTTACTATCTTTATTTAATATTGCCGCAGGTATTGGAGGCCCAATTTCACCTTCTTCTTCCTCCTGTACTGATAAACCAGGTGGTAATGGTGGCCCAATCAATTCATCATCACTTTCATCGTCTTTTTCAGGCTGTTCTTTATTTGTGGTACTTGTAGCTTCAGCTTCTAACCTCTTTTTGTTGGCTTCTTGAGCATTTGCCTTTGCCTGCTGCACCATCTCAGTAACATCAAAGTTTTTAGCTTTCTTGCCAAAATTTTTAATGCCCATTACTTGTTGAACATGTTGATTTTCTAAATCATCTGCTATTTCTTCGATTTCTCTGTGTTCCTGAATTGGAGTGCGACCAAATGTGCCGAAACCTGAAGTAGAGTCTGCCTCATTTTTCTCACTCTCTTTAGGCTTGCTGACGTTGAGACTTATTTTACCAAATGATATCGCTTTCCTATTCATTTTGAAAGCATGTAAATCTAACAAAACAAACAAATAGGTACGGTTCTAAACCTTGTACCGCAGAATAATAAAACGATAAATTCACACTATAGCTGTTGTTTAATCCAATAATTACGATTTGTAAGATAATATTATGTAACTATTGATGCCAATTATACAATGTGGCTGTTATTGTGGCTATTTAAAGTCGTAATTTGTTAATTATTTTACTCGTATTGATCAGCACAACACAAACTTACACACACAATCACACAAAATCAACAATTCAACATTGGTTGACATTTCAATGACACAATCTGTCAATGTCATCATTGTCATCTCATGTCAAGATTCAGCTTTGAGAAAAGAATATAATATGGAGTGGACAAATAATACATATGGATACTTTACGTTATAGAAATATATATGAAATCGACATAAAGCCACCAAACATAGTGTTGTCTCGTTTTTACTTAGCAATATCTCTGTTAGAAAAAAGAGATAGCCATAGGTTACTGAATACACTGATCATAGTGATTTTTTATCAGAAATGTCAATCGTGCCAGTGTCGCCATATTGCTTGCCAAGTGTTTTTGGTACATCTGCTGTCAAATCATTGGGTATCGAACATAATAATTTTGATTTTGTGCATAAATGTGTCTAAAAATCAGATGAATCAGTGCTTCAGGCTTTCCTAGAGATCGTAAAATCATGCCTAAGTGTTGATTTGAACTGTGCAGTGCAAGATAAAGCTATAATCAACACAAATGTACTCTTCACAAGTAAGTAACAAGTCATGATTTATATTGTTGAAAAGGTTTAGTATTTGTACAAAATATTGTTACAAGAGGTTCTTTTTATAGTTAATTTAACAGGTTTTAGCTTCGTTATGGCCTAAATGTTGTTATTTTCGTAGTTTGGAATTTTCCATATTTACGTATTAGAGGTTAGTAGTGATGTTACTGCTAATGTCGATATGGGTTATCGATATATAGATAATGTATAGAGACTTCCACAAACGATAACATTGTTAAAACTATCTCGTGTCTGTAAATGGAAATAAATTTAACATTAAACCAATTTTGTTTGTACCTAGTAAAGGAAAAGCGATATTTGACAAACTTACTTTACTTAGATCTGATTACATAAAACCCAAAACTGCTGCATCCTGCTCTATGTTGAGGAAAATAAGCAGTTAAAATAATTATATTATGTTTTTTGCCAACAGATAACATGAACAGCAACTGTATGCGAGAATTCCTAGCAATAAAACGTTGAAGAAAATTATTTTATTTATAAACAAGAGGACGCCCGCTGCTACACCTGCACATTTTTTCAACTGTTTCTGTCCGATCCCGTGGGAATTTCAAGAAAGTCCTTAGTGCACTCCTGCGATCCCCAAAGAACATTCATGCCAAATTTCAGCTTCCTGCACCTTATAATTTTGGCTGTAGCTTATCTGTCAGGCAATCAGTAACGCAAGGATTTTATATATTATACAGATAAAAAACAAATAAATAACATGTATTAATCAATTATGATTTTTCTTACCCCCTTATGATATTTCAGTGTAGCTGTGTGTTTCATTACGGTATGTATGGTGCAAATCAGAAATCGCCGACATAAGGCCGGCGCGCACTGACGTCGCGGCATGGCAAAGGATTTTGTTACTGATCAAGTCATTTTCATTCTTATTTCAATGAGTTTCATACATACATACATATCGTCACGCCTTTTATCCCCGAAGGGGTAGGCAAAGGTGTATTTCTACACCTACTTTTCGCCAGATATACTCTAGTCCCACGTAATAAGGGGCGAGCCTATTGCCGTACCGGGCACATTTCCAGACTCCGTGCTGCTATTGAGATTTTCTTGGCAAAAAAACCCAATAACACTGCCCGACCCAGGAATCAAACCCGGGACCTCCCGATCCCACGCGCACATTTATGCCGCGAGACCAACGAGGCAGTCGTATAGGGTTTGATGTCGAGTTTTCCGTCTCTACACAAAGATGGTATTTGCATTGTGTTATCCCTAAGTCGCCTCTTACGACACCCACGGGAAGATAGGGGGTGGTGACACTTGTATTCTATGCCGTCAACCACACGGCACTTCAATGAGTTTAGAATTCATATTACTTTATTTCGATACAATCGTATCGCAGCCCGCCGCGCCGTGGCATGCCGCGGGACGTTTGGCGCGCGTCGCGGCACGTCGCGTCATCGGCGGCACACGTGGACGCCGCGGCATGCCATGGCGTCTTGCAGTGTGCCACGACGTAATCAGTAGGTAAATAAGTTCCTGAATTCACCGTTAGTAAATCTTGTTCTCAAAAAATAATGTATCCAGAATTGTTTTCTCTTCGACAGATCAGTTTGTATTTGTCGTTCTTCATCTTCAGTAAGAAGTGCTATTGATATTAAATTCCAGTCAATTCGACGCCTCGGTATGACGCGGCATGCTGCGAGGTGCCAAAGCGTCTTTCGGGCTAACGAAACACGTTCCGCGCCGTGCCATGCCATGCCGTCAGTCGGCGCCGGCCATTAGCTATCCGGATAGCCAAGCTGAAGGGGCAGTGGCCAGAGGACATAGCTCGAAGAAGCGATGGCCGTTGGGCAGAAAGGTTCTGGAATGGCGGCCTCGTACCGGACGACGCAGCAGAGGTAGGCCTCCCACAAGGTGGACCGACGATCTAGTCAAGATCGCGGGAGGCAGTTGGATGCGGGCGGTTCAAGACCGGTCTGTGTGGAGAACCTTGGGGGAGGCCTATGTCCAGCAGTGGACGTCGTTTGGCTGATATGATGATGATGATGATGTATGGTGCTGCGGTGATGTATAGTTTAAAAATATAAAAACTTTTTTGTCACTTCAAACTATCTTCGTGTATCAATAAAAACAATTTTTAAACTATTGATTACTAATAAACTGATTTAAATAATAGTTACAGGTAGCACGCCACTGCGTAAAGCTGGGTACTCACTTAGCAGTGTAGCACGTAACGTATCAGATACTGTATCAAGTGAGTACGTAGGCACGAGCCCGCTGCGAGCCGCTCGCGCGTGGAGCGTTGTAAGCTCGCAGTGACCCGCCGAGTGGCGGTTTCACTTGACGACCGCTTGTGTAGTGAGTACGTACGCGCGATCTTCAAACGAACTTACGTATTCAATTATTCATTACGGAGTGGACTGAAGAAAAAAAAATCGAAAAATGACGTGGGTTTTTATATTATCTAAAATATTATAGGTACATGAATATGAACGCAGCACTAGCCACCATTTGAGACATGTTGTCGGCGTGACGTCGGCGTCGTTGCGAGCACTGCGGATCCGGCAGCTCGTAGCTATATACGCGGAGGGCCGTGGACGAGCCGTACCCACTTGCAGGTTGATACCGTATCTGATACGTTACGTGCTACACTGCTAAGTGAGTACCCAGCTTAATGTTGATGTTGTGCATGTATTGTTAGAGAGAAATGCAGGGGGCCTTTAATGTTGCGTTCTCTCTCCCACCGGCGGACACGAATAGGCCCCACTCTGCCACTCTATTCTTAATATCTCTATGGTCTAACCCAACGGCAGTCATTTTATTTGCCACATAATTTCGTAGGTATGCGCGCTAATTTCGTAGGTACGTCCAATCCATGTTATTCACAGATCTGTGGTTTATTACTAGAAAAAGTAAGAACCCTTCAAAAACTTAAAAAATATAGTTTTCTTTTTCATCTTTTAGCAACACAAATCGCATTCGCTAGTACGTTAGCTTTAATAATTTCGACTTCTTACTGAACCGAGACAACAGTGATTTTAGTGCTGATATGAACGCTCTCATCGCAAGCTTTTAAAAGTGCTTACGCCAGAGTTCAACGCAATCGTTTTTTAAATCCTCATGCGAATGATGCCTAAAGGTGCTATACTTTGTCGATAACAAAAAAACTTGTCGATATATGCTTTGCGTTGCCTAATATGCGCCCAACCCTAATGGACGCCATTTTATTTGCATACGTTTCGTAGGTATGCACGCTAACTTCGTAGGTACGTCCAATCCATGTTATTCACACATCTATGAGATTCAGTGCGCGTGTCCAATGATCTGTCATTGCGTTTTGTAAGCAAGATTATGATGATCGTACCTAGTTAAGAATTTACAAAATTTGCCACGCATCTTAATGAATACCATTAAAAATCAAATAAAATATGTAAGACGTTTGCGTAAAATAAGCCAAAACTTTACTTTACATACATTATGATAATATTTTTTAATGTATAATTATTAATATATTATGTATGACGTTTAACGACGTTTAGTTAATTCAGCAGCCGGTCAAGCGAGCACAAACGAAACGAGATGGAAACATTGGAAACGAGCAAAGAAACGAGCTGAAGGAATTCGACAAAAAGTAGACAAAATATTCAAATAAAATAAGCTTATTTTGTGCATAGAAATCGAGAATCACCAAAAGTAATTTTAATTGACAGGGCTTTAAATTAATCATAAATAAGTATATATTTTTATGAGTGCAAAAAACTGCCATAAGTTTAAAAAATAAAACAACAAATAAAATTCTCATATTTTCGTCGATAAGCAAATAATTAAAATAGTCCACATATCTGCTTCAAACGTAAAGTCATCTTCAAATATTTTGAATTGCTATAATATTGTTGATTTATAGTTCACAGTTCGTGTTTTTAATGATAGCGATTCGACACATTCGTCATTCTGCTTAGGGCTGCGGTGCTGAGCAGTCTACAAAAATGTTAGTGCTACCGGTGTTGTGTGTTCTTCTCGGCTTAGCCGCTGGACGGGTACAACATGTTGATAAGGGTATGTAAATAATGTTATTCGGAATATTCTGGGCTAAAGATAACATACTGTTTACAACTAATTGCAATAACAATATGTAACAGGACAACGTAATTACTAGTTATCGCGTTCTTTATTCGAACTGTGAAGTTCAATGTATTGCGAATCCAATGTCGCAAAAATCGCATTGTTTTTGCTATATTTAGTTCATATTTGTTGAAGCTTTGAATTCAACTTATTTACATGTAAAATCTTGTACAGTTGTCTACTAAATATAGGACAAATTAAGTTTATTTATAACTATGTTAAGTTACATACCTATTTATCATACCAACCTAATTAAATTTATCATCTGATGTAATTATATACCTACTTAATTAAAATTCATCATAACAAATTATAAGTTTTTATGTACAGCATGTAACAAATTTGCAGTTTTACATTTATATTCAGGATGTCACAGATATAAAATGTTCTATTTATTAGTTCTATATTCAGTAAAACAATAAGATCTAAATATTTTTATTTTCACTTTTATGATTACTTTCAGCTTCATGTTAAAATCCAAATAAAATCTCACTTTTTTGTATGAGCAGATTCTATATGGCTAAACATTTTTCAATTGCTATTTTAAAGGGAACAATATCGCACCCTTAGTAATATAAGGGCACAATCCA
Source organism: Euclidia mi (assembly GCA_944739405.2). Lineage (NCBI taxonomy): Eukaryota > Metazoa > Arthropoda > Insecta > Lepidoptera > Erebidae > Euclidia > Euclidia mi. Next base: position 4,009,410 of record OX123206.2, read on the forward strand.
AAAAAGTAGTTTTTTGGGAAATCACGATTTAAGATTCTGGGTTCCTATATTGTACCTATTTTTTTAAATTACTTGTTTATTATTTAAGTTATAAATGTGAAATTTGGCACATTTGTTCTTGGATAAATGCACTATAAATAGCAATAAGAAAAAACAATAAATTTGCATTAATTCTATAAATTACAAGTAATGGAAAAACATGCATTCAAGTTAGGCCTTTATAATACAAAAATATCTTAGAAATACAAGGACTATTTAAATTTGATCCTATATATTATTTAAATCCCTGTCACTGTTTTGTTGTTAATCATAGTTGGTACTCTATATCACCAAACAAAACCGTAATCTGAATTTATTGGTTCTGTCTTATAAATAAAATATCAGTTATAATGAAAGTAATACTTTAATAATCATTACAAAATGTAACAAAATTATGAATTCTAATCAACAATTAAACAATTCTACAAGCTCTTACAACATTACAATTAAATGAACATAATCCAGTTAAACATTTTAATTATAAACTCTTAAAAGTAGGAACTTCAAAATCTTTAATATTGCCTTTCACTTAGATACTACTTATCGTAACATAATTAAATCAGTCTCAAAAACTTAATAATAATTGTACTTTGAATAAGTAATCAGTCTACACAACATATTTTTTATATCCTTAAGATAAATCAGTATTAAGACAACATTTTAGTATAATAAGAAGCATAGTATGGATCTATTAATTGTTTATTAATAAGATCCTTGATCATTCTTTTTAGCAGAACTAAGTTGAAGTGCCTCTAAGTACGCTTTCTGCAAGGTTATTTCCTCTACATCTGGCATCCTCTTCCTCTTATTATTAACATTAACTTTTTTGAAACTATCCTTGTAGGAACACTTGTAATAAAAAGAAAAGGGGTCTTCTTTGGTAAATTTCAGTACCTTAATACTATTCCATACCACATTATTTTTCTGTTCATCAGTATTAAAATTATAGCCCCAATTTTCTTGCAACTGCTGGAGATCGTAAAAAAAGCTATGTGTTAAACTATGAACTATAAATGGAGTACCAGCTTTTCTTGCTCTTTTGATTGCTGATATGTATTGAACTGGAGAGTATATTGGCCCAGTTTTCAGATCTCTAGCTATCTGTTTTTGTATCAGACTATGGACATTATCTGCTTCGTTCTGCGTGTGGCCTTTGATGAGGTATTTGTGAGTTATCGACGCCAAATTTTTTATATTAGCAACAGCATACAAGTACAAACAAGTGAGATATTTATTTTTGTTTTGGCCACAACAATTATCAGAAAAAAATGTTACATTTAGTTCTCTGTCACCAGCTTTATCAGATACCGTCTGTACCTAAATAATGTAATACACAGCTCCCAATTTCCGTAGCGCCTTTTTTAGCTTGAGTCTCATCCCAAAAATAACAATAGGCATTTTCATAGCTTTTAGAGATGTCCATTGACGACACATTATCACTGTGGATTTTTTTTAATTCAGTCACAGTAAAATTGTAGCTATTCAGTTTAGATTTATAGTAAAATGCCGAAGTTTCGACTTTGCATAATGGCTTGTACATCGTAGCATACACAAATATTGCACTCATCAATGTTCTTTCTGTCATTCTTTTTTTCTTCTCTGCTTAATTCCTTTTCTTCTAAATGCATATCATATGCATCCTTTAGTTCTTGTCTTCGTGGTTCAGAAGAATTATGAAACTGTAGACATAGGTCACATTGATCTTTTTTGGTTGATAAAAGCCAATGTTAAATTTTGTGTTAAATATGTCATAAAACGTGTGATAGAGTCCGGCCGGACGAGACTTTTCCTTTTGCATAACTTCGAAATCTCTAAAAAGCTCTGCGATGCTTTTACCACTGCTGATGTACTCTCTTGAGGTAGATGCTCTTAGGTAGTGTGACTCAATGCGAGGTATGGAGTTTATAAAATTGACGATGTCATTGATAAGCTCAACACTTACAGTTTTATGCTTATTGTGTTTGCCGCCTTGATCATCTTTTATGAAGCCCCCAGTTTCTCTGCCCTCTACATGAATGTTTCAAATCATCTTATGTGAAATATCAAGAGTATTAATAAAAAACGTTTTGTACACCCTTACTCTTTCATGTTGTACGGAAAAATAGAATGCATGGTTTGGGTTATGTGGGTTCTTGGCATTAGTATACTTGTACCTAGGTGTAATCTTTGTACTATTAGACAAAACATACATTCTTTGCAGTTGTCTATCCCCTAATGCCCAAAATGCATTAAAGATCTCTAACCACTTGGAATCATCGATTCGATCACTGCATTTCAATCTACATTTCTGACTACAAGATGGTTTCATATTACGTGCAGGGACCAATTTCTTTGAATGTACTGCTACATAACTTTGACCCAAGTTTCGTTTAATTTTTTGCGCGTTTTGCATCCATTTGGTTGAATCTGCTCTACGTTTCCTTGGTCTCGTTAGATGATCACCTGCCATAGTTAGGTTGTTTATATCAATCGAAGTTGTAGTTGCTGAACTCCGTGAACGTTGACGAAGTTGTGATTCTTGATTGTAAGTGGGATCGTCATCACTAAGGTCTACGTCGCTCTCTTCTGAATGCATTGGAGATATTATATAATTACGTACTCCTGTTCGGGGTCTAACTGATGGTAATTCATCGCAAATTGGTGTAAATATGGATGGCGAAGAAAAATTGCCTTTAGAAGTACTTGGTTGAGGATCGAATTCGTCGCAAATCGGTGTCAATATAGATGCAGAAGAAACATTAGTAGATGAAGATGTACCTGGCTGTGGGTCGACGTTTTCATCTAAAGGTAGTCGGGTTGTGTCATTATCATCACAGCATCTTGTACTAGATGAAGAAGCACTCGAGTTACTGCTAGAACTCGAACTACTAGAGCTACTACAACTGGATGAAGAGCTTGAGCTAGACGAACTACGGCGAGTGATGGAATTCTGAGGAGCAGTCTTGATATTTCTATTTTCTACGACTTCGTTACTTCCTACATGGGCATCACAATGCTGCAATGGCCTTTTTTCATGACAACTATCAAACCCGGGCTCTGGTTGCTGGTTATCAGCTATGTTATTTTCTGGGCTAGTGGACTCCAATGGTACGTTCTCTTTTTCTTCATTAGAAATAATCGAAAATAATATAAAAAAATATATAAATATACATAGTCTGAAAAAAATATAATTTTGAAAATAAAAAACAAATGTAAATAATAGTTAAATTACATTTTCAGTTCTCAAAGATAGATCATCCTCACTGTTATAATCCAATCTATGCTGTTTTGGTGATTTCAGCAGGTTCATTATTCTTTGAGTCCGGGATTCCATTTTTCCTGTAAAATCACATAATTTAAGACTACAAAAAATAAAAAATTCTCTTTAAAATAGTCTATCCAGTCAGTAAAACCACTTGAAAAGTTACTATTTAAAGTTACTATCAATATAATATTAAAACTTACAAAATCAACTGATTGCATGTCTGTACTTGGTAAAAAGACTTGAATAATCTTGTAATTTACTACTAGTCGACCAAGCCAACTAGACGAATGTCAACGTGACAAAATTCAACATAATTCAATAATTATAATCCAGAAATTCCTAGTACCGATTGCAGGCGCATTGTACGTTCACACGCCACGTTCGCACGTTACGATAAATAATTTCTGGATTATAATTGTTGAATTATGTTGAATTTTGTCACGTTGACATTCGTCTAGTTGGCTTGGTCGACTAGTAAAACTGAATAATTTTTCTGTTAATTAAATTGTCCCAATAAAAAAAAAAAAATACTTTTTTTATGTTAATAAGGGCCTATCACAAAGTGCGTCATCCAACATAAAACAATTTACGTAGCTACTATAACGAATCAATAAAATATGGTTCCCTAGAAAAACACTATTTTCGGCAATATATAGATCTATTATGAATTAGATCCTAATATATATTACATTTTGCATAATATAACGGCACAACTACTAAATAGTTCTATATAATACGAAATTTTAAAACCAAACTTACCGGATTTTCCGTCATGCCTAGGCCGCACACATCGCGATAACCCGAAGATTCGCGTTATCCCGATGTATGTAGCCAAGTATTCGCGTATACTTCGGTGCTTCGTACGTAGCTGCGAGGACTTCGCTCCGCTGTCGGTAAATTCTCGCAGATCAAAGCATTTTATCGCGATGAACTTCGCTTGCGCGGCCACACTTCAGTCGGCCGCCAGCCATCGTGCGTAGCGGACGTGTTAAGTTAAACTGCAGTACGTAATATAGCTGAAGCGAAACATGGATTGGATTGATTATCATCCACTTCCTCCTTATTCTTGCTTTTAATTTAAGTATTCTTTAGATGACATAAATGTAAAAAATAATTATTTGCTGCCATAAAATACAGAGCAACCGTGGCGTCCATTTTGTCTTTTGCGTATAAACATCGCTCGTACATCGCGATAAACTTTACATCGCGCATTATCTGGCCGCGCAGCTTCGCCGTAGACCGAAGACGAAGTTTATCGCCCGAATGTTATCGCGATGTGTGTGGCCCAGGCATCATAGAAGGGCACAAACACGAATCGCACAACACTTGAACAGACCGCCTTCGACAAGTATGGACATGTTACTCAGTATTATTTAATGTACTCTGTGATGTTACTGATTGTTACCTTGTAGTAGTAAGAGCGGGCGACGGGCGGGGAGAGTGTGAGAGGGACACAAATATAGTTACCGAGTCGTTATTGTCCTTTTTCTCGCTCTGTCAGCGCTAACCGGTAAAGAATTCCATTTTATGCCCTTAGCATTTAAAATCACAGTTTACGAAAATTTTGACTTGATCCCTTATATTACTGAGGGTGCGATATATACTTATACAACAAATAACTAATACATAAACTCAAACTCAAAATCCTTTATTCATTTAGATCACAAAGTGATACTTATGAACGTCAAATTTAAAACATTATTACTGTAGTGTAAACATAGCACTTCAATTTAAGTTCATTAGGAATAAAATTGAAAACATTTAACAAACAAATAACTAAGATGTTCCTGGTTAATTATTATGATAATAAAAGTTAAAATTATTAATAATAATGAAGTATTATTACCTTAGTATTTAAACAATATTTTTGCCATATTTTCCTCTTGTTTCGGAAGCCTTATCTGGCACCCGTTTACGCTTCGTTGAATATTTTCTAATCATAATAATTAATTTCAGCTGCACCTCCACAATGGAATCCGGTGTACACTGTCAAGGGAATCCTGAACATCCCTTATGCTGAACTGAGGGAACCTTTTTATACTTGGTGAGTAATTTTTATGCTAATTACCATTCTTTTTAATAATTTTAATCATGTCATATCTTCTGTATACTTACCAAGTTATCTTTGATGATAGGTTAATTAGTAGGTAAAATTTAAGCCAATTAAATACCTACTGGGTTTAATGCTGCTAGTTTAGCCTTGAGCATCAAACAGTAGTTTGTTTATTTGTTATACATTTTCCTTTTAGCTTACAAGTTAACTGTTTTAAGATTGTTTTAAAATTAAATATTCATTGGTAACTTATTTTTGTAAGACTTGTACTATTGTTGGGTTCATTGACCTCAATGTTCTTTTGGTATGTCCTAAACATAATATGTATTTTATTTCAAAACTGGATTCCATTCACATCAGCATAGCATACCTACATAACGTAGTTGCATTCTGTGAGGAAGACTGCAAGCAGTTAATAACTAAACATGAAAAGCATGTCAGCTAGGGCCTATCCTTACCGGAGATCCGGTTAGGCACGTAGCTGGGTAACCGGGTATTCGGTCACCGTATGTTAACCTACCTTCAGACTATTTTAAACGGTTTATAGGATCATTTCGCCTGTTCGCGTCCATTTAGTGCAGTTGGCAAGTTTGAAGGAGAAAATAAAAATGTTCCAGCAAATTGATTCAATGAAAAATTGATGTAATGCGTTCATTATATAGTCTATTTTAATAATAACTTTCAGTTTTGTTCGAAACTTGTTGTGTTTTTTTTTTAAATAGACAAACTTCAGAATATGGCATTTTACCCAGTTTGCGTCCAAAAAATCCAAATTGCGTCCATCTGTGGACCAGTTCGCGTCCACCAGCTTAGTCTTAACAATATCAACCTTATAGTCCTTCATATAAGGGTGAAATTGTTAAGACAATCTAAAGAAAGATTGGCTTTTAACAATTTCTACATTTAAGATTGAAGTTATAAAAATCTACATTATTATCATTATTAAATCACTTTATAGAAACTATAAATAACTATTTATTGTTCTCAACATCGATGGAACTTAAAATCAAAGATAAAAAAATAACGATACATGTTGTCCAATATTGTGGTCTTCGGAATAGCATAATTTTTACATAATTATGTACATATTTGTCTTATCGATTTCTTCTTCTCACTAATATCACAAAACGCTTTCTTTATTTAATCATCTTTTGTATTTTTTATCCTTCTTCTTTCTTGTCTCCTAAGAACTCATCTTGAATAGAAAAAATATGGAATAAAAGAAATTAAATGTAATAATTCAATTTTAAACTCAGTCTTAATCAAAAATGCATTTTAAATTATTAAAAGAAATATATCGACGGTTAAAAGGCTAATTGGTCTAAGCGACATTTTTTAAAAGTTACAGGAGAGCGATTTAAAGTTTCGTTTTTCGGAAAAAAAATCATTAAAAAGAAACTACTGCGTGGATGTTGATCTAATCAATACAGTATTTCCGTAAATACAATTATTGCACCTTCCTAAATAGTTTTCATGAATATATAGGCTTTTTTTAATGAAATAAATGTCGCTTGACTCAAAATGCATCGTATTATTTTTTTAATAGAACAAGGAAAAATGGTCTAACTGCCAGTGATTTATATTCAAGTTAAAAGTAAATTAGTTCAAATGTGGATATAGATATGAAACAGAACAAGGAAAAATAACATAAACTACACGCGTCCCTATGCATTTAGCATGTCAAAAGAGTTTAAGTAACATGTGAACTTGAACTGGAGTAAAGTAAATTAATACAAACAACAACAAATGTTCAAACAGAATCAAGTAAAGTGAATGCTTGCTATCATAATATTAGACGTAGGCTCTTATACCATTGTTAAAATTGATCATGTATACGTAAAGATGTAATGATTAGAGTTCATTTTAAAATAAAACCTATGTTTGAAATAGAAAAAAAAAATTATTCGGACTATCCAAATCCTTAAAGGATTTGGATAGTCCGAATAATTTTTTTTTTCAAAAATGAATTAAATTAACAAAATTAGCTGAAAAGCTTAAAGCAAAATAATTAATTATTAAGATTACAGATTGCAATAATACCACTAGTGCAATATACATTACATCATAATCTGGTTTATGATGGGGCATAGAGTACGGAATAGTGTGAGTTAAAATTTTTGACTATTAAGAATAAATGAATTGAAATTAACAATAAACGAAATTAGGCAAAGTGCTAAACTTAAAATTGAACAATCTTCTTTTTAAAAAAGTATCAACTTAATCTTAGTTATGCTTATGAGTATTTGTTAATTCAGTCTCAGGATTCCCTATATCACCTCATCTAATCACAATGTTGTCTAAAAAATATAACCATTGAGGTATTAACAAAATACAGCCTCTAAATATCTTAATTAACAATAATGCCTAATTAATCAGACATGGCTTTTTATATGCAATGCGTGCAATATACATTACATCATAATCTGGTTTATGATGGGGCATAGAATACGGAATAGTGCGAGTTTTTTTTTTATTAAGAATAAATGAATTGAAAAGTTTATCACTTTGCCTAATTTCGTTTATTGTTAATAAACGAAATTAGGCAAAGTGTTAAACTTAAAATTAAACAATCTTCTTTTAAAAAAAGTGTCAACTTAATCTTAGTTATACTTATGAGTATTTGTTAATTCAGTCTCAGGATTCCCTTTATCACCACATCTAATCACAATGTTGTCTAAAATTATTAACCTTTGAGGTATTAACAAAATACAGCCTCCAAATATCTTAATTACCAATAATGCCTAATTAATCAGTCATAGCTTTTTACATTAGGTATAAAAATCAAAATCTTTATTCTTTATTAAAAATAATCAGATATTAAAGGCGAAGTTTCCTCGTCATCTTCAATATCTGTGTCAACCAGTACATCTTTTCTGATTCGATGAGAAAAACTTGCGTATTCTGAATGAAATAGTGTTGCTATAACTCCGGTATCACATAATTTTTTCAAATCATTGTGCTTGGTTGTGGTTATGGGCAAAACTGATTTGTATTTTTGGTGAAGCTGCTTTGGCCTTGAAATAATTCCCACTGTTTCATCTTCAGTGTCCTCTATCATACTGTATTTATCAGTCATAACATTTGGAGATGACGTTATGAATGTCGCCTCTCGTATTTTGCTTACCTTACCAGATAAGTTCCCTTTAAAATATTTATCAGAAAATTCCTCGAAATTCTTAGTCTTTGTGGTTACGAGCTACTACTTCATATGGGCGCGGATCCTTACGAGCCAACTGAAAAACTGTTACCCACTGCGAAGGTGCCCATATTATAGTATATCTAACAGAGTTTTCAATCGTAGCATGAATGCTATCTTCGGTCATTTCGGTGTGTCCTGGCAGCAAATAGTTCATCTGAATCGTCTCGAATGCTCGTACACGACAAGCTTGAGACTCGCGTCGCCTCGAAAGAGAAGCGTGTACACGACCACCACGAGACCTGTGTTGCTGAAGTGGTGAAGAAATTGCGTGGACTGGAAGTGACATCTGCGACTGTAGCGCCCTCACCTCGTGGGTTTAAGGTTCCACCATTTGATGGCTCGTCATCATGGTCTGCATACAAGATCCAGTTTGAGGCTGTGATGCGATCGAATGGGTGGACTAAAGAACAGGCCTTAACCGCCCTAACTTTGGGCCTTCGCGACCGGGCCTTGACAGTTTTGGAGGCGCTCGGACAAGACGTCACCTACGAGAAGCTTCTGGAGGCGCTGGAGGCGAGGTACGGAGACGCGCACCTAGAACACGTTTATCGTGCTCAGCTGAAGGACAGGACACAACGCACCGGAGAAACTCTGCAGCATTGGGCTCTAGAGGTGGAAAAGCTGGTCAGGAAGGTATACCAGTCATCGCCTGCGCTTATTGACGGGAACCTCGTACTGGCATTCACGGATGGAATTCGGGACCTAGAGGTAAAAGCAGCAGTGAGGCTTGGGCACTTCAAGGACCTCAAGGACGCCTTAGCACGCTCTGGAGGTGGAAGCAGTGCGACGCGACGATCGAGGTCACCGCATCAGTGAAGTTGTGTCTTCACCTCGGTGCTACAACTGCGGGGAAAGAGGCCATATCCGCTTGAACTGCCCAAAGCGTAAGCGGCACGGTGGTACCCTGTCGCCACCAAAGGGGTCACCTGACGTACCTGTCTGGCGGCGAGAGCAAGGTAGCGCAGATGCTCTGACGCGTAGGCCTTACCCCGACCAACGCAAACACTGTGCAAGACAGGAAGCGAAGCCACAAGCCTCAAGCGATGCGCCCGCGAGGGGAAATTTCACAGTAAAGTACCTTAATTCATAATCGTACGACAATTTTTTGTTTGTTTCAAACGACGTAAGTATAACCTTTATTACTATTTTCTGATGACTTAACAGGTAACATTTTTCAATTTCAATTTAAGTAAAGTGGTGTAATTACCGAAACTATAAAAGTTTGAACGTATCTCAGAAGGATTATGTAACATTATATATCAATACCAATATAAGCAAAAATGGTTCAAACGTCATTACAAAATAAAACTGGGCCAAGTTGAAATGGTTCAACCGACCAGGCCTCTTATTAAAATGGAAGCAAAATGGTTCAAGCGACATAGCCTATCTTTATTACGTAATGCAAAAATGTCTCAAGCGACAAAAACATGTAGTCGAGCAAAAGGTCAAATGTCTTAACGCGCATTGGTCATTCAAAATAGTTGTAGGAAAAATGAATCAACCGACGTATGAAAAATTCTGGGTCTAGTCTAAGTTACCAACTACAAAATATTGCTCAAATTTTGTGGCGGTTAGACCATAGACGTCCAAAATGAGAGCAAAGTTAGTGTGGGGTTCAAGCGCCAAAAATATGCTAATAAAAATTTGAAACCTAATTCAAAAGACGCAGAAAAATTCGCTGATTCCAAATATGTATATAACTCAATATCGCAAAAAATGTCGCTTAGACCAATTAGCCTTATAACCGTCGATATATAGAATGTATTTATGCGATCATTTCTATTTCATGAAAATATGGACGCAATTTGCTATAATATTATCCCTTGCAGGTATAGTTTGCGTCCACTTGTGATCGATTATTATATCAATTGTATCTTTTATTACAATCATAACAATGTGGACGCAAATTGGTCATTACAATTGCATACTATTAATGTTAAAATAAACAAAATCCCAATTTCTCTCTCATAATTTAATCACATAAAAATAAACAACTAAAGAAATCATAAATAGACGAGTTCGCGTCTATTGTGGACGCAAACTGGAAGTTTTATAAATTCGGTGTTGTAATTCGCGTCCACCTTATTTTAATTGTTAACTATAAAAAAACAAGCTAATTCATAATTCATACTATTCGTCTTTTCACTATTAATGTCTAGAAACAGCTATGTATCCTAAAATTCACATAAAACAATAAAATACTTACCGTCAAACACGCCGCTGCACACTATTTTTTTATTTATATCCCGCGCATCTGCACTCTTTTGTTGAACAATCGAGATTAACTAATTTTTTTAAACAGGATTAGCTGGGCGCACGGAACTTTTGTCTTTTTGTGCGTGTCTCTTATACGTCGAGGTATTGGCGATACTGACTTTTCATTTTATTAGTGTGTTAGTATACTTATTTCCGAGCATTTTTAAAGGGAGGTCCGCAAAATGGACGCGAATAGGGGGATGGACGCGAACAGGCGAAATGACCCTATTGGGTAGCTTTTCATTTTACTAAAGGCATGATTTTCGCATAGGTATTAAACCGGTACCTATTTGACCTGATGCTCGTTTACTATCCGGCAAGGGTCGAATCGTACAACTAGATGTCGAATTGTCCATATTAAAAATCTACCATTTATGTACTGTGAATTTTGTAAAGCTATCTTATCGGCTACACGCTTTTTACGTATATGGCGACACGCCGTCAAAAGCCACAATTCGGAGTGCTCAGTGCATCACATGAGTGCTTTGTGACGTGCGTCACATGTGCTAGGTACCTACCTAATTACAAATTCATGATTTACTTCCATTTTTAAAGTAAAATAAGCGCTCGTAAGCCATGACGTACCTAACTAAATATTTTAAGACTACAATAGAACACAGATCCCAACGAAACCAAATAATATGTAAAGGCATGTATTTAATGCGGCGACTAAGTAAAGCGAATACAAGTTTCAAAAACAATTAGAGTGGGTACCATATATAATGGGTTGGCAGCTAATAAGGAGTATCGTAATAAGTAAAATGTAGGATATTAATATGTCAGTAATAAGCTTCGTTTTAATTTAAACTAGCAGTATTTTTTTTTGGGAACTGAATTAGTATCGAAGCGGAAACTTGATGATGAATAAAAAATAGAAAATGGACATTCATAAATAATACAAATTTCAATATTTGCCAAATGATTTTGTCTTAAATGAAGTGTTTCGTATATAAGTAAATAAGACGCTTCAGTCTTTTAAGCCAAGTACAGCGTCACAAGAAAACCTAACATAACCTACCTACTAACATTATTAGTCGCCAAGTCATTATTTATAGCTCCTCGGCTATTATTTCAATTGACTTGTATAGTTTATTTGCCGCCTAAACGCAGCTGCTAGTTTTAAGTTTTTATAACACCCTTAGTTTTGAATCTTATTTAATATAATAGTCGCGAAAATATTTAATTGCTAGCAACTTATTTTATTAGTTGCAAACATTTAGTCATCTTTTAAGTTATTAGTCACTCGGAAAATAATAAGCTATATGTAAAGACTACAATACAACACTGATGTAGGTAAATCCCATACAAAATATGACGGCGACAGGGTTTTGTTACGGTTGTACTTACACTGTAGGTCAATAAATTGAATATTTATTTTATTGCATTTATAGCATTTTTTGTTAAAGCGGCAACAGAAAAAATAATCTATAAAAATGTAAACTGTCTAACTATCACGGTTCATGAGATATAGCTTAGTGGCAGACGGACAGACAGACAGGCAGACTGACAGACGGAATTCAATATTCGATCTATAGATAGTTCTGTAGATTTTAGCTTCGTTTTTTAAATAAGCGCCATACAAAATATGTCAAACACGAATCATGAATCTCAAAATTCATGTATGGATCGAATATTGAAAATGGCCGTTAGTAATACGGTCCCGTTTTACCCTTTGGGTACAGAACCCTAAAAATGTACCTATTTACAATCTGCTCCTGTGAGCGTTAAAACCACAATAATGTTTTATGAAACAGTGTGAAGGAAGTGAACACAACACTGTGCGAATGAAAATGTCTACGGTAATATGAAACTTGAATGGAATGATCGACTCGGATGTTTATATTTATTCACCTAGCTGGTTACCGCGGTTGCACTCGCTTTATATCCGTATATCGGCGCTATAACTAGGTAAATTCGAATGTTGCGTATCACTAGGTACTTAAATTCACTCCTTGAGATTTTGGCCCTGTAGGGAGGACTATAATTATTTTATTTATAGACTCACGCCTGTATCCCCGAAGGGGTAGACAGAGGTGTAATATTACACCCACATTTCGCCATGAATTTCTAAATCCCACGTAATAGGGGGCTAGCCTATTGCCGTTACCGGGAACATCGACAGACTCCGTGCTGCTACTGAGAATTCGGAAAAACCCAGTCACACTTTTGCCCGACCCGGGAATCGAACCCAGGACCTCCGATCAGCAGTCGCATACGCTATCCACTGGACCACGGAGACAGTCTATAATTATATTATTTTGTTAGACTATAACTATATTATTAGCTATTCTGGGCCCTAGGCTGAAATTTGCGAATGCTGCCTTCCTCCTAACTACTTATGAGGTTTTGTGTGCTCTTAAGCTAAAATTACTCTATTGCTGTTTGTTCAAACAAAGATGGTGTTTAAGAAACGTGACACTAAAATGTATAAAATAAAAACGCTAAAGTAAACGCTAAAATGTAATCAATAACATTGAAAATCTCCTGCGCGCTTCGACGGAATAACGACCAGTGGCGTAGCTAGCTTGGGTGGCACCCGGGGCGGAAGTTGGCGAATGACACTTTTTTTTAAAGTTGACTTTTGGCTGTCACCCCTTTTTTGGATGGGTGGCACCCCAAAAAGGGTGGCACCAGGGGCGGACCGCCATCGCCCCCCCCTTCCTACGCCACTGGTAACGGCTTTTCCTATAATTTTCATAGAGAAAAATGTCTTATCATACTAGTACGTAGATTTCTTTTATAACTACTAGTTACTGCAGAAAGAACAGCGAAGATTTATTAACCATATTTTTAAATCATTTGTAAACGGTATGATTTTCAAATTAAAATGTTATCGTGCGAATATCTTCCAATCATGTATCTGTCTTAATAGTTAGCAGACAGACACATTATTAATCGTATGCTAAAGTTTTAGTTTGCTAGTATCTATTACTGTTTCGCAATATTAGTATAAAATAGCATGAAATCTTAGTGGCTGCTTTTAAATGGACCCTTATTTATAGGTAATAAGATCTAAAATCGAACAACACAACTGCACTTGAGATTTTTATTAGACTCCTCCGGATAAATTACAAGCATGTAGGTATAGCTAGGTTTTAGTGTGACTGTCATATGGATGTGCTAAATTACTGGAACGGCTAAGGCTTAAGTGTAATGAGCAAATGTATTACTGAGATACTATCTATAATCTGGATATAACTGGTTTTGTTGTAAGAAGCTAAATTCAGTCTATTCCTCTTGTTCTTTTTGATAACATTAGAAGGAGATGGAAACAAATAACACTTGTATTTATTTTTATTAAATGTTCTACGTAGTAGCAATATACCTCTGCCTACCTCTTCGGGGATATAGGTGTGAGACTACGTATGTATGTTATGTATGTATTCTACGTAGTACTGGTGATAGACCTCTTTTTGCAGGGTCCGTCTTGATAGATAGGTACCACCGCTGTATCAGTTATTTTCTGCCCCTAAGGAATAGGGTACTAATATGCAGTACAGTGAAATTACTGGGCACTAGCAGCCGGTTGCAGAAAGCTTCAAATTAATTCTTTATTACTTAAAGGGAGATTATCGCTAATGTGCGTCATAATTTAATGGCGTTGCACAAATACATTTTACGCTTGATTAAACATCATTTAACTAATGAAGAACTAATGCCTACAAGTGAACGAAAAGAGTGAACATTTCCGTTTAGTTATATGCACAATAATCTATGAAATGTACTATGAGTAAAAATTTCATTAAACAAAACGTAATGGTCACATATATCAAAGAGGTGTAATTCTAAATATATATATTTAGTAAATCTGTGGTCAAGACTATCAAAACTTTACAGTCCGTTCACAGTTATTTTACCTCTGACAAATGTCAGTGTTTGTTTTCTTTATGTTGGAATGGTACTCTGTGATGACAGGTATGTAAAATAGGGTTACCCGTGCATAACATTTCACCAAATTTTAGTGGAAACTAGAATGTCCAACTGTAACCACCATTTGATACAGGTACGGTTTCAGGAGTATTTAGTACAATGATAAGTGCAAATAGAAAATGAAATGGGTGTCTTAAAAATGATTCCATTGGTGCACGATGGATAATTGTCCATGCGGGTGGTGAAACAGGGTTTATACCAAACGCTTTATTAATATTTAAATCCCAGTCGAAATCGGGTGACTACCATGAAGACATGAACTAAACAAATTAATTTCATGAAATGGCTTCAGGAAAGACTAATTCCTCATTTGCCGTCTAATAGTGTAGTTGTTATGAATAATGCCCCTTATCACAAAGTCAAGTTAAACAAGGTACCAACATTAAGTTCTACTAAAGCTGAAATGCAAAACTGGACAAATAAGGGGTTATATTATCTGCCTACCATGGTGAAAGCTCAACTGTATGAAATTATAAAAGACCATAAAGAAGCTCCAATATATGAAACTGATCAAATGCTTGAAGCTCATGGCCACAAAATGGTTAGATTACCGCCATACCACTGCGAGCTAAACGCAATTGAATTTATGTGGAGTCTCATTAAAAGGCGAGTCACAAGCAAAAATGTAGGACAAGAGGCAACCAACATTGTGAATTTAGCTCAAGAAGCTTTTCAATCTATCACTGCAGAAGACTGGCAAAAACCATGCAACTATGTGCGCCACATTGAAGACAAGCTTCGTGAAACAGATGGGTCTACGGATGCTTAAATGAACAGGTTCATAATAGAATTAAATTATGAGTCTAATACAGAATCTGACAGCAGTTCCGAATCGTCATTGGCAGTCCGAGAATCTGACAGCAGGTACGAATCATCATGACATTGGCAGTCCACATGGATCATTCTTATTCAAAACAAATATGAAAATTAAATTTGCAGTTTTTGTATTTGATAATTAAAACCTCACATTGGCGTAATTATGATGCGTTTACCTTTGTATATTAAATAGAAAAAAAAATATTATAACTATTTATTCTTATTCTTATTTATCTTCATAGAAAATTAATTATTTCGTTAGAAAATAAATGTACATGCGTATAGCCATGCCGATATCAAGAGGTTTTGTTACAAACATTACTTCCAAATGTTCTGTATTTGATAATTAAAACCTCACATTGGCGTAATTATGATGCGTTTACCTTTGTATATTAATTAAAAAAAAATATATTATAACTATTTATTCTTATTCTTATTTATCTTCATAGGAAATTAATTATTTCGTTAGAAAATAAATGTACATGCGTGTAGCCATGCCGATATCAAGAGGTTTTGTTACAAACATTACTTCCAAATATTTAATACGATCGCGTAGGCAATAAAAAAATAAGTACATTTTTAGCAATACTGTATATTTAAAATGGGAGTATTATATACTAAATATAGCAACACAACGCCCAGGTTGGCCAATCTAACAGCTAGAGGTAAAATAACTGTGAACGGACTATAGTCAAAAATTGACATGTTTATGTTATTATTGTCAAAGAGTATACAAATACGACGTAAGAAGAGGCGGATGTGCCATAGATCATGCGAGACTTTCAGCTTTGTATGAAACGTGCAGGGAGAACTCGTACCAACATAAAGATACTAATTGACATCGTTTTTATGTTGTCAGCATTGTCATATTTGTCAATATAGGGATGTACCCTCTAGTGATTAACGAAATATCGATATCGATAATATTCGGTAAGAAATAATTATAATTATGTTTCGACTAGAATTATACTTTTCCAACACAAATAAAAGATGTATTTAATATTTATGTGTTTATTCAAACAAATTAGCCTATTCTATAAATCTATTCTAGATTAGCGAAGAAAAATACGCAGAACTAAAAGATATGTATGTACATGTAATGGAAAGGTTTTCAACATTTCTTCTGTAATAAGATTTAAAGAAATGTCTATAGATACAAGGCATAGCTGTTTTTCTGAATTGAGTTCCCTTTTTTTTAAGTCTTTCGGCTTAATATGCTTGCCACACACATAGTTCAACTGATGTCATTTTTCAATGGGCACATAAATCAAGTCTTGATTTCCAGTTGCAGCTACCCATTTTTTCATCTAAAAAGAAAAAAAAAAGTATAGAATTTTTAGTCCTTGTGCTAATTTCTGATAACGGATTATCGCTAACTGACAGGCAGCACTATTGTTTACCTACAAAGTACTAGGATATGAAACTTTAGAATATTTCCTTATTTTTTATGTTTCATTGAAATATATCACATTATATAACATTATAAATATTCATTGATCTTTATCTAGGGACATTTTGCCATAAATACCTACCCTTTTTTCATTGACTGACCGGCATGTTGTTGTATGCCACATTTCGCACGTTATTTTGTTGTTTTCATTGCGCTCCTTTCAATGCTAATCAAATAAATATAGTAACCAAGAAGTGTAAAATCACATTTATTTGGTATACACAAAGCACTTTTACTGTATGTTTTTTACGTTTTATAAACAAACTACATAACGCGGCAAAGTTCAATCTGGATAATAATGTGACAGTTGTGACATTTGACACTATTGTCAGCCAAGGCGGTGATGTACGTATAACCCGTCTAACTTTGAAAGAATACTGTTCCAAGGGTACATAGTGAAGGATGCTATCTTCACGTTTTATACATATAATAGTAGCCATTAAAAAGATAGCACGTTTCATACATTCGGTTTTTTCTTAGGAACTTGCGCCAGGCTGATTATTGTATTGAATCATTTTTACGATTTTAATTAAAATTGTTACGTTTTGAGCTGAAAAGCCGAGAAAATTCATACAAAGAGGGAGCCTGGCGCTTATTATAATGATTGACCATATAATGCAGTTAATACCATTCATGAATGATGATTTTCTATAATCTGAATACATACGCTTCTATTGCATTTTGTATTAACATAAAATCAAATATGAAAATGCCCAGTTATTTCATTTATGTGGAAGTCACAAAATGAGAGAAGAGAGAAGGAAATAAGCTGTTATACTATTCAAGACATATTGGTTAAATTGCATACGATAAAGAAATATTTTTATATATTTTGTTTGTAATGTGTTTTATTGTGGTAATTCAATTAGATAGAATAAAGACAATTATTTTTACACTTATGGAGAAGTATCTCTTCTTGCACTGGTATCTATAGCTTGGATGATGACCTCCTCTGCTAATAGG
Source organism: Euclidia mi (assembly GCA_944739405.2). Lineage (NCBI taxonomy): Eukaryota > Metazoa > Arthropoda > Insecta > Lepidoptera > Erebidae > Euclidia > Euclidia mi. The sequence goes on from OX123206.2 coordinate 4,027,360, forward strand.
TAATAATGTTAACATGAGTACAATCCAAAGCGCCTACGACACATGGAAATCCATCAATTTCTAGCTGCAATTCGCCGTAGATCTTAAATGTAGACGCAGAACTTTCCTGTTTGGCAATTTAATACATTTTGAGCTTAATTTTGCTAGGGCTTGAGAATGCTTTGCACTAACCTACACACTGGATTTGTGTTTATTTGATAATCACCCAAGACCTGTTCAGTTGATAAGCTCCTGTGGCAAAAAACCTCAAACAAATTAAAAACTGTGTCTGACCATCAACATAATTATTTATTTCTTTGAGACATGGGTTCCTGTTTTTTTATAGTAATAGGCGGCAAACGAGCAGACGGATTACCTGATGGTAAGCAATTACCACCGCCCATGGACACAACCAACACCACAGGAGTCACAAGTCCGTTGCCACCCCTTAGGGTTGGGAAAAGGTATAGGATAAGGAGTGGGATAGGGGAGAAGGAATAGGGGCTAGGGCCTCCGGCACTCTCACTCACTGAACGAAACGCAACAGTTTAGGTACTGTTACTTTACGTCCATTTTCTGTGAGAGGGTAGTACTTACCCGGTCGAGCCGGCCTATTCATGCTGAAATCAGCAAAGCTCTACCACCTACAGCCTTCTAAAACCACCTAAAACCTCCTTATCTACAATGTTTCGTATTTGGTCATCTGCTTCTATGGGTACCCTGTATGTAATACGTAATTCTCCGCCGTCATGCCTTGAAAATATATTCGCCTTGCCGGAATTAGACCGCGAGGAAAATCTTCTTCGGGATCAGACAAAGATGAAAGACTAGTTAAGACATAACTTAGGTATTCATTGTAAACCACTTCAATACCGTAAAACACTACAATGCATTGAAATATATTATTTAATAGAGCTATATTTGGCAACAAACACTTCAATGTACAATAAGATATTATGGAACAGAGATAAATTCAACAACAATAAAGCTTTAATACCTCACTGAGCTCACATTAGATTTTAAAATTTACATCTGTCATATTTAAAATTCTCACGTGTCAATTCACGCTAATGGCTGTTTGTGCAACGTAAAACGCGCTTTAATGTAGGCTTTGCCTCTTCTTAAATTAAATTTAATAAAGGATTAAATTTTACAAGAATTTGGCTTTGTGCAACGAGTTAATAATAGATTAGGGTTTAATCTCGTTTTAAAATTTTAAATATCGTTTCTGCAACCGGCTGTAGAAGAATTAAAACTTAAGTAGGTACGTCTCAAGGTAGGTCAAAGTTTATAGGCGGCGGGCGCGGCGGTTGCTCCTTAAGTACCATCAGATGAAACCATTTTATTGAATAAAGTTTATTATAAAGTTATTACCTATTATAAAGATAGGCCGTTAGCTAGTTTGTTGAAATGAAATGAAATGAAATTATTCTTTATTTCGTGTAAACTTTGTATAAAGTGCTTACGAAACGTCAATTTTAAATTTATCAGTTGTACAAGTTTATATTTTTATGTTGAATTAGAGCAGCTCAATCCCAAGCATTTTTGTCGTCTATATAATCGGAAATTTTATAATATGCTTTTAAACACAACTTAGTTTTAACAATTATCTTAAATTTATTTATTGTTAAATTTCTTATATTAAGAGGGAGCTTGTTATAAAAGCGTATACACTGCCCCATAAAACAGTTACTTATTTTGTGGAGGCGGGTACTATGAACTACAAGATTATACTTATGTCTAGTATTTACAGTGTGAAGATCACTTTTTTTACTAAATTTGTCAATATTCTTGTGGACATATAAGAGATTACCGTATATATATTGCGATACAACAGTTAGAATGCCTATCTCACTGAACTTTCCTCTTAGAGAAACACGAGGACCAAGGTTGTAAATTCCCCTTATTGCTCTTTTCTGCAGAACGAATATTGTGTTAAGGTCTGCAGCATTCCCCCAGAGAAGAATCCCATAAGACATAACACTATGAAAGTAACTGAAATAAACCATTCTAGCTGTATCTATATCTGTAAGGCGTCTAATTGTCCTAACTGCATAAGCTGCAGAACTAAGTTTGCCCGAAAGTCTTTCTATATGCGGACCAGTGGCGGCTCGTTCAAAGGAGCGCTGGAGCAGTGAACTCCCAAAATTATAAAACATATGTATACAACCATTATACAACTCATATAAACTTTTTCTATAAACATAAGTACTCAATATTTTAATACACACCTATTCTCTTTTCTAAAATGCATATCCACAAATAAGTATTTGACTACTTAGCTGTGTATCATAATAAAATTTTGTCAAGACACTCTTGAAACATACATACTTAAGTATTTTTGTTGAGTGGAGCGCTCATGACAGCGCTCTTGATTGACGAAAGCTTAGTACAACGCTAATACTGAAATGTAATGAGTGCGAAAGAGAGAGCGTTCTATGCGGTGGGCGCGTGAGACAAAAGATTTGTATGAGAAATAAGCCAAATTAGGAGCGGCGCTCCTGACTAGCTTGACGAGGTGCGCATGCGCGAATATATTACCCGACTAAATGATATGACCATTTGTCACGAAGAAAAATTAAAACGTGTGCGCCGTTGTTTTTTAATAGGATTTTGCCGGTATCGTTTGAATGTAAACAAAAGCAAAACATTTCTCTGCAAGTGCGTTGGTAATTAGAAAAGGATTGGTGTTTAAAATATAGTGCATGTGTGATTGTGTCAGCGACAACCTAACCTACTGTGTTGTCTTTGGATTGTGTATATGTTTAAGAAAGGCAGTTAAATCACAGGTTAAATTGTGTAACTAATATGGAACATAACAGCGTAAACTTTATAAAAAACTGTGAAAAAGCTTTGGAAATGAGAGTTGAAATAGAAAGCAAGGGACCACTTCGGCCACAAATTACAATTACGCAAAAATGTGTTATTAAAACAAAAACATACACAATCGCAGTTTAAAAAACGACTAATATGATAAAACGCTTTTATTATGTGATTGCGAAGGAAGTAAGAAGCTGTTTTGTTTTCCGTGTATTTGGTTTAGTGGCGCCGGAGTTGATACTGCGTGGACGGTTCAGGTAGGTATCGATGATTTAGTGCATCTTACTGTTAATTATAAAAGCATTCACAAAATAAATGGTAAGCAGTTTCACCTTTTTTTTTAGTGCACACCCAATATAATCTTTCACGAGCCGCCTCTGATGCGGACCCCATTGGAGTTTGGTATCAAGCATAATACCTAGAAACATAGTCGTCCCGACGGGCTCAATTCTGGATTCCTTAAGTTGTACATTGGTTTCCATCTGTTTAACATTGGGCATTGAGAATTTTAATAGTTTGGTTTTCTTATCATTAAGTAATAAATTATTTACATTAAACCAACTAACAACTTTAGAGAGTGCATTGTTTACTTCGTCAAAATTTATCTGTTGTCGTCTAATATTAAAAATTAAGGAGGTATCATCCGCGAACAACACAATCTCATGATTCTTTTTTACATAATAAGGTAGATCGTTAATATAAATCAAAAAAATAAATGGTCCGAGAATTGACCCCTGCGGGACTCCCATTTTTAAGGCAGAACCTGGAGATGTCTTGTCATTGATCTGGACCTTCTGGATTCTGTTGCCCAAGTAAGAAACCAGGAGATCGAGAGCTTTGTTCCTAACGCCGTAATAATACAATTTCCTGACCAGAGTGTCATGATGTACACAATCAAACGCTTTTGACAAGTCGCAAAAAATACCTAATGCATCTTGCGACTTCTCCCAAGCTGCAAATATACTTTTGAGTAGCTCAACTCCTGCGTCAGTAGTCGAACGACCCCTCGTAAATCCGAACTGTTTCTCGTGGAGTAGATTATGTCTATTGAAATAACTAAGCAACTGACTAAGAATTAATTTTTCAAAAATTTTACTAAGTGTCGGCAATACAGAAATAGGTCGAAAATTAGAAGGGTCGGTTGTGTCACCAGATTTAAATAAAGGTATAACTTTACTATATTTCATTAAGTCAGGAAATATTCCAGAAGCGACGCAACCGTTGAATACCGCTGCAAGATGTGGAGCAATTATGCTAATAATAGATGAAGTAGTCTTCACTGACAGTCCCCACAAATCCATTGTCTTTTTCATATTTAAAGTTTTAAATTGTTTAATAATATCGTCAGTAGTAACAACAGTGAATTCAAAGGCTGCATCACATTCTGGCACGCAGTCCCTAAGAAGCATTTCAGCAGACATAGAAGATGAGTTGAGCGACTCTGTTGTCACTATAGGTATATTAGCAAAGAAATTTTCAAATTCTGTCGCAACTTCCAGGTCCTCTGAAATACTCACATTATTGATTTTTAACAGGTAGTCGCGGCTGCGTGCTTTAGCTCTGCCAGTTTCATTGTTGATCACATTCCAGGTAGCCTTTATAGTGTTTTCTGATAGTTTTATTTTATTTCTCAAATAAATAGATTTTGCCGTGTTACAAGCTTGTCTAAATATTTTGGAATATTTTCTTACGTAATTAATAAAGGTCTGACTATTATTATAAGACTTTTCATTATACAGTTCATATAACCTAATTCGGCTTTTATGAATACCTTCAGTTGCCCAATCACTAAACATCAGACGGTCAGTTACATTTAATTTTTTGGATGTAAATACAGTCTGAAATTCGTCATTAATTAATTTAAATAAGGAGTTATATAACTGATCCGGATGGTCATGATGAGGCAACCAACGCATTTTTCGAGATAAATTGTTTTTAAAAGTTTTAAGTCGTTTCTCATTTATTGGTATATATTTAACAATTTTTCTCTGTTCTCTCGGGCATTCTCTTGGACAACAGATTAACTGCCCACTGTGATCTGACTGAAGCATATTAATCAAAGATTTGTGTATTGGTTTTATACTAGTAAATATATTATCAATACAAGTACCACTTGTGGCAGTCACTCTAGTTGGTTCATAGAAATTATGACATAAATTGTATGACTTAAGTAAATTTAAAAAATTGATAGTTGAAGAGCATTTTTCTAATACGAGGGTCAAACTGAAAGTTCTTAGAAAATCAAAAACTGATTACATTAGCCAGTTATTAGTTTTATTATATCTTTTCAAAATATTGTCCATTGACGTCAATACACCGCTGCATGCGATGGAACCACTGGGAAAAGCACTTTGCCCACTCGTCCTTAGGGGTCTCTTCAATGGCATCGCGATACGCAGCCACCGCTTCTTCAGCATTCATAAACCGCTTTCCTTTAAGTTTTTCTTTAATTTTTGGAAATAAATAAAAATCACAAGGCGCGAGGTCGGGGCTATACGGCGGGTGACCCAGTAATTCAACGTTTGATGTCGCCAAATAGTCGATCGTTCGCTTGGCGGTGTGCGACGAGGCGTTGTCGTGGTGAAGGAGGATCCTACTGCGAGGTCGTTTCTCTCGAACTTTTTCCAAGACAAGAGGCAAACAATTGGCAGTGTACCATTCTGCAGAAACTGTTTTTTGATCCTCTAACACAATTGTTGCGAAATGACCTATCCTTCCAAAGAACGAGGCCACCATTTTTTTTCCCGCACTTCGATCTCTCTTCACTTTAGTTGGCAACTCCTCGAAAGGAAACACCCACTGAGCAGATTGTCTTTTGGTTTCAGGATCATAACAGTAAATCCAGCTTTCGTCACCTGTTAGTATGTCGAACACAGCATTTGAGTCACCTCCGTTAAATCTTTCAATCATTTTACGGCACCAATCCACACGATGGAGTTTTTGAGCCTTAGTCAAATTATGAGGTATCCACCGGGCGCAAAGCTTCCTGACCGCTAAATGTTCGTGGAGGATTTTGTGCACTTGACTCATACCGATGCCTAAGCTTGTCCGAATCTGCTGATAGGTCACTCTTTTGTCAGTCTCTATCATACGCCGCACAACACAGATGTTATTTTCAGTCGTCGCCGTAGAAGGCCGTCCCTCACGTACATCATCAGTGAGATTAGTGCGACCACGTTTAAACTCATTAAACCAGTTGTAAACAGTCGCACGAGATGGGGCTTCATCGTGAAAGGCCAATCGTAGTCTATCATAACTTTCTTGTTGACTTAAATGACATCGAAAGTCATAAAAAATCATTGCACGAAAATTTTCTCGTGTTAAATTCATGTTGACGTGACACAGACAATTTTCAATTTGACGCCAAATCGTAAAACAAATGACAAATGAATGAAATATATACTCAGTAATATTGGCAAAGAGTTCTATTTTCAAATTTTAGAATATTTTTTTTTATTATATTGTTTATAAGTGGCCAGTTCTAAGAACTTTCAGTTTGACCCTCGTATGTTAATGTTAAAGTCTCCACAAATAGCAACCGTTTTACGGCAATCACAAACTTTGCTTAGAGCATCCTCCATAATAACTAAAAAACTTTCAAATGGTGCACATGGAGGTTTGTATACACTCATAACAATGAACTGCTCAAACTCAACACATGTAATCTCTACTACTCGCTCAACAGAGAGGCTCACAATGTCAGTCCTTTCTTTAAATTTTAGAAATTTACTTGCTATGATTAACGAGCCACCATGGATAAAAAAAATTCTACTGAACGAGCTTACAACCTGGTGGTTATTAAAATTGAATATGAACTGGTGGCTTCTTAGCCAATGTTCTGTAATGCATAAAATATCAATATTGTTACAGTTCATAAACAATTCCAATTCTAACTCCTTGCCCATCAACCCTTGTATATTTTGATGCACCAGGTTGATACAATTTTTAAAATTATTGTTTGTATGTGTGGTTGATGGAACTATGTTTTTGTCACTTAAACTAGGTACAAAATTTGGTGTCTTATTAAATATATTGCCAGAGATTGACTCTATTGTCTCAGAAGTCAATTTAAAGAATTTGGAACGGATTCCAAGCTTATATTGCATGTCAAATTTGACTGCTCAATAAAAGCAGTGTGGTTAGCCAAAACCTTGGCTGAGTTATTAATATAATAAGCTAGCGATGATGCTATTTGTCTTTTATAAAATTGTGATATATAATAATTATCATATGTCAAATAAAAAAACAAACATAAAACAAATGTTTGCCACCTAATTGCTATAAAAATACCTATTTGGCGCCAAACATTTGTTACATCTCTATTGTAGCATCTCTAACTTATATTGCCCTCAATCGCCACCGATTAAGTATGAAATATAGTGTCATGCATGACTCATGACCACTACCATCTGCCCTATACACTGTACCTATATAACCTGTCCCACTGCTGGGTACGGTCCTCTTGTCATGAGAAGGGCTAGCCCATAGTTCACCACACAACAGAATTCACATAGGTATCTTTCGAAAACATTATGGAGAACTCTGACATGCAGGTTTCTTCACGATATTTTTCTACGTCGTTTCATCATCAGCCCTTTATACTGTCTCACTGCTCGGCACGGGCCTCTTCTCACTATGAGAAGGGTAAGGCTATAGTACACCACGCTGGCCTAGTGTTGGTTTTCAGATTTTACATGTCTTTCGAGAACATTATGGAGAACTCTCAGACATGCAGGTTTCCTCGCGATGTTTTTCTTCACCGATTAGCAAGCGATAATTAACAATTTAATACGTACCTGACACCGAAAAGTCATTGGTGCGTACCGTGGATTCGAACCCGAGACCGTCTGCATAGCAGTCTGTCGGTCTATCCACTCGGCTATCGCTGATTGCACATCGTTTAGCAAGCGATAATTAACAATTAAATAAACATCGAAAAGTCAGTGATGCGCGCTGAGATTTGAACCCGAGACCGTTTCAGCAGTCTGTCGGTCTCTCCATTAGGCTATCGCAACTCTGTATTTAAATATAATTTAATATTGATAAATAATATTAGTAGGTAGAGCTAAACATGAATTGTTACACTTAAAACAATAATGTTTGTTTGTTTAAACAGCTGTCGCGGCTGAAACGGCAACAACTGAGTCATTTTTTTAGGTCATAATGTCATTACCCGGACAATATTTGTACCTATAGAACAATAAGTTTCAATTGTGGGTTTGGTAGGTATTTACATGATAAGTAATGCAATTAAATCTCATGTCAAAGTACCAAGTAAGTAGGTATTTGTTTTAGAAGTCAGCCGAAACGATTTGATCGATTTTCTTATATTATTGTTTACTAGAGGACGCCAGCAGCTACGCCTGCATTTTTTTTTTTAATTTACCCGTTTTGGCCAATCCCGTAAGAATTTCGGAAAATTCCTTCTTAGTGCACTCCTGCGGTCCCCAAGGAACATACATGCCAAATTTCAGCTTCCTGCGCCCAATAGTTTCTGCTGTAGCGTGTCTGGCAGTCAGTCAGTAACGCAAGGATTTTATATATTAAGATATTGGATGGGTCTCCTAATCATGTGGGGTTTGCACTAGACAATACTTCTCTGGTGGACACGGACCTCACGCCTATACGCCACCGGCTATATACGCCTGCTCGTAAACGGATGGGTGTAGGACGTGTAGGTCCTTGTTGAGCAACAGCATTTCTTTTTACCCGACTGCGCGACGCAAAGGAGGGTAATGTGTTTATCAGTCTATGTATGTATGTATGTAAGTATGTATGTATGTATGTATGTATGTATGTTTGTTTCTATGTGGCGTTCTAGAGACCAAATGCGTAGGCCGATTTTGATGATTTTTACGTCAATCGATTCGTCTCAACCTTGCGAGTATCACTAAAGACATGACAATAATCAAAATTCACCACAGCGACAAGCAGACGCCATATTGTCAAAATTGAAAAAAAAAAGTCAATGAACTATGTCAAGTGGGGTATCGTTGAATAGGTATTTCAAAATCATCTTTAGGTTTCTTTAACCATTTTTCATTTTAAATAATAGTTTAGGATATATAACGATTTAAAGTTGTTTAACAAAACAATCATTCTCGCTAATTTTCTTACTTATTGATTTAAGTTTTTATTTCAAGTATAAACGATATACAAACAAAAAAAACAGTGAAAATTATGAAGAACAAATATTTTCGGTAATGAATCGTAACTAAAAAGTATAAAATAAAAAAATAATAATTTAAAGAAAAACAAAAAACCCGACTGCGTAAAACCTAATTTTAAAAAATACGTGAAAAAATTAACTTATATAAAAACTAAAAAGAATGAAACAAGCCCAGTACTTTAGAATTAGAACTGAAACTGAACGACTCACAGTCGGGGCCAATTGGGAAGATTTGATTGGTAAAATTTGAACGATTTCTTTCGGAGTTAGCACCTAATTTTCATATGTTTGTAAGTACTCTCAATCTGTAACTACATGTTGGTTTATGCCGATGCCTGAACTCAAGTTCAATTATTGAGATGTTTGCCAATTAGGATCATTTCGCCTGTTCGCGTCCATTTAGTGCAGTTGGCAAGTTTGAAGGAGAAAATAAAAATGTTCCAGCAAATTGATTCAATGAAAAATTTATGTAATGCGTTCATTATATAGTCTATTTTAATAATAACTTTCAGTTTTGTTCGAAACTTGTTATGTTTTTTTTTTAAATAGACAAACTTCAAAATATGGCATTTTACCCAGTTTGCGTCCAAAAAATCCTAATTGCGTCCACCTGTGGACCAGTTCGCGTCCACCAGCTTAGTCTTAACAATATCAGCCTTATAATCCTTCATATAAGGGTGATATTGTTAAGACAATCTAAAGAAAGATTGGCTTTTAACAATAATCTACATTTAAGATTAAAGTTATAAAAAGTCTACATTATTATCATTATTAAATCACTTTATAGAAACTATAAATACCTAACTATTTATTGTTCTCAACATCGATGGAACTTAAAATCAAAGACAAAAAAATAACGATAGGTACATGTTGTCCAATATTGTGGTCTTCGGAATAGCATAATTTTTACATAATTATGTACATATTTGTCTTATCGATTTCTTCTTCTCACGAATATCACAAAACGCTTTCTTTATTTAAACATCTTTTGTATTTTTTTCCTTCTTCTTTCTTGTCTCCTAAGAACTCATCTTGAATAGAAAAAATATGGAATAAAAGAAATTAAATGTAATAATTCAATGTAAAAACTCAGTCTTAATCAAAAATGCATTTTAAATTATAAAAAAAAATATATATAGAATGTATTTATGCGATCATTTCTATTTCATGAAAATGTGGACGCAATTTGCTATAATATTATCCCTTGCAGGTATAGTTTGCGTCCACTTGTGGTCGATTATTATATCAATTGTATCTTTTATTACAATCATAATAATGTGGACGCAAATTGGTCATTACAATTGCATACTATTAATGTTAAAATAAACAAAATCCTAATTTCTCTCTCATATTTTAATCACATAAAAATAAACAACTAAAGAAATCATAAATAGACGAGTTCGCGTCCATTGTGGGCGCAAAGAGGAAGTTTTATAAATTCGGTGTAGTAATTCGCGTCCACCTTATTTTAATTGTTAACTATAAAAAAAACAAGCTAATTCATAATTCATACTATTCGTCTTTTCATTATTAATGTCTAGAAACAGCTATGTATCCTATAATTCACATAAAACAATAAAAAAATTACCGTCAAACACGCCGCTGCACACTATTTTTTTATTTATATCCCGCGCATCTGCACTCTTTTGTTGAACAACCGAGATTAACTATTTTTTTTAAACAGGATAGGCTGGGCGCACGGAACTTTTGTCTATTTGTGCGTGTCTCTTATACGTCGAGGTATTGGCGATACTGACTTTTCATTTTATTAGTGTGTTAGTATACTTATTTCCGAGCATTTTTAAAGGGAGGTCCGCAAAATGGACGCGAATAGGGGGGTGGACGCGAACAGGCGAAATGACCCTATAATGTGAGTATGTGTAATTATGAATGTTTTGCACACGAGTTGTAATACTAGACGATCGATACAATTCAGGGCAACACGCAATACGAACGAATTTTGTTACAAAGCGTTATTGAAATTTGATTGTTCATCAGTTTTTATACTTTTTATGGACATACCCATGTTCAAATAATGCTGATGCGTTAGTTAGTTGCATAGTAAAAGCAGAATAGTAGGTTAGCTAAGGCCGCTCGGCGAGTTAATTGCCTACTCTTGCGTTGACGCACGGGTTGTCACTTGTTTACACCGCGGCGCCGGCTTTGTCGGCGCTCGCGCTTTTTCGCCGCTTTTTTAAGTGATCGCGCTGAATACTTCACAATTTAAGCTTGAATTTATTTTTTCTCAAATACCTACTCACTACCTAAGCGTTATATAACTATCTTAATGCCTTTTTTAATGAGAAAAAGTAACAAGTTAAGTTTACTGTCGTTTAACACATTGTATACTATTAATAACGTTTATTACAAAACTGAATGTATATAAACAATTCAAGCGGGCGAGCAGGTAAGTACCTACATGAATGCGCTCGATCAGACGCGCGGCGCATCCCGTACTGAATCCGCGCCGAGCTTGCCGCGCTCGTGAGATTGTGTGCGTGAAAAGTGCGTGCGTACACGGCGCCGGCGACTCACGCGTACATTCACACCAGCGCGGCAGCGCGGCGGCCGATTTGTATGAAGCTATCTTACTATTCTGTTTTTACTATGTTAGTTGGTCGTGGGTTTTCCGCACTTAGCCACTTATTTGGGCCATTGTGCGTGAGGAATAAAATAAAATAAAATAAATGCTGATGCGTTAGTTTCATGTAGTTTTGATCCTTTGGTGTCGTCTTTGAGCAATCTAATAAAGTAGTTTAAGTCGCACATAATTATGTACTTTTCGAAGAGATGACCCCGACTACTTATCTGTTATTGTTATTTTTATGATTCTGTGACGTCCCGTTGCAGGAAAAAGGCCTCCCCACTCTTCTTCCATTTAACTCTATTATTTACGTCTTCGAACCAATCCTCCTTGAAGGAGTCCAGCTCGTCCTGCAATCACACATTAAATACGTAAAAACAGTGTTTTAATCTCTTTATAATTCTGACTATAAACCTGAGGTGTTATTTTTTTACCTTTCGCTATTTATACATAGGTACTCACTAAAAACTCACTAAATTTATACATAGGTACTGCTAAAAAAACGAAGATAGCTGAGTGGAGAGACCGACAGACTGCTACGCAGAGGGTCCCGGGTTGGAATCCACGCACCAATGACTTTTCGGAGTAAATTGCGTATTAAATTGTTAATTATCGCTTGCTAATCGGTGAAGGAAAACATTGTGAAGAAACCTGCATGTCTGAGAGTTCTCCATAATGTTCTCGAAACACATTTGAAGTCTGCCAACCCGCACTTGGCCAGCGTGGTGGACTATGGCCTTACCCATCTCATAGTGAGAAGTGGCCCGTGGCCAGCAGTGGGCCAGTATAAAGGGCTGATGATGACGAGGTACTCACTAGATATGCCTGCACGGATGGCGTTGTGGTTTAACCGATGCCTTACTGCTAATTTGTTGTGAGTTCGATCGCCACACGAGACAACAGTGTGATCCTCAAATTGTTGTCTGGGTGTTCTTTGTGACCGTAGTTTGAATGTTTGCAAAGACTCGAGATTGAGACTCGTTACATAAATATAAGTAGACTAGCTGTTTCCCGCGGTTTCAACCACGTCCTGAGGGAACTACTTCGCGTACCCGGTTTATAGCCTAAATTACTCCTTGGCACATCAGCTATCCGCCAGTGAAAGTCCCGTCAAAATCGGTCCAGCCGTTCCAGAGATTAGCGAGAACAAACAGACAGACAGACAGATAAAAATTGTAAAAAATGTCATTTCGGTATATGTACCGTGAATACATCCATATGCATTTATTAAAAAGCGGTTATTTTAATATTACAAACAGACACTCCAATTTTATTTATGTGTATAGATAAAAGTATGCCTGATCTGATACCTATCTGGCTACTATTAAATAATCTCTTAAGTATTATTGTCTGACAATATTGGGAATAATTATTTTGTTACATTATCATTTCTTTCATACAACCAATGGCACATCTCGTTGGATATCTTAAGAAAATAGCACAAAGACAAATAATACGTACCTACTGATGTTTATACACACTGAACCCTTATCTAAAGGTCAAAGAGCAGAAGTAATCAGTTTATAAACAAATGTTATATATTGTGAGCGTCTTAACGTATTGGTGCCATGACCAATATCTTGGTTTTGTGACAAATGTCAATGGACTGGTCATTTATATTTTAAAACGCCTGGGAAATGTATTTCTTGGACAACTTACACACCGTCTGAGCCTACCGCTCAGCCTACACCTCGACCACCGACCGAAGCCACCGTGCACTTCGGCCAGCTCACCGGCGACCCTACGAGCAGTCAACCCTGCGAGCGTCGGAGGGCAGCAGGAGTCTACACTCCAGCCTTCAGGCCAGTGCTTACACCTAGTCGGTCATACTGTATGTAAGCGGTAGTGAGACATAATAAAAAAACCTGTTCCTTCTAAGCAGTGTTTCTATTAGAACCCCGACAATCTACCTGAGAGCTAAACGTCTCAAGCTGATTATTCTGATCCCAAACTAGGCCACTAAAGTTAATGGAATCATCATGTCAGCCTAGAGACGTCCACTGCTGGACATAGGCCTCCCCCAAGGTTCTCCACACAGACCGATTTTGACAGTTAATGGAATGTCCGTTTATAATGCGAAAATTGCGTGGAAATGTATTTATTGGGACAAATTACACACACACATAGCCTTTTGATTTAAATCTAGGCGGTCTGCCTAGATTGAAATTGTTTGTTATACCTAGTAAAATAAGAAGTAAAACTATACTATCTACCTACCATCAATTTCAATTAATGTAAATTGGTAGGTAATAACTTTAAACATGGAATATAAAATACTCATAATATATAAAACAGTGCTCATCACTGTTTTATTAGGAGGTGGGTGCATAGGGTTCCCACCAAGAACTTAGGGTCCCAAGCCAACCTCACCTGCAAGTGGTGCACCTGCCGATCAACGGACGAGGCTCTGGCAAACATAATATCCCGATAAGCGGCAATAGACTCGCCACCTTTTGGGATCAAAACACTGCCGAAAAGTGGGCGTTTTATATGCCTCTGCCTACTCCTTCGGGGAAACAGGCGTGAGTCTATGTATGTACTGTTTTATTAGATAACTAGAGAATGCTCGCAGCTACGCCCGTACATTTTTACCTGACCCCGTGACAATTTTGGGAAATACTTTCTTATTGAATGCTACGATCCTTAAGAAACATACATGCCAAACTCGCAATAGTTTTGGCTAAAGCTTGTCTGTCAGTCAGTCAGTAAGAATTTTATATACAAATAATAAGTATTTGTTGATAATAATTACCTACTTAATTAGGTAAAATCGAGATAACTGAAATGCAAACGTCGAACGTCGTCCACTTTAGAAGCTTCGTCATACAATCTTTCACAGTATACTGCTGGAAAAAGGCCTCCACGCTGGCACGCACGCTCCACGGCTTACTATACCATTCTTCACGCTGACGGGCCAGACGGGCTGCTACAGGGTTTAATGACGAATTTACCGCCTCCTCACAAATATGCTATTTGTTTCGTGCATTTTCGTTAGTTATTGCTAATTATTACTTCTCTTTTGTGCAGGTTTGACGGCAAGGCGGGTAAGTCCCGTATCGACTACTATGGCGCCATGGTCAAGACGTACCAGCTGTCGCCGTCCGCGTACAAACCATACGGAGCGTCTATCAAGGTGAGTTATTTTTTATTATGACTGGTAGGTATATTTTAATAGCAAGCTAGCAAAACCTTTATTAAGAATTGCAAGATATATTACTTGCATTTTGGATAGCAACTAACCAAATTCTGTTATAGTTAATGGTTGGGTTCGAAGTTCATGCTTATTGGTAGTGTAATATGACATCCCGAAGAAGTACCAGGTTTAGGGTTGAGCTACATCTATCAGCACCGCATCGCACTTTCCTACGCTTCTATCCTTTTCTGTCACTTAGGACCGCCATTTACAAGAGGGAGAAAGAGAGAGGGAACGCGTCAGCACGCCGCGGAATCGATCGTGCTAGGAAAGTGCAATGCGGTGCTGATAGGTGTAGCTCAACCTTAGTAGTTAGTAGGTATGTCTAGGGGTCCCCTTTTAGCCATCTAACTAATTGACTTGCTAACTTTGTGTCTTTAACTGATTCGCTCTGAGTTCAACAAGGATCCAAACTTGGGATGAGCCATTCACTAGGTGGCGTAACTTAAAAAAAGACTCACTAGACTAAACAACACTGCTCAATTCGAAAATTGTGCCCAGTGTCTTGAGAACATCGCCATCTACTTATTTTATTGTACAAATATTTTCGCTTTCACGCTTGTGAATACTTTCCAGATCGCCCCGGTGACAACCGAAACGGTTTTGAACCAGGAGACTTGCCTGCAAGTGAATGGCAGTGCAGAAAACTCGATCGGTATTCAAACCGTGCTGCCTGATATGACTGACTTTAAGTTCATTGGTAAGTGCTACCATAGATCATCATCCTAGCGTTATCCAAGAGTTTTACCTTGGAGTCATCATTGTAAAGGATCTGACTGATATCCCGGACAATCCCGGTATGATCCAAGACCAAAAACTTACCGTGATATCTGGAGTCAGATTTCTAGTCAAAAATTGATCATCATCATCGTGCTAGCCTTTTGCCGATTACGTACTAGACTGCCTCGTTGGTCTCGCGGCATAAATGTGCGCGTGGGATTGGGAGGTCTCGGGTTTGATTCCCGGGTCGGGCAAAGTGTTATTGCGTTTTTCCGTTAGGAAATTCTCAGTAGCAGCACGTAGTCTGGAGCCCGGTAGCGTATTTCCAAAGCCTATACTATTTGAGTCACGAGTCAGACTCTAATAAAATAGCTTTTGTTTGTTCATATTACTCGACAATACCTTATCTATTTCAGTAAAAAATTGACTCAAATGGATTAGCTTTTGTGCCTGGATATTTTCAAAGAAAATACACCTACAAAACCTAGTACAGTATGATTCATATTCACTCAAATAGATAAGCCTTTGTCGAGATATTTTCAAACATGGTTTTGGTTTGTTAGGTGCGATTGTATGACTTAGTTTATATTATATTAGTAGAATTTATGTCTAATTAAATAATTTTTAATAAACTAAGTTGACGGAGCCCTGCTTCGCAGGGCTCCTTTTTTGGGTTAAGGATCAAAAGAGAACCTAACATAACCTATTTAGTTACTTGAATTACCTACATACAGTCGCACCAAACCAACCAATACTGCACATTGTGGTGCTAAACCTAGACCCAAATAGAATAGCATTTGTTGCTGCAATGTTAGAATGAATTTATCCTACAAAGTCTACGCGATTTCGGTTCATTTCTGTACTAGAATAGACTAGGGTTTCGTCAAGTTTTTGTCAAACAAAAGCTAAGCCAGTTCAGTTTGCACTTTCACTCTAATGGTATAGGCTTTGTAAATAAGCAGCCCGGTACGGCAATAGGCTCGCCCCCTATTGCGTGGGACCTAAAAAAATCCCGGCGAAATGTGGGTGCAATATTACAACTCTGCCTGCCCCTTCGGGGATACATTCGTGAGTCTATAAATAAAAAAAAAATATAATAAAATCCAAGACTTGGAGCCGAGGTCCGCTTACTAGCCTAAATTCCACAGAATATTGGCTTTCCCTCGGAGCATTTACTTTTTCACCTGCGCTATCCGATGCGACGTTCATATTTATGCGTTCTCACGGCCGAGACTGACTGTCGTAGATATTCGTGACAGCTGGGACCGACATAGCTACGACATATACAGTACAATCCGTTTATTATGACCAGTGGCGGATTTGCCCTAAGGCCCAGTAGGCCCGGGCCTAGGGCGGCCAGATATTAGGGGCGGCCAATCGTGTCAAAAAATTCACTGATGATAACAAGAAATAACTCATAGTACCTAAATATTCTAGCACATGGCGAACTGCACTGCACCGCATCGTTTAACAATAAGCTTCTTATCACCTTCGTATATTTTATATATTATATAATACTAGCTGACCCAGCGAACTCCGTATCGCCTTTTTAAGAGTTTTTATTTAATTCCCTTTTTTCCAAGCCCCTTTTCCAAAGTAACCATTGACTTAGCGCTTAATCTCTTATCATTCCAGGGTCTATAAATGATGCAAAAACAAACATAGATTTTTATGTAATATTGAATTCCCCATTCCTTAAAATATCGGAGACGATACCCATATCGACTTAAAAAAAATCCCGTCCACCTTCTTTGATTTCCTATCCGCCATCTTTGATCACGAAATAGATGTTGTATTTGGAGTCACCATCCCTTAAATCATCAGAGACGATACCCATATTGATTTTTTAATTTTTTCCCATCCGCCATCTTTGATTTCCCATCCGCCATCTTGAATCACGAAGTAGA
This sequence comes from Euclidia mi, assembly GCA_944739405.2. Lineage (NCBI taxonomy): Eukaryota > Metazoa > Arthropoda > Insecta > Lepidoptera > Erebidae > Euclidia > Euclidia mi. The sequence goes on from OX123206.2 coordinate 4,044,732, forward strand.
TGTTGTATTTGGATTCCCCATCCCTTCAAACATCGGAGACGATACCCATATTGATTTTTAAAAAAATATCCCATCCGCCATCTTTGATCACGAAATAGATGGTGTTTTTTAATTCCCCATTCCTTAAAATATCGGAGACGATACCCATATCGACTTTAAAAATATCCCGTCCGCCATCTTTGATTTCATATCCGCCATCTTTAATCACGAAATAGATGTTGTATTTAGATTCGCCATCCCTTAAAACATCGGAGACGATACCCATATCGGCTTTAAAAAAAATCCCATCCGCCATCTTTGATTTCCTATCCGCCATCTTTGATCACGAAATAGATGTTGTATTTGGATTCACCATCCCTTTAAATATCGGCGACGATACACATATCGACTTTAAAAAAAAATCCCATCCGCCATCTTTGATTTCCTATCCGCCATCTTTGATCACGAAATAGATGTTGTATTTGGATTCACCATCCCTTAAATCATCAGAGACGATACCCATATTGATTTTTAAAATTTTTCCCGTCCGCCATTTTTGATTTCCCATCCGCCATCTTGAATCACGAAATAGATGTTGTATTTGGATTCCCCATCCCTTTAAACATCGGAGACGATACCAATACTGATTTTTTTAAATTTTCCCATCCGCCATCTTTGATTGCCCATCCGCCTCTTTGATCACGAAATAGATGTCGGATTTGGATTCCCCATCCCTTTAAATATCGGCGACGATACCCATATCGACTTTAAAAAAAAATCCCATCCGCCATCTTTGATTTCCTATCCGCCATCTTTGATCACGAAATAGATGTTGTATTTGGATTCACCATCCCTTAAATCATCAGAGACGATACCTATATTGATTTTTAAAATGTTTCCCATCCGCCATCTTGAATCACGAAATAGATGTTGTATTTGGATTCCCCATCCCTTTAAACATCGGCGACGATACCAATACTGATTTTTTTTAATTTTCCCATCCGCCATCTTCGATTGCCCATCCGCCATCTTTGATCACGAAATAGATGTCGGAATTGGATTCCCCATCCCTTTAAATATCGGCGACGATACCCATATCGACTTTAAAAAACAATCCCATCCGCCATCTTTGATTGCCCATCCGCCATCTTTGATCACGAAATAGATGTTGTATTTCGATTCTCCACCCCTTAAAATATCGAAGGCGATACCCATATTGATATTTAAAATTTTCCCATCCGCCATCTTTGATTTCCCGTCCGCCATCTTGGATCACTAAATAAATTTCATATTATTAATCAGCGTCCCGAAAATCTCGAAAACGATACCCATATAGATTATATCCTTTTCGTTTAGCCTTTTTTTGCCTTTGACCCAACCCTCCCCCTTCTCGTTTGACCATTTTATTATTTTTGTCCGGCCCCTAAAAGTTGTGGCGTAATTTTATATAGCCTATAGCCTTTCGGAATAATTGGGCTATCATAGGCAATAACAATTTTTAAAATCCGACTGCTAGTGCCTGAGATAAGCCGACATTATGTTTTAGCCTTTTTAGCCTTTTGCCCGGCCCCAAAGGGTTAAAGCGTTATGTTATATAGCCTATAGCCTTCCGGAATAACTGGGCTATCGTATACAAAAAAAAAATTTCAGATCCGACCGGTAATTCCTGAGATTAGCGCGTTCAAACAAACAAACAAACAAACAAACAAACAAACGAACAAACAAACAAACAAACAAACTCTTCCGCTTTATTATATTAGTATAGATAATTAATTATAGTATAATCAATGTAATGTATTTTTGAAAAAAAAGTAAAAGTAAAGTAATTATTTCGTAAATAAAAACTGTACGTATAAGTTATTTCGTACATATAAGTAAAGTAAGTAAAACACAGTAAAGTAAGAGTATTTTTTTTAGCTCGGTCCTGTTGAATTATTTACCTACGGCCCCTCGATGGACAGGGCCGCCCACTGACTGTGTTTCTTGGATTACGTATTTGAAAATACTATATTATCATAATTACCATAACATTGAAATATAATGATTACTGAACACACGCACTAGTATAAAGAGGAGGTCTCCGCGCTACGCACATCGAACGTGAAATACCGCACACATAGATCGCGATCTATTGTCTACAGTGTACACAGGTAGGCATCATCATTTCAGCGTTTTTGACATCCACTGCTGGACATAGGTCTCCCTCTGTTGAGGCGATTTTGTCATAACCGCCACGCTTGGCAGGCGGATTGGTGGAATCCTTTGATGCTAGACGCTTCTGCCCATCAAGCACCTTTTCATTTACTTTCGCCTGGTCTTTGATAGTTTGGATGCTTATCTTTCAGTTGACTGTTTGCACTGGAGGAGATACAGTATACCGTGAATGGTGGAGTGGTCCGAAAGTACTTGTGGACCTTGTCTTCTTTTTAATGGTGGAGAGAGTCAGTACGACAAAAAAGAAGGATTCAATTATTGGAAAAACTCTTATAATCGAGTATCAACTCACGAGAATTCGCCTACTCATAAATATAAATTATCTGTCCTGTATATGAACGAACGAAGCAACGCGTTGGGTCGCATTGATCACGCATTGAGAATGCAATTAGATGAAGAAATAAATTACTGGAAAATCATTCCAAAAAAGAGTTGTTGCATGTATGGAAGCGCTTGCTTCACGTGGTTTGCCTTTCAGAGGTTACGCCGAGAAATTTGGTTTATTTTACAATGGAAATTATTTGATGTCCTTAGAACTTATAGCTGAGTTCGATCCTTTCTTAGCCAAACAGGACATACAAGTTATCTCTCTTCAGCAACATGCGAAGAATTAATTCGGCTTATGGGAAACAAAGTTTTGAAGACAATTGTTATGGAAATATTAACAGCGAAATATTTTTCTCTGATCATTGACTCGACGCCGGATATATCTCACCTAGACCAGCTCACTTATGTAATCAGATATACGTGCTGCCTAATGGGTCACCTGTAGAACGTTTCCTCAAGTTCATTCCAAAGACGGGCCATAAAGCACAGCAAATGACAACTGCGGTTGCCTCAACTTTAACCTAATTGGGAATAGTCATATCAAACTGCCGCGGGCAATCTTATGACAACGCAGCTAACATGTCAGGTTTATACAACGGCCTACAAGCTAAAATTAAGGAAATTTCTCCTCCTACCGAGTATGTTCCCTGTTCAACACACTCGCGCAATTTAGTAGGTAAATATGCAGCTGAAAGCAGCCAAGAGACTCGTTCGTTCTTTTCTCTAAGTACTCCAAGAGTTGTACAATTTCTTTGCAGCGTCAACTCAGCGTTGGGAACTCCTTCAAGCCCATTTCACCGTCAAAAGTCTATCAACGACTCGTTGATCAGCTTGTGTAGACGCATGCAAAAGTTTACGCGAATCGTGGCATGAAATCCATAAAGCGTTAGTCTCCATCGAAAATTACACACAACAGAAAAGGGATATTTTTAACAGCGTATCAAAAATGTTATGTAACACATTAAAGTGAGTTACGCAAAAAACCTTTATTATTTCACTAAAATACTGACTTGCACACTAAAATACTATTTGTACACCAAATATGATGATCTTTTTACAAAATATCATTTGATATGAAAAGTTTCGTCCGCTCGGGAAACTTATCCACTCAGAAAACTTAATAGGTTATGTTAGGTGTTCTCTTGTGACCCTGCTCCCAAAACTAGGAGCCCTGCGAAGCAGGGCTCCGTCAACTTAGCTTAGTGGTGCAATTAGTATTTTTGGTGGAAAATTAGTATTTTTGACTAACAGTTAAATACCCGTTAACTAACAGTTAAATAACAGAAAAGAGCCGTTATATGCGAAGCCAGAGGTATTCGTTTGAAACTGGAACGTTTTGAAACGGCCATTATGACTTGTTTTTTGAGGATGTTTACTGGACCCAAGGAGTAAGTATACTTGCTCCTTGACTGGACCACATTAACGCCACAAGTAAAAAACTTCAAAGTGTGGAAATTGATATTACCATTGTCATAGAACTCTATGAAGTCCTAATACATTTTATTTTCGAAACACGAGATAACTTTGATGATTTCGATAACAAAGCCAATAAGCCCAAGAGCTGCGAGAGCCTGCCAGTCCTTCGTTATTTTATAAAAGCTGAAAGTTTGCCTGAGCATGCCCCCTACAAAGGTAAGAACGACCACCGATTATAGAGTTTGGGCTGTGGTTACTTTGGCAGTTATCAGGTAGTAAAGGTGGATAAAATGGTACCTAAAACTCGTTATAGTATAAAAGCTAAATTTTATATATGTTACTTGTAGACCTATAAAAAGATGTTAGCCTTACAGCCGGACAGTTTCAATGGTTTTAACATCTTGCCCGACACTTTGAAAGTCCGCTGTAGGTACGAGCGCGAGAGCTTAGCCCATTGCGATCTTATAAGATATCCAATGAAATAAAAATTATTACGTTCATAGCTATGTTAAATAAAGTAAAAATGTTATTTAAGTATTATAAACATCTAACAAGTATTATTACATGTAAAAAAAATATTTTATTGTTCATAATTATTATTGTCGATATTTTCATTTATTTATTTCAGCCCTACTCTTCGACTAACATAACATTTTTACTTTATTTAACATGGCTATGGACGTAATAATTTTTATTTTATTGGATATCTTATAAGATCGCAATAGGCTAAGCTCTCGCGCTCGTACCTACAGCGGACTTTCAAAGTGTCTGGCAAGATGTTAAAACCATTGAAACTGTCCGGCTGTAAGACTAACATCTTTTTATAGGTCTACAAGTAACATATATAAAATTTAGCTTTTATACTATAACGAGTTTTAAATATCGGCGACGATACACATATCGACTTTAAAAAAAAATCCCATCCGCCATCTTTGATTTCCTATCCGCCATCTTTGATCACGAAATAGATGTTGTATTTGGATTCACCATCCCTTAAATCATCAGAGACGATACCCATATTGAATTTTAAAATTTTTCCCGTCCGCCATTTTTGATTTCCCATCCGCCATCTTGAATCACGAAATAGATGTTGTATTTGGATTCCCCATCCCTATAAACATCGGAGACGATACCAATACTGATTTTTTTAAATTTTCCCATCCGCCATCTTTGATTGCCCATCCGCCTCTTTGATCACGAAATAGATGTCGGATTTGGATTCCCCATCCCTTTAAATATCGGCGACGATACCCATATCGACTTTAAAAAAAAATCCCATCCGCCATCTTTGATTTCCTATCCGCCATCTTTGATCACGAAATAGATGTTGTATTTGGATTCACCATCCCTTAAATCATCAGAGACGATACCCATATTGATTTTTAAAATGTTTCCCATCCGCCATCTTGAATCACGAAATAGATGTTGTATTTGGATTCCCCATCCCTTTAAACATCGGCGACGATACCCATATTGAATTTTAAAATTTTTCCCGTCCGCCATTTTTGATTTCCCATCCGCCATCTTGAATCACGAAATAGATGTTGTATTTGGATTCCCCATCCCTATAAACATCGGAGACGATACCAATACTGATTTTTTTAAATTTTCCCATCCGCCATCTTTGATTGCCCATCCGCCTCTTTGATCACGAAATAGATGTCGGATTTGGATTCCCCATCCCTTTAAATATCGGCGACGATACCCATATCGACTTTAAAAAAAAATCCCATCCGCCATCTTTGATTTCCTATCCGCCATCTTTGATCACGAAATAGATGTTGTATTTGGATTCACCATCCCTTAAATCATCAGAGACGATACCCATATTGATTTTTAAAATGTTTCCCATCCGCCATCTTGAATCACGAAATAGATGTTGTATTTGGATTCCCCATCCCTTTAAACATCGGCGACGATACCAATACTGATTTTTTTTAATTTTCCCATCCGCCATCTTCGATTGCCCATCCGCCATCTTTGATCACGAAATAGATGTCGGAATTGGATTCCCCATCCCTTTAAATATCGGCGACGATACCCATATCGACTTTAAAAAACAATCCCATCCGCCATCTTTGATTGCCCATCCGCCATCTTTGATCACGAAATAGATGTTAAAATGTTATTTAAGTATTATAAACATCTAACAAGTATTATTACATGTAAAAAAAATATTTTATTGTTCATAATTATTATTGTCGATATTTTCATTTATTTATTTCAGCCTTACTCTTCGACTAACATAACATTTTTACTTTATTTAACATGGCTATGGACGTAATAATTTTTATTTTATTGGATATCTTATAAGATCGCAATAGGCTAAGCTCTCGCGCTCGTACCTACAGCGGACTTTCAAAGTGTCTGGCAAGATGTTAAAACCATTGAAACTGTCCGGCTGTAAGGCTAACATCTTTTTATAGGTCTACAAGTAACATATATAAAATTTAGCTTTTATACTATAACGAGTTTTAGGTACCATTTTATCCACCTTTACTACCTGATAACTGCCAAAGTAACCACAGCCCAAACTCTATAATCGGTGGTCGTTCTTACATTTGTAGGGGGCATGCTCAGGCTTTCAGCTTTTAACTTTCAGCTTTTATAAAATAACGAAGGTCTGGCAGTCGTGGGCTCTTGCTCTACAAGGAACTATATTTTGTACAGGAATATGAAAGAGATTTTCGACGCAATCGAAAGCGTAAGCTACTTCCTGGCGAGACTAATGCAGATGATGAGATGCAACCAAAGAATGGACGCGAACATCTCAGAATTAGTACATTTTTAGTGATAATTGATACATTGTCAGTAGAATTAAAAAAACGACAGGATGCTTATAAAATAATTTACAATAAATTTAATTTTATGAAAAACCTGACAAGTCTAAGCGCATCAGAAGTAGAAGAAAAGGCCAAAGCATTGCAAATGGTTTACTCTGCTGACTTGGAAGATATTTTTTCTGAAGAATGAATAAACCTGTCGGTACCTACCTGTATTAAATAAAACCTAAAACCACTTTAATGTTTTAATGAAAATTGCAAATATCCCTCACTACTAATAAAATATTACTAACATCTATAACTTTGTGGAATGCAAACAAGGTGAAAGTATTACAGTTAATAAAATAAAAGTTAGCAATAAAGTTAATTCATTAGGTATTGTAGTCTATTCTATACAGTTCAGAAAGGGGCGGCACATGGCCTGGGGCCTAGGGCGGCCGAGAGTGCAAATCCGCCACTGATTATGACGCCGGCTATATTGACCAACCGCTTAATTATGACGTAATTATATAGTGAAGTTTGGTTTTCATAAAAAAATCTTTATAACAAAGTCGGATATAATTACTTTGCTTACAGTGAGATGTCGTTTATTATGACTACATTTTGACCCATTTAATGAATTTAGTCCAGTTATTGTGATCGATGGCGCACCACAACGTTCAATCAATCAATCAATCAGTCAGCCTATCGCAGTCCACTGCTGGACATAGGCCTCTCCCAACACGCGCCACAGTACACGGTCCTCAGCCTTCCGCATCCAGTCTGTCCCAGCCACCTTTTTCAGGTCGTCGGTCCACCTAGCCGGGGGCCGCCCTACCTTACGCTTGCCGAGACGTGGTCTCCACTCTAGGATACGCTTGCTCCATCGGCCATCAGTCCTTCTACAGATATGGCCAGCCCACTGCCATTTGAGCCTACTGATTCTGTGAGCTATGTCGGTAACTTTGGTTCTTTGTCGGATAACTTCGTTTCGGATTTTATCCTTCAAAGAGACGCCAAGCATAGCCCATTCCATAGCTCGCTGCGGGATGCTGCGTGACTTTTAGTTTGTGGACTAGTCCCACTGTGAGTGTCCACGTCTCGGCACCGTACGTCATAACAGGCAGGACGCATTGGTTGAAAACTTTGGTCTTCAGGCATTGCGGTAGGGGCGAAGAGAAAACTCGACGTAGCTTGCCAAACGCAGCCCAACCCAACTGGATCCTGCGGTCGATTTCTTTCTCGAAGTTGTTTCTACCAAGCTGGACTACTTGCCCAAGGTAGACATACTCTTGAACAACTTCGAGCATCGATCCGTCGACATAAAAAAAATAGGAAAATCTTTAATGCTCTCTATAGAGCGAGCGCAAAGACCCCTTCTTAAAGTGGCCACCCGCCGACCTTACCGATTTTCTACTAGCCTTCTGTATGAATCATGCAAAGTGCTAACGGTTCGTCAACTGTTTATATTGTACACTGTACTAAAACAACACACTGCGCTTACGTACAACGCCAACCTTACTAACACCAAGAGACGGAAAGATATTGTCTGTAGTTCAAGCTCTGAATCAAAGTTTGTCTTTACTCATAGATTTTTCACATTTCTGGGTCCCTATCTTTATAACAAAATAAACAAAGAAACATCTATTTATGACCTAAGTTATGTAAGATCGAAACAATGCGTCTATCAGTATTTACAAACATTGAAATATGATCAGACCGAAGAACTGCTGACTGTGGTCAAATAATTATAGGTTTCATATTAGTTGTAAGTAGGTATATTTTTATTTACAGACATTACGTTTAATATGTTTATGATAAATATTGTGATGACTTCATAACTCAGATCAAAATCACTTACTGTAAGTGCCTTTAACGCCTGTGGCTGTGCCACAGGCACCTCATTTACCCTAGTACAGGCACCTCATTATTTTACCTAAATTACTTTTTAAGAACTGTATGTATATTTTTTGTGATGTATGAGAATTAATAAATTTTTATTATTATCCCATTTATTTATTATTTTTCTAATTAAAATTACATTTTTAAATATATTATTTACAAAAATAAACACATTTAAAAATATAAAAATAACCGTGGGGTCCCACCAGCATCGGGCACAGGGTCCAAGCTGCCGGTGGTTAGGGCTCCAGAGACAGGAACTTCCTCACAATACGTGCCGTGTCCAGAAGTACTGCCTTCTGCATCAGGCCCTTGACCCAAGCACCCAACGCGAGCCTCTTAAGGTGACGGTTGAGGCTCTTGGCTATTAGACCATTAACGGTCACGACTATCGGCACAATAATTGCTGAATTCACATCCCACATGTCGACAATCTCGTGAGCCAAGTCCAGATATTTAATCTGTTTTTCCTTTTCGGCTTTCACGAGATTCTCGTCATGAGGAATAGTGACATCAACAATTATTGCGAGGCGCTCTGATCGATCTATCAACACGATATCAGGCTTGTTGGCTACAACAGTCCTGTCCGTGATGATAGATCGATCCCAGTACAATGAGGCATGGCCATTTTCGAGAACTGGCTCTGCTACATACCTGTAGTACGGTACCTCGATGTCTACAAGTTTGTACTTCAGAGCAAGTTTCTGGTGAATAATTCTGGCTACTTGGTTATGTCTGTGCAAGTACTCGCCGTTAGCAAGACGTGAACAACCGGAAACAATATGCCTGAGGGATTCACCAGGTTGGTGACAGGCACGGCAAATATCAGTAGTGCCATCCCTCAGGATATATTTCCGGTAGTTATTCGTTTTGATAACTTCGTCAGCAATTGCACAAACAAACCCTTCGGTTTCCCCAAAGAGGTCACCGAAGCGTAGCCAGTTCACCGAGGCTAATAGGTCTACATCGGGTCCATACAGGGCCCGATGGAACCTGCCATGAAGCTCCTTGCTCTGCCATACACGCTTGCGATCATCAGTACTAAGTACTACAGGCATGCGCCAGTTCTCCTTAGCCAACCTGAGCGGGGTGAGCCCATTGTCTACCGCGACAACATCTCGATGCATATCCACGTTCGCCCGGAGAAAATATTCACTGAGATTGCACACCTCTCGATTGTGTAGGGTCTTGACATTCAGAAAGCCGCGACCCCCGCACTTTCGCGGGATGTACAACCTCATCACGGATGAACGTGGATGATGCATACGATATGCCGTCAACAAAGTGCGAACTCTTCTGTCCAGGGCGTCCAATTCAGACTGAGTCCACTTGAGTATGCCAAAGGAGTAAACAAGAAGTGGCATGACCCAACCGTTGCAAGCACGAACCTTGTTGCCACCTGATAAAAGACTTTTCAGTACTTTTTTCAGGCGGCCAAAGAAACGCTCTTGCAACGATTGCTTCATGACGGCTTCATTGATACATAAAGCCTGTGACATACCCAAGTACTTAAAGAGAAGCGTTCTTAGGTTAATGGAATCTGAGAGTTGGATCACCTCAGATTCCACCATCTTTCCCTGCTTCACATGAATGACAGCACATTTATCCACACCGAACTCCATATTGATAGATTTACTAAAGTTTTGGGTTACGTTTAGTAAGTCTATCAATTGGGCCTCAGAGTGGGCAAATAACTTCAGGTCATCTATGAACAGCAGGTGAGATATGACCTGACTACTTCTCTGTAACTTGCAGCCTAACCTTGAACCCTCCAGTAAAGTACTGAGAGGGTTCATGGCTAAGCAAAACCAAAGGGGACTCAGACTGTCGCCCTAAAAAATTCCCCGCTCAATTTTAATACGTTCGCCGTCCTCCTGGATCCGTCGGCATCCTGGATAGCAAAGAGTCGTATTCCATTGCCCCATACATGACTTTAAGAAGGTGCGTAGAGTTGTATTTACTTTATACAACTCTAACACCCTCAAAAGCCATGTATGCGGCACGGAGTCATACGCTTTCTTATAATCTATCCAACATGCCGCCAGATCCTTTCGGTTACGGCGAACTTGTTGGCTAATGGCCATGTCAATGAGAAGGAGCTCCTTAGTACCACGAACCCCTTCCTACATCCATTCTGAGAGGCTGACATAATTGCATGGTCTTCAACATGTTTAGCTATTTTAGCTCTCAGAATAGATGTAAGAAGTTTATAGACCGATGGTAAACATGTTATCGGTCTATAATTGCCGGGCTCGCTAGTACTGCCTGTCTTATGGAGCAGGTGGGTAATTCCAGTCGTCATGAATGTTGGTAACGACCCAGATTCCACAGCTGATTGGAATTGAGATGCCAAGCGCTCATGCGAGCTACGTAGCCATTTCAGCCAGAAATTGTGCAGCCCGTCCAACCCTGGAGATTTCCAATTCGCTAATGGACGGACTGCTTGTGAAACGTCTTGGCTAGAAATGGCCACGCATTCCATTTCGGGAATATGTTCGCATGCACGCTCGACATCTCGCATCCAATCGCCTTCAGTATGACTAATGGGCATCGACCAGATGCTACGCCAAAACATGGCTGTGGCGTCCGCATCCGGCCGCTGTACATTAGTCACACATTGGTCTGGTCGTTCCCAGCTTCTGTATACCCACCTCTGGTCCCTCTGGAATGTACGATTAATGAGATACCGGTCCACACGTTTTTTGAATCTACGAATACGGTTTGCCCATGCATAGACTTTCTGTTTTAGGAAGTCAATGCGCTCTGTGACACGGGATGTATAATCTTGAGGACTAATATTAGTCCCCACAAAGGCCCGTTTCACAAAGCGCATTACCCTGGGGCGTGTATTCCCCGCCCTAAAACAGATCAGTTTGCCAATAAGTGCCCTTGCCTCGGCAATATGCCTCTCAATCCTGCACTGCCACGCCGGTACAGCAGATCTTTGTCGTATAACAGTGTCAGTTTCAGGGAACTTAACACCTGCTATACGACATGCCGCCACGGCAGCACAGTACAAGATTGAGTGAGTATCACCGAGATCCTCACTATTATCTAAATAATTAGATAATAACGAGTCAAGAGCACTTACCAGCGCTATATTTCGCCTATGCATAGGCAACCGCGGCAGACGAGGTCTAATCGTGGGTGGCGTGTGCCGGTAGTCCCTAATCGCACATTCCAAAGCGTCCTTTACCTCCTCATTGCACTGGGTACTTACATTATCAGCCATGTCATCCTCCTCCTCGACGGCGCTGCCACCTTTTGGTGGTGCGTTCGGTATCGGCGTTAGCGTAGGCCGGACGGGATTGACATGATTCGAAGGTAAGTAGTCTGAGCCAAAGAGGTTGGACGTTTAGACTAGAGAGAACATGCCCTATAAATTTCCTTATACCGAACGTGCAACATGTAATGTCAGTTGGTCTTAGTTGGTTAATCATAACGTCAAATTACGCGTCTCATTTAAAGAGGCATATACTCTTTACATACTCATATATTTGACTACATTCTCTAAATAGCCGTGCTGTGATCTGTCAACAGTGTAAAATTTGTTGGATGTTTGTGTTTACATTTTTAATAACTTTTTTGCATTTAAATAGTAAGTAAGCTTATAATAATTAAATAGTGTACTCATTAATTAATACACATCGTGTATGTGATATCGGGATGTGGATTCCGCTATTCTCGGAACGGAAATAACTGGAGAAACTTTATCTTCTAGCAGTGAGTCAGAATTTTCCTACAAATGTATTTACTTTTCTCGTATTAATGGGTTTATTCCCATCCAGTAACACCCTAAAGTGTAACACTGTTACTCGTTGGGAATTTTTTTCCCAACGAGTAACACATGTTACTTGTTGGGACATTTTTTTTCCCAACGAGTAACACCCTAAGTATATGTGTTACTGGATGGGAATAAAAAGTTGCATCGAGTAACAGATGTTACTTGTTGGGAAAACGCGCGGGTAAAGTATCCCAACGAGTAACAGTGCTACTCGTTGGCAAAAGACGCGGGTAAATCATCCCATTATGTAATAAATACCTTCAGTGGTTTTTGCATATTATTTAATCATAATTATGTTTCAGTCTAATAAGTATTAATGTGATTATACTACATAATCAAAGTTTTGTATATGATACATTTTAAGATGTACCTACCAAGACTACAAAACATCTAGAGAGATTTGTTTTGTTTGCTTGTTATTTCTAGGCCTGTACAATATTGCAAGATGATTAAATGTCTGCAGCTTTAAGAATAATTAAATCTGCTAGCAATATCACCATGAATGTCGGAACAGGTACCTATCTATAAGCTTATTTAAAATCTATAACCCTATGAATAATAGTTGTTTCGTGTCTGAAAAGGTCCAAAAATAAAGAAAAGACACTTAAACATTTTGTAACAGATTTAATAAAATTTAGAAAAACGTCATAGCTACAAAAAATTGAAATTGAAAAATTGAAGAATTTGTTGTTGCTGGTTCATCCATGATTACCCAAAAAAACCACGGAGTTAACAAAATTTTGAAGTTCTTATCCAAAAACTAGACACTTGAAGCTACAGTTTCCTTTTTTTTTATTTCCTGTACGACTATTTAGTTACGGCCTGTTGAAAATTGCCCAAAAATTAGGATTTTTTTTATCCCTTAATTTTTACCAGTAGTGTATATTAAACTAAAAATAACTTACAGACTAGTAATACAAATATCACAATTAAATCAATGTTGATAAAATTCGGTTCAAAGTTTTTGATAGATATCTACTGGAACTAAAACTATCACAATCAAAATTATGTAACCAACATAAAACATAAACAGAGTAACTATTGACGATCATTATTGCCAACGAATGTATGTTGTGTGCCTGAGTGCCTGACTTGTGATTAATTTGCTAGTCCACATATATGTGTAAATTACTTAGTGTATTTTACGTATTTACTATACTTTAATGTTATTAGTTAATCGATATTTTATACTTTTATTCATGAGTAAGTTGATGTAACGTTCAACATATAAGCAACTTGCAATACTTTTAGTATAACTTATTTTTTACTACTTACGTTATTTTTAGTTTAATATACACTACTGGAAAAAATTAAGAGATAAAAAAAATCCAAATTTTTGGGCAATTTTCAACAGGCCGTAACTTCGCGAGAAATAGTCGTACAGGAAAAAAAAAAGGAAACTGTAGCTCCAAGTGTCTAGTTTTTAGATAAGAACTTCAAAATTTTGTTAACTCCGTGGTTTTTTGGGTAATGATAGATGAACCAGCAAAAACAAATTCTTCAATTTTTCAATTTCAATTTTTTGTAGCTATGACGTTTTTTCTAAATTTTATTTAATTTGTTACAAAATGTTTAAATGTCTTTTCTTTATTTTTGGACCTTTTCAGACACGAAACAACTTTTATTCATAGGGTATAGATTTTAAATAAGATGATAGATAGGTAAGTACCTGTCCCGAAATTCATGGTGATATTGCTAGCAGATTTAATTATTCTTAAAGCTGCAGACAATCATCTTGTAATATTGTGCAGGCCTAGAAATATCAAACAAACAAAACAAATCTCTTTAGATGTTTTGTAGTCTTGGTACATCTTAAAATGTATCATATACAAAACTTTGATTAGGTATGTAGTATAATCATATTAATACTAATTAGACTGAAACATAATTATGATTAAATAATATGCAAAAACCACTGAAGGTATTTATTACATAATGGGATGATTTACCCGCGTCTTTTGCCAACGAGTAGCACTGTTACTCGTTGGGATACTTTACCCGCGCGTTTTCCCAACAAGTAACATCTGTTACTCGATGCAACTTTTTATTCCCATCCAGTAACACATATACTTAGGGTGTTACTCGTTGGGAAAAAAAATGTCCCAACCAGTAACATGTGTTACTCGTTGGGAAAAAAATTCCCAACGAGTAACAGTGTTACACTTTAGGGTGTTACTGGATGGGAATAAACCTATTAATGCTATAATGAGTGTTAAGTTTACACAATATCATTGTATTGCAAATCAAAGGAACAGCTTGCATACGTATGTGTTATGAATTTTACTCACAAATTGTTATTTTGTACATTTATTGATTTAATAGCCTTAGTGATGGGATTTGACAGTGAAAGGAGATATCGATGTTTTTTGAATGAGGGATAAATACGGAAACTAACTATCGGACATGAATGTAAAACTGTAGCTGGAAACGACAGCAGGTAGCCGCGGTTGCTAAGTTGACAATAAACAAAGACATCCAGCGGTCTAATTTTCTATCGCGCGTTTGATAGTAAGCGCAGTTTAATGTACATAATGTACTTAGATACCTACCTTAAAAGTAGCGTCTATTAACCTAAAGCCAAGTGTTCCAGTGTAAGCGCGTGTGTGTAGGCTTACATTTCTGCATGTATAAAATAGTAGATGGATTAGGGATGCGAGTAGCATTTTTTCATTACTAAGAAGGTGTTTTTTATTACAGGTTGCCTATTAATGACGTCACAAGAAAACTTTGGATAAATGCCGTTGGACGGCCTAGTGTGATTTAGCAGAAGTACCATCATATTTGTGCACGTCATTTTGAGAAAGACTGTTTTTAAAAGACAGAAAGCACCTGGCGTCGTTTAAAACCGAAAGCCGTAGTTTTAACATATTAATAAAATATAATAATTACAACGATTTTAATTAATCTACCTACTTCTATATTATTTACCATATTAGTGCTATCCTGACTGATCAAAGACGTCTTGCCTTGTAGTCCGCTACATAATATTCTACCATAAAATATAATATTCTTTCACATTCACACAACATTATCTGGTCCCAAACTAAGCATATCTTGTACTACGGGTACTAGACAATCGATAAACATGCATATATACTTTTCTGTAAATATATTACATATTACACATAGTACCATCCAGACCAAGAAAAACATCCATATTCATGCACACAAATGTTTGACTTGAGCGGGAATCAAACCCGCAAGCTTCGGCGGGGCAGTCGGATTACCTACAACTCTAAAAAAATCAACGTGATAAACAACTTGCCAAAGCCTGCCGTGCCGCATTAGCCAATCTGGTATAATTCGTACAATACATAATCTAAGTGACAGTTTCTTAGCATCGCATCGCAACGCATCGCTCATTAGTTTATTAATACTTTTTGTCAATAGATTTTATGGCTAAAACGAACAATGAAGGCGCACGCAAACTGTTCGGACGCGACTTACTTTCGCGACAGTAAGTCGCGACACATAGTGTGCCCCTGCACCCTTTCGGACGCGGCTTTCTGTCGCGTCCGCGTCCGATACAACCATAGACACGCCAGGCTGTCTATGCAATACACTAAGGCTAGGTAGGAGCATATTTTTCTTAATTCAGGGCACTAGCAGTTAGCACTATTAAATTATATTATTGGTATACCTTGAAGTAAAGCAGAACTGTTGAATTGAAAGTGAATTTATCATTTTTGACTATATTCGGTATACAATCAATATTAAGGCCGTACCATGGACAATATACGGATGACAGTAAACGTCCGCAGACGCTTACTGTCATTTTTCCAGATTGCTATCGGACGTCTGAACGCTCAAGGTCACGTCCGCGACAGACGTCCGATATTGTGCACACTTGAATGGATTTTCCTTGTCCAGATACAGGCCTTGCCACACGGCACAATTTTACGTCCAACTTGACTAAATCACTTGATGAAATCGTGACGTGTAGACGCCAGTCGTCCAACTCAAGTTCATCGGGTGGGCGGTACCACCAGATTTTAACCAATCGGGTGGGCGGAATGCAAATCAGTGATTTGATTGTGTCGTGTAGACAGGCAAAGCCAATTCGATTGAAAATTTGATCAGTGGTAAAATTGTATCGTGTGGCAAGGCCTTACCCTTCTGTCGCGACAGTAAGTCACGACAGATAGTTTGTGCGGGCCTTTAAACACGTGATTTTTTTAGTACTGTCTGTCTGGCAAGTCTTTGCAAAGCACTGTCCGGCGTCAACAGCAAAAACTACAATTTCAATATTTTAGTTGTTTATTTATACGGCTTAAATATATCGACACATACTAAAGTTAGACATTTGACCAAAAATATTTATCGATAAATCATCACTGTTACGAACAACACTCGGTTTCCTAACTCTATGTTTTGTCTACTGTTTGCCTACCACGATTCTGCTATAAGAGCGTGCTGCTAAACCTATCGACAGCTCTTTCTATCATACTGCATGTGCCATTAGAAAGAAGATATCAATCATAGCAACCGCTGTTGTTATTTAGTGTTACTTCTATGCCTTAGGTTATATTTCTTTGGTCTGAGCGAATCCTATCAAGTACGGTATTATCCAACTTGCCACTGCGCTGGATTACTCGTACCTGATCCGATAACCGTTGAGCCGTGACGTTGATGCTTGGTTCCAAGGCCTGAAACATAGACAGCATGCGACTACGGTACGCAGTGAGGTTAGTGCCCCCCTCTGTCGCCCCAAAATATGCGCGCATGACATGTTCGTTCATTGATGTTGTCCACTTCATGCGCTGCACATTACCACCGGCAGCGGGGACCCTGTTTGGGGCCGGTGGGCCCCGAGGTCCTAAGCACGCTGGTGGCCGGCCTCTTCCACGCCGCCGCGCAGGTGACGGTGTCGACGGCGCACACTGTAAGAAAATCGCAATCTAGCGGGATTTAATTCAAAATTCAAACATCGTTTTATTTATTAATTATTGAGGTTTATTTATTCCATAGCCTTTATTTAAAACGACGGCATATTTTTTTTGTTGTGGGAAGGTTAACATTTAAATTAGAAATGTTTATATTAGGAGCAAAACTGAGTCACACTTATAACACGTTTTGGTTCATTAATTTGTGCGTATTACGATTACGATTGCGAAGTGATTATTAAGTCAACAGTGTTATTTACTTTACTCATGATAGTGTTTGTGTTTAATACGTCAGTACATACAAATTTTTCCCGATATATAATAGGTAATATCTGTAAAAGTCAACTATTTATAATAGGACACGTAATTGACTTAATTATTTTTATGTTTTAAATACATTGGATCCGAATACACATTATATAGCATTATATAGTAGAATATATGCCATCATAATAAAGCTAATAGTCTTAACTAACAGATACAACCCACAAACTTTGCGCATTTTTGCGGCACCCATACATTTATTTTTAATTTTCAGCATGGCTTTCGAAATAACGAAATTGCAAATTTTCGAAATTTGGTCTTCTAACAGAGAAGTGATCGTTTTGGTCAAGTTGTTTTATTTTTTATGAATAATTATTCCCGTGTTACTTTTTCTGAATGTTCTAAAAATAAAATCAAGGGTTTGTTCAGAGCTTTATGCCAACAAATGGAAGTAAAATGGACTAAATGTCATCGTCATCGGGACCGTTTTTAGAAAGTAATATGAATTGGTTAAGAACTAATATTACTTTACCTGAATCTGTTTTACAACAAATTCCATCATTTAGCTCAATTACTCCAGGAAGGCCAGCAAAAGGTTTTCGAGACTGTTGTGATAGAACTCAAAAGCGAAAAATCCATACGTTAGAGGCGACTAGTCCTGAAGAAATTGCAGTGGCTAATGAAAGGAACTTATTCAAAGCTGGTAAACGAGATTCTGCAGCCATAGTAACATATTTATCATCTGAGTCTGGTAGTAGTGGGACAGCAATCAAATAGGCCCGTAAATGTCTGATTAGTAATCCTGTATCTTTATCTGCTGACGAAGCTCTGAGCATGATGATAGTACTCATCAATACAATATAATTCGTGAAAACGTGAATAAACTGGCTAAAAACTTATTAATTTCTTATAACTAAATACTGGAAGTAAAAAAACAGTGTTATCCATGTTCTATGTACAATATTCTGTTAGTGTTCACAAGGTTCTTTTTACGGTAAAGATGTGATATAATCATGCATAGTTCCAATTGGCCAGTTATCGGAAGAGGCTCAAGAGGCAAGAAACAAAGACAATCGTTACTATAGACTATAGAGAATTCTTCACAAGAAAAACTTCACGGGTAGATACAAATACAGACCTCCTCAATAGGCTATTAATCTCATCTGACCCCTATTTAGGCAGAATTAAGGAACATACTACGAAAAAGTGGAAATAAATTGCAGCCAGAAGTTTTGTCAATGCTTTCCCTGCCCACAACAAACGAGTTATAAGTATATTATCTGTGATTTTCATTTTTTAAATTTCAAAATTAAACAAAAATGGTTTTAAAAAGCTATAGGAATACTTATTATAACTTACTTTAATTAAATTAATGAGTGCCGTATCATAAGGAATTAAATCCTGCTAGATTGCGATTTTCTTACACTGTGCGGCGGAGAGAAATACTCGTCGCTGGAGCTCGACGCAACTGCAGCTGCCGGCGTTGTCGGCACAGGTTCCGACGGCTGCGAGGCGGAGCTCAGCGACGAGCCCGGAGGTGTTAGATGTGCTGTCTTGCTCCTGGCTCGAGTCAACATGCTTATTGTGCTTTATTTTTCATTGTTACTGTATTTATTTGTGATTGTTTTGACAATTTTGTCTTGACGGATGTCATTCTGTACAGATTTTATTTTCGGTTCGTAGTGAGGATTTATGGTATTTCTTTGATAAACTTATTATGGAATATTATACTGGATACGGTTACGGTCTCGTTTGTGATATATATTTACGTGAAGAAATAGATATATTTCATTAAATATTTTCTGAACAAAATTGATGTATGCACGTTGACAGCCAGTGTTGCCTTATTATTATTATTATTATAAACCGGTCCCGGCACAATGTGTTCGTTGAACATAATCTTGGTTTTATCCAAGTTCATGCCGAGACCGACCCGTCGAGAGGCTCCATTTAGGCTGTGCAGCATCTCGCTCAGCTCTTCCAGGCTCTCTGCCACGATGACGATATCGTCGGCAAACCGAAGGTGGGATATGTACTCGCCATTAATGTTTATGTCCTGTCCAGTCCAGTCCAGCGTCTTAAAGACGTCTTCGAGTGCGTTGGTGAAGAGCTTAGGGGATATTACATCCCCCTGCCTTACCCCTCTACGCAACTCAGTGGGCTGGTTTTACTGTCCTGGAGCTGAACGGACATAGTGGCCGTGTCGTACAAACATCTTAACGCCTCGATGTAGCGCCA
This sequence comes from Euclidia mi, assembly GCA_944739405.2. Classification (NCBI taxonomy): domain Eukaryota; kingdom Metazoa; phylum Arthropoda; class Insecta; order Lepidoptera; family Erebidae; genus Euclidia; species Euclidia mi. The sequence goes on from OX123206.2 coordinate 4,064,501, forward strand.
ATCGATGCGACACCGCAGCAGAGCATCCAGAACCGCCCAGGTTTCGATGGAGTCGAAGGCTTTCTCGTAGTCTACGAAAGCTATACACAGCGGCTGATTGTATTCGTTGGTCTTCTGTACAATCTGCCGAACAGTATGGATGTGGTCTACGGTGCTGTAGCCTTTTCGAAACCCGCCTTGTTCCGGTGGCTGGAAATCGTCGAGTTTTCTGGCGACCCGGTTTGTTAGGACTCTCGAGAACAACTTGTAGACGTGGCTCAGGAGTGAGATGGGTCTGTAGTTTTTCAGCAGGGTTTTGTCACCTTTTTTGAAAAAAAAAAACAGAACCACCGCACTCCCACTCCACGCCTGAGGTGTTAGGCCTTGGTGGATAACGGATTTAAACAGGCTCGCCAGCTCTTTCAGAACTTCTGTCCCACCTGCTTTTAAGAGCTCTGTGGTGATTCCGTCATCCCCTGGAGACTTGTTGTTCTTGAGCTGCTCGAGAGCCACTCTTACCTCGCCCTGGTTGACATCAGGGATGTCCTCCGTGTAATGGCGCGTGAGTTGGGCTCTGTGGTCATCATCGCTGGGTCTCGTGGGTTTAGGCATCCGTGATGCGTACAAGTCCTTGTAGAAACTCTCAATTTCAGCGAGAATCTCGAACTTGGAGGTTACGGTTTTGCCATCCGCAGTATTGAGTTTCGACAGATGAATTCTACCAAGCTGGCGAACGAAGACTTTGGTGCCTCGATTCTGTTCAATCGCAGCCGTAATGGCGCGGGTATTGGAACATCGGAGGTCACGTCGCACCAGCTTCCGGATCTTCCGGTTTAGGTTTCTTCCATCTGTCGAAGACGTCTGCGCATATGACATTCCCCTTCTTTGCCTCATAAGTTTGAGAGTCTCGAGCGAGAGTTTACTTTGCTTGTTAACGCTTTTTCCGGGAAACACCCTTCGAGACACATCCTGTAGCGTTTTGACCACAGCGTCGGTTTTCTCGTCAACAGTGCCATGGGTTTCCAGAAGTCCGAAACGAATGGAGCCACGCCATTGGTGCAAAAATGAACATAATTATGCGCGACGGCCGCCATTTGTGGTCAACTTTCGTAAACCGATTTATACTAAATAACTGTCCTGAAAAGAATCTTTATTTGTCACAGATACAAACAAGAAATTTAATGTCTATGTCAGATTGGTTTTGTAGCACTCATAGCGGGACTTGAATTTTATTAGCCCTCGTAATAGATCGACAAAGTTAAGCAACGTTAACAGAGGTCACCACGTAGATGGGTGACCGTTTGTCTGGCATTTGAATCATAGGTCTATCGTGCTTCAGAGGGCACGTAAAGCCGTCAGTCCCGGTTACTATCTCACCGGTTCAAAAAACAAACATTGTTTTATACTCAGATACATACATACATAGATTCACGCCTGTTTCCCGGAGGGGTAGGCAGAGACTACGGAACGCCATTTGGAACGATCCTGACATATCTCTCTTGCTTCATTTACTCCCATCAAATTTCTCATGCATGCTCTTCGGATAAGGATTCTTCTAACCTGTCCTTTTTAAGGATGTCTCCAATCTGGTCAAGAACGTCCGTCTAGGTCTTCCCCTTCCTCCCGTCCCATTCACACTTGACTTATATATTCAGATATACAGGATGTCACAAGACCCATCACCAAGCCGAAGTCTACTCGTTGTGGACATCATGCCAAGTCATACTAACCAAAAATAATACCTGGGAAACTAAGTTTTTTTTGAATTTTCACATTTGTAAACCGCAATTAAAAGCGCGCGTGTGCAATTCTCGAAATTCCTACTTATTCATGGCGTCATAGGGCATCTAAAGAACATATTGGCATGGTAGATGCATCGATTTTGTACCTTATTAGAAAAATTCCATATAAACTTTGAGCCTCAATATCTCCTGAACTAGTCATTTCCCAGGTGTGGTGCCGAAGTAAAAAATGTTCGTAGTGATTGGTACAACATGGGATTTCAGTTTTCGTTAAGGATCTTTTTACACCCTGTATAGTTGCATTGTGGCAGTGTTCACAATGCAACACAGGTTTTCTGTACTGACCTGCGTATAGACATAGCCCTTACCCTGGATATATTGTTATAGGTATGGAGACAATGGAAGACTCAGACACTGCCAAGTGGCAGATGGTGCAGACCATCGGCAATAAGATCAACAAGTACACCATGTGGGTCAAGTACAAGAAGGCGCTAAAAGGTGAAGGTGACTCCCTGCCCATACCCGTCAGGTAAGCACTATGCACCAATTGATTATTTCTAAAGAGCCGTTTTAACTACCGTTTTTCTGTGGCTTCGAAACGACTTTTAAATTAAAGTACCATTTTTCTGAAGGACTTAATAGAAATGACCTTTTTCTAAAGAATTTTAAGTACTATTTTTCTAAAGGAGGTAATGGAAAGGACATTTATATGATCATTTATCTATAGGGGTGGAAAGGACATTTTCTAGTACAATTTTTCTAAAGTGGCAAATGGAAAGGAAATTTTAAGTAAAATTTCTCTAAGGGGCTAATGGAAAGGACATTTTTAAGTACAATTTTTCTAAGGGGCTCATGGAAAGGACATTTTTAAGTACAATTTTTCTAAGGGGCTAATGGAAAGAACATTTTTAAGTATAATTTTTCTAAGGGGCTAATGGAAAGGACTTTTTTAAGTTCAATTTCCTAAGGGGCTAATGGAAAGGACATTTTTAAGTACAATTTTTCGCACATACTATGCCACTCTGTGCTTGATTCGCGGGGTCTCTTGCCACTATGAGAAGTCGAGGACACCGCAGTGGTTTTTTAGTGCCTAGGACCACTCTCCACCAGAGTCTGAACTGTGAGTGGTGGGAAAGACCCTCAAATAGGGGGATTCAATCATAAAATTTGTTGCTTATAATATTTTTATAATTATTAATTTCCTAGATACGAGATGAAAGGCTTCAATTCGCTGCTGGGGTCTCATTACGACCACTACTATCTAGACTACACCGACTACAACGTCGAGGACATTGACCCCAACGTCTTCAAGGTTGACGACAGTAAGTTATAGCAATTATTTTTTTTATAGTAATAGGCGGCAAACGAGCAGACGGATTGCCTGATGGTAAGCAATTACCACCGCCCATGGACACAAGCAACACCACATGAGTCACAAGTGCGTTGCCGCCCCTTGGGGTTGGGAAAAGGGATAGGATGAGAAGTGGGATAAGGGAGAAGGAATAGGGGATAGGGCCTCCGGCACTCTCACTCACCGAACGAAACGCAACAGTTTAGGTACTGTTACTTTACGTCGATTTTCTGTGAGAGGGTAGTACTTCCCCGGTCGAGCCGGCCCATTCATGCTGAAATCAGCAAGGCTCTACTACCTGGAACATTATTACCTTTTATGTATCTAAGCAACGAGGGTATCTGCTATCACGGCAAAAGATAGCCTATATTTTGTTTTTCAAATTTGTAAGCTATATTATATAGGCAGCGATAGCCGAGTGGAGAGACCGACAGACTGCTATGCAGAGGGTCTCGGGTTCGAATCCACCGCACGACTTTTCGGAGTTAAGTGCGTATTAAATTGTTAATTATCGCTTGCTAATCGGTGAAGGAAAACATCGTGAGGAAACCTGCATGTCTGAGAGTTCTCCATTATATTCTCGAAAGACATGTGAAGTCTGCCAACCCGCACTTGGCCAGCGTGGTGGACTATGGCCTTACCCTTCTCATCAGTGAGAAGAGGCCCGTGCCCAGCATTGGGACAGTATAAAGGGCTGATGATGATGAGCTATATTTCCCCAAGTTTTGTCACTCTTGCGTGAAACCGTAACAGGTATTCATTCAAATCGAATGCTACCCTAATCGGCAAAGTGCTGTTTTATAGCCTTTACTCTTGTATCTGTGTGGTGACGGATTAAGAGTACGGAATGTCACCACCCCATATCATCCTATGGGTGTCGTGAGAGCCGACAGAGGGAGCATATTATGTAGAGAACAACACTGTAAGAGAACGAAACTTGATACAAACCCTATACCAATCTGTTTGGCCAGCGTGGTATAGTAGGCCAATTCCTCCTTTCAAAGGAGAGGCCTAGTCCAGCAGTGGACTGTTAAAGGCTGCTGATGATGACTCTCGTTATTTGCTTGCACATTAGATCCATTTTTATGATCGCATATCTCCGTTCCTTTTTCATAAAATACTATATAAATAGTCAGTGTGTGCACGAACTATATGCGTGATTCACGATTTTAGTTCCGTCGTGTCAGATGTTGCCGTGTTGATTATCTTCACCGTCGTACGATAGAGGGCCTTAGTGGTATGTAATGTCGCTACATGTATTTTTAGGGTTCCGTACCTAAAAGGTAAAAAACGGAACCCTATTGGTAAGGTAATAAACGGACAGCGGAGGCTTAGTGCCTCCGCTGTCTGTCTGTCTGTCCGTCTGTCCGTCTGTCTGTCTGTCACCAGGCTGTATCTCATAAACCGTGATAGCTAGAAAGCTGAAATTTTCACAAATTATGTATTTCGGTTGCCGTTATAACAACAAATACTAAAAATAAAAAATAAAAAATATTAAGGGGGGGTCCCATACAAAAAAAACGTGTTATTTTTCGTAATTTTTGCTCAAAATTACTAACTGTAACAGGTAGACACTTTAAATTTTCACAGAATATGTAGTTGTATATTACCTTTCAAAATAAATAATGAAATTAAAAAAAAGTAAATAATAAAGGGGGCCTCCCATACAACAAACGTAAATTTTTAGCAATTTGTTACTCGATCTTAATAAACAGGTAGAAACTTAAAAAATATTTAAGTATACAACGAACGTGATTTTGTTTTTTAGATGATGGTACGGAACCCTTCGTGCGCGAGTCCGAATTGCACTTGCCCATTTTTTATTTACACACACCTTATGACGTCAAAATATCTTTTGATTGGTCACGACAAAGAAACATAAAAATTACCAGGCCTGCATTGATATAGATAACCCTAAATGCCCATTCTCGAACTAATATGACGTTCAAAACCGTCCACGTTGTGTAAAATCGGTTATAGTTATGAAAATTATTACATTTGCATAACTATAACCAGTGTTACAACGTTTTACATAATTATTTTGTAAATTCAACCATAAGATAAAGTATAGACGAGATTAATTCTAGAAACCGAAGAGATGGAAATAGGCTTGTAATGGAACACATACCAAAACCTTCAAAAGTTAATAAAAACTGTGTTGCTATGTGTGTTCGCATTTATAATAAAATACCCAGGGATCTGAAAAGTTTGAACACCCGACTGTTTAAAAATAAATTGTACGAATGGCTCAATGAACAAAATTTTTATAGTATTAAAGATTTCCTAGATTGTAACAATTTAATTATTAATGTGCTTTATAATTACTTATTATAATTTTATTTAAATATTTGTATGAAAAATTCTTTATAATTATGTACTTATTATAATTTTATTTAAATATTTGTATGCAAAATTATTGCTAAACACACATGTTTAGCAATAATTTTGCATACAATTTTTTTAATGATATACTTTATTTTTAGACCTTTTTATACCATGTTTATGTGCAAATAAATGATTATTATTATTATTATACACACTTGTCTTAAAGTTGTATTTACGTCGTAACATTTTAGCATTTAAAATAGGTATGCGCAAACGAACGATATAGTACTATTTGAAAACAAGTGCATTTTGCGTATATTTTTCCGGACGGTTTTGATACGTTGTCTGTGTATCTTTGGTTGTTGTAAATTAATGCAGGCCAGTGGATACCCAAATTTCAGAATCATTTTTTTTATTTTTTTTTAGACTCACGCCTGTACCCCTAAGGGGTAGGCAGAGGTGTAATATTACACCCACATTTCGCCATGAATTTTTAGGGCGAGCCTATTGCCGTACCGCGCACATTACCAGACTCCGTGCTGTTACTGGGAATTTCCTAACAGAAAACCCAATAACACTTTGCCCGACCCGGGAATCGAACCCGAGACCTCCCAATCCCACGCGCACATTTATGCCGCGAGACCAACGAGGCAGTCAGGCAGTTTCAGAATCCTGCCCTAATAATATCTTATCTTCCAGATATGAAGTGCTCTTCGTTCCCGGGTCCCGGCGATCACTACGCGACCTTCAACCCCATGATGGAGTACGTACACCCGGCCAGGGAAGACCATGTGCACCATGAGTTTGAGCGGTGAGCACAATACTATACATGATAGTATGTTCAAATTAATCATCACTATAAACGTCATCATCATCGTTACGTCATCATTGTTGCGTCATCATCGGCATCATCGTTATCTGCCGATGCACATCTGTCATCTTAATATATAAAATCCTTGCGTTACTGACTGAGTGACAGACACGCTACTGCCGAAACTATTGGGCGTAGGAAGCTGAAATTTGGCATGTATGTTCCTTGGGGACCGTAGGAGTGCACTAAGAAGGGATTGCCCGAAATTCCCACGGGATCGGCCAAAACGGGTAAATTAAAAAAAAATGCAGGCGTAGCTGCTGGCGTCCTCTAGTACATAATAGTATGTTCAAATTAATCATCACTATAAACGTCATCATCATTACGTCATCATTGCTGCGTCATCATCATTGCGTCATCATCGGCATCATCGTTATCTGCCGATGCACATCTATCATCCCTACATAAAAATCATCATCCTCTTAGCGTTATCCCAGTTTCAATGTGGGGTCCGCTTACTAGTCTAACCGGATTTGGCTGAATATTAGCTTTTCCACAGAGCGACTGCCTGTCTGACCTCCGCAACCCGAAGGGATAGCGATATTCCATGGTTTAGACTAGTGTCAGTTTATTTAGAAGGTACTGAAGCTCTGTAACGATTGTCAAAGATCTTCATGACAACCGGGACCGACGGTTTAACGTGCTCTCCGAGGCACGGGAAAAGCAATAATTAACAATTCAATACGCACATAACTCCGAAAAGTTATTGGTGTGGGTTCGATTCGAACCCGATACCCTCTGCATGCAGGGATGTAGCTAGAGTCGAATTTAAGGTAGGGCAGCATTGGTTACAGGTAGGGCGGAAGTAAAAAAAATATTGAAATTGATCTGCTCAAAATTTTGGTATTTTTAAGGTAGGGCATTGTGATTTCAAGGTAGGGCATTGCCCCATAATGCCCCCCCCCTAGCTACGGCCATGTCTGCATGGCAGTCTGTTAGTATCTCCACTAGGCTAATGCTGCCTCCTATCGATCCATCCCTACATAAAAATGCATTAGGCTAAATTCAGAAGACAGCGCGATAGCTCGTGGTTCAATACCTACAAACAGTTGATCCACATGGTTTGAGAAGGGCAAACGCGAAGAAAAATGAGAAGCGATGACGTCATGCCGCGCGTACACATGTTGACATGTGCATGTTCCCGTTTTCGAATACTCTCCCAGTAAAACAACTAAAGGCAGAATGAAGAAGGCAGCGATAGCCTAGTGGAGAGACCGACAGACTGCTACGCAGAAGATCCGACTTCGAATCCACGGCACGCACCAATGACTTTTCGAAGTTATGTGCGTATTAAATTGTTAATTATCGCTTGCTAAACGGTGAAGGAAAACATCGTGAGGAAAGCTGCATGTCTGAGAGTTCTCCATAATGTTCTCGAAAGACATGTGAAGTCTGCCAACCCGCACTTGGCCAGCGTGGTGGACTATGGCCATACCCTTCTCATAGTAAGAAGAGGCCGGTGCCCAGCAGTGGGATAGTATAAAGGGCTGATGATGATGAAACAATTAAAATAGGCCAGCAACTCTGCTACGAGTACTGTAGATAGTAAAAATCTTAAGGTTTTATTATTTTTTATTCCAGATTCAAGAAGAAGCATAACAAGCAGTACGTCAGTGATGTGGAACATGAGAAAAGACTGAACCTCTTCAGACAAAATCTTAGGTATCATAGAAAATTAAAAAATATACGCATGCAATAAATATCACATCTTTATAAGAAATCTGACTGCCACCGTAGTCCAGTGGAAAGCGTATGCGACTGCTGATCGGAGGTCCCGGATTCGATTCCCAGGTCGGGCAAAAGTGTTAGATACTGGGTTTTTCCGAATTCTCAGTAGCAGCTCGGAGTCTGGTGATGTGCTCGGTAACGGCAATAGGCTCGCCCCCTATCACGTGGGACTTAAAAAATCGTGGCGAAATGTGGGTGTAATATTACACCTCTACTTACCCCTTCGGGGATACAGGCGTGAGTCTATAAATAAAAAAAATATATATAAAAGGAATCGAGCAGATTTTAAATGTCACTGGGCAACTCCTCCTATTCCTTATCCCATCCAGGTCTGTAACGCAGTTATGACTCCTCTGGTATTGCTTGTGTTCAGGGCCGGTTGTAATCGCTTACCATTAGGCAATTCATCTGTTCGTTTGCCCCATATGGCACTGTGGAGGAATAAGATGTGGTGTTACTCAAACTAGAGGGAGGATCCTCTAACCAGGCTGGGTGATTGTGCCTGGTGGACCGCAGTCCGACGGACGTACTTTGGAACTTGAATATACAAGGTTATTTGTAAAACACCGTTAACCTCTCAGGACTATGTTACCAACATTATTATCAACAACTTTTGTTCTATGACTTTTTACAAAACATAATACATTTACCAAAAACAAACCTTCAAGATATCGTTGTCCTATCTAACACATTTCAACTCGTGTATTTTGCTGTACCTACCTACTACGTACGTCGCCCGCACCCCTCGCTATTGTTCTATCGCATAGACTTCGCAACATTTAGAGCGTTCAATTTAAATATTTTTATTTATGTATGAAAATCTGATGAACTAAAATATAATGAATTTTAAAAAGCCATAGAAAAAAAGTTGTTGATTATGATGTTAGTAACATAGTCCTGAGAGGTTAACGGTATTTTACAAATAAACCTGTATAGTCATTTCGTGCGCAGAATTTACTTTCGCAATTCAAGACCTTAGTTCCGTCGCCGTTAGATGTCGCCGTGTTGGTTGCCTTCGCTATCGTTCGCTAGATGGCCTCAGTGGTATGTATTTACTGCTACAACATAAAGTATATAAATATTGTAATTACTCATCTGTTTGTTTATTATACAGATACATATACTCGCACAACCGCGCGCGACGCAGTTTCACGATGGCGGTCAACCATTTGGCCGACAGGACCGATTCTGAACTGGCTGCGTTGAGAGGCAGGAAGTACTCCGGACCTAATATGGGTATGTAGTGTACACACTTATGTTTATGTTGATAAGTGGTCGAATTTAGACCAATATTCTCAGTTAAAATTCATACTTACATGTTATGGAGCCTAATGTGATTGGGTGAGTAATTGTAAGCTTTGAGTGAGGCAATGAATGAGTGATCGATTTGAACCTGTCCTCTCATCAAATTACAATATTTTTGCATACACTGAGTATATTTTATAATTCTATACAGCCTGTCTATAATATTCAGTTACGATTTTTGTTACATTGTTTTATTCCTATTATAAGCGAGCGATAATTAACATTTTAATACACACAGAACTTCGAAAAGTCAGAGGTGTGTGCCCGGGGTAACTGGGGATCGAACCCGAGACCAACGTCTCGGCAGCCCGTTACGTACACTTAACAATGTGCCCGGTAGATGGCAATATATGGGACCGAAACATAACTGGCGAAGTGTGGGTGTGTAATACACCTTTGCCTACCCCTTCGGGGAAAAAAAGGCGTGAAGTTATGTTATGTTATGTTTAATCCTATTATCCTTTTGTTGCATTATACATATTTCTCATTTCACGCTACAGGTCTGCCGTTCCCATACAGCGAGTCTCTAATAAAGACAGAAAGTGACAAGCTGCCTTCAGAGTTCGATTGGAGGTTGTTTGGAGCCGTCACACCCGTCAAAGGTAAGTCATCATCCTCCTAGCGTTATCCCACTTGTAACTCGGGGTCTGCTTACTAGTCTAACCGAGGGGGCGATTCAGAATCTTTCGATATCTCATTTGACATTCGATTCCGTTAATTGTCAAACGGGCTACCTCATTTTTTGTCTAAACTATCGCATTTCCTATCAATTTTATGCGTTCAGTATGAAGTAAATTAATAAATAAACAGAATTCAATGAATATTTATTCAAAATATCTCTGATAGGCGGCTAAAAGACGAGGACAATAATTTGACATATCGTATGATTAGAACTCGTGACATTCTGAATCAGCCTGCAGATTTGACTGAATATTAGCTTTTATACAGAGCGACTGCCTGTCTGACCTCCGCAATTCAAAAGCATAGCTATACTTCATAGTTTAGACTAGTGTTATTCTAGAGTTAGTCTCTAGTTATTCAGAAATATTCACGACCTATAACGACTGTCAAAGATCTTCATGACAACCGGTACTGACGGCTTAACGTGCACGGGACAAGCCATAATTAACAATTCATAATGAGGATGAAAAAGTTTGTAGTGCGAGATGTGGATTCGAACCCGATACCCTCTGTATAGCAGTTTGCTAGTATCTCCACTAGGCCATTGCTGTTTTGCAACTCACGACAATGGCATTCAAAAGGTAAATTTCTAGTACTAAATGAATTGTGTGATGATATTTAAATGCCATGAGTTTTATTGCCCATTCTTTTTCGTGGTTCTACGCCTTTGCTTTGCAAACGAACCACTAAATGTAAAATATGTAGATTCATTAAGCATCAAATTGGTGCCTAAATTTTATTAATAAACAATTGAATAATATAATAATAATAATACACATTAATTTATCTCTTAACAAAAGTCCATGTACACATTAATGACTTAGAGTATGTTGGCTACAATAAGGATAGAATCTAAAATTATGATCCTTTGTAAGAGCCCGGAGTCCGTACTAAGAACGTCCTGTGGCGGATTTGACTTTGACTTTCGCAAAATGTACTGGCAGGAATTTATCCACGATAGGGAAAGATGGAGAGATCTCGTGCCAGAGGCAAACACTTACTTTAGATCGCTGCGACATGAATGAATTAATCTTATTTATAAAAATAATCCCAACCGAATACCAGCGCCATCTTGTGTCACAAGATGGCAGAATGTCGTGGTGACTTGGGAATTGATTCTGTTTGATAACATACCTGTATCTACACATAAACGGAATAAATGAATTATCTTTCTTTGTTTAAAATGAGTTGTGTGAGGATATTTCAATGTTATAATCAATTATATTACAAGAAAGAGGTCGATACGTTACCTACGTAGTAATCAATCCGTAGAAACGGTACACTAACGCGCACATCGATAACTTCATATTTATTTTATTTTCGGTTGACAAGATGTGTCAGTTTCACTTTGACGCCGGCTTGCGACTACACACACACATATGTCAGACTTGCCAACTGGCTTATGGTCAGCGTCCTGCTTTTGGTACGCCTATTACGTATCTACTTCTTTTTACTTTTTACTTGTGTAATCTTTGGTTATAATGTATTGTTTATAGATCAGTCGGTGTGCGGTTCGTGTTGGTCGTTCGGTACCACAGGCGCAGTTGAAGGAGCTCTGTTCCTGCACAACGGGAACCACCTCGTCAGGCTCAGCCAACAGGCTCTTGTAGACTGCTCTTGGGGGTGAGTTGTGTTCATTTATTTATTTAATAGATGCAAACCTGGCTTCGCTTGGGTGAAATGTAACTCATATTACACATGTAGGTACAGTCGAACAACTTCCCGCTCGACCACCATAAGGGCGAGAATCGCTCAGCAAGACATCGTCGCTACCAGTGCTACTTTACACGCACATTGACACTCGTATACAAAACCAGTTTCTAATGTGCCTCGACTCTATGAGCCAAGGGATTTTTTTTCAAACTGGTCCAGCGCCGACTTGTTTGATTGTACCATAAAATGTAGGTAGATATTGCTTAACATGTTATCCGGTGTCAGTGACGTTTCGCTAGTGGCCAATATGGCGACTGCGATTTGTCGGTCAGAACCATGAGAATTTAACAAAATTAGAATTTTGGGGATATATGTTGTTGACCGGAAATCTTTTTTTTAATGTTTTATTATTCAGGTAAGGTTTCGATCGAGTCGACGAAATTATTAATACAGATTTTGAACTAGTTTAATCACTGTGCGTACGACTCATAAGGGTTGAGTTACACCTATCAGCACCACATCGCACTTTCCTATGCTTTTATCCTTTTCCGTCACTTAGGACCGTCATTTATTAGAGCGAGAAAGAGAGAGGGAACACGATTGCCTTTTCGATTCCGCGGCGTGCTGAAGCGTTCCGTCTCTCTTTCTCGCTTTAGTAAATGACGGTCCTAAGTGACAGAAAAGGATAGAAGCATAGAAAAGTGCGATGCGGTGCTAATAGGTGTAGCTCAACCCTTAAGGTACTACACGTACCTTTAAGCACATTCACACAACACCATCTAGTCTCAAACTAAGCAGAGCTTGTATTATGTATGATTGATATAAAACATACATATTATATACTTTGTTTTTGTAATAATTCTTTTTTTTGTATGGTTTATAAGTATGACAATAATTTGTGTCCAGTTTCGGTAACAACGGCTGTGACGGTGGTGAAGACTTCAGGGCCTACCAGTGGATCATGAAGCATGGCCTGCCTACTGAGGAGGACTATGGAGGCTATTTGGGACAGGTAACTTACAATATTGGCTCATAAACTTAAAGTGTACGTAATTTGAACCGTTTAACAACACTAGCTTCCGAAATATAAAGGGTACGAATCCGTAACCTTTAACCGAAACCTTTAACCGAAACCTTTAACCGAAACCGTTAACCGAAACACATAACCGAATTGAATTTTTTTTTCATTTCAGTATTTTTCATGTGAAAGGACACTTATAATCACTTTATACAATGTGTTTTACTTTGGTGTCAAAGTTTTAATACCGCACAAAGTGCTCCAACATGGCCGAACGAGTCAGACAACACCGCGACCGATGGATTCACGTGCTCCTCGCATGGAAGCTCGCTGATGAAAATATGCGATCTAGTGGTCCCCTGTACAAGTAGCAAGGTAGCCTTTGCCAACGATGCTGTACTTTGACGATTTCTGCGAACGGCAAATCTCGCATAATTTAACATCCTGTATTATAACGTCGGCCGGTGTGGTGACGGATTAAGAATACGGAATGTCTCCACCTCATATCATCCCATGGGTGTCGTAAGAGCCGACAGAGGGAACATATTATGCAGAGAACAGCACTGTAAGAGAAGTAAAACTTGATACAAACCCTATACCAACCCGTTTGGCCAGCATGGTATAGTAGGCCAATTCCTCCTATCAAAGGAGAGGCCTAGTCCAGCAGTGGACTGTTAAAGGCTGATGATGATTATAACGTCATGATATGTTATATAATCTGTATGTATATTTTTGTGTTGCAGGACGGGTACTGCCACATCGACAACGTGACGGCGGTGACTAAGATCAAGGGCTGGGTCAACGTCACCACCAACAACGAGAACGCTCTCAGGGTAAACTTATTTATTTACTACATGTCGCAAATGGTGTTCCGTAGTCTCTGCCTACCTCTTCGGGAAACAGCCGTGAGTCTATGTATGTACTAGACTTCGCCTGCGGCTCCGTCCGCATGTATACGTGTAAACCTTCCTTAGGAATATCTATTGGTGAATGTACAAAAATCTGTTCGGTATTCTTTGAGATATCGCATGCATATAGACAGATATTATAGGTAGTAGAGCCTTGCTGATTTCAGCATGAATGGGCCGGCTCGACCGGGGAAGTACTACCCTCTCACAGAAAATAAACGTAAAGTAACAGTACCTAAACTGTTGCGTTTCGTTCGGTGAGTGAGAGTGCCGGAGGCCCTATTCCTTCTCCCTCATCCCACTCCTCATCCTATCCCTTTTCCCAACCCCAAGGGGCGGCAACGCACTTGTAACTCCTGTGGTGTTGCTTGTGTCTATGGGCGGCGGTAATTGCTTACCATCAGGCGATCCGTCTGCTCGTTTGCCGCCTATTAACATAAAACAATATCTGTATTGTAGTTGGCGATCTTCAAGCACGGCCCCATCTCAGTGGCGATCGACGCGGCGCACAAGAGTTTCAGTTTCTACTCCAACGGCGTCTACTATGAGCCTGACTGGTAAGATACATATATTTGAAGAAATATTTGGCATGTCTATAAAAGCGAACCTTTATGTATTTCCTTTTAATGTGTCTGAAATTCGGGCGTAGCTGATCACGTTGTAGCTATAAACGATATTTTAAGACATATCATTCACGTGGACGTGGTTAAGCAGCGATAGCCTAGCAGAGAGACCGATGAACTGCTACTGCTACGCACAGGGTCTCGGGTTCGAATCCACGGCGCGCACCAATGACTTTTCGAAGTTATGTGCGTATTAAATTGTTAATTATCGCTTGCCAAACGGTGAAGGAAAACATCGTGAGGAAACCTGCATGTCTGAGAGTTCTCCATAATGTTCTCGAAAGACATGTGAAGTCTGCCAACCCGCACTTGGCCAGCGTGGTGGACTATGGCCTTACCCTTCTCATAATGAGAAGAGGCCCGTGCCCTACTGGGCACGGGCCTCTTCTTAATTTGTCTCTTAATTTGTCCCACTACTGTGGGACAAATTATATACAGGGCCGATGATGACTATTCACGTGGACAAATATGTATCTCTTGTATCCAAATCCATGGATGGATCAAATATTGTAACCGGCCGTTAGGATTCACGTCACTAGCCCATGTATATTTCTATTATGCGTGGGTGTATTAAGAGGCGAATAAAGCAAGACAAGAAGCAAATTGACTGCCTCGTTGGTCTCGCGGCATAAATGTGCGCGTGGGATTGGGAGGTCTCGGGTTCGATTCCCGGGTCGGGCAAAGTGTTATTGGGTTTTTCCGTTAGGAAAGTCTCAGTAGCAGCACGGAGTCTGGTAATGTGCCCGGTACGGTAATAGGCTCGCCCCCTATTACGTGGGACCTAAAATTCATGGAGAAATGTGGGTGTAATATTACACCTCTGCCTACGCCTTCGGGGATACAGGCGTGATTCTATAAAAAAAAATATTAAAAAACGAAGCAAATATCTATGTAAAGAGAACGAAATTTTGTCACCAAACATTACAACAACCCGTCTGGACTATGTGGTATAGTTGGCCAAATGCTTCTATTGATTTACAATGTTATTGTGAGTCCAATTGAGGCCGTGATGGCCTCAATAAGGACAGGTCTACTTCCAGCAGTGGACTGCCAATGGCTATATTATCATGATGTCCAAATCTTTCGGGTGGCGTAGCGTATGTTTCTGCTGATCTAGAGGTCTTGGGTTCGATTCCCGGGTCGGGCAAATGTGTTACTGAGTTTTTCCGAATTCTCAGTAGCAGCACGGAGAGTGGCAAGGGCAATAGGTTGGCCTCCTATTACGCGGGACCTAAAATTCACTAGGAAAAATGTAGAGGTAATATTTACTGCCTACCCCTTCGGGAATACAGGCAGCTATAAAAAATAAGGTATTTATTAATATTTTATTAATTTATTACTCATTTTACTTCCAGCAAAAACAATATAGACCAGTTAGACCACGCGGTCTTGGCGGTGGGGTACGGCATTCTCAAGGGTCAGAAGTACTGGCTCATCAAGAACTCATGGTCTAACATGTGGGGTAATGACGGCTACGTACTCATGTCGTCTAGGGACAACAACTGTGGGGTCATGGATGCCCCCACTTATGTTATCATCTAGGGTCAAAGGGATAAGTGGGGTAACTTCGGCTAAGTGAATCATTATGCAAAAAATATTTTTATTAATTAATACAAAAAGATGTGTTGACGATTTTATCGGAGTACATGGAAGTTTTAACTTTTAATGGGAAAGAAAACGATATATTCTGAGCAAAATTAAAGTCTACTTATAAAAAATATACTTCTATATTCATGCGCAGTGGGTTTATGTATTGTACTGAAAGTCATGTATATGAGCTGAAATAAACTTTATTTAATTACTTTGCCCGACGTTTTGCTTTACAACAGTCGTGGTTGTGGAGAGACTACTTATCCAAAATAAAAAATAAAAGCCTGAAACAAAATGTACCGCGCTAAAATCTTCAAAATAGCAACACTTGTTCAAGACGCCGAAGTTACCCCTTTAACCTTAGAATTTAAGATTAATGTGCAAAAAAAGCTTGGGTAAGAGTAAAAAGATTTGGGGTAGAAAAGAAAAGTGAGATGTTAAAAGATTTAGAAAAATAAAGATACACATTCCAGCTTACTTTTTGTTAGTTTATAGTAATTTTATATTGTGATATGAAATGTTTATGGTATGGTAAATATAGATGTTTTGGCTATGACCCTAGTACTTTTAAAGTAGATATCGCAAAAATACAAAGTTGAAAATCGCCATAGTTACTTTGGTTAAGATTGCTTAAAAAGAATTGTTAAATGTATAAAATAGGTAATATAAAAAAATGTTTTGAAATGTACGATTACTTTTTATTACGTAGAAGACAAAATTTTCAGTATTCTGATATGTAATCTCTTTTTACCCACAGTTTAAGTTTAACTATCTGCATATTATATATTAATGTATTTTGACAAGAAATCCGCTACTTCCACGTGTTTTTTTTTCTTTGACTTCTGATTGGTTAATTCAATGTCACGCATTTCTAAGCCAATCAGGACCCCTCATTTGTAAAGACTTAGCTGATCTTGTCTTGTAAGCGAAATCTCTTTTATATTTAATCAGATCTATGTAAACTTTGCTCTCTGAACAGAAATAAAGGTTTTTTTATAGATTAAGATTGTTTTAATTATTACTGGTTTACCTTTTACTTAATATAATACCAATCACATTATTACCCCTTTTTCACACATCCTTTTTTACATCCTAGGGGTAAGTATGACATTAAATGCAATAACAAATAAAATAAAACACAAATATATAAACAATATCATTTATATATTTTTTCTGAACGGCTAAATGGCTTTGACGAAATATTCCCAGGCAAAAATATGACTGGCTATATTTAAAAAGAAATTGATAACCGTCCGTTTAAAAAAGGATACTTGTTCCGAACGTGCACGAAGTCGCGATCACAGCAATAAAAAAGTACAATCGAATTGAGAATCTTCTCCTTCTCCATTCGAGCATCTCGATCCAAAAGAGTGGTTTGCAGTGCATACCGGACATTTACAGACATGTGTTATCAAGGAGTTTGTAATGATGGACTCTTTTTGAGATAGATAGGTCACTGAGTAGCTAAGAGTCTTAAAAGGACCATCTTTCTTTTTGTCACGTGGCGGAAAAATATTAATAATGGCTCCCCCGCCAGGCTTCTGCCACGCTAAACTGAGTTCAACTTGAAGTGAAGTTCGGAACCTGATGTAGAGAGTATGTGCGGCTCTCGAAATAAGTTCGGTACACGCGCTAAAATCATTAGATCTTCACGAATTTCATCAATTCCATCTTCACGAATGTGAAGAGTCCTTATTTTGTGTGCAGAGTGAAGGGCGTCGCCAAGGAGTGGGCAGAGGGAGGCGGCTGACCTCCCCCCCTAGAGACTCAAAAAACCCTACAATTCATACTTTTCTCATTTTCCATATCAAATTGCCACCCCCCCCCCCCCCCTAGGCCATCGGCTGGCGACTTTGCCCCCCTAGGCAATCGGCTGGCGACGCCCCTGGGCAGAGCAACGTGAATATCACAATTTGGCAAGTAGGTTTGGAAGGCTCCATCTCGCCGGGAAAAGCTAGTAAAACATTCTTGTAGCATTATCCCAGTTGCACCCCGGTGGCGTATTTCCAAAGCCTATACTATTTAAGTCACGAGTCAGACTCTAATAGAATAGCTTTTGTTTGTGCATATTACTCGACAATACCTAATCTATTTCAGTAAAAAAATTGACTCAAATGGATTAGCTTTTTGCCTTGATATTTTAAAAGAAAATACACGTACAAAACCGTACAGTATGATTCATATTCTCTCAAATAGATAAGCCTTTGTCGAGATATTTTAAAACATGGTTTTGGTTTGTTAGGTGCGACTGTATGTAATTCAAGTAACTAAATAGGTTATGTTAGGTTCTCTTTTGACCAAAAATAGGAGCCCTGCGAAGCAGGGCTCCGTCAACTTAGTTTATTAAAAATCATTTAATTGGACATAAAGTCTACTTACTAATATAATATAGACGGAGCCCTGCTTCGCAGGGCTCCTATTTTTGGGTTAAGGGTCAAAAGAGAACCTAACATAACCTATTTAGTTACTTGAATTACCTACATACAGTCGCACCAAACCAACCAATACTGCACATTGTGGTCCTAAACCTAGACCCAAATAGAATAGCATGTGTCCGCTTACTAGTCTAACCGGGGCCCGGGGGGGCGATTCAGAATCGTTCGATATCTCATTTGACATTCGATTCCGTTAATTGTCAAATGGGCTAGCTCATTTTTTGTCAAAACTATCGCATTTCCTATCAATTTTATGCATTCAGTATGTAGTAAATTAATAAATAAACCGAATTCAATGAATATTTGTTCAAAATATCTCTGATAGGCGGCATAAAGATGAGGACAATAATTTGAGATATCGTACGATAACTTATCGTGACATTCTGAATCGGCCTGCGGATTTGACTAAATATTAGCTTTTCCACAGAGCGACTGCCTGACCGACCTCCTCAAATCACAGGGATAGCTATATTCCATGGTGACATTAATTGACTAGTGTCAGTTTATGCAGAGGTACCTACTGAGTTCCTATAAAGAAAGAAAAAAAAAACGAAATCAAATCCTGTTGAAGATCTTAATAACAGCCGGCGCACGGGGCAAGCGATAACAATTAATAAATAATTTAAAACGCACTTAACTTTGAAGTCAGTCAGTCCGTCAGTGCTGCGGGTCGTGGAATCGAACCCGATACCCTCTGCATGGCCGTCTGTTGGTATCTCCACTAGGCTATCGTTGTGTAAAGCTAGTAAAATAATAAACAGTATTTATTACAATTTTAATACGCGGACGTACATAGAGAATAGATACATTATTAAATACAATAGTATATTTCATCGGTTGAAGGCTTTCCGATGTCCAGATGGCGCCACGCACACGTTGCCGAGTTTTACAAGAGATCCTGGACAATCGTCTTGATGAATCGTTTTTGAGTACTGCAAAATAAAGATGGCGAATCAGTTGTACCTATCAAAGAGCTCAGATATTTACATACAGGCGCATTTCTGCGCTCTGAAGACAAACTTTCTGTGACCCAATTACCGCTTGGCGGCGAGGTAGTCGCGCTGTGACAGCTGTCTCTACGAGAGTAAAAGAGAGACGAACGTTCCTCCTGTGTATCTTAACTACGAGAGCAAGAGAGACGGAGAACGACGCCAGTGCCGCCAATGGCGCCATCTACAAACTAAACTAGAGACAGTCCCCACTTTGAATCGGCACATGAAATCCTTAAGAACTGCGCTTTTATGTAAATCTGTATTCATTGGTTGTATGTAAGCAGACAACCAATGAATACAGATTTACATAAAAGCATCACTGTACATTTAGCGAAGGCGTAAAATAACATTAGATAGGTTATCATAACTAGATCCTTCAAAAGTAGTCTCCGTAATGTGAAAAATAATAGTTCATTGGTAATTGACAATAACAAGAGGGTGCCACCCCTGATGCCACACAATAGTGGTGGTTTGAAAGATGTTTGTGGTCTTCATCATCTGTCTGCCGCATAGTCCACAGCTGGTCGAGCCCTCTCCAATGGCACGCCACTGAGCTCGATTCTCGGCTCTTCGTGTTCAGCCGCCGCCAGCCACTTTCCGTATATCGTCAGTCCACCTTGCCTGAAGGCGTCCTACCCTACGTTTGTAAGTCTAACGGTTGTCGGTTCTGCGACAATGCGACCAGCCCAGCCATTTCACCTGCCTAATTCTTTGAGCTATATCGAACCGATGGTTGACACAATTGAAATACAAAAAACCGGCCAAGTGCGTGTCGGGCCACGCGCAATGTTGGGTTCCGTAGTTGCCCATAATGGCCATTATTGATAATAACTTCTGTTTCACATGGGACTAAAAACGGGCATCTAAGCCAGCGCTCCCAATGTAAACTCACAGAAATAGGTATTTATAAGTTAAACGACGATTACTCTTAAACTAGTGATGTCTACTTAGCCGTGATAGTTTTCCTTTTAAATTCGTTATATGTACTACATTTGTGATTTTTTTCACCTCTTCCAAATTAATAGTTTAGCCGGCAGAGTGGGGGGACACTTGAGTCTAACAATTTTTTTCACTTCAAAGCTTGATATTTGACAAACCAATCACTTGACCGAAAAATGATTTGAGCAAACTAATAATATTTTTTTAAAACCTATCCAATGATACCCCACACAATGGAATACTCAGCCAAAAAAAAATTCTAACCCACTACATATGTAGGGGAGATACCCTTAAAAAAAATATTTTCCTAAATTTTATTCTACAGTTTTGTTGCAATATTGTATGTCTATATTCATGTCAAATATCAGCTTTCTAGCACCAGGCGTCTTTGAGCTAGGCTGCGGACGGACAGACGGACGGACATGACGAAACTATAAGGGTTCCTTGTGGACTACGGAACCCTAAAAACGAGGTTGGAAACCTCAAAACTAGTAGGAACCTATTAACATATTTGTAACTTACCGTCCAGAAATTCCAAAATGGATAGTCTGGTATTACGACCAACGGTTCCGGGGGCAGTTTTTCACCCTCATCATTATAATGTATGCCGGGTCTAAGACCATCGAAGTCTTCTGAAGACTTATCCAACAGCTTCGTTATAAGGTCTGTATTAGACCTGGACCTGAAAGATCTTTTACTATTCTCTTTGCCATATCTCGTATTTTTATTCGCATTTAATATATTTCTGATCTGCGTCAGTAGGTCATTTTGCTTTTGTTTCCCTTTTTTCTTCACAGCTAAAACATAACCCAGTATCTTGGGCTTTTCGGTGATGACCTCTACAATCTCGTGATTTATGTCTTCAATTGGTTTCTTCACGTGGAAACGAATCAGAGGCTTGTATATGGTGTTTAATTTTGAGTCGTATTCGTAAGCACCTGCTTTGTATCCGTGTGGAATGATTCGGCTGACTAACATCGACTTTCCAAGGAACGGAGTGCTTTTCAGACTCGTTCGTCTATAATTTGGCTTCTCTTTAAAGAAGATACTGTTCTTACGATATCCAGTCTTTGGTAAAGAAGCCGCTCCATCTATTATTTCCGATAATTTTGGAACAACATCTTCTTCTGCTATCGTATTCAGTTTATATAACCGAAGGCCCAGTGCTGATTGGAAATAAAGAATTAGAAATATATATTTCGTGAGCCTTTGCTCTGACATTGTGTCTCTCTGCAGTTTATATGATTTTAATAATTGAATTCGGATCTGATGCGTGGTATTACCGTTGCGTAAGCCCTCATAAACTTTTAAACCGTTTGATCTTGTAACTGATTTTGTGTTTTAAAATTTGTATTGCATAATCTTATGCAATACAAATTTTAAAACACAAAATACGATATAGGTAAACTAATTAATCGCAAGTATTAATTAGTTTACCTATTAGTATAGGATAGGTACGCTCGATGTTACTTACAGATACCTATAGGTAGGTATGTATTTTTTTTTTAACCATTGCTGTCCCAATGTTGGGCAAAGGTCTCCCCCACATTCTTCCACTGGTCCCTGTCTTTTACCATATCTTGCCAGTCTTTAATAAAATTGTCCTAATCATCGCGCCATCTTTTTCTCGGCCTGCCTCTTTGACGACGACACTCTGGTTTCCACCTTGTGGCAATACTTGTCCACTTTTCGGGATTCATTTGGCAGACATGCTCCGCCCAGTCCCACTTCAGTTTAGCAGCTTTAATGCCCACGTCTATGATGCCCGTCTTGGAGCGTATTACGGTGTTGCGAATTCGATCACTAAGTTTTAAACCTAATACGCTCCTTTCAATTGCGCGTTGACAAACCCCGAGCTTGAACTTTTGTGACTCGGTCAGGGACCATGTTTGAGCTCCGTAAGTTAGGACGGGCAAGATACACATGTCGATGAGTCTGCGTTTATGTGTCATTGAAAGCTTGCTCTTTAATAACGCTTTTAGGGACCAGAAGGTCTTCCAGGCATTTTCGACCCGGCGGTCGATTTCTTTTTCTTGCCTGTTCTCGAACGAGACTATCTGGCCCAATGTATTTATAGAAACCTTAATTTTCAAGGCATCCAAGTCGTAAGTCTGATAATCATCAATATCCTAGCTACGTCGAAGACTTTTTGCCTTGCAACCCAAGGTATGTATTTACAAAAAAAAGTATAGATATATGTATGTTTATCCATTATCTAGTACCCATAACACAAGCTCTGCTTAGTTTGGGACTAGATGGTGATGTAGTGTGTATGTGGTAGAATATTATTATGCACTTTATTTATTACATTTCTCGTAGTTAATTTTATATTAATAAACTACATTTAAAAAAATGTTTTAAAATATAAAAGGGACCACAGAGACCCACCGGTGTCGGGTACAGGGACCACAGAGACCCACCGGTGTCGGGTACAGGGACCAAGCCACCAGTGGTTAGGGCCTCAGTGACAGGAACTTCCTCACGACGATGCGTGCCGTGTCGAGAAGAACCGCCTTCTGCATCAAGGACTTGATCCAGCTGCCTAGTGCGAGCCTCTTTAGGTGTTGATCGAGGCTCTTGGCGATTAGCCCATTTACCGACACAACTATCGGCACAATGCTCACCGAATCCACATCTCACATGTCAACAATCTCGTGAGCTAGGTACAAATATTTAATCTCCTTCTCTTTTTCTGCCTTCACGAGATTGCCGTCATGCGGTATGGTGATATCGATTATCACTGCGAGCCGCTCTGCTCGGTCTATCACTACAATATCAGGCTTATTGGCATACAATAGTCCTGTCTGTAATGATAGATCGATCCCAGTACAACAATGCACGACCATTCTCGAGAACTGGGTCGGGCACATATCTGTAGTACGGTACCTCTGAACCAACGAGATTATATTTTGGGGCTAGTTGCTGATGGATTATCCTGGCCACTTGATTGTGTCTGTGCAAATACTGACCGTTGGCAAGACTCGCAATGCAAATTGCAATTTCGATACTCTTTACATGGTAGATGGTAGTGTGTTGGTATCTCCAGTCGGCTGTCGCTGTATACGCTGTGTATTCATAATACTCGAAACGAAGAATTATCAAAACTCTTTTTCATTTCTCCTACTCGGAAACTAGTGTTGTTTTATTATTGGGTGGAAAATGCTACTTCCCTCCATAGAGAGGGAAACACTCATACAAAATACTTCCCACCTAAAGGCCGGAATGAACTTTAAAAATAGAACTGCTGTCAGCTGTGAAGATCTTTGTGTAAAAAAAAACTAATTAAAAAGGAGAAAAAAAAGAACACGTTCATGTTTCACTTGTTCAAAAATCAAGTGAACAGATGTTACGGGAAGTAGGTTACACAGATTGGTGCTCTAACTGGAGTTGCAGCACGAGTAGTAAGTGGCTCTACATTAAACAGTCTGTTCAAAGTACCAGTTTGTCGAACTCACACAAAACATGTGCCATCAGCGAGGAAGACGACAAAATGTAGAGTTCTTGTTCGTGGACGAGATATCTTTGGTTCCCTTTGGTAACCCTTTGGCGGCATAAATGCTATGCTCTTGTGAGACCTCATGCAGCTTCTGCCAGGAAGGTAGTATTAGTATTTGTTAACATAAAGTCTTTCCAGTTCCAGCGCCCCACGCTTTTACAATCAAATATTATAATTAAAAGCACATAGTTTACACTTCAGCCCAGAAATAGAGACAACTTGAACGATCCATAATTTACTTTTTGTTTTTACGTGCATTTATAAAAGCGTGTTTTCTAGTGTTTTTTAAACTATTAATTTATTTTATACTTTTTGGTCTTTGATAACGAAATATATTTACCATTTATACATTTATTATAAGTAGGCGAATGAGTCCGCATTCTCTCCATCTCCGCCTGTGCGTTTGTATTACATGGTGTTTTATCTGTAGCTTATAACAACGTAGCTCTTCAATTAGGAGACCACTAAGTGATTTTACTCTACTCAGGGCCACATAGGTACGCCTGTCCAGCCACAAAAGTACGAATCCTAACTACACCCCTGCGTGGTCTACAATATATTAATTGGTTTGTTATAACCTTGAAACCTAATCGTGTTTAAACTCCATTACATGGCCTTTCTCACAAGTGCAAACACGACTATGATACGATATTCCATCATGGAAGGCCAGTGCCTATCTTCCGGCTTCATCATTAGACCCTGAAAGCTTATCGTGGCCCAAGTACATTACAAAACTTATCTAAGAAATCCAAAACAGCTATGATACGATTTCTCATCATGAAGTTCCAGTTCATATCTTCCAGGTCCATCATCAGATCAGTTTGACAGTACCATATTATTGTATTGTCATCAGAACTACATACAACTGACAACTTTCATTACGCTACGACCCTTGGAAGATGGTTAAATTAGCTTACATTCCATTACATAGTTACATACACGATGACCTAATAAAAGCGTGTTAAAAATTAGTTCAAACGATTCTGAAATGTTGACACCAGATTCAATTAGAGACGAGGGAAATTGTGTTACTGAAAATCTTTTGCTAGAAATCTCAAAAGAAAGAGATATAACACATACAATGATTTTATGAAGTGGCGAGCAGAGAAGGATATCAAATCGTTTTCCGAAAGTGTATTTCTTACATATTTTAAACTATCTAGCAAACTACAGCCTTCTACGCTATGGAGCCGATATTCAATGCTCAAGAGTACCTACACTTAGTGTAAAACACAATGTAAATTTGAAAAAAAAAAAACATAATTTAACAACATTTTTGAAAACACACTCTCAGGGGTTCAAGAATAGAATCTAAGGTTTTCACTTGTCATGAAGTGGAAAAAATTTAAATGATGCTCCTACTGAGGTACCTATATTTGGCAGTAAAAGTAAGTTAACCTAAGTATTTATTTATGGATATTATATTATGGATTTATTCTAAAAATGAACGTATAATTTATTACACAAAAACTAAAAAATTACGTGTTTTTCACAGGTGGTATTGATACTCGGTATTAGCGGCGATTGCAGAAGCAGTGAACTCACAAATTTGACAATTAAGGACATTGGAAATCAAGGCTATTTACTACTAGTAAAACTGACTAAAACAAAAACAAATATTGAGCGCTCGTTTGTAGTACCTACAAGAAGAGTTTACACAAATAGTACCTAAAAAAATATAAAAAAATGCGACCTAGGTAGTGATGTACCTAAAAATGGACAGTTTTTCTCATCTACCAGAAGGGAAAATGCTATAAACAAGTGATCGGTAAAAATAAAATCTCAGGTATGCCAAAGCAGATAACAACATATTTGAATTTACAAAACTGTGATCAGTATACCGGACATTTTTATAGACGAACGTAAGCAACACTTTTAGCCGATTCTGGGGCAAACATGGCAACGTTAAAAAGACATGGAGGCTGGAAATCCAGCACAGTCGCCGAAGGCTACATTGAGGATTCAGTCCAAAATAAGACTAAAATTTCAACCAAATTAACTGAGACTATAAAAATACGCCCCAATTAGGTATTAGGAGTATCCGCCATGGAATCCATCGTCTGATGAAATACCAGAGTCTCCTACTTTTGCAGATATCCAGGACAATCAAATTTGTCATAATATATCAAACAGCATAAACATTCCAAACAAAAATGTAATTTTTAATTTCACGAATTGTCCTAATTTGACAATTATATATAGCGTATGCGTTTGCTGATCGGTCCCGGTTCGATTCCCAGGTCGGGCAAAACTGTTACCTAATGAGTTTTTCCGAATTCTCAGTAGCACCAATGAATCTGGCAGTGCGCCCGGCCCCTATTACGTGGGATCTAAAATTCATAGGACGATATACGACGACGACGTAATATTACATCTCTGCCTACCCTTTCGGGGATACAGGCGTGAAGCTAAACTATTGGAAAACCTTAAAATAAGTCAATATTGTTATTATACAGGTTGTAAAAAGACCCTTAACGAAAACTGAAACCCCATATAGTACCAATTATTACGATCATTTTTTACTTCGGCACCATATCTGGGAAATTACTGGTTCAGGAGATATTGGGGCTCAAAGTCACGAATTTATTTTTCGAATTATTCCAAAATCGTGTTTAGAATGATAAATGTACACTTTCTGCCAAATAAACATAAACTAAATTTTCAATATTTCCCTAAAATAAACGGCTTTAAAGTTCCCGACGCGTAGTGTATGCCTACCAGCAATCAGCTGCGAGGTAATTCCCCTCGGCCGCGCGACCACGTGATCATAAACTGCCGCCACCGCGGCGCACGGTGTAGGTAGATACGGCCGGCGTAGGTACGATGTCTGCAAGTGCGCGCTAAACATTGCCGGTACCGTAAAACGGGGTGTATAGAAATTGCGGGGTGAATAGAAAAAATATCAGGAAAGTTTTCAAGGTTGATATTTTATTATTTTGCGTTGAAGAATTTTGGTAGAATTTTAAATTTTAACATATCAACATTTTTTCTTTGGGTTAGCAACAATTATTTATTGTAAAAACTGACATTTATCCTTCAAACTGTATTCAAA
Organism: Euclidia mi; assembly: GCA_944739405.2. Classification (NCBI taxonomy): domain Eukaryota; kingdom Metazoa; phylum Arthropoda; class Insecta; order Lepidoptera; family Erebidae; genus Euclidia; species Euclidia mi. The sequence goes on from OX123206.2 coordinate 4,091,189, forward strand.
ATCTACCTTCTGTGAACGTGTTTTATTCAACTGTCGAAACTCTTGATTTTAGGTCTGTAAAACTTGTGAATTGTGCTATTTAATGTGTTTATCTCATCAGGTGTACGATAAATTATAAAAATACAGTGAAGGTAAGTGAGAATCCGTTATTCAAGATCAAAAAATTTTTAAAATCACAGTAGGTGTAAATTTATTGTACAAAAGGGGACAATAGAATCTATTGAAGGGTGAATAGAACTGTAGTATGGGTTTAATGGAAACCTAGTAGGGAATAATAGAAACGCTTAATGTGTGAATAGGAACGAATGAGGGGTCAATAGAGATAAATAATTAGGGTTGTCAAAAACTAAATAACTACCTACTTTCATAGTTTATGTATTAATTATTAATATTAAGTCCTTAATCCAAGATTAATAAATAATATTTTTTAAGTGATCATTTTCATTTACAGGTTCATACCACTGTAGGTATTATCCCGCGTGTATACGTATATACCCGATCCTGTTAAATTAGAAGTTGCAAAAAATGTGGTATACACAAATCGGTGTTGTATCGTCACAGAAACTGGGATATGAAGCATCATGGAGGCCAAAAAGCTTTATCCGATGAAACTGAAATGTTATAATAATGTTTCGTGATAATTGTTAAGCTCAGAAGATTCATTGTTTATTTATAAGCGAGTTTATGTACAAGCGACTTTAAATTCAGAATTATATTTTAAAATAGTTTTAATTTTGTTATTTTTATTAATTCAAATAAAAATACGATTAAGAAGTACCTATCTTGTGTGATTTATTGAAAAGAGATAACATTTCGTAAAACTAAAATGGATAAAAATACAAACATCCTTAATTATTAATGTTTATTCTTACACATAAATAATTTTAATCATAAATTTTGAATTTAATTTACCATTTACAAACCAAAACAAATTTTAAACACACAACCTTACATTTTTGCATGTTGGATAACTATTATTGGCAGCCCTAACAGTTTTTCCATGCACCCCTTTATGCATTTCTATTGACCCCAGTCGTCGGGTGAATAGAAATAATACATATTTTATTAAAAATCTAGAAAACCTTTGCTTAAATTAAAATAAATATTTTTTTAGCTCTTTCTTTATGGTACCGGACATGTAATAAAATAACCCGTGATTATAAAAAAAAGGAAAAAGACAACAAATTCTTAGGACAAAGTTGAAAATCATTGCTATTCACCCCGTTTTACGGTAATAAGAGTTGTAAATTTTTTTAAGCTTAATTTTTTTATTTCCCAGGTATTATTTTCGCGTAGTATGACTTGGCATGATGTGCAAAACGAGTAGACTTCGGCTTGGTAATGGGTCTTGTGACACCCTGCATACTAAACAAAATTAAAAATAATTTTAATTTAGTTACCAAGTTCCAACATTGTGGTTGACCCCTAAAATATTCCAGACACAGATGTTTTTAATTTTGGCATATGGAATATTGATATTTATTTTGTTCGCTAGTTATTAATTTTAAATAAATTAAATTAAATGTGGTTAGTTTTATAATATTAACCTTTAAGTTTTAGGTTCATGCTGCAGAAATAAATTGTTTTAATTATTGGTAAGCTTCAAAAATGTCCGAGCTTAATGTGTAATGCAATGTCTGTTTACAAAGTGAAGCAAAATTTTTTACGCGCATTATGAATATGTTTCACGATGATGAAATCACCTATCATTTCTAGTCTTTCACCTGAATATTAGAAAAGTATACCTCGTACATTATTATTATATTTAATAGAGAATATCCAACCACAGTGTACCAAGGCGCATCAAAGTAGAAACCAAGGTAGTAGAGCCTTGCTGATTTCAGCATGAATGGGCCGGCTCGACCGGGGTAGTACTACCCTCTCACAGAAAATCGACGTAAAGTAACAGTACCTAAACTGTTGCGTTTCGTTCGGTGAGTGAGAGTGCCGGAGGCCCTATCCCCTATTCCTTCCCCCCCATCCCTCACTCCTCATCCTATCCCTTTTCCCATCCCCAAGGGGCGGCAACGCACTTGTGACTCCTGTGGTGTTGCTTGTGTCTATGGGCGGCGGTAATTGCTTACCATCAGGCGATCCGTCTGCTCGTTTGCCGCCTATTACCATAAAAAAAAAACTATAGCTACTTAAGTACAATCATAAACTTGAATAAGTGTTTTTATCAATAGCTACTGGATATCGTATTTCATTTGAACATTTTATTTAAAATCTAAGCGCATTAGCATATTGATGTACCTAACCTGGATATCAACGAGACGACTTAACACGAGATAAAATCATAATACATACTACACCGTCAAGAAAGCACCGGGAAAAGATCAATAGTAGGTACACTGTATACAAGCTGCTTGTTATTCGTCCAAATTTATTTTATCATCTTCAAAGTACGCTCTTTCAGAAACGATACACTTACGCCAACGAATAATCCAAACATCAAAACGTTTTCTTCTTTTTTTAAAAACACACAGAACTCAGAACTCGCATTAGGACTTAATCCTGTGTCGCGGGGGACTTCACAAACAAACAACAAACGGACACAATGAACACCCAGACTCGAAACAACAATTATGAAACAACAATTATGAATCACACAAAGTGTTGTCTCGTGTGGGGATCGAACCCACATCACTGGGCGCAAGGTCCAGCGGTGAGGCGGCCGCTTAAACCACTACCCCAGCCGTGCAGTCCATCCATTGTTTTCAATTTTTTAAAGTCCATTTTTTTAAACGCTGTTTCCCGAATTGAGTTAGTTCTCGTCGGGAATTCTCCTTGTGTCTTCTACCGATTGAAAACGGATACCACGACGCGACCGGGTAATTTGAGTTAAGGAAAAAGAAAGAAGTCGGCTGGAGCCATATCTGGTGAATATGGTGGTTGCTCGATGGTATTTGTTGAGTGTTTGGTCAAAATTTCGTTCACAATGATGGCCTTGTGCGAAGGCGCATTATCGTGGTGCAAAATCCAAGAATTTTCTCTCCACAAATCTGGCCTTTTTCGTCGAATTTGCTCTCTTAAACGCCGCATAACGCTCAAATAATATTCCTTATTTGCGGTTTTGCCTAGTGGAGATACTAACAGACTGCCATGCAGAGGGTATCGGGTTCGAATCCACGGCGTGCACCAATGACTTTTTGGAGTTATGTGCGTATTTAATTGTCAATTATCACTTGTCCAGTGCTTCGGAGAGCACGTTAAGCCGTCCGTCCCGCCAGTCATGAAGATCTTTGACAGACAGGTAGTCGCTCTGTGGAAAAGCTAATATTTAGCCTAATCCGGTTAGACTAGTAAGCGGACCCCAGGTTGAAACTGGGATAACGCTAGGAGGATGATGACTGTTTGACCTGCCGGCAAGAATTCCGAGTGCACAACACCGCGATAGTCAAAGAAAGCACGCAACATGACTTTGACTTTTGAACGAGTTTGGGGTGGTTTTTTCGGTTTCGGTTCAGTTGGAAGGTGCCGCTTGTATAATAGTTTGCATGTCAAACTCGTAAACCCAAGTCTCGTCACCAGTAACAATGCGTTTCATGAATGTTGGGTCGGAATTAACTCATTCTAACATGTCCTCAGCGACTCTCATGCGATCGAGTTTTTGGAGAATATTCAGGTCTTTTAGGACTAGCCGAGAGGCAACATGTTTCATACCCAAATGATTAGTTAAAATGGTACCGATTGACTTATGAGATACAGAAAGTTCGGCAGCTATCTCTCTCAAAGTTGAATGAGAATTTTCAGTCACTGTTTCCTTCACTTTTGCGATGTTAACTTCAGTTGCAGACGTTAATGGCCTACCAGAGCAAGGCAAATCTTCCGTCACATCTCGACCGCTTTTGAACGCTTTGTACCGAGTGGTACAAAGCGTTCATATAAGCACGAGTTTTTGATACAGTCGATTCACCGTGATCCTTCTGTAACATTTTCATTGACTCCGAAAACGAAATTTTTGTTTTTTTTTGTTTTTTTTTTAAAAACACAACGCCCGCATTAGGACTAAATCCTGTGTCGCGGGGAACTTTACAAACATACAACTAACGGACACAATGAACACCCAGACTCGAAACAACAATTTATGAATCACACAAAGTGTTGTCTCGTGTGGGGATCGAACCCACAACACTTCGGCACAGTGTCAAGCGGTGAGGCGGCTGCTTAAACCACTACGCCAACCGTGCAGTCATTCCATTGGCGATGCAAAATTTAAGACAAACTCTTTGTTCGATGTTTTTGTCCATTATGAAATTCGCAATACACACTAGATATGTTATAACAAAAAGCAGCACTGTATTAAATATAAATAACAGATGCAACTCAAACTCCGCGCCAAAATGGAAAACAGTTGTGCCAATCTAACAACAATAAAAAAAACAACAATTTGAATTTGGAACCATAAACAAATAATCCATTCCCGTTACTTTTTTGACTGAATGTAAAATGACACCATTCACTCGTATGACTGACATATGACTGATATCATATGCAAACGGACTTGTGACAACTTTTATACCGTATCCTTAGCGAATCAATGTCTATTCTATTCTATTGAAACTTCAGAAATATAACTTAAAACTACAGTTTTCAACGATTCGCATGAATCATTGCACTACCGAACAGTCCATTGCGATAGCGTCAAACTTGTACGAAGGAAATGGCTAAGAACATCTCACGACCGGAAATGGCGCAGTAACGTTGGAAGGCCAACACTTTATAGTTTGTAGAAATGGGATGATTGCCTACAAAGATACATAGCTTAAGTTAGTAATGTCATTGAGGAAAAGAAAGTCTTTTATTACCAAGATACAAATCCGTGTGGTTGACGGCATAGAATACAAGTGTCACCACCCCTTATCTTCCCGTGGGTGTCGTAAGAGGCGACTAAGGGATAACACGATGCAAATACCATCTTTGCGTAGAGACGGAAAACTCGACATCAAACCCTATACGACTGCCTCGTTGGTCTCGCGGCATAAATGTGCGCGTGGGATCGGGAGGTCCCGGGTTCGATTCCTGGGTCGGGCAGTGTTATTGGGTTTTTCTGTCACGAAATTCTCAGTAGCAGCACGGAGTCTGGAAATGTGCCCGGTACGGCAATAGGCTCGTCCCTTATTACGTGGGCCTAAAGTATATCTGGCGAAAAGTGGGTGTAGAAATACACCTCTGCCTACCCCTTCGGGGATAAAAGGCGTGACGATATGTATGTATGTATGTAGATACAAATTATTCTTTACTCCGTGATCTATACTACTTAGTAGAATATTTCTCTGTGTGTAGTGAAAATAATTAAAATGTGCATATGTTTCCTAACCTAGAACTTCGACCGTCCATCAGTAGTCTGGACAAGTTTGAAACTCAAGAACAAAGAAAGATTACGTATGCTAGCCTTAGGAAAGATTTTACAAGACTTGTTACAGTACAGACGTGGCTAAATTAAAAGTCGTACAACACAGTTCTTTAGTCCAAGCAGTAAGCATATTTAATAAACTGCCAGTTGACATGAAAGCAAACAGCATTCATATTTTTTAAAATAAATTGAAGTAAGTAATTTCTCTTGAAAAAGAGCTACTACAGCATAGAGGACTTTCAGAGTGATAGCATGTCGAATTTTTTGTAATTTTATTATTAACTTTTTAACTATATAATTTCTGCAATGACATTCTATTTAAATTATACTGTATGGTTATAATTTAAAATAATATTTTTACCATGTTTAGTATGTAAGTTAGAAATTCTACACAATATTTTTTGTAAATAATAAATGACTAGTATATTTGCTATTAAACGTGAGACTCAAACTTGTCATCAAAGTTTTATGTACCAACTGAAATCCTTATATAGACTCACTGCGCTTTTGTGAAGAAAATTAGGTGAGACTTAAGTCCAGCTGTGGACTGCGAAAGACTAGGTACTTGTATTTTATCTGTCACAAAGCACGTTTATTATTTATTTTGCGCCTATTAAAATATAGTAAGAAAAATAAAAACTTAATTATTTTTATACAAAAACATATTTTACAAAATGCCGTATTTTCAAATGTGTCTGCAACACAAATATTTAGTTTATAAATTTTCAATGAGTTTTGTAAATCGGTTTTAAATTAAAATACATAATCTTATTACGCTATGAGTAAACTAAATGAACTAAATAATACACTTTGTTTTCACAAAAATTGCTTTAATGTTTTAAAATTATAACTTTTAATATGAACTGAAACTGATAAGGTTTTAGTTAATATTGACAAGGGCAGCTAAAAATTTAAGCTTTTTTAAACAATATATATTTTTTATAGACTCACAATGGATGATGGAAACGATTTAGACTTAAACATTCACCACTGATGGTAAAGAATTTTTACAGAAAAATACAATTGGCAGTAGTATAGACTCACGCCTGTATCCCCGAAGGGATAGGCAGAGGTGTAATATTACACCCACATTTCGCCATGACTTTTTAGGTCCCACGTAATAGGGGGCGAGCCTTTTGCCGTTACCGGGCACATCACCAGTCTCCGTGCTGCTACTGAGAATTCGGAAAAAACCCAGTAACACTTTTGCCCGACCCGGGAATCGAACCCTGGACCTCCGACCAGCAGTCGAATACGCAATCCACTGGACCACGGCGGCAGTCGTAAACAATATTTACTTTCAAAATGCAAATTTTTTAGGGTGCCGTAAAAATCTGGGAACCCGTCATTAGTGCAATGCCCGTGTTCGTTGTTTCTTACAACCCAATCTCACTAATAAATGAATATTTTTAAACTTTTGCGACGGCGGCACAGATCAGCTAGCTCCCTTCTTCATAAACTCTATTAAACAATTCAAACCTAGGATTAACTCGGGTATAACACTTTGTTCTCTAATGAGACCTATAAACTTTTATTTTTAGAATTCTGAATACACTTATTCTGTAAAACTTGTACATAAGTTTGGCAGAAACGATTACAATTCAGGTAGGTACCTGTCGAGGGTTCGAACTCCTAAACATTAAGTACTTCAAGAAAACTCCTTAACAAAAGGGTAACTACTTCCAAACTCGCTTTTATTACACTTACTTGAAGGGCCCGAATTCGATTCTTGGATGCAAATGATGGGAAAATGAGTTTTAGGGCAAACGGAGAATATTTATTTAGGGCGTAGGTAGTCGACGTTACAATATAGATGAATACTTAAATGAAGTACCTATACATATAATTACAGCTAGCGATAGAAGACTACTTATTTATTAGTGTAGCATGTTTAGAAAGCAACAACTGCATAGAAATTAAAGGGAAAAGGACAATTAGCATATGAAAAATAGTATCGCACACACACGTGCAGATACACACACACACACACACACACCCACGCACACACACACAATTACAATCCGAGACTCGTAAAAATAAATACTTTAACATTTTCCTTAATTGTAGTCAAATATTATAAGAACTAGTGCAATATATTGATGTAGGCAAAATTTTTATGTTCTTCCATTGCGAAGGGGACTGTTACAGTGTTATCCCTTACTACAGGTTAGTACATAACCTATTTAGGGTGACAGAACTTCAACCACTTATATTGTAAATTTACCTACATTTTGTATTCTACAATATCCTTTTTATTAATAAATCATTATTATTATTATTACTATGGTGTATAAATACCGCTTCAAAAAGTATGTCGAAGGGTTACCTGATCTATCCTAGCGTTATCTATAATTCTATTAATGATATAAAATATTTTTTATTATTGGTGCATGAATGCATAATAATCCATACAGTCGTTCGACGAACGCGTCTAGACGGGTCAATCGTGCGGGGGACAAGAGGTGAGACGCGGGAAGAGTGGTACCTACTTACGTATATCGCCTTAGTTCCCAACTAGGTACATATTTTTGAAGGCTGGCGCGTGCTTGTTTTTTGTTCGTTACTTATTTCTTTGCTTATGAATATTAATTAAGATGCTGCATACGACTTGTGCTGTGAGACATTGCAATGCTTTATGCTGCTTAAAGATTTAAATAAATAAGGATTTAAAAAATCTGCGATTTCATCAATTTTCTTACACCAAAAATTAAATTTCATTAATTATAATTGAGTATTTAAATTATTTTGAAATGTATTTACCTATAACCACTTAAAATAATGTGCACGTACCTACTAATCTACTGACATTTTACGATATCTCATGTCTGGCCCAATCACTGAATAAAGTAGTAATTACTGTGCGTAAACAACATGGCAGACCTAAGAAAATATGCGTTTTAAGGAAATATTCGATTCAAGTTTGATTTTAATTTCTTGCAATAAGTACCTAGTATTTTCGTATTCGGTATAAGTACCTATCACATATTATTATGTATCTTGGTGACGGCGCGGCTTAGGTCAAAAATAACCATATTTTTGGCCCCCTTGTATAAATCCCACACATGTGCTCCGTAACCTCATAGCCCGGTGACCCATCCATAAAATGACCGTGGTATCTATTGCTTTACCTTGACGTAGTTTGCACGAAAATAAATCTGCAAAATACTTCATATCGATATAGGCTCTGCAAGCTGATCCCATGGTTATCCATCCATTAAACGACCGCTATGTCAATCGCTTTGTTTTAACTTGGTTTGTATGATAAAGACCAAATGAAAAATGCTTCATATTCTTAACCGCATCCCACGACACCTGTGGGATGAAATAGGTGCTGACTGTGTATGCAAAGCTGTCACCGCACGAAAAAATGCTAAGTGTTTTATAATAATTATTTATCGTTAATTATTGTAAGATAATAAATAAATGATTTACAGTATGATATTCATGTAGCGTAGCAATTGTTATATTTTTCTATAATAAATAGATGGTATTTGAATAAGTAGGTATTGTTTACATGTGGCAGCCCTAGCCTCCTTACCCTTGTCTAGACGTTGTCGGCTTTTTCTTCGAGATCAAAGGCGTCAAACTACTGTATGATCTTTATACTGTGATAATACTTTAGTAATGCCTGTAATGCAAGTCTGTTGATATAGCGTTTAGTGAACTGAGAAGATAAATATTTGCACACGTTGTAATATTAATACAACGGATCACAATCGCATAATTTACAAAAACTTGACATATCTTCTATTCCATCGTCTTAGAAAGACAACGATCACCAAGTGGTGAAAACAAAAACTTGTATCAATGTCCACAAGGCTTGCTTAACCTAAGTACAAGTTAGCGAGGTTTCACAAGATTTCTTCTCGAATTAAGGTTAAAAGCTTTCCGCGTCCCACAAACTGAATTTGGCCCCAACCTATGACTTCGTAAAAATGTACCAAATTCACTCCACAGACATTTTGTCGGTTATCAAATTATACAATGTGATGGCTTTTTTATGAGAGTGTTTTATGGTTGTATAGGAAACGTGTCGGCAACTTGACACGTGTTAAATGTAGAAAAATATTTAGCAGTCTACAAGTGCTGAAGTATATGTGTGTGATAGTAGGTGTATGAATACTTTGACCATTGCAAGGAACTTCGCGCCGCTCAGTAAAAAGTAAAAAAAGAGTTATTAGAAATAGTTTGGAAAATATTTTGGTTGTGTTTATGAAGTGAAAACGGAGCCGGGTGGTTGATTGAAGTATCAGAGCGAGGTAACCATTCGTATTTATCTGTAAAATAATTCCTCACATGTAATTTTTGTCAGATATGCGGTCGCTAGTACCAGCTCAATCACTAGTTACAGTCGAGGTATCGGTCAACGACACCTTTTAGCACTCCTCGTTCGCTTAGTTCTTGTCTTTGTCATTGGTAGACTGGTACAGTTGGTAACTCTACTCCGCAGTACTAGGTTTCTCTATTTGCTTGCCGCTTTCGGTCAAGGAAAGGTGTTTAAAATAATAATACATCTAAAATTATTACTTGCCAAAAGTCATAGAACCGGAAATCCGCAAAATAGTAAATAATTAAATAATGGATGCATTTGAAATTTTAGTGCTAAAATTATTTGTGTATCAAAAATAAAACGTACTTTTAAACCGCAAACAAACAAGAAATCAAAATTAAAAGACCATAGGATGTACAACTTGGTACAAATACTTAATATCAACTCTGTCCCAAAATCCTCGCAAAGTTACAAAACTTTTTAATAAAAAAGTAAACATAAGGTAGAGGCTTACCGCCGTATCCCAATTTATTTCGTATCCGCTATAGGAAACTTTAAGGCTTTAGTTCATTGCACAGTATTCTTCAATTGATCCTGCCATGGCACAAAAACGTATAACGTAGAATAGTTAAAGTAATAAATAGCTCTGGATAAGTACCCCATAGCTATATTGGATACCTATTATGGGGGCCATAGTGCGTAACTGCTGACGTTTACTACCCAACTGCGCTGTTAAAGAGTGTAATGTTTTGGACTTGTCCCGGCAAATAAATTAGGTAATTGGTTTGGCTTCGTTTCTCATCCTATATTATATACACAGCTACTCATCAAGCTCGACACATACAGGGTGTAAAAAGACCCTTAACGAATACTGAAATCCCATATTATACCAATCATTACGAACATTTTTTACTTCGGCACCATACCTGGGAAATTACTGGTTCTGGATATATTGAAGCTCAAAGTTACTATAGATTTTTTGTAATTAGGTACAAAATCGATGCAATTACCATGCCAACCTGTTCTATGGTTGGCCTATGCACCCATGGATAAGTAGGTATTTCGAAAATTGTACGCGCACAATTTTAATTGCGGCTTAAAAATTTCAAACAAAAAACATTTCCCAAGTTTTATTTTTGCTTAGTATGACTTGGCATGATGACCAAAACAAGTAGACTTCGGCTTGGTGATGGGTTGTGACACCCTGTATGTATAATAAATAAGATTTAATCGTACTGCGACTCTAAAGCTTGACTTGCCCCTGGTTCCATTAAAATAATTTTGTCTGGACTTCAAAAAGAATCATCATTATCATATCAGGCGAAAGGCTCCCCAGATGGACCGATCCTAAGCCACCCGCATCCATCCGCTACCCGCGATCCCAAAAAGATCACCTTGCGGGAGGCCTACCTCTGCTGAAAACAATAGTAACTGAAAAAAAATAGTTTAATTGATTCGTTCCCCGCCACTGCTGGCTTAGGCTATAGTCCAACACGCTGTCAAATGGGTTCTTAGATTTCTTATGTCTTTCTTTATGTAGTACTCTCAGACATACAGGTTTCACGATGTCCTTCAAGAAGGAAGAAATTAATGACGTTCAACGATTGAATCCAACGTGCAGTACATTTGCCTCGAGCTTTTTGCCGACTAGACCGTTCGCTAGAAAGATCCTGAAAATGTTCATAGCGATGTTTCGTTCTGTGCTTGGCTTGTGTGCTCGAGCATGTCTGTTTATCTTAGTCTAGGTGTTTCTATGTCTTAATGAGATATAAAGATCTTTCTTTTGTAAAGGAGCCTCACGCTTCGGCTCGGCAAAAAAAGAATCACGTAAATCGGTTCAGAAACGACGGCGAAATCGGTGTGCATACATCGAAAAAAAAAATACCGTCCGAATTGAGAACCTCCTCCTTTTTTTTTGTTTGAAGTCGGTTAAAAAAGTACGTCAAAAGGCGCTTCATAGATTTCGCACACAGGTGCTGGATTGAGTAGGCGCGGCACTGAATTAATTAAACTGTATTTGAATTCAAACTAACCTTCTTTATATAACCTTTCATAGCCAGTTTAAAGGCCGATTTACACATATCAGTGAAGTCTCAGTTCCGGCAACGTGTCCGCACTAGAGATGGGCGGGTGGGTAAAAATTGGGAAGGTAAAAATTGGAAGGAAAGGGTAAAATAGGTAAAAAAGAAAAAAATACCCTTTTTTACCGGGTATTCATAAAAAATACCGGGTAAAAATTAGTTATATCTTTAAATTCCTTCGCCATGAAATGAATACTGTTCTTATGTAATGTAATTGGCTTCGTCATCAATACTACGATCTACTTTGTTAATTTTGACCTTGACCATTGAAGATAAAATATTGATTTTAAGTAAAACGAAGTTAAATATCTTTTAAATCTTTAATCAACATACATTTTCTATTAAAATAAACTGTTTAGAATAGAAAGAAATATAATAGATTGCACATGATTGAAAGTTAACTGAATGCTGCACATTACCTTAATTATATAAATAAGTAACATAATTATACACATGGGATGTGGACGACTTCAGTGACAGGTTCGTGGATGCTGTCCATACAACGGGCTTGAAGTTCTTTAAGCCCAAAACGAAGAAAAGAGCCAATAAAATCTCGGATCCGACCCTCGAGCTCATAGAGGAAAGGCGTAGGATGCTTCTGCTATCCTCCGACGACATGCCAAAATATCGGCGTCTCAATAGGAGGATCTCTAAGTCTCTGACACTAAATGTAGTCGAGAGGCGATCGAGCGGAATAAGGGTTCCAAAGTGTTCCAAAGAGATCTTTCTTTCGGGCAGAGTCAGCTGTCAAAGCTGAAGACGGAGTATGGCGGAATTGTCTCGTCCAAACCTCAGCTCCTGGAGGAGATCGAACAGTTCTATGGACAGCTATACACGACTACACGAACACTTGTTACTACTCCAGCCACAGACCCTAGAGCTGAATTGATCCGACACTATACCGAAGATATCCCGGACGTCAGCATGCACCAGATTAGTGTAGCCCTAGAACAACTAAAAAACAACAAGGCACCGGGTGATGACAGCATAACTACAGCGCTTCTAAAAGCTGGCGGCACACCTGCAGTGGAAATGCTTCGGAAGCTATTCAATTCCGTCATACTCGTGGGCAAAACGCCACAGACATGGCACAGAAGGGTGGTGGTGCTTTTCTTCAAAGAGGCTGACAAAACCCTTTTTAAGAACTACAGACTCAGTCCCAGACTAAACTACACTTCTGAGTCACGTCTATAAGTTGTTTCCTATGGTCATCAAAAATCGTCTCGAGAGCAAGCTAGACGACTTCCAGCCTCCCGAACAAGCCGGATTCCGTACCCACATACATACGCTGCGGCAGGTTATACAGAAGTCCGAAGAGTATAACCAGCCTCTATGCTTAGCGTGTGTGGAGATCAAATCAAAGGCTTTCTTATAAGAAAGCCTTTGATTTGATCGAAACCTGGGCAGTGCTGCAGTCTCTCCAACGGTGCCAAATTTACTATCGATATTTCGAAGAACTGAAGTGTTTGTACGAAAACGCCACCATGTCAGTCCGCCTCCAGGATCAGAGCTCAAAACCTATTCGGCTACAGTGAGGGGTGAGGCAGGGAGATGTTATACCTCCGAAACTCTTCACCGGTGCGCTGGAAGACGTTTCCAAGCTTCTGGACTGGGAAGGACTCGGCATCAACATCAGCGGCAAGTACATCACTCACCTTCGATTTGCTGATGATATCGTAGTCATAGCTGAGACCATGGAAGACGTCAGCACAACGCTCGATGGCCTCTGTAGAGTCTCCCAACAAGTAGGTCTTAAGATGAACATGGACAAGACGAAAATCATGACTAACGTCCATGTCTTACCTGCTGCTATCCAGGTTGGGAACTCCACACACGAAGTTGTCGACAAGTACGTCTACCTGGGACAAATGATCCAATTAGGTAGGTCCAACTTCGAGAAAGAGGTCATTCGTCGAATCCAACTCGGTTGGGCGGCGTTCGGGAAGTTACGAATAATACGTTATAATCTACGGCGCTGAGACGTGGTCGCTAATTATGGGCCTTATCCCAAAGCTCAGGGTCACTCAGAGGGTGATGGAGAGAGCTATGCTCGGAGTTTCCCTGCGAGATCGAATCAGAAATGAGGAGATCCACAGGAGAATCAAAGTCACCGACATAGGTCTCCGAAAAGCCAGGCTGAAGTGGCAGTGGGCAGGGCATATAGCACGAAGAACCGATGGCCGTTGGAGCAGGCGGGTCCTAGAGTGGCGACCACGTACCGGAGCAGGCAGCAGGGGTAGGCCTCCCGCAACATGGACCGATGATCTGGTTAAGATCGCGGTGCGCGGTTGGATGCGGGCGGCTCAACATCGGTCTGTGTGGAGAACCTTGGGGGAGGCCTCTGTCCAGCAGTGGTCGTCTCTAGGCTGACATGATGACACATAGGTATTTCTTGAAAACATTTCAAAACCAATAAATGACTAACAATTACTTAGATTTTTCATTTCAGTTCAATAATTACAGACAGTAAAAATAAAATATTAAAACTGCACAATTCGTTTGAATCCCTCATTGGACAGTTATACTGCTATAACTCTTCTCTTGTTCTAATAAGAAAACAATGTCCGCGTATGTTGTTCCGACGACGCGTCGTCAGAGCAACATACGCGGACATTGTTTGCGGACATTTGACGTCGCAAGGGTCGCAAATAAAATAAATTATAAAATGATTGTTGTATTTTTTAATAAATACTTACATACAGGTCAGTATTTATTAAAAATTACAACAATTATTTTAAATTTAACTGATTTTAATTTTTACCCGGTATAAATTAAAAATGGGTAGGTAAAAATGGGTATAAATGGGTATTTACCCAAAGTCTGGGTTTTTACCGGGTATATGCCCATCTCTAGTCCGCACAGGTCAGTATCAGTGCTACAGTGATGCGGCACTGCTTCAATTCACACATGTATCAGTGCGCGGATCGGAAGCACTGAGAACGGTGCGACGATAGTTGGTGATGATAAATTTGCTATGGCTCTATTCAACAATACGGAACTAGCAATGATAGCTATTGCTTTAGACAAAGAAGAAGAGCAGCATCAAGGAAACAAAAAAGAAATGGGTGCATGAAACATGACGATTAAGAGAAACAGAAGGATAGTTCATGACATTACAAATAATTTATTAAAGAGGGAAAGAAACATTTTCAATATTTTAGAATTTCGGAAAGCTCTAGCTGTTTCAATAATCTCAAAATGAGACAAATCATACAAAATATTATTTTCACAAACCAATTCTATCAGTCGCTCGTCCTGCATTTTGTTTTACGGACACCGGCGTCCGTGATCCGACAAAAAATATCGTCGCCACCGATTACGTCCGTGATCGCCGGCGCCGGCACTGTCACTGAGAGTACTGTGTCGTCACTGACACTGACAGGTGTGGATACGTTCATAGAAAATGTGTGAAAGAATAATTATCACTGTGCCGGTACTGTACCGGCACTATGACTTCACTGATATGTGTGAATAGGCCTTAACCGCCTAAATATTTTTAAGAAAAGAAGTATTTTTTACCTCTGACACTTTTAGAACTTACTAAAGTCATTAAAGGTGCAAAAGCGGTGCCAAACAATAAAAAGCAATAAGAAAATTCATGGGATCCAATTTTACCATTATACAAGTGTTGATATGCATTTGCAATATATTTTCAGGGGTGAATAAACTACAATAAGTGCATACAAATACATGAAAAAATAAGTCAAGCGCTCAGCTGATCGCCGCGATGTACCTTCCATGCAGTTTTATTCTGCATCTTTGAACAGTAATAAACCGTTGAAAGGTGCAGAATAAAAGTGCTGATTTACTATCGAAGTAACATTTAACGAAAATGGGGTCTTATACGTAAGGATATAATATTAAGTGATCAATTGCATCAACCGGAACCAAACCCGTCCCTGACGACTGTAACTGATGATTCTGATGAAACACCCGCGGCATCTGTGGTGGAATGTGCCACAGATGATGGGGAAGAATGGCGTGACTGCGAGGCTGATCGGGATGACGGTAGGGTTGCGGTGAGAGACGACACGACGGTGACGTCACCCGCGACGCACGACGACATAAGAATTGGGGGCAACGACCAACCGCGAGATGTAACCACTCGAGATGATGACGAGTTACCTGAATCCTCAGCCCCACACTCACGCCCGATACGTAATAAAAGAAAAGTAGATTATAAGAAGTTCTTTTAATATGTTCTAAGTTAATTTAAGTTATTATGTTAAGATCATTATAATTGCATTGTATTTATTATGTAACTGTTGTTAACAGGATCCAAAACTAATTGTGGAGGAATGATATATATTATGCATCTGTGGTAAGTGTGCGTGCGGGCACACGCGCGCTTTCGTTTCGCGCGCTTTGCACGGCCGCGCCTCTTGCGGCGACAATTACGAGTCAGTAATAATTAATAAACTAGTGTTCTCAAGGACAAGTCGTTTCATTGCGCTCCCGAATACCTACTTACACATCAATACCACAATTGTATTAGCGACTGATTATTTTGCCATATCGCTTATGAAATCTTGATAGCCCAGCCCTCATCGTTTTCCATTTTCTCATTCCTTTCTTCTTTATATATAACTTTCTATCTGCTTACAGCAACTATTCGGTTAAGAAACATGGAAAATAAATAAATCTGCGTTAAAGGTGGTGGCGGTGTACAGTGCGGGTTCCAGACTCATAAACACATTTTTGACATAAAGAATATAATTTGATACTTTTGATAGTGTGAGAGAAGAGAGACGGAGAAACGACGCCAGCGCCGCCAACTACGAACTAACTACCCATTTGAATCGGCACACGAATTCCTTATGGTCTGCGGTTCTATGTAAATCTGAGTTATTTTTAGCTCAGCATCGGGTTCTTCTGTCATGTGCCATTGAAGTGAGCTGAGCTGTAAACCGCACGCGTGGCAATTTATTTTCTGGCTTATACAAACATACGCGTACGACGAATCTGGCGAATAAAACTTAAAACTAAACCCATCACATTATATTGGAGCTTAAGTTGGTTATATGTTACCACTTTTAACTTTAAAATATAAGTAGGTACCAAAAAGTTTACTATCTTAACTCTCTGCTAAATAAAAACTAAACAAAATGTATAAGTCATAGTATAAGTATTATCTGGGGGCACAGCAGTGCCCCTGTCAAGTCGAGCAAAAAAGCGGCACGGCCGTACCATCCTTTTCTCGAAGCAGTTCAGGCCATTTTCGACCTCCTATAATTTCGTTGTAGATAAAACTAGAAGCCTGATTTTCGGCCAATCTATTTATTTAAAATATTAAAGCTTTTTAATTAACAGACTTGCTGTTACTTTGATCTCACATCTTTCTACAGTAGGATAAGATTTTTTGACAAGTATTGTTTTTATGGCATGTTTTATTTACATTTATGTCTTGATAGATGAATTTTAATATAAAAGATAAAAGCCAAATTATTAACAATACGTAAACTTTAATATTATGAATTTTCTATAGCTAAGAGTGTTACAACTTCTACACTCTATTCTAATGAATATTTTAATCCGCTTATATAATAATTTAGTCCTGATCAACACAAAACTCATTTATGCGCACTTTACCCGTTGGACACGAATCACCATCTATTGCAGTCTTGGTTCCATTCTTCGGGATTTGGATAACAGTACAATTATTATCATCGTCACATATTTTGTTTGCTTCGGTATTTGGCTCTTCTGTTGTAATTTCTGTATCGTTCGCACCTTGATTTGTTTCTCGCTTTTGATTCTGTGATTCTTCTAATTTGATACTGATGTCTTCGCTATCTATAGCGGCTTCAAAACAGTTACAAATTGCACTGGTGTTAATATGTTTTGTGTGTTCTTTGACGTTGTTTGTCTTTATTTGAACAGTATTTGACTTGGTTTTTTGAGTATTTAAATTTAAACCACCCGTGTTTACATTGTCAACAGCATCTTCATCAAGAGTAGGCAGCTTAATCACTTCGTCAAGCAAATTTCTATGAGACTTAAGTTTATTTTCATTTCCATTGATTTCAGAACTATCCAGAATCTTTAAAGGCTTACCTTGAACAGTTATTAAGCAACAAATAAAGATGAGTACCAATTTTGCCATTGCAAACTAACCCTTTTTTAGCGACTGATTTTATTTACTTCATGTATTGTATTACGGATATGCAATTCACATAACACTCATGTTATCTTTAGGTCAGAGATCATTTGAACTGCGAAGTGTATATTGTTTATGATATTGCCGTCATAATTGTTTGTATTAGAGGGAGGAAGACAAAAAAAAAAAAATGCGAATATTCCTGATAATTCAGTTAGGCTGGAAAACCTGAGTTCTGAATTTTCACTCAATAACGTTCACTTATCGTATTTTGACGAAATTGTGTATGAAACAAAGTAAAAACTGCAGGTGTGTCTAAACAATAAAATGGTCATCAAATATTTCGAATTCAGTTTATATTTCTGTGGTGGTGCTTTTGTTTAAGAAAGGGGATAAAACCCTCTTAAAGAACTACAGACCCATCACACTTCTGAGCCACGTCTACAAGCTGTTTTCAAGGGTCATCACGAATCGTCTCGAGAGCAAGCTAGACGACTTCCAGCCTCCCGAACAAACCGGTTTCCGTAAAGGCTATAGTACCATAGACCACATACATACGCTGCGGCAGGTTATACAGAAGTCCGAGGAGTATAACCAGCCCCTATGCTTGGCGTTTGTGGACTATGAGAAAGCCTTCGATTCGATCGAAACCTGAGCGGTGCTACAGTCTCTCCAACGGTGCCGGATTGACTACCGATATATCGAAGTGCTAAAGTGTTTGTATGAAAACGCCACTATGTCAGTCCGCCTCCAGGACCAGAGTTCGAAACCTATTCAACTCCAGCGAGGGTTGAGACAGGGGGATGTCATATCCTCGAAACTGTTTACCACTGCGCTGGAGGATGTTTTCAAGCTTCTGGACTGGAATGGGCTCAGCATCAACATCAACGGCGAGTACATCACTCACCTTCGATTCGCAGACGATATCGTAGTCATGGCTGAGACCATGGAAGACCTAGGCACAATGCTCGATGGCCTCTGTAGAGTCTCTCAACAAGTAGGTCTTAAGATGAACATGGACAAGACGAAAATCATGTCGAACGTCTATGTTGTACCTGCTCCTATTCAGGTTGGGAACTCTACGCTCGAAGTTGTCGACAAGTATACCTACCTGGGACAAGTAGTCCAATTAGGTAGGTCCAACTTCGAGAAGGAGGTCAATTGTCGAATCCAACTCGGTTGGGCAGCGTTCGGGAAGCTACGACATATCTTCTCGTCCGATATCCCGCAGTGTCTCAAGACGAAAGTCTTTGACCAGTGTGTGTTGCCAGTGATGACTTACGGATCAGAGACGTGGTCGCTCACTATGGGCCTTATCAGAAGGCTCAAGGTCACTCAGAGGGCGATGGAGAGAGCTATGCTTGGAGTTTCCCTGCGAGATCTAATCAGAAAGGAGGAGATCCGCAGTAGAACCAAAGTCACCGACATAGCTCTCCGGATAGCCAAGCTGAAGTGGCAGTGGGCAGGGCACATAGCTCGAAGAACCGATGGCCGTTGGGGCAGAAAGGTTCTGGAGTGGCGGCCACGTACCGGACGACGCAGCAGAGGTAGGTCCCCCGCAAGGTGGACCGACGACCTCGTCAAGATCGCGGGAGGCGGTTGGATGCGGGCGGCTCAAGACCGGTCTGTGTGGAGAACCTTGGGGGAGGCCTATGTCCAGCAGTGGACGTCGTTTGGCTGATATGATTATATTTCTGATATTCTCCTCCATAAAACTATGACAGTAAAACAAGGAACGTAAAAGAACAATGCCCATTTCTGGCCCAGTTTGGAACTCATGAACAGCACAATAAAGTTTCAATTAGTTGTTGAATAATCCTTTTTATTTATAACTTAATTTATAGGCATTACTAAAGGTGTGCCGAGAAACTTATTCAATAAATCGGTTTAAAAAGATGTGTTAACGTCTAAATAGCCAACACGTAATAGATCAGAAATTGCCAGTAAAGAAATCATAATATTAAATCGATTATCACTTCTTCTTTATCGATTTTACGTTTTCTCAACTCAAAATGATTTGAGTTAATAGTAAATCTCTACTTGGTCCTTAAACATTTAAAATGTGTGTATTTTTAAGGTATATTTGCGATTAACTACAAATAAGTTCGATTTTGAACCAAATATATAGTTAGCCTATGTCCGAAATTCATATCGATTAATCAATATCATTTAAAACTGTAAAATGGCAACACTTTTTTTGACTCTTAAGTAAATGTCAATAATGTCTTAATCAGTTTATTTTGTTTGTTACCTATTTGTTTTGCTCGTGCACATTGTGAATGCTTTTTATGTTTTTGGATCTTTTACGACTTCTGGCTTTTTGTTTCGGATTTCTACCCTTACCAAATGATTAACTCATTCCTTTCTACGCAAACCTACGAAATACTTTAACTATAAAAGATTTTTAATAATAAAAGTGGGTACACACCTAATGTTTTTGTGAGCATATAAAAGTACTTCTTGTAATAAATCTATGAATGTGATGGACCTCTAATCAATCTTAAAATTCTAGTTTGACACTCTTTTATCGAATGCAATAACAACTACTACGTTTTTTGACTGTTCACATCTGGGCCGGCGTCTCTAAGAAAAATGGGCATTGTTCTTTACGTTCAAAATATACTTAAGTTTCTGTAATCTAGTCAGTGGCAATCTGAACATATTCCTATTATAGTTCTCACTACTAGATGTTAGGCAAGGAACAGGTCTATGTATAGCTAACTTGTAAACTTAAATTTAAAACTAAACTTAAATTTAAAAGTAAACTTGTAATTAATAGGCGTAATAAATAAATGTTGACAAAATATTTAATTTTTAAATACTTTACAGCCAACTGGTTCAATAATAAACCTTCAAGCTGCCAAGCGTAAGAATTTAATGATATACGTACACCATTTACGTTAGTTAACATTTTAGATTAATTTATTGTCATATCGCTGTCTTAGCCTATTGATAGGTTATGCGGTAGTACACCCAACGTAGCTAAGTTCAATTCTATTTTTTTTTTTTTTTTTTTTTTTTCTCTTTCCTAAAATTTATTTCGAATCGTTTACACGTAACTTAATAAAAAATTAGACGAAATTTTTGATTTTTATATGACTTAAAGAGAGTACAATATTATATGACACATAATCTCAAAATATAATGGTTCTATACAATGACGATAACATTTGGTATGTACTAACCCCGAATTATAAAAAGAAGGCTCCTCACTTTTTAAATTCGGGGTTAGTACATACCAAATGTTATCGTCATTGTATAGAACCATTATATTTTGAGATTATGTGTCATATAATATTGTACTCTCTTTAAGTCATATAAAAATCAAAAATTTCGTCTAATTTTTTATTAAGTTACGTGTAAACGATTCGAAATAAATTTTAGGAAAGAGAAAAAAAAAAAAAAATAAAAAAAAAAAAATAGAATTGAACTTAGCTACGTTGGGTGTACTACCGCATAACCTATCAATAGGCTAAGACAGCGATATGACAATAAATTAATCTAAATTAACTTTAGCGAAAACTACAAACGCAATAATAGCGAAAACTACAAACGCAATAATAGCGAAAACTACTAACTAAATACTTAAACTAAGAGGTAGGTCCAACCTCAGGCTAGATCTCACTGAGTTGGAAGCGGACGCGAGTTGATCAGTGCCTCGACTTGTGCAAGGACAGTTAAAGGCTCTTCGTAAGAGAGGATCTGCTGTCCTATAACTTTGAAGAGATGCGTTTTACTTACTTTGACCAGGCTTGCCCAACATCCACCGAAATGTGGTGATGCTGGTGGAATAAACTTCCAGTCAATATGATCTATGGAGAATTCTTCCTGAAGACGAGTATGATAACCCGCGACGTGATTGAAACAAGTAGCGGGAACAAGTTCAATCAATTTACTAACGCGGTTGGCGACAAAAGTCTGCCAGCGGTGAGGAGAAGAATAAATCCAAGCGAGCACTACCTTGGAGTCGGAAAATGCGTATATTTATTAATAGAGTAGTGGGGCAAAACTGTGTCTTGAACCTTGCGGAGCAACTGAGACAGCAGAAGGGCCGCGCACAACTCCAGTCTCGCAACCGAAATGGTTTTAACAGGCGAGACCTTAGACTTGGCACAAACTAACTGCACCGAGTAGTTAGAACCAATGCGGACTTGCAGATATACGACTCCGCCGTAAGAACGCTCGCTGGCGTCAGCGAAACCTGTTAAGTTGATGGTACATCCATCTACCAACCCAAGATGACGCGGAATAGTAATTTGATTGAGCGCGGTAAGCTCAATACAAAACTGGCCCCAAGCGGCGACAATATAGTCAGGGGGTGTTTCGTCCCACTCACACTTTGATAGCCAAAGCTCCTTGATCAAGAGCTTGGCGTACAAAATTGTGGGAGCCACAAAACCCATTATGTCCCATAATCGAGCCACTGTGGACAGCATAGTGCGTTTGGTGCACTTATCATCTGGTGGTGAGACGTCAAACCGAAAACTATCACAGGATTTGTCCCAGCGTAAACCGAGAACCTTATGCGGTACAGACTTCTCAAACTCAATGTCTGGAGAAGCTTTATGAGAATCTGGTATGCATGCGAGAACCTCCTTAGAGTTGCTTGTCCATTTGACAAGATCAAACTGGCCTCGCTTGAAAAGCTGAATAAGCTCTTCACAAAGTGAAATTGCTAGCGGAACGGGTATAACATTACAGGCAATGTCATCTATATACAAAGCGGATGTGTAGTATAGTATAGTGTAGCGTAGCGTAGCTTAGCATAGCATAGCGTAGCATAGCATAGCATGGCGTAGCATAGCATAGCATAGCATAGCATAGCTAATTAGTGCTTTATCTTACACACAGTTTTAGCACCCACCTTGATCTCTTGAAGAGCAGAACAACAACAAGACGTAATACAATGAGAAGTATGTAACGTAGGTACGGTACCCATAATCATATACCCAAGTACCGTCTCAATAGCGGGCGGTAAATCATATCGCTCACTACGAACTATGTTAGTTAGTAGCAAGTGCGGAAATATTGAAGCTCCGATCAAAAGATCAATGCCTGCCGGATTCGCAAACTCCGCGTCGGCTAACGGCAATGACTCGAGATGAGTGAGTGATGCTACGTCTACATTAGCGTTCGGTAATGCGTCCGTGATACGCTCCACGATAAGCGAAGAAATGTTAAAATTAATATTCCTATCAAAACGCGAATGTATTTTAATATCTACGGAACCCTTGCAATGTTTTTCTGAACCACCGATCCCTTTGACCACTGCACTAGTATTTCTAAAGTTATTCCACAATCCGAGGCGTTTGAAACAATCCCATGTTATTAAATTGGTCTGAGACGCGCTATCGAGTAGACAACGTACCATGTGCGGCGACCCATTAACATCATAAACAATTACTTGCGCTGTCGCTAATAGTACCGTCTTGGACGCCATACACTGCGTTTTGGCCCCGCGCGGATTATTATAGATGCGCGAGGGCCGTCCGCGCGTGCGCGTCGCCCGCGCAATGGATGTCGTACACAACGATATTTCATTCTGAATCGTGGGAGGCGCAGTTATCGTAGCCTGCACCTGCGACGTAAGTGTGTCAAGGTTAGCGGCTTGGCTTGACAACGGACTACTTTTATCAAAGTGCAACAATGAGTGGTGTCGTTGATTACATGAATGACATCTCGTCTTACTAGAACAATTACTCGTTTTATGTTTTATGCTTAAGCAATTAATGCAAGCTTTGTTATCTTTTACGCTTTTAAAACGAGCAATTGGGTTTAAATCATTAAAGGTGGGACACTTATAGTAATGGTCGTGCACTATATTACTGCACAGACACTTCTGTGAATTATTACTATTAGATTCCGAACATGTTACGTAAGATTGTGGATTAGGGACTGAGTTATTATTACTATTTCGCGATTTATTCAACCTTTGTTTGTTGTTGTTAGTGTTAGACGGGCCAGGTGAACCCGACTGCCTATTATGAAATATTCGACACTGATCTTTGATGAACGAAATAAAACTATCTAGTGTAGGTATTTTATTATTGCGTTCCGTCATCTCGAATGCGCGAATTGTATCAGTGTCAAACTTTTTTAAAGCGAGTTGAAGCAACATAAAGTCGGAAAGATCTTCTAATTTTAAGTTTTTAAGAGAATTAACTGCGGTAACAAAGTTATCAATAAACAGCTGGAAATTCGAGACAGACGCGTTGCTGGACAGTTTGAGATTTAAAGCTTGGTCAAAGTACGTAGACGCTAGAACGCGCGTGTCTTGATATCTGTCAAGTAGTGACTGAAATATGACCTGATAATTCTCAGCACTGGGTGTGACACCTGCAAATACGGACTGGGCTTTCGGTGACAGTTTACCTATTAAATAGTACAACCTGTCAGCATCTGTCAGAGAACGAAAACGAAAGTGCACTGTAGACTTAAAACTTGCATAGAATAACGGCCAATTTCGTATATCTCCGTCAAACGACATAATCTCGATTGGCGGTAATCTCGGTTTGCGGGCAACGGGCTCTGCCGAACATTTACCCTCCAATTGCGATTGTATACGCTTAATGATACAATAAAGATCTTCGAATGCGGTATACGCCTGATAGTTCGGTTTTTCATCAGGATTGATAGAAAGTAATCTTGCGTTATAATCGTCTAACAACGTATGAAAATCTGTTCGAATACTATCTACTGTTATACAATAACTGAGAAATGCTTCGCTATTATTGTCAGACATCGATGCGGTTTTTGAGCATTCATATATGTTTTGGATGCGCTCAAATAAAATATTGCGTTTTGCTTCTAAGATTGTCATCTCTTTGTCTTCCGACACGCGTGACTTCTTTTGTTGTGACATGCTTACGTAAGTATAAGCTAATGAGAACGAAACAAAATAAGAATATCTAATGTATCTATTATTTTACCTAAGTAGGCTAATTAGGCAACACTTTAGAGCTGAGGAAATAAAAGTTGCTTGAAATATGAGATTTATAAGACAACTATGATATTTCCAGAATTAATAATTTAATAAGTAGGTAGCTACATAAAAGTTTACCTACTAATGCGGGCGGAAATAACCATGTGACGGTTATATGAATATATTAGGAGTATAGCTAGGTGCTATAACTGCCTAGGTATAGCGGTATAACGTATAAAACGTAAATGAATCCGACTCGTATGGATAAAAAAAAATGGCTCGGCTTTACACCGAAACTGTGGGGTAGGGTTCTAGGCGACTTGGAGAAGGAAATGGACTGTATTCAGAGGATAGCGGTTCACTCACGAGCGGGTTTTCCTTGGTGGAAGCGGCAAAATCACATACAGCGGCGCGGCGCGGAGCGGTATCGAGACGGCGTTCTTAGCGAGCAGAATGTTCTAGACTCTCCGTCGCGTTCACGATCGCGGCGACGAAATCAGGCGCAAGGCAGTGCCTCTTCCAGGGAGAGGGAAAGAGAGGGACGGAAATATGATATCGCTCGCACTAGACAAGCGTGGAACGATTCATGTTGATGCGATTAGTTGTAGATAGGAAGGTAGATGGCGCTACCAATTTATATATATTTCATTTATTATTAATTCTCGTTAGAGGAAATAAATTAAAAAGTAAGTCAAATCGAGTCACAAAAATACAATAAAAGTATTTGTCACAAATGTGTGGTTTTATATTTTAGAGTGTATAGGCAAACACTTATTCTTCCTCGATACAAGTTCCATCATCAGCTCGACTTTTTCCTGTAGGACAATCATCACCTACGATAAAGCTTTGGGGCTTAATCACTTTCTCTCGTGCATTCGGTTTCTTTGTTGTTATTTCTGTTGCATTTATATCTTTCTTAAGATCCTCCTTATCTTTTAGATCTGTGGGTTGAGTATTTTGCTTCTTGTCTGGACTTGGCGTCGTTACTTTTAATTCTGCATCTTTTAATTTTGTGTTATTCTTAACTTCTTCGGGTACTGCATCTGATTTAGTTCCTTTCTGTTCCGTTTTGATGTCTTTCGTATTCTTGACGTCTTTTGCACTTGGCTTGACATCCTTTGGTTTTGAATCACCAATATCATTTGAACTAATTCCAAGGACATTACCCAATGCATCTACGACTACCACAGTGCCATTTTCAAGGGTTATCGCCACGTTTTTGAGCAAATCTGGAGCAGGATTGCTTTCACTTTTATCGCTTTTAGAACCAACTAGGCCATCTAAAAGTCCACAGTCAACAGCAATGAAACAAAATACGAGAATAAGTACTAACTTTGCCATTTCGGAGTAAGATTGTAAGATCAACTGACACAAACAAGGGTTTGCAAGCTAATATTTGCCCTTATCTTGATAAGGTCGAAGATTATTTCAATAGAGAATATATGTTTTGCTAATATGCGACATGTGTTTGATAATAGTTATAATAAATAACCTTGAATTCAGATTGAGAGAAGGTTGAAATGCATAATATTATACGCTTATTTATTTCAAAATAATCTTAATTTTGTATTTTTTTAAATTTATGTTTATATTTTAGTAAGCTATTTATAACTCGGTGATGTTTATGTTGGTATTTAGTTAGTCCATAAGATATTTCCTTACGTATTGCCAGCATCTAAGAAAACAATTTGGATTCTATTTACTACATTACCGTTACCGCTACAGCCGTGTGCTGTCTTTATTATAAGATAGTTGAATGTATAGATGCAAAATACATGGAGAAATATCAATTTAAGCCCGTGTAATAAAGTTTATATAGGTATATACTAGAAATCTAAGGCCACGTGCTTATCGATAAGAGGTTAAAAGTTACCAAGCGAAGGTTGCAAACTAGAATTATACATAATGAGCGGTAATTATCTCTTTCTTGTTACATAATTTTTAGGGTTCCGTACTTAAAAGGTAAAAAACGGGACCCTATTACTAAGCCTGCGCTGTCTGTCTGTCACCAGGCTGTATCTCATAAACTGTGATTGCTGAAATTCTCACAAATGATGTATTTTGGTTGCCGCTATAACAACAAATAATGAAAATAAAAATAAAAAAAATATTAAGAGGGATTCCCATACAATAAACGTGTTTTTTTTTCGTATTTTTTTGCTCAAAATTACTAACGGTAATAGGTAGACGCTTAAAATTTTCACAGAATATGTAGTTGTATATTACCTTTCAAAATAAATAATTAAATAAAAAAGCGTAAATAATAAAGAGGGGCTTCCATACAACAAACGTAATTTTTAAGCAATTTGTTACTCGGTCTCAATAAACAGGTAGAAACTTAAAAAATATTTAAGAATACATACAACAAACGTGATTTTGTTTTATAGATGATGGTACGGGACCCTTCGTGAGCGAATCCCACTCGCATTTGCCCAATTTTTTTTTACTATAGTAAATGTGATAATTTGTTAGCATGGATGGATAATGGATATACCTATGTATGTATGGATATACGGAAGTTTCACCCAAAACTACTTTAAACTTTGCGGCAATGTAGTTTATGGATCAGAATTGCACATGGGCATCCTTTTGTCCTGATAACCAAGACTCGGGTAGGCGTAGTCACGGGCGGAAGCGAGTTCTTATCAAATCTAATATCTTTAGAAAATGTAGGGAGACTAAATCTAACATACCTATTTAAGATCAAGGTAAACATCATAAGATAATACATAATTATAGCGACATACATGACCAAGAGTCCTCACAAATGTATCTCAACTAGCTGAGTCAACGGTTACAGCCGTGTTATTTAGGACTACTGTTCTGCACTCGTGACGCATATTGTGATGTTATATAGTCAATAGCAATTCACTATAAATATTCAAATCAAACCAGTAGCTCCTGAGATTAGCACTTTCAACCAAACAAATAAACAAACTCTGCAGCTTTATAATATTAGTATAGATTTTATAGCGAATTTGGTGAGATGAATGAAAAATGCACCATATTCAGATTGATAGCAAAGTCTTTAGTAAAATAGGTCACAATCATATCTTTATTTTAATAGTAAAAAAGCAATTTCTTGTCTAGTTCTACATAGGTACATCTGCAATATAATGAACGTTTACAATAATCTTCCTATAGATCTAAAACTGTAACATACTCATACATTTTCGGACATATATCTTTTACTCCTTTTAAAAATCGTTTTACTGTATGCTAACTATTTTAAAATATCAATAAACGTTACACAGAAAAGCTTCTTTTACATGGTTGTTTTAGACTCCATTACACAGTATTTTTGGTTATCTGTTTTAGTTAGCTATGCTATGGAGGGCAGCGATAGCCGAGTGGCTATCCCTTCGGGTTGCGGAGGTCAGACAGGCAGTCGCTCTGTGGAAAAGCTAATATTCAGCCAAATCCGGTTAGACTAGAAAGCGGACCCCAGATTGAAACTGGGATAACGCTAAGAGGATGATGATGTTTTACTTAGCTATGCACTGTTTGTCTTTCACAGTATTTCAATTAAATACTTTCACTTATTGATTCATCTATTCTTCTTCCACGCAAGTGCCATCGTCTGCACGATCAGACCCTGTTGGGCAATCATCACCAGTTATAAAGTTCCTATTGGTGATTGTCATATTTTTGATTGGGGTTATGTCATTGGCCTTGGTTTTGTCTTGTGTAGGTTTGGTGCCTCCTGTTGCAGCAAAAACATTTCTAATCTCATCATAATCAATTTCTTCAAATCTTATATGAGTTGATACTCCATTAATTGTATTGTTATTTGGATTACTCACATTTGAAATAAATTCATTCTGAACAAATTGAAGCTTATACATAGAATTTGAATGATCTTGTCTGTTATTCTTTATTTTTGTTAGTACATCTTCTCCTTTACTGTCGTAAACTGATGTTACATATCCAGATGCGTTGATGAGTATAACATTATATAATCCCGGTCCGTTTGCATTATTAGTCCCATGTTTTTCACTCGTGTTGTAATTTATTGATCCACTTTCACAACTAATAATGGAAATTATAAGAAGTAAGCACAAGTTGTTCATGATTGAAGATGACAGTGTAACTAAGTGACGGGTGAGAGAATGTGATGCGACTTATCTGAGTGGATAGTTCAAAGAGCAATTGAGTGCAGTAGCATAATTCTAATAACAATTGCACTTGTTTGTTTATAACTCAATTATATACCTTATACCTGTTTCAATTATGTATCAAAACCTTCCTCTGGTATTACACTGGTGCAAACCATACGAAAATCTGCTAAGAAGCTTTTGAGTTTATTGCATTCATACAGATAGTCGAATTTGTAGGCTTTTATAACCCGCCCCGGCTTCGCGCAGGTGCAATGCTTATTAGGCATGTATTATACATATAAACCTTTATCTTGAATTTCTCTATCTATTAAAAAAACTGCTTCAAAATCCGTTGCGTAGTTTTAAAGATTTAAGCATACATAGGGACAGACAGACAGAAGATAGACTTTGTTTTATACTATGTAGTGATGATGTAGAAATATAGATAGATAGAGAATTCTCTATTGTACACCAGATACTATATACATGCTATATGATACAATAATTTTACAAATGTATAATAGGCGGCCTTATCGCTAAAAGCAATCTCTTCCAGGCAACCTTGGGACACACTAGAAAAGATCAGAGAAACAAAAACAGCCGTGTAGTCATAGAATGCAGTCAAGTTAACTGTATTACATATATACATAAGTACATAAATACACCAATACATAATATAAACATAAATACATCTTTATATAATAATATAATATTCTACCACATTCACACAACACTATCTAGTCCCAAACTAAGCAGAGCTTGTACCATGGGTACTAGATAATGGATAAACATACATATTATATACTTTTTTTTGTAAATATATACATATTATACATAGAAACACCCAGACCAAGACAAACATCCATGTTCACACACACAAATGTTTGACTTGAGCGGGAATCGAACCCGCGACCTTCGGCGTGGCAGTCGCTTACACTCCCGCTGCGCCAACCGGTCGTCAAATATATGCATAAATAAATATCTTATATATAAATAAAGATAGTCGATTGCCAAACGCCAGCTCCTCTTCTATTCTCGCTTGTCTGCGGTAGTGACACGAAACGACTTGACGACGATAAAAAGTTAACGTTTTAGGCATATAATAATACCTATAATCTGTTAAGCTTGCTCTTTAAGATTGTTCTTCTTTTAACCGTAACCTAGGAACAAATTCTGTGTCACAGATAACTGTACAAACATGCACAAAGTGGTGTCTCGTGTGGGATCAAACCCAAAACACTCAGCGAAGTGTTAGCTTATTTAAACAATTATATCATTCATGAAGTAAAAATTATAAACTATATTTTAAAGAAAAGCGAAAAATTCTTAAAAATACTGATTAGGTACAGTTATTAAAAAGTTGACAATATAATGAGCAACAAAAATGCATATCATGATAAAATTATCAGCTACAGTGAAAGTTAGCGAGTGTTGCTAAGTAATAAAAAATCTGTATATAAAAATCCTTACGTTACCGACTGACTAACAGACAAGCTACGGCCAAAATTATTAGGTACAGGAAGCTGCAATTTGGCATGTATGTTCCTTGATGACCCTAGGGGTGCACTAAGAAGGGATTTCCAGAAATTCCTACGGGATCGGGCAGAAACAGCCAAATTAAAAAAATAAGGGCGGGCGTACCTGCGGGGATCCTCTAGTAAACAATATTTTGCATTGCAACTTGGGCTCAAACCTGAGACCATATTATACGCAGCAAAGGTAAACATTTACAGAGCAAACGAGATAACAGTTTCTCGTTAAAGCAACAGCCTCGTAATGTAAAGTGATAATTATTTTATTAATCGACTACCGACTGCTTGCAATAGGAATGGTTTATTGTCATTTAAAAATAGTATTTTCACCACAGCAGCTCAAACATGACGCTTTTACTGCGAGACGACAGTGAACAAAACGCGATTTTGATTCGAGCGTGAGGCAAAGTAGCTTTTTAATTTTTCAATCTTCAGTGCCACGAATTGACATTGTTCAGCCACAAATTTGAAACATTCGAATTTTACTGTGCTCTGTCTCTTTCACATGCATATAAAAAGTGAGTGAAAAAACAAACCCCTTCGAATTCGAAATTCGATTATGGAATTCGACCTTAAAGAAAACGCCTACGGCAACGCAAAAAAAAAAGATATTTGTAAAAAAGAAATTACTTTTTTTATATGTTATTGTTTACATGTTTAATTTATTATTGGATTTTAATAAAAATAAGTCTAATTAATAGTATAAGAATTACAACAATGATACATTTGAAAAATAAACATCAGGGACGCGGTATTAAAACGCGATTTAAAAAAGTAGCGGGAATAAAAATTTCGCTGATGCTGATACAGTAGGTATAGCGTAACGTGTTAAATTATATTAATATATAAAATAATCTAAAAAGATGAGTGAAACTAGCGATGATGTCTGTACTTTAACACCAGAAGAGTTAAATCAACAAGTGATTATGCAGAATTCAATCGATTCCTGTTCATTTCTATGTCTCCTAAGTAATATGTGTTCTCACTGCTGTGGTGAAAAGTTATGTGTGCTACACGAGAGCAAAGTTTTTTGTATCTCGTGCTGTTGAGTCCCTCACCACGCTCATGATTCTAACTTTGATTCACTCGCTACGCTCGTGAATCAATCATAGAATCCTTCGCTTGCTCGGGACTCAAAATCAGCACTCGAAACAAAAAACAACTTTGCTCTCTTGTTGCACAAATAACTATTGCAATGTTTTACTCACATACAGTGTCTGTGTATAAAGCAAAGCATCACTAATAAGAATAACTCAGTGTGAGGGCGGATTGTAAATGAATAAATATGAGAAAAAAATATCAGTTTAATAGTAATTATTGTACAACTGAAATTAATCGCGATGATCTCAACTAGATGTTTTATTACTTTAAGTAGCTAAAATATACTTATTGATATGGTATTTTATGCTACAAATGAGAAAATACTCATTAAATTAACAGCTTTTCTTAAAGCACTGGAGTTAGGGAGCAGGTAACCGCTCGTAAACTAGGCTATTCAAGTTGCCTCAAATGCATTTTTTATATTTGTTTGCAAAATATTTTTGCACGCGCCGACTAAAGAGAGCTGGTATCAATTTTGGGTAGGTATTTGAGGCAAGCTGAAAACTTGTCTCATACCTCTCCTATTTATACCCAACACGAAACTGCAGACCTGGCTGATGAGTAGCGGAAACAGAGTCGAAAATTGCTAAGAACGTACACTTACTAGCGAACATTCTAATCTTCAAAAAGGTCAAAGCAAATTTACTATCCATT
This sequence comes from Euclidia mi, assembly GCA_944739405.2. Lineage (NCBI taxonomy): Eukaryota > Metazoa > Arthropoda > Insecta > Lepidoptera > Erebidae > Euclidia > Euclidia mi. The sequence goes on from OX123206.2 coordinate 4,123,299, forward strand.
GAATGCTCGCTCAAACACACTCGTTTGTTCTTCTGTTTCGTAATATTCGCATAGATGCTCATTACAGGTGAAATGTATCAGCACCATTAGGCTATTAAATTTTTCTGATACTTTAACAGAACAACGTGTAGTTACAATGTAAATGTCATTTTTAATTCTTACGCAAGTCATTCTGTTATTCTGCACGGTAACTTTAACTTTAAACACAGTATGACCAAAATTACCCTATCGAGTAATTTAAATTATATGTTATATGAATTACTCGACAGTGGAATTCTGTTCCGACTTATACATATAAGTACATATTTACATATTTGTCAACGATCTTCTCGTATCAGGATCGCGGGACACGTTGAATGCTGCCAGCTCAAAATTGGTCTGTGCTCTGTCTACATATGTTAAGCAGAGGAAGTGATGACGATGAGAGAGTGAGAGAGAACAGATACATGTCGTATCTGTTCTCTCAAATTTTCTAAGTCATCAATTATAATTCGATTAGAGAGGTATCATTAGAAACATCTTTGGATTGGGTATACGTTAGATGAAGCTAAAGTTAATTCAATATGTCACAATGTGGAAGTCAAAGTCTGTAATAAAACAAAATATTCTTTTGTTTTGCTATGTTGATAACTAAAGTGGTTTAATGTGCACATTTTAAATATACATGTAATAGATATCTTACACTTAACTGTTGTTCACTGGTTTGTTTAAATTAATCAGGTAGCCAGAAGAATCGATGGTCGTTCGAGGAGAAAGGTTCTGGAGTGGCGGCCGCGCACTGGATATCGTAGCAGAGGTAGGCCTCCCGCACGGTGGACTGACGATCTTGTTGGGATCGTGGGCAGCAGATGGATGCGGGTGGCTTAGGATCGGTCCATGTGAAGAGCCTTGGGGGAGGCCTAAGTTCAACAATGAACGTCTTTCGGCTGATATGATGATGATGAATCAGATAAGTTATAGTCAGGTTTCAGTGATGAGACAGAAAACGCCTTTAATTTATACGCATTTCTGTATATTCTTCAATGACACAAAGCTCATCATCAGCTCGGCTGTACCCTGTTGGACAGTCGCTTCCATCAATCGCATTATTAGGAACATCGGCATCATCAAACCCTGCACTATTTATAATTATTCTTGAGTTTTCACTTCTGCGGAATGTATTCTGGTTTCTAAGCTTTTCACTAACGCCATGGCCATCACTTTGGTCATTCACAAGGTTTTTTATAAGTCCACCATTACAATGAATGATAAATAAAATAAAAACTATCACACACGTCTTCATTTTGGTGTCAAACTTTACGTAATGTTATATAAAAAGTACGTAAGCATTTATCTTAAAAAAAGATCAAAGGGCATTAGAGTACAAGTGGGATTACTGATTGCTAAAAATTATATGACATCCTGATAAAATGCTATATCAATGTAGCTAAACTTAAAATAACTCAATTTCCTTATAAGAAACTAAATACTTTTAAGTTTTATAATAACTATTTAATGAATACACTCTGAATATTAAACATGAAGCGACAATTTATACAGATAATACAGCGAACTTGGTATTACTCTAGTACCACATAGTCAAACAGTAGGATTTCTCTAATTTGCTAAGTTTTATTCTAAATCCAGACATGTGCCATCGTCTGCTCTAGCCTTGCCAGTAGGACAGTCATCACCGCGAAAGAAATCTTTGTTCTTTCCAGTTCTCGGCTTTGTTGTTGTATTTTCAGATATATTTGTAGTCGTTTCAACAACTGTAGGGTTACTGGTCGTATTTGTTAACACAGAGATTGTAGCATTTGGAGTTCTGGTATCATTTGTGTTTGTATTTATAATGAAATTTGGTATAACTACTACTTTAATTTTTTCTTGACTCACTTCACTTTCTGTCGTTAGATTGTCTATTACCGAGGTATATGAACTCACAACACATAGTACAAGAATGACTAAATACGTATTCATTTTGGAAACAATTTTTGACTAATGCAGTAATGTATGTTACTGTGTTTTTATAGATATCTTTATAAGAGCAGAGATCATTTGAGGAGAAAAGGGTGATAATACAACAAAAAATTGTTTAAATTACATTTATATTCTTAGCTTTATTTGAGGCTTTCTTAAATTTTAAAAGCAGTTGCTACTTGTTTAGCTATAGTAAAATGTCTTCCGAATTATCAGTTTAATCACTTTTGTTAGATGATAAAGCTAATACTTGTCACATATTAATATCTCGCGGATCCACAGGTTGATTTCGACTTGTAGATGTTGTCACAATATTTTCTGTTGTAGTATCATCGTCTGTATATTCTATTGAAACGCACACACCATCGGCAGCATGGGCTTTGCCACTTATACAGCCACCATCGAATGCGACTTTTCTACGACTTGATCTAAGTGTTTGTCTTTCTTTATTTATTGTCTTCTTGCTAGCGTTTTGTTCTTTATTTTTATCTATTTTGGTCGTTTTAGTACTTTTTGTTGCGATATCAGATTCCAAATTAGATGAAATTTTGGCATGACTGTCTTCATTGTCACTTTTATTAATATTTTTTAATTTAATATTACGTATTACCGGAGTAAGTTCTATGCTTTTAATAGAGTTTTCAGTTCCAATATTCGTTTTATCATCTTTGGTTTCATATTTGCTTATAATTTGATTAACGCATTCTTCAGTTGCTAAAGATTTTTCTATTGTGACTTGTGTGATGTTAAAAATTAGACACAAAATAGTTAAAGTCTTCATGTTTCAATAAATAACACGTTTCAATAGAGTCAACTTATAAGGGAATACAATAAACAATAATTGAGCACAAGAGAGGCAATGCTTTGTTACAAATAACAGGTTCATTATACAATTATCGCATGATGGATTTTTATCGTGAAAGTTCAAACCTAATGTCAGTTCAAGTATAATTGGGTTAACTGAATCATTTGTATAATATTTTATTGTCTTTTTGGGCCATACTTTTCTTTCAAGTTAATTTAACAACATTTCGGTTAGTATTAAATACATTTTTTTTCTCGTTTGATAGAGTTTATACAGGTAAATATGACTGATATTGAAATTTTATTTTTTAATGAGGCGTATGATCCACGAATGTCTAATTCACTATTTGATATCGTTTGACTCTTTGTTTTCCGGATATTATTCTATCAGCGTAGCTTGATACACGGATGGCGTAGTGATTTACATGATTGCTTCAGCGTTTCACACAGCATCGACATTGTTTACATGTTTTGTGATCTTCAACTTCTTTCTTCAAGTCTGAGTATTAATTGTGTCTGATAGTTAAATCTTATAAAGCTCCCCAAAAATAGCAGACGTATATATAATAAAACATTATTAAAAACGAATAATCATTACTATTTTATATACACTTAGAATAAGGCTCTTAACCTAATAACTTTCAAATGTAAATCTTCACTTTAGTCATTATTTTTTTATATTAATTAATTTAACTTAATAATATTATTTTGGTCCACTTTACCCCAATGTACTGCATTATTATAACGACATACTGTACTGATAACTGACATACATCAAGGCCATTTTTAATGATTAATTACATTTGATACAATGTTTTTTCTCCAAAAGAATTGCTGGGGAACAGGGATTTATTTACGTAAGTATCAGTATTCAGAGAATATCAACATATTCACAGAATAATGATTTGTGTATTACCTTTTGGAATTCATTAGTGATTATGACGAGAGACCGGGATTGGGCTTTATTTCGACTTCTCTGTATTATTTTCCTTAAAAGTTTGAAAATAGCTATTTTTGGTAATGCATGCATTGGTGGTATCTTCACTAGGCTATCGCTGCTGTTTTTAGGAAGGTGTATTTAAGTTATTGTACTCAAGTAATTTTATAAGGTTCAGTAGAATTAGACGTAACCATAGAATATCTCTTTGGGTTGCGGAGGTGAGAAGGCAGTCACTCTATGGCAAAGCTGATATTCTGTCATATCTGGTTGGACTGGTAAGCGGACTTCGGGCTCGAAGGCATGTAAGTCTTGGATGCAACTGGGATTACGCTAGGGCGTAGTAGGTGACAGTACAATAATATAAAGATATACTAGATGCCTATAGCAGTGATCGTCCTCTTGTCCTGTTTCCAATTTATTTGCGGTCGGCGCAGTATCTCATTCGCTTCAATTTTTTTTATAGCCCGTCGTCCGATAATTCATTCTTTTTTTTATATATTTATATTAACAGTCCATCCATCTTTTCCTTGGCCTCTCTCCCCCTATCGTCCTCTTTTTATAAATTACTTTCTTACTAGTTAACTTGTTTATAAAAATCTCGTGTCATGTCGTTTATGATTGAAATTCTACAAAACGTCTCCATTAAATTTTGTGTTTTTCTTTGTGTATGTTTGATAGATTATAATATTGTGGTTAAATATTTGATACTGCTTGGTGATTATGTAATATTAAAAAAGTACGTCTTTATATGGTTAAACAACGTTTGACGTGTCTGCTAGTGGTATGGCGTGGTGCCGAAACCGTGGGGTAGGGTTCTAGGCGACTTGGAGAAGGAAATGGACTGTATTCAGAGGATAGCGGTTCTTCGCCGCCTAGAAAGGAATAAGGGAAGGGGAGATGGATACGGGAGGAGATTGAGTGGGTATAGGATATTTCCAGGATGGAAGGCACTTACCTTATTCAGCCTTCTTCGTTTCTTGTCCTCCTGGTGGTTTCGCGATGCAGTTGCTTGTTTTCACTAGCACTCACGAGCGGGTTTTCCTTGGTGGAAGCGGTGATAAACACATATGGGAGCGGCGCGGTACGAACGAGACGGCGATACAGCGGTGCGGCGCGGAGCGGTATCGAGACGGCGTTCTTAGCGAGCGGAATGTTCGAGACTGTCCCTCGCGTTCACGATCGCGTCGACGAAATCAGGCGCAAGGCAGTGCCTCTTCCAGGGAGAGGGAAAGAGAGGGACGGAAATATGATATCGCTCGCACTAGACAAGCGTGGAACGATTCATGTTGATGCGATTAGTTGTAGATAGGAAGGTAGATGGCGCTACCATATCCCCCCGGCCCTAAAGGGTTGCCTTTAAAGAAAATAGAATTGAACTTAGCTACGTTGGGTGTACTACCGCATAACCCATCAATAGGCTAAGACAGCGATATGACAATAAATTAATCAAAATTAACTTTAGCGAAAGCTACAAACGCAATAATAGCGAAAACTACTAACTAAATACTTAAACTAAGAGGTAGGCCCAACTTCAGGCTAGATCTCACTGAGTTGGAAGCGGACGCGAGTTGATCAGTGCTTCGACTTGTGCAAGGACGGTTAAAGGCTCTTCGTAAGAGAGGATCTGTTGACCTATAACTTTGAAGAGATGCGTTTAATTACTTTGACCATGCTTGCCCAACATCCACCGAAATGTGGTGATGCTGGTGGAATAAACTTCCAGTCAATATGATCTATGGAAAGTTATTCCTAAAGACGAGTACGATAACCTGCGACGTGATTGAAACAAGTAGCGGGAACAAGTTCAATCAATTTACTAACGCGGTTGGCGACAAAAGTCTGCCAGCGGTGAGGAGAGGAATAAATCCAAGCGAGCACTACTTTGGAGTCGGAAGATGCGTATATTTATTAATAGAGTAGTGGGGCAAAACTGTGTCTTGAACCTTGCAGAGCAACTGAGACAGCAGAAGGGCCGCGCACAACTCCAGTCTCGCAACCGAAATGGTTTAACAGGCGAGACCTTAGACTTGGCACAAACTAACTACACCGAGTAGTTAGAACCAATGCGGACTTGCAGATATACGACTCCGCCGTAAGCACGCTCGCTGGCGTCAGCGAAACCTATTAAGTTGACGGTACATCCATCTACCAACCCAAAATGACGCGGAATAGTAATATGATTGAGCGCGGTAAGCTCAATACAAAACTGGCCCCAAGCGGCGACAATATGGTCAGGGGGTGTATCATCCCACTCACACTTTGATAGCCAAAGCTCTTTGATCAAGAGCTTGGCGTACAAAATTGTGGGAGCCACAAAACCCATTATGTCCCATAGTCGAGCTACTGTGGATAGCATAGTGCGCTTGGCGCACTTATCATCTGGCGGTGAGACGTCAAACCGAAAACTATCGCAGGATTTGTCCCAGCGTAAACCGAGAACCTTATGCGGTACAGACTTCTCAAACTCCATGTCTGGAGAAGCCTTATGAGAATCTGGTATGCGTGCGAGAACCTCCTTAGAGTTGCTTGTCCATTTGACAAGATCAAACTGGCCTCGCCTGAAAAGCTGAATAAGCTCTTCACAAAGCGAAATTGCTAGCGGAGCGGATATGACACTACAGGCAATGTCATCCATGTACAAAGCGGAAGTGGCAACAGCCGCTGCGGCGGGAAAGTGATCGCCTTCATCAGCGATCAACTGGCGAACAACTCGTAACGCGTGATATGGGCTAGACTTGAGTCCAAAGCAAACACGATTGAACTGATACACAGATAAAGGTTCTTTCTTGTCAAAACGATAAAAGACCCGTTGAAATCTACGGTCAGATTCGCGAACGCCGATATTGAGGAACATTTGGCGGCAATCAGCTGACAGAGCGATTTGGAAAAGACGAAACTTTATTATGATGTTAAATAAATCACCCTGTAGATTGGGGCCGGCATGCAAAATGTCATTAATCGACTGACCCGATGTAGTCTTACAACTAGCGTCTAAAACCACACGAAGTTTAGTAGAGGTTTTATCTTCGCGAACTACGCCGTGATGCGGGATATAATATGAGGGCAGAGAGTTGCCCTCGTTGTTTACAACTACACTCAAAAAACCTTTATCTATGTAGTCACGAATGACGTCATTATAGGCGCTGCGTAACTTAGGTGATGCATCAAGTTTACGTTCCAAACAATGGAAACGTCTGAGCGCAGCAGCGTACGAGTCGCCTAACGAATAAGGGTCACCACAGAATGGCAACGCCACAACGTATCTGCCACTGTCGTCACGAACAGTGGTAGCGCGGAAATGTTCTTCACACTCGAGATCTTTATGGTTCATCGAGGGCGGTGCGGTAACCTCTTCAAGCTCCCAAAATCGCTTGAGAAGAGAATCAATATTGTTTTCTTGAAGAACAGAACAACAGCACGACGTAACGTATTGAGAAGTATGTAATGTAGGTACGGTACCCATAATTACATACCCGAATACCGTCTCAATAGCGGGCGGTAAGTTATTTTGCTCACTACGTACCACTTTAGTAAGTAGCAAGTGCGGGAATATTGCGGCTCCGATCAAAACGTCAATGTCTGCCGGATTCGCAAACTCCGAATCCGCTAGTGGTAGTGACTCGAGATGTGTGAGGAGCGACACGTCCACATTAGCGTTTGGCAACGTGTCTGTAATACGTTCCACGATAAGCGAAGAAATGTTAAAATTAATGTCCCTATTAAAACGCGAATGTATTTTAATATCTACGGAACCTTTGCAATGTTTTTCTGATCCGCCTATCCCTCGGATTATTGAGTTCGTATTTTTAAAGTTGTTCCATAATCCGAGGCGTTTGAACAATTTTAACGTTATTAAATTGGTCTGAGATGCGCTATCTAGCAGACAACGTACCATGTGCGGCGACCCATTGACATCATATATGATAACTTGCGCCGTCGCTAACAGAACAGTCTTAGACGCCATACATGGCGGCCTAGCACTGCTCTGATCACTACAAGCGCGCGAAGGCCGTCCGCGCGTGCGTGCCGCCCGCGCAATGGATGTCGTACACAACGATACTTCGCCCTCAGACGCGGAAGGCGCAGCTACCGTGGTCTGCTGCACCTGCGGCGTACTCGTAAGTATGTCAAGGCTAGCGGCTTGACTTGACAACCGGTTATTTTTATCATAATGTAACAGTGTGTGATGCTTTTGTTTACATGTGCGACATCTCGTTCTACTGGAACAATTACTCGTTTTATGTTTTATGCTTAAGCAATTAATGCAAGCTTTGTTATCTTTTGCGCATTTAAAACGAGCAATTGGATTTAAATCATTAAAGGTAGGACACTTATAGTAATGGTCGTGCACTATATTACTGCACAGACACTTCTGTGAATTATTACTATTAGATTCCGAACATGTTACGTAAGATTGTGGATTAGGGACTGAGTTATTATTACTATTTCGCGATTTATTCAACCTTTGTTTGTTGTTGTTAGTGTTAGACGGGCCAGGTGAACCAGACTGCGTATTATGAAATATTCGACACTGATCTTTGATGAACGAAATAAAACTATCTAGTGTAGGTATTTTATTATTGCGTTCCGTCATCTCGAATGCGCGAATTGTATCAGTGTCAAACTTTTTTAATGCGAGTTGAAGCAACATAAAGTCGGAAAGATCTTCTAATTTCAAATTCCTAAGAGAATTAACCGCGGTTACGAAGTTATCAATAAACAGCTGGAAATTCGAGACAGACGCGTTGCTGGACAGTTTGAGATTTAAAGCTTGGTCAAAGTACGTAGACGCTAGAACGCGCGTGTCTTGATATCTGTCAAGTAGTGACTGAAATATGACCTGATAATTCTCAGCACTGGGTGTGACACCTGCAAATACGGACTGGGCCTTCGGTGACAGTTTACCTTTTAAATAGTACAACCTGTCAGCATCTGTCAGAGAACCATTATCGTGCACTGTAGACTTAAAACTTGCATAGAATAACGGCCAATTTCGTATATCTCCGTCAAACGACATAATCTCGATTGGCGGTAATCTCGGTTTGCGGGCAACGGGCTCTGCTGAACATTTACCCTCCAATTGCGATTGTATACGCTTAATAATACAATAGAGATCTTCGAATGCGGTATACGCCTGATAGTTCGGTTTTTCATCAGGATTAATAGAAAGTAATCTTGCGTTATAATCGTCTAACAACTTATGAAAATCTGTTCGAATACTATCTACTGTTATACAATAACTGAGAAATGCTTCGCTATTGCTGTCAGACATCGATGCGGTTTTTGAGCATTCATATATGTTTTGGATGCGCTCAAATAAAATATTGCGTTTTGCTTCTAAGATTGTCATTTCTTTGTCTTCCGACACGCGTGACTTCTTTTGTTGTGACATGCTTACGTAAGTATAAGCTAATGCGAACGAAACAAAATAAGAATATCTAATGTATCTATTGTTTTACCTAAGTAGGCTAATTAGGCAACACTTTAGAGCTGAGGAAATAAAAGTTGATTGAAATATGAGATTTATAAGACAACTATGATAGTTGCAGAAATAATAATTTAATAAGTAGGTAGCTACATAAAAGTTTACCTACTAATGCGGGCGGAAATAACCATGTGACGGTTATATGAATATATTAGGAGTATAGCTAGGTGCTATAACTGCCTAGGTATAGCGGTATAACGTATAAAACGTAAATGAATCCGACTCGTATGGATCAAAAAAAATGGTATGGCGTGGTGCCGAAACCGTGGGGTAGGGTTCTAGGCGACTTGGAGAAGGAAATGGACTGTATTCAGAGGATAGCGGTTCTTCGCCGCCTAGAAAGGAATAAGGGAAGGGGAGATGGATACGGGAGGAGATTGAGTGGGTATAGGATATTTCCAGGATGGAAGGCACTTACCTTATTCAGCCTTCTTCGTTTCTTGTCCTCCTGGTGGTTTCGCGATGCAGTTGCTTGTTTTCACTAGCACTCACGAGCGGGTTTTCCTTGGTGGAAGCGGTGATAAACACATATGGGAGCGGCGCGGTACGAACGAGACGGCGATACAGCGGTGCGGCGCGGAGCGGTATCGAGACGGCGTTCTTAGCGAGCGGAATGTTCGAGACTGTCCCTCGCGTTCACGATCGCGTCGACGAAATCAGGCGCAAGGCAGTGCCTCTTCCAGGGAGAGGGAAAGAGAGGGACGGAAATATGATATCGCTCGCACTAGACAAGCGTGGAACGATTCATGTTGATGCGATTAGTTGTAGATAGGAAGGTAGATGGCGCTACCAGCTAGTAAGGAATATGTGTCAGTATATTTAAGAGAATATCTACGTTGTGGATTTATCCGTTACAGTAAATTGTTATTAAACTGTCTCATATGTTGTAGTTTATTTATTTCACTCCTTTAATTAATACTTACCCTAAAGTTACATCAAAGACTTTCTCAAAGAAACTATTTGTTCGAGTACTTTCTTTGGGAACTCGTTGAACATCGGACAAAGGGTTAAATAGCTTGAAACAACTTGACCTTGTACAGAACGCCTTTTAATCAGATCGTTACTTCTTCCAAGCTATGAAAATAAATCAATCAATCAGCCTATCGCAGTCCACTGCTGGACATAGGCCTCTCCCAACACGCACCACAGTACACGTTCCTCAGCCTTCCGCATCCAGTTTGTCCCAGCCACCTTTTTCAGGTCGTCGGTCCAACTAGCCGGGGGCCGCCCTACCTTACGCTTGCCGAGGCGTGGTCTCCACTCTAGGATACGCTTGCTTCATCGGCCATCAGTCCTTCTACAGATATGGCCAGCCCACTGCCACTCGAGCCTACTGATTCTGTGAGCTATGTCAGTAACTTTGGTTCTTTGTCGGATAACTTCGTTTCGGATTTTATCCTTCATAGAGACGCCAAGCTCTTGGCCTTCTTCTCTGAAAAGAAATGAATGGTCAAATGAATTATGAAACATGTCTGCTGATTAGCAATCGACGTGCTGGGGATAAAAATGTCTGTTTTCGAGTTTCATGGGTGATCATCAGGTTGACTGCGCGTGTGGCGTAGTGGTTTAAGCGGCCGCTTCGCCGTTTAGCACTGCGTTGAGTGTAGTGGGTTATATTCCCATACAAGAAAATAATTTGTGTGATCCACAAATTGTTGTTACGAGTTTGAGTGTTCTTTGTGTCGGTTGTTTGAATAATTGTAAAGATCCCCGCGACACAGGATTCATTGCTAGTGCGGGAATTGTCTATAAAAGGGAATTTTCCGTAAAAAGACGCAGTCTTGAATTGGTGTCCGGTCCTTTCGGACTGATTTGCTTTACTTTTATAAAAATACGGCAGCTCAATATTTTTTTTTATAATTATGTGATAATAACATAAACTTGCTGCGACGGAAAGGAAAGGCCTATGTCCAATAGGCCTTTCCTTTCTGTCCAACATTGGACTTCGAAATGCTATTAATGACACAGATTTTTGTAAAATTAAGACTTTATTTTAGTCATATTTTAATAGACGACGCAAACCATCCGCACGCCTAAATAAGCGTCCTTCTACGGTTGTTACTTCGCTACCGAAACGTCGGTATAACTTCCCGCAATATTTGTGTCAATGTTTGGCAGCGTTGTGTAGTCTATGGGCTGTTCGTATGGCTAAGTTTTATCTGCCAGTGGGGCTGGGAATACAGCGGTGTTATGTGTAAATATTGACATTTTATTAGAGTTTTGGAGGTAATAATAAGTGGGCAACACGCACACGTTTGTCCGATCTCAAGCTACGAGCAACATCTTTTTATATTTCTGACATTATTCAGAATGAGAAGTGCCAATAATAGCTTGACAGTGAAAAATTCTCAGTGTTGCGCTCCACCATAATTATGTGTGCTGGCCCTAAGTCCCTCCGTGACCACGACCGTTGCAGGTCCGTTGAAACGTCGAGGTAGGTATATTCCTTAAATAGGTATCTTAGTACCATTTAAGACTCACTAGTAATGGTATATCCCTACAAACATACCTGAACGACCGTTGCAGGTCCGTTGAAACGTCGAGGTAGGTATATTCCTTAAATAGGTATCTTAGTACCATTTAAGACTCACTAGTAATGGTATATCCCTACAAACATACCTGAAGTACTCCATATGTTATCATGAATGTATAGGTTATATAATATTTCGGAGCGGTAAGTTCTCGCGAATCTCGTGGCCACACTAATGAGTATCGCGAACAAACTAGCTCCGAAGTGCATAAAATGCATTAAACTTAACCGACTGCGTAAGCGAGTGTTGTGTACTTTGATTAACTATTCGCTCTCTACATTATCACTACTTATGAGTAGCGTTAGCATACGCAGCGCTGTTTAATTAGATTTTATTGTAAGACATATTAACTTGATATCTTTATTGATATTCTAGGCCAGGGAATGCATAATGTGTGTTAATAATACACACGCAGGTGCAAAATTTTAATTCAAAACTACGCAAAAAGTGTTTTGATTATCACGTAAGTATATTGTACAGCTTGTTGTATAACAAATAGTGCGTGGGCATGTGTATTTGTAAACTAACTAAGGGATTTGTGGGTAATGTAACATAACGTCATCACCGTCTCGTATCACGGAGTCGAAGAAAACGAATGATGAGTAAAACCGCAAGCCACAGCTAGTATAATGAAGAAAGTACATTTTATTTTCATCTAATTGTCGTCAATATACCTATTTCATTCGGACTATTATAAAATACTATATTGGTGTTTGAAGGATTTTTTTGCTGTCAGTACCTGACATCATAACTTAGTTACCGTGTCGACGGTACGGGCGCACTGATATCTGGTTCGACTCGTATTACATCATAACTACTCGTTGAAGCTGCCTGCTGTGCATCTAGTAATAACTACATAATTATTGAAGAGACCAGGAGGCCCCATCCACACTTTTCCTTTTCCCCTATTACGCTCATCCTGCTATCCCTTTTCCTAACCAGACCGACAACACATTTATGACTCCTTTGGCGTTGCGGGTGTCCATGTGCGGCGGTAATCGCTTACCATCAGGCGATCCTGTCTGCTCGTTTGCCTCCTATCACAAAAAAAAACATAATGCATTGGTCCTAACATTTTTTTATTTTTTATTTTCTCTTCACTCTTGCGGCTGACACAATGGACGTGGACGGAGAGCTCAATTAGATCTCCGCCTTCCTTGAATCACGGCTTGCTGGTTGACGGCTCTCGGGAAGTCTCAAGATGGCGGCGTTGTGTTCGCGCTTGCCTCTTGAGAGAAAAGGTGATCATTGACATGTAGGCCGCCCTGTGTGTAGGGACCCATAGTCAATAGGCATGGGTCAGAGCTTGTCTGGGAAGCGGTGAATGCTTGACTGGTCCCGCACAACCAGCCATAAGCAAAAGTGGAACACAGTGGAGGTATAACCGGTAGAAGTGTGGCACACCTCTCTGGCGATCCCCGAGCAGAGGCAGTCCAAGAGGATTACTTCACCAGGAAAAAAATTGGTGTGCGCTTCGGGTTTGAATCCGATATCCTCTGTATAGCGAAATCTAGCGGACACTGAAGGCACTATGACGAATACTTGAAGATCCTGGAATGCGCTATTAATTCGTATACCGTACGCTTTTTCTATGTATAGTTGATATAAAAATAAATATAAACTTCACAGTAACATCAGACAGTTTGCAGTCCACCAGGCACGATTATTTAGCTTGGTCAGAGGTTTAAGTGGATCCACTCTTCTTTTATTTCCAAAAGCCCTTCAAAAACCTTTAAAAGATGAATTCATTTATCAATTAAAATATATTTGTTTTGTATTGCCTAATAAAAACCTACTTGCTGCTTCTCTTTTACACCTCTACGTATCGGCAGTTCACCTTTCAGAGGGCGCTGATTGCAATCGCTATACTTTTATAAAATTGTTTAGAATAGAATAGAATATCTTTTATTTTCAAGAATATGGTATTACATAGATGTTATCAATTTGAGGTACAGCATATTCTGCCATTAGGGCGTGTAAATATTACAGTCATTAATCAAAGGAAAGTTTAAATCAATGGTATTAATAATTTTAATAAGAATAATGAGTAATAATGAATCCTTATACAAATAATTCTCATGTTATGTCAGTGTTTATACAGTGCAATAATTAGGAATGTCAATTTGCAGTTAATTCATAATAATTCTGGTATTCACTATAACTTTTCTGTTGGAAGATAATACTTTTATACTAATAATAAATTATCATAATATTATGTCAGTGTTTTTAAAGTACTATAATTTGGAATGTCACATTGTAATTATTTTATCATTGAGGTATTCATTAATATCATACTAAAGTTTTTCTAATAAAAATTTAAAAAATGCAGTACGGAAATGACATAATGGTAAATTGATAATGTATTCTGGAAGATGGTTGTTTACTTTAATGGACATGCAATATGCGTTTCTTTTAAACAATTCTAATCGAATTTGCGGTATTTTGAGTCTGTTTTTATGTCTTGTTCGACTATTTTCTATATCTCCAAGACCACAGAATAGTTCTGTGTGGTACTTACTATTAGTTTAACACGCGTACTACAGTATATTTATACTGTTGCATTTCGTTAGGTGAGTGAGTGTGACGGAGGCCTAATATCCTTTTTCATGAAATTAAAATTTTCTAATTCATAAAGGTTACAAAGCAACTCTTCGGAACAGATTTTTTTTTTCAATCATGTTAGGAATGACAGGGCTATGAGATCAGCCTGGAAGAACCTGGAAGACTCATGCCACTCTTTTAAAGTTAGAATCTTAAATCATAAACGATTTGTGGTACCAAGTGGTACAATCTTATCCCTCATACCCTCTTATTCCTTTTCAAGACTGAGGTTTACTATCACATCTCGCGATTGCCCTTACCTACTCATTAAAGACAAATAAGATATTAGATCCTGGAATTATCCCACATATTCCAAAATCATAGTCACTACACCTGACACTTCCATTTCTTGGGTACAGTAATAGTTTATTTTATGGTCACGGAGCAACTTTATTACTCTCCCAATACTCCCAACTATTTAAGTTCTTACTTTCAGTACTTATGCACCAACCACGATCGAAACCTTCGTTCATCTAATAACCTTCTCCTTCTCTGTCCTTCACATAGATCTTCTTTCATCCATTCTTCTTTTCCTACTCAAGCTATTCTTCTTTGGAATGACCTTCCTCTCGAAATCAGGACGCCCACTACTAGGTATCGCTTTAAGACAAAGGTTAAGCAGCTTTTATTGGCTAAGTTAGCAGAAGTATCATAACATCTAAATGAAATGAAATGAAATGAAATTATTTTTTTATTTCGTGTAAACTTTGTATAAAGTGCTTACGAAACGTCAATTTTAAATTTATCAGTTGTACAAGTTTATATTTTTATGTTGAATTAGAGCAGCTCAATCCCAAGCATTTTTGTCGTCTATATAATCGGAAATTTTATAATATGCTTTTAAACACAACTTAGTTTTAACAATTATCTTAAATTTATTTATTGTTAAATTTCTTATATTAAGAGGGAGCTTGTTATAAAAGCGTATACACTGCCCCATAAAACAGTTACTTATTTTGTGGAGGCGGGTACTATGAACTACAAGATTATACTTATGTCTAGTATTTACAGTGTGAATATCACTTTTTTTACTAAATTTGTCAATATTCTTGTGGACATATAAGAGATTATCGTATATATATTGCGATACAACAGTTAGAATGCCTATCTCACTGAACTTTCCTCTTAGAGAAACACGAGGACCAAGGTTGTAAATTCCCCTTATTGCTCTTTTCTGCAGAACGAATATTGTGTTAAGGTCTGCAGCATTCCCCCAGAGAAGAATCCCATAAGACATAATACTATGAAAGTAACTGAAATAAACCATTCTAGCTGTATCTATATCTGTAAGGCGTCTAATTGTCCTAACTGCATAAGCTGCAGAACTAAGTTTGCCCGAAAGTCTTTCTATATGCGGACCCCATTGGAGTTTGGTATCAAGCATAATACCTAGAAACATAGTCGTCCCGACGGGCTCAATTCTGGATTCCTTAAGTTGTACATTGGTTTCCATCTGTTTAACATTGGGCATTGAGAATTTTAATAGTTTGGTTTTCTTATCATTAAGTAATAAATTATTTACATTAAACCAACTAACAACTTTAGAGAGTGCATTGTTTACTTCGTCAAAATTTATCTGTTGTCGTCTAATATTAAAAATTAAGGAGGTGTCATCCGCGAACAACACAATCTCATGATTCTTTTTTACATAATAAGGTAGATCGTTAATATAAATCAAAAAAAGAAATGGTCCGAGAATTGACCCCTGCGGGACTTCCATTTTTAAGGCAGAACCTGGAGATGTCTTGTCATTGATCTGGACCTTCTGGATTCTTTTGCCCAAGTAAGAAACCAGGAGATCGAGAGCTTTGTTCCTAACGCCGTAATGATACAATTTCCTGACCAGAGTGTCATGATGTACACAATCAAACGCTTTTGACAAGTCGCAAAAAATACCTAATGCATCTTGCGACTTCTCCCAAGCTGCAAATATACTTTTGAGTAGTTCAACTCCTGCGTCAGTAGTCGAACGACCCCTCGTAAATCCGAACTGTTTCTCGTGGAGTAGATTATGTCTATTGAAATAACTAAGCAACTGACTAAGAATTAATTTTTCAAAAATTTTACTAAGTGTCGGCAATACAGAAATAGGTCGAAAATTAGAAGGGTCGGTTGTGTCACCAGATTTAAATAAAGGTATAACTTTACTATATTTCATTAAGTCAGGAAATATTCCAGAAGCGACGCAACCGTTGAATACCGCTGCAAGATGTGGAGCAATTATGCTAATAATAGATGAAGTAGTCTTCACTGACAGTCCCCACAAATCCATTGTCTTTTTCATATTTAAAGTTTTAAATTGTTTAATAATATCGTCAGTAGTAACAACAGTGAATTCAAAGGCTGCATCACATTCTGGCACGCAGTCCCTAAGAAGCATTTCAGCAGACATAGAGGATGAGTTGAGCGACTCTGTTGTCACTATAGGTATATTAGCAAAGAAATTTTCAAATTCTGTCGCAACTTCCAGGTCCTCTGAAATACTCACATTATTGATTTTTAACAGGTAGTCGCGGCTGCGTGCTTTAGCTCTGCCAGTTTCATTGTTGATCACATTCCAGGTAGCCTTTATAGTGTTTTCTGATAGTTTTATTTTATTTCTCAAATAAATAGATTTTGCTGTGTTACAAGCTTGTCTAAATATTTTGGAATATTTTCTTACGTAATTAATAAAGGTCTGACTATTATTATAAGACTTTTCATTATACAGTTCATATAACCTAATTCGGCTTTTATGAATACCTTCAGTTGCCCAATCACTAAACATCAGACGGTCAGTTACATTTAATTTTTTGGATGTAAATACAGTCTGAAATTCGTCATTAATTAATTTAAATAAGGAGTTATATAACTGATCCGGATGGTCATGATGTGGCAACCAACGCATTTTTCGAGATAAATTGTTTTTAAAAGTTTTAAGTCGTTTCTCATTTATTGGTATATATTTAACAATTTTTCTCTGTTCACTCGGGCATTCTCTTGGACAACAGATTAACTGCCCACTGTGATCTGACTGAAGCATATTAATCAAAGATTTGTGTATTGGTTTTATACTAGTAAATATATTATCAATACAAGTACCACTTGTGGCAGTCACTCTAGTTGGTTCATAGAAATTATGACATAAATTGTATGACTTAAGTAAATTTAAAAAATTGATAGTTGAAGAGCATTTTTCTAATATGTTAATGTTAAAGTCTCCACAAATAGCAACCGTTTTACGGCAATCACAAACTTTGCTTAGAGCATCCTCCATAATAACTAAAAAACTTTCAAATGGTGCACATGGAGGTTTGTATACACTCATAACAATGAACTGCTCAAACTCAACACATGTAATCTCTACTACTCGCTCAACAGAGAGGCTCACAATGTCAGTCCTTTCTTTAAATTTTAGAAATTTACTTGCTATGATTAACGAGCCACCATGGATAAAATTTTCTCTACTGAACGAGCTTACAACCTGGTGGATATTAAAATTGAATATGAACTGGTGGCTTCTTAGCCAATGTTCTGTAATGCATAAAATATCAATATTGTTACAGTTCATAAACAATTCCAATTCTAACTCCTTACCCATCAACCCTTGTATATTTTGATGCACCAGGTTGATACAATTTTTAAAATTATTGTTTGTATGTGTGGTTGATGGAACTATGTTTTTGTCACTTAAACTAGGTACAAAATTTGGTGTCTTATTAAATATATTGCCAGAGATTGACTCTATTGTCTCAGAAGTCAATTTAAAGAATTTGGAACGGATTCCAAGCTTATATTGCATGTCAAATTTGACTGCTCAATAAAAGCAGTGTGGTTAGCCAAAACCTTGGCTGAGTTATTAATATAATAAGCTAGCGATGATGCTATTTGTCTTTTATAAAATTGTGATATATAATAATTATCATATGTCAAATAAAAATTTCTAATTAAAGCATTAGAGTCAATAATGTCAATCAAATTATTATAAAATGTCATAGTATGCAATTTTGAATTAATCTTAAATCTTTAATCATTTTCAGCTTGTGGCAACAGGTTACTGTAAGGAAAAGCAAGTAACAGAATTTTTCTAACTTTTAAATTGAGTAATTGGTCAAAATATCTCTGTATTACATTTATATTTGCATTTCCTCTTCTCCCAATAAATATAATAATTGTTGTTTCAGGACAGTATGTTTTAGATAAAATAGATTGCATTATTTGAGAATAAGTTGCTCCAGGCATACATATGTTAGTAATAGCTAAACCTGTCCTTTGCCGCAACAACTGGCTCATGTTTTTCCCTATCTCATCACTAAACATTAATAGTTTGTTGGTGTTTGTAATGTGGGGTGAGAAGAAAATACCAAGATTAGAATCAATGGTGCTGTTACCCGCTGCATCAGACGGTGATAACAAATCAGAGCAATAATATAATGTAGTTGGCTGTGAATGACTCCGTGGCATCTGGTTATGTTCAAATATATTTTAGGTACATATTTATTTATATGTAAGTATGGGTATGTAAGTAAATGTACTTATGCATTTCTATATTCTAACTATGTATGTATATATTATTATTATGATTTAGTTTTGTTTAATGTATGCGCGTCTATCATATCTATTAAATATATGTTTAAGTCAAACTCCGCTTTTTAAAATACACCTACCATCAATCTCTGCACCACTCTAAGGTAGACTGGCAGAAAATGCCTAAGGCATTAAGTCCACCTTTATACGCTATGTGTGTATATAAAGTTAATAAATAAATAAACTTTATGCCCAGTTCGGGTGTTAAGATTTATGTCGGCGTGCCCAGTGCCCATTGCTGGGTTACGTGCGTGCCGAGTTCGTTTTCATTTTGTTCGATGTTGAGGAATTTGGAAAGGTTTTTATTTATTGGTGGGATATGATTTGTGGGCAGAAAATAATTAAGTAAAAGGCGTAGCAGGTATGTTTGTTATGTTTATTTAGGATGTTTATTGAATCCGATTAGTTTTATTAGTGTAATAAGTGAACCCAAAGCTCCTAGGTCTTGGATGCAGCCGGGATAACGCTAGGGCAAAGATGATGATTGAATGCGAATGGTCGAGCTGAAGAGACATAGGGTAAGGCATATAGTTCTAAATATCTACGCTTATCGCTTCGGACGACGCAGCAGGGCCTTCCGCAAGTTGGACCAATAATCTTGTTGTCACCGCGGGTGGCGGCTGATTGCGAGCGCTTCGAGATCGGTTTATGTGGAGAGCTTTGGGGAGGCCTATGTTCAGCAAACACTTAACTATACCTTAAGTGAATAATTAGGCTGTATGTAGTAATTTGAATGGAATATGTTAATCCTCTGACAGCTACAGAAATGTGTTAAAATGGATGCGAAATACTAAAGCAATAAAAGGATACGCCAAAAATAATTAAAAAGTTAAATACCTAAACTGTTGCGTTTCGTTCGGTGAGTGAGAGTGCCGATGGCCCTATCCCCTATTCCTTTTCCCTCATCCCTCTCCTCATCCTACCCCTTTTCCCAACCCCAAGGGGCGGCGACGCTCTTGTGACTCCTGTGGTGTTGCTTGTGTCCATTATAATGTATAATATTATTGTTCTTGAATTGTATAGCTTCACCTAACATATAAGCGATTTGGTTGATAACTGTAAGCTTATATTGTTCTACACACATACATACACATACACAACGTCACGCCTTTTATCCCCGAAGGGGTAGGCAGAGGTGTATTTCTACACCCACTTTTCGCCAGATATATCTTAGTCCCACGTAATAAGGGGCGAGCCTATTGCCGTATCGGGCACATTTCCGGACTCCGTGCTGCTACTGGAAATTTCGTGACAGAAAAACCCAATAACACTGCCCGACCCAGGAATCGAACCCGGGACCTCCCGATCCCACGCGCACATTTATGCCGCGAGACCAACGAGGCAGTCGTGTAGGGTTTGATGTCGAGTTTTCCGTCTCTACGCAAAGATGGTATTTGCATCGTGTTATCCCTTAGTCGCCTCTTACGACACCCACGGGAAGATAGGGGGTGGTGACACTTGTATTCTATGCCGTCAACCACACGGCAATAATATTGTTCTATATAAATAAATAAATAAATGGGCGGCGGTAATCGCTTACCATCAGGCGATCCGTCTGCTCGTTTGCCGCCTAATGTTATAAAAAAAAAAATAATAATATTTATGAATGCAGTTTTAATTCTCTTTAAAAAGCGTAAGACTATCCCATTAACATTTTCATGAATTTATGAAGAGCTATTTATTTTTTTATTTCTCTGGAAATTATTTTGCCCTTTTTTAAACATATTTTAATCGATTCTATATTTTGTTTTAACTGAAAATGTGTTCATAATTTAAAAGTAAGATGTGGAGGTAAGGTTAGGTAAGAACGAAGTATACAAACCCATATAGAAAACTAATTAAAACAGTGAGAGTTTTCCTGTAGCAACCCTTCCCGTATTCCAGCCTCTAAGGTTTTGTTTTTGCAACAAAAGAAACCCTGTGTTCCTTTTCACAGTGTAATTAATTTATATACTGAAATTATCAAATTCAGTATAGACGTTTTTAGGTGAATTCGATAAACACAAACCTTTACATACCTAAGGTCAATAGACTGCTACGCAGACAATGTCGGGTTTAAAAGCTCGTTATAACAAGGGTTAGGTCAGTTCAAGTGTGGGTTGGCAGACTCCACATTTCTTTGGAGAACATTGTGAAGATCTTTCAGATTACTTTAGAATGTTTTCCATAACCATTTAGCTAACGATAACTAACCATTTTATAGACGCATGACTTGCAATTCAGTAGCGTTCTCTGGTTTTGAACCAGAGACCCTGTGCGTAACAGTCTGTTGGTCTCTCCACTAGGATATCGCTGGGAAGTGAAGAAAACAATAGAATTAGTTGTATATTTAGTTCCCCGTGAAAACATCAGTACATGCTATTAAATATTATTTAGACCTCTCAATCAGTAAATCTTGTCTCTATATTTTTATCTTAGGCCTATTTCCGCTAAACAAAGTGGCACCGAATTAAATATATTCATTCATGTCGATAACAGTTTGCCCTACTTATGTAATGTCCAAAGTTTTCTGCACCTGCATTTACAAGGAATATTGTACTAAGTTAATTCTCCGTCGTTACTTAGCAACTTGAGTGCATAAACTTTAACTCTTAGCAGTTATACCACACCTGCGCTGTTGCAATTTGTGCAATTTGCACAGACGAGCATGTGTTGTGCAGATTATGAACGTCAAGGTAAGTGCATGAGGCGTGAAATGAGATGGATTGAAATTTAATTAAGGAAGTGGTTGCTAGTTCCAGTTGTTGAGTTTTTTTATTTAGAACTAGAGGCCACCAGCAGCTACGCCTGCATTTTTTTTTAATTTACCCGTTTTGGCCGATCCCGTGGGAATTTCGAGAAATCCCTTCTTAGTGCACCCCTACGATCCCCAAGGAACATACATGCCAAATTTCAGCTTCCTGCGCCCTATAGTTTCGGCTGTAGCGTGTCTGTCAGTCAGTCAGTAACGCAAGGATTTTATATAAAGATAACATACGTAGGTTAGGTATGCATACTTTGTTATCATTTATATAAGTTTAGAAAACTAATATAGGAATTCAAACTTTCGTGACCAGTACAATTGTGAACATGGCGCTTGCAACAGTGCCGAAATATCGGCAGCTCATACAGTTACAATTGTAAAGAAATTGACACTCCGTACGGTGGTACTAAGGGTTATTGGGCGACTGTCCCGAATGGAACTGACCCGAATGTGGCGAATCGCCACTTTTTTATATTATTATTTTTTCTGTAGGCGATTGGCCTGAAGTAAATTTATTTGCGGGTCAATCGCCACCTCTAGAAATTTGTAGTAGGCTATTGGCCCACATATTGTGTTTTATGCAATACAGTTACGATAAAGTACACTCAAGTACAGAAGTATTATGGTTGAAATAATTTTATTGATATGAAATGAGACAAAAATTAATCACAAATGTTTTTATTAATATAAAAACTATTTAATGGTGATCACTAGATATTTGTATAATTATAATTATATACCAGTGATCATGTAAAAATAAAAATATGCGTTATAAAACTAGAATAATTGGCTTAAATGAAAATTTAAATCACAGTTGTTTTCTTATTATAAGTGAAGTAACCAAATTACTTAACCATACATAACTAACAAATCAACAAATTAGTGGAGTGACATTTCTAATTGTTTATTAAATCAACTAATAACAATAAATCTTACTTGTTGTTATGATATCTCATAATTTAAATGTTAACTTAGTGTAAAAATTTATATTTGGCTTTAATCACAATCAAAATCACAGTCGTTACCTTACATCAATTTTGCTATATGGTATAATATTGCCAGCAGAATAATATAATTATAATAAAACAATAAAAATATGTATTCTAAAACTGGCACAACTACTCAAATGACAATTTAAATCACAGTTGTTAGCTTATAATATGTTGTGACCTAACCTTATTATATATAACTATTTTGCTAGCAGACTAAAATATAATAAAACAATAAAAATATGCTTTAAACAAGAAAATGAGCTAACATGACGATTTAAATCACAGTTGTTACCTTATAATAAGTGTACTAACTAAACTGTTTATATATATCTCACAAATCAACAAATGAGTGAGCAGATAACAATGCAAACTTGCCAAACTTGCAGCAAGTTTAAATCAAACTTGCTAGTTTCACTGTGACAAACTTGCATGAAGTTGGTATTTCAAAGGATTTGGATGACGACGAGCACAGGTTGGTGGTCGGCCGACCTCCTAGATACAGCAGGAGGTGCTCGACTACCAGCTGTTGTCGTACCACCAACCTGTGCCTTGTACCTGTGCAACCTTTGAAAAAGCAAACTTCATGCAAGTTTGATGCAAGTTTGTCACAGTGAAACTAGCAAGTTTGATTTAAACTTGCTCCAAGTTTGTTGCTATCTGAGGTGTAATTTCTAAATATTAAATTCAACTCATAACAAAATAACTTGTAAATACACAATTACTTACTTGTAAATCTTATGTTACAAAATTTAAAATTTAAACTGGGTATAGAAATAGGTATTTGGCTTTAATCACAATCATCTTCCAACAGTAAAAACTTACTATTTACAATATTACTGGTAGACTAATTTCTTAATTTTTCGATACATAGTGGTATATTTATGTCACCACAAAGTAATTGCCTTATAATATCTTCGATTCTTTTCTGCAATCTTATTGTCTCAGGCTTTTTAATCGAAATATACTGACATTTATTATAAAGTGTTAAATAATAATTGGAATCTTTACGTATAGTATCTAAAAACATCACAATGTTTGGTTTGGGTCTTACTAATTCATTGAAACGCGAGTTCTAAGCCTCAATGGCGTTATTTGTTTTATGACGTACATAAAAAAATACCATTTGTTAGAGAAATAAGCATTCTCACTTAGCCAAGTATTAACAAAATAATCATTGAATTGAGTTATTCTATTTTCAGACTCGTTTTCTGATTCAATATATAGCCAACCATCTGACCTACATTCTTGTGGGAAATATGCTAGAGCCATGCAACGTTTAATGTGCATTTTATCTATTAAAGATTTATCCATGCCAAATTTCTTAGCATTTCTCCATACAGATTTTTTGAAATGAAATATACAACCTTAAATGCGAGCTTCAGGATATGTATTTTCAATAGCAGTCATCGCACTTTTTTTCAAAATCTGTGGTAAATATTAGGTGGAGAAAATTGAGGAACTTGACTCTTAAGATTAAAAAAAAATCGTATGTTTTTTTGCTTTTTTGTCGGGCAATAAAGCGTATATGGCTGGTAAAATATTTGTGCGCTCATGAGTACTTCCTACGTCTACGTGTAAGGTATATACTTGCAAAAATGGTGGAACGCAGCTCTTGAACGTTCCATCGCAGAAAACGCTTTCTGCTTCTTCGATAAATTTCATAACATTCTTATTTGCAAAAAGTATAATTCTTGTTTTCTTGTATCTTTAATCAGCATAAATTAAATCTTCATAGCGTGGAGGAATAATAAAATCTAAAACATTTGTGAACCTTATTTTTTTAACCTGCAATGATTTATTTCTATAGCTATAAAGTCTTTTTTTTTAATATTTTTAAACACCGGAATTTTTTGTATGAGATCATATCCAGCATCTTTCAAGTTTGAAACCATATCACAATAAATTTGAGTTAGAGCTGTGGTCTCCTTCTCGACCCGTTCAATACATTTGTCTATATGACACTTTGTCTCGATTTCAATGAAGCTTGAATGACAGGAGTGAGGTTCTTCTTTTATTAACAGAAGATCCTTACTCAAATATAAAACTGCTTTACAAATTTGTCTCTTGACGCATCTCCATACTGTAGCACCATTTTTATTATTGCGATGCTGATGATATCTATATCCATGCCTCATTAGAAGTTTTTGTCCTCTTTCTGACTTAATAAAACGTATGCCAGCCATTTCGCCTTTGCTTGTTGATGGTTCTGCCGCCATATTTGAGTGACTATTATTTATAAGCTTCAATATTGTCTGAAAATAAGTAAAATATTGATTTAGATAAAACTAAAATCAAGCAAGTCTACAGAAAATGCCCTAAGTGTATAAAAATATTCATAATAAAGGATAAAAGAAAAAAATATGATTTACTATTTAGGCAAGGCGAAAAGCAAACATGAGTCGTAAAACCTGTATGACTGCTGACTTATATATGTTTATTTATGTACAAAAGCACTATTCCTCAGGACTATTACCCTGAAGAAACACTAAAAGTTAAACAATTTATGTTTAACCCCTTTATTAAGCTGCATAGCATAGATCATAGCGTTTCATGTAACAGATATTGTAGTGACGCTTTCACCAGGCGGCGCCATATGCACTTGAAATGCCCTGGTTTGAATTTATCGTTACTGAAGTTTATATGGCTTAGATAGTTTATATTAACATTCTTACTATATGCGATCTTTAAAAATATATTTTTGATAAAAACAACAGCGACCAATTAACAATAATAGCAGTAAGAAAGACTTTTCGCACTTGGGCTGGATGCGTAAGCAGAATAAAGGGGTTAATAAAAATAATTATATCACAATAAATACTAAATAATTTTATTACTTACATGTTTAGCGCCTACACATCACTTTGTCTTTTTTCCAGCAAATAACACTGACACATTCACATTATTTTGAATAATGATTATCGATTTGACAAGCGTAGCGTCCGTAGTGCTCCCAAGTGTTACAATACAAAACTAAACCGAATCAAGACGAGACTCAAGACCAACGCAATGAGCTTGATACCGAATAGAGCTTTCTCTTTCATACCCTACCTCTCTCTCTCTCTGTTTTTTCAACAAACGTTAACATACAATAAGAGGGAGACAGCAATATTTATATTGTACAAAAAAATGAAAGAGAAAGCTCTATACGGTATCACGCTTCTAATATACATATTATCTCGACGTTTTAAGTGGTGGTTACTTATTGGATGAAGAGCTTTCCTAGTTTCAAGTAAAATAACTATTATCTAAAGATAAACTTCTATTTATTTTCCGACACGGGTGAGCACGACTGTACTTTTTAACTTTTATTCCCCAAAATAAAATACGGGCCAATAGCCTACTACAAATTTCTAGAGGTGGCAATTGACCCGCAATTAAATTTACTTCAGGCAAATCGCCTACAGAAAAAAATATAATATAAAAAAGTGGCGATTCGCCACATTCGGGTCAGTTCCATTTGGGACAGTCGCCCAATAACTCGGTACTAAGTGTCACTTCTCCATTTCATCCCCTGGGTGTCGTGAGTGGTGTCTAACGAAAATATACGAAGGCAATGGTATCTTTGGGAAGAGACGAAAAACTTGTTATCAAACACTATACCAACTCTTCTTGGCTCGCATAGTATTCCAAATCATGCTTTTGACTCACAGCGCTATTGTGATATGAATTAGTAGTGATGTATGTCCAGTGCAGACTGCGAAAAGGTATAGAAATTTGAGGGTGGCAAATGAGTTAAAAGAGGAAGAATAGAACTACTATAAGTTTTTTTTAATGATGGCGAGTAAGTTAACCGTGTAGTCTAATGGACTAAATATTCCATTAAAAGGTACATTTGAGGTGGCATTTGTTAGAGGACGCATTTGGGTTGCATTTGTCAGAGGACACATTTTTTTGAAGTCAATACTAGGTTAGAGTATAGTTAAATACAAGTTTGTGACCCAAACTTTCTCTTGCGGCCACCATCATAAAAAAGTGGTACAAATGGTTTTATGGTATATCTCATCTGTATCTATCAAAAATAAACCGAACTTTGTTTTGTGTAAGACAATGACCAGACTTCAAGAAAAAATAATGCCAATATTTGTCTATCAACAATTACTGACTGGTTTACCATCGAGAAAAGTGTTAGACAGGGATGTGTAGCGTCGCCGTGGCTGTTTAACCTCTTCATGGACAGTTGTTTGCAAGATTTAAAACATAGTGACTGCGGATTAAAGATGAATGGGTTACTCGTCAAATGCCTCCTTTATGCTGATGATCAGGTAATACTTGCATCTCCAGCGGAGGAGTTGCAGGAGATGGTAACAATCATGCATGGTGCGTTAGAGAGGAAAGGAATGAAAGTGAACGTAAGTAAAACGAAAGTTATGGTTTTTGAAAACGAGGAATGCGTTAATGCTTGTAATGTTATAATCGATGGACAGCGAGTGGAACAAGTGAATGAGTTTGTTTACTTAGGTACGTTGTTTACAAGAGATGTTAAGAATGAAGAAGATATTGAAAGAAGAGTTAATGCAGGTAATAGTGTGAATGGAGCTCTGAAGGCGTTTATGAACAGTCAAAACGTGTCCAAAAAGGCGCGTTTGGCTGTGCATAGAGGGGTGTTAGTGCCTACCCTTATGTATGGTAGTGAAAGTTAGGTATGGCAGAAGAGACTTGAAAGTAGAATAAATGCTGTAGAAATGAAAGCACTGAGAAGTATGTGTGGTGTGTCATTGACCGACAGAGTAAAGAATTGTGTGAAGTATTGAGTGGTGTGGGGTAAAAGAAGATGTAGTGACAAGCATCGAGAAAGGCATGTTAAGATGGTTTGGACACATGGAGAGGATGGATGACGAAAGACTGACAAAGAAGATATATAAGGCAAGTGTGAATGGGACAGGACGAAGGGGAAGACTTAGGCGGACGTTCTCTGACCAGATTGGAGACATCCTAAAAAAAGGACAGGTCAGAAGTACCCTAAACAGAAGAGCATGCATGAGAAACTTGATGGGAGTGAATGAAGCAAGAGAGGTATGTCAGGATCGTTGCAAATGGCGTTCCGTAGTCTCTGCCTACCCCTCCGGTAAACAGGCGTGAGTCTATGTATGTATGTATGTATGTATGTTTAACACTCCATTACTGATCAAAACACCAAACAGTAAGTCACTTTTGTAAGAGTCTATTAAGATTGGCACCCTAATAACCAATGTACCCTTTCATTCCAAATTTCATTCAATAATTGAGTGAATGACGAAGCTCAAATTGTCCATTTGAACGGTGAATTTTTAATTTCGGCAGCCCTCAATAAAGGGAGGGTAAAGGGATAGAATTAATTAACGCTGGAGAACAAATATTTATAAATACTAATCTCGGTGTTTAGCTGTTGAGGCTGTGTTGGGAGGAAATCTTAAGTTGATTATTTACGAGTATTAAAAGTTTACAAGGCTTAGTTAGCACGATGAAAGCTAGCCTATGTTACCGTGATAAAAGTTAGTTTACGAGTTAACTATATAAGCTATATCGCTGCGAAGTATCATCACAATACGATCAGTAGTTTTGGCGAAAAAGGCTGAGAAGACGTCGCTCCCCTACGTGAGCCTCCAAAACTTACCATTTAGGAAGAAGAATTTTATGAAATGCTTGGTGATAAATACTTTGAGGGATGGATTGGCTTGACCTCTCTGCGAAGGGCATAATAAATAACATTTCTTTTATTGTAATGGGCTGCCGCCGCCCACGAATCACAAGTGTGTTGCGGCCCTTGTGTTGGGAAAATGACCGACATTGTCTGACAATACCAGGACCTACAGTTTACGTGTCGTCGAAGCACGGCAGTGCTCTGATGTAGATGCTACAAGTGGTCACCCATCCAACTGGCGACCTTTGCCGTCCTATAAAGGTCAGATTAGAGAAGTATCAGATGGAACGCGCGGCACAGTTGCGTGCGGCCACTAAAGCAAATACAAATTCAAAAGCGAATACAAACTCATCTCAGTGCGCTACGAAGCATCGTACAGTTCACGCGCCACGATCACTTCAACTTTTAAATTCTCAAAATGCCGTCTTGTGTTCTTAAACACTGTAAAAGTTGTTCCCAAAAACAAAAACAGGAAAATGGAATATCTTTGCACAGGTAACTAGTGATAATTTGACTGTTTCCTAATTTAATTTCGATAAAATTCGTATTTGTGCAAGAAATATGTAAGTGTTGCCAGTTTTTGTCGACGCCGTTCTGCCTGAATTAGAGAAAATGCACTTGTCAATTGATTAGATATGTAATAGTGATTGTCATGTTAATGAAAAATACATTAACGTATTATAAAAGTATATTGTAGATATATCTTCTTTCTTATAAATATAGTAATAGAATTTACATTAGTATATACCTTACATATATTGTTTTGAGTTCGATCCCCAAACGATCCAAATATTCGTGTACACCCTGCTACTCGTCAAGCTTATACACTTTGACCTTTGTACAGTTCTTATGGCGTAGGGAATAAGTATCAAAATCGTACAGCAACTGTTTAGCTTGACTTAGCGCCGTGTGTACATACATACTTATGGCGTAGGGAATAAGTATCAAAATCGTACAGCAACTGTTTAGCTTGACTTGGCGCCGTGTGTACATACATACTTATGGCGTGGGGAATAAGTATCAAAATCGTACAGCAACACATGTGTACATTTTTAGCTAAATAATATTATAGGAATTATAGGAAGCAAGCCCATTGCAATTAACCAAACATTTCCAGATACCATACTGAGAATTTCTAAACAAAAAATAAACAACATATTCGCTGATCTAAGATCTGAACCTCATGATTGGTATTCGTAAATATATGTAGTTAGTATTATATATTTCTCCTGGATCGAAGCTATGAATCACAAAACATATTCTATTCATTTCTCAATTTACGAATTAGTTAAAACTTAACTCGGTACTTACCTACATTTAAGAAATGTATTTATAAAAGCATTAATTAAATCCATGGTAAATTCTTCAAAACCGCAAATGAATATAAGAATATTACATAACTATATGCAAAATAGTGGGAGATTATTCATAATCTGGCAACTTTACACACACATAGTCGCGCGTGTCCGTACAGTGCCAGTCGCCAAATGTCACGCACACATAGCTGTCAACGTGCCACGCTTAGTTGGACGAATGCGTTCCATCTGATACTTCTCTAATCTGAGGTGACAAGTAAATCGTCCTATAAATAGATTTTATTACTCAATAAAACCTATAAATAGAACGGCCAAGCTAAGGCGTTGACCGGGCAAATATAATAGTTTTCTTTTAATAGACTCACGCCTATATCCCCAAAGGGGTAAGCAGGGGTGTTGTAACATTACACCCACATTTCGCCATGAATTTTTAGGTCCCATATAATAGGAGGCGAGCCTATTTATACCATTACCGGGCATATCACTAGACTCCGTGCTGCAACTGCAAATATAAATACAGCTATATAAGCTTATACAAGCAAAGTCAGGCTTATCTAATCCAATACCAAACGTAAGAAAAGGTGAACATTAGGAAGTGATTAAATATTAACCAATAACGATCATTATTGCTGCCATCAACGAGATATAATACCCAACACATAAGCCTACTGCGGGCAATAATAAAAGATTAACTCACATAGTTATTATGAGAGCCCTCTCAGATAGTTTACGGCTCTGTTACAGTTAGGGCAGGGTCTAACGAGCATCACTTTTCGAAATATTACTCATGTATTCTGGGTGTTCATTTACGTTGAACTGAAAAACGGTTGAAATTCCCTGTGTGACGATAGAATAATGTTTATTAAGTTGCCAATATTAGAGGCACAGATTACATGAATTATCCAGATGGAGTCATCTGTCAAATTTGTTCGACGCGGAGTGTAGCCGGTCAAATGTCATTGGGTATGCAGACGTCACTTCCTCACTCTCGCCAGTGTTGCCACCTCAAGAACAGTTCACCTGCTTTGCGGGAAAATTATGAAACGTAAAGCGTGTTACCCTATTAAGCTATTGTTTATTTTTAACATTGTTTTGACGAGTATGTGTTATTGGTGGTTACATCATATCTGATTTAAATATTCTTTTAGATTGAGCTTTGGATTCTAGCGACTAATAAAAAATCTAATGTTTTTCATAAAGTTTTTGATATTGCATAATATTGTTGTAGGGAATCGTTAAGCACCTACACTGATTATGTAGTAGTAGTTGTTATTGTTGGTTGTTGGAGTACACACAAACACTGCACCGTAATAGTTGTAAAATAGTTTATTGTTAAGAGTACGTAAAAATATATTGTATAAAGGTATAAACATAGAATATTGGCGCGTCGTTCACTTGTTAGCTATAAATGTGTACTGATAGCTAAAATTTAAAATACTTAATTAGTTTGAAGTAAACGCGCAGCACATATTTGCTGACGCGGTGACTCAATAATATATACGGCAGTGAGACCGTACATGCTGGCCACCCCAAAAGGTGAAAGTTAAAGATAAAAATAAGTGAATGAAACGCCATTACAATTGACTTAAACTTAAAATACAAATACAATATTATCCGCATCCGTACGTAGACGCCGAGAGTGCTCCGGTTGCTGCGCCGGTACCTGGCTCGCCATTCCTTGAACTGCTTCCTTTGGAGAGTAAGATTCCACTCGTTGAATGGTTTGAAGTTCAATTTCTTCCTGTCTAGTCTTTGACATGTGTTGCTTTCTCCTTGGTGTATAGCGGCGGTTCTTGACGATCAGTACAATAATCGCTATGATGGTGGCTCCCAGTAGAGTGTAGCAGATCGTGTACTGATGTATGTCATGAGAGGTTATCGTGTTAGGGAGAACCTCATGCTGCCTTTGGTTAGCTAATCGCTCATCTATGTTGATCAATTGCTGAGTAAGGTTTTTGTGTTCAGTGGTCAAAGAGAAGTTATGATGAGCTATAGCAACTATGCTGTTTACAGTCGAATTAAACGGTGGCATCTTTTCGACCTTATATCCTTGTAACTCCATGGACGAACGAAAGTGGTTGTGGGAATATATTGTAAACTCCTTTGACTGTAAAATGCATCCTTCCGTTAGCGTTACGATTCCAGATGTAAGCAGGAAATGCGTCGTAACATCGCTTTCACATATTGTGCGGAATGTGCAAGTTGCACAACACACCGCCAGCCAGGTATTAGGCGCATGAAGTTTAATTCACTGGTCCTTGCATGAAGCTTTCGTGACGTCACAAAGTAATCTCAAACTGTGGCTCAACAGTTTTGCTTCACAGGGGGCGTAATCATCGTTCAAATTGAACACAGGTTGATTCTTGTAGCATATGTAGTTGTGCGATTTCAGTTGTTTGCAGATCTTTATGTCTTCATCATTGAAAGAGATGTATGTGCTTTTCTTAAAATTTACGGCGACGTACGTCGAACTTAGCTGCACGGTAGTGGTGCCCGATTCTGTTCTCATGGGAAGTGGGATTGCTTGATAGAGCATGAAATCTTCATCAGAACTTAGCGGAATGTGCACCTCAAACAGGAAGTAATTCGCAGTTATCCGAGCTCTCACATATAGAAGACTATATCTCTTTCATGTTGTTGCTGATGTTCTCAACGGGCAATGTCAATAATTTTGGCAAGTTTCCGGCAATTATGTTGAGTTGTTTGATCAAATCCGCCGGTGTAAGTAGATGCACGTGCACATGACCCTTGTAGATGTCAGTGAAGCTGTCGAATAGCATTTCTTGCATTTTCTTGAGATTTTCCATAAGCAAGTATGATGATAGTGCCATCGAATTGAAATAGGACGTAGCCATTAGGATTTCTATTGCAGACTTGACCTCAGCCACTCTCCAGTCAGTTTCGTTTATGAAGTTATCAGTCACAGAAAACTGACGTTTGATGTTATCTTCATTTTTCCTTAAAATCTTGTTTTCTAGTTCCACAATAGAAGTTTGATTTTTTTATCAACTCGAGTAGGTAATGTTCATTGCCTTGTATTTCTTTAATGTCTTGTTGGTATTTATCTGCAAACTGTTGATCCAAAATACCAAACAAGCTGTTTGCAACGTTGCCAATCCCGTTTATCAGTCCACGGCGCTTTCTTGACAGATGTTTATGTGGTGTCAACAAAATATCATTGTAGTGAGAAAGCTGGTCCATTTCATGACGTAATTGTTCTAAGGTGTTCTTGCAGTATCTCGGGTCAGTCTTTTCACAAAGATCGTTTAATCCATCAAGATAGCCTGTAATTTTACCGAAGCTATTCCAGTAATCAGTTAAAATATAATATAATAACAATGTCCATTCATTATGAATTGTTTGCACTTTTCCCACGGTGTCATAATAAACAGGGCGCTCATGCTCGAGGCTTGTAATATGAACGCTAGGTGTCGTCTGCCCGTGCCGTATGTTCCGGTCGTTATGATACACATTGTTATTAATGTTATAAGCAATGTAGATAAACATTTCGATCCAGAATGTTTTACATTCTTCTTTGACTGTGATGGTTCCTTATCAGATCTATGGCTTGAACTTTCTTCTCTTTTTGGTAATTCATCGGTTTGTAGCGGGAGCGGCGACAGTTTTACGATAGGACGCTTTATGATGCCGTTTTGCGTTTTGATCGAGGTCACTCGCACGTAGCCGTCCTCACCGGGGTGTAGTTCTTGTACACGCCCCATGGCCCATCGTCCAGGAGGCAAATTGTTATCTTTGACCAACACTATGTCTCCTTCTCTAATGTTCCGTGTTGGTTTATTCCATTTGCTTCTGATTTGCAGTTGGCTCAAGTATTCGTTAGACCATCGCTTCCAAAATTGTTGTAGCATATGTTCCGTTAGTTGCCATCGTCGCCGAAGATCGATTTTGTTGACATCGCAGTAGTCAGCAAGTGGAAGTGATAGTACAGGGCCGCCGGTGAGGAAGTGTCCTGGAGTCAAGTAGTTGTAAAACTCGTCCGGATCTTCAGTTAGTGGACACAGCGGCCTTGAATTCATACAGGCCTCTATTTTTTATAGTAACGTAGAATACTCTTCGTACGTTAATTTCTGTTCACCCAGTACGCGTCGAAGGTGGTACTTCATGGATTTTACGGCTGCTTCCCACAAGCCGCCGGCGCTCGGCCACGCTGGAGCGTTGAAGTGCCATTGAATCTCCATTTTTCCAATTTCATCAAAGAAATCAGCTGGCATGATATGCTTGAAATCCAGAAATTCGCTGCGTAAGACTTTCGCTGCTCCGATGAAATTGGTGCCGCAATCTGAATACATATGTTTTGGTGTACCGCAGCGAGCGCACATTCTTTGAAAGGCAGCAAGAAAAGTTTCAGAGCTGAGGTAGGATACCAATTCGATATGTACAGCCTTTGTTGCCATACATACGAATATTGCGATGTAGCCCTTGGATGTTTTCACGCCACATCCCTTGTTCAATTTCACTTCTACATGGCCCGTAAAGTCCACTCCAGTGTGGGTAAACGGGCGCGACGGTGTAACTCTCTGGTGCGGTAGGTACCCATGAGTTGATGGTTTCCAGTGGGCTTGAAGCGATGACACCGTACACAGTGGCGCAGCATCGCTTTAACTGCTCTATTGCCACCGACGATCCAGTATCGTTGTCTGATGTATGCCAATGTTAATCGTGCGCCGCCATGAAGTGTTGCTATATGCGCTTGTTCAATAAGCAGCTGCGTAAATCGGCTTTTTCGAGGCACAATAGCAGGATGTTTCATATCGCTCGTTAACTTTGAGTAGTTCAGACGACCTCCAATTCTGATGATGCCCGTATTCGTTAAGAAAGGATGAAGTTTATAAATAGCGCTTTTGTTCGATACAATTTCTTGTTTCTGTAGTTGTTTATATTCATGTAAAAATTCTGTTTGTTGGACACATTTTATAATTTGCTCATTTGCTGCAGACAGTTCGAGTGTAGTTAGGTAGTTGGTGTTGAATTTCTTGTTGTGACGTGTGTTTTTGACGAATCGCATAATCCATGCGGTGACTCTTGTTACTCGTGTCAATGTACTGCATTTATTTAATAGCAAATTAATAAAATGTTCGTCTTTGTTTGTAGTTAGGGCTGCCTCTGTTTGTTGGGCCCGCTCTTTATCTGTTGAATATATCGATTTATCGACACGTTGAATTAAAATATATTGAAAAAAATATATAAAATTTTAAATATCGATACATCGATATATCGATATTTTTCAACAAGCCTGGTAGTCGTTTGGCTTCAGTTTGACAAGCGATTGCTCATTCTGGTATAAAAACCGGCGCGCACTGACGTCGCAGCTTGGCACGGCATGGTAAAGGATTTTACTGATCAAGTAATTTTTATTCTTATTTCAATGAGTTTAGAATTCATATTAAATTATTTCGATACAATTGTACAGCAGCACGCCGTGGCATGTCGCGGGACGTCGCGGCGCGTCGCGGCACGTCGCGGTGCGTCGCGGCACGTCGCGGCATACTTTGGGACGCCGTGGCATACTGCAGTGTGCCACGACGTAATCAGTAGGTAAATAAGTTCCTGAATTCACCGTTAGTAAATCTTGTTCTCATAAAATAATGTATCCAGATTTTTTTTCTCTTCGACATATGAGCTTGTATTTGTCGTTCTTCATCTTCAGCAAGAAGTGCTATTGATACTAAATTCCAGTCAATTGGACGCCTCGGTATGCCGCGGCATGACGCGACGTGCCGAAGCGTCCTTCGGGATACCGAAACATGCCGTGTCACGCCGCGCCGTTTCACGCCGTGCCATGCCGTGCCATCAGTTGGCGCCGGCCATAATTTACAATTCTGTGGTTACAATATACATCAATGATCATAACTGATTCAGAGTAAAAAATATTGGTCTGTAAGTTAAAATTTTGAAATGAAATGAAATTGTTTATCTAGTTGGGACTTGTTCGAATCGTTTTGCTAGTTGGGACGTGAACAATGATTTGATCAACAATAAATTACGCTACTAAGTACTAATACAATTAAACAAAATTCCCCAAATCGTAATATCATGACGAAAATAATAAGTAGGTATATGAAATAAAATAGGTAACATTTTATGATCCGTACTCATTATGGGGTAATCCTTCGAGGACACACTGACAACACTCACAAAATGTCGAAGCAATGTTATGATATTTTTGACAATAATCATGAAATATTTTATTAATCAATTATTGAATATGCTACTTACAAATAAAATGAGATCGAATCTTTTTTTTAATATGGTTATCTTTGGCAGAATTTTACATTTATAAATTATACACGATGGCTTAATAAAATTAAAAGTTTGTAAACGTAATGTGATGTTTTGAATGACGTAACGCCCGGTACGCTCATTTTGAGCGTAGTTGTTTGGCTTCACTTTGACAAGCGATCGCTCCTTCTGATATAATTTACAATTCTGTGATTATAGGTGTCTATTGATGGATCGGTTTACTCGAGACGTATATTTGACATATTTTGTATCGAGCTTATATCAGTGTGTTAGTGTCAGAATACTAATTGTCATTTTTTTTATAGACTCACGCCTGTATCCCACAAGGGATAAGCAGAGGTGTAATATTACACCCACATTTTGCCATGAATTTTTAGGTCCCACGTAATAGGGGGCGAGCCTATTGCCGTTACCGAGCACATCACCAGACTCCGTGCTGCTAATGAGAATTCGGAAAAACCCGGTAACACTTTTGCTGGACCCGGGAATCGAACCCAGGGCGTCCGATCAGCAGTCGCATACGCTATCCACTGGACCACGGAGGCAGTCCCTGCCCACTTTATTTCACGGGTGCCGTAAGAGGTGACTAAGGAAAATACTCGAAGTAAATGTTATGTTTGGGAAGTAACAGGCTACTTGGAATTAAATTTTTTACTAACCTGTCTGGCCTATGGGTGTGTAATAAACCTCTGCCTACCCCTTCGGAGATAAAGGCATGAAATATGTTATGTTGTCTGTTATATACGTCTGCCTACCCTTTCGGGGATTAAGGTGTGAAGTTATGTTATGTTGTCTGGCCAGAGTAGACCAACTCCTTATATCGGCTCAGAATACTGTTTAATTGTGACTCAAATTTTGAGTGGTCGATATCCACTAGTGAACTGCGAAAGGTTGTATGAAATGTATGTCATGCCAACCGAATACTATGACCAAAAGCTCAGTCGCTGAAGTATCAGTGTGGTAGGTTCAGCATGTGCGTAAATGCCGCGACTAATTTCTCACAGGCACTCACAGCTCAAAGAACTACGCTGGTTTGGATTCACCCTTATTGAGTAATAAAATCAAAGGTTACGACGGTGTATAACTATTACTGTAATCTCTCTGAAGCTTTGTAGTAAGTCACTAGTGATATGATACGTGATTACATGATTACATTATCGTTATGTTACTTTAAGATGTATAGATTCACGTATGGCATAAATAGTTATAGTACTCTCTAGTGTTTCACCGGTTGCATTCAAGACGCCTTGGAGCCCTGTGTCTGTTAAATAATCGAACCAGATATGACAGAATATCAGCTTATCCACAGAGCGACTGTCGTCTGATCTTCGCAACCTAAAGGGACTCCTTAAACGATATAGACTTAAATAACTATATCTAATATGGTTTCTACCTATTGCAATCTATACGTTGTGTATTAAAATTAATGTTTTGTTTTATTTTAATTGTGTATTGACTATGAAATTATTCGAATGTTGTAGTAATAAAATTTGATTTCTACACTTCTTGTCTTAACTTGTTATTTTCTTTTCAGTGTTTATTCAAAAGAAGTTCTTTCGTAGTGTTTTTCTTTAATTTTTTTTACTCTAAATACTTATGCTGTTTAAATCGTGTATGTTTCTAACCTTTTGCTTCATTGATCAGCTTAAATTCACGATTGATATAGGAAATAATATATAACTTTTCTATAATTATTATAAAATGAAGGCTCTTTTTCCTCCTGTCTTACCGTATGAGCGCTATCAACTCAAAAACCATTGAACCGATTTTTGTACAGTTTTCACCAGTAGAAAGTGAGATTCTTGAGATAGGTTTACGTGCATAATTCACGCGGGCGGAGCCGTGGGCGAAGTCTAGTAATTTATAATTTTGGTGGTTGTCAACTACCAAACTAACATAATCGTCAATACAATCTTCAGATTTTACTCAATACATAATAGCAGGCAATATGTATCAAATGAATAAATAGCAATGATCGACCGGACGAACGAACATAAATCACTGAACAAATGAACGAGTGATGAGAGAATGGTTAGCTAAGTGTACGAAATAAAGATATAAATCTGTTTCACCACTCGTGCTTGGTTTCCAAGTGGTTACACGCTATTTGGGGAGAGACACACCGACTAGTCCTTCAAATGTTTAAGGGCCATCGATCACGGTTCTGCTTTTTTATTATTATAAATATTACAGGCAGAGGCAATTATTTTTGGGTTAAGACTTTGCAAGGAGGTGTGTTTAATATTCAGTGCTTGGTTGTCGCTGTTGTTTAAGCTATCACTCCGCATTTTTCGTTGTTGGTAAGGAGAAAGTTCTGAGTTCCCTATGAGCCTAGATTTCATATCTAGTAATGGATAGTACAGTCACGAGCATAAATATATTACTATGGGCAGATTAGCAAAAATATCTGTCCCAAGAATGAGTTCAATAATATCTGTCTGCACGTACGCAGCAAAAATATCTGATATTATCAGGCAGCATAATGAAGTGGCATCAAAATTTGTGATGACAATGTCGAAGCATAAATATCTGACGTGACAGGTGGCAAAATGTTATGATGCCTTGTGGAGAGCAAATATATGTAACGTTTTATATTTCTGTAATTTGCATTGATTCCGCCCTAAAAGCATAAATATGTGACATCAACTAGATGGCAATAATATCTGACATACAACTTATAAACAATAAAATATTTGATATTATGTATAGCGCCGGTAAAATGGGCCAAAATGTTTTATTGTTATGTATTTTGCCGGGCAAGGAATATGAACAAAAACACGTTATAAATCTTTTTTATTTTTATTTGCCTAATCAACTTAATAAAATAATGATTTTAAGCGAGTATTTATGTCGCCGGAGAATAACAAGAACCGCAAATTCATAAATTTCCTAAGAAATGTATAAAATTTCGTAGGATTCTAAACGAGAGATAAATTGTATTATTTTACGCCGACCTTTTCGCAATTAATGGCTTAACTTACGAATGCATGCGTAAAATAATAAGTAAACAATTACCAAACGCCATGTGGGCTCTGATTGGTTAAATAAATCACGTGTTTTTTCCTTCCTCTCCACTGCCATTTTTCGCCACTTAAACGAATGAACTGGAACTATAGCGATGTTTATGAGCCTAAGTTAACGGAACCCTGCTTCGCAAGGCTCCTATTTTTCTGTTCAGGGTCACAAGAAAACCTAACATAACCTATTAAGTTGAATTGATGCCGACCTTCATTGTCTCCGACCGACCCATCAGAGAGCAGTATGTTATTTGCCGTATTTTAAAGAAGCCTAAATTAATGTGAAACATTTGTGATTGGTTGAACCGTTTAGAATCTTACAAATAAATATAAACTTTGAAACACTCGCGTTGCTTGTTTAAGAATACGGGCATTAACGCGAACATGCAGTAATGCATGTTCGTGTTAATTCCCGTATAGATATATATTACGAATAGATATCCGGTTGTTTATAAATTTACCACGAGACGTCGCAAATTGATAAATTTGCGAAATCATTTGCGTAAAATAATACAATTTATCGCCCGTTTAGAATTTCCTAGTAAATTTATAAACTTGCGGATCTTGTTATTTTCCGGTGAAATCTAATTATTAAACATAATGAATTAAAATCGAATACATCCACCATTTGCATCATTATGTCCTGTAGCCTCTCTTGCATTGTAGAACTATATTAGCACACACTTGCGAGCTTCGGAGTGACTCCCAAATGTCAAAGGTGTGACAACGTAGAAAATCATGGGTTCCAGCCAGAGTTGGATCCTATTGTTGAAACATTGAACTCCATAGATTCTCAATGGGATTCAAATCAAGGTTCTCTGAAGGGAAATTGATTAACGTTAAGGCCTCTCTTCGAATATTAACTTTTAAACCACTCACGAGTTATTCGAGATCAATGAATGGAATATTAGCATCGAATAGTATCCATTTATCTCTTGATAAATGGATACTGTTCGATAACTCATCGTCAATCCAATGAAATCCGATGAATAAGTAAGGTCTGGGAGCCTTATATATTACTATAAAACAATAGGGGATTGGACAGTATTAAAAATAAATTGCAAATTATCATTTATCAAAAAGATTGTCTCAAATCACCACTATAAATATTATTAAATTTTAATTTTGCTCTTACAGCAAATTTCATATAAATAAAACCATAAAATAGTACAGCAGTTGATAAAATACAAAACTAGCGTTTCGACGGGTGACAAAAAGTTACTGATTTGTTGTCGTCATAAGTTTATTCCTAAACTATTACTCGGCAGCCGTTGATAAAATAGATCTACCCACTACAATAATAAATAATTTAATTCGGTCGTGGTATTGCATATTTATGTCTAGACATAAATATAGGGTGCCACAAGACCCATCACCAAGCCGAAGTCTACTCGTTATGGACATCATGCCAAGTTATACAAAGCAAAAATAAAACCTGGGAAATTATATTATTTTTTTAAGGAGACACATTTTTTTATCCGCAATCAAAAGTGCGCGCGTGCAATTTTCGAAAACCCTATTTATCCATGGGTGCATTGGACATCTATAGAACAGGTTGGCGGGGAAATGCATCGATTTTGTACTGTAATTACAAATATTTCATTGTAACTTTGAGCCTCAATATCTCCTGAACCAGTAATTTCCCAGGTATGGTGCCGAAGAAAAAATGTTCGTAGTGATTGGTACAACATGGGATTTCAGTTTTTGTTAAGAGTCTTTTTACACCCTGTATAGTATAAAACGAAAGACTACCTATATTAGAACAATGTAAAATAACATTTGTTTTATTTTTAACTATTTCGTGTAAATTTT
Source organism: Euclidia mi (assembly GCA_944739405.2). Taxonomy (NCBI): domain Eukaryota; kingdom Metazoa; phylum Arthropoda; class Insecta; order Lepidoptera; family Erebidae; genus Euclidia; species Euclidia mi. The sequence continues at coordinate 4,163,946 of OX123206.2, forward strand.
AAATTAAATTGAAGGTAAAATAATGTCAGATATAATAATATCTGACATTGTTTTATCTTCAATTGTATGTCTATGTTATAAATTGTATGTCAGATATTATTGCCACCTAGTTGGTGTCACATATTTATGCTTTTAGGGCGGAATCAATGCAAACTACAGAAATATAAAACGTTACATATATTTGCTCTCCACAAGGCATCATAACATTTTGCCACCTGTTACATCAGATATTTATGCTTCGACATTGTCATCACATAATTTTGATGCCACTTCATTATGCTGCCTGATAATATCAGATATTTTTGCTGCGTACTTGCAGACAGATATCATTGAACTCATTCTTGGGACAGATATTTTTGCTAATCTGCCCATAGTAATATATGTGTAATAAGTATTTTGTTAAAATGAAACAAACAGCTCATATGTGTTGCTCTGTAAAATAGGAAACAACATTTAAAGCTATTTGCTTATAACGTTTTATGTACAACAAAGTTATTATAATAAAATATTTGTTTTAAAGATCCTCCATTAATATAATCCAACAAATCCAGAGTGCACAGCAATTATGTAGACCAACCATAATGAATAGCGCTGTCACTACAGCCAAAAAGGTTAGCGTTAGGGAATTATATTAAATAAATTGAATGAAGAGTGAGCTTCATTTACATCTCCATCCCCCCCTCTTTTTAGAGAATCAAATCAAAAAAGAATCAAAAATCTTCGGAGACTGGAATAAGCTTAGTAATGTGAAACAAGTTTGATTCAAGTTTTTTGTATCCTGTATTAATCCTATAAATCGAGCTAGATATTTTTTCTACGATTTTATAAGGACCATTTTTTAATTCATCAAGTTTTTTCCTATTTAGCTGATTCCCATTTTCCACATAAACTGAATCTCCTACTTTAAATTGAATAAATTTTCTGTTTTTGTCAAATTGTTTTTTATTATAATTGTGTGATTTTAAAGTTCGTTCCAAGGCTATTCTCCTATCTTCTAATAAATCATTTTGTGTTAAATATTTTTTTAACTCGTCAGGTATGATATTATTTATTTTTCCTTCCATTAAATAAGTAGGAGAAAATCCTGTGACTGAATGTTCAGTTTCATTATATCTATTGGTACATTCATGAGCAATAGTTGTCCATGCTAGTTTATTATTATTTTCATTAATTTTAATGTCTGATTTAATCGTTCGTTTAAGCCATTTGAAAATGGTGCATTAACCGCGGTGAATATAATAGGTATGTTCTCTGTTTTTAAAAAACTTTTGAATTCCTTTGAATTTATGCCCGGGTACTGATCAGATAGAATCATTCCAATGTTATTTTCTGGAATAACTTTTTTTATAAGTTTTATGAAATCATTTGCATTTTGGGTTTTTGATGTTAAAATATAAGCATACCTGGTGAAATGGTCTACCAATAAATGCAGATATGTTTTTGTTGAACGAGAGCCACCAAATCCACCAATGGTGTCTATAGAGACTATTTCGAAAGGGTAAGTAGCCGGACCCAGATGAGACATCAAACCGTATTTCAATTTTGTTCTAGATTTATTTTTTATGCATATTTGACAAGTATCACAGATTATTTTTACATTATGTAATAAATTGTTTGCTGTAAAGAATGGTTTGATTTTATTTTCTGTTTGTTTTATTCCTATATGGCAATATCTATAGTGAATATTTTTTATTAATTCTATACTAAACTCCTCAATAAGTACGATTTTTTCCTTTTTTCCTACTTTTTTGAAATATATATTATCTTTAAGTAATAGTTTATTTTTATTCAGTTTTATGTCTTTATTTTTTTCTTGATCATTTACGATGTCTTCCAATTTAATAAAATTTACTATTTTTAATATCTCTTCTTGACCTACATGTGATTCTAATACCGGATTTCTACTTAAACTGTCTGCCTCTAAATTGTCTTTTCCTGGTGAATATATAACCTTAAAATTAAATTGTGATAAGTAATATGTGAGGTCACCTAGTTCCTCGTCTGTTCTTGCTTTAATATTTAGTTTTTCTAGTGGTTTATGATCTGAAAACACTTTAAATTCTTTTCCTATGAGCCAATGTTGCCAATATTTTACCGCCTCTTTTATTGCTAAACATTCCAAATAAATAGCCTTTTTTCGTTTTTGACTCTCATTTAATTTTCTTGAAAAATATGCACATGGCTTTTCTTCTCCATTTTCTTGTGGTTGTTTCAAAATGGCACCTATACCTATAGACTTTTTTACACCATTAATCGTTTTTAAATTTGCTTGACTATTGTTATCGTTGCTTGGGTCTTTTTTTAAGGATAATAGTCTAGAATTAATTAAACTAACATTTGATCCTGAATCATAAACCCCCAATGTTTCCATTGAATCATTTATTATTAACTTAATTTTGATTAATGGTGGAATTATTAGTTTTTTGGATCTATTTCATTTAAACTCATTTCTAATTCAGAGTTATTAACACTTCTAATTTGCTCCTTCTTAAAGTGTGCGCTATCCTTATTTTTGAACCAACATGCGGATTCTGGATGATACCGGGTTCCTTTCTTTTCTTTTTCACAAATTCTGCATGGCTTGTATTTTAGGTTATTTTCTTTAATCCTACTTTCCGAATCTATTCCCCTTTTTTCAATATTCTTATTATTCATTAAATGTTCTAAGCCCCGAATACTACTAAACAAATCCTCAGTCTCTTTTAATTTATTTCTATCAATTTCATCTGCTATAAAATTGGGTAGCCCAGTTACAATTAAATCAATTATAGTAGGTTTATCCATTAATCGGTTTATTTCTAATAAGAGCCTCTCTTTCTTTAGAGCATATTCCAGTAATGAGCCCTGCCTGTATTTAAATAAAATTGCATACCTTATTGGTGTCCAGCCCTTGTTCACATAGGTTTCACAAAAGTTTTATTTCCACATACACCATTCAGAATTGATTGTATATTTTATAAGCATTGAATTGTACCAATCCTGACAAGAGTAATCTAAAAATAACCGAAATATCTGAATCTTTTGGATATCTTCTTCTACACCTAAACGCGTACATTCCGATTCAAAGATACTCATCCATTGTGATACACTTGATGTTTTCTTTGTGAAATTTTCTATGACAAACTTCTCAGACAATTTCTTCAAATTAGACTGGTTAGATTCCTTTTTCATGTCAGCAAAATTTTCCAGAATTCTCGTAAGAGCCTGTGACGTGTCATCATTAAACGTTTGTTGCTGTACTTTAGGTGTAATCTCCTCCAGTAGATATTCTTTGAACTGCATATTCCCGTCTTCATCCATATAAGTTTTACGCAATTCTGGTGTTAGTGATATCCATACTTGTCTTTTTTCATGTCTTCTTTGTAATGTAGCTTTTACTTTTTGAAAAGCTTGAGTTTTTATTAATGCATCATGCAGTTTCACTGGTTGTAATCGTTCCGGAAAGCAGAAAACATTTTTATCGGCATCCATAAGTGATGTTACGCAAACCACGTTCGTCTTCGGGTCTTCACTTTGTTTAACAATAAATTCGAATTTCAGTTTTTCCATCTTTAATAGCGTTAATAATGTTGTTTTGTAATAAGTATTTTGTTAAAATGAAACAAACAGCTCATATGTGTTGCTCTGTAAAATAGGAAACAACATTTAAAGCTATTTGCTTATAACGTTTTATGTACAACAAAGTTATTATAATAAAATATTTGTTTTAAAGATCCTCCATTAATATAATCCAACAAATCCAGAGTGCACAGCAATTATGTAGACCAACCATAATGAATAGCGCTGTCACTACAGCCAAAAAGGTTAGCGTTAGGGAATTATATTAAATAAATTGAATGAAGAGTGAGCTTCATTTACATATGTATGCTCGTGACTGTACAAGAGGATGCGGAGAGAAACGCGCGCATTTTTTTTTTAATTTATCTCGTGGCAATTAGGTATTCTCGTATTAGTGCACCCCTACGGACCCAAAGAACAAACATGCCAAATTTCGGTATTTTCTGTGTCCGGGTGTAATTCACCTATACCTAATATATGAATGTATTAAGGATTATATAAATAGGTATGTTTATAAAGTTCCCTGGTTACCATAGTACGGGCTCTGCTTAGTTTGAGGCCAGATGACCGTCTGTTAACTAACCCAGGAGTTATCGCTATACATATATTATTTTATACTGCCTGGCTGCCTCGTTGGTCTCGCGGCATAAATGTGCGCGTGGGATTGGGAGGTCTCGGGTTCGATTCCCGGGTCGGGTAAAGTGTTATTGGGTTTTTCCGTTAGGAAATTCTCAGTAGCAGCTCGGAGTCTGGTAATGTGCCCGGTACGGCAATAGGCTCGCCCCCTATTACGTGGGACCTAAAACTTCATGGCGAAATGTGGGTGTTATATCACACCTCTGCCTACCCCTTTGGGGATACAGGCGTGAGACTATAAATAAAAATAAATAAAATAAATTATTTTATAAAATGCTTGCGTTACTGACTGACTGACAGACCAGACACTGCTAAAACTATTTGGTGCAAGAAGTTGAAATTTGGAATTTTTTTATAGACTCACGCCTATTTCCTCGAAGGGGTAGGCAGAGGTGTAATATTAAACCCACATTTCGCCATGAATTTTTAGGTCCCACGTCCGCCCCCCCGTAGGATCTCCACCTTGTCGTGGTGGGGGGGCTCAGTAACCGTGGATTGGTCACCCGCGGTGAAGCTAAGAGGGATCCAGGAGGGGACGCTCCGCGTGGGCTTGGAGGGGCCTGCGCAGGATGCGTCCAACGGTGCGGGTGCGGGGGACAGTTCTGTCTGTCCCTCGCAGTCGGGTGCGGTCGCGGGAGGAGAGGCGTGTCGGTGTTGCGTTGCCGCGCGCCCTATCTCCCGCGACCAAATGGGGGCGCACCATTCGATGCGTCGCGGTGGGGCCGCAGAGGAAGAGGAGATGCAGTGTTGCGTTGCCGTCCTCCCTATCCTCTACGGCCGCTGGGTGTTTTGGCGTCGGAGCCCAACATCTTAATCCGGCGCCAAGGGGGTTTTGTTCGGGGCCCGCCTAACCATCTGGTGGGCCAATGCCCGTCGGAGGATGGCGACGAATGCTTCGGCGATGCCCTACCCTCCAACACACGGGTACATGAGAAAGTCGAGGTGGTGTTTAGTGGAAACACCACATACTCCGGCTCTCACTTTCCCCAAGAGTCGGAGATCCGAAGGGATTTTCCACCACGTAAAACAAAAAAAAAAAGGTCCCACGTCCCACGGGGGCGAGCCTTTTGCCGTTACCAGGCACATCACCAGACTCCGTGCTGCTACTGAGAATTCGGAAAAACCCAGTAACACTTATGCCCGACCCGGGAATCGCACCCGGGATCTCCGATCAGCAGTCGCATACGCTATCCACTGGACCACGGAGGCAGTCAAAATTTGGAATAATTTGGAATATATGTTCCTTTGGGATTGTATGGTTGTGCTAAGAAGGTATTTCCCACGGGTTTGAGAAGATACAGACGAATAAAAAAATGTGCGTGCGTAGTAGCGGACATCTTTTAGGCATTTATAAAATAACTAATCCTGAATGACATATCATCGCAGAGCCTAAACTACTGAAGTTAGAAACTTGAACTTTGGACACTAAAAAAACACCCGGGAAGACATTCTGAATATTTAACAAAGAGAGAGTTAAAAATGTAAGCATCAAAAATAAAGTTTATAACGAGTGAAGCCGCAGCAACAAGCTTGTTTCGTAATTAAACTAAAGTAATCTGGATACTAGATCATTCGGTTTATATTTCTCAGTAAAATCGATATATCGAGACAAAATCATTGATATATGTATATGTACTTGAAGGATAAAATCCGTAAGCGGTAGTTCAAAGTCAAAATCATTCATTTATTTAGGCCACAAAGTGACGCTTACGAACGTCAGAAATTTAAGTTGATTACTAGATGATATGAACAGCACTGTAAGAGAAGAAAAACTTGATACAAACCCTATACCAATCCGTTTGGCCAGCGTGGTATAGTAGGCCAATTCCTCCTTTCAAAGGAGAGGCCTATTCTAGTAGTGGACTGTAAAAGGCTGATGATGATGATGATGACTAGATGATTCTACATTTACTGCCACGTTCGCAATGCAATAGGTAGAACCACGAGAAAGAACGGACAATAAACTTCATGGCCACTCTTTTTACAAGTTTAATTTGAATGTGCAACATTTTCGTAAATCCAAGAAAATAGTTTCAAAGTAACAGATTCATATTATAAATAAATTAAAATATAATTTCCTGCCGTAAACATTTATCATTTCTCATAACTCGTATCATATTCATAATTTGAATGAATCCATACAAAAGGCAGCGAATGATAAAGGAACGATATTAATGATTGATTGAATAATGATCGATGTTGGCAGATTGGGTAAATGATAACAAAAGACGAATGTATGAATGAACGATTCACTGAAGCCGTGAACAATTGAGTGTGAATTATGAAAAACACATCAATAATAAAACGGAAATGTTTTTGGTATGGTTTATGACTTTTTTACATGATTGAACCTAAAATAAGGTTCTGATTTTTCGATGTTTTATTAAGTAACGTTTATTTCTTTCGAATGATTTCCTTTTGTAAACGATTCAATTGAATTTGGTTAAATAACTTAGTGTCATACGATTATCCTCAGCTCACTTGATTATTGGGTTTTTCAGTTGGGAAGTTAATTAGGGTTCCGTACCTAAAAGGTAAAAACAGGACCTTATTACTAAGCCCCTCTGTCTGTCTGTCTGTCACCAGGCTGTATCTATCTCTGTATCTCTATTAATGATAGCTAGAAAGCTGAAATTTTCACAGATTATGTATTTTCGTTGTCGGTATGACAACAAATACTAAAAATAAAAAAATGAACATATTAATCATAATACAATATACGTGTTTTGTTTTTTCGTATTTTATTCCTCAATATTACTAACGGTAACAGGTAGACGCTTGACATTTTCACAGAATATTTAATTGTATATTAACTTTCAAAATTATATTATAAATATATTAAAATTATATAATAAACTAGCTGACCCGACGAACTCCGTATCGCCTTTTTAAGGTCTTTGTTCTCATTCCTTTTTTTCCATCCATCTATCCATCCATCCATCAGGGCTTAAGAAATTGACCATAAAAAAATTATTTCGGAGGAGTATTGTATCACTAACACTGTGAAATTGCTGAATTGTTTCACTAACGCAGCTGTAAAACGATTTATTAACTCCAGTATGCGACTGGCGCGCATGACTGATCTAGTGATATGATTAACTTACTAAGATGGCTATTAAAAATAGGGTTTGGTGTTAGAAGGGTGAAAATTAAGAGTTGTTTGTATTTTCAATGCCATATCATAAAGAAAGAGACTGCCTCCGTGGTCCAGTGGATAGCGTATGCGACTGCAGATCGGAGGTCCCGGGTTCGATTCCCGGGTCGGGCAAGAGTGTTACTGGGTTTTTCCGAATTCTCAGTAACAGCTCGAAGTCTGGTGATGTGCCCGGTAACGGCAATAGCCTCACCTCATATTACGTGGGACCTAAAAATTCATGGCGAAATGTGGGTGTCATATAACACTTCTACCTACCGTTTCGGGAATATACAGGCGTGAGTCAATAAAAAAAAGTAAAAGTAAAGTAAAGTTGACACACTAAAACGATGCCAAATGATATTTGGACCAAGTATATTGTGATGTTAAAGATATTCATTTTACTAAAAATGTCCCGTCCGCCATCTTGGATCCCCAAATAAATGCCATTTTCGTGACCAGAATCCATGAAAACCCCGAAAATGACACCCATATTCATTTTATTAAAAATGTCCCGTCTGCCATCTTGGATTCCCAAACAGATGTCATTTTCGTGATCAGAATCCATGAAAACCCCGAAAATGATACCCATATTAATTTTATTAAAAAAAATCCTTTTTACTTAGGGATTTAAAATCTAGACTGCGGCTGATTCTCAGACCTAAAGAATATACGTTTAAAATTTCATACAACTCGGTTCAGCCGTTTCGGAGGAGTATTTCAACTAACACCATGACACGAGAATTTTATATAATATATATAGATTTAAATATATTAAAATTATATTATAAATATGAATAATTATATAAATAAATATATATATTCCCATACAACAAACTTAATTTTTAAGCAATTTTTTTACTCGATCTTAATAAACAGGTAGAATCTTGAATATTTTCCAAAAATGTAAGTATTTGGACATATATTAATAAAACAATACATAAGTACCTAATACATACTTGTGATGATGAAAACTAGATAAAGGTACGGAACCCTTCGTGCGCAAGTCCGACTCGCATTTGGCCGGTTTTTTTTTAAAGTTTTGATTGCACTTTGGATGCGGGCAGCGATATCCTAGCGGAGATACCAATAGACTGGCATTTGTCGGTATAGGCTTCATGTCCACGGCGCGCACCACTGGCGTTTTGAAGTTGTTTGAAAGAAGTTTGCAAGTTATGTGCGTATTAAATTGTTTATTGCTAGCTCCGTGCCTCAAAGAGCCGACAAGCCGTCGTTCCCGCCGATTCGATGGCGTGGTGGTTAAAGTGTACGCCTTGTCGTTTGCATCAGAGTCACGTATTCAACCACGCGAAAGAACAATTTGCGTGATCTGCATTTTATAATGTGGTGTCCGATTGTTGAATGTTTCTTAAATCGCCACAATACAGGCTTTATTCTTAGCTGTCTATGACTTCGAACTGGGTCAAAATTAATTTGACCTAGTTGGAAATCATAGTTTCCACCTCGCGCGTAAATCAGAAATCAAATTCAGATGCGATCAACACGTAACTCATATAAAAGAAATGAAGGGTCAGAAAATATTCCACCCTACGCCGGTTTTATGTTAAACTAAGAAAATAACTTTCAACTCATATTCCTTGTATCTACGATTCCAGTGTCTCGAGAATAACACGACGCGTAATGACATCTGTCAACTTGACAGCTGTCAAATTAGGAACTGTCATTTCGGCATGAATACAAGAAAGGTAAGATAATGTCAGTATAAATATTATTTCATCAAAGACTTTCTGGGAAATGTGTCTTTTTCTCTTAGAGAATTTAAGTGGTTGTTTTTGTATAAATAAAGACGATTCCTGGAAAATCTGATTTTGTTGTGGAAACATGTGTATCGTTTAGGCTGTTTCTTTGAATCTATACTTAAAATTGTATTTCTGAATAGTTTGTTTGTTTGGTTGAATGCGTTAATCTCAGGAACAACTGGTTAGATTTTAATTATTATTTTTTTGTGAGATAGACTGACGATCATGTTGGGATCGCGGGTAGCGGATGGATGTGGGTGGCTCAGGATCGGTCCATGTGGAGAGCCTAGGGGAGGCCTATGCCCAACAGTGGACGTCTTACGGCTGATATGAAAAATAGTAATTTATCGAGGAAGGCTATATAGCGTGACACTAGGACCGACGGGTGTCGAGCAGCAACACTAGATAATGCGGGTGTAATCGCGGGCGCAGCTAGTGAGGTCATAAATATAGAGTTCCATTAAAATGGTTCAATTAAAATGTTTCTCATAGATACAGGCTTGTGGAGATACTAACAGGCTTAGACTTTACTCCAGGATTGAAACCCATAGCGCGCACCATTGATTTTTCGTTGTTAACATTTGTGTTATTACCGCTTCCTTAGCGGTCAAGGAAAACATCGCGAGGAAACCTGCGTCTCTAAGAGTTCTCTAGTGTTTTCGAAAGTTATGTAAAGTCAGCCAAATCACACTTGGCCACCGTGGTTGACTGTTGTTTAACCCTTTTCATAATGATAAGAGACCTGTGTTGAGTAGCGGGATGGTTTATAAAAAAAGCTGATGATGATGATAATAATTTAGATTATATCGGTATACCCTAAGTTTGAGAATCACTGGGGTAGACAGAGATGTCTTACTTTCACGGTAAAGTTAAGCAACACTTGCACAGGTCACCACTACGATGGTGACCGCTTAGTGGCATTTACATCAGTGCGCTACCGTGCTCCGAAGGGTACGTATAGCTGTCGGTCCCGGTTCTTGTCTTACGATAAGAATCATTAGGCCATGTCGGAGGCCTTTAGGGCCTGTTCACGAGATCGGTCTAAGCGGCGCGCGTCGCGGCGGGCGGCGCGGCAGAGCGTCGTGCACGCCACGACCCTACAGCAGCGGTAAACGCAGCGGCAAATGTGGACGTATTTGGGCCGACGGAGTTACCCATAAATATGGCGATAACCAACATATCTTTGTGTAACTATACGGTATACCTACAAAATTGTCGACATTGGATCTTCATTTCTTACAAGTATTTTATATCAAAGGAATAATACATATTCGCAATTAATGAGGCGTTGAATAGGTACCTACACAACGTAGATTACGTTAAGTAGGTAGGTAAATCACCTTTTAACTTTCATAGTAGCTGTGTCTGTACCTAAATAGGTACATATGTACATTACACAATGTTTTAATGTTTGCGATTTATATTAAAACCTACCATTACATTCTGTAAAACATTGTTTCATTACATCTCGCAACGTTTTATTAACATTTTTGTATTTATACAGCGGATGTGTTGCTATCCACACACGCGACCGTTTAAAAATTTCGACTTTAAATGTCTCCGTATTCATTACCGCCACAAAATATTTAACAAATAGTTTAACCGCCTAGTTCGTCCCTCGCGTAACGCTGTCTGTGCCGCTCGGAGTCGTGGCGTCGGACTCGGTCGCAGTACATTTGTTCCCGCCGCTCGCCGCACCGCACGCCGCGCCGCTCGCCGCGCAGCCAATCGCGCCAAAAAAAACGCGCGAGTTATCGCTGTGCGCGGCGGCTCGTGGCGTGCTTCGAACGTCTTCATACATTTGATCTTGCCGCTAGCCGCCCCGCGCTAAGCCGCCGCTCAGAGCGGCAAGGTCGTGACAGGGCCGTTAGGCGATCTCGAAATTCCGACACCACAATACACACATAAAATACCACGCTGGCGAGACATGTTGGTACAGGTTTTAATGTCGAGTTTTGAGTCTCTTAGCAAAGATAGGTACTATTAGCTTCTTGTATATTCTTTAGGCGTCTCTTGGAATGAAAAGGGGTACTGACACCTTGTATTCTTTATCCGTCCACTACATGGAATAGACATTTATATATTTACATTTATCAGGATTGACAATCCCACTACGCAAGGTAGGCTTTTTTCCCTCCAATATTTAAAAGACCCTTGAAATCTCCCCGCGACATTTTTTGTAATATTTTGTAAAGATATAGGTTAAGTGTCGCCGTTAGAATGTCATTGTTGCCAATGACGTCACACAATATGGCGGCCGCCGGCTGTCATTGTGTAACAATGTAGTAAATGGGAACGCTTTGTCTAACAAAAGAGCATTATTAATAGCACTCATTTAAGTAATTTCTTGCTTTTGTCTAGGGCTTTTGAATGTACCCTATTTTCATATGCTAGCTATCTGCTATGGGGATGTAGTTTTTATATGAAAATGGTATGGTTGACTAGCCACCCGTGTGATTTTGTTCTCTATTCCTTATTTGTATTCCTGTTGAAAGGTTGTCTAAACTTGACTTGAATTATACACTAAATTTTTCTCAGGAATCACCCTATCCGTTGGTGAAAACCTTCATTATACAAATATGTATAAGTAAAAATAAATAATAACTTTATTGGCACCAACTGTACAACAATAAATACAATGTTTGCTTAATTTACAGCACAATACCTGTTTATTTACATTATAGAATGCACTTTGATGTCTAAAAGGCAGCGATAGCTTAATGGAAATACCAACAGACTGCCATGCAAAGGGTATCGGGTACGAATCCACGGCGCATACCAATGACTTTTCGGAGTTATGTGTGTATTGAATTGTTAATTATTCCTTGCCCCGTGCCTCGGAGAGCATGTAAAGCCGTCGGTCCCGGCTGTCACGAAGATCTTTGACAGCCTTTAAAGGTAGTCAGTACCTATACATATACTGATACTAGCCTAAACCATGGAATATAGCTATCCCTTTGGGTTGCGGAAGTCAGATAGGCAGTCGCTCTGTGGGAAAGCGAATATTCAGTCAAATCCGGTTTGACTAGAAAGCGGACTCCGGGTTCTAACTAGGATAACACTAGCATTTCTAAAATAGACCGAACCTGTATCTTATACGCCAGACAAATATAATATTAAAATATGCATAGTTAGATTGATTACCCACTCCATTCTAACATCTATCCCAATACAGTAAGGTAGTATTTCCATTAAAAATGTAAGTGATTAGTGTAATAGTACGCTTGACTGTGAAAGATGTTGCAAAGACAGTGGTCGGTAGAAACACCTTGGTACCACAAGCGATATATCAGATGAAGATATTTCAGTTCTTTGGATGTGGTAGTCTTATTTTGCCCCAGTTTTGACTTTTGGCATTATTGTTTAAAAGTGCTGATAGAGTTGAGCATTCACTTGTAACAAACATCAAGCATTCGCCGTTTTTATTAAATAACCGAACAACGAACAGAGCCAAAACATTGTGACGAACATTTTCATGCTCTTTTTAGCGAACGCTGAACCCAGCGGTCGGCAAGCTTTTGATTTTTGACGGCTCGTTAGCTTGTTTTATGATAATTTTTACAAAACCATTTAGGTTCGCAAGTAAGACCAACGCAGGTTACATGCGTCCGATCCGCGTGTTGTCGACCGCTGTTCTTACCAAAAATCTCAAAGCTTATCGTCCTTTTGCTAGAATGCTAGCAAAAACGCTCGCCAAAATAGTGTATTTCAAAATATAACTTTGATACAATCGTTAATCCCCCTTGAGACTTATACAAAGTTAACTTACCACATCCCGCGACTCTTTCTCCACTTGACAAATAGTGGCTATTATTAAAGTTGCTCCGAGACAAGGCTATTGGACTGAATGTTACCGATTTGTTACTGCGGTAACTTCCGTAGCGCTACGCTCTAGCATTTCGTAGACATTGCTACGGTGTGGGACTTGGATGTGTAAATTAATTACATGAATGGTGATAGCATGGCGTTGTAGGGGTAGGTTGTGTTGTACTTTTTTATAAATTTATAGCGCAGTAGTGCAATTTCTGAAGAAAGTGACTAGGTTCGGTGTAAGTGGGCACCGAAGAGCCAGTTTTTGTACTATCCAGATACATACAGGCAACAATAAACGTCAATTTATAAACCATGATCTTCTAAAAAGCCTATGTTATTTTCCAGCCTCTTAACTAACGCCACACAAAAATCATACCATTATAACGCTACATTGGGTCGTCAAAGGCGGAAAACTAATAAAAAGTGTATTATTTTGTTTTTCCTGCTTTACACTTATCCTATGTATGTACACACACAACTTTACGGTTGTGTGCTGTGTGTAAAAGGTGCCATCTCAGCGGTATGTACCTTACGTGATTTTTTCCAGTAAGTGTAAATGTAAATGTGAGGCAGTAAATGTAAATGTAGAAGCATTAAGTAATTTGCTTTAAAAATTTGACGTTCATAAGCGTCACCTTGTGACCTAGATGAATAAGTGATTTTTGACTTTGACTTCCTAATTTAATATAAATAACGAACAATCTGTGTTGCACTAAATACTCACGTAGGATTATATCGCTGAAATGGCATGTTGCTAGACATTAATACTAGACTTCGGCCCGCATATTATTATTTATATTATAAAAAGAATAACCGAAATGTTTGTACGTGCATAACTTCTAAACGACTACACCAAATTTGATAATTTTTACGTACGTTATTGTCAGGGAAAGCTTGGTATAAAAAAAACAATAATAATAGAAAATATAAAAACAAGTGGTGGTTCGAAGTTCGCCAGGTCAGCTAGTTATGTATGTATAGATAGTGTGAAAATGAGGATATTAGTAGGTATGCTTGGGGCAAGAAACGTCGTAGCTTTTTTGTTTACGCAGAACCAAATTCTTTGAAAGCAAACACCTACAAAAGTGCAACATCTAAATGCCCGCATAGCAGCTTGGAGCAACGGTATCCATTGCATTCTCAGCAACACATTCCTGCAAGCCACTGCACAGAGTATGGAGGGTCTGCTATTGTATCCCGATGCCTATCTGGTAGATTCCTATCTGGAATTCAAGGAACAAAGGCCTCTAGTAAGTCAAAGGGGCCCAAATATCATAATAGTGTGATAGGTAATCATGTGCGAATTGTAGTACTCATGTGTTGGATGCCAAGCGAAATAGATCTTTTATTATTTTAAAGCCTGTATCCTCGAAGGGATAGGCAGAGGAGTCATATCACACCCATATTTCGCGATGTTATGACCCACTTAATAAGCCGTGAGCCTATTGCCGTTACCGGGCACATTGCTTGACTCCGTGCTGCTACTGAGAATTCGGAAAATTCAGCAACATATCATCAGACGCATACGGTTTCTATTGGACGACTGAAATGAAATAAAATGAATAATGAAATTAATATTTATTTCGAGTAAACTTTTTTAAAGTGCTTACGAAAGTCAAATTAAAACTGTTCAGTTTATACAGAAGTTATATGTTTGTGTTGAATTAGAGCAGACCAATTCCAAGCATTTTTATCGTCTATATTATCAGAAATTTTAAAATATGCTTTTAAACACAGTTTAGTTTTAACAATACCTTTACATTTATTTATAGATATTTTTTACATTGAAGCTGCAAGCACTGAAGCAGTTAATAGTACTAATATTTTTTCTCAGAAAACACAGATACAATAGTATTATTATAATATAATATTAAACTTAAGGCTACAGTTTTCAAAGAATTGGAAAGAACACCAGACTCCTGTACTAGTTAAAAACTGTATCACAGGCAGTTGAGTCCCTCTTAACAAATTTATAATTTGCATGTTATAAATACAGCAATAGAATTACAATATTTGACAGATAAATTCAAGGTAATACATAAAACTTAGTTACTAATAAATTATGAGGTACATAATTATAATCATTGATCAAATATTAGATACAATATATTAGCGTGTTGTGCAAGTTATACAAAACTGCAAGCGACTTGTAAAATTGCAGGCCAGCAGAATCGCGAAAAATAGCATTGTTAGTCAATTTCGCATTATTTATAACGTTATGTGCACTTATAAACTACACAAATTTAGAATATTATGTAAGTAGGTCAATTATTCTAATGAGATGTTAAGTTTATAAAAATAGTTAAAAAATAATACGTATCGTCTTATTTAAATGAGTTTGGTGTGAACCAAAGATCACATAATGTGTACTATCCTGAGAACGTAGGTGTCTCCATAATCAATGATATTGATGTATATCCTTTCGGCCATGATTTTTGCTGGACAGTCAATGCATGCTGTAATAATTATGATTACTCGGCTTTTTGTAGTGCAAGCATGTAGCACACTGTGGTTCGTCTGCCTTTTTTGCGCAATCCTTTATAGACTAGCCTCGATCACCGCAATGTCCACAGATGTACATATGTAGCCTCCCGACAAGTCTTAGCGCCATGACCGTATTGCTGGCACTTAAAACATCGTGTAACCAATGTAAAGTCTTTTACAGGTCAAGAAGACCAGTTTACAAACACTCTAGCTTTAGTAATGAGAGCTTTCCTGATTTCTGCAGAGACTTCTATAATGTAATTGCCGGTCCCAGCGTCCTTCTTGCCCGACTTGTGGCTAATCTTACAGAAATGAAAAAGGTCTCGAGATTGCAATCCGACAACACATTGGCTAGATTTTGGTGGTACAGGGAAGTAAATACTTCCTTTTCTTGCATTGAAGTGGGCACACCTATGATAGCCACTCTTGGTTTCCGCTTATGTGGCTCGTCAATCTTAAGGCCTGAGTTCGTGAGCTGCACTGATTGTTTGAGCTTCTGTATGTCGTCTTTAGTGTTAGTCCTAATTATAACACCGCCGTTTTTGACCTTATCTAAGCCACGTACATGAAGCTTCATCTGCTCAGGACTGATATTTTTTTGAACAAGAGGTTTTGTGTCTCACTGGTCTTCAATTTATTGTGAGGATAAATGGCTATGGTTTTCAATTTAAACGGCTGAATATAACTGTTAGGACCTTTTTTACCATATCAGCAAAAGACGTGGTAACAGGAAGTTTCGACGATTCTTCAACGGTCCGTTTTAGGTCCTGCAGTTGATGTGAGAGGTCAACTTGATCTTGAAGTGATTGTATAGATAAGTAGGCTTGGACTGTTCTATGTTTCAGGGACCGGTAACGAACTGCCATATGAGATTTTGCATTGTCCATTTTACGGCATAAATAATTAACTCGTAGTTTCTGCTCCGTGTTCATCTTACCCTCAGCTAAAATAGAAGATATCTCATTGAGGCTTTGTTCAATGATCGACATCCACGATTGTATCTCCGGTGTGGATCACTTCGTGAACATCTTTATCTTGACTCGACGCATTAGGTCTCGTTGCGGGTGCAGGTGCGGGCCTTTCCGGCGGTGTAGGAGGCGAAGAGCCCACGGTCCTGCTACTCCGGGTGAAAGAGCTGTTGTCCATTTTGTATTTCAGTTTACTTATAACGCGTGAGACATTTTCATGTCATGTCTATGCACATTACACATGTCTAACACAAACTACCGTTTACGCAGCTAATAAGGTCACGATTCAGCAAGTTATTTGTTTATTTTAATTCTTATTTTCAACACGTCTGTACTCAAACAGACAAGAATTAAAATAAAGGTATGATTATCTGTAGTACTATGTGTATTACAAATTGTGAAAGCTTGCAAATGCTTATTACATACCTATCACAGTCGTATTTGTGCAAATTTGTCTGCGTGGACTACAGTATGCATTAAACTTTGAATCTTTCATGAACACTCGAGAAATAATCTTGAAGGCTATATGCTGCAAACATTCAAGGTTTAGGTGGATCTAAAACTCATAATGAGGATGTAATATTACACCTCTACATACCCCTTCAGTAATGCAGGCGTGAAGGTAAAAAAAAGCAGTGACGCCCAGACTCGAAACAACAATTTATGGATCACACAAAGTGTTGTCTCGTGATGGGATGGATTTCACGGTACTCAGTACAGTGTCATGCCGCGAGACGGCCGTTTAAACCACTACGCCAACCGTGCAGGCAATACATATGTCTTTTCTCACTCTATAATAAACCAGGATCATGTCTGCGCTCATCATAGATTGCATACCTCATGTTTTATGCATAAAGTCCGCCTTGTGCAACATGTAATGCAGGAGCCATAAATAATAAAGCAAAGAAAACTTGCTTAGGTGGGGATTTATAGACAATTCCAATCTTGAGTGCAAGTGTGGTGCTGCACCACAAACAATGGGACAATTAGTCCTGCGTGCCTTAATACCTGCACGTTACAGTGCCATACTCGTAGCTAAGTTTTGGGTTGGTACAACATAGATTGCCATCGACACGCTAAGAAGAAGATAAATAATAAAATATTTACATAGAAAAGTTCCCAAAACGGCCAATATTTCGCTTCTTAAATATATTACGGATGATTTTTTTTACAGAGCAAAGACAATGGGGACTTTTGTCTGTTCTCCTTTATGATAAAAGTACAATCCATTCAATTTGAATGTCTGTCACAAGTCTTTTGATTTCGCCAATAATTATAATTTTCCATTGAACAAATTGAGAAATGTTTGCGTATGTAATTTAAAAGCATTCATAGAATTTTAATGGATTGAAATAGAGGGTACAGTACAGGTTATTTTTTTACTTATGCAGGGATTTAAGTATAGGCTTTCTTAGTTTCTTATATTTGGATTTTGATTTAATGTTACTTCGCGTCTGTTTGCGGAATAAGGGGTTGCTAAGTCTTGTATTAATTACTTTCAAACTTTCGCGAATTATACTAATATTTCTCGCTGGAAAATATAGAGAAGAATTTTATTTTATTTTATACGACCAGCTACACAGAATGACTCACCAAATATATAAGGCAAACGTGTATGGGCAAGCCAGTCGCGGCCAATCTCGTAGGACATTCGTCGACCAAATTGGTGACGTTCTGAAAAACGGAAAGGTCCAAAGCACCGGCGTGAGTATATGTATGTATGTATGTACAGTCACGAGCATAAATATATTACTATGGGAAGATTAGCAAAAATATCTGTCCCAAGAATGAGTTCAATGATATCTGTCTGCACGTACGCAGCAAAAATTTCTGATATTATCAGGCAGCATAATGAAGTGGCATCAAAATTATGTGATGACAATGTCGAAGCATAAATATCTGATGTGACAGGTGGCAAAATGTTATGATCCCTTGTGGAGAGCAAATATATGTGACGTTTTATATTTCTGTAGTTTGCATTGATTCCGCCCTAAAAGCATAGGTAAATATGTATCACCAACTAGGTGGTAATAATATCTGACATACAATTTATAAACAATAAAATATTTGATATTATGTGTAGCGCCGGTAAAATGGGCCAGATGTTTAATGTTATGTACTTTGCCGGACAAAGAATATGAACAAAAACACACTATAAATATTTTTTATTTTTATTTGCCTAATCAACTTAATAAAATAATGATTTTGAGCGAGTATTTATGTCACCGGAGGATGACAAGAACCGCAAATTATTAAGTTTCCTAAGAAATTTATAAAATTTCGTTGGATTCTAAACGAGAGATAAATTGTATTATTTTACGCCCACCTTTTCGCAAATGGCTTAACTTACGAATTCATGCATAAAATAATAAGTAAACAATTACCAAACGCTATGTGCGCTCTGATTGGTTGAATAAGTCACGTGTTTTTTCCTTCCTCTCCACCGCCACTTTTCGCCACTTTAACGAATAAACTGGAACTATAGCGATGTTTACGAGCCTAAGTTAACGGAACCTTGCTTCACAAGGCTCTTTTTCTGTTCAGGGTCACAAGAAAACCTAACATAATCTATTAAGTTGAATTGATGCCGATCTTCATTATCACCGACCGACCGACCAGAGAGCAGTATGTTATTTGCCGTATTTTAAAGAAGCTTAAAATTAATGTGAATGTGTGACGTCGTGCCTCCGCGCTTGCGAGCCCCACTACGATGACGCACTGGAGTGGGGACCCAAACCCGCTTGCCGACGACATATATACCGGCGACACACATGGTTGGCTTGCTTTTTCTTCGGCTGGGACACGTGAAAGCTGAGTATCCATCCGTGGACCTGTGGAGTGTTAACTTACGACCTACGCCCTGGATAACTATCTAGCCGGTTAACCCCTAGTGTCGGTTCTTTTGTTAATCAAAATTGTGAATCTGGAATATAACGCGAGTTTAATCTGTCCTGGTGATATTTTTATTTATTTCCCGTAAGACAACCTAAGCATCTCTTTTTATTGCTCGGCGAGTGATCGATCCCGGCTATCCCGTGAAAATCGATCACCCGTGCGACAAATGTTCTGTGATTGGTTAAACCGTTTAGAATCTTACGAATAGATATCCGGTAGTTTATAAATTTACCATGAGACGTCGCAAAATAATACAATTTATATCCCGTAATATGGGCGTAAAATAATACAATTTCGCTACCGTTTAGAATTTCCTAGTTTTATAAACTTGCGGATCTTGTTATCTTCCGGTGAAATCTAATTAAACATAATGAATTAAAATCGAGTGAATCCACCATTTGCATCATTACGTCCTGTAGTCTCTCTTGCATTGTAGAACTATATTAGCACACACTTGCGAGCCTCGGAGTGACTCCCAAATGTCAAAGGCGTGACAACGTAGAAAATCATAGGTTCCCGCCAGAGTTGGATCCTATGGTTGAAACATTTAACTCCACAGATTCTTAAAGGGCTCTCTGAGGGGAAATTTATTAACTTTAAGGCCTCTCTTTGAATATTAACTTTTAAACCACTCACGAGTTATTCGAGAGCAATTAATGGAATATGTGCATCGAATAGTATCCATGAATGTCTTCATAAATGGATACTGTTCGACAATTCATCGTCAATCCAATGAAATCTAAAAAAATAAGTAAGGTCTGGGAGCCTGATATATTACTATAAAATCAAGAGGGGATCGGACAGTATTAAAAATAAGTTGCAAATTATCATTTATCAAAAAGATTGTTTCAAATCATCACTATAAATATTCTTAAATTTTAATGTTGCTCTTACAGCAAATTTCATATAAATAAAACAATAAAATAGTACAGCAGTTGATAAAATACAAAACTAGCGTTTCGACGGGTGACAAAAAGTTACTGATTTGACTAGGCAGTCCGATACCCTATTCCTAAACGATTACTCGGCAGCCGTAGATAAAATAGATCTACCCACTACAATAATAAATAATTTAATTCGGTTGTAGTATTAGATATGTCTAGACATAAATACAGGGTGCCACAAGACCCATCACCAAGCCGAAGTCTACTCGTTATGGGCATCATGCCAAGTCATGCAAAGCAAAAATAAAACCTGGGTAACGATATTTTTTTTAAGGAGACATTTTTAATCCGCAATTAAAAGTGCGCGCGTGCAATTTTCGAAAACCCTATTTAGGTAATGTGTAGTGAGTAGAAATAAAATACGTATTGCCCGTAACTCCGTGTATTTCATACTAAATATCTTAGGCGACGGACGCAGCCGTCTCTACCTCACACATACATCACCTTACATTACACACATACATCACGCAATCTACATTAGGTAATTAGGTACACTAGTAGTAATGTGTCCCTACAGTACTCCCCCCTTTACAAAAGAAAAAAATATATATATTTACCCCAGTATAACTACATAAATCTTAATCCTATTTATCATCACTGACACCGACACGTAACACTGGTCGATAGACGTGGAATTTGGCGCCGATCTATGACGCGTACTGTGGCGTTGGCGCTTGCTGACGAGGGACCGTCTGCACGCTAGCCAGCGTGGCGTTACTCGCGAACACTTGCCTGCGCACCCATCCTTTCGCCGACCCTTTGCAATGTCGCCATGTCATGTATCCGGCTGCGAGACCGATGAGGATAACTATTGCGACGATAATCCAGTGCATCGTGTCCAGCTTCTGTGTTATCATAGAGTTGTTCACGGTCGCCTGCGCAATAACTTGGTCTTTGCTGGATGTACCGCCCGCGCCCATGTTATCGACTAGTGTTCAGTGTTACCGATGTCTTAAAAGTCTTAATATAAACTAAACGACATGGTAGTCATATTAACTTAATACATAATTATGTTTATTACATTTCGCAATGCTCAATTGCTAAAAAAGCGTCAATACGCAAAATAATGAAGTGCAATATAATCGTATTCTATATTTTAATATTTATTATAATGTAAATTTACAACCTACTTAGTTTTACTTATTATTAGTAATTATACTTAATGTAAATAAGATTACGACTCAAAGTCGTATTATATCTACTTTAAATTACGCAATTCATTTAGGTACGCTTATACAATAACAATACTCATAGATTCAATTACACATAGATACTCGTGACGACACCTGCAAAAGTGTTTACGAAGCAAAACGTATTGGACGCTTGATAACGCGGCCACTGCGCGATGTTCTCGGACATAAAACTTTGCAAGAAGTGTCTGTATTATCAGGCGAAAAACTATACCTATTGTTATCATAAAAATTATTAGAACTATTACTACTACTATCACAATCTGTTGACGAGCCATAAGAGCCACTTTTAGTGCTCTATGCCAACGTTCTATCATGCCGTTGCTTTGCGGATGGTAAGGTGTCGTGCGCATTTTTTCAATACCTAAATACTTCATTAGTTGCTGAAAAACATCACTTTCAAATTGTCTGCCCTGGTCGCTCGTTAGCTTAACAGGGCATCCAAAACGGGATATCCATCCTTCGAACACCACTCTTGTTACAGTCTCTGCCGTAATATTCTGCACTGGAAAAATCTCAGGCCAACCACTAAAACGGTCTATCATAGTTACACAGTATCTAAAGCCATCTGCCGTCGTGCTAAGGGGGCCTACTATATCTATGTGAACGTGTGAAAACTTATCAGCCCTCTCATATTCGCCTGAGCCTGATATCGTATGCCTTGTGATTTTTACTTTTTGACATTGGACGCATGATCTCGCCCAATGTGTAATGTCCCTATCATGTCTGGCCAAAAGAATTTTTGTTTGATTAATTTCTTACTAACTTTGATGCCGGGATGACTGAGATTATGGACAGAATAAAAAGCTAATTTTCTGAATGGTTCCGGTAAATAAGGTCTTACATTTTGCGTTGATGTTTCGCAATAAATAGAGGTATTACAATCAGGCAAACAAACCTGCTTAAATTGCAAGTTGCAGTTGCTAGCCGATGTTTGTAATGCCTGTTGTAGGTAAGTATCACTTGACTGTAGTTTAGCTACCTCGGCGTAATCTATAGTCGTGGGACAATGTATCGTTTCGACGCGTGAGAGCGCATCGGCGACGACATTATGCTTACCACTGACATATTGTATATCAGTGGTAAATTCACTAATATAAGAAAGTTGCCTAATCCTTCTGGGACTTTCTTTATCATTAGTACATTTTGTAAAAGAATAAATAAGGGGTTTATGATCTGTATACACAGTTAATTCGCGACCTTCCAACAGATTTTTAAAATGCTTGATGGCCATAAATACTGCCAAGAGTTCCCTGTCGTATGTCGAATATTTAGTTTCTGTTTGCGTTAATTTCTTCGAGAAATAACCGAGTGGTTGCCAGGTATTATTTGTATATTGTTGCAAGACTGCACCAACACTAGTGTTCGAAGCATCTGTCATCAGCGCTAATTTAGTATTAGGTAAAGGATAAGATAATGTAGCGGCGCTTTGTAAGCTCTCCTTACATTTCTTAAATGCCTCGTCGGCCTTATCAGTCCACTCAATAATAGTTTTATCATGCTTCTTGGTGTTATGCAAATATTCATTAAGTATTGATTGAAATTCTACAGCCCTAGGAATATGAGATCTATAGAAGTTTATCATACCTAAAAAGCGTCGCAATTGCTCGACGGTGTGCGGCCTCGGAAAATTTAACACAGCTTGGACCTTGTCGTCAAGCTGGCGAACTCCGTCCGTCGACACCTCAAAACCTAAAAACTCAAGCTTAGATTGACCGAATACACACTTAGAAATATTTATAGTAACACCATATTTGTCGAATCTTTGGAAAACGGCATTTAAATGCTTTTTATGCTGTTCGGCTGTTTCGCTCACAATGATGACGTCATCGATATAATTAAACAGAAAGTCTAAATCGCGCAGCACCACCGTATCCCTAAATCTTTGGAACGATTGGGCTGCGTTACGTAATCCGAACGTCATTCTTGGAAATTCGAACAAGCCAAAAGGCGTTATAATTGCCGTTTTCTCTATGTCGTCCGGGGCCACTGGAATAAAATGGTACGAACGGTTGAGATCTAATTTACTAAAAAAACATTTTTTACCCGCTAATAAATATTTAAAATCGTGAATCCGAGGAATTGGATACCGATCCGGCTTGGTTATCGCGTTCAACCGTCTATAATCGCCACAAGGCCGAAGTTCACCGTTTTTTTTCGGTACTACGTGCAAAGGGCTTGCCCACGCACTCATAGACGGTCGACAGATACCCATTTCGGTCATTCTCCGAAATTCCTCTTTCACCTTAACGAATCTATCCGGTGGCAAGGGTCTCGCCTTCGCGTAAACCGGTGGTCCCGACGTCTCGATCACATGATATACCGAATGCTTAGGTGGGTCCCGGTACGATACCGGTTTAGTCACCTCCGGATATTTACGTAACAATTCATGCCACTCGTTATTGCAATCTAAGGTTTTAATTGACGATTCATATAAACAATCATTAACAACTGAAGTGAGAACGTTTAGACGAGTTATTTCGTCTCTCAATTTCCGCGAGCTTAAGTCAACTAACAAACGATAATGGCCTAAAAAATCGGCACCAATTATCGGTTGTTTGACGGCTGCTACAATAAACGTCCATCTAAACGCTCTCCTTAAATTTAAGTCTAAAACTAAAGTACGTGTGCCGTAAGTTTTAATCTCCGTGCCGTTTGCCGCGTACACTTTATAGCTATCACTCGCGGTATTTTTCGTAACGCACTCTTTCGACACTGGGATAACCGACACATCCGCGCCCGTATCTATTAGAAAACGAAGACCGGTTTTCCTGTCCGTCACACATAAGCGGTAATTAGGCGCACCGACACAATGCACCGCCCTAGGTTGTATCACATCTAGTTTTCCGCTTGCGGTGTAGGCTTCGCCTTATTCCAATTGCAGGGCTTAATGCATTTTGCAGCTTTGACTCCGTACCGGTGGTGGTAAAAACATAACCATTCTGGGTGTTTACGGCTCCTGCTAGAATCTCTAGGTCGTGACCTTGAACGGTCATATTGCCTTCCTCTATCTCCTCCCTTCTGGGGATATCGGGAACGCCGTAATTCAGCTACTCCGGTGCTTAGCTTCTGCATCATCTCCATCAGTTCTCTCGTGCTAACGTCCGCGCGGGTTGTATGGGCAGCTATCTCCGCAACTTCCGAAGTTAGTCTCGAAGCCTCCATTACCTTGTCTGCCACAATAGCAAGGTTCTCAAGGTCTTTTACTTCAGTCACCGCTAAAACAGCCTGCACTGGCGATGGGAGATGACTGTTCCACATAATTTGTAGCGTTGGATCTGGAATCTTACCTCGGGCGAGCTCTCTCATTCTACGTAACAATTGAGAAGGTTTCTGGCTTCCCAATTCCATTTCTCCCAAAAGCTTCTGAAACTGCCTTGTCTCTGATTCCTCAAAAACCTGTAGTAAACGCTCCTTGAGCGAATCATATTTTTGACTATCAGGTGGGGACAACAGAAGGTCACTAACCTGTTGGATGGCGGTTTTATTGAGCTTGGTAACCACTAAGTTTTGCTTAGATGCATCACTTAGTTTTTGACTCGCCACGGCGGCCTCGAATTGGACGAACCATAGCCACGGTTGGTCCGCCCAAAATTCCGGGATACGAGAAGAGACCGTGATACTAGCCAAGGCTGTGTCATCCGACGCACATTTTTCACTTTTTGTTTCCTGTGGTTTCGCCGGTAAATATGCACTTTGGGGATTCATTGTCCGAAATGTCAATATTTATTATAATGCACAACTAAAATGTTCAACGGGGTCACCACTTTAGGTAATGTGTAGTGAGTAGAAATAAAATACGTATTGCCCGTAACTCCGTGTATTTCATACTAAATATCTTAGGCGACGGACGCAGCCGTCTCTACCTCACACATACATCACCTTACATTACACACATACATCACGCAATCTACATTAGGTAATTAGGTACACTAGTAGTAATGTGTCCCTACACCCTACTTATCCATGGGTGTATAAAACATCTATAGAACAGGTTGGCGGGGTAAATGCATCGATTTTGTATTTAATTACAAACATTTCATAGTAATTTTGAGCCTCAATATCTCCTGAACCAGTAATTTCTCAAGTATGGTGCCGAAGAAAAAAATGTTCGTAGTGATTGGTACATGGGATTTAAGTCTTCGTTAAGGGTCTTTTTACACCCTGTATAGTATAAAACGACAGCTTATCTTAAAACAATGTAAAATAACATTTGCTTTTTTTTACTATTTCGTATAAATTTTAAATTAAATTAAAGATAAAATAATGACAAATATTATTGCCACCTAGTTGGTGTCACATATTTATGCTTTTAGGGCGGAATCAATGCAACTTAGAGAAATATAAAACGTTACATATATTTGCTCTCCACAAGAGATCATAACATTTTGCCACCTGTCACATCAGATATTTATGCTTCGACGTTGTCATCACATAATTTTGATGCCACTTCATTATGCTGCCTGATAATATCAGATATTTTTGCTGCGTACGTGCAGACAGTTATTATTGATCTCATTCTTGGGAAAGATATTTTTGCTAATCTGCCCATATTAATATATTTATGCTCGAGACTGTACGACCAGTTACATACATAATTAATTTAAAGATATAATGTAAGGTGCAACCTTCAAGACCTATTTCTATTATAAACGCTAAGTTTGAGAGGATGTAGGTATTGCTTTACTCTTTGCAACTTTTTCACGCCAAACTTCTTAATGGAGTTTGATGAAACTTTGTATAGTAATATAGCTTATTCAATTCAGCCTTTAGTCGCGATAATCGACATCCACTCAGCTGGAGCCAGTTCGATATAAATATTTTAAATGCATTTTCATCAAACGGTCTGTTAAAAGGCTTTTGATTCCGCCGATATTTATAATTTTCCATAGTATAAATTATGAGAGATTCTCTTTGCGTAACATAATTATTTGTTCTTTAATGTACTTACTGATTATTTAATTTTATGGAACACACTTTGCACGTGTATTTTTGTAGATATTATATTATTTTTTATGCAATCTAGCATTTTAGCAAACAGATCTGTCGTCGTCATAATCAGGGCGGCTGCATTCAAAACAAAGCCTTGCAGCCTGGAGTCTGTGAGGTCGAACCCTACCTAGCACAAATCTTTATGTAATCAGTACGATGATTTTTTCTACATATAGGTGTAAATTAACTGATTATAAAATATATATTTTTAATGATAAATGCCTATTTGAGTTATTGGCAGTTCATTTCAATGATTACGATTTATATCCGCAAACTACTATTCCTATTGGGCAAGCATCCGTAAACTCTCAATGAAAACACCACCATACCCATTCGGCAATCCCCACTTAAAAAAAAGAGTAAATTCTTTTTTGAATACTCAACTTGATCACTAACTCCCCGGTACATCGAGTAATTTTTCAACTACCCAGCACCCTTGTCTCATTTTACCAGAAGAAGGGTACCTCATCAATCGTCTAAGATATCCACAAAGAAATACACAGTAAAGGCACAAAAACTGGATGTACATCTCGGTACAATCAGTTCATTAAAATGACACAGCATTACACTGTGGGGACATAAAAGAGTGTAAGCTTTTCTCTTTTATTCGCTCGTTCAACATTAATGTTCCTTTACAATAGCGTACAAGAAATTTCGGACGCGCATTTGATTGCTTAAAATATGGTTATTCGAGTTGAACCAACAGTTATTGTCAATGACAGAAAGATATCCATTTTATATACATTAGAGAACGCCTGCAGCTATGCCCCGAATTTTTATTTTTATTAACCATTTCTTCTCGACCTACTCGATCCCCAAAGAACATGCAAGCCAATTTTCAGACTTATGTGTCCAATAGTTTTGGCTGTGCGTTCTCTGTCAGTCAGTCAGTAACGCAAGAATCTTATATATAAAGATTAGCAGCGCCCGCGGTTACACCCGCATTATTTATAGCTACTGCTCTCCACCCGTGGCTCATAGCGTTATGTTAGCACATAGCTTTCCTCGATAAGCTTCTATACATATTATAAAATAAAGTCCCTATTCCTTCCTCTCTGTCTTTGAGAACGCTTAAGAATCAAGACGGGGAGTTTTCCGAACGGATATTTGTACTGTTTTCACCAATGCATAGTCTGATTCATACATACAACGCCATATAGGTTCATACATTCATATTATTACCCAAATTAACTATCCTACACAAATAGATTTTTAAATCTAAGCAGTTGTTCCTGAGATTAGCGCGTTTAAACAGACAAAAAACTCTACAGCTCTATGTTAGTATAAATAGTAGGTACACAATTAACATACATATAAGTGGCCATGTTCCTCTAAAAGTCCACATAGAAAGGTGGAAAACAAGTAAACAAATGGCATAATCCAAAAGTTTTAAACACCAATTTAAATTTAGATATTCTAGAAACTGTGTCATTGATACCGTGATTCCATGGAACAGGAGCCATTATCCTTTTTATAAACCTAAACGACCTCCACGTAATAGGGAACGAGATTCTCCGAAAATCTGTCATAGAAGTCCTTTGACACCGAATTACTCGAAATTGTGTAATAATTTATTACGTATTTACCTTACATTTATAAATAGTTAGCTTCTATTCTGTCATATGTGTTTAGACTAGTAAGCGGACTCCGGGCTCCGAGCGCAATAAATGCAAGCGGGGTAACGCTAGGACTATGACGATTTATACATAGCGAAGTGTTGCCCATACTTCCATAGTGCTTGTTTCAAATTAGCGGGTTTCAAACAATGTTTCAACCTGTAGCAGTTGAGTTATAATATAAGAAAACCTAGTCTTAGGCTATATGTTATAAAACTGCCCAAACAACTCTAAACATACTGCCCAAATTTCATGTTTCAACATCTGCTGTGCAATACGTTTGTCAAGATGTGTCATGATAGCTGAGTATCGAAAAACGAAAAAAATATTTCTCTAATAAAATTAAAGATACAATTGTTCTCTGTACTTCGTATGATAAGTTAGTAGAACATAAAACAATTAGCCAAATAAATGAAATAAGTTTAACAATACAAACCTCTGCTAGCCGCCTTTCACACGCCTGATACAAAATTCAACTCGAACTCTCCGTAAAACCAACCCAACAGACAAAAATTCAAAACTAAAACGAAAATATTGAACACAATTACAGAAAACACAGACCAGCACAAAAAGGGTAAAAAAATCCAATTTTCTTTTTATTATTTGTTTTTAATCCCAGTGTATACATTTTTGGGCACGCACTGTACTTATCTCAGAAGAAAGCCTTTCAATTTACTTAAAGGTTGACAAAACAAAATGATTTTAATTTTGCGATGGTACAACAAAAATACATAGGGAATGCTTTTCACTTTTTTATTGTATTGTTTATATGTTTTTAGGGTTCCGTAGTCCACAAGGATCCCTTATAGTTTCGTCATGTCCGTCCGTCTGTCCGTCCGCAGCCTAGCTCAAAGACGCCTGCTGCTAGAAAGTTGATATTTGACATGAATATAGACATAAGATATTGCAACAAAACTGTAGAATAAAATTTAGGAAAATATATTTTTTAAGGGTATCTCCCCTACATATATAGTGGGGTTGAATTTTTTTTTGGTTGAGTACCCCCTCATGTGGAGTTTCATTGGATAGGTTTTAAAAAAATATTATTAGTTTGCTCAAATCATTTTTCGATCAAGTGATTAGTTTGTCAAATATCACGCTTTGAAGTGCAAAAAATTGTTAGACTCAAGTGTCCCCCCCCTCTGCCAGCTAAACTATTACTTTGGAAGAGGTGAAAAAAATCACAAATGTAGTTCATATAACGAATTTAAAAGGAAAACTATCACGGCTAAGTAGATATCACTAGTTTACGAGTAATCGTCGGTTAACTTATAAATACCTATTTCTGTGAGTTTACATTGGGCGCGCTGGCTTAATCTTAAAGATATACGTACTTTGGTATGTAATGTACTACGGTACTACGTATGTATAGTAGTAGTATATCTTGGAAACCACATTTTATGTTTACAATACATAACTGGATACATACCTAGTATGTTTCTAAACAAAACTTAGGTTCTTATAATAGTGTTATTAAAATTATTTTTTTAGCAAAATAAACAGTCGGCTTTGTTGTACATTAATGCCCTTTGCAGCAAGTCATTATGGGCAACTACGGAACCCTACATTGCACGTGACCCGACACGCACTTGGCCGGTTTTTTAAATTCAAGTAGCTCTTTGGAGTAATAAAAGTAAGTGTGTGTAAGAATAATGAATGTTTTTGAGAAGCAGAGACAGTAATGAAAATGTTTGTCGTAGCTGGTTCGGAGAAATGTATTTTTTACTTTTATTTTTTCTTGTTTCTTAAGCTTGGGAGGCAGCGATAGCCGAGTGGATATACCAACAGACTGCCATGCAGAGGGTATCGGGTTCGAAGGGACGGCGCGCACCAATGACTTTTCGGAGTTATGTGCGTATTGAATTGTTAATTATCGCTTGTCCCGTGCCTCGGAGAGCACGTTAAGCCGTCGGTCCCGGTTGTTATGAAGATCTTTGACAGTTGTTATAGGGCGTCAGTACCTTCTAAATAAACTGACAATAGTCTAAACCATGGAATATCGCTATCCCTTCGGGTTGCGAAGTTCAGACAGGCAGTCGCTCCGTGGAAAAGCTAATATTCAGCTCAATCCGGTTAGACTAGAAAGCGGACCCCAGATTGAAACTGGGATAACGCTAAGAGAAAGAAAAAGACTTAAGCTTGGGAGGCCTTAATACTAAATATTAAGTCCTTCATTGAGAAGTTCTAAAAATATTTTTCAAAGTAATGAAGTGAGTTTTAGATATAATAGTTTGACTAAAATGTAAATATAGTCTACGTATGATTGATTTTACACAGAGAAGTCTGGAACTAAGGCTCAATTTATAATAGGTAAATAATATGATACGATATCATGTAGTTATAACTAGAGGAAATAAAATGATATCAAAATACAGGTAGCAAAAATTTAAAAGGTTTCAACCGAATTTCCATAGCGACCTACACATGATGGGCACCTACATCGTTACCTACATTATATTGTAGAGGGCGCTAACAGTCGTTGATCGAGTAGATATCGTATATTACGTATGTATAGAATGATGAAGAAAATATCGTAGATGCCTTTTTGTTGCAAAGCTTCTTATAAGAAACAAGAGGATAGAGCTACGCCCTCACATATTCTTTTATTTAAATTTTTCTGCCGGATTTCGTGCGAATTTCAGGAAATCCCTTCTTAGTGCATTCCTACGATTTCCAAGGAACATACATGCCAAAGTTTAGCCTCTTGTGACCAATAGTTTTGGCTGTTTAGGTGTTAGCTTGTCTGTCAGTCAGTAACGCAAGAATTTTATACACACAGATAATATTCACAATTAATTAACAAAACAAAAAACAAAACAAGGCAATGTTTCACGCACTCACTCGTAGTTTTGGCTGTAGCTTATCTGTCAGTCTGTCAGTAACGCAAGGATTTTATATATACAGATTTTTAAAGCTAGGAAAGTGAAAATCTATTCTTTATTTTTATAAAGGTTTTCCATGCAGGCCGGCTTTCATTAAAATTCAACAGGTGCAATATATCGGAAAAATTGTATGTAAGTGGAGCAAAGAGTGGTATGTTGTGTGGTAGAAAGTGAATTATTTATTAACATAAATCTACCACTACTCAGTAATGTCATGAAAACAGAAAGGTTTGTACCTACTTAGGTACATAAGCCTTTTTCACTATCAACATTATCACTTAAGTTTTTCCGAATTCTCAGTAGCAGCGCGTAGTCTGCTTATGTGCTCGGTATAGGCAATAGGTTAGCCCCCTATTACGTGGGATGTAAAATTAAAAAGTATGACGAAACCGTGAGGCGTGCGCCATTATAAATAAATAATTTGCTCACACGCAACTGTTATTATATTTTCTGGTATAACACTTAGTTAAATGGTAATCTTCAATTACAATTTTAACTACAGCTGACCTTTAATATTAACCAAACGGGAAGGATATTTTTCCTAACCAAAAATGAAGTCGGTTAAAATATGACATTACAAAAATATTATGTTAATTTGGAATAAAAATACTTCAGCCTCAGGAAAAATATTTAAGACAAATGAGAGCTCCCTCACTAGGAATCTGTGTTCGTATATATAAAATGCTTGCATTACTGACTGACTGACCGACAACGCACAGCCAAAACTATAGGGCACAAGAAGCTGAAATTTGGCATGTATGTTTCTTGGCAACCCTAGGGGTGCACTAAGAAGTGGTTTACCGAAATTGCCACAGGATCGGGCAGGAACGAATAAATGTAAAAAATATGCGGGCGTAGCAGCGGGCATCCTCTAGTACCTAATATGACTAGAAACAACAATTTGTAGATAAGAGAAAGTATGGTCTCGTGTTGGATCGAACCCACAACACGGCGCATCTCAAACAGCGAGGCGACCGCTTAAACCACTACGCCACCATAAATGCAGTGCAAAAATATGTATTTTATCAGGAAAAGCATCAATGAATGTTTACTCTCGTTCTCGTTTTACGCGTCGACGTTACAGACATTTGAATTCAACCGTTCAAATGAATTATTCTCAGTCCCCGTAGGCTCAAGAGTGATCGCGCGGAGATTGGCTTCGTAATGACAACGCCTTTGCATCTCACTGAATTCACAGTTCGCTATTCACAGTTTAGTTCCGTTCATATCGCCTGCGTTTCGATGGCGTTTCTATATCGAAACGAGCTGCTTATAGTTTTGTTCTTTAAAATTCTAAGAGGCTTATAATGTCGAGAGAAGAAATAAATGCTCGAAGTATTGAAAGTGTACAATTTATTTATGTAATTTAGAAGAACGGCAGACGACACGATGTTCTGATAATTAAATTTGGTGACACACTGACTGCTGTGGTGGCCACCGTGTCTCATTATTTTAACAAACCATCTAGGAACCCATTGAAATATATGCACAGTATTTTATTAAAATTGTCCATGCCGTTTAGAAATATCAGAGTACACGTGCCAGAATAATTAAACATGTTATATTGTTATGATTGTTGGATCTTTCGGCATATTGTTTATTCGACGGTAGTTTGGTTGCACTTTAGCATGAAGCCAAATGTACGTAATTATGTCAGATGTTGGTCGCCTTTTCTCGGTGGCGCAATTTGAATCCAACTGAAATTCGGTTAGGCTAACAGACGGACGGGCATAATTCAGTCGCCGTCCACCGCTTGTACTAGCGCATTTTGTAACTCTTAATTATCACTTGCTAAACGGTGAAGAAAGGCATCGTAAGTAAATCGAAATCATCAAAAGACATGTGAAGTTTGCCAGTCCACACCTAACCTGGAGAAGAGGCCCGTGCCCAGCAGTGAGACAGTTTATATACAGGACTGATGATGATGATGATTCTCTAACTAAAGCTGGACTCTCTTCCTTCCCTTACTGGACCATAATTCGGTTAAAACAAAACAAAATAAACGTGCCTTCAGGGATATGCGCGCCAATCGTCTAACCACCAGGGATGCCGAAAACCGTGTGAAGTGGAGAAGGTACCCTAGCCGGCAATGATGATGACGACTTACCTACATACTTGCATATACAATAAGTATAAAGTTATTTTGATATTACCTAAAGGTACTTCAATTTTATACTTCTACAGAGAAGAATATACTATTCTGTTAAATTAGCTACATGTCTAGTACCCTTATGGACGTTTAAATAACTAATAATATAGAGATACGCAATTTATCTCAAAAGACCTCGCGACTCGTAGTAATTTGATTGCGTAGTGTATTGCCCAATTCAGGCCAAACTAATTTATTTGAGCCTCGTTAGGCTAACTGCCTAAACCGATCTAGTTAGCCTTGTTATGGCCTGTCTACGTTTGGGATTTATCTTGATTTTCGCGTAATAGGATTTTTATTTAGTAGTACTTGATACTGAATCAATTACTAAGGTAATTGATTCTGACCACAGCGCCATCTGTGAGGGTGTTGGTTATCGCGATAAAAACCATTTGTGTTATTCTGATGCAATCATCGTCTAGCATAATCCCGGTTGCAACCAAGAGTTTGATTGGTTTGAGTTATAATGTAACTATACCTGTTTATAGAACGGTCGAATTGATGGGCTTGGACCTTTTCTCATTATGGGAAGAAGAGTAAGGCCACAGTCAACCACGCTGACCAAATGCGGGTTGGCAGTCTTCACATTTTTTTCGAGAATATTATAAAGAACTTTTAGACATGCAGGTTTCCGCACGAAACTTCGGAAACTTAATATTCTATCAAATCTATAATAGAAAGCGTATTCCGGATTCCAAGGCGAAGGTTCTGAATGCAGCCGAGATAATGTTTGTATGATGTACCTATGTGGTTATTTAACATCGATATTCAATAACATTGTACTATCCATTACGAAAAAACATAGTTATGAGTTTGATTTCTGATATCCATCGCGTCCAGAATTCGCAGTCAGCATGCAGTTTTAACAAAAGTTTTGCCCGACTACTATGTTCAGTGAAAACGTGAGCTCATTAGAAACACTTTAACTTGGCAATTTAGTCAGCACATAACTATCAGATCGCCATCGCGCTCAGTTTTTGCTCAACTATTAAAAACTTATTAAACTTCACAAAGCAAGGCAGCTTTATGGTTGTAACAGATTAAAAAGTTTGTAAAACTCGTTACTGAGTCAAAGAGCTTAATGATTCTGCAGAATTTTGTCTATGGATCTCATGAGTGGGAAGGGCACTGTTATGTCTGGTTAAGTAATTAGTGACCCTGACTGAACTGAGGTTGTGAATTATATACCAGCAATCACACTATCTATTGGTGAAATCCTCCCAGAAATCCAATTGTTCTCGAGTTTATGGCGTCTATACAGATATATTGAACGGGGGACTTCATTTTATAATATAGATTTGTATAACTTATTAAAGTAAGTAAGTTATTAACTTATATATTTTCATAACAGCTGCGAAAACTCATAAATGAATGCCTACGTTGCCTCGTTTAGTCATAATGTAATAATATGTATACTAGACCTACTGTCACCTGTCGGATACAGAGCCAAGTCTAATTATTATTGACCAAACCTATGTAATATATAGAAATAGAAATAGGTACAGATTTTCTTGGGTTTACGTGAATGTTACAATGAAATCAAACTACGGTATACCGATTCTATCGATATATATATTGGTTTTAGAGAAATTACATTTAAACCAAATGATCTCGAAGCTACATTTTTATTTTGTTCTAGCGTACGATAAAGTCTATCGCTATATAGTAGGTTGATTTCAAAGAAATAGGTACCTTTTTCCGCACCGATAATCGACTACCTAAACCATTCAGTCGCAACATAAGTGGCAACAACAAAACACCTGGTAACAACGTCGTATTTCGTTGAACGGTGTATTTCTCGCAGAAAATCAATTCACAATCCTGAACTTCAGATAGTGAGCAAGCTTAGACTGTAAGCCTGTCTAACTGTGAGCATAGTCGAAGATAAAATGTACTTAAGTAAACTGACGTTAAGAGAAAGCTTTAATTAGTTTCGATTATATTATTTGGTAGATAACATCTTTTAAATCATTAATCACTGCAGTAGGCACTACTGCAGTTATTAATGTCTATGAGTAAGTCTTTGATAAGGTTCGATTATATTACTTGACGACCGGTTGGTGTAGCGGAAGTGTAAGCGACTACGCCGAGGGTCGCGGGTTCGATTACCGCTCAAGTCAAACAATTGTGTGCATGAACATGGATGTATGTCTTGCTCTGGTTGTTTCTATGTATAATATGTATGTATTTACAAAAAAAAGTATTCATATTATATTATAATATATTTATCCATTATCTTGTACCCATAGTACAAGCTCTGCTTAGTTTGGGTCTAGATGGTGTTGTGTGAATGTGGTAGAATATTATTATTATTATTACTTGGTAGATAACATTTTTTCAATCTTACTGCAGTTATTAATGTGATAGTTTTTAAAGAGTTTTGTCATGAAATAAGGGCCGGCTGATGCTGATGGCTTTACGTACCCTTTAAAATTTAAATCATGGTAGTACTCTAATGTGTATCCAACAATAGGTGTCACCCATTCAAGTGGTGACGTTTGCTAACCTTGCTTTACTCTGCCGATCAATTAGGCGAACCGCCAGTCAAGAAACGCTCTGACCATTATACCTATCTAATAGCGAAAGAAGTTGTCATAAAAAGTGCAGTCCCTCTGAGTGAAAAAGGCATTGTCACAAAACTATTTAGGTACAAAGTTAAGTTAACAATGGTAAATTTTGGTTTTACCGCCATTTTATGTATAGGAAGTGCTCTTAATATTCCAAATGAACAAACGACCTTCACACAAAAATCCAAGGGCATTCAAGTATGTTTTTTTTTAAGAATTCAATTATAGCGCCGGATCAGAGGTGAAGTACTTTTTCGTACGACGGAAATCGAAATTTTGGCCATATTTGTCGAGCCTCGTGTATTTAAGGTAGTAATTCCATTTGTTTACTACCTTATTCGCCCTGGAGTTTAATTTCGTGGCTGTTGCTACGGCAATAGGTATCCCATTTTAGACAATATCCCATTTTGCATTGTATAAATGTCTTGAGGCCCTGTTGAGATACCAACAGACTGCAGAAAATTATTTATTTTGTTAGCATTTGTTTTTATTTCAATTTATTCGGTAATTGAAATTATTTTTCTAAATATTTTCTATGATATTGTTTGCCTTAAGCCTTTGTCGTACCAAACGAGATCGTGTATGCCTAAGGTGAGCACGTTAAACATTTATTATATAATTTTCCAATATACGCGATGAAATTGATTGATTTGAAATTAAAAAACATCCTAATTTCAATAGGGAAGATGGTTGGAATGTTTCTCCAGCTTGGGACGCTGTTATCAGGCTAATGAAACCCAAGAAGGACAAAGTCACCAGAAGACATCAAGATACAGTGAGCACATTCTTTGTAGATAGTAACACCAGTAGTTGAAAAATGTTCGGGTACTTTGAGATAACTTTTAAATTCAAGATAAAGACAAATATCACCTCAGTCTGCCGTGAACATTAATCCTGTAAAGAATTCGAAACGTCGGCTAGTAATAAAAATGTAGTTTCTAGATCATTCGGTTAATAACAGTGAAACCAATATAACGTGATAAAATCCGTAAACTGTAGTTTAATTTCAATCTTGCGGACCCTTAAGGGAATTCAGTTTCGTTAAATATACTGACACTGGTCTACGCCATAGAATATCACTGTCTCTTCGGATTGCAGAGGTCAAACGGCAGTCGCTGTGTGCAAAACTAATTCGGTTGAATCGGGTTAAATTAGTAAGCGGGCTCCAAGGCAAATTCTCTGATGCAATTACATTTTCATGACTATCCGACGCCTTGTTTTACAAGGGAGGTATCTAGATAGAGATAACTGTAAGAAATTACCTAGTTTCAACTTTTATTGAAGTCTAAAAGGATGGCTTATCTTGCTAGGAGGGCTTGATTTTAGTATGCCTGGGTCTCTTCTGCAGATATACTTTAACTGTCTAATGTGAAATTGCAGCATTCGTAACGAAAGTTAGAGTGCTGTGAACGCAATTGGAGCCTAACTCAACCCTTTGTATTCCTTCGTTAGTTGTTTTGTATTCGTTCCTTGCTTTTTTGATAATGGTATGAACAGTTTCTAAATGACAAACTTTTCTTATATGTAATTTGAATTGATGACCCGAATCAAGTTTAGCAACTTCTGCTAAAAGTAATCTAGAAAAAGTTTTCTAGTGCAATCAAAGCTCATTATTTTCCATTTAAAATTCTTACCGGAGACAAAACCAAATTTAAATTTAAACAAGCAAGACATCCACCTGCTAATCTCTATCAGGTATATTGCCTATTTTACGAAATGGTCAATAAAAGCCGCTAATGCAAAGAATCTATCAAGTCTCCAGCATCCCATAAAATAGCGTATTAACTTATGTATTTAATTCGTCTTCACTAATATGATTTTGCCTGCAAATTGGAACGGAGCACTGCACTGCACCTGAGCGCTTATTGTGTGGAACGACTAGGGAACGATCTGTTTATTGCATCGTTAAAGCTGTCAGTGCGATGTTGGGTACAGAGCGTTTAGTAATTTGTTTGTAATTGGTAGCTTGCGTAAGATTTTGTCACGTTATTTATGTTTGGGTGAGTTTAGAGTTTGGTTTGATGTTGTTGAATGATAATAATATATCCTACCTATATGCTTTATTTAAATTTGCTAAAAGACTCACTTAGTAGTCCATGCAGTGGCTAGTAATTAATGATTGAATCGATTTGGATTTTAACTGGTAATGCAGTGACGAGAGTTCGGCGGGATGGTTACTGAAGTTGCCATGTCGTGGAATACTACCTGCGTTCCTACTGAATAAGAGATCAGAACGACCAAGACTATCAACGGCCTTCTCATAATAACAACAATATGAAGTAGTACATAGCGTAATTAAACGAGGCAGAAAGTCGTATGCCATTATGGTATATTTTTTAGACAATAATAATAATAATCATTTATTTTCAGGTAATAAGAACCCATAGATATATACCTTATAGACTAACATATATAAAATAACATTATTACAATACAAACAGGTGTTGTTTACGGCTTCATGTTACGCTAAGTGGTATTGCGTAACCTCCCATGAAAACGCCGATACACGACACCCTAAAAACTCTTCCTTGAGGAAAGTCTCGAGATGTTGAGTCGGCACCCGCACCACGTACGAAGTAGAAGTTGAAGTTGGTGTTATGCCGTGACTCCAATCTCTCGACTCTCAAAGTCCAGTTGATCTTCAGGCGCAGGTATTCTACGACCTCCTCGTCCTTTGTGGAGTGAAGCAGCCGAGAGACGTACAACCGCGTGGTTGGTACGGCGGGACGCAGCAGCATGTTTGGTCCCACTAACCCGGTACCACAAAGGTTACAACAAGTTGGTTTCTTTTTCTTCTTCTCCACCTTTATGAAACCATCCTCGTCGCATGTCTTCGGTTTTGGGGCACGTGACCTACTTGTAGAAATAACGTTACGTAATAACACTACTTTTGCACGTAGCTCACTTATGGTGCTGTCCGACTTCTCTAATTTGGACTGCACCTCGGCCAGGCTGGATTTCAGGGATGTGATATCCTTCAGCAACCCGGTTACGTCGACGTGTTCGAATATGATGGGCGGCAGCTTGTGCAGATCCTTCGCCACGAACGTAGGCACGTCGTCAGGGTCCGTCACCTGCAATAAGGAGATGATATCCTGGATACTCTTCTCGGTGCCATCCCTTCGCCGGGACGGCATCTCGTCTAACTTGCCCAGGGTCTGGTAGAGTAGCTTCTTGCTATCACAAACTTCTTCTTCTTTGAAGTTGGACTTGCAGATCTGCAGAATGCTGACCTCGTCCATGGTGTCGATGGCATGTTGTATAAACGCCAACAACTCGTTGGCTATGAGTTGCTGTGAACAGCTCATAGCTACAGTATCGGGCGACGTATAGCCGCTAATTACATTTATTAAATAATAATTTAATACGCATCGCAGCGCCGCACGTCCGCACTCGACGGGAGTGCGTTGCGTCGTTATCAATGGCAGTGCCTGAAGATGGCGGTCGACCCCTACTTATTCGTGGTCCCCCCGTCAACAAACAAACAAGTTCTGCAATTTTATGATATAGTAAAAAGTATTTTTTCGTACCATGCTGCAAAAAGGTCTAGTCTGTTGCCCCGGCAGTTTAGATGGAACCCAGTGTATCTTCCACACTCAGAAAATGGCTTATAGCCACGGATTCATTGATAAGTATACAGGGTGACTTGTTATTGCTCGTGTTCCGTTTGGGAGGTGTATCTATGGCCTGAATGTAGTTTTTTTACCCCTTTCATGTTTATAGGTGCAAAACGAGAGAAACGTCGGAAACAAATAGGTATTTATACCTTAAGTAATTTAAGTTAACGCGATTAAGACCCGCTAAATTATTTTGTATGATATTTATTGGCGTCAAAAATGCCCTAATAAATCCATTTTGGGCAAAACTTAATTTTTGTTGTAAACATTTTCTAGTTTTTAAGCTGATTTAAGGCCACACTAAACTCATGCAAGCTAACGTCCGGGATATCTTCGGTATAGTGTCGGGTCAATCCAGCTCAAGGGTCTGCCACTGGGATAGTTGCGGATGGTTGCGTATAACTGTTCATAAAACCTTACGATATCTAAGAGCTGAGATCTAGATGACACAACCCATCATACTTGTTAGCAAGAAACATTGAATATTAACTTACAAACACACTGTAGTAAAATTGCTATATCGAAACCATCTCAATAGTTTTCATAACAACTATTTTAACTGAATCGAGAAGAGGTCGATGTTCGGATGCGAGCGACTTACCGCGGCAATGTTAGGCCAAAATAGGATTTTATTATACACTTTTGTTTAAGAATTAATAGTTAGCACCGAGTGAAATTCGCGTAATTAAAACTAGTAACAAGGCAAGAATTCCTGGCAAATTTATGATAATAGTTTTCTAGCCTTCGCAGAACTTATTAAAAGGGGAATTGAGTATATTATACAGTTTTAATCTTGTTATTCGTGTAATGAAATCATTCCAGCTCTGAAGAAAATGGACACGCTTTATATTTTGCCGCTTAAGTATACACCAGACTCTAGAGCATTTACTTGTAAGTAAACATAGAGCATTTGCTGTTTTTAAAACTCGTACTGCATTTCGATGACGTTCAATGTTTATTAATGCTTGATTTTAAGAACCACCATGTGATTTGGTGTTGAATTTTATCGAGCAAGCGCACGAGCGTGAGGGACGATGGGGAGGAAAGAGGAGTGCATGCAAAGTAGAAAGAAATCATCATCGTCCTAGCATTCTACAATTCAAGATTAACGCCTTGGAACCCGAGGTCCGGTTACCATTCTAATCAGTTTCGACAGAACATTAGCTTGTGAAACTTTTTATAGCGCGTTTTGCTTCTAGTTATTGCAGTTAATTCGGAAACAGCTAGATGTCGCCGGTAGTGTATTTTTTTAAATTATATATTCACGCCTGTATCTCCGAAGGGTAGGCAGATTATATATATATATATATATTACAACCACATTTCGCCATGTTATGAATTTGTAGGTCCCACGTAATAGAAAGTGAGCCTATTGCTCTTACCAGACACATTGCCAGATTCCATTTTACTACTGAGAATTCAGAAAAATCGACTAACTGTTTTGCCCGACCCGGGAATCGAATCACCCGATCAGCAGACGCATACGCTATCCACTGGACCACGGAGACTATGTATACCTTCGGGGTTGTAGGTATTATAATTATGTATATGACGTAACATAAAAAATCTTTATTTCGGTTACAAAAGAAAAATTGTATATTTCTGTAAAAGATACAGCCTTTAGCAAAGAAATTCAATGGAAAATATTGATTCTAAACAATTTGACTAGTTACAAAGATAGAACCATTGTCACGTAATTCAGTGTAGACCCTTGGTAATGCGTTTCTGCCGTTGCTCAGGGAAGAAGAGAAGACTTAGCTTGGTCGCCGCACAGCCAGTGAGAAAGGGCCGGTCACTCCGCGCCACGGTATAAATAGCCCGTTCAGGTGCGCGGGAGGTAAAGACGGCTGGCCGGACAGGAGTAGTGGGTCCGCTACGACGTCACATGTAGTTACTGCCACAAAACTTTACTACGGATGCTCATAAGAAATTAGGTATGTCTCACCAGCTCTGGGTCATTGATAATAGATTGGGAATTTAATAGACTTTCTAGTTCTAGTACTACACTATCACAAAGTAATAAGTGCAGTGCAGTACGAATTCTCTAGTTCTCTTTGTTCTCCTCGGTTAAATCGCCTCGCTCTTCAGTCACCTTACTTAATCTATTTCTGGCCTTTCAGACTTCTGTTAAAATCTGGTCTGGTTCTGGTTACTCGGGGTTTTTGCAAGTGGCAAAGTGTTTTCTTCCTAGATTCATTATAGACGTGATTCCTTCGCCTTTTTGTACACAGCTCTTGTGCTGCAAACATTCAAGCAAATGACAAAAAGAACACTGAGATTTCAATTAATAATTCGTAGAGTACACATAAAGTTATCTAGTGTGGATTTGTAACTAACTACACTCAGCACAATTTGATACGACGAGGCGACCGGTTACACTACTACCCCAAACCACCAGTCAAATGTTGTACTGTGTATTTCAAGGAATTTAAAGAAAGCAAAATGTACATGTTTGGTTCAAAAATTGAAAGATAAAATAAGTAAACAGCTTGCAGTTGTGAAACTATATAGCGAAAATGCATATGTTTACGGTTGTGACACAGAAAAACTGTCTTCCTGCGTTATGCGAAAACGTAATAGTAGTAAATGGGTGATTCTTCGAGCAAGGCATTATTAAGTGATTTGCGTGGCAATTTTTAAATCTAATATTTTTTTTAAATCGACATGTGTTTCTTAAAATATACGTAAAATTAATATTTTTTATAGAAGAGGCACCTCAGAGAGCGATATACTTACAGAAATAATCGAGGTTAAAATATTGGAGGCCACGCAAATCACAAAACACCCCACGAAAATGTTGTGTTGTCTACAATATTTTATTCAATAAATAAATTCACAGACACCGGAGAAAATTGTAACATGCAAATCAAAGTTTTGAAAAACCATACCCACGAAACGAAGTTATTACCTTAATTTTTCGGAAACCTGCCGCGTCGTCACACAAACTCGCTGCCTAGCTGTCGGAGCGCGACTAGTTGTAACGTGAATTAGGATGACACAACATTGGGCCGCGAAGTTAGGGATGTGCAAGTGAATTTACAATGATCCACGCAAATCAGTAACTACCCCGGGACAGTTACATTTTTATTTTTTTTAGATAATATAATTAATTTAGAACTATGATCTAAATTTTCATAGCACTGTCAACTTCTTAGGACTTAAAGTTTTTTTTTGTAAGCATGTACCGTTTAGTTCAAAATATATAATTTACCAAGTGACTAGATCGGAGTTTGGGACACTCCACGAAAATCAAAGAATTGGGGTGTTTTATTTTTTTTAAGATATTAAATATATAGATAATTGAATAGTAATCAATAACCCAAATAAGAGAGGATTAAAGGTTTGCTAGAAAAAAATAGTGGCTTGCTAACTTTTCGATTTCAATTTTTTTAAGGTGATGCCGCTTAAAAATCGTGTCTAGAAGCCCACCACCAACCCAAATACATACAATACACTTAGAATATAATGATAAAGAATATCGCTAGTTATTCCCCATAAGGATAAGAAGTATGGTACTTGTTAAACATCTTCATGACAGCAAGGACCGACAGTTTTACGTGTTCTAGGCACGGGTCAAGCGATAGTTAACAATTGCATGTGCACAAAACACGAAATGTCAGTATTTGGTAGTAGGTTTGAACCCAGTATTATCTGCATAGTTGTCTGTTATTGGTAACTCATCGTGGCGCTGTCTCTGTAATAAAAAAGTTTACCATGTTACACAATTTTCTTCATAATCAAGGGCGCAATTTATTTCCCTTTAAATTTCCAATATTTTCTCGCTTGCAGGCATTTTGTGGGAGCTTGTATTTAAACGCCATTAATTTTTTGTCTTCATTACGAAAACTTTATGAACAATTAATTGGTTTACTGAGAATAGTGCCTTGCCAACTTACAAAGCTTAACATTTTTATATTGTCTTTCCGTTGGTAATAGACCGATGAAGAAAGGCATCGTTGGCAGAGGTCACTACCTAGATATGTGACTATTTGTTGTGAGATTTATTGCAGTACAATATCGTAGGATATTGTACTGCAATAAATCTTAGGAAATAGCTTAGGAGGACACGTAAAGCCCTCAGTCTGAAGATGGAATTCGGGCGACTCCGATACCATAGTTTGCCAAACACAAAAAGGAGAAGAAGAGAACAAAACTGCCGTACCGTGCATAAAGCCTGTATGGGCTAATCTAAAGAGTTCGCATGCGGCTCTTATGTTTTGCTTTTATGGAAATCTTCCGCACTTAGTACGTGGGCTTTAACAATTGATGAAGTCTGACGCCAGCCAATGCTACATATTATTAACCTGCTTGCTACAAATATAAACAATAATTAGTATCATCGTCATTATAATTATACCGTCCCTTCCCAATCCCGAGGGAATTTAGAGAAATCCCCCTACGGTCCCCAAAGTACATACACGCCAAATTCAGCTTCTTGCGCCTAATTGTTTTTGCTGAACGTTCATTCAGTCAGTAACGTATTTATTGAATTAAATTTGGGTACTTGCGACCCGCACTGGCTTCGCACGGGTGCAACGTTTATAGGCATGCGCCGCCGGCCTCCGGCCCCGCCGCAGCCGCTATGTATTATACATATAAACCTTCCTCTTGAATCATTCTATCTATTAAAAACCCGCATTAAAATCCGTTACGTAGTTTTAAAGATTTAAGCGTACATAAGGACAGACAGACAGAACACAGACTTCGTTTTATTTTCCCCT
The DNA here is from genome assembly GCA_944739405.2 of Euclidia mi. Classification (NCBI taxonomy): domain Eukaryota; kingdom Metazoa; phylum Arthropoda; class Insecta; order Lepidoptera; family Erebidae; genus Euclidia; species Euclidia mi. Next base: position 4,207,871 of record OX123206.2, read on the forward strand.
TTGGAAGATTTGATTGGTAAAATTTGAATGGGCCCCGACTGTGAGTCGTTCTGTTCTGCATATTACTTCTAAACTTCTGGGCTTGTTTATTTCTTTTTAGTTTTTATTTAAGTTAATATTTTTACGTATTTTTTAAAATTAGTTTTTATGCAGTCGGGTTTTTTGTTTTTCTTTAAATTTTTTTTTATTGTATACTTTTTAGTTACGATTTATTGACTTCGTTATAAGATGGTAAATTTCGCAATCGAGTGTTTGTATATCGTTTATGCTTGAAATAAAATCTTAAATCAATAAGTATGAAAATTAGCGAGACTTTTTTTTGTTAAACATCTTTAAATCATTATATATCCTAAACTATTATTTAAAATGAAAAATGATAAAAGGAATCTAAAGATGATTTTAAAATACCTATTCAACGACACCCCATTTGACATAGTTCATCGACTTTAATTTTTTTCATTTTGACAATATGGCGTCTGGCTGTCGCTGTGGTGAATTTTGATTACTGTCATGTCTTTAGTGACACTCGCAAGGTTAAGACGAATCGATTGACGTAAGAATTATCAAAATCGGCCTACGCATTTGGTCTCTAGAACGCCACATAGAAACAAACATACATACATACATACATACATACATACATACATACATAGACTGATAAACACATTACCCTCCTTTGCGTCGCGCAATCGGGTAAAAAAAGTTTAGCTCGTAGTTGGCAGCGCTGGCGTCGTTTCTCCGTCTCTCTTGCTCTCGTAGTTAAGATACACTGGGGGAACTTCTGTCTCTCTTGCTCTTACACTGGGGAAACAACTGCCAAGCGGCAATTTGGGTCGCAGACAATTTGTCTTCGGAGCGCCCATATGAAATGTGCTTCTGTATATAAATCTGAGTTCTTTGGCCGAGGCTCTAGACTGGTCTTGGACTATAAAATCCATGATAATATTTTTGTTTCTAACACGCGAATATTAATACCATGAGAAATTCTAAGGAACCAATCTAAGTAGAATTTAGAATATCAAAAGAGAGTATCTGGAAAATTTGGGTGAACGTTTATTTTAAATAACAAATAGTGTATGGCATGTATTGGTGCATAGATATTAGAATGCAAGAAATATGTGCTCAATTCCGCTAAGAACGCGCTTGGAAGAGGTCCATGTGTCGCACACAGAGCCGCGGGCGTACTTTTCCTCTGTATGCTCTCGGTGCATGACCTAGGCAGATAGTCTTAGTTATCATATATTAAGTGTAAGAACTGACATTTTATCTTACATCTTCTATTATAACTTATTATAACCCTGAAAGTTTGTGAGAATGGATAGATATATTGTTGTTTGTTACACATTCATGAGAAGCTACAGCGGCTTTTGTCCCGTAATCGAAGCCGCGGACAGAAGCTAGCAGGATGCATTTTTTAAAGTGCCATCATGTATACGGAGCTAGGAGTTGAAATAAAATAGTCTTCTACATCTGTAAATATAAAATTCTTCAGTTACTGACAGAAGACACACAGCCGAAATTAATGAGCGCAAGAAACTGAAACTAGTATGTTCTTTGGGACTGTAGGGGTGTACTAAAAAGGATATCCCAAAATTCCCACAGGATCGGGAATCGGTTAAATTTAAATAAAATGGGCGTGCGTAGCTGCGGGCATCTATCATCATCATCATCATCTCGTAATGTTGGATAACATTTTGGGTATAGATATTTTAGATTTTGCATAGAACAGAAATATATAGGAGTTTTTACGGGTGCCTCGAATTAGGTGGAAATCTAAATTGCTTTCTTGAGATATATGGATTTTGCAAGTAAGGCTGATGTAGATGACTAGCTTTGGTGCATTGTGATGCTTGTCATAAAAACTCATCATTATACAGACTTTCCGCGTCAATAGCTGGACATAAGCCACTACTAAATGCGTCACAATAACATTGTGAATCAATTGTACGATTTACGATACTGTTAGAATGGGTTGGTACCTATATCGTTTGATGTCGAGCTTTCCATCTCTCCGCAAATATACTAGTTGCGTCATGAATTTTCTTAATCGCCTCATACGACAAATACGGAATGAAATGTGATAGTGACACTTTGTATTCCTAATCCGTAACCGTCAGACTAACAACCTAGCAACAAAATTGATCGAATCCAACTTGCTGGATGTAATAGCACGTACTATGCGTTCATATGAACCTATGAAGCAAGATAAATATGTCAGGATCGTTGCAAATGGCGGTCTAATATCTTTGTTTTCCTCTCCGGGAAACAGGCGTGAGTCTATGTGTAAATACCTACGAATGTATGCTTTCCTATAAGATAAATTTGTATAGCCTTTCAACAATAATACCGCATGTTACGTTATTGCTTGTATATGAAAGTTCAAATAAGAAAATCATTTTCAAACACTATGTGTCTTGAATGAAAGCAGTATTGCTGTTACTTGTTATTGCATGTGACCAAATGTTGCCGTTTTTTAGATATTGCCCAACAAAAACTTTTAACCAAGGCCAGGCAGACCACGTTCACCAAGGCGAGAGCGCATTTTGGCATCAAGGCGTGTTGGACGCAGGATGGTGTCATCAATATTAAGGTAGCGGATGGTACTCGGATCAAAATCACGACTCTGGATGAATTAAATCCTTTGATGTTAAAATATCCGCAGACGAAGAGCGATTCCCGGCCTGCAGTACGTCAAGGTACTGATAGCGTCGCACCAGCGAGCAACACCACTAAATCGTCGACCCGGCGTAATTAGATCTTTTATTTATTCTTTTTGTTATTATACTCTATCTTAGTTTTTGTTATGTTTTGAAATTTGCGTCTTCTTGGATCGTACTACCTATCTGTTTTGGATATTTTTTTTTAAATGTTTACTTGTGTTTGTCCGCTACGAGTATAACTAATTCGAAAGTAACCTCAATTCCTAAAAGTAAATACTTAGTTTGTTACACACAAAAATAAAACGTAAAACCTCATAAGTCACAACAAACATTGTCATTTGTCAGTATTGTCACTTTGACATTAGTCGCTAAACGTCATAGGTAAAATTGCGTTCCGATATGCGTAAAATATATGTTGTTATTAGTTCGTTTTTCTTTCCTGTAAAATTACTTAACGTATTATTGTGTTGGTGTCAGTTGGTGGGTGGTGCAAAAATGTGATTTTTGCATGATACACTACTAAAGTATTTTATAATATTTTAGTAGTGTATATTTTTTATTACCTATTTAGTCAGTTCAGATATTTGTTATATATTTATATTTGAAATCTTTAAATGGCATCTGATGACGAGTCATCTTTTCACTCGGCAAATAATTCTGCTGTTTTTTCAGACGACGACAGTTTTTGTTCAGTAACAGGCACACTTGGCGATTTAATTCGTGGATCCTTTAGTCTACAACGTCGCAATTCGTTAAATGTCTGCTACATTAAGGCTCAAAGTCTCCCAAGTCATTACAGCGATCTTGTGGAGGCGTTTACACAGTCAAACGTTCATGCCGTCCTGGTCTCTGAGAGCTGGCTTGCTTCTCTGAGGGCTTGGCCTCAACTTCTTTCCACCACTTACCCCCTTACTGGTTACATTCTAATCCGGAATGATCGCATCGGAAAGAGGGGTGGTGGTGTAGCCATTTACCTACGCAGTGACTTTCCTTATAAAATTATTGCTTCTTCTTCCTCTTCTGTCGCTGCTGAATTTCTTTTCATCGAGGTTTGTGTCAAAGGAGCGCGGACCATTCTTGGCGTAATTTACTGTCCCCCAAATATCAATTACTTCATCGATTTGGAATTGGTTCTAGAATCTTTAGGGTCTGAGTACGAGCATCATATCATCATGGGTGATCTAAATACCGATCTCCTGCTCCCAAACTCCCATCGTTCCCGAAAACTCCTCACCATTGTCGAATCTGTTGGTCTTCACATTTTACCGTTGAATGCATCATAATACCAACAGTGAAGATACATGGTTGGATTTGATTTTCACCTCGGCTCCTTCCCTCGTATCCTCTCACCGTCAACATCCCGCGCCCGGTTTCTCGTATCATGACCTTATCTACATTTCCTATATCCTTAAACCTCCTAAACCCAAACCTAAGGTACTGTACAGGCGTTGCTTTGCACGTATGAACGTTGATAATCTAAATTTGGATGCGTCGAAAATTGATTGGGGGCCTCTGGAGGCAGCAGCTACTGTTGATGTAAAATTAAACATTTTCAACGACATCGTAATCAAACTATATGATGTTCATGCCCCAGTACGGAAAATTAAATTGAAACGACCGCCTGCACCCTGGTTGACGCGTTGGATACAGATGGCGATGAGGCGCAGGGACCGAGCATTTCGCAAGTTTAAGCGTGACCGTTGCGAGGAAAATTGGGTCCTCTACAAAGTTGCTAGGAATCGTTGTAATCAAATGATACGAAATGCTAAACGAAGCCACATTTTCAACAACATTTCTTTCTCTTCCCCTGCCGATATCTGGAAGTTCCTAAGGACTCGGGGTATCGGTAGGCTTAGTCGAGTGGATCCGCCGCCAGCTCTTAGTCTTGACGATATTAACATTTTTTTTGTCTCCACTCCAACGTTTGATCGTCAGACTATGAGTCGAACGGTGGACTACATAGATAGCTTGGCTCGGCCAAACATAAATCCTTTTCACTTTTCTCCAGTTGCTGAGGCTGAGATCAAAAAGATAATCCTTTCTATTAAATCTAAAGCGGTTGGCTTAATGATGTCAGCCGCTACATGATTATCACCATCCTGGACCACCTTCTTCCTGCCATTTCCCACATAATAAACCATTCCCTTGACTCTGGGCGGCAGTGGCGTAGCTAGCTTGGGTGGCACCCGGGGCGGTAGTTGACGGGTGAACTTTTGTTTTTTTTTTTGTCGATACTTAAAAATAAACTCTCGTAGTGCGTCACCCCTTTTTTTGGATGGGTGACACCCCAAAACGGGTGGCACCCGGGGCGGACCGCCAACGCCCCCCCTCCCTTCCTACGCCACTGCTGGGCGGTTTCCTAATATTTGGCGTAAAGCATATGTTCGGCCATTACCCAAAGTCACTAATCTCGTCGCTCCTAATCACTTCCGGCCTATTTGCATCCTCCCTTTCCTTTCCAAAGTCCTTGAGGCTTGTGTTCATAAGCAACTGTCCCAGTTTTTGCATGAATTCAATGTCCTCAGTCCCTACCAGTCCGGCTTTAGACCTGGGCATAGTACAGTCTCTGCTACGCTTAAAGTGACTGGCGATGTGAGGGCGGGTGTGGAGGACACTCGGATCACTGTGCTGGTCCTGGTTGACTTTTCAAACGCCTTCAACACCTTCAGTCACAATATCCTACTATCCATCCTATCCTATCTTATGATCTCCTCCGAAGCACTGGAATGGTTCTCTTCATATCTTCGTGGACATCAGCAGTCTGTCAGAGTCAATGAATCTTCATCAAGTTGGCGAGACCTTGAGGCTGGTGTTCCACAAGGTGGCATACTCTCTCCTCTTTTGTTTTCTTTATTCATTAATCTCATTACCCTGGATCTTCAGTGTTCGTATCATTTGTACGCCGACGATCTACAACTTTATTCGCAGGCCAAAATTGAGGATCTGCCAGATGCGATCGATGCTGTGAACCGAGATCTAGCAAGAATTCAAGATTGGTCGGAGAGGTACGGTCTATGTGTCAATCCTGTGAAATGCCAAACTATTCTTATTGGGAGCTCTAGAATAATAAACACTAGACTGCACTTGGCATCACTACCACCGGTGACATTCAATGGCACTAATATACCTCTCAGTTCTTCCGTAAGAATCCGTTCCGTGTAATTCCGTAAAAAAAGATCTCGGTTTACACATTGACTCCACACTCAGTTGGCAATCCCAGGTTACAAACGTCTGCCAAAAGGTTACCGGGGTTCTACGCTCTCTTTACCGCCTGAAAAACTTTCTACCTATTAAGACAAAGACAATGCTTGTGCAGACCTTGGTTTTTCCTATAATCCATTATGGTGATGTATGTTATCTCGACCTGAATGCAGACCTGCTCAATAAACTTGACCGACTTCTCAATAATTGCATTCGGTTCATTTTTAATCTTCGTAAATATGACCATGTGTCCTCATATCGTCAACAGCTGTCATGGTTGCCTATAAGTCAGCGTCGTAACATGCGCGCGTTGACTACTCTTTTCACTTTTCTTCATTCGTCTAATAGCCCCAGCTACCTAGTGCCTCACTTTCAGTGCCTCTGCTCCAATCATGACAGATATCTTCGCTCTTCTAATAATTCTCTTCTTCAGTGTCCTTCTCATAGCTCAAGCCTTGTACACTCTTCTTTTTTGGTACAAGCTATACTTCTTTGGAATGCGCTCCCTCTCGAGATCAGGACGGCAACCAATCGATTCACGTTTAGGGCTAAGGTGCGCCAGTATTTTATCAAACTGTCTCTTGAAAGGCCATAATAAAACCATCTCTCACGTGTGTTACATTGTGTATTAAATGTATGTAAATTGTATGTATTTATTAGTATAATATGTATTATTTATATTATATAATTTTTATTATATATATACGTATATATGCATAGATATGTATGCTAATGGATTTTAACCAAATAATTAAATATTTCATATTCATAGTTTAAACACCTGCCACAATTTCATTTTATTTAAATTTCATATTCTGACAATTAGTTCTCAAGCTCATTTAATTAGTGCATGCAGTGGCTACCTTAAAAGACTATACAACCAATATATGTCAAACCTGTTGTGAATGTTATTAATGTATTGTTGTATAGTTACTGGTGGTCCTCAAATAAATAAATAAATAAATAAACAATCATTTCTGCACCACCCGAAGATTGACTGGCAGAAAATGCTATTTAGCATTAAGTCCGCCTTTTGCATTGTAATTGCAGGAAGTGTTAATAAATAAATAAATAAAACACCGTACAACATGAATCATTGTTTTTATGCAACAGACTGCACGGTTGGCGTAGTGGTTGCGGCCGCCTCACCGCTTGACACTGCGCCGAGTGTTGTGGGTTTGATTCCCACACGAGACAACACTTTGTGTGATCCGTAAATTGTTGTTTCCAGTCTGGGTGTACGTTGTGTCCGTTGGTTATATGTTTGTAAAGTACCCCACGACACAGAATTTATTCCGAGAGCGGGAGATGTTTTATAATAAACAAATATAAACAAAGATTTCAATAGAAAAGATATGAATACACAGAACTTTCGGTATGGGTTTCACCAACCGTTGTCATGGGATGATTAGTATCTTTATCTGTCCTAGTTTGCTGCGAAGCGCTAATTCTACAATGCGGGTGAACGTGTCGTATTAGACAAGTTCCGATGGTGTTTAAGTTATAAACTCACACAAGTACTTAGCACCGTCTTGTCTCGCTGTCCAACTTGCATACAACTAGCCGTATCGACGGCTTTCTACATGGATACTCTGATGTATGTAGATCTGGCTACAAGAGTATGAAGAAGCATATAAGCACTAGTTGCAGACTGCGGTTCAGCCCACATTTGCGTCCGTTATCACGACAAAAGGAAGTCCACGTACTACTCCGATACATATAGCTATAATACTGCAAAGTTTCAAAATCCGTTCGGTAGTTTTTGTGTGAAAGAGTGACAAACAACCTTCCGTCCATCACAAACTTCTGCGGTAATAATAGTCCTACTTAAGTCCAGCAGTGGATGTCTTTTCCATTTTAATGATAATGTTAATGTGGTTTTTAATTTACACATATAACAGATATATTATATTTGAATAAATAAACACAAATGAAGAATTGCCGCAGTTCCTAATGCATGTGCTCTGTATACCCTTAAGTAATATATGGCTTTCTTTCTGCAAGAGACGTGAGACTGTGCTAGCTATTGTGCATTATATTTATTGCATGCTTTTCTTTCCAACGGATTTTGACAAAAAAACAACAAATTAGATGGTAGCGCCATCTATCCTTTCCATTGCTAGTTGATTATGTCAACGTCAATGGTTCGTCGCTGCTCGGCCAATCCGAGCGATCCTTTTCATGAATCCCCTCTCAAAACGCCTCGCTATTGGCCGCCCTGCTCAACGGCGACGAAGAAAAAAGAATGGAAGATTCGAGACGCGCCGATCTCATGTCCGCCGCATACCGCAGTCCGCACCGCCATATATAATTATTACCGCTTATACCAAAACCTAACAAAACCACCCGCGAGTGAAAGTGATTTGTGTAGTGGAGTGATTCAAGCAGCTTCAGGATTCTCGAAGACATCAGGAGGCTGCCATTTGCAAAGGAAAAGACTGCCGTGCAAGGTAAGAGGCTCCTATCCATATCAAGTTTTCCGCTTTCGCTCATTTCCTAGTCGATAAGAACCGAAATCCTACAGTCCACAATATTAATAGTTTTCCCAAATCGACTAGGAACATTCGGTTTACCGAAACATTTTTTGGTCCTTCGAGCCGGATTCATTTACGTTTTATACGTAAAACTTCGATATATCTCTGTACCTAGGCAGTTATAGCACCTAGCTATACTCCTAGCCCATTCACATAACCGTCACATAGTTGTTTTCGCACGCATCAGTAGGTAATATGCTTTTATGTAGCTACCTACTTACCCAATTATTATTTCTGGAACTATCATAGTTGTCTTGTAAATCTCATATTTCAAGCAACTTTTAATTCCACCGCATTAAAGTGCTGCCTAGGTACTTAGGTAAAATAATAGGTACTTTAGATATTCTTATTTTGTTTCGGTCTCATTAGCTTATACTTACGTAAGCATGTCACAACAAAAGAAGTCACGCGTGTCGGAAGACAAAGAGATGACAATCTTAGAAGCAAAACGCAATATTTTATTTGAGCGTATTCAAAACATTTATGAGCGTTCAAAGACCGCAGCCGTTTCTGATAGTAATAGGGAGTCATTTCTCATGACAGTAGATAGTATTCGAACAGATTTTCATAAGTTGCTAGACGATTATAACGCAAGATAGCTTTCTACTAATCCTGATGAAAAACCAAATTATCAAGCGTACACCTCTTTCGAAGACCTTTATTGTATTATTAAGCGTATACAATCGCAATTGGAGGGTAATTAGACACTTGGTAATTAGGTACTTAGACATTTTAATCTAAACAGCCTCCTTCATAGTGAGCAATATGGATTTACCAAGGGTCACTCGACAACAGATGCAGGAGTAGCGTTACTTAAACACATATTCAGTGCATGGGAGAATGCCCAAAATGCTATTGGTGTGTTTTGCGACCTTTCGAAAGCATTCGATTGTGTCTGCCATGAAACGCTCTTATGCAAACTTAGACATTACGGCGTACAGTCTAAAGCATTGGAAGTCATTAAGTCATAATTAAGTGACAGAATCCAATGTGTTGAAATAAACGGCTCGAAATCCAGTGGCTTACCTGTTGATTTAGGAGTGCCGCAAGGCAGCATCCTAGGGCCTTTCTTGTTTCTTGTTTACATAAACGATTTACCTTTTTACTTGAAAAACATTTGTGACGTTGTACTGTTTGCTGACGATACTTCTTTGATATTCAAAGTAGATAGAAATAAGGAACTTTTTAACGAAATAAACAGTGCGCTCATTCAAGTAACTAAATGGTTTAATGTAAACAATCTAGTACTGAACGCCAAAAAAACAAAATCTCTTAAGTTTGCTCTGCCTAATGTCAGAAACCTTGGTCCTAGTATAGCTCTAAATGACGATGTTCTCGAAACATCTGAATCTACATTATTTCTAGGAATAACACTTGATTCGAAATTACAGTGGGCGCACGTTACATATCTCTCAGGGAAACTTAGCTCAGCTGCTTATGCCATTAAGAAGGTTCGTAGGTTGACTGATGTCGATACGGCTAGATTGGTTTATTTTAGCTATTTTCATAGTGTTATGTCATATGGCATATTATTATGGGGTTGGGCCGCTGACATCGAAAATATTTTTATATTACAAAAACGGGCAGTTAGGGCCATTTACCAGTTAAAGACAAGTGTCTCACTTAAAGAAAAATTTAAAAATATTGGTATTCTTACTGTAGCATCGCAATATATTTATGCCAGTGTTATGCATGTACGACTACAAACAAAATGAATAGTGACATACACAATATTAATACTAGGAACAGGCACAAATTATGTGTACCATATTTCCGTTTACACAAAACGCATAGCTCTTTTATTGGGCTTAGTATAAGAATGTATAATAAAATTCCATGTAATATTTTAGACTTGCCTTTAAGGTCGTTTCAGACAATTGTTAAGAATAATCTTTTACTAAAGGCATATTATAGTTTAAATGAGTATCTTGACGACAAGTACGCTTGGAAATGAATATTATTTTATTAGGTCAATTTCTTTTATTATTAGGTCAATAGGCAGTTTTATAGTGTAGTTAATTACCGTATTCTCTTTTATACTACATTTGCATTCTTGTTCTACTCTTTTTATTATAAGTTATCGGATTTGTAAGGTGAGGGTAACTCGTGGTCATGAACTGCTAACTAATAGATTGTTAATTGCTGCAGGTTCATATACCATTACTTTTCGGAACATACTGTTCCACCATAGATCAGAACAGTCATGTTCGCGAGTTGCTTACATCAAAAGACGTAAGTGGATGCTCCTGTTTCACCATATTCACTTTGGGAGGCTTACTAAATGAACATAATTTATTGCTTGAGTATGATATCAATAACTATTAACTTTTGCAATAGTAGATAACTCACAATGTGAAACAGTTGCAGCTCCTTACAAATATAACATGTAAAAGAATTATACTGGCAGTTAAAAAGAGTGGCCACGAGTTTTATTGCCCGTTCTTTCTCGTGGTTCTACCTATTGCATTGCGAACGTGGCAGTAAATGTAAATGTAGAATCATCTAGTAATTAACTTTAATCTTTGACGTTAATAAGAGGGGATAGACCTAAATGAATAAATGATTTTGAGTTTTTTTTGAGTAAATATTCGGCACAGCCCATTGCAGCGGCTCGCAAGCCGAGGTTACCGCCAATCGAGATTATGTCGTTTGACGGAGATATACGAAATTGGCCGTTATTCTATGCGAGTTTTAAGTCTACAATATGGTGATAATGGTTCTCTGACAGATGCTGACAGGTTGTACTATTTAATAGGTAAACTGTCACCGAAGGCCCAGTCCGTATTTACAGGTGTCACACCCAGTGCTGAGAATTATCAGGTCATATTTCATTCACTACTTGATAGATATCAAGACACGCGCGTCCTCGCGTCTACCTACTTTGATCAAGCTTTAAATCTTAAACTGTTCAGTGCCGCGTCTGTCGCGAATTTCCAGCTGTTTATAGATAACTTTGTAACCGCGGTTAATTCTCTTAGGAACTTAAAATTGGAAGATCTTTCCGACTTTATGTTGCTTCAACTCGCTTTAAAAAAGTTTGACACTGAAACAATTCGTGCTTTCGAGATGACGGAACGCAATAATAAAATACCTACACTAGATAGTTCTATTTCGTTCATCAAAGATCAGTGTCGAATATTTCATAATACGCAGTCTAGTTCACCCAGCCCGTCTAACACTAACAGCAGCAAACAAAGGTTGAATAAATCGCGAAACAGTAATAATAACTCGGTCCCTAATCCATAATCTTACGTAACATGCTCGGATTCTAATAAAATTAATTCACAGAAGTGTCTGTGCAGTAATATAGTGCACGACCATTTCTACAAGTGTCCCGCCTTTAATGGTTTAAATACGACTGCTCGTTTCAAGTGCGTGAAAGACTACAAAGCTTGCATTAATTGCTTAAGTATAAAGCATAAAACTAGTGATTGTTCTAGTAAGACGAGATGTCGTTCATGTAATCAACGACACCACTCATTGTTGCACTTTGATGAAAGTAGTCCGTTGTCGAGCCAGGCCGCTAACCTTGACACACTTACGTCGCAGGTGCAGGCTACGATAACTGCGCCTCCCACGATTCAGAATGAAATATTGTTGTGTACGACATCCATCGCGCGGGCGAAGCGCACGCGAGGACGGCACTTGCGCATCTATAATGATCCGCGCAGGGCCAAAACGCAGTGTACGGCGTCTAAGACGGTACTGTTAGCGACAGCGCAAGTTATCGTTTATGATGTTAATGGGTCGCCGCACATGGTACGTTGTCTACTCGATAGCGCGTCTCAGACCAATCTAATAAATATATATATATAATGAAATGTTTCAAACGCCTCGGATCGTGGAATGACTTTAGAAATACTAGTTCAGTGGTCAAAGGAATCGGCGGGTTAGAAAAACATTGCAAGGGTTCCGTAGATATTAAAATACATTCGCGTTTTGATAGGGATATTAATTTTAACATTTCTTCGCTTATCGTGGAGCGTATCACGGACGCATTGCCGAACGCTAATGTAGACGTAGCATCACTCACTCACCTCGAGTCATTGCCGCTAGCAGACGCGGAGTTGGCGAATCCCGCAGGCATAGATCTTTTGATCGGAGCTTCAATATTTCTGCACTTGCTACTAACGAAAATAGTACGTAGTGAGCGATATGATTTACCGCCCGCTATTGAGACGGTATTTAGGTATGTGATTATGGGTACCGTACCTACGTTACATACTTCTCATTGTATTACGTCTTATTGTTGTTCTGTTCTTCAAGAAAATAATATTGATTCTCTTCTCAAGCGATTTTGGGAGCTCGAAGAGATTACCGCACCGCCCTCGATGAGCCGTAAGGATCTCGAGTGTGAACATTTCCGCGCTACCACTGTTCGTGACGACAGTGGCAGATACGTTGTGGCGCTGCCATTCTATGGTAACCCTTATTCGTTAGGCGACTCGTACGCTGCTGCGCTTAGACGTTTCCATTGCTTAGAACGTAAACTTGATGCATCACTTAAGTTACGCAGCGCCTATAATGACGTCATTCGTGACTACATAAATAAAGGTATTTTGAGTGTAGTTGTAAACAACGAGGGCAAATCTCTTCCCTCATATATATGCGGATATATGCGGGATATACCCGCATCACGGCGTAGTTCGCGAAGATAAAACCTCTACTAAACTTCGGGTGGTTTTAGATGCTAGTTGTAGGACTACATCGGGTCAGTCGATTAATGACATTTTGCATGCCAGCCCTAATCTACAGGGTGATTTATTTAACATCATAATAAAATTTCGTCTTTTCCAAATCGCTCTGTCAGCTGATTGCCGCCAAATGTTCCTCAATATCAGCGTTTGCGAATCTGACCGTAGGTTTCAACGGATTTTTTATCGTTTTAACAATAAGGAACCTTTATCCGTGTATCAGTGCAATCGTATTTGTTTTGGACTCAAGTCTAGCCCATATCACGCGTTACGAGTTGTTCGCCAGTTGATCGCTGATGAAGGCGATCACTTTCCCGCCGCAGCAGCTGTTGCTACTTCCGCTTTGTATATGGATGACAAGGACAAGCAACTCTAAGGAGGTTCTCGCACGCATACCTGATTCTCATAAAGCTAAAACTAAAACTGTGTGTAAGATAAAGGACTAATTAGCTATGCTATGCCATGCTATGCTATGCAACGCTATGCCATGCTACGCTATGCTATGATGTGCTATGCTATGCTACGCTATGCTATGCCATGCTACGCCATGCTATGCTATGCCATGCTATGCTATGCTACGCTATGCCACGCTATGCTATGCCACGCTATGCTATGCTACGCTATGCTACGCTATGCTACGCTATGCTACGCTATGCTACGCTATGCTACGCTATGCTACGCTATGCTACGCTATGCTACGCTATGCTACGCTATGCTACGCTATGCTACGCTATGCTACGCTATGCTACGCTATGCTACGCTATGCTACGCTATGCTACGCTACGCTATGCTACGCTATGCTACGCTATGCTACGCTATGCTACGCTATGCTACGCTATGCTACGCTATGCTACGCTATGATACGCTATGCTACGCTATGCTACGCTATGCTACGCTATGCTACGCTATGCTACGCTATGCTACGCTATGCTACGCTATGCTACGCTATGCTACGCTATGCTACGCTATGCTACGCTATGCTACGCTATGCTACGCTATGCTACGCTATGCTACGCTATGCTACGCTATGCTACGCTATGCTACGCTATGCTACGCTATGATACGCTATGCTACGCTATGCTACGCTATGCTACGCTATGATACGCTATGCTACGCAATGCTACGCCATGCTACGCTATGCTACGCTACGCTACGCTATGCTACGCTATGCTACGCCATGCTACGCTATGCTACGCTATGCTACGCTATGCCACGCTATGCTACGCTATGCCACGCTATGCTACGCTATGCCACGCTATGCTACGCTATGCCACGCTATGCTACGCTATGCCACGCTATGCTACGCTATGCCACGCTATGCTACGCTATGCCACGCTATGCTACGCTATGCCACGCTATGCTACGCTATGCCACGCTATGCTACGCTATGCCACGCTATGCTACGCTATGCTACGCTGTGCTACGCTATGCTACGCTGTGCCACGCTATGCTACGCTGTGCTACGCTATGCTACGCTATGCTACGCTATGCTACGCTATACTATACTACACTTCCGCTTTGTATATGGATGACATTGCCTGTAGTGTCATATCCGCTCCGCTAGCAATTTCGCTTTGTGAAGAGCTTATTCAGCTTTTCAAGCGAGGCCAAATTGATCTTGTCAAATGGACAAGTAACTCTAAGGAGGTTCTCGCACGCATACCAGATTCTCATAAAGCTTCTCCAGACATTGAGTTTGAGAAGTCTGTACCGCATAAGGTTCTCGGTTTACGCTGGGACAAATCCTGTGATAGTTTTCGGTTTGACGTCTCTCCGCCAGATGATAAGTGCACCAAACGCACTATGTTGTCCACAGTGGCTCGACTATGGGACATAATGGGTTTTGTGGCTCCCACAATTTTGTACGCCAAGCTCTTGATCAAATAGCTTTGGCTATCAAAGTGTGAGTGGGATGAAACACCCCCTGACCATATTGTCGCCCTTTGGGGCCAGTTTTGTATTGAGTTTACCGCGCTCAATCTAATTACTATTCCGCGTCATCTTGGGTTGGTAGATGGATGTACCATCAACTTAATAGGTTTCGCTGACGCCAGCGAGCGTGCTTACGGCGGAGTCGTATATCTGCAAGTCCGCATTGGTTCTAACTATTCGGTGCAGTTAGTTTGTGCCAAGTCTAAGGTCTCGCCTGTTAAAACCATTTCGGTTGCGAGACTGGAGTTGTGCGCGGCCCTTCTGCTGTCTCAGTTGCTCCGCAAGGTTCAAGACACAGTTTTGCCCCACTACCCTATTAATAAAATATACACATTTTCTGACTCCAAAGTGCTCGCTTGGATTTATTCATCTCCTCACCGCCGGCAAACTTTTGTCGCCAACCGCGTTAGTAAATTGATTGAACTTGTTCCCGCTACTTGTTTCAATCACGTCGCGGGTTATCGTACTCGTCTTCAGGAAGAACTTTCCATAGATCATATTGACTGAAAGCTTATTCCACCAGCATCTCCACATTTCGGTGGATGTTGGGAAAGCATGATCAAAGTAATTAAAACGCATCTCTTCAAAGTTATAGGTCAACAGATCCTCTCTTACGAAGAGCTTTATCTGTCCTTGCACAAGTCGAGGCACTGATCAACTCGCGTCCGCTCACGGCATTGAGTAGTGACCCTGCAGAACCATCCGCGTTAAGCCCTGCACATTTTCTTAACACAGTGCCATTATCGTCATTTCCGGCTCCTGGAGCAGACTCTTCAAGCTTGCTCCAGAGACATTCTCTACTGGATAAACTCGTGCAGTCGTTCTGGCGGCGCTGGCGTGCGGAGTATCTACACCAGCTTCAGGCTAGATCCAAGTGGAATAGTCCTGCATACAGGAGGGTATGTTGGTCGTCATAATACACGATAATGCTCCGCCGCTTTCATGGCCGTTAGCCATCGTAGAGAAACTGCATACTTCCAAGGACGGTACAACCCGCGTTGTTACCGTGAAAACCGCGAAGGGGAGCTCCCCTTCGCGGTTTTCACGTGCGCCCTATTGTACGTCTCTGTCCGCTTCCAACTCAGTGAGATCTAGCCTGAAGTTGGATCTACCTCTTAGTTTAAGTATTTAGTTTGTAGTTTTCGCTGTTATTGCGTTTGTAGTTTTCGCTAAAGTTAATTTAGATTAATTTTATTGTCCTATCGTTGTCTTGGCCTATGGATGGGTTATGCGGTAGTACACCCAACATAGCTAAGTTCAATTTTATTTATTTTTTAAAAGCAACCCTTTGTGACGTCGCTGTGACGTCGCGCCCACACCTCCCACTCATGTCATCGCCGCCCCGGGCTTTGCGCCTCCTATAAATTCCTTCCTCCTGCTGCATTCGACGACATCGGCTCGAATAGCTAAGTACATCAGCTACTACTCCTGAGCGACCATCGGAAGCGGACCCTCAACAAATCCCTTACCATTGCCGAATCACGCGACCCTGTTTATATCTTTTCGAATAACATTTTTTTTAGTAATTTTTTCGTAAGTAAAACGCTTTGCTTAATGATGTTTAGATTTACTTGACGAATTAAATTAATTTTTATTGTAACATTTAACCACGTTTTCTCATTTAAACACCCCCTAAGTAGGGAAAACGTTACAGTGGACACCTGGTAGGTCACCTTTGCTGCATTCGACGACATCGGCTCGAAAAGCTAAGTACATCAGCTGCTACTCCTGAGCGACCATCGGAAGCGGACCCTCAACAAAGCCCTTACCATCGCCGAATCACGCGACCCTGTTTATATTTTTTCGAATAACATTTTTTTTGTAATTTTTTAGTAAGTAAAACGCTTTGCTAAATGATGTTTAGATTTACTTGAAGAATTAAATCAATTTTTATAGTAACATTTAACCACGTTTCTCATTTAACAACACCCCAAGGTAGTCCAACGTTACAGTGGACACCTGGTAGGTCTCCTTTGTTACAGTTTGTTTGTTAACGCTTTGCTAAATGATGTTTAGATTTACTTGAAGAATTAAATCAATTTTTATTGTAACATTTAACCACGTTTCTCATTTAACAACACCCCAAGGTAGTCCAACGTTACAGTGGACACCTGGTAGGTCTCCTTTGTTACAGTCACAGTCCTTCCTTTAGGGCCGGGGGGATATGGTAGCGCCATCTATCCTTTCCATTGCTAGTTGATTATGTCAACGTCAATGGTTCGTCGCTGCTCGGCCAATCCGAGTGATCCTTTTCATGAATCCGCTCCCAAAACGCCTCGCTATTGGCCGCCCTGCTCAACGGCGACGAAGAAAAAATAATGGATGATTCGAGACGCGCCGATCTCATGTCCGCCGCATACCGCAGTCCGCACCGCCATGTATAATTATTACCGCTTATACCAAAACCTAACAAAACCACCCGCGAGTGAAAGTGATTTGTGTAGTGGAGTGATTCAAGCAGCTTCGGGATTCTCGAAGACATCAGGAGGCTGCCATTTGCAAAGGAAAATACTGCCGAGTAAGGTAAGAGGCTCCTATCCACATCAAGTTTTCCGCTTTCCCTCATTTCCTAGTCGATAAGAACCGAAATCCTACAGTCCACAATAATAATAGTTTTCCCAAATCGACTGGGAACATTCGGTTCGCCGAAACATTAGAAGAGGCGTAAGTCTGAAATTGTGGTTAGAATTTATACTTATATTCAAAATTGCGATACTGACAGTTCCTAAAATTTATGTGACGCGTAAAATTGCGTTATTATTAAAATTAAATAAAAATATTTGAAATAAAAAGTAAATTATTTAAAATAAAAGTGAAATATAAAAGAGGTGACGTTTTGGCGTGGTTAACTTCAGCCGTGTTTCACAGGTTGTCTTTTGTCAATCAGAAGTATTGATTATGAAAAAAAGCATTTCTAGTCAAAGGATGGCTCGTCATTCCGTGACCAAGTGACAGAAGTAACAATTTCGACTCTAAAATGGAACCAGAAAACTCAAATTAACGTACCACTAGACCACATACGCCAATAAAACAATTAATTAGACAAAATAATAAACAGAAATCTAAACCTCACTTTGCTAGTTAAAGAGGATATCAACTATTTATAACTGTATTGGAAAACAAGTTTATTCTGACCCTAAAGTTGTCAAGTTTCGGACAGTGCCACATGTCATGGTAAGTTGACCATAGAGATATTCTATACATAAGGGAGGCAAGTCAAGCAAAAACTCGTAGCGTCGATAGGGAGAGATTTTTTTTTTACTATTTTCCCCTTTTTATTTGCAAGCAGACTTGCTAGAAGGTGAAAATAGGTATACATGTTATTTAAATAGTATAAATGCCAAAGTGTTTTTGTTTATCATTATTCCAAGTCGCAACAGGGTGATATTATGGTATGATTTTTGTAAATAGCGGTAGTTTGGAGACTGGAAAATAAATATTATTTTTGCCACGATAACCAACACCCATGTAACCGGAGCCGTGGGTGAAGTCTAGGCTTCAAGTCAAGCATAAGAGAAACACGTAAGTATACCTAATACATATTGCTTGCTCTTTTTATCATCGCGACATTTTCACTACATATGCACTTATAACTTACCTGGTCTACTTATATATTATCTGTATGAAGTTGACCGTATTTGGCTTTTGTGTAAACAGTTTTGGAATTTCAATTGGTCGTGTTACGTTAATATGTGCAAAGTGATAGCCTAATGTTTGTTCTATATATTTACATTTTAATCGCGTTTCAGTAGGTTGCTTGCAATATAATTAGTGGGAAGTTGTGTGTGTTTGATGATTGTTCCGTTAACTTACTCGGTATGTGTTCTGTCTTTTTTGTGTGTGACCGGTACAGGTCTAGGAGTTTTAGACCACCCGAAGACTTCCGACATGTCTTAACGACTTTTGCCCAAATAAGAGAACCGGAACCGACGTCGACTCACGGTAGTCCTCTGATGTAAATGCCTCACCTACCTAAACAGTGACATGAGCAAGCGTTGCTTATCTTTGCCGATTTCTTGTGTACTCATTCGTCAAATTGTTCCACCCTAAAGGTCTTGGCATTGAGTGTGCAACGTTTGGTATTATAATTTTTTTTTAGGATATCTCTTATTATAGCCACCGATTATAGTAAATGAAAATAATTTCATGTGAACGCTACATCAATGTTATGCCATATACTATACACATCTTAGTAGACACCAGATTCTGCTTAAAATTAACGTGGATTACAGCAAGCGATTGACATACAAGCGACCTACAACACGTCGATCATCCGCTGATTTTCATGGCGAATTCATCTTAATTCTTAACAGCGAGCATAAAACTTCGAGTGACCTATTCCTTCGAGATAAACCCTAGTGCCTTTAGTAATATATCATCCTATTATCTCATTTAATCATATTGGAGTAAACCAAAATATAAAATTTCTTAGAATAAATCTAATATTATCATACGTTTGTGTCTCATGGGTGTATTTAGTTGAGACCGCGGTTAGTAACGAGACCCCAGGGGCTAACCTAATGTATTCCAGATATTAAATAGACTGTAGCATTTTTGTATAATGGTTCTGATATAGTTTATTAGTTTAGTATGAAAAACAGAAAATGTATGTTCAAAATCCACGGCGTTTTACTCTGCGACGGATTTGGTCTCCTAGTAGGACATTTGTGTGATCCAGGATGTTGTTTTTTTGAGTCTAGGTGTTTTATACGTCCGTTGATGTTTCTAAAGTGCACCGCGATATAAAATGTATCCTAGTTCAAGAAATGTCTGTGGAACATAAATAATTAGGAATCCATTTTTAGGGTGCCGTAGTAAAACTAGGAACCCTTAGGTATATAATACTTTCGCCATGTCCGTCAGTCTGTCCTGCCGCGGGTTTACGCAAATACTATAAGCAGAAACGATACTCTAGAGGGCTAAAATTTATACATTTGCGAAATAATCAGCAAAAACCACTAATTGCAAAGTGTCACTTCCATCCTCTGTTATAAAGTCTGCTAAATAGTTGCATACAATGATGAATTTTCAATGAAAATTTTGAGAGCTTATTAGACTTTACTAATTAACGAATTATAATTTAAACTTGAAATGCAAGCGATAAAATGAATATTGTGTTAGAGTCCTTATTTTATCCTAAGGACATTAGGTAAGGTCTACTACGGAACCCTACATTGTGCGAGGCTTGACATGCACTTGGCCGGATTCATAAGGATTGCAAGCAATTTCGTTAATAATAATTAAGGTAAAGTAATTGGCACCCGCGAAAGTTATACAATTATTCCGATTCGAACCTACTATTAACTATCAAAATGTTATCTCGCAACGTGCAGCCTATCTTACATGTTGAAGTAAAAAGAATCATAAAAGAAAAAAATAATCACAGTATTTTCATTCTTAGCCCTTGAGAATAACAGTAGGTAATACTAATAACAGAGCTAGGAAAAAATCTATTATTTCGGAAACTGCAGGGAAAGCCGTGTCCAACCTTTACGTCTAAAAGTTTACTCAAGTCCCTATGGATAATAATTATTACCTGTAACCTCGTAATAACGGTGGCTATGTATTTATTGTAGTTAATATTATAGTTCAATAACGTGAACTTTATTTTACGAGGGTCGTAAGATATTACTGTCTTTCGTTTTGGCGATGTGAGGCGTAAATTATTCAACATAATACTATTAAAAGCCGAGATCAAGAAAGTATTAAGCCTCATTTTCAGAATGAAGCCGATAAAAGGAAGACCGTAAATAAAAATAAAGTCGACTAGTTCAAAGATATTTTACAAAATTAATATTTTTTGCACCATGACCACACGGTACCCAACATAGCGCGTGTCTCGAAACGTAAGGTACGTTCGGCTACTATGGGATAATGGATGGTTTTTACCTGTGAGCACAATGTTTGTTTTCCACCAGACAGTATTCCATACAGGCGACAACATGGTGAAAGTTAGTATTAACTTAAATAAATCTGAGCTAATTCAACAATGCTATTAACACAGAATTACTGTTTATAGTTTAAAATAAAATACCAACACCAAATTGGTTTCACCACAACTTAGCTTTTATTTTATAAATTGTTTGGCAAACACAATACTATTGATGTATCTAAAGTTGTAGTCTAAACTTGTCATTATTTACGACTAAATAAACCGAAGTGCAATGAATGCATTTTAGTTATCTACAACTTATATAAAAGCTGCTCTAAGGCACTTTGGAATATCATAAAAGCCATTGGCTATCTCTCACAGTTACAGTACCGAAATATTTTCATAGAAATGTTAAAACTTCCTAACTTTTACAAAGTTAGGAAGTTAAAGTTGGACACGATTATCATGATCAAAATTGAGCTATTCAACCTGAATTTTGTACTCGCCAAATTGTGTAGAACCACCTCAACAATAGATGAATTGCTCCGTCAAAAATCAGGCTTGCACGAGAAAAACGATAAAATCCGTATCACACTGAATGCCCCATCAATCACCGAACAAACGTTTTTATTTTTTTAGGCACGGGAAAAATCCTACGTTCGGAATATTTTGCGTTCTGTCGTTTGGCGTCAAAATATATATCCTGACGTTTTTGTTGATGTATTTTCAGTGTATGATATTGTGACAACTGTTGATTTTTATCGGGAAACTTTGTTTGTTGTTTATTTTTAGATTTGTTTGGTCTCTGTTTTTTAAAACAGATTTTGTGTAAACGTCTCGTTAAATAAACATGCGTTGAGATAAAAATGTGTGAAGGGTTTATACATCAGCTACATTTTGTATATCACTGATAATTTGTTTATTTTTTTATCTGATCGCACTCTAGTAACAATATATATATACATTACTCTTTCATCAAGAAAGTATGGATCGTAAAATAAGAAAATCAGAAGATTGATGGAACAATACAGTTACTATTCAACCTTTGTCTTCAAATTATAATACACAACAGGCCTCGGGAGGAACACAAAACATACCAATAAATAATATTGTATAAGACAATGTGATATTTTATATAAATAGGGCACGATATATAAAACAGCAGTAAAGTGTTACAAGTTGTTCGAAATACTTGTACACATGGCAAGATGTTAAGTTAGACACTTTGACCTTTGTACCGTTCTTATGGTGTAGTAAATAAGTATCAAAATCGTACAGCAACGGTTTAGCTCGACTATCGATGTGTGTGCCAGTTTACCTAGAGATTGTTTTATTTGAAAGGTTAGATAATATGAATTGGCCGGTTCATTTTAACTTGGATGCCAGCCAAGGGAAAAGTAGACGGTTTGAACTGTTTATGAATGGCGGAGGAATGGAATCTTTAAGGTGAAGTTTTAACATGATACCTACTGGTTTTGAAATGCTTAGTTTGAAGTTTTTGTGTTCAGATCGTACTTGTATGGATGCCGAGAAATGTTGTTGTTACTGCTCAAGCTTCTTTGGTAACAGTACTATTTATTTTTATTTTTTATTTTTTCACATAGGTATAGTAACAGACAACAAATCAAGCTTGATTACAAAAATCAGATCAATACAATAGTTTTAGACTTGATGTCCAATTATAACTATACACATCATTCATTATAAAGAATCTGTGAGAATAAACGTGAATACGTGCAAAATAGTTAAAGTTAAGTTAAACAAAAGAGAAAAATATGATGAGAATTTATATAATGCTTGGGTTACATCCTTAGTTTTCAGAATTATAGTACAGATATATTTTCTTTTAATAAAGAGCATTTAAACACATACAAGCTGTCGTGAAAAATATCAAATTCTGAGCAAATAGAGTTGTACTGATAGCACATTCGTGATATTGGATTATACTGCGAAACATTATTATTGGTAGCAGGTATAGGAAACAGTTTGGGGATGCGCACAGATCGCGTTGGCGTTTTAAAGTCAAGCTTTTCAATAAGTTGGCTATCAATTGAGCCATTTATAATCTTGTGCAAGGTGCACAAATCACTCATCCTCCTTCTCCTTTCAAGGCTCATCATTTTGAACCGCTAGAGACGATCACTGTAAGCGTGAATCTTTCGTCTCAGACCCAACTTGGAGCATAAGGCTCTAACAAATCGTTTCTGCACTGCTTCTATTCGATCAATATGATTTTTGTATATAGGTGACCAAATGCATGAACAGTACTCAATTATACTCCTTGCTAACGAGTTGTAGAGGATCAACAAAGAGTCAACCACCTTGAATGGTTTCGCATTCCTTATGACAAAAGATAGCATACGGTGGGGCCTGCTGCAAATATGGTCATATTGAGGTTTGAAGGACATTGCTGAATCAAAAATCACCCTAAATCCCTCACCACAAGTACACGCTCTAAGCTAACACAATTTATATGGTATGCATAATTCAGCAGCCTTTTATTTTTAGTGAAGGAGATAATCTGACACTTTTTGATGTTAAGGGACATTGAATTTGTATTACACCAATGCACAAGAGTATCAATCTCAGCTTGAAATTTTTTACAATCCTATCCTATCCTATCCTCATAATCAGAGACACACCTAAAGATCTTTAAATCGTCTGCGTAAGCTAAACATTCACTATTCAATTGAAATAAGAAATCATTTACAAATAATAAAAATTAAAGAGGCTCTAAATTGGATCCCTGCGGAACTCCAGATGTGGCCAAAAAGGTACGGATTCATACCCACTGAGTGCAACTAATTGCATCCTATTTAGTAAGTAAGGCGATAGCCATCGATGTAAATTGCCATGAATTCCTAAATACTGGGCCTTTGCAAGTAATATAAAATGATTGACACGATCGAACGCCTTGGAGTAATCAGTGTAAATAGAGTCTACCTTTTTATCATTGAACTAGTCGACGCCAGCGGCTTCGCACGCACATATATTTGAATTTCCCGTTTTGCCCGATCCCGTGGGAATTTCGGGAAATCCCGTCTTAGTGCACCCTTACGGTCCCCAAGGAACAAACATGCCAAAATTTCAGCTTCCTGCGCCTAACTGTTTAGGCTGTAGCTTGTCTGTCAGTCAGTCAGTAACGCAAGGATTTTATATATTAAGATGAACAGCATAAATAATGTGTGTAAATCAAGAGGTTACTGGTAGTGAATCTGCCGGAAATAAAACCGTGTTGTCAGGGACTCAGTTGTTGTTACAAGTGAGCATATATATGTTTGTAGATATATATGTTTGTAGATACACCCTTAAAAAATTTTGACAAACCAGCTGAGTATACAAACAGGGCGGTAATTAGAGACATCACTTCCATCTCCAGATTTGTATATAGGTGTTATTTTGGCAATCTTCCATAGTTCCGGGAATGTACCTTCATTTATTGACTTATTGTATATTATGAAAAGGGGTTCTACCAGCGCTGATACACAGAGTCTAATAAAGATAGGTGGAATCCCGTCAAATCCACTACCCTTGCCCAAGTCTATGCTCTTCAATTTATTTTCCAAATCGGTTTTTGGTATATATACCGTACCAATAGGATAATTAGGCGCTGGAAAATTGGGAATGTAATTACTCGTGTTACTCAAATTAGAGCTGTACACTGACGAAAAAAAAATCGCAAAAAGGTTAGCTATGTCCTCCCCAGAATTACTCATAGTGTTTTAATAAAACATACTACTTGGATAGTTGTTATGATATACTACTATAAAACCGATACTATAAAATCGATTTAGTAATTTAGCGCGCAGATAGTTAGTAAGAGAGTAAATATACTTTATGATGAATAATTGGGTATTTATACGGATCAGTCAGCTAGTTCGGGTTGATGGTGTAGTAACCAATGACATCGACATTAAAAGAGGCGTGAGACAAGGATGTGTTTTGTCTCCGATTCTTTTTAACCTGTACTCAGAATCCGTCATAACAGAAGCATTAGATGAACTTGATTGTGGCGTCAAGATTAACGGGCGTGTCATCAAAAATTTAGGATACGCTGACGACACAGTCCTAATAGCGTCTATAGAGACTGAGCTTCAAACAATTATTAACCGAAAGAACGAGTGCAGTGTGAGGGCGGGTCTGAGGATGAAAATTACCAAGACAAAGATCATGATTGTTTCTAACAGAGTTGATTTGGATCCCGTCTTTACGACTCTTAATTTGGAGACCGGGTTCCGCTTATTAGTCTTACTTGATTTGGGGGAATATTAGTTTTCTCACAATTAAGTGACTGCCGTTTAACCTCCATATGCAAAAGGAATATTGGTCTTGGCTAAGACCAGTGCCAGTATATTCAAGGGCTTCCCATAACGACGTCCGTTCCCGTGTGTGGCATTTACATCTGAGCGCTACCGTGCTTCGGAGGGCACGTAAAGCTGTCGGTCCCTTCGGGGCGGTCTGAAAATTCCGTCACCAGAGTTGGCCACACACTCACACGAAAAACAAAACAAACAATAGCGACGTCAAAGATCTACATGATTGCCGGACAAGCGGGAATTAACAATTTAGTGTGCGCCGTGGATTCGAACCAACAACCTCTGCATGGCTCTCTGTTGTTGTCTCTACTAGGCTATCGCTGTTTGAGGTTTTCATTATTATTCCAGTGTTGTACTGTTTTAAGTCTTTAGCTATGAAACCGAG
Organism: Euclidia mi; assembly: GCA_944739405.2. NCBI lineage: Eukaryota > Metazoa > Arthropoda > Insecta > Lepidoptera > Erebidae > Euclidia > Euclidia mi. The sequence goes on from OX123206.2 coordinate 4,233,465, forward strand.
AGTCCTCTTTTTATTTTTAGCTCTTTTTGCCGTCTGAACTCCACAACTCACAAAGATATGTGAAGCCTAATTATTAACGTTGCTTGCCTAAGTTGGTAAACATAGTTTAACTACTCGTTCACCTAACAACCTGTGATGTACCTGTATACTATGTTGAGCAATAAAGATTTGATTGATTGATTGGTTGATTGATATATTATATGTACCAAACATCAGGGTAAAATAGAGAAATTTCCCTGTTTCCTTTTAAGTAGATAATTACGCTTAAGGCCTGTTATGTTATTACTGGAATCAGAACCGGCATCCACCTGCGTGTCCATTGCGATAAAAGGTAACCTATGCTCTACTCTGATATACATAACATAACTTCACACCTATTATCCCCGAAGGGGTAGGTAGAGTTTGCAGTACACACCCACTTTTCGCCAGTTATGTTTCGGTCCCAATGTAGTAGGGGGCAAGCCATAGCTGATATACATATCTCCTGTACTAGTATGTACTAGTATATATAAAATCCTTGCGTAAGGTAGTGACTGACTGACAGACAACGCACAGCCGAAACTACTGGGTGCAAGAAGCTGGATTACAGACCGTAGGAGTGCACTAAAAAGGGATTTCTTAAAATTCTTCTTTTTTAATATAAAATGTGAGGGCTTAACTGCAGGCATCCTCTAGTAGGTAAACTATGTTATTGTAATGTAAATGTAATGTTTAATTAAAATTCACATATAATATTAGCGAAAAATAAGGAAAACCCAATAAAATTAACAAAAAAACACACTTGCTTGTGTCCATGGGCGGCGGTAATTGCTTTCCATCAGGCAATCCGTCTGCTCGTTTGCCGCCTATTACTATAAAAAAACTATTTTCTTTTTATTAATTACCGCCGCCCTTGGACACAAGTAACACCACAGGAGCCACAAGTGCGTTGCCGCCCCTTGGGGTTGAGAAAGTAGGAATAGGGGATAAGGCCTCCGGCACTCTCACTCACCGAACGAAACGCAACAGCTTAGGTACTGTTACTTTACGTCGATTTTCTGTGAGAGAGTAGTACTTCCCTGGTCGAGCCGGTCAATTCATGCTGAAATCAGCAAGGCTCTAATACGTTAGAGGCTTTTTGTATTTTGTTGAATAGTAACCTATACCTATTACTGTAAAGTTTTATCAAAATCCTGTTCAGGAGTTTTAGCGCGAACGGAGGAAAAACCAAGGAACAAATACACTTTCACATATTTTATATTGGTTTGTAAATATAATAAGTGAAATGTACCTTCCATAAAGAATGACCAAATTCCCAATCGCCACTTGATATTCAAAACTTACTTATAGAGACACTGCACTTACATACAACCTCTCCATAATAAAGTGTTTCGATTACTTGTTTCAGAAGGGACACAAAAGCAATTTATTTTTACCGACTACCCTTGGGGACTAAAAGGTTTTCGAGGTGATGGCCGACCGGAAAATGCAGTTTTGTCCTTTAACTATAAGGACACGCGACTTGGTTAAAGTGGGCTGAATTCATTGTCATATTTTTTATGTGACCATTTAAATATGAACACGGTTTTCTGTTACTTTAGATAGAAGTTAGTAGTTTCTTTTTGTTCGTGCTAGTCGAATTTGTTGAAAAGGTAATGCTGTATAAATATTTGTTAGGTTGTGGAATGCCCTGTCACACCACTAATCTGTGACCGCTACGGGAAGTCAGTATGATCAAATATCGTCACACTATTCTAAATAATTCATTATCACTATTTCTTTTCACTGTCCTTGATAATCCTATCATAGCTTCAAGGGCTGTTGCTAGACCATCGAGGGCATCTAAAAGCTTATATCTTTATTGAGCAGATTAGCAGAAAGCACTTCTATCACAAAGCAGTGATTTGGGTTAATATTTTAAATTGGCTGAAGTTCATGAACGGTTGTCTATATACGCTAATTCATCATCATTATCCTTGTGCTGTACTGTATGCGATCCAAGTACTAAGTCTCGCCTTAGATCGTCCATAGCCAATACGCCTTAAAAAATATCATATACAGTATCTTATTTTACCACTATTATAAACGTAAAAGTTTGTAAAAATGGATAAATATATGGCTATTTGTTACTCTTTGACGTAAAAAACTAATGAACGCATTTTAGGACTAAACTGAACTAGCATAATATACAATAACTCACAATAAATTTTCAGAAAGAAATACCCTGTGGGACCGAATAAATTTATCCCAAGCATTTTTATCTAAAATCTAATCTAGCACCGAATAGTAGTAGCCTTTTTGATAAAGTTTGCGTTACGATCAGATAATAATAACAAACAAATTGTCAGTGTTACAATGTTATGAGTTGACATAAAAATGTTTGAAGGGTTTATCATTTTTGTATGACTGACAATTTGAATTTTATTTATTTATCTGATCAAAACGCAGACTTATGCCAACTCATGGTCATGGATCATTTAAATAGGTAGCAAAACACCAACAAAAAATATTTATGCCGATACCTATCTGTTTTAAAAACAGAGACCAAGCAAATCTAAAAAATAAACAACAAACAAAGTTTCCCGCTAAAAATCAACAGTTGTCAAAATATCATAGACTAAAAATACATCCCCCGTGGGATCTCCACCTTGTGGTGGTGGGGGGGCTCAGTAACCGTGGGTTTCAGGTACACCCACGGTGAAGCTAAGCGGGATCCCGGGAGGGGACGCTCCAGGGGAAGCCCACGGCTTGGGTGAGGCCTGCGAAGGACGCGTCCCAAGGTGCGGGTGCGGGGGACAGTTCTGTCTGTCCCTCGCAGTCGGGTGCGGTCGCGGGAGGAGAGGCGTGTCGGTGTTGCGTTGCCGCGCGCCCTATCTCCCGCGACAAAATGGGGGCGCACCATCGTTGCGTCGCGGTGGAGCCGCAGAGGAAGAGGAGATGCGGTGTTGCGTTGCCGTCGTCCCTATCCTCAGCGGCCGCTGGGTGTTTTGGCGGCGGAGCCCAACACCTTTATCCGCCTCCAAAGGGGTTTTGTTCGGGGCCCGCCTGACCATCTGGCGGGCCAATACTCGGGGTTGCGAAGAATGCTTCGGTGATACCCGACCCTCCGACACATGGGTACATGAGGAACACGGGTAAGAGTCTGACAGTTACCTTCGGCGGAGGGAAAAAACTCAAAAAAAACGTCGAAGCATATATTTTGGCGCCAACTGGCAGAACGTTAAATATTCCGAACCTAGAATTTTTCTCGTGCCTAAAAATAATAAAAACGTTTGCTCAGTGATTGATGGGGCATTCAGTGTGATACGGATTTTATCTTTCTTTCTTTCTCGTGGAAGCCTGATTTTCTACGGAACAATTCATCCAATGTTGAGGTGTTTCTACACAATTTGGTGCGAACAAAATTGACGTTGAATAGATCAAATTGATCTATTCGTATTATTGATTTAGATCATGATAATCGTGTTTCTAACTTTGTAAATGTTAGGAAGTTTTAACATTTAGGAACTATGAAAAGATTTCGGTACAGTAACTTTTAGAGATGGCTTATTATGATATTCCAAAGTGCCTTAGACCAGCTTTTATATACTCGTAAGTTGTGAATAACTAAAATGCTTTCAATGAACTTCGGTCTATTTGTTCGTAAATATTAACAACTTTCGACTACAAGTTTAGATACAACAATTGTATTGTGTTAGCCAAGCGATTTATAAAATAAAAACAAAGTTGCGGTGAAGCCAAGTTGGTGTTCGGATTTTATTTCAAACTATATACACTTATTCTGTGTATCGTTAAATTAGCTCTGATTTATTTATGTTATTACTAACTTTCAACCATGTTATCGTCTGCATGAAATACTGTCTGGTGGAATACAAATATCGTCCTCACATGTACAAAACATCCACTATCCCATGGTGGCAGAACGTACCTTATGTTTGGGTGGTGTTTGATCATGGTGCAGAAAACATTAATTTGGTCGTCCGTTAATATAGTCGATTTTATTTTTATTTATTCGGTCTTCCTTTTTTCAGCTTCATCGGCGAAATGGGGCTTATTTGAGCCTCACGTTGCCAATACCAACGACTGTAATATCTTGCGACCCTCGTAAAATAAAGTCCACGTCATTGAAGTCCAATATTAAGACGTAGCCATCTTTATTACGAGGTTACCGGTAATAATTATTATCCATAGGGACATGAGTAAACTTTTTGAGGTAAAGGTTGGAATCGGCTTTCCCTGGAGTTGCCGAAAAATAGGATTTTTCCTTGCTCTGTTATTACCTAGTTACTACTGTTATTCTCAAGGACTGGGAATGAAAATACCGTGATTATTTTTCTTTTATGATTTCTTTTACTTCGGTATGTGAAATAGGCTGCACGTTGCGAGATAAGAGTTTGGTAATATGGTCTTAGGTTCGAATAGGAATAATTGTATTACCTTCGTGGATGACAATAACTACCTAAATTATAAATAACTAAATTGCTTGCAATACTTATGAAACCGGCCGGGTGCATGTAGAGCGACACTCAGTAGTCTTCTAAAGTAGTCTGTACCTAATGTCCTTAGGATATGATCAAAGTATTCATTTTATCGCTTGCAAATGTAAGTCTAATTTAATAGATTATTCAATCAACCAGCCTATCGCAGTCCACTGCTGGACATAGGCCTCTCCCAACACGCACCACAGTACACACGGTCCTCAGCCTTCCGCATCCAGTCTGTCCCAGCCACCTTTTTCAGGTCGTCGGTCTACCTAGCCGGGGGCCGCCCTACCTTACGCTTGCCGAGGCGTGGTCTCCACTCTAGGATACGCTTGCTCCATCGGCTATCAGTCCTTCTACAGATATGGCCAGCCCACTGCCACTTGAGCCTACTGATTCTGTGAGCTATGTCGGTAACTTTGGTTCTTTGTCGGATAACTTCGTTTCGGATTTTATCCTTCAAAGAGACGCCAAGCATAGCCCGTTCCATAGCTCGCTGCGTGACTGTTAGTTTGTGGACTAGTCCCACTGTGAGTGTCCACGTCTCGGCACCGTACGTCATAACAGGTAAGACGCATTGGTTGAAGACTTTGGTCTTCAGGCATTGTGGTAGGGGCGAAGAGAAAACTCAACGAATTTAATCGATTATTATAGTTATTTAATTAGTAAAATAAGCTGTTATAATTTTCATTGAAAATTCATCATGTAGGCAACTATTAAACATAGTGTATAGGTATATTTATAACAGAGAGAAGAAGGAACACTTTTCCATTGGTCCGTGCTAATTATTTCGCAAACGGATAGATTTTAACCCTCTAGTGCTTATAGTTTCGACAGACGGACGAACAAAGCTATAGGTAAGGGTTCCTTGTAGTTTAGTACGGTACACTAATAATGTAGGTATTCATAATCATTTATCTTTCGCAGACATTTCCCGCACTAGGATATATATTATATCGCGGGGCACTTAAGAAATATCAAATGATGTATACCTAAAACAAACTATACTCGAAAAATTATATTCTGGATCACACAAATGTCCTACTAGAAGATCGAATAAACCTTCGCATAGTAAAACTTCCAGCATATTAATATAAATTCTCCGTGTTTTTCATAATAAACTGCCAAACTATATCAGAAATGGTATACAAAAATACTTCAGTCCGTTTAATATCTGGAATACATTAGGGTGCCCCTGGGGTCTCGTTACTAACCGCGGTGCCAACTAAATACACCCACGAGACAGAAACGTATGATAATATTAGATTTATTCTAAGAGATTTTATATTTAGGTTTACTCCAATCTGATTAAATGTGATAGTAGGATGATATATAGGCTCAAGTTTATCAAATGTTTGTATATCAACTGAGTTTATATATCAAGGGTTTATCTCAAAGGAGTTGGTCAGTTGACCTGTCCCATTGAAAATCACGATAGATTTGCCATGAAAACAGCAGCCGATCAAAGTCAAAATCATTTATTTATTTAGGTCACAAAGTGAAGTTTATGATCGTCAAACAAATTCATCGTCCTCCTAGCGTTATCCCAGTTTCAATCTGGGGTCCGCTTACTAGTCTAATCGGATTTGGCTGAATATTAGCTTTTCCACAGTGCAACTGCCTGTCTGACCTCCGCAACCCGAAGGGATAGCAATATTCCATGGTTTAAACTAATGTCCGTTTATTTGGAAGGCACTGACACCCTATAATGACTGTCAAAGATCTTCATGACAACCGGGACCGATGGCTTAACGTGCTCTGCGAGGCACGGGACAAGCAATAATTGACAATAATTATGAAAATGATAATTCATTGTCAAACAAATTAATTACATAAAAGAATACATTTTAGTTTAGTGTAACGTAGGGTGTCTTGTGCTGCCGTTCGTAGCAGATCGGTTAAGTTAAGTAATTTTCACAAAGCTCACTACTTGGATGGATGACCGCTTGTGGCATTTACAATGAAGGGTTGCCTTGCTTTGGAGGGCACATAAAGTCCACAAATAGATCCTCGTTATTGTTTTAGGGTTAGGGCAACAGATGTTAGAGCCTATTGAAGGCGTTCGCTGTCTAAAAATTCATACATTCTAATGTAGTAGTTTTAAGACAACCTGGCAACACACTTACACGCAAAATAAACATAATAAGTCAAATCAAGATCTTCACATACCGTCAGTGTAACAGAACAATCATGGATCAAACACACTTTCCACTTACTATTGCAACCAACCTCCTGAAACACGACTAAAATGTAAGTATTTACATATATAACAAACATCAGACTATCACTGAACGCATTAACGTAACACGACCAATAAAAATTCCAAAACTGTTTACACAACAGCCATATACGGTCAACTTCATAGAGATAATATAAAGATAGAGAAGGCAATAAATATTTGGTATACGTGTTTCTCTTATACCTGACTAAATTTCACCCGCGGCTCGGCTCGTATGGGAGTCAGTTATTGCGGCAAAAACACTCTCTACACACAAACATAAACAAAATATTTACCATGATATCGTTCTACCGAAAAATTACAAATAAAAAAAAATGTATTTATAATATTATTTATAATATTTATAATATGTAGGTACCTAAGTATGTCTAATTTGCCTCTTCTGGAAAGTAATGAGCACCTGCCGGCAAATAATAAAGGAAACGAGTCATTATTTATTCTCTCCTTATCGACGCGATTTTTATTTGCTTGGGTTGCCTCCTCTATATATTATCTCTATGGTCAACTTACCGCCATGATAGCCATGTGCCACTGTCTGAAACAAGGTCTGAAACTTAACAACTTTAGGGTCAGAATACACTTGTTTTCCAATACAGTTAGGTAAATACATAAATAGTTCTTATACTCACTAACTACGGTAGTGAAGTTTTGATTTATGTTAATTATTATTTCTAATAACTGTCTTGTTGGCGTCTGCGATGTGTTGTGGTCTAGTGGCACGTAAATGCAAGTTCTGTGGTTCGATTATCGAGTTGGGTAAAGTGTTACTACCTTCACTTGGTCACAGAATAAGGAGCCATTTAGCCTTTTACTAGACATGCCTTTTCACAATCATTTGTTACCGAAAAGTCAACATAGAATTAACCATGCGTCGAAACATCAGACACATCATATGTTTTCAATTTACGAGACGCCGACGGCCGATTGGCGTAGCGGAAGTGTAAGCGACTGCTACGTCGAAGGTCGCGGGTTCGGTTCCCGCTCAAGTCAAACATTAATTGTGTGCACGAACATGGATGTTTGTCTTGGTCTGGGTGTTTCTATGTATAATATGTATGTATTTACAAAAAAAGTATGTATACTATGTGTGTAGAATTCGGGCTAAGAATGGGTATTTTTTAACAGAGATCAGTGGAAGCGATTAATTCATCCAGTCTTAGCCCAAGACAAGGGATCTAAACACATGGACCAAGTTTCTTGGCGCTAAGAATTAAACAAATGTCTTACCAACTCTTACTGATGCCAGGAGTGGAACTAAGTTAGGGAAAAACAAACATAACTAAGGTGGCCACGATAGATTGAATGAATTATCCACTTAGCTGTTCCTCCAAACATGTTGTCTGTCTTCAGGACACGAGGGGCACGAGGCACGTTCACAGGATTCACAATTATTACAGTTTTGCAAATGTCAATGTTTCACAAATTATCACAAACCTTGCCGGAAGTCAAAAGCGGCAATTACGTATTAAGTTAATTACAAGTTGATTCAATTCGCGTTAATTCAAAAGGCGATATTTTACGTACGAGACGACAACGTGGTAATTTCTCACGGCGGGGACGGAAGTGACAGTTCAGTGTGACCATTGTCAGAAATTTTCAATAGACTAAACAAAATGTTACTCAATCGATCTAATCGATTTGACTTATAATAAAAACTAATTCTATTTCAAACACAATGTATGTTTATCCATTATCTAGTACCCATAGTACAAGCTCTGCTTAGTTTGGGACTAGATGGTATTGTGTGAAAGTAGTAGAATATTATTATTATAATTTTATATTAAACTAACTGGCCCGGGAACTTCGTACCGCCTAAAAGTTGATTCTTTCATTGTTTTTTTTTTAATTTTGCTCACCGTAAGAACCATCCTCGTACTTCTATAATATATAATATAAAATATTATAAAAAATAATTAGCGAAATCGGTTCTACTGTTCTCGAGATTTGCGCTTAGCAACACATTCAGTGTAGCATTTTTATATTATGGAAGATAATTCACGCGTGTCATAAAACTTAGGATAGGAATTTTCAATATTAATTTTTTACATTCGACAATTAGGTACTTAGTAAGAGTATAAATTCGAACCACAAATATCTCTTTTATTATTTGTTAATTTTTATCAACGGTCGTTGAAAATAAAAGCATTAAATAAATAAAATGCACTATAGCTAGCACGGTCTTACATCTTTTGCAGAAAAGCCATATATTACTTAAGCGTATTCAAAGCACATACATTAGGAACTGTGGCAATTCTTCATTTGTGTTTATTTATTCAAATATTTTATTTTAAAGGAGAAAACGGGTAAGTAAAGATTTACAGAAGCTTCGTTTATACAGTGCACGGGATTGTATGTTAGGGCACTTGTACACGGTAAGCACATTATCACAATAAACCACTATACCCTGAGACTTGAGAAGTGGCCAGAGTTCTTCTTGTAGTTGTTTGAGCCACAATCCCTCTTGAATACAAGTTGACAGCGACATGTATTCTGCCGTGGTGGATAAAGCTATTGTAGGCTGGCGCTTTGAATTCCAGCATATGGATCCTCCCTGGAAAAGAAAGGTATATCCAGTGCATGACCGCCGGTCTTCATCAGAACTCGTCCAGTCGGCATCACAGTATCCATGTGTTATATTTTCTTCAAGTGACTGCTTATAGGTCAACTTATAATCTTGTGTTCCTTTCAAATAACGCATGACGCGTTTTAATGCAAGCCAATGTTGTGTTTCAGGTTGATTGTTAAACTTACTGAGGAAATTCACTACATAACTGTTATCGGGTCGTGTGCCTTGTGAAATATAAAGTAGGCATCCGACAACCTCCTGGTATGGCACATTGGTCAAAATATTCACCTTTTTATTTGTACTACATAATTTTTCATTTATATCCATAGGATTCTTCACTGGTTTGCAATCTGACATACCAAATTTAAACAAAACTTCTTGAATATATTTCCTTTGAAATATACTTATATTCTTATTATTCTTGTCTCTTTCCACATGAAAACCTATGAAAAAGGTTAGCTCACCTAGATATTTCATCTGAAATTTAGCACATAGTTGGTCTTTTAAATGCTGTAATTCAGACTCTTGGTTTGTCAGAATAATCAAATCGTCGACATACGTGGCTACAAAAAGCATTTTGTTTGCATCTGCCATTCTAAAATATACACATATATCTAGTTTTGAACGTGTCAGGCCAAATTCCTGTAAAGCAGCATCTAATTTCCGGTTCCACTGTCTACTTGCTTGTTTCAGGCCATACAATGACTTTTTTAATAAACGAACTTGCTTACCAGCATGTTCAAACATAGGTGGTTGACTCATGTATATTTGTTCTTCAATTTCTCCTTGAAGAAATGCTGAGACAGCATCCATTTGGTAAATGTCCAAATCATATTTCACTGCAATTGCAAACAAATATCTTAGTGATGTGAGCCGTACAACAGGTGAATAAACCTCATTATATTCTGAACCTCTTTTCTGTGCACAACCTTTCACAACCAATCTTGCTTTGTATTTCACAATTTCACCTCTCTCATTGGGTTTTTTCTTAAAAACCCATTAACAAGGGATTGCCCGCTTATCTGGTGGTAAATGAGACATTTCCCAAGTATTATTTGCTAATAGAGATTTATATTCTTCATTCATTGCTTCTTGCCATTGCTTTCTTTCTGCACAAGACATAGCTTCCTCAAGTGTCGCAGGGTCAGATAACTGCATAGCACACATTAAACCGTTACCATCACTGTCCATCATATGCTGACCTCTTTGGTGTGACCTCAGTGTAATATTTCTGTCGGGTAAATTATTCAAAATATTTTCTTCAGATGTATCCAAATGATAAGTGTCATCATTATCATTGGCACAGCTATCAAAAGAACAACTGCTCTGTGGTGACAAAGTTCTGTCAGTTCCTTCAGCCAAGGATAAAGAAGTAGTTTCTGAAATATCATTTTCTACATTTTCTGATTCTGAATTACTAGAAATCATCTCAACAAGACTGTGTTGTTTTGAAGAATTTTCAGTTTCTGAAATTTTATTTTCATTTTCTATAAATATGACATCTCTACTAATAGCAAATTTTTTGTGTTTTTGATCATACAATCGGTAGCCTTTAGTGTTTTCACAATATCCTAAAAGAATCATTTCACTAGATTTCTTATCCCATCTTAACCTTTTTTCCTTGGGTATGTGTACCATAGCCTTAGTTCCAAATATTCTCAGGTGTGAAATATTAGGTTTTTTACCTGTCCACTTTTCTTACGGCGTGATTTCTCCCAAAACACGTGAAGGTGAACGATTGATTACATAGGCTGCAGTGGCAACAGCTTCTGCCCAATATCCTTTTAACAGCTTTGCATCAAAAAGCATACACTTTGCCCGTTCTGCTGAGGCGTGTATGGTGTAGTGGTTTGATGCTTTCTTCCAGAATCTGTCAAAAATTGTTTAAAAACTTTGTTAGAATAATATATAATGGCACAGAGGTGCCATTATCCGTTCTAAGTATTTTTATTTTGCTATTCAATTGATTTTCAACCTCATTTTTGAACTGCTCAAATATCTTTTTCAATCCATCTTGTTTTTCAAAAAATATACAAACACTTTATGAGAGTAATCATTTATTAGGGTCATGAAAAACTTGGCTCCACCGATGGATTGGGTTTCTATTGGGCCGCACAGATCAGAATGAATAATCTCTAACAATGCTTTTTGCTCTAGAATCTGAATTAGGGAATGGTAATCTAGTTTGCTTTGCTTCTGTACAGGGTACACATGTTTGATCTCTCCTCTTTTTGTTATTATAATACCATCAGCACAATATTCTATCTTTTTAACATCAGCTTTATTCAAGTGACCCAAACTTCTATGCCATATATCTAAACTAGCTTTACTTTCACTGACTGTTGTTGCATAAGCACTTCCTGTGACTGTATTCAATTTGTACATATTATTGACTAATGTTGCTGTGGCAACAAGTATTCCGTTGGGGTTATAAATCTCACAGCCAGTACTAGTAAAAGTAACCATGCATCCATTCATAGTTAGCTGACTAACTGACAGTAAGTTAGTACTTAATTCTGGTATGAATAATACATCTCTTATCTGTATAAGATGCTCATCATTGCAAGTAACTGTGGTAAGGTTAACGTTACCCATTTCCTGCGCGGAGACAACATAATTATTGGCAACTGTGATTTTCTGTACCGATGATGGTCGTGTATCATACATCCAATCTGCTCTGCGACACATGTGCATGGATGCACCTGAATCAACATACCAGTTGTTGTCATTTACTAAAAAATAAGCTGAAAAAATAGCTAAATAATTATTTTCCTACTTATCAGAACTTTTCTTCGTGGTGCATTGAGATTTGTAATGGCCATACTGATTGCAATTATAGCAACGGGTTCCTTTTCCTTTACTATTTATCTGCTGTTTATTGCTGAAAGTTTTATTTTTGTGCTTGGTATACAGTACAGAGGATTCAGGGACCTTCACCTCCTGTAACAACTTTGTTTTAATGAAGTCAGATGAAATGGCTATACCCGAACTTTCAATACCCATGATCATAGTCTTGTAAGTTTCTGGCAGACCTGCCAGCATAAGTGTACCGAGCCACTTGTCATCTACTTTGAACCCAATGTTCCGTAATTTATGGGCGGTTGACATGATCTTTGAGGCTTATTCTTCAACATTGACACAATTTTCCAAAGACGTATTGATTAGGTCTCTCAATAACCCAACTTTTCTTGAAAGCCCGGAGTCCTGAAATGCTTTTTGTAGATTTAACCAAACCTCTCGTGCACTTTTGGCTTCTTCAATGTGAACGAAATTTGCAGGTTCTACAAGTATAATGATTTTTGACTTTGTTTTCACGTCTTTCTTCGGGTCAATTTCTTTCTCACCTAACGGATCGACGCAACTCCAAATAGCTTTTTACCGCAAATCTCCACGTATTGTAGTTATCTCTGCCGGACAATTTCTCAATTTGCAAGTTATTCATTGTTCGCCGGTTTTCAACAATGCAGTACCTACCTAAAATTGTTGCAGATTTCGAAAAATATACTTTTAATCTAATTCAGAGTAGGCATACGGGACGGCCCATAACCTGTTGTAAATAATAAACTCCCGAATAAGCGTGATTAAAAAGATTTATTTGCAATAGTTGTACAAGCGATATTACGTTAGAGCACATCAAGACAAAAAGGGCAGTGGCACCAATTTGTCAAGTTAACAAGGATGAACTACAAAATAGTTTGTTCATAAATTAGGTTTTATTTAACAACAGTACAAAGCTATTTTATAGTTATGACACGAATTCTTGCGTAGGCCCGGCGTATTTTCTTACCGTATACAAGCGCCCTTAAAGCGACAGCAGCGTCACAGTATTGTACAAGTTACAGTATTGTACAAACACACAACTAACGGACACAAAGAACACACAGACTCGAAACAACAATTTATGATCATACTAAGTGTTGTCTCGTGTGGGAATCGAACCAGCAACATCCGGCGCAGTGTCAAGCAGCGAGGTGGCTGTTTAAACCACTACGCCAACCGTGCAGCCTCGTACATCATACTAGCGTTACTACGGTTGAAGCAAAGACTTTTGCTTTGACCTCAGAGTGCTTAACAAAGGTTTGAATGGACCTCACAGGCTCCGCATATGGGTTCATTCAAACTAATGTTATAACACTAGACTATCGCTGCCTGCCTAAATAAAAAAAATACATTATTATTTTGGGCAAAAGACATCCACTGCTCGACTTTTAGAACTTTTAGGCCGCCCTCACATTGGTTTCAGCGTCAACGCAGTGACACCTCGGCGTCGACGCCGCGTCTACGTCGCGTCAGCTGAGCGTTCTTCAAAAGTCAAAACCATTCTCAAAAAACGCTCGGCCGACGTGACGTCTACGGTGGTATCACTGCATTGACGCTGAGATCCAATGTGAGAGCGGCCTTAGGGCAGTAAGTACTATTATAAACGTGAAAGGTGGACAAAAGGTTGTTTGTCGCTCTTTCACCCAAAAACAACCGACCGGATATTGAAGAAACTTTGCAGTTATATAGCTAATGCATCAGAATAGAACATGATCTACGTTTTGTCCAGATAACCGACAAAAACGCGGGCGTAACTGCGGGTAGAAACTAGTAATTATATATTAGCTCATACTTGTGTAGCCAGATCTACGTACAACAGAGTATCCATGTAGAAAGCTGTCGATACGGCTAGTTGTGTGCAAGTCGGACAGCGAGACAAGAAGGCGCTAAGTACTTGTGTAACTTTATAACATACACACGATCGGAACTTGTCTAATGCGACACGATCACCCGCATTGTAGAATTCCCGCTTCACAGCAAACTGGGACAGATATAGATTCTAATCATCCCATGAGTCCGGTTGGTGTAACTCATACTGAAATTACAGGACAAATAAATCATTTTTCTTTTTGGGATTTTTCATGTTCTTATACTTTTTCTGTAATGGACTACGACAGGCTGATGATGATTTTCTTTTAAGCCCCGTTACTGTTATATAAAGAGTAACATAGTTATTACCGCCCATTGTCGCTGGGGCGTGTTTGTGCCATTACGCACTGACGACTGCCCGCCGGCGACTCAGTCGCTCAGCGACCAAAACATAGGCAACTAGGGCCAGGAGACCAAGCCGAGCGACAGTATTCCAAGTACATTCGTGCAGAATGGACGTCGAAGAAGTTGCAATAGTAGCGCTACTAATTTTAAACAGAAAGAGAAATAAAACTGCCTCCGTGGTCCAGTGGATGGCGTATGCGACTGCTGATCGGAGGTCCCGGGTTTGATTCCGGGTTTGATTCCCGGGTCGGGCAAAAGTGTTAATTGGTTTTTCCGAATTCTTAGTAGCAGCACGGAGTCTGGTGATGTGCCCCATAGCGGAAATAGGCTCGCCCCCTATTACGTGCGACCTAAAATCGGGGACCGAAAATCAAAAGAGTGTTGAGTATATCCTTTGTTACAAGAACAGAGGTTGAAAGGAATGTTTGAAATATTTTATGAAAACTTTAGAAAATACTCTCGTATTTTTTTAAATTATGAATATTCTTCACTCGATAAATCCCAAATAGCTTTTCGGGATTGTATTTCCAAAATAAATTTATCCGTATCGAAAGCCTTCTTTTGTGAGCGACGTGCGGTCGTTTCGACAGTTGCTCGCAGTGCGAATGCTTCCATTTGAAGGCGTTGTAACGGAGCGTATTCTATGTTTGTTATTGTAAGAGCATAAGCTCAGTATGTATCAAGTATATACTCTTGTATCTTAAACTATTATAGTTAGTCGCCTTAAGTCGGTTAAGCAAACTATTGTTGTGTGAATGTGGTAGAATTTTATTATTATATTATTATTCCTCTTTATTACGTCTTTTCTCATGGTAGAATTTTATACACTTAAATAAATAAAAAAAATTAACCATATAAAATAGGACCACGGAGACCCACCGGTATCGGGTACAGGGACCAAGCTACCGGTGGTTAGGGCTCCAGAGAGAGGAACCTCCGAACTATGCGCGTCGTGTCCAACAATACTGCCTTCTGTATAGAGGACTTGATCCAGCCGTCTAACGAGAGCCTCTTGAGATGGTGGTCGAGGCTCTTGGCAATGAGACCATTAACTGACACGACTATCGGTACAATGATCGCCGAGTTCACATCCCACATGTCGACAATCTCGTGAGCTAGGTCCAAATACTTGATTTCCTTATCTTTTTCGGCTTTCACGAGATTCTCGTCATGGGGAATAGTAACATCAACGATCATTGCAAGGCGTTCTGATCGATCTATCACCACAATATCGGGCTTGTTAGCCACGATAGTCCTATCGGTGATGATAGATCGATCCCAGTACATAGTGGCACGACCATTTTCGAGAACTGGGTCGGGCACATACCTGTAGTACGGTACTTCAAAGGGTACAAGGTCATATTTTAAGGCAAGCTGCTGATGGATGATCCTGGCTACTTGATTGTGCCTGTGCAAGTATTCGCCGTTGGCAAGACGAGAACAACCGGAAACTATATGTCTGAGGGATTCGCCGGGCTGGTGACACGCCCGACATATGTCAACAGTCCCATCCTTCAGAATATACTTACGGTAGTTGTTCGTCATGACAACTTCGTCCATAATTGCACAAACAAAACCTTCGGTCTCTGCAAATAAATCACCAAACCGTAGCCAGGCTACTGATGACATGAGGTCTACATCGGGCCCATGCAAGGCCCGATAAAAACGTCCATGCAACTCTTTGCCTTTCCATACTTCCCTGCGCTCTTCAGTACTAAGTACAACAGGTTTCCGCCAGCTCTCTTTTGCCAGACCCAACGGGGTAAGTCCGTTGTCTACAGCAACAATATCACGATGCATACCCGTATCAGCCTTAAGAAAATATTCTCTAAGATTGTACACCTCGCGGTTGTGGAGGTCCTTAGCACTTAAGAAACCACGACCACCACATTTCCGCGGGATGTACAACCTCATTACTGATGACCGCGGGTGATGCATCCGATATTCTGTCAATAGACAACGGACCTTTCTGTCCAGGGCTTCCAGTTCTGATTGAGTCCATCTGAGTATGCCGAAGGAGTATGCTAAGACTGGCATGGCCCAACCATTATAGGCACGCACCCTGTTGCCGCCTGATAAAAAACTTCTCAGTATTTTCTTCAGGCGGCCCAAGAAGCGCTCCCGCAATGATTGTTTCATGGCAGTCTCAGCAATACCTAAGGCCTGCGACATACCCAGATACTTGTAGGTCTCGGCCGCAGATAGAGATCTAAGTTGTGTGGAATCTGCAAGCTCTATACCCTCAGATTCCACAATCCCACCTCGTTTTACATGCATGACCGCACATTTACCCACACCAAATTCCATCTTGATAGAATTACTAAAAGTTTCAGTTACTTTTAGTAACGCTGTCAATTGGAAAGTGGAGCGGGCAATTAACTTCAGGTCATCCATATAAAAGAGGTGGGAGATAACTTGACCCCTACGCTGCAGCCGATAGCCTAACCCAGACCCCTCTAGCAAAGTGCTGAGAGGATTCAGAGCTAGACAAAACCACAAGGGACTCAAACTGTCACCCTGGAATATACCCCGTTCGATCTTAAGAGGAGCACCGCAATCGCGAATCTGCCGACATCCTGGATAGCGTAGGACCGTACTCCACTGTCCCATACATGCCTTCAAGAAGGCGCATAGAGTTATATCGACTTTATATAACTCCAGCACCCTCAAGAGCCATGTATGTGGCACGGAGTCGAAGGCCTTCTTGTAATCTATCCAGCATGTCGCCAGATCCTTTCGGTTGCGGCGCACCTGCTGGCTAATGGCCATGTCAAAGAGGAGTAGCTCTTTTGTACCACGGGCCCCATTCTTACATCCATTTTGAGCCACTGACATGATGTTATTATTTCTAATATGTGATAACATCTTAGTCCTCAAAATGGATGTAAGAAGTTTATATATAGTCGGTAGACACGTAATTGGTCTATAATTTTTGGGGTCCGTGGTACAACCTGACTTAAAGAGCAGGTGAGTGAGACCAGTTGTCATAAAAGTTGGGATCGAGCCCGATTCCAAAGATGCCTGGAATTGGGATGCCAACCGAGCATGGGCACTACGTAGCCACTTCAACCAGAAGTTGTGCAGTCCGTCCGGTCCCGCTGATTTCCAGTTAGATAACGAACGGACTGCACAAGCTACATCTGTTGTTTCTATGGCTACGCGCTGCATTTGGGGTATTCCCTCACATGCTCGCTTAACATCCCCAAACCAATCACCTTCAGTGTGGCTAATGGGCATCGACCAAATGCTGCGCCAGAAAGCGTTCGTTGCCTCAACATCTGGCAGACGCCCATCATCCACACCTGAATTGGTTCGCTCCCAACTTCTATATACCCACCTTTCATCTTTTTGGAATGCCCTATTCTGGGCGTATCGGTCCACCCGCTTTTTGTACCGTCTTATACGGTTTGCCCACGCACAAACTTTTTGCTTCAGGTAGTCGATGCGTTCTGTGACTCGTGACTCGTATTCTTGGCGACTAAGGCCCGTGCCAGAGAACGCCCGAGTCACAAAACGCATCACTCTCGGTCTTGTATTGCCCGACCTGAAGCAAATTAGCTTTCCGATGAGCGCCCTGGTCTCAGCGATACGACGCTCAATCCTGCACTGCCAGGCCGGTACAGCATTGGTTCGAGGGGCAGAATTACTACCATTTGGTATTTTAATACCTGCCACTCGACACGCTGTAACAGCCGCACAGTACAGAATCGAGTGGGTATCGCTAAGATCTTCACTATTGTCTAAATACGTGGACAATAGTGAATACAGGGCACACACCAGCGCTATATTTTTCTTGTGCGTGGGCAAACGTAGTAAGCGGGGCCTATCTGCTCTATTCACAAAACGATACTCCCGAATAGTGCATTCCAAAGTACTCCTTAATTCATCTATGTACTGGGTACTTACTTGTGTATCCCTACTATGCACCTCTTCAACAGTCCTTTGCGTTGTGACAATATTTGAAACTTGTGTATCGCTACACGTAGAAGAAGTGATAGGAGGGCTACGTTGTAAGCCAGAGCGTAGCCTCTCAAGTGCGTCGTTATCCAGCAGGCGGCATCGCTGGATAGCCCGCACTTGATCCGACAGTCGCTGTGCCGAAACGTTGACAGCCGGTTCCAAGCCCTGAAACAGAGGCAGCATGCGGTCACGATACGCCGTAAGGTTGGTACCTCCCTCTGTAGCCACAAAATATGCCCGCATGACGTTTTCGTTCATGGATTTAGTCCATTTCATGCAGTGCACATTACCACCGGCAGCGGGGGCCCTGTTCGAAACCGGTGGGTCTCGGGGTCCCAAGCGTAGCGGTGGCCGGCCTCTCCCACAGCGGCGTACAGGTGTTGGCGACGTCGGCGGGGAGAAATACTCGTCGCTCGACGAGCTCGACGCCTCTGTGATTGCCGACAACTCTGTTGTAGGTGCCGGCGGCTGCGAGGCGGAGCTGAGCGACGAGTCCGTGGGTGTGTTACGTGCAGCAGCAGCTCTAGCCCTCGTCAACATCTCATTTCCTCGTTGTATTTATATTATAGTGTTTATTTACAATTTTCTTTGTTGATATGTCATTGACGTTAGTTGTCATCTTGAATGTTTTGTAGATACTTTTCTTAATTAATTAAATGGTTTCTTGATTTTGGTTTCTTGATTTAGTAATATGTTTATCATGTATAGAAGTCCTGTTTGTAGTATATTATTATTATTATTGTGACATGGAAATATAACAGATGTGCTACAGAGACTATAACTCGTTTTATTGAACCTCAGTGCCGAAACCCAAGGTCATCTCCTAAAGCGTGTTCCTATTAGTCGCCGGCGACCGGCAGTCGCTTGTGCGTTGCCACTATGCGGCGAGTCGTCGAGTCGCCCGGGCGACCGTCAATAGGTGGGTCCACACAGAGCGAGCAGCCTCGCGAGGCATTTGCCGCGCGAGGAAACAGTCCCCGAACGAGCGAGGCCATAGAATAAAGCTGCGTTCACATTTATCTGACGTGATCTCTCGTGACGGTCTCTGTCGTAATTACTTACCGTTCATATTTGTCTGTCGCCGTCTGTCGCGATCTGACACAATTTTAAATCAGTTCTGTCTTGACTCTCGTGGAGTTCACACTTTCGCAATGTTTTTGATGAATTATCCGATTCAGATAAAGTAGATATCCAATTATATCCATAAATTATTTACATAGGATTATATTATTTCGTATTCAATTAGCTTATCTATAGGTACTGTATACGAATAATATTATAAAAAGGAAGTCAATTAGTTCGTCGTCCATTGCGCACAATTGCAAACGCGCGTCTGACGCTTTACGACAGACAGTGGCGCGTCTACATTAGTCTGACGAGTTGTGTCGCGCGAGTTAACTGTACGGAACCCAACAATGTTAGCTTCGTCAGCACATCTCTCCCCACCAAATTATCTAGATAATCCTATTGTCATCTTAGCATTAATTTATTATAAATACCTTTGTAGATCTAACATTAGCGATTACTATTTTATATTTTTAATATACTGTTATAATTAAATAAATGTTTTTTACAATTAATCTGAGTCCAATCTCTTAATTCGCGCTGTACCGTCCCCACACCCCTCCCCCTCTCTGTCGCAGACCAGGACATTGTCTGTCGCGACACGACAGACGACGTCACGACAGATTACATCAGACAAATGTGAACGCGGCCTAGAGCGCGGCAGCCTCGGCACCGTAGGAAAAAACAAAATTGTAGTTGTCATAAAGTTTGAATTCAGAACATGAAAATATACAGTCCGTTCACAGTTATTTTACCTCTGACAGATGTCGGTGTTTATTTTCTTTATGTTGGAATTGTACTCTGTGATGACA
This sequence comes from Euclidia mi, assembly GCA_944739405.2. Lineage (NCBI taxonomy): Eukaryota > Metazoa > Arthropoda > Insecta > Lepidoptera > Erebidae > Euclidia > Euclidia mi. Next base: position 4,253,601 of record OX123206.2, read on the forward strand.
GGAAAGTAAAATAAGGTTACCCGTGCATAACATTTTACCCAATATTAGTGGAAATGCTTCAAAAAATTCAAATGCTTGAAGCTCATGGCCGCAAAGTGGTTAGATTACCGCCATTCCACTGCGAGCTAAACGCAATTGAACTTATGTGGAGTCTCATTAAAAGGCGAGTCACAAGCAAAAATTTAGGACAAGAGGCAACCAACATTGTGAATTTAGCTGAAGAAGCTTTTCAATCTATCACTGCAGAAGACTGACAAAAACAATGCAAACATGAGCGCCACATTGAAGACAAGCTTCGTGACAGATGGGTCTACGGATGCTGAAATGGACAGGTTCATAATAGAATTAAATTCTGAGTCTGATACAGAATATGACAGCAGTTACGAATCATCATAACATTGGCAGTCCACATGGATCATTCTTATAGACTCACGCCTGTTTCCATGCAGGGGTAGGCATAGGTGTAATATGACACCCACATCATTCTTATTCAAAATAAATATGAAAATTAAATTTACCGTTTTTGTATTTGATAATTAGAACCTCACGTTGGCGTAATTATGATGCGTTTACCTTTATATATTAAATAGACAACATTTTTATTATAACTACTTATCTTCATAGGAAATTAGTTATTTCGTAAGAAAATAAATGTACATGCATATAGCCATGCCAATATCAAGAGGTTTTGTTACAAACACTACTTCCAAATATTTAATACGATCGCTTAGGCAATAAAAAAATAAGTACATTTTAGCAATAATGTATATTTAAAATGGGAGTATTATATACCAAATATAGCAACACAACGCCCAGGTTGGCCAATCTAACAGCTAGAGGTAAAATAACTGTGAACGGACTATAGTTGAAAACTATGATGAATTGCGCATGTATCAAATTGTCGACTTGTGAATTAGAGTGAAATAGTACATTTGCCATCTATCGGTCTACGTATCAATGTGAGATTGTTGGTCTCTCCTCTCTCTTATTTTTAAATTTTGTTTATAAATATAGTACTTGGAAATGGTCATACTGCAATAGGGTTGTGGCATGTGTTTTTACTAGCCGGCTGCATGACTGACGCCAATTGCTGTACCTACTTTGGGTACTAGACAATGGTAATAATGGGCCATAATATACATATTTACTTACACTTAATTTTTTTGTAAATATATACATAGAAACACCCAGACCAAGACAAACATTCATGTTCATGCACACAAATGTTTGACATGAGCGGGAATCGAACCCGCGACCTTCGGCGTTGTAGTCGCTTACACTCCCGCTTTGCCAACCGGTCGTCGATTATTGTTATACCTAAAGGATGGAATAGGTAGACATAGAAAAAAAATATAGAATGAATTATAGGAAATGAATATCTGTAGGCAAGGATACTGTAACCGAAGCACAGACTGAAGGATTATTATTCGTACAATAAATAGCGTCAAAGATGAGAATGTTATGATGAATGTATCCTCCGTCATTCAGTGACCAGTGGATAGGGTATGCGACTGCTGAGCGGAGGTCCCGGGTTCGATTCCCGGGTCGGGCAAAAGTGTTACTGGCTTTTCCCGAATTCTCAGAAGCAGCATGGAGTCTGCTGATGTGCCCGTTAACGGCAATAGGCTCGTCCCCTATTACGTGGGACCTAAACATTTCATGGTGAAATGTGGATGTAATAATATTATAACTCTGCCTATCCTTAAGCGGATACAGACGTGAGTCTATAAAAAAAATGTCCAACATACAAACACACTTGCGAATTTATATTATTAGTAAGGATTATTATGTTCGAGCGAGGCACGAAACAGCGTACGGACCGCGGCAAAACAAAAATCCAAACTCGATGGCTCGGCCGCTCGGTCGCTCGCCCGCGGCGGCACACGCGCTTGCCTCGGCCGCGGCACGTCCACACAGAGCGCGCAGCCTCGCACGCCAATTCCTCGCGAGGCTGCGCGCTCTGTGTGGACGTGTCTAATTCGGTAGCTCGGGCGCACGCTAAGCTCGGCCGCGGCGGCACATGCGTTTTCCTCGACCGAGCCACGTCCACACAGACCGAGCAGCCTCGCGAAGCATTTTCCTCGCGAGGCTGCTCGGTCTGTGTGGACCCGCCTAATCAAGTGCGTAAACATCCAACAACAGTCATTTAAACTATAGTAAGTCACAGTCGCCAACGACCAAATTGCCGGCAACTAGTCGACAGTGCGTAATGGCTCGTGACGTTGGACTCACGAAACGCAACGGTATAGATATTGTTACTTTACGTCGATATTCTGTGAGGGGGCAGTACTTCCCTTCCCTGTTGAAACCAGCAGGGCTCTACTAGGTAGCGCTAAAACAGTTAAGTTATAGTCAGTTTTCTAAGAACTACTTATCCTTTTGTTAACGAAATATAGCTTTTTATCCCAGCATTAGTATATTGGCACAAGAGGACAGAATATGTTTTGGCCAATGTACATACAAACATATTGTTTAGTTGAACTATATATTATTGTTGTTGAACTATATAACTATTGGGTGTGACGTAACGTTTAGACGAGTACAATATATCCACGTCCAGTGTCCGGGTGTCCGGGCCGGACGTGCGCTCGCTACTTCACACATGTCGAAGCGAATCACACGTATTTGTATATTCTGATAATAAGATATTTGCGTTAAGATTGCCAATCATTTGGCTATTAATTTTCTGGTATTTTTTTAAAATTTCCCGCGTTATTAAATTATTCTGCATTGTGTTTGTTTCACATCCGCAATAGGTGTTTAAATAGAGGGCTAGTCCGAACAAATTTATTTTAGACCAATAATTCTTCTATTTTAACTGACGTCGACACTGTATTTTGAACTGAATCACAATTAGTATTTTGCTGACTGAATGTCATTATCGTCGTATTTGACCATGGAGCTATACTGTGTACTTGACATATAGTCCGGTCTAATTAGACCAAAAAGCAGCGGTGAGGTTATAATAATAATTAGGTTAATCAATATTTAGGTTACCTATAGAGAGCTCAGCATCTTTATGATGCTGGCTGTCGGGTTTTCCCCATTAAAACATGTAGTTGTGTTGTGGCTTTTCACTATGACGCTTCTGAAATGACATGAGGTAGTGACACTTGTATTCGCCCTATATTCGCAATCCGTCACCATACGAAAGGGTGCGAAACCTTTATCTTGGTTGCAATAAATAATTTTGCCTCAGATCCCAGTATTTCTAGTCTTACCAGATATGATAAAATATCATCTTTAAAGAAAATAACAATATATTCCTCAATGCTTTAACGAATACACTGGTACGCTCAAGAATTGGCAATGAGCCATTCAATGGAGCGTATTACTCTGAGACCAGCACGACGATTCTGTAAAATTCAAACAAGAACTCAGCATTTCACGTCGCTGTTCGCTCTCACTTCGCATAAGGTTCAAAATCACCTTGATTTTGAGTGCGAAGTGAGCATTAAACTGACGGGGGAATTACCTTATAGAATGCCACTTTTTACGTCATCTCATACTTTATCTGTCAAAATCTCGAGGTCAATTTAGTTCAACTCGCAAACACGCTCGCAAGCGTAGCGCTAGTGTAGATTCGAATTATCAACCGAGTTTTAGAATGCCAATCAAGAAACTCACAGCGGATTCAGATTCGAAGTTTAGAATGAAGTCTTACAGAATAACACTGCTGGACCAAATATAACTTATTGAGGATTCTCGGCCATTTTCAATATTCGATCGATACATGGATTTTGAGATTCGAGATTCGTGTTTGACATATTTTGTATGGAGCTTATGTCAAAAACGTAACTAAAATCTACAGATCGATCTATAGATCGAATATTGGATTCCGTAGTCAGTCGATTACACTGAATACTCAATACATTACTGCGGGAGCATTATAGCAACAAGCCTGTTACGATTTGGCATGATTACAAAATATTATAGGCTAATCCACTCCATTGCATCACCACTGGTGATTGGTGATTCACCAGTGTAGCAAGATTCTGCAGTCAGCATGCTCACACTAAGTTATTTCAGAAGACCTTTGTTTAACCTTTTATTTAACCTGTAATCCTTTAATTTTGAACATATATATAAGAAAAGAGTTGAACTGATTTTTCAGTCAGTTGGAATAGATCTTGGACTAAAAACGAAAAAAACACGACTTAGGCTAAAAGTAAAAAATGGTTTAGAAACACGCTTGAAAATAGGGAAAAATAAGAATATACATACATACATAAATAGACTCACGCCTGTTTCCCCGAAGGGGTAGGCAGAGGCATATTAAACGCCCACTAAGAATATATATACTTAACATAAAAAATTGTGTCGTTGCTTGAGTAATTTTAAGTGTTTTATAACATTATTAAAATGACTTAAGCGCTTCAGGCTTTTTATGATTTACCTATAATTATCAAAATGCTTACTATTGAATTTATTTGGTAAAGGTTTGCTTCTCTTTAATTATTGTATTGTCGTCGTTGCTTGATTTAAATTTGAAGCCTATTGTTTCTATGTTAGACTTTGATTATAAGCCTCTCAAGTTTATAAGTTTGCTTATTGTTAGTTTTAGAGGGCTTTCTTCGAAGTGATTTTCACAAACAAGATAGTCAATCCTTTACTCAAGCCTTTACTTATATATATTGCTATATACCTGTACCTTAAGATAGATATACATCAAGTTACTGAAAGCCCATTAAAAAGGTATTTAGACGATGCAGAAAATATATGTTGTTAAAATCTCATCGATTGTAAATCGATGAGATTTTAACACAAATCCAGATTTTGTTGTGAATAATACACCTAAACCTTCCTCAAAAATCACATTATCCATGGGTGAAAACCGTATAAAATTAAATTTATCGCGTTGATACAGATAGACAGGACGCAGCGGGGACATCTTTTATAATATGTTTATATATAGACATAAAAAGAACAAAACATAAAAGATTATCAAGCAGGCAAAACTGCAGAATCATCCGGATTTATCTCAGCAGCATAATAGTGTCTAGACTCAGCCCTTACACTAACCTACTGAAATAGAAAGACACACTAATCGTATTTCAAGATAGGAACCCTAACGCAGCACTTTCTCGTCCGTCCAACGAAAGCCTCACATCCTCGAAGCGACGGAAAGGTCTATCACACCCAAAGATCATCATTACATCATAAATTCAAGACCAGCGGGAATAAAGCTGTTATCTTTATTTGAAACCCTTTTCGCTTGTCGACATGGTCCATTATTTACATGGTCCATTATTTAAAACATTTAATGACAAATTTAACTCTAAAATAAAAAACAGAGATCCAACAAGATTAATAATACATAGCCGAAAAACTGCTCTCTGTCATAAAAATTGTTACATTATGATAGTAAAAATTTATAATAATCTGCATAGAAGTGTAAGAGAGTTACCGTTAAGACAGTTTCAGACAAAACTTTATAAGTGGCTGGTAGATAAGTGTTTTTATAATATGAATGAATTCTTTATGACATGAATGTATTCTTTATGACATTAATGTATTCTTTATGACATTAATGTATTCTTTATGACATGAATGTATAATTATTGGTAATGTTTGGTAAAATTAATAATGAAAATTCTATAAATTAAGCATGAATTGTCTTCAATATTACATGTAATAAATATTTTGCATGTCGGACACCTTTTCCGACGCAGTATGTGATGTGCTAACCGTAATACATAACAACTGTAATGTACCATACAGCAAGCGAAATAAACATTTTATTTCATTTCAATTTCATTTCAATTCAGCAAAATTGTTACATAAAATACTGAAAGCACTGGGTAAGCAAACATTTTGTAAGCATTTTGTATATTTTTGCCTAATTTTGTTTATTGAGGGTTTCAAGATAAGCTGCCGATATAAGCGTTTCATGTTTAACTGTGTGCAACAGATGTAGTTTTGGTTGAGGGATCAGTTTACATTTGTATATTTGGTATTTTTCAGTCTGCTGAATTTTTACAAATAATATTTTTGCCGTCTTGTTCATTTGGTATATCTTATTAGATGAGCAGAATTTCTCTCAAAAAATATCTAATATGCTACATTGTCTGTGGTAGCGGTATGATTATCACAGATACATTGTAAAAAACTATAAAACATCAGGAAATGTGCATATATAAAATTCTTCCGTTACTGTTTGATTGCTGACGCACAACGAAGACTATTGGGTGCAAAAACTGGCATTTGGCATGTAGGTTCCTTGAGGGCCGAGCGTGCAGCTCGGCCCTCAAGAAGGTATAAGAAGGTATTTCTCAAAATTTCCACGGGATCGGGAAGACACGGTTAAATTAACTTAGCAGCGGGCATCCTCTAGTAGATTTATAATTTCTCGAACGAGTTCACATTTCACAGCGTCGATCGCTTTATGCCAGGGTGTACAAGAAGAATTTGAAGCAAACTTAAAATCTGGTTGGTAAACCTCCTCGCCATCTGTAAGAGCCTAACCGCAGTCCTCAGATGCCAGTGACACGCAATGTATATATAATAACGTTACTTAACAATGAGGTGGTTTCGATTGATACTGCTTATATTTATATTTTTTATTTTTTATTTATAGACTCACGCCTGTATCCCGGAAGGGGTAGACAGAGGTGTAATATTACACCTACATTTCGCCATGAATTTTTAGGTCCCACGTAATAGGGGGCGAGCCTATTGCCGTTACCGGACACATCACCAGACTCCGTGCTGCTACTGAGAATTTGGAAAATGGGGCCTCCGATCAGCAGTCGCATACGCTATCCACTGGACCACGGAGGCAGTCAGATACTGCTTATACGCTGTGTATGTTGTGGTTTGACGTACAAACGTGAAGAACGTCTGATCAATAAACAGCTTTTCCAAGATCAAGTTCTATGCTATTTACTTTGTTTACATCACATAGTAACACTTATGATCGTCATTATCTCAGGTCGTCATTCTCGACATTATCAATCGACATTATCATCGTCATTATCGATTATCTCAGACGGATCGCCTGATGGCAAGCAATTACCGCCGCACATGGACACCTGCAACACCTGAGGCGTCACAAGTGTATTGTCAAGTGGGGTTGGAAAATGAATAAGAAGAGCAAGATGAGGCAAAAGGAAAAGGCAATGAGGCCTAAGGCACTATCACTCTTCGTACGAACCACATAATTACAGATACTGTTACTCTACATAGATATTCTTTGTGAGGGTACTTTTTCCACAGTGAGCCGGCCCATTCGTGCTGAAATCAATAAGGCTCTACTACCTTTAACTACATGGCTATAAGAAGGACATGGAAGGAAGTTGTTTTTTTTTATTGTTCGTTAGACATATTATAACTCTGTAATCTATATATTAAAAGAATTTGTGTTTTATAATACGAGTCGGCCAGCCCGTTCTACGCAACCGATTCGCATGATTTTTTTTTAAATAAAAGCTCTCGCTGCATAGATTTGTCATCAAGCATTAGAAATTACCTAACTTGCACATTCATCAAGTTATATGCAAAAACAGTTTTCTCCCATACATTTTTTACGTTTTCGTAGCCGTAGTCAATGACTTTCTGCTTCTATATATCTGGTTCTCATTGAGGTAGGCGTTTCGTTATGGGTCTATAACACGCGCTGAAAAGAGCTCTTTCATTTGATGGTATGCTCATTTAAATTGGGTAAGTTTGAAGGAAGATAGGTGTGGACATTGAACTTATTTTTCAATATTTTCCTATAAATTTCTTAAGATGCCATTGCTGTCTCTCTACATGGACGGTTCTAAATTCAAATTCTTTTTTATGGCATCTAATAAGTTCCTTGCGGTAACTGCCAGGAAAAAACGTTATGCCTCCTTACGGTGATCTTGCCTTAGTTTCATACGGGTGTGCGTGTGGAGGTGTGTAAAATTATATCCGATGTTGGTAAAATTATCACTATAGTGAATTATCGCTGATGGCAGGTAATATTCCCCGAATGTTACCAGTTAACCTTTAGCGGGTCTTAGTCGCGATAATTTACTTATTTAAAGGTATAAATACCTCTGTTATTCTCTTACGTTTCTACCGGCTTGCAACGGTTGTGGTCGCAAAGTGACTCCGCGACCACAACCCTTGCAAGCCGGTAGAAACGTAGGAGAATAACAGAGGTATTTATGCCTTTAAATTATCGCGACTAAGACCCGCTAAATAATACTGATCTCTGATGTCGAGGAATTTTGCCCCTTTTCTTAGTTTTGCGATGAAATCCAGTTACGGACTGTCCCTCAAAGGGACCCCTCCGCCAACACTGTACCGAGTTTGGGACAGGTGGAGGGGGGTGTGGCTCGGCTCTGCCCCCTAGATGTTCGGGGGGGCATACCCACTAAAACACCGCGGTGTTTCTCTATAGACCCTCATGACGGGGTCGCGGTAACGACGTCAGTATACACGCGACCCAAGGAATTTTCCCCAAATGTAGTGAAATTTCCGCCTAAAATTGGGAAAATCAACTCTACAGACGGGTAAATTACGTTTTATGTTAGGAATTTTTTGGTGTTTTTAAATTACGGACTTTCTTCGGGCATCTTAATTTTTTTTTAAGTGGAACATATTACAGCGGTTCATAGTACTATAATGTCATATAATTATATTACAAGAAATTGTAGCTTTGGTAAGAATAGTAGTTTTGAGAGAAAAGGTACTTTTGACAGCACCGGTGGTTTTGGTAGAAATGGTAGTTTAAAAAAATGGTAGATATGATAGTGTTAGTACGAATAGTAGTTTTGGTACAAATAGTAGTTTTGATAGGAATAGTATTTTCGGTAGTTTTGGTAGAAATGGTATTTTTGGCATATATGTTGGTTTTGGTAGCAATGTTACTTACGATTGCTACCAAAGCTACCATTCCTACCAAAACTACCATAATTTAAGAGCTTTTTTATTATATTAAAATATGCTGTGGAGCAGCACGGGTCCTCTAGTATATTTTTATTTTTGTTATAGACTCACTCCTGTATTCCCATTTCACCATAGTATAATTTGTAGATCCCACGTTATGCGGACGAGCTTATTGCTGGGCACTTTGTCAGACTCCGTGCTGCTACTGAGAATTCGGAAAACTTAGTAACACTTTTGCCCGACCCGGAAATCGAACCCGGGACCCGATCAGCAGAAGACGCTGTCTAGTGGACCACGAAGGCAGTCAGGATTATAAATTAACTAATTATTTTCTTCTAAATATCCTTCATAACACCTCATTGTCCCCATTATCAGGCGAAAGCATATTTATTACCACGGTCTCTAAAATTTATAAGACAAGTACACTTGTATTTTTAAAACGTTCTTAGACACACATTTTCCAAAATTGCTAATCTATCACTTGTATCACTGTGTTTAAATTTTATCGTCTTGCTTTCTTATTAGTCCATTACCTTACTTATATTTTGTAATAACTCTATATAATGACCATTCGGTAACCGCTTATTAGTCCGTTACCTTACTTATATTTTGTAATAACTCTATACACCGCTATTTTTTAATTAGTACAAAAAATTTAACAGGGCACTAAGTATCTTTAACTGATCATAATTATGTAGTTGAAAAATAAAAACACTAAGTCCCAAAACTGTCTCAAAACTGTCCACAAAAATACGTGATAATTGGTAAATGCAATACTAATACTATGACCGACCCGTGTACTATCATACCATTGATAAATTATACCCCCCCGCCCCTCTGCGCCTGCGCCACGCCCCGACGATGCGATAAACAGTACTAAATTACTAGCGAAAGTCAGCGTATCTAATTTCGTTGCAAAACTTAATTGTTTGTTTACGTTTGTCCGACGCGATGGCCTATCATATCAGTTCATATCACGGGAGTATGTAGCTATGCTTCGTGCGTACTTTTTGAGTGGAAAAATCGCGAGTGCAGCTGTGTACCCATGGACATCGTATTGTGAGTGTACAAAAGTGACCGGGTCAGTGTCAAACAATTAAAACAGTGCATATTGGATGCTTTTGACAACGGTGGTGGACATTTCGAAGGACAATGGAAATACTTGTAAGTTTAGTAAATAATACGTACTTAAGTAAATAATAATTTGATGCAGGCGCCTCAAAATCGGTCTGTGTTCTCCACACACCTTGAGGAAGGCCTATGTCCAACAGTGGACGTCTCTAGGCTGACATGATGACGATAAAATAATTTGTAAATAGCAGATGATTCTAACTTCATAAATACGCCAAATTACTCTTTTCTTTTAGTCCAGAACACCATCTTTTATTTTGATATTTGTTTGCTTTCTAATTACATACCTCCGTATTTAATTACTTGTTAAACGATAAATTTTACCGGTCCTACGCCCGAATGAAGTATGAAGGAGAGGGTAGATCTAACAAAATTAAAAAATAACTACCTACATTTATTATTTTTCTTCATTTTATTTTCTATTGCTACCTACATCATAAGTGCGACAGAGAGAATGCGAATGAGCAGGATGGAATATTATCAATGAATTAGTGAATGGATTGTAAAATATGACTATGATTTAAGTGAGATTTTCTACAATAAACAAATGATAATAACTTTGCTCTTTATTGATATTATGAAATTCTTACGTCACATATATGATAATAATATCTTCGCTAATCTGTCCTTAAAGTTTTTGTACTAATTAAAAAATAGCGGTGTATAATTATCATTCGGTAACCGCTTATGGATCCTCGCTCGTCAGGCAGAAGATTATCGTTTCGTTCGCTTATCGTCAGTTAAGAGCTTACTACTTGGCAGCAGACAAAAACAGGCGGTGACAAGAGCCCGACGGAGTAGGTGAAATACGACCTGTGCATCTACTGCATGACATGATAGTGACCAAAGCTGCCTACAGCCGCTCCGTAGTGACAGCGATGTGGAGTAACACATGCCGCGCCTAAACGGCGGCAAGAAGCGATGCGAAAAATCGTATCGCCCGATATGGTACATAAATAAAAACGTAAACTAAATTGCTAATATCTACTTTAGGCCAAGATTCTGCGAAAAAATATCTACCTTTTCGCAGAATTTCTCGACCCGTTTGACAAATTCCTGCTGAATCGCGTCAGGGTTTGAACAAACCCTTACGTCGGATGTGTGGAGGTCTTAAATCTATACTCGTTGACGTTCTACGTTCATCAAGTGAATATGACATCTATAACGTGAACACAAGTATGATAATGTCATCAAATAGCAATTAGTCGTTTAATTTGTTACCGATGTCGTAAAAAGTAAAGTTGGTTAATGAGTTTGCGAATACGTTCTAATAGCGATTGGATAGAAAGTTGTTTTATGTTGTTCGTATGAAGGTGTGGTTAAGTAGCAGTCTCCTAGTAAATCGAACCCTATTTGTAGATACACATCAATTAATTATCCTTTGTCTTCTGCATTCTCTATACATACTGTCAATTGGTCTTATTTATTTATTACCCAATTTACTTTTTGGTTCATGACATGTTTATTGACAAAATAGATTGTTATTATACTCATTACTAACAGCGGTAGATCAAATCGATCCATAGTTTATCATTGCAGTTACAATCAAAATGTCATAATCATAATCAAAATAATAATAATCATAATCATAAGCGTTTATTGCGAGAATGGGTACATAATTGTTGTTGTATACAATACTGATAAATAAGTTCCTCCATAATCCACCCTAAACCCTAAGGCAGACATTATTTTAAGTATAATAAAATGACATGGGTACCTACACAACATATACACGAGCATGATACTTATGTTTATCTTAAAATATTACAGTGAAGTATATAGAATGTCAGTAACAATGTTATATGCTATGTCAATTAAGAAAATATTAATATTCGAGGAAGTCATAACATTCATTGTCACTTATAGCTCTATAGAAATTGTAAATTGATTTAATTCTTCGTAGTGCTCATAGTGAAACTTAGCGTGCCGTTCGTAAAAGGTCTGCAAAGTTAAGCAACATTTGCCCAGGTCGTCACTTAGATAGTTGACCGCATGTAGCATTTACATTGGAGCGCTACTGTGCTTCGGAGGGCACGTAAAGCTATCGGTCTCGGTTCGACGATCACGACGACGACGACGACCTAACGATGATTGTCCTCAGACAAGAGTCTGAGGACAATGATCGTTAGGTCATGTCGAAAGCCTTCAGGCGGTCGGTATAATATATATATATAACGGCACCATAGTTGGCCTCACACTCATACGAAAAAAACTTAAATAAATAAAGCATCACCGTTGACAGTATCATTTGACTGGTGTAATGGTCTGAGCAGTCGCCTCGCCCTTTAGAACTGCCCAAATGTTGTTGGTTCGATATCCACATGAGACAACAGTTTGTGTGATCCAGAAATAGTTGTTTCGATTCTACGTGTATCATTTACAGACACAAATGTCTGTAAATTATTGTAAAGAGTATACAAACGTCGTCATTTCTTTCGTAAATATCACTAGTTTAATATGCTATGGCGTATTGTAAAAAAGTCACACACCTTGTGGTAATATTCCAGCATCCAGTAAGTTGGATTATGTTAGGAATGTATTACCCTGCGTTTAAAATAGTAAGCATGCTGCTATCCTTTAACTTAGCATAGTAGGCCTTAATATGACCCCAAGTAATACGGGCAACAAGGCAGGCAGAAGAAGAAGTGTAGGCCTTAGTAATCCTTTATACCAAATAAACTCAAAACTGAGTGATTAAGTTGATTATGTGCCTTCGATATATTACAAGCCTGCGAGAGCCATCCGATGTCATTTATAAAATACAGAATCATATAAATTTTCTACGACAGTCATATTCAGTCAGGCGCTATTTGCGATAACGCAGTTAAAAGTAGGTCAGACGCCTTCCCGCGAACATTAGGACAGATCGTTAGTTCGTGGTTAGTTTACAGACATATTTTAATGTACTTGAACCAGATCATTAGGTATAGTTTATTGTTAAATTGAAATTCAACTTGCTTATAAAAAAAGAAAAAAACACAGATAGTTCCTGCAATTTTTCAACCTTCTAAATTTGAACATTTTCTAATATCTGGTAATGTTTCATATCTACTTCTCATGAGTACTTGGCAGTTAGGTATTATTTTTTATCTGTTTAATTTTATTATTTATATTATAAAAATCTAGAGGATGTCCGCTTTTTATTTTAATTTCACTGTTTTTGCCCGTTCCCGTGGAGTTTCGGGCTTAGTGCACCCTACGGTTTTCAAAGAACAAATGTGCCATAATGCTAGCTCCTTGCGCCTAACAGTTTTGGCTGTGCAGATTATATTCAGATAATTTGATCTGTTAGTAATTATGTCATTCAAATTTCGTTGAGCCTATTTTACTTCAAAGATTCCACGCTTTATAACTAAACAAGAAACAATATAATAAAGACCTTCAAATTGACTAGTTAAAATTATCCTACGAAGAAGATTAATTAATTATACCTATAATTTTGACATTAATTATTCTAAAACAATAAAGAAACAGAGGGTACCCAAAACATTACATCAGTTCATTACAACTTTTACACAGACAAGACTAAGATAAATCTTAGTAAGTACTTAATCTATACATATTTTAAAATGAAGTCCTCTTTTTTTCCTATGTGTCTGTAAGAACGCATGAAACTCAAAAACTATTAGATTAATTAATTATACAGAGTTAGTTGTAGTAGAGTGTTTTGTTTCAATGCTTTGTTTGATACACAAATAGTTGTTTCCTATCCGGGTGATATTTGTGAAAGTTTGGGAAGTCCGCAGTGACACAGGAATTATTCGCGGTCGCAGGAATTCAACGCGGAAGAAGTAGCAAGGGCAGCTAGGTATTAAATTATAAATTTTGAATTAGGTACTATTTAAATATATAAATACAGTTGTAGCGAACAAATACATAGTGCCGTATATGTTCTGGAGTGACCGCCTCGTACTGGACGTCGTAGCAGAGGTAGGCAAGGTGGACCGACGGTCTTATTGGGATCGCGGGCTGCGCATGGATGCGGGTGGCTCACGATCGGACAATGTGGAGAACCTTGGGGGAGGCCTATGTCCAGCAGTGGACGTCTGTCGGCGGTACGACTATTTTATTATACAATACGACTTTCGTTACCATACAGGCAATTTCCTAACTAACAACCAAGTATTAATTCCCCAAAATTACGTACAAAATCGTCTCCAAAACGGAGATTTTCAAGAACATTTATTAGAATTAGCTATAATGGCAGTTATAATAGCGATAATTGGTTATAGCACTGTTATATGAAGTGTTATGCGTTTAATGGGCGTAAGAAGTCTTTAATTTCATCTGTTCAAATACCGATGTCGTTTTGTATGTAATTGTCTGGATTTGTTATGGGAAGAACGATGTGTTTGTTTACTAGCTGTGTATTGTGGCTTTGCTTGCCATTGTCTGTTGTTTAATAATGTTGTTGCAGTTTAAATGCCTATATTCCCGAATGGGAATATAGTTAAATAAAAATGTAGTCAGCAGTGAGTTATGACAGGTAATGTAATGTAACCTTACTGATCATATCATAACAGTTATATTTTGAATATGAGATACCGTATACATATACACTGCTTAATCTTTTAATAAGCATAAATCTACTTTAGGAAAATTAACGGTTTTGGAATTAAGAGGCTACCTCGAAGGTCAAAAAATCATGCAGAGGTCATTGCTAACTGTTAGCTATAAAGTTGAATGTCGCACGTTTTTTTGACATGGCATGCTATCACGAACTGTCTGAAATCTTATTTCATTCATAACTCAAGTAATAATCGTTTTAGAAAAAAAACGTTCGACCAGTCCCTAATAAACTGGCTCTTCTTTCGTCGAGTAGCAATTTTAAGGCGAAAAGTTAAGTATTTTTTTAAATATCCGTAAAAATATTTAGAGAAAGCAAGTTTTCAAATTAAAATTCTATCGAGCAAAAATCTTCCAATCGTGTATCTGTCCGAGCAGTCCCTAGGTAAAGACCTGATAAATAATATATAACATTTTCACTTTGCTGGTGTGTCTCACTGCTTCAAAATCTGTCATCAAAAAGGGCATACATATTCGAGATAGCGCCTTAATTCTGTATTACGCGACACTTAACAGATATTTAGTGCTTTTGTCACGTTTAGCCATTATACTCACAACACAGGGTATAAAAGTGTAAAAGCGTCGGTCTTTAATTTAATCAGCTTTATTTATATTGAAAGTATTTCAATTGCAATGAATACCCCGACTTGCAAATATTATAATCAGATTAAACATTGGTTTCAAATCGTCTTGTTCTCTATTTCTCGGGATATTTTCCTCGAAAACGTTTGTCCACGAAAGTTTAAATTCACAGGTTACACATTATTTATGGCATGTGCTGATCAATTCAATGATATTCTGTGCTCAAGCTTAACTTTCTAAAATCTTGCTTAACTAAAAACGCGTCGTCAATGTGTGTATTTCCGTACGTATAGGCAACTAGTATAGCACATATGCATACACACATGTATTGTATGAGACGGGGTACCATTATAATGGCACTTTGATAAAGCTTTTAAAATTCAACCATCACGCTCTGCCCGGTGAGGAGTTGACTGGCTGAGTGCCAATCTACACTAGTGTAGTGGGCTTGTGTGTTGTGGGTAAAGTGAAAAATAGACGATATGGTGAAAACTGATATAGTGAAACAATATTAGATGAAATAATGTCTGCTTAGTACATTAAATGTTCTGATGTCCATACCTATCTGAATAATAATAAATTAACTTACTAGTAGGCAATAAAATTGGGCCTAAACCTGTCTAAATTAATACATGATTTCAGATTTATAAAGACAAATATGTCAGTGAATAATTACTTTCGCGTTTTGTACCTACCAATATTTACTTGACGAATCGTAAAGGTTATAACGTTTTTGATTACTGACGTTTTTAGTATGAATTAGTACGCAAGATACACGCCAGGACGTGGAGTTGCAGAAACAGCCCGTGCTACCATACCATAGTATAGGTGACTTCAGCCTAATTGTTGGTTTTTTAAGATTTAGATAGACTGGGGTCCTACCCATCACATTTTGTGAAAAGGCCTTTGCCTAGCAGTAGGACAGTTTATACAACATGTAACAAGTTTAAATGCACATCCTGAAAGTACTTTGTTCAGAATCGGCAACTGAATCCATTTCCGTCATTTTTAATATTGTTTATTTTTAGTCTTAAAATAATTAAAATAACGTAAATTGTAGTCACTATTTTTTTTTTTAAATTGAGCTATTCGAAAATAAACCTTAAGTCAAAGCAGAACAGCTTATTTTTAAATGCATTTGTTAAATGGTTCCACGTTGACTTACACAAACGCACACATTAATACAACACAATTTAAAAAACAATTGAGCTATTCGAAAATAAACCTTAAATCAAAGCAGAACGGCTTATTTTTAAATACATTTGTTAAATGGTTCCACGTTGACTTACACAAACGCACACATTAATACAACACAATAGACGGTAAAAGACAATAGCACACAATTGACCACCAAAATGTCTCTCATCTAGTGATGTGCCGTTACCATATTACCGTTACCAGTATTTTACTCGATGGTAATATTCCCAGTAAGTTTCTATTGTTACCGGTAATATTCCCAAAACCCGGTAATATTGTTTAATATCTTCTTATTGATTTAAATATTATGCAATATCTGTTTAAAACGCGTACGCGCAGCTGTTAGTTCACTTTTGCACTTGCACAGTCAGCCAAATAAGTGAATACACATTCCCAAGATTTTGAATGGCATTGTCGTCCAAAATAATAATAAAGTACAATATCTTATGGCATTTTTCGTCATAGATATCTTAACTTGATCATATTTTACAACTACTAGGTAAAAAAGGGAAAGTTTTAATACATAAAACACTCATAAAAATTGTGTAGCGACTTATGTCGTTAACTGTACAAGTTTTACAACGCACAGCACAGCATTTGTCTTTATATGCTATAGAGACAGCTATTGTCAAGCCACTGTCACAGATCCATACATAGACTCACGCGTGTTTCCCCGAAGGGGTAGGCAGAGGCATATTAAACGCCCACTTTTCGCCAGTGTTTTGATCCCACGTAATAGGTGACGAGCCTATTGCCGCTTATCGGAATATTTTGTTTGCCAGAGCCTCGTCCGTTGATCGGCAGGTGCGCTACTTGCAGGTGAGGTTGGCTTGGGACCCTAAGTTCTTGGTGGGAACCCTATGTCACAGATACCTGAAGAAGAAAAACCAGCCACAGTAGAAAGACAACCTGCTGACCGACTTAATTGGCTACATCTTGAAGCGAGCTTCAATCAAAACTTACAACAAGCCGCCAACGAAGATATGTCAATTTCTACCAACAGTCAAGTGTTAGTTACCCTTGCAAGAGGCCGGTGTCTACAAAATAGACTGACTGTGGGCTCTCATACATTGGACAAACCAAGAGAAGCATAGGCATCCGACTTAAACAGCATATAGCTGACATAAAACATAAACGCTCAACAAAGTCTGCTGTGTGTGAACATGTGGAACAAGGACCCAACCACTACTTGCGATTTGATGAACCACAGATACTCCCAAAAGAACACCGTTTTCTTCCAAGGATGATACGTGACTTACGTGAGGCTATTGAAATTAAAAAGCACCCTAATTTCAATAGGGAAGATGGTTGGAATTTTCCTCCAGCTTGGGACCCTGTCATAAGGCTAATGAAACCCAAGAAGGACAAAGTCACCAGAAGACCTGAGAACACTGTGAGCTCATTATGTGTGAATAGTAACACCAACAGTTGAAAAAAGTTCGGGTACTTGGGATAACTTATACTTTCAAGAAATTAAGACAAAAATCACCTCAGTCCGCCGTGAACATGAATCCTGTAAAGAATTCGAAACGTCGGCTAGTAATAAAAATGTAGTTTCTAGATCATACGGTTTAAATGTAATGACTAGTGAAACCAATAAAACGCGATAAAATCCGTAAACTGTAGTTTAATTTCAATGTGTAAATCCAAGAAAAACCAAATTGACGACTAACAGAGCCGGTAAAATTTGCTTTATAGCCCATAACTGGAAGCTAATCCATGGCCATGAAGACGGCCAAGTTCCATCAAAGAAACCTATTTTAGATAGCTCACAGAATAATAGAAATAGTATTTTATTGTCATCATCTATATCATCATATGATTCGGAGGTGGACTTCTTTGATAATTGATTAGAAACTCCTAAAAATGACACCACCACTCATTCGACAGACAGAGGTTCTTTTAGTAGTTTTGGTAAGAGGAGGACCGATCGAATTATATTATCTGATTCGGATAGCTCTGAATAGAAGACTCATGTTCCTTTTTTTACTTTAAAATTGTTTCGTTTGTTCGTAAGTTGTTTTTTTTTGTTCATCATCATCATCATATCAGCCAAACAACGTCCACTGCTGGACATAGGTCTCCCCCAAGGTTCTCCACACAGACCGGTCTTGAGCCGCCCGCATCCAACCTCCTCCCGCGATCTTGACAAGATCGTCGGTCCATCTTGCGGGCCTTTTTGTTCATAAGTTAAGTTAAATCATTTCAAAAAACTATAAAAACCTGTTATTGTATAGTTAATTATAATAATCGTCTAGATTTAAAAAATATACTGTGATTTACTGTGATTATCTCAGAAAATAACTTTGTGATCTCAAAATGTTACATTAATTATTATCACTGAAACGTTGCGATGTGTCTAGCCAAATTTAATAAATAATAATTAGTAAATAGTTTTTTTTACTTAAACTTAAATCTTACCATTTATATAATATTCCCAGACAAAAATTGTCGAGAAATTTACTAAGTAATACAAACTACTAAGTAATAGTAGCGATGTGAAAATACCTAGAATGTTACTGTATGGAAAGTTACTCAGTAAGTTTCTGGGAACTTACTCGGTAAGTTACCAGTAATTTTGGGAATATAGTATTTAAAATTGAAATTATGATTGCATTTGAACTTGAAGCGATAGAAGTCTTATCGGATTACTCAAAATCACAAATTAAATTAAAATATAAAAGTATTATTACCTATGTTACCCTATATTACTATTTTTGTAGAATGTTACCGGTAGCGTTACTGGGAAAATACTCGACTAGAGTAAGTTACCGGTAACGGCACATCACTGCTCTCATCTATCTTTCACTAACGTAGGTAATAAACAACGGGAAAGAGCGAGACGTAATGTCTCGCTCGCGCTGGCGCATGACAAGCGCAGCGGGCGATGCGCTTAGACATGTTATGACAAGTACAACCGGCAATATCTATCTGATTCTATCAGTGAGTGCTGTGAAAACCTTTTTAAAAGATCACTTGTTTACAAAATGTGTAATGGTGTATAATTTAATAATTATCAACAAGCCGGTGCCGGTGTGGAATGTTCAACATCATCTTTGACTTGACACCCCTGGACTTTCTCACTGTGGAGAAATATTAAATCACCAGTTTATTGTGACGAGAGAAAAAGTGCCGAGTAGTTAATTAATTAAGATACGAGCTGCTTTTGAAACAGTGAAAAGATGTGATTTGTGAGCAAATAGTGAAGTGCTATGTGGAGTATAGAAATGTGATTTAAGCCTGTAAGTTATTTTATTATTCTATTATTGTAAGTATTTAGATTCACAAGACAACTTTAAACACGCCGTTCTTGTTTATTTCTCTCATTGATATTCTTTTACTTTATCGATCAATAATGCTAACTAGGTATGATTAAGTTAAGATAGTCACAATAGTCACTTACGATGTTAAGAAACAATAGATCGTGCATATTAATTTCAAACAATAAATGATTCGACTGTCCACTCCATAGCCTAAAAGTGTGATGGAAAGAAATACTCATAATATCTTTGGTAATATCAACAGTGACCGGCAAATTGTTCAAACATCATTTTTGTAAACCCCACTCTATCAGAGTGTGGTTTACAGACTGAATTTCATACATTTTGTTATATCGTATCGTGTTTCGTTCCTATCAGATCGCTGTTGTTTGTTTACCATAGCAACCGTTTCGTTTGTGTGCGTGCGCAGATTTAGAGTGACCACGATTTTCACTTTTAATTGAGTTAATACTTTCTTTAAAAAACATTATTTACGCAAAAAAAAAAAAATATTTCAATGCATGCATTCTGATTGTAACAAGGTTTTCTAATTGGGGTGTCTGAGGATGTGCGTTATTTCCATTACACGTTGTATACTGGGCTGATGATGGGTGCTGTTGATAAAGTATAGGGCGTTTATGTGAAGTCTATAAAAATACCTACCATCTAACTTAAACTCATCATCATAGTCATAATGGTTGCGTCCAAGACATTCGCGTTAGAACCATAGATATGCATTCGATTCTAAAAAGATTCGAAAAATTGCTTCATACTAGCAACACTACCGTATTATAAAATCTTACAACGTACACACTAACATGCTCATTTATAATATTAGTACATAAACATCTAATAATTATAACAGAAGCCTTCATATCACGACATAACACGTTATAATTTATTATAATTATCACTATTACAACGTTCATAGTAACAATTACTTTGTAAGCGTTCGTTATAACGTTGTAATTGATAGTTTAATATTCGCGCCATTTTGTTTATAGTTAAGAGATATTAAATATCGTTTTAAGGCTCTATTACGAAGAGATCTTTGAGTATTCGAAGACACTACTGAAGATTTAAGAATTATTTTGTTCAAGGTATTACTTTACAATAGTTTAAAACCGTGATTGCGCTTGCTAGGTTGATAAAAGGTACAATTTATTCTGATTTGTATTTATTTACTTAGGAAAAAAAGAGTTTCAGAATTTTTTTACTAGTGAGTAATGTAATAAGAGGCAGCGATAGCCTAGTGAAGAGCCCAATAGGCTGCTACGCAGCGAGTCTCAAGTTCAATACCGAGGCGCGCTATATACTTTTTTCGAAATTAAGAGCGCCTGTCATCGGACTGCCGCGACTCAAAGGGATAGCAATACTCCGTGGCACTGACCAGTGTCACTATATTCAACTGTAGTTAATGACTCTCCATAACGGTTGCCAGAGATCTTCTAGGCAGGCGGGGCTGATAACTGGTCATGCTTTTCGAGGCACTGGGCAAGCGTTAATTATAAATTCCATACGCACATAAATCCGGAAAGACAGTGGTGCGCGCTGTGAATTCACAGCCGATACACTCTGCGTGGCAGACCGTTGATATCTCAACTCGGCACTTCCCACACTGGGCAAGCGATAATAAACAATTTAATAAAAGTGCTAGTTGACTTTTATTTCCTCGTCGGCACTTAATTTTTTTTTTGTATAGTAATAGGCGGCAAACAAGCAGACGGATCGCCTGATGGTAAGCAATTACCGCCGCCCGTGGACACAAGCAACACTAAAGGAATCGCAAGTGCCTTGCCGCCCCTTGGGTTGGGAAAAGAGATAGGATGAGGAGTGGGATGAGGGACAAGGAATAAGGGATAGGGCCTCCGGCACTCTCACTCACCGAACGAAACGCAACAGTTTAGGTACTGTTACTTTACGTCGATTTTCTGTGAGAGGGAAGTACATCCCCGGTCGAGCTCGCCCATTCATGCTGAAATCAGCAATTACCTATAATATATACCTATGTTACACGTGCTTTTTCTTGGTTTTATTTGAACAGCGGCGATGGAGAGAGTTTAATAATAGTCGGTGTTATTATTTGTGTCACCCCATGGCAGTATGGAAATGATTATTATTTAACTTGTTGTTTTGAGCGCACTCATTATCTTGAAGCACTTCGTGGTGTAATATATTTATATTCAGTAGTTCGAGTTTCTATATTAAGGCAGCGATAGCCTAGTGGAGATACCAAAAGACTGCCATGCAGAGGGTTCGAATCTACGGCGCGCACCAATGACTTTTCGGAGTTATGTGCGTATTGAATTGTTAATTATCGCTTGTCCCGTGCCTCGGAGAGCACGTTAAGCCGTCGGTCCCGGTTGTCATGAAGAGCTTTATGACAATCGTTACAGGGCGTCAGTACCTTCTCAAATAAATTGACACTAGTCTAAACCATGGAATATCGCTATCCCTTCGGGTTGCGGAGGTCAGACAGGCAGTTGCTCCATGGAAAAGCTAATATTCAGCCAAATCCGGTTAGTCTAGTAAGCGGACCCCAGATTGAAACTGGGATAACGCTAAGAGGATGATGAGTTCGAGTTTCTATATTGGTATTCAAATGAGAGCTTCATCTTTGAAAATGCACATTTCTTAATAACTAGCTGTTGCTTGAGTATTCATAGTGCTTACTTTCAAATCTGATTTTGGTGACTGAAGCTCTACGGAGCCTGTGCTCATTAGCCAACCCGTCACCATGCAAATAAGATTTTTTTTAACTTTTGTTATCAATTAGGTACTAGCTAATACGGAAAATATTGTTCTGCTGTATAATTTTTTGTAGGTTTATTACAGTTTTTTATTCAAAATTATCCATCATCACAAAACTTTCGTTTTTTTTAATGTATGTAGAATATCGTGTCAAAGACCTTTGGCCAACAATTAGATAGTATAGTTTTAAAAAAATGCAGAAAATTATCTTTTAATACCTTCATCCCTCATATTTATTAAACCATTAACTAAACGGAACGTTTCACAAAAACCTTCGAAGCCTTTACGGACTCTATCAAACGTACCACAGCCATAGAACCTTTGATTCCACAGAGAATAGAACCTGCGTACTCAGTAGCCTTTCACAATTTATTGTAACCGACCCCTGGGGTCAATTAAGCGGCTGATTTGGGTGGTTTACCTGGAAATGTGGATTTATTTAATCAGCGAAATTAGGGCGCTGATGTTGCGAAATTTTTAGCTGATAGGGATTTTTTAAGTGGAAGTGTTGTTTTGGAAATTTAAACTTAGTGAGCATTAACGTTAGGTTTAATTTTCTTTGCAGGATATGTGCAACGTACTTTTGCTTTGATAGGAGTAGTATATTCGTGGTGGCATTTGCAACAGTACCAAAATATCGGGAAAACGAAACAAGCGTGTATGGTATCCTTTCATCCCGAATGATAAATTATGAATGCAAGTACTTAATTATAGTTCCTATATTTGCCATTTCCTTCAATGTTTCGATCTCGCATTTATGTTAATCTATTTATATTTGTGGTATTTAATTTTGAGTTAGCCGTGTCATTCAGCCTTTTAAATCTTGTAAAATTTACATCAGAACCTAACTATATGACGTTTTTTAAAGTACACCGCTATGGTATATTATCATCAGTTAAGTAAATACAACATTCGGAAGGTGTGATAATTATTTTTTATTGTTGCATCCTGCAGCTTTAGGGGTCACAAAAAGAGGCATATACCATACCCCACTGCTTGCCCCAAGAATTGAAAGGATGAGCCCAAAATTTGGGTAACAGACGTTAATTATACACAGTTATTTCGCGGGTCTTATGCGATAAATACAGGTAGACAGCAGAAGGCAAACATACGTCAAAAAATAATGGTAAACAAAATATTGTATACTAACCAGCATTTCACTGAACTGAAATAATATTTTTAATTAATTTCAAAAGCAATTAAAAAGCGTGCTCTTATAATTTTTATTATACACTGGCGAGCAAAAAAATCTACTCACTTCATACTTTCGCACTCAAAGTGCTCTAATTTTAAAATTAAGACCTAAATCTTAATTTAGGTCTTAAATTCTTTAAGTTCTAGATGTTAACTTTAAAAAATAACAATTGCTACAGTGTTAACTTTTAGACATTGTCACAACAGTCGAGAAACAGTAACTGTATGATTTCGTACTCGTTAACTCAGTTAGCATTGCGCGACCTTAGGGCGTATAAAAGGTGACGTAACCCTTTACCCTTATCAGCTGACCGTGAAACGTCCAGAGGTACACATCTCGTCAATCTCCGAGCAAGAAAAATTCCCGGAAATGGATACAACAGCGGAAGCAGCGGCTCAAGCAGTTATCCTATTGCAACAGGGCCTAAGTCAACGTCAAGTGGCTCGTACTATGCAGATGAGCCAGTCAGCGGTATCAAGAATATACCGAAGGCACCGGGAGGGAGACTGTGAGGTGGCTTTCACTGACGAAGAGGTTCCGGTAGAAATCGGTCCACTTCGGAGGCAGACGATCGCTTTATCGTCCGTACTTCGCTGAGGAATCGTTCTCTCACTGGGGTCCAAGTTCAACGGGAGCTCCGAGAAACACGTGAGGTAGCTGTAAGTTCTTGGACAGTGAGAAGAAGACTCAAGGCAGCAACCCTCATTCCAAGAAGACCAGCAACGGGTCCCAAATTGACTGCAGGTCATCGAGCAGCCCGGCTACGTTTTGCAAGAGAACACGTCTATTGGACTGAGGATCAATGGCGCTCTGTTCTCTTCTCGGATGAAAGCAGAGTATGCCTACATGGTAGCGACAGAAGGAGAAGGGTGTACAGAAGGCTGGGGGTGCGATACGCACAATGCTGCATAGCAGAAACTGTTGCGTACGGAGGAGGTTCCTACATGGTGTGGGCTGGCATATCAATGGAAGCAAAAACTGAACTGGTTTTCATTGAAACTGGCCGCCATGTGGGGGGGTTGACCGCACATCAGTATATTGAAGATATCTTGGAAGACCACGTCATCCCATACGCTGGTTTTATTGGAGAAAACTTCATCCTGATGCAGGATAATGCCCGTCCACACAGCGCAAATGTCGTGTGGCAGTACCTACGAGAAGTGGGTATCGCTGTAGTGGACTGGCCAGCTCGTAGTCCGGACTTGAATCCTATTGAACATCTATGGGATGACCGAAAGAGAAGAATCCGGGCTAGAGATCCTGCACCAGGTACAAGAGCTGACCTGCAAGCGGCTCTGGCCGAGGAATGGGAGGGTATATCAAAGACAGAGTGAAGCACCTCACTGGGTCAATGAGGAACCGTTTAGATGCTGTCATCAGAGCAAGAGGGGGTAACATTCGTTATTAAAGTGGTAATCATTATGTAGTAAAGTTTTAAGGATTTAAGACCTAAGTTAAGATTTAGGTCTTAATTTTAAAACTAGAGCACTTTGAGTGCGAAAGTATGAAGTGAGTTGATTTTTTTGCTCGCCAGTGTATTTACAGATAGCGTGTAATATTCCATTTAGTAATAAAATGGCAGTTAAGTTTAAATAATTGAACTTAAATGTATTTTAATTCGCTATAAAAGTAAATTGTTTTCGTTATATTGTTTCAAAATCGCATCACGAAAGTAAGTGAGATGATAGGCAATTGTGTGATACCACGTTTTTAATTGTGATAAGATTTATGATGATGATGCCACTGCCTCCAGTGGATAGCGTATGCTTCTACTGATCGGGAAGTGCTGGGTATGATTCTCGGGTCTAAATTATCAATAGCAGCACAGAGACTGGCACTGTAGCCCGTAAGATCAATAGGCTCGCGCTCTAGTACATGACATCAAAAATATGTATCTATACATGGCCAAATATGTGTGAAATATTACACCTCTGCCTACCCCTTCGGGGATACAGGCGTAAGTTTATACAGAAAATTAGAAATAATGAGATTTATCTTATCCAACAAAAAGGTTACATCAACAACAGTTTAATTAACGTTGCTTAACTTGGCCAATCTATCACAATGTCAAGCCCCGCTATGAGCGCTACATACAGCCTTAAATATGACGTCACAACCCACTTCTTACCTCACCGCCCTACTCAACGATAATATGTCTTTGAAATCCCTTCAATATATTGTAAAACTACAATACCACCGGTGATCGTACATATGTAGAGTGGGTCTCAAACCACAGTGCGCTACTCGATACTCGTTCTGTGGTGCCTTAGGGAAAACCAAGCAGACGTGCAGCCTACATGGTTGGTATGTTTATATCAGTAAAGAACTAGATTCAATAATTTGGTACTAAGCGCTATTCTCGTAACCATTAGCAGCCACGTATTTCATAGAGTTTATACCCATATACTTTCAAGGAACTCTTCCGCGAGAAAAAAAAGTACAGTGCAGTGATAGCTAAGTCGACTAAGCTATCACTGCACTGTACCATTTTTTACTACGGACTTCTATGCAGGGCTAGCCGTTGATGTTTTAAAGGTAAGTGTGACTAACATTATTATTTCTCGTTTGCTAAATTGTGAAGGAAAATATTGTAACTAAACCTGTACGTCTGAGAGTTCTCAATTATGTTTTTGAAAGTTACCTTAAGTAACCCAGTTTTATTCAGCATCGCCAATGCGCAGTAGTGGAACAAAAATATTAAAACCATGTTGTGTATTATATATAGTAGAGCCACCAAT
Source organism: Euclidia mi (assembly GCA_944739405.2). Taxonomy (NCBI): domain Eukaryota; kingdom Metazoa; phylum Arthropoda; class Insecta; order Lepidoptera; family Erebidae; genus Euclidia; species Euclidia mi. The sequence continues at coordinate 4,279,877 of OX123206.2, forward strand.
GTTCATAATGGGGGCTTTTGTCGTCCACGCTTTGAGTACAATCCGTATTGTGGAGATTTCAAACAATCAATCAACGGTCCCATAGACGCGCGGACTCAAATCAACAAAGTGTTTTCCCTTACGGGGATCAAACCCACAAAATTAGGGTCAGTGTCAAACGGCGGGGCAAACGCTTAAAATCACTACGCCAGGCACACAGCCAAATCAATCAATAACGTTAATGGTAAATTTATCATTTGATATTCAAGACTTCCAAGCAGTTTCTACAGTACTCAAACACTATTAAAAACTGTTTTGATTATTTGCTTCAGAGAGGACACAAAAGCAATTAATTTTGATTGACCACCTTTGGGGACTTAGGTTTTGGAGGTGATCACAGTATAAAATTCGGTCATACTTAGCAGTCGAAGAGTTATCCCTTTGGGTTGCGGAGGTCAGACAGGCAGTCACTCTGTGGCAAAGCTTATATTCAGTCAATTCGGTTTGACTAGTAAGCAGACTCCAGGATGAAACTGGGATAACGCTAGGAGGATGATTTGGCAGTCGACCCTTAACTACTCGGTGCAGTGAATTAACGAGGTGACTGCTTAAACCATAACCTTTAACGTATGCAGTGAAAAGCTACGTAGTGAATAGTTAATAGTATATTTTAATAGTGGTAGTATTTCTGCAGATTCCCAAGACGGCGGCGTGAAGATTGACATCCCTAAATAGATGAGTTGTGGGGAGACGGAAAACGGAACATTGGCATACAGGTACTAGATGAGGCTGTGCTTAGGCATAAATAATGAATCGGTGTAAAAAAGTGAAACTAAAGAGCTCTTTACTATGATAATGAAATTACATTGATTTGAAGACTAGTATATGATCTAAGTGAAAGTATAATAATATATGAAACAAAAAGAAGAAAATTATTTTATCGTATTTTTTTTTGGGAAATACTTTGAAATGGGTGAGAAGCATTTTTGATGTCTCAATGGCAAATAACCGATATTATAAAGGCCACTTTTCACTTGGTGACGTTTATACCGCGACTCAGTTACTCGATACGAAATTTACGTATTGCGAGCGACGTCTCGTGCGACATCTACGGGTCGTGTGACTGAAGGTCTTAGTATACGTAACGGATAAATTCCTCGGGCGAAAGGAGGACGGGACGGGTATTATTATTTTTCTTTACAACAAAAATCCTTTCACATCTCTATACGTCCATCGGTTTACGCGATTTCGTGATGAAGCTTTCGCTTTTATACACCGTGTATCATAAGTCAGCGATTTCCTGTGAAATATGTATTTAGCCCACAAAGCGTCTTAAAGCATTTGTATATATCTTGTAAAAAAAGACTTTTTTGTCAAAATCAATATTTCACAGCACTAGTAATAATAAATAATAATAATAATAAAGCTTTATTTAATTCCATATAGGCCTGCTTACATTACAGTACATGCTGATTAATAAAAAGGATACTTAAAATTAAATCAAAATTAAAATTAAACCAAATTCAAATTAAAATCAAACCAAATTTAAATTAAATCAGAATAAAATTAACATCAGGTTAAAAATTAATTAAAAAGATAATTAAAATTAGATTAAAATTATATTAAAATTAAATCGAAATCAAATCAAAATTAAATTAAAAATAAATCAAAATTAAATCAAAATTAAATTAAAATTAAATTAAAATTAAATCAAAATCAAATCAAAATTAAAATAAAATTAAATAAAATAAAGGATTTATAAATAATAACAATAACATTGTAGTATGTTAGATAAGATTAATTCATGCTAAAAGGTTTTATATTTTATTGTGGCTTATATTTGTGGCTTTTACCCGAAGGGGGTCCCTTCGGGTAAAAGCCTCCTCCAAGGACTTCCATCTTTCTTTGGCTAGAGCCAAGGATAACCAATTTTCTCCTGCTACTTTTGTCAATTCATCGGCCCACCTAGCGCATGGGCGACCCCTAACCCTACGACCCGCAGGGCCTTGCCATTTCACAACTCTAATTGTCCACCTGTCGTCGTTGTAACGGGCTATATGTCCCGCTCATCTCCATTTCATTTTCAGTGAGAGAGTTAAAGCGTCGGTTAATTTAGTTTTGTTGCGAATGTGCTTATTTTTAATCTTATCTCTTAATTTTATACCTAATAAGCTTCTTTCCATTCTCCTTTGTGTTGTTTGTATTTTGCTCATAGTTTTTTGGTCGAAAGTCCAAGTTTGAGAGCCGTAGGTAAGACATGGTAAGATCACTGAATCCATAACTATTTTCTTTATTGACGGTGTGAGTTTTGATTTGAATATTTCCTTGTGTGCCCAGTATTTCTTCCAGGTTATTGATATTCCACGATCTAATTCTTCCATGTTTCTATTTTTTCTAAAAGAAATCTGTTTACCCAAGTAAACGTAGCTTTCTACAAACTCCAGGGGGGTGTTGTTTACAAAGATGGTAGCTATGTCGTGATTAGTAATTATTTTCGTTTTATCAAGATTCATTTCTAGACCGACCTTGATGCTAGCTCCGTGTAGATCGCTAATCATGTCATTCAGTTGTGCAGAGCTCTCGGATAGCAGAATTATGTCGTCGGCGAAACGGAGATGGCTTAGGTATTTGCCGTTTATGTTTAGTCCCTTCGTTGACCATTGTAAGTTCTTCATTAGGTGTTGTAGTACGGCTATGAATAGTTTTGGTGAGAGCGGGTCGCCCTGTCTTACACCTCTGTTTATATTAATTTTTGTGCCCATTCTGTCCAGTTTTATTCTACTTGTGCTTTCCACATATAAGTTTTTCAAAATGTTTTTCAAAAAAAAACTAGTAGTGCTGTGAAATATATACTATATCAGTGCATGAACTATTTGTTACTAAATAAAATTATTTTTAAATAAAAAAAATCAAATTAAAAAAACACTAAGGAACTCAAAACAAAAACTTAATTGGTTTTGGAGCAAACATTTTTGGAGTCGGTGCCAAGCCTTCTGATCTGACTATAAAACCTCTACACATTTTTATATAAATTTCGTTGTTGATAGAATAGGTAGTTTGTAATTTAGTAACTTTTTACGTAAGGGCTTGGCACCGACTTCAAAAGTTTTTGCTCCAAAACCAATTATTTTTAGTTTTTTAGTTCCGTAGTGTTTTTTGAAGTCGGTTTTTTTTATTTAAAAATAATTTTTATTTTTTGGTTTTTAGTGGTATACTTAAAAAATATAATAGTGGTAAGTGGGTACATAGGATAGTGTAGGTGGTACATTATAGGGAGGCTTTCCTTACGTGCCTCAATTCTGAAATGTAGACTTGTACCTTTCTGGTAATTTCAAGTATTTTTTTTGTTTTCAACTAACTAGCCTAAACACGTTCGTTTCAGTTCCATCATCAGATCCCGGCAATCATCCAATACCAAAATGTTTGCCAAGACAAAACAAACGAGCCTAAACACGATGAGATTGCGTTATTGTATTACAAAGATCCCATGGCCACCTTCCTACTCTTTCATCAGAGTTTGGTAAACATTCAGCACTAAAGTCACTGTAAAGACGAATCAAACGAGCCCAAACTCAATGGGATTGTGTCTTTGTATTACAAAGATCCCATGGCCACCTTCCTGTTCCATCATCAGACCCTGCAAAACATCCAGTACCAAAGTCCATGTAAAGAGGAATCAAACGACCCTAAACTCGATGAGATTGGGTTATTGTATCACAAAGGTCTCATGGTTATTCCATCTCTATCATCAGACCATGGAAATCATCCAGCATCAAAGTCTATGTAAAGACGACTCAAACGAGCCCAAACTTGACGGCATTGGGTTGTTATGGTCAAATCGCTTCAAATGACTGTGCTTATAAAATTTTAAGAGTTCCTGCGATTTTTGCAGGATTCCATGATCAGATGCTGACTTGATGATCATGGGACCAACTAGAACGTATACTCTTTCAATCAAAACAAGAATTTTCGAAATTGGTCTAGGCGTCTTAGAGTAATTGGGTAGCATACATAAAAAAAAAGATTTCGGCGAATTGAGAACCTCCTCCTTTTTTTGAAGTTGCTTAAAAACTAGCTTAACTATCGCACACTTACGTTCTAGTGATGTGAAATGTCGATTTTGAAGAAATTGCTTTATAGAAAATAATATATTTTTAACTATATTTTATAAAAAAAATGCTTTAGAAAGCTTCTATATCATGGGCTACACACTTTTCGGGAAAATACAGACTTAAAATACGCGGTGTATATATAGAAACAAAGGTCATAAATCTTCATTTTGAAGAGAACATTAGTATCACCAGTATGTTGGAGATACATCTAGCGCGACAAAGCTTTGTTCGTCTCTGTATACCAAGCGGAAGCGTGTACTGTATTCAGATCGCATTGTCTTCGCCGTCGTCGGCTTTGCGCCGCGCTGTGGCGTTTCATACACTGTTACTCACCGCTACTCACCGCATTTACACCGCATTTACACCGCATTACTTATGAATGCTTTGGACCCGTATAGGTATACAAAGAATACTGTATTAAAGTTTGTATAAGCTGTTGGATTATCATAAAGTTTCGCGAATTGTATTCTGTTTTGGACGACTAAACTACATTTTATCGGATCATAGCCAGTGCAAATAATAGTACAGGCTTATTTTTTAATGTTGCCTATTAAAATGACTCCCATAGTAAAAGCCATCATGCCACTAAAATATTTCGATATGTCGGGGTAAATAAAAGTTTTTTCAAGATCTCAAGCTTGGCTTCACAATTTTTCTACGTAGTTTTAAGCGCGATGAGACGTGTAAACTAAGACGCGCCTTGCTCGCAGCTTAGTGAACTTAACATAATTGTTGCTTTGTAGTTCATAAAAAATAAAAATTATACCTACATAATAAAATACACATTATTTAATTGGATTTTCATGGATATCTCATTCATGATAAATAGCCTATAGCGTGTAAAAATTGCTATAAAGAAAGAAAACTGACTCTGAGTGATTCATAATACTTTGATATTAAGAACATCCACGAATTTTCTATTATTCTGTATACAAAAAAATATTGCACTCCTGACTGACAGACAGACAACGCACAGCCGAAACTTCTGGACCTGTTCCTTGAAGAGTGTAGGGGAGCACTAGGAGAGGATTTTTGGAAACTTACACTCTAATGGGGTAAAACAGTCCCACGCGGGCGGAACCAAGGGCGAAGCCTAGTTGTTTTCAAGATCACACTTTTTATCTATAGAAAAACAAGTACCTGACAGATATTATAGATATAACAATTATTGATATGTGTTATTGAGTTTTGCCGAATTGTCAGTAGCAGCTCGGAGTCTGGCAGTGTACCCGGTAGACGCAATGGGCTTGTAAGGTGGTCTAATATATAGCACATAAGGCGAAATGTGGGTGTAATAGTACACCTATGCCTACCCGTTTGGGGAAACAGGCGTGAACCTATTAAAAAGCAATTATTTTGGTAAATTCAAATGTAAACATACATTATTTTGTCTCGTCTCGTTAACTTTGTTACAATGGAGAAGTGACAACTCAATCGTGCAGACAATTGGTATTCCTCTTCGATAGCTCTTACGAGAAGTGTTTAATTTGAAGAGCTTTATTCCGTCACTATCGGGTAATAAGTGGCTACTCGAAGGATGATTAGCGTAATGACTGTTACAGATCCGATATATGTACGTGATGTCTGATTGGTTAGGTCACTAGTGGTCTTGGTCTGCTTGGTTAGGGCACCCTATCGAATGCAATAGAAAAAGATTGACGATACCAAACTGTTGTGAAAAAAAGGATAAGGGATATATGGATCCATGAATAAAGTGATTCCAGAAAAATACCTAACATGTAGTATACCGCTTTACACGCCGACAATGCTTGACACGAGTTCCACCTTTGCATAAGACATCCTCAACAGCGTTAAGCAAAGACTTACCTAATCATTTAATAGTTTCCGTAAGGAATTCTATTATTTTGGCATCATAGTCCTTCATGCACATTGCCACCTCCGTGGTCCCGTGAGTAGTGTATATGTCTAATAACCACGGTCACGGGTTCCCAAGTCAGGCATTAATGTTACAAAGTTTTCCCGAATTCTCAGTAGCAGCACGGAATCTGGCAATGTGCCCGGTAACGGCAATAGGCTCGCTTCCTATTACATGGAACCTTGCATTAATAAGACGAAATGTAGGTTTAGAATTACACCTGTGCCCTACCCCTTTGGGAATACAGGCAAGATGCTATAAGAAAAAATATGGTCCTCCTTCATGTAAAAGCAAAACGTTTTTTTGACATGAAACCTCTAGGTCGCTTGGACACTCACGGTGAAGCTAAGCGGGATCCCTGGAGTGGACGCTCCACGTGGGCTAGAGTGAGGCCTGCGTAGGATGCGTCCAAGGGTGCGGGTGCGCGGGACAGTTCTGCCTATCCCTCGCAGTTGGGTGCGGTCGCGGGAGGAGAGCGTATCGGTGTGGCGTTGCCGCGCGCCCTATCTCCTGCGACCAAATGGGGGCGCACCATTTGCTGTGTTGTGGTCGGGTCGCAGAGGAAGAGGAGATGCGGTGTTGTCAGCTTGCCATCCTCCCTATCCTCTACGGCCGCTGGGTTTTAGTGCCAGCGGACGGCGAGCGCTGGGGCTGCTCATCATCAGCCTTTGATAGTCCACTGCTGGACTAGGCCTCTCCTTTGAAAGGAGGAATTGGCCTACTATATCACGCTGGCCAAGCGGGTTGGTATAGAGTTTGTATCAAGTTTTCCTTCTCTTGCAGTGCTGTCCTCTGCATACTATGCTCCCTCTGTCGGTTCTTACGACACCCATGGGATGATATGGGATGGTGACAATTCGTATTCTTAATCCGTCACCACACGGACAAGGGGCTGCTCCCTTCCGCCAAAAAGCAAGGGAACGCCGTAGTGTCCGCGCCACTTCCCAAGATGACGGGGTACGCCAACACCAATGGCGGGCCAATCCCGGGCGGGGTCGCAGAAAAGTATGCTATCCGCGAATCGCGTGATCCGCCAACATACGGGACCCGTAGGGACACCGCGGTGGTTTTAGTGGGTGTGCCCCAAACGCCTTTAGGGGAGAGCCTCCACACACCTCCTCTGCCAGTCCCAAGCCTGGTCGATCACACTCATGGCCGGGAGTTGGTATCGAGAATTGAGATGGCTCATAAGGAGAGTTTCCACCGTGGTGAACAAAAAAAGGTCGTCCTTCGCCAATGATGGCAGTTCGAAGTTCGATGGTTCATGCCACCTTCACCACTTTTAGACTTACACATAAAAGTCTCTGTTTCTCTATAGTGGCGGGTTCTCACGAATCTACCATTGTAGTATTAGGTATGTGCAACCCAGCCCACAAAAAAAATGTTTCTTATAATTAGAGCATAGGCCACATGGAGTAACTAGGATCATGTAGTAGTTTAAAGAGTTCTGATAACAATGCTGTGGAACCAAGATTAAAATAATCCTAAAAAGTATATGTGACTCTAGTAAAGAAGTAACGAATTCTCTCTGGATTTTACCAAACACAAAAATTAAAGCATGCCTGGAGGAGTTGAAAATGGTAGCGCGTAAATTACACACTGATCTAATAATAGTAGCCTTAGTGGCAATCTTTCGTCCTGACCTTAAAACTTGAGCCAACTATATCACAACCTCGAAGTCTCGTGCACCGAATTTATAATGAAAAGTCTGTATGAGTGTAGAGGAAGCGCGTGAGGTCTGTAAAGATAGAAGCAAGTAGCGTTCCGTTGTCTCTGCCTACTCCGACGGGAAAAAGGCGTGAGTATATGTATGTATGTAAGTCTGGCACGTGTTTTCAAAAAATTCTATTTTTTTTATAGACTCACGCCTGTATCCCCGAAGGGGTAGGCAAAGGTGTAATATTACACCCACATTTCGCCATGTTTTTTTTTTTATTAGGTCCCATGTAACAGGGTCGAGCCTATTGCCGTACCGGGCACATTACCAGACTCCGTGCTGCTACTGAGAATTTCCTAACGGAAAAACCCAATAACACTTTGCCCGACCCGGGAATCGAACCCGAGACCTCCCAATCCCACGCGCACATTTATGCCGCGAGACCAACGAGGCAGTCAAAAAATTTCTATTCGCTGAAAATAATACCATTCTATATTTTCTACTTGAATTATATTTTCCATTAGAATATAAATGTGTTCGTCCCCAAGCAATACAATTGAGAAAGTACTTCCATTTGAAAATAATCTTGCTTCACTGGTATCGCTTCAATAAATTGGCAACTATCCTTTTGTTAGGTAAGTACTTTTAAAATGAAGAATGTATTTTCCTTCGTTGAAGGTACTATAAAATGGGATTTTTTTGTGATTACTTTACGTCCAATGATATTTATTGATGAAAGTTTGGCTGTTCATTCAAAACAGTTTTGTAAGCAGTAGAGCCTTGCTGAATTCAGCATGAATAGCCGGCTGGAAGAAAACTTTTCTAATGTCATAAACTTGTCAAATTGCGTAAATAAAAAGGTACTCTCTGACCTTTATTTGCTGTTAACGGTGATTTGGTACCTACGTCCACTTGGCAGTAATCTTCCCTACCTATTCGATTTTGTATTTGTGACCCGCCTCAACTCGCTCGCGTCCGCGTCAGTAAGTTAAATCAAATCTATTTTGTATTTGATAGTATATCTACCAAATACACTCAACAAATAAACACAACCAGCCAATATAATCATAACATTTCCTTTACAAATCACAGCCGTATGCAAAATAAATCGCGATCCAATATTTTTCCAGCCTCTCTGATACATTTATCTTTGAAATAAACACCTATTTTCTGTAAATCCTGTTCGAATCGAGTGGCGGAATCCAAGAGTCAAAGGCAACGTGTGTGTCGCAGTTAAATCATAAAATTGGTGATTTTATTACTCAACTTCATAGAACTTTATTGGTTACTACGATACAAGTTTTGCTACAACTTTTGGACCTTGTCCGACGCAGTATATCAAATCATAAAGTGAACGATAGCCTAGTGAGGAAAACAATGGATTGCTACGCAGTGGGTCTCAAGTTCACACCCACGGCGTGAACAAATTAAAGTCAGAAGTTTTATGCCCATTTATTTGTAATGAACTTCTTGAAAGACAAGTGAAGTCTGATATTCAATACTTGGCCAGCTAGGCTTTCTCATAATGGTAAGAGGCCTGAGCTCAGAAGTAGAACAGTTTTCAAATCTTCAGCTATGAGCGTGTTCTTGTATTCTCATCATGGCTATGTCCCCTGTGGGACAAATGCATATTACCTATATGGAATAAACTTTTCATTCTGTTCTGAGGTGGCTCCAACATAATATTGTGTATCGAGATATAAGGCGGTTGCACCTACCTATATAAAGAGGCAAGGCAATCACCTAAACGCTGCCGAACTCTAAGTGAAATGAGTAAATGAACAGCAATACCAGCAAGTCGTGTCGCGGCTTATGTCGAGAACGACGCAACGCTGAATGCCTGCCTCGTTGTCACATCGGCGGCGTACAGTTGTAATCTTAATATATAAAATCCTTGCGTTACTGACTGACTGACAGACACGCTACAGCCAAAACTACTGGTCGTAAGAAGATGAAATTTAGCATGTATGTTCCTTGGGGTCCACCGTAGGGGTGCACTAAGACGGGATTTCCCGAAATTCCCACGGGATCGGTCAAAACAGATAAATTAAAGAAAAATGTGCAGGCGTAGCTGCTGGCGTCCTCTAGTCTGTTATATTTTTTTAGTGTGGTTATTGCTATAAAATGTATGTGAAGCTGTGTAATGTGTACCCGTATTAATAAGAGTTTTATTTCTACGTGCCTACTAACTTACTTGAAACGAATTATACTTATTTACATATATGTACCTATTTACCTATGTATGTAACATGATGATTGTACGTTGTTATGGTGAACGTATAAAGGAATTACTTACTTACTTACAATAAGTATTCTTTGAGAATCGATGATTGCCGAAATGTGAGTGAAACAGACCTCTTCGTAACCTATCACTAAGGGAATGTATAAATTTAAAGATAGACGTCAATATCAGAACATCTTCGCAGTAACATATTAAAATGACGAATGCCACAATGTTACAGCGACTGTGCAGTATAACCGTGTTTCATTCGGAGCCCGACTTTGTCTACAAGTGTCATGGCTGCAATATCTAGTTTGTGCTACATGCGCGGCAAGCGAGTGCATATGTGATGTAGTATCGAGATCTGTGTCATTTTTATACTGAATGTTATGTAACGGATATAAGAGTGAAAGGGAAATTTAAAGAGTGAAAGGGAAATTTAAAGGGTTTATGAAAGAGAGAAGCTTTTTGTTTGTCGCAAGGATACTATTTGTTTTGCGTATTTTCTATACGTGCCTTACTACTACTCTTGATACTTACACCCACGGACCGAAATAGGGTAGTGGCACTTTGTATTATTACGGCCGGTTTTGTTTGATATATCTATGGATTTGGCTACGCGAGATACATATTTGACATATTTTGTAAGAAGCTTAAGTCGAATATGTACCTCTAGTAGTGAAATCCGTGGATAGATCGGATAATGAAACCGGCCGCTAATCTGTAACATCACGGATGGTATAGAATTTCAAATATAATAAAAAATGCCTATAATGATGCTTGAAATAAGTAAAAAAATAATTTAAAATCATTATATTTTGCCATTCATCCGTAAACGTTGTCAAAATAATGAAAAAATTGGTTAAAATTTAATTGTTTGGTTACAATCACCACCACCTTTAATTACGCCATAGCTTTTGATCAATTTAAATAAATTATAAATAATTAATTTTGTATCTTTCCTCGTTGGTCTCGCGGCATAAATGTGCGCGTAGGATTAGGAGGTCTCGGGTTGGATTCCCAGGTCGAGCAAAGAGTTACTGGGTTTTTCCGTTAGGAAATTCTCAGTAGCAGCACGGAGTCTGGTAATGTGCCCGGTACGGCAAAAAGCTCGCCCCCTATTACGTGGCACCTAAAAAATCATGGCGAAATGTGGGTGTAATATTACACCTCTGCCTACCCTTTCGGGGAAAAAAAAATTGTATGTTTACCGAATGTTTTCCAAGTTGTTCGAATTTCAATCTTTGGCGCTACCACTAGCGCTCATAGCGTGACTTTGCTTGACGTTGGCAAAGTTATGCAACGCTTGTACAGGTCACCGCTTATCGGCGAGATAGGATGTTGCTTAAGGGGATGATAACTAACTAACGCCGATATATACTGTAATTTGAATAATATGAGCGGACAGATAGAATGTTTAACTTACATCTCAAGACGTAGACAGCTCTTTTGACCTCGATGCCAAGCATTTGTCAGTATGGTTCCTCCACAATTCTTTCAGTGCGACCTGTAGGTTATATGATTCCACTGTTCGGCAGTCTAGCATTGCAGTTTATCAATTTCTATTTAAGATTACGAATATATAACTGCCAATTACAATATATCGGCTCTTTCAATAACAACACTTGTCGGGTTTCAGGTACCGATATCAGGTCTCTTAATAACACTATACCTGTCGGGTTTCAGTTACCGATACCAGGTCTTTTAATAACACTATACCTGTCGGGTTTCAGTTACCGATACCAGGTCTTTTAATAACACTATACCTGTCGGGTTTCAGTTACCGATACCAGGACTTTTAATAACACTATACCTGTCGGGTTTCAGTTACCGATACCAGGTCTTTTTATAACACTATACCTGTCGGGTTTCAGTTACCGACACCAGGTCTTTTAATAACACTAGCTACTCGCAAACATTAGGAATCACTAAATACTTAGCTCCAGCTCCCATTTGTGATTTCATCAGATCAGCATGCAATCAGCATGCAACAACACATAATACATTTATCATATGATTTTTACACAATATACAATATGTTTCGAATGACAATGTCAATACTATGAAGTAATAAAGTAACTTCGTATTCTTCATATATCAAGTTCAAACCTCAAACGTAGAGCCGTCGGTTGTGGCCAGTACTCACATAGAGGTTGGCTATTATTTACTCTTTCTCTGTGGCTCATTTTTCATTGTACACTATATACAAATCGCGAGAAATCGCGACACTCCCGCCGGGCAAGATTATAAGACTACAATATATAAATCGCGAGAAATCGCGACACTCCCGCCGGGTAAGATTACAAGAGAGTGGTATATAGGAGTGACTATACCTCTCTCTGAGACTTGTCAAGTATCGATTGTGAACATTTCCTTGAATTCATTTAACATTACTAGAGATTTCTCCACCCTTGAACTAAGGTGCTCTATGTAATGTTATACATCTGTCAGCTTGTAGAAATCCGATGGCGTAAGAATATGTTCTATTTCGTTATCAACACATGTTAAAGGTCGTGTATCTATTCTAGCCTCTTTTTATTTGACAATGTTTGACAATTGACTATTACTTCAAAGGTATTTTGTAGTGTCCTTTTCATACAATGTTTCACTAGTCCGGCTAGTCGTTCGTAGAATCCTCCGAACCAATTAGCTAGTTCAGGAATAAACCTCCATCAAATTTTTATTCTCCACACAATATACATTGGATAGTATTTCAGATATCAATTTGAATTTTAAAGCGTTGTCTAAGGTAACCACAACAACTTACAGGTATATGGCTCGAACGGCTTAACACGTGAACAAGCAAATCCATCTCTTACTTGTTCCGTTTTCTGTTGAACTTGAGCCTTTCCTTGTGGAATCCAATACGTTTCACGTATAATACTAAGAGTGTGGTTTGTACCAACATAGTAATTATCTTTGTGGGTATCAATATGATACTATTTGAATATTCACTCTCTTTTGGTATCAATATGGGATAACGTTTGTCATAAGACCAATCCGTATTTATAAGACGTCCTTTACATCTGAGTATGCCATCCACATCTGTCTAAATTCCTTTTTAGATTTGTTTCTTTTCTATTTAATTCTTCAGAAAATTATTCACATTGTATCCTTTTTATTTTCATCGCTTTGGAATCTAGTTGATCTGGATGTTCACTTGAAATTGGTTTACTAATATTCGAATTCTGGTCTTTAATATCATCTTGTTCTAAAATTACATTATTCGTGAGAACCCTCCTCAACGAGAAATGTTGAAACTGGTTTTCGGTCCTTCGGTCAGCTAGCTGGACCCCGTACCAAAAAATTCTGGACACCATTCAACCACTTGTGTCGTCGCTGGTCGATTGGCTGCATCTGCAGGATTTCGTTCAGAAGAAACATGTCTCATGACAAAAATTTTATTCTTCTTAATTTCATCAATCCGTTTTGATACGAATGGTGTTAGTAATTTATTAGAGTTGAACCAATCTATAACTATCTGACTATCAGTCCATATCAATTGCTTTGTAATATTTAATTGAATTTGAATATGTTTAACAACATATTGTATTAAAGGGCTTCCTGTTAATACCCCTAACAGTTCAAGTCGTGGTATTTTCAAGTTATCTTGGTCTTTGGTTGGTACCAGAAGTGATTTTCCAATGACGAAACTTTTAGCGTTATTTCCAACTACATAGACCATTGCTGCTTAAGCTTTAGTAGATGCGTTTTCTTGATTTTCAATATCATTTGTATGCATGACCATTTGTCCAATAATTCAGTGGATAAATTTGTATCCCATTTTATCTTTTGTTTCCACAACTCCTGCAGAAATAATTTTACTGGTAGCAGGCACAGTGCAGGCACTACATACCTACATGGGTCGTAGACAGAAGCAATAACTTTTAAAACGCCTCTTTTGGTTACAACTTTGTTTGTTAAATTAAATCTCAAATGAAGTGTGTCTGTTACCAACATCGTAGAACCATAGCTGTTCACAATGTGCATAGTGCTTGTAGATTATCCATTCACTCTTCTTCGCTAAATATCTTGGGACATAACGCGCTATTATGTCCTGCTGATTTACCACAATGCCAAGAAGGTCTGTTGTATACGCATTGCTTATACATATGTCCCACTTGAAGACAATTCAAACATCGGTTACTTTCTTTCAATTTGATTGTTCTATCTTGAAGAATTTTAAATTGTCTACATTTATCGTTAAAATGGTCATTACCACAAAAGATACAGCTTAACTTCCTTCTTTTAAATTCCATCTTGTTTTCATCTCGTCTGTTGTGAAAATTTCGTTTATTAAATTGATAATTTTGATTGTTTCGTGGTTTAATTAAATTGAAGTTATGATTCTTATTCCTTCTATCTTGTTTAGTTTGATTACTATCAATGATTTTTAGCTCACTTTGTGACTTTTCTGTTTTGCTGTATAGTGCTTGCACAGTATATTGAGAATTTTCTAGTATAGTTCCTTCAATTATCCTTTTTACTTCTTCCTTGGCTGAAATTATTAATGCCAGCTGTTCTTTCATATTGCCAATGGACTCATCAGACCCTATTCTCATTTTCAATTCAAATATTATCTCATGAGGGAATTTTTCCATGATCATGTATCATGATCATAGTCGTAGACTTGGTATCCTCTCCCATAGATTGAAGAACTCTCATGTGTCTTTCCACTTCATCTAATACTTGTCTGCACTCATCTATTCCTCCAAATCTCTTAACCCTTTGACGACCAAGGGACATATGTGTCTCTAGCCCATAATTTAAAATATATTAATAATTAAGAAGTCTATTACCAACTATTATTTTTTTGTTTGTTATTAAACATATTATTAATATTTTTTTCATTGACGGTACAACCTAGGTTGTATGATATATTTTCTATAAAAATTGTAATATGACTGTACGCTTAGCGCGCACTTGCCCTATTTCTCAAAAATTTTTAGGAACTTCAAAATGTTTAATATAGTTTTTTGTTGTGCTATAATCATTGCTTGGTAAGTAACTTTATATTATATTTACTAATAAAACCATTATTTATGTTTTTATAGTTATAAGACATCATAAACATAAAGAGACACCAGTGTCCCAGTGGTCCGGAAGGGACACTATTTGTAATAAATTGCTAAATAATTCAACTGATGATTTTGTGAATTATCTTCATTTTTATTGATATTGTGGCAGATTATCTTAGCTATTTGAATTGAAGGATGATGTAGGTACTTTTATAAATTTTGATGGATGATAATATTGATGAAGAAGATGTTTTACACCTTGACGAAAAAGGTCAAAGGAGTTTGATACAGGATGAAGGGATTTCTGATGTTTCTGATGATGAAATTGAAGATGTGCTTGTTCAATTTCAGGAATCAATAAGTCTGGCACCTGTTCCATCGACGTCTACAACTCTTTTACCCATCACTGGAGTACAAAGTAATCAAAAACCAGTTTTCAAGTAGAACTAAGGAACATACGTGCCAAATAATTTTCGTGATTTTTGTGATGTGAAATATAATGGCTGCGAAGTACAGATTTTTCAAATAGTTGATGCTGATGTATTGACTCTCTTTGGCATATGGAATTTTCTGATCAAATCAAAAATATCTTCCGAAAACAGCATTGACATAAGGAGAGGGACATGTACACCACAAGTTTTGGGCATATCGTGCGTAAATTCGATGAAAAATAAAGGAATATACTTATTGATCAACTTTCTGAAACCTTTAGAGATAGGCACTGGAAGACGACGCAATCCTGGATCAGCGAAAAAAGTGAAATGCCCTAAAATTGTATCACATATAACAAAATAGATTACATATGTGTTGATCTCATAGTGTAATGAAATATATTGCTGATTAAAAATAAAATACCATCTTCGATATTGTTTTGATCTCTTAGACAGTATGCGCATTATTCACTGAGATAGTGAATAATGCGCATACTGTCTACTCAAAGCTTCACGATGAAATCAAAGCTAGCCTGCAGTTTAGACAAGTTCAAGTTGGAAAAACGGTTTATCTGTCAGGCAGCATGACGTTCCTACTTCAAAATCAAGTTCAGTTCCCAGATCTGTCAGACGAAGACAGTTTCCAATTGATAACCAAACTTTTGGAAGAGATGTGTCAGTTTATTCAATGTATAATAGAAATCCGGAAAAACAGTAATTGTGTTGCAAAGTACACCTTTTCTAGACTAATGAATGGAAATGTTTTACTGGATTCTACCTAATTACTACTAGCTTATTACTTTAAATTTTATTCCTATCGATAAACAAACAATTTTTCTGTAATAAATTCGCAGTTCTGTATATACCATACCTCAAAAACTGATAAAATCTCTAAAACGTATAATATAATTTATTAGAACAAAAAGTACCACCGATGACCATAGGGACATATGTGTCCCAAAGAATTCCAAAAAATCTAAAACACTTTATTATATATTAAGTTAAAATTATGTTTATTAAAAATATTCAGAGGTATTTATAATATTTGTTTACAATTAACAATATAATTAAATTAAATCTTAAAATAATAAAAAAAACGAATTAGGAAACGAAGGGAAAATTAAAAAAAAATTAAAAATTAAAATTTAGAAGGCGTCATGAAACTCATCCGCATCGCAGTCAATTGGAAGCGTGCCCAGAAGACTGGCAGCATTGCCTCGTTGGATGGCTATACTTATTTTTTGAGCCAAATACGTGCCAGCCCTCTGGTCACGCGAGGCGTCTATAAGTCTCTTTGCGAGATCTCTAAAAAGTGATCGCGCACTTGGACCCCATGGCCCCAATGTTTCGACCCCAAACGGCTCAAATACATAATCTCCTATTAGATTTACATATTTGCGCCGTTTGAGTGTCTCCGCTGTAGCAGCAGCAGCGCCCGCACAACCTGCTGTGCTGGGAAGATGAGATGGCGCAAGGGTATCGACACATGTTGCGTCCCATACCAAAGGCCTACCCAGCTTCCACGGCAGTAACGACATCCCGTCTGGTCTTTTGCCATCGTCGCGTGCCAAGCCTTGAGGTTCAAGTTGGGCTGGAACGCCAGCGGTGGCAAGAGCACGGCGCAGTATGTCATTGAGGTTGGCGTGTCGAGAAATACGACCCGCGCTCCTGCTGCATGACAGGCCATGGTGACCAAGGCTATCGGAGAGACACATGACGCACCTAAACGGAGGCAAGTAGCGAAGCGGATTATTTGATGCCTAATTAACTGTTTCGTATAGTTTTTATCATAATATATAGTCCCATATCCTTATGCTCCTGAAAGGGTTAATATCGGAGAGAGCTTTGTGATGGGCGTATATTATTTCGCCTTCTTTACCATATCTAGTTTTTAGTATATCAACCGCAATTTGATAATTTTTATTGGTTATACTCAGCCCATCTATAAGTTTTGCCGCATCGCCTATCAAGGAACTTTTAAGGTAGAGTAATTTATCAACATCGTTCAGTCTCCTTCTAGACATATTAGAAACAAATTGATCCCAAAACTGATGCCATTCTAATAAGTTCCCACTAAATTGAGGTAAACTCAAATCAGGTAATTTACTGTAACATAATGCTCCGTTTTCTTTCATCGATGTTGTTGAGGACTCATCTTTCATTTGAATATTGACTCCCAATTCTGCCAATGCTTGCTCTCCTTGTAATTGGTAGTTAGTTAAATTTGATATTTCATCAGCATTAGGTTCCTGACTTATATTAAAGTAACTGTTCAAATCAGTATTGAAGCGAGACAGAAGTGACTTAAGTTTAGCCGATATTATACGTGCATCTTTTATATTTTCATCCGTTATTGACCACAGACCGACATAATCATTACTTAGCGATTGTATCTCTTTAGCAATCGCAGACAAACGATTTAACATTATATTCTCCATTATTGTAGTATACCAAATAAGTATTAAATTTAAGCAAATATAGTATTATGCTTTTAAGATATAATTCCAATAATCTATTGGTTCTATTTCTTTCTTTTTTACTTACTGCATGTGCCGAAAGTGAATCCCACACAACACGAAATATCACAACACAAAATATCATGAAATTATAAAATAATATGATAAACCAACTGAAGAAAATAAAACTGTTTCAAATTATTGTCTACCAATAATCTCGAACTGGTAAAATTGTAATTCACATAATGTTTAAAACTGAAGCTCCACACTGACAAATGTTGTTTGAATCGTTTAGAATTATTTCTTTATTCCAATTTTAAAATTTAATATTATGCGAGATATGATGTTGCTTAAGGGGATGATAACTAACTAACGCCGATATATACTGTAATTTGAATAATATGAGCGGATAGATAGAGTGTTTAACTTACATCTCAAGACGTAGACAGCTCTTTTGACCTCGATGCCAAGCATTTGTCAGTATGGTTCCTCCACAATTCTTTCAGTGCGACCTGTAGGTTATATGATTCCACTGTTCGGCAGTCTAGCATTGCAGTTTATCAATTTTTATTTAAGATTACGAATATATAACTGCCAATTACAATATATCGGCTCTTTCAATAACAACACTTGTCGGGTTTCAGGTACCGATATCAGGTCTCTTAATAACACTATACCTGTCGGGTTTCAGTTACCGATACCAGGTCTTTTAATAACACTATACCTGTCAGGTTTCAGTTACCGATACCAGGTCTTTTAATAACACTATACCTGTCGGGTTTCAGTTACCGATACCAGGTCTTTTAATAACACTATACCTGTCGGGTTTCAGTTACCGATACCAGGTCTTTTTATAACACTATACCTGTCGGGTTTCAGTTACCGACACCAGGTCTTTTAATAACACTAGCTACTCGCAAACATTAGGAATCACTAAATACTTAGCTCCAGCGCCCATTTGTGATTTCATCAGATCAGCATGCAATCAGCATGCAACAACACATAATACATTTATCATATGATTTTTACACAATATGCAATATGTTTTGAATGACAATGTCAATACTATGAAGTAATAAAGTAACTTCGTATTCTTCATATATCAAGTTCAAACCTCAAACGTAGAACCGTCGGTTGTGGCCAGTACTCACATAGAGGTTGGCTATTATTTACTCTTTCTCTGTGGCTCATTTTAAATTTATTAATGTTGCTGCCCTGTACACTATATACAAATCGCGAGAAATCGCGACACTCCCGCCGGGCAAGATTATAAGACTACAATATATAAATCGCGAGAAATCGCGACACCCCGCTTTGATGGGTGACTGTGTGTGGGGTTCAGAGCGCTGCCGTGCTTCAGGAGGCACATAAAGCTGTCGGTCTTAGTTCTTGTCTCAGGACAAGAATCATTAGACCATGTAGGAGGCCTTCGGGTGGTTTGAAAACATCCCCTGCAGAGTTAGCCACGCACTTACACAAATAGTTTCATACATAACTTTGTGTTACTATCAAGATGCACTTTCACCTTTGTTCAAAGTCGATAGATTTTTTTTTGTAACGAAAAAATTATAAATTATGAAATGAGAGCTTCAGCTTCAGCTATCAATCCTTCCGATTGATATTATCTATTTTGGTTTTAATATAACATTTATGGAAAGCTGATTTCATTTTCTAAAGGTAAATTAGGCAAAACAATGAGCTGAATACATACTTTTCGGGAAAGCACTGATTTAAAATACATGGTGTATATCAGAACTAGTTGGTAGATTGCACTGTAGATTACAATGTAGCATGTTTGTAAACACACCACCATCAAAGTACCCAACCGTCCGCCAGTTCACAGCGGTGTCGTCGCTCTAATTAGACGAGTGTGCGCTCTCCCGTCGAGTGTCGCTCTCGCGACACTAATTGCTGTACACCGCGAGTATCGCCGCCTTGTGCGGTGTTTACTTCGTTATCTGGTTAATATTTTGTAAGTGGTGGTGGGATTGATTCTGTTGTAAATTAAATGTTTTTTTTTGTGAACAGTATTGAATAGGTTTTTGTGTCGATGTCGATGGAGAGTTAAATGAACTAACTAACTTGTACGACAGATGTAAAATATATTTTTGTGAAATGTGATCGTTTAACAAGTTTGGTTTATTGTTTGAACGACTTGTATGCTTCGCAACACTCGGCGCAGTGTCAGGCGACGAAGCGGCCGCTTAAACATCTACGCCAGCCCTGCAGTCAATATATAGAGTATGATAGCTATATAATGTACAGAAGATGATAGCTAGTATAGCTGAGTTTGTAGTTATCACCTATAACCCAACAAATACCTGAGTCCGTATATATAACTAGGTAACAGAGACACAGTTGTAAAGTGGCTAGATTTCAACTCTCATTGTTAGAAGACCTGACACTTGTATAATTACACAGACAAGTCGAATTAAACTAAACATTGTTTATTTGCTTAAGTTTACATAATATTGATGTGTATTAAGGACCTAAGCAAACATAAATTTACTTCTGATACACTTGCCCACTTAAGTTATAATTTAAATATCTCTTTTAATAGCTGGTACAAAAAATAATCAGACATTTAAAACAAAAGTTGCATATTTCATTCCATTTAACGGCCTGTATCAAGCCACTTTGTATCAATAACAGTTTCACCTTAATAGTTTAAAGTTTACCAAGCAGTTATATTTCACCTGTATTCTGATGACAGGCAATATTTCTGCACCATAGTACCCACCTGACAGTTATATGTTAAGTTACAATAACATTTTACAGATTTAAAAATATTTGCCTTTCCACCAATGACTTCAGAGAACAGGTTCTGGTTTGCGCTGCTTAGTGACTGAATGGATTCCTCCAAGGTTGTTATTTTGGATTGAGCTTCACTCAAGCTTGTTTTTAACTCCATGATGCGACTGAGCTGCCTCATTTATGTATCATCGCAGCTACTATATGCTCTGACTTCTTCCTGCAGTTTGTCCCGCTGGTCCAGAATGTCCATATGTTCTCTCTATGACAAGACATGGGACACAAATGGGTCTAGTTGCTTTTTTAAATTCACTATTATTGTTATTTTTATGACTGTGTAAAATACTCTCTTCTTACTTAGTAACATGTTAAGTGGAGGTGTCTTGTGAACACTCATGATGTTTGCAGGGTTTGTATATTTTTTATGATTTGTTGTCTGTATATTTACCAATGAATTCTCATAGCTTAACATGATTACCCAGACCCCAAAATAAATCAAGAACTATTCCTCTTCTTTCTTCACTTATTTTTGTGCAACACTTCAATTTACAGTTTACGCATGGGAGCCGCATATTCTTTTGTTTTTGTTCTTTACCACTCCGTGATAAGTGTGATTTACCAAAATTTAGCAATAATTTTCTTTTTGTATCAATCCAATTCTCTTTTCTGCACTTCCTCCTTCTCTTTGTAACATCAATTATAAATTTACGTCGTTTTCTCCCAGACATAACTGTTGACGAAGGTGAAGAGCATTCACTGGAAGCGCCACTTGCTGATGATGTTGCACTTGTCTCAGTGACAAAAATAGGTGGTGAAGTGATTTGTGGACTGAATGAATGTACAACATCAACTTCAGAAATAGCTTCCGGCAACTGCGACTCTGTTTCAAACGAAATAAACTCAGGAGGTACGGGTGTAATAGAACGCGATCGAGGGCAGTCGGTTAAGTTAGGTGGATTAGCATTTAGGTTATAATGTATTTTAGCAGAAATCGTAATAGGCAAAAACGCGTTATGTTGCTCGTCATCATCAGCCAAGATCTGTTCAAGCGTGCTATTTTCCAAAAGCGGTAAGCTGTAAACAATAATACCCCGAATAAAACTTTATCATTTTACAAAGATTAATTATATTATATAATAATAATAAGTCACAAAAAGTATATAACGCAGAAGATTTAACAGTTTACGTCCATAATAGTTAAATTGCGATTTAAAACACTGGCGGCTAGGTAGCCGCCAGTGTTTTAAATCGCATCGCAATCGCAATCGCATCTTTGTAGGTACAAGGCGGTGATTCTCGCGGTGTACAGGAATTAGTGTCGCGAGAGTGACAATCTGCGGGAGAGCGCACACTCGTCTAATGAAAGCGACGACACCGCAGTAAACCGTGAGACGGTTGGGTACTTTGATGGCGGCGTTTTAACAAACATGCTACATTGTAAATTGCAGTACAATCTACCGGAAGATTTTTATGAAAAAAAAATCTATTGATATCTTAAAATTGTACTATCCATCTGCATATATAAAACCTTTGCGTTACTGACTGACGGACTACACTTATATTATTTTTATAAGATTTTGCTTCATTTACATAAAAATCTACGTGAGAGCGTACACTCGAGCGACGAGTCCATTCTGAACCGAGGGACGGTGGGGTACTTTGATGGCGATTCACATGATAAACTGACAGTAGTTTATAAGTAAGTAAGTAATTCGTTTATTCTCACATCATAACAACGTACAATTATTAGGTAGATACATAATATGTAAATAGGTACATATCAAAATAGTCGCACATGTAAGTAGGTAGGTACATAATCTCATTATAAACATACACGCGTATTTTTTTATAAACTTATTTAAAAACTAGCTCATCTTCACCATAGTCGATGATAGGGAACACTAAAGATTCCACTAGCATAGTCTTTGATTTGGAGGGGAGGAAATTCTTCAGACGATAGAGACATCGCAGGGTCCCAGTGACACTTTGACACACGTTAGTGACTTGCGTTCTCCAGTTAAGGGTGTCTATGTGTGTGCATAAGCGAGATGCATTACTGGCCAAACCAGCATTTTAAAACCGGTTAGCGTTACTCAAAAACAGCATGTTATATTGGTTACGACAAATGCAAGCTTTTATTATTTTAATTATGTTTTTCTGTTTATGATGTATGTCTGATATCTGTGTTTTTCACCTGGGGTTACCACCTAAGATCAGGGTTGATTTATGGTCTTCGCCATAATCAACATAAACCTGAGTGGTAACCTCGATTTTATAGCATACCTACTTGTTATTTTGTAGTGTCTGTATTTATGTAATATTTAACTGTTGTGTATGTTATAAAAATAAATGCATTTTCTTCTTCTTCTTCTTCTTCTTCTTCTTAACGCTTGAAGTAATCTTAATATTTAACCCGTCAAAGATGATTGGAGGATGAGCTACAGTATCTAGCTACACTCTGCACATCATGCGGTAACCACCCACGATAATGGCTTGACATTTTGACGGGTTAACTGATAGTCCAAACTGATCGGACCAATGCTTTATTGCCATTAAATCTTGGTTCACATCGTTGATGGTCCGTGTTAGATCCTCAACCCTCGCCTGAGAATACAGCTGCAGGTCGTCTGCATACAGATGATATGAACACCGAAGATTGTGAGTTATGAGATTAATAAATAGAGAAAAAAGAAGTGGAGAAAGAATTCCGCTTTGTGGGACGCCAGAGTCAAGATCACACCATCGAGATAAGGTCTCATCAATGCGAACAGACTGTTGACGCTCACGAATATAGGATGAGAACCATTCCAAAGCTTCAGGTGCGATCGAAAGGTGGATAGAATGGAGAGGAGGATATCGTGACTGACGGTATTAAAAGCGTTCGAGAAATCTACCAAGACCAACACAGTGACCTTGGTGTCCTCCACTCCCGCTCTAATATCACCAGTCACTTTAAGGAGGGCTAAGGTTGTGCTGTGTCCCGATCTGAATCCTGATTGTAAAGGACTCAACAGGTTATTAATATGTACAAATCGGGTTAGCTGCTGGTGGACACAAGCCTCGAGCACTTTGGATAGGAAAGGAAGAATGGATATAGGACGAAAATGACTAGGTAAAGTGGAATTGGGAACCTTGGGTAGAGGACGAATATAAGCTTTATGCCATATCGAGGGGAAAACGCCAGACACGAGTGAAAAATGTATGATATGAACAATTGGGGATAGGAGTTCATCTAAGGCTGCGATTATCATACGACGACTAATGTTGTCGCAGCCCACCGCCTTAGATTTTATGGATAGGATAACCTTTCTGATCTCACTCTCAGCGACAGGAGAAAATTGAAAAGAACTTACGTTTGGCCGTGGCAAACTAGCGACATAATTGACCGTCCGATCCCTGGTTTGGCGATCCAAGGCAGGCGTGGTGACGAAATGCTGATTAATATCGTCTAAACCAACGACTTTTGGCAGGTCAATCTGTCGCTGCCTGCCAATGCCTAGAGTTCCTAAAATCTTCCAGACATTCGCAGCAGAAGTAGATGAAATATTTTCGAGAATATGACGGCGTTTGGCGTTACGTATCATCTGGTTGCAACGATTCCTTGCAGCCTTGAAAACGACCCATTTGGTGTCACAGCGATCTTTTTTATATTTACGGAAAGCTTGGTCCCTGCGCCTCATATCCATCCGAATCCCCTCCGTCATCCACGGCGCTGGTGGGCGTTTCAGTTTGACTTGCTTGACCGGAGCATGAGCATCGTAAAGGTCTAAGACAGCTTTGTTGCAGACTTGAAGCTTATCATCGACCGTGGTAGCTGCATAGGTGCTGCGTGGTGCTGGCATAGGTTGCCAGTTAAAATGAGATGCGTCTTCTAACAATTTATTCCAGTCAACACGGGCAAAACTACGCAAGTGCAATACTTTAGGCTGAGGTTTGGGTGGTTTAAGGATATACGAAAGGAAAATAAGGTCGTGATGGGAGAAACCAGGAGCGGGAAATTGACCATGGGTAGAGACAAGGGAAGGATCAGCAGTGAGAATTAAATCCAACTAGGTATCTTCCCCATTGGTGTTGTGATGTGTGGCTAGAAGGGGTAAGATATGAAGACTGGCGGATTCTACTATGTGGGTAAGATTACGGGACCGAAAGAAATGTGGGATTAGGAGATTAGTATTAAAATCACCCATTATGATGACATGTGCATAGTCAGACCCTATAGATTCCAGCACCGATTCAATACTGGAGAAGTAATCAGCGGATGGCGGACAGTATACAACACCAAAGACAGCTTTCGCACCCTTGACACAAACCTCAATAAATAAGAATTCAGCAGCAGGAGCGGAACCAGAGGAAGACGAAGTAATGATCTTATAGGAGAACTCACAGCGATGGTATATAGCAACACCCCCTCCCCGCTTATCGGGTCGGTCAAGCACGAAACCGGGAAGAGGGTATGTTGTAGAAAGTATGTGAGGTTTGACCCATGTCTCGGGAATCAGGACGGCATGAACATTTACATTAGTAAATGCTTCGAGTAAGTCACTAAAGTGACTTGGCACACTCTGAGCATTTATGTATATGTACGGTGTATACATCCATATTATGCATTTCAATGGCAGCAAAGCAGAAATGGGCATCTACATTTTTTCGAAAATGCTTTTTTTACAAAAACGAGCTTATATTTATCCTATCTACAAGTCTGTATAATTTTTTTTTCAAATTCAAAATAATAAAGAAAATTTGACACGTAAATGAAAACAGCTACACTGGATTTTTAAAAAACATCGCAGTAGAAACGGACATTTGAATTTGTCCGTCTTTACTTTGACAGATGAATGAAACGTCAACAAAGAAATCATTCAGTTGTCATATTCTAGCGCGTACCGGGTATGTTTTCGTGCGTTTTTATTGAATTGAAATGGTTTAACGCATTCTACCCTACATTATTCATTAAAATATCAGTTAGTATTTAAAAATGAGTGCCTCAAGGAATAAATTATTTATAAGTATGGCCCAAAAAGGTGTACAAAAGGCAATAAATGAGTCTTCAGATTTGACAAACTTAAAGAAAACAATGCAAAATGCCAACGAAGGTATGTGCCACAGTTGTACACTTGCGACTGTGCCACAGTTTTGTAATAATAATGATAGTGTTTACAGTTCATTATTAGTGCTAGTAATGAAATTTTAGAGTGAGTAATAAAATTTATTTTGAGGTTACAGTTCGACGTAAACACGGACATCTGCCACTACTTGTTCGTTTATACGTCGGACTTTTTGTACGAGTCTCAATCTATGAATGTATGATTTCTTGTTTTTATAAGAAGATTCCCAGATATTTTTCGTTAATGAATATACTACTTACTATGTATAGTTTTGTTTATTATTTTTTTCAGAGTTTGACTCAGAAAATGAATTAATTCAGCTAAGTGATCTACAAGCAGAGAAGTATGGCAATTTGAACGATATAGGATCGTTTGATAAAAGCCAGTAAATGACATTTATCTACACTAATATTATGAAGAGGAAACATTTGTATTTTTGTGTGTGTGTATGTGCATGTATTTCTGGGGGTGAGAGGGCGAAGCCGCTGGCAAAACCTAGTTAAAATTAATTTAAATTATGTCTGGACTGTATTATTAAACTACATTTATATTATTGTTTACACCTTACCGCTTTTGGGAAATAGCATGTTGATGACGAGCAACATAACGCGTTTTTGTCTATTACGACTTCTGCTGAAATACATTATAACCTAAATGCTAATCCACCTAACTTAACCGACTGCCCTCGATCGCGTTCTATTATACCTGTACCTCCTGAGTTTATTTTGTTTGAAACAGAGTCGCAGTTGCCGGCAGCTATTTCTGAAGTTGATGCTGTACATTCATTCAGTCCACAAATCACTTCACCATCTATTTTTGTCACTGAGACAAGTGCAACATCATCAGCAAGTGGCGCTTCCAGTGAATGCTCTTCACCTTCGTCAACAGTTACGTCTGGGAGAAAATGACGTAAATTTATGATTGATGTTACAAAGAGAAGGAGGAAGTGCAGAAAAGAGAATTGGATTGATACAAAAAGAAAATTATTGCTAAATTTTGGTAAATCACACTTATCACGGAGTGGTAAAGAACAAAAACAAAAGAATATACGGCTCCCATGCGTAAACTGTAAATTGAAGTGTTGCACAAAAGTAAGTGAAGAAAGAAGAGGAAAAGTTCTTGATTTATTTTGGGGTCTGGGTAATCATGTTAAGCTATGAGAATTCATTGGTGAATATACAGACCGTTACACAAAAAAAGAAGCACGACTGATAGCGAATCAAAACGTAATATGAGTGTTAATTATTTCCTACCCATACTATCAAAAAAATAAGAATAACGGTAAGGTAAAAGTTTGCAAAGTTATGTTTGAAAATACTCTTTGTATTAGCAACCAGTTCATTCAAAGGGCAGTGGATAAGTACGATAAAACAACAGATTTTTGTAAAGAAGATCTACGAGGTGTTCACGGCAATAAAGCAAAATTGCTCACTGAAACAGTTATTCAAAGCGTATGTGATCATGTTAAAAGTTATCAACCTGTAGAATCTCATTACACCCGCAAAGATACTCATAAACTGTATTTAGACAACTCATTAAACTTCAGTATCATGTTTAAAATGTACAAAACATGGGCTCAAGAAAAAGCCTCACAGAAATTGTCAATACATTGAGACAGTACAGGGACGTTGTTAATACTCACATGAATGTAGACTTCTTTGTACCAAAAAAGGATCAGTGTGGTCAGTGCACTGCTTATAAAAATAATCCATCAAATGACTTCCAAGATCAAATAACACATTCAAAACAAAAATCTGGCCAGATCGTTGAAAACTGAAGATAAGCAACAATCTCCCTCGAATATCGCAGCTGCAAAATTTGATTTTCAAAAAATCTTAAACTCTCCTCATGGCGAAGTAAATTCGTTCTATTATAAAAGAAAATTATCTGTTTATAACTTTACCGTATTTGATATGGGTCTAAAAAAAGCCATTTGTTACATGTGGAATGAGACAACAGTTAGAAGGGGGTCAAATGAAGTATCCAGTTGTCTTTACAACTACATTGAGAGAAAACGTCAAGAGGGAGTGAAAGATATACGCTTATGGTCGGATAATTGCGGAGGCCAAAACCGTAAGCGTATCGTTTTTGCTATATATTTATTTGTGGCCCAAAAATTTGGTGTTCGCATTTGTCATAGATTCTTAGAAAAGGGTCATACGCAGCAAGAGGGTGATAACGTATATGCGTTAATCGAACGATCCTCCAAAAATAAAATTATTTTCTCGTCACAATTTGATCTCGTTTTCCCTACTATAAGTAAAAATAAATAGTGTTAATAATGCTAAGTTTAAAATATTGTTCTGTTTTTTTTTATTTTATTTCAGTTTGATATTCACCTATTTGCCAATGATACCTTTGAGAATAAATAAATCATAATATATAATAATATATATATAATAATAAATATTGCATTTTTATTTTAAAAAAGATATTTTACGTGATTTGGTAACTAAATAAATGAGTTCAACTGATATTAATAGATGGAGTTTAGTTGTAGTTAACTCATTTATTGATAATATATAAAATAGTAAATGCAAAGTAAATACAGACATCTACAAAATTTGGTAAAAAAAGTAGAATATTGTTTGCATGTTGCTTAGAAGATGTTCTTTAAATGTCCTTAAATGTATTACAGGAGATTATTATCTTACTTTATTAGATATTTTAAATGAAATGGGCACTTCTTTATTACAACGTATAAACGGTTACCAGGCAGATGTCTTCCTCTACGTCAAACATTTGTCAGAGTAAAAAAAGACATCTGCATTATTTCAGTAAAACAACGATATAGCGATAAAACCTATTAGACAATTTCATAAAGAAGGTTATTTCAAAGCATGATAGAAAATTTCAGGTTAATCGGTCCACAACTCTCAAAATAACCACTCTTTTAAACTAAATCTGCTCTCCTGTAAAGTTGCGATTTTGTAGATATCCGTTTCTAATTTGCTGCCATTTAGTAAAAAGCGGTTATTTTAATATTACAAACAAACACTCCAATTTTATTTATATATATAGATGTATAGATAGACTCGTTTAATAAATATTAATCATGAATTTGGCTCACAAAATCTTGTCTGCAGCACAAACGTAAAGATGTAGAAATATCGAAAAGTTTCGTAAATATTTTTATTCTGGACCTAAAGATGAAACGTGGTCTAGTCTAAAATAGAACATCACTTTTCTAAGCTCAAAAATTTATATTTACTTTAGAATAGTCCGCCTTCGCAAACAATTTATAAGCTATTTAATTCACCACCCGAGAACGAAACGTTTTACCGAACGCGTCAGTAATGCTTAAATATTTTCTAGGAAAGAGCATGATGCATGTATAACAATAAATAAATTTTAAAATAAAGACAAATCGTGAGAATCGTATTGCATCCCAGAGCGCCATATATTTTTATTAAAATGTACGCTAAACGTGCAATGTTTTTTAAACGCTTCACTTATTTCGTGGTGAAAATTTAATATGTTTTTTGTAGTTTGAATGCAAGTGGAAAACATTGAAATTATAATTATAGTGAAATACAATACTTGTCAAAAAACTAAAAAAAACCTGTCGGATGAAAAATATCGAAATTCATCAAATAAACAAATAAGACATAGCAAGGCACAAGGCAAAGTAAAATAAGACATTAAATACTTTGTATCTGACATTGTATTTATTCGACACAAAGATTAAAGTGATTTACGCCGTGATTATTACGGCTTGCATAACCCATGCCAAAACTTTGAAATAAAAACTAAAGATATTTCTTCTATGTACTTGAATATCAGATACTTACTTATTAAAAATGGCAGTGATAGCCGAGTGGATATACCAACAGACTGCCATGCAGAGGGTATCAGGTTCGCATCCACGGCGCGCACCAATGACTTTTCGGAGTTATGTGCGTATTGAATTGATAATTATCGCTTGTCCCGTGACTCGGAGAGCACGTTAAGCCGTCGGTCCCGGTTGTCATGAAGATCTTTGACAGTCGTTACAGGGCGTCAGTACCTTCTAAAAGAAACTGACACTAGTCTAAACCATGGAATAGCGCTATCCCTTCGGGTTGCTGAGGTCAGACAGGCAGTCGCTCCGTGGAATAGCTAATATTCAGCCAAATCCGGTTAGACTAGAAAGCGGACCCCAGATTGAAACTGGGATAACGCTAAGAGGATGTATGATATTACTTATTAAAAAAAGGACTGGTTATACCAGTGCCAAAATCTCGGGATTATAGAAGGTCGGTACTTTCTATATAGCTTTTCAAATATGTGCTTACCTTACATTTGCGACTATCATTATACGTATGGTACATTGAAACTGGGATAACGCTAAGAGGATGATTATACGTATGGTACACGGGCGGTTTTATCGCTTAATGCTATTTCTTCCAGGCAACCAATAATGTAATAAACCTCATACTAAAAGAAAGGGTAGGTTAAAGTGTACCTTATGGAATACTGAAGGTAAAATTTCGAAGGTCAATTCTGCAAGGAGGCAGTGACCTTTCTAAAATGCTCTTACTTTACAGCACTAGGTATATATGTATCTATGGATGAATTTAAATGCTGTAAGGATTATAAAGGCTTCATATAATAATTATGCTGATGAAACTTAAGTAGTTATTTGAGGATTAAATATAAGTAAAATAAACTTATATCATGTTTACAACACGTGAAAGCCAAAACAGATTTTAGTTCATCATGTTAGCCTAGAGACGTCCGTTGCTGGACATACAAACAGACCGACCATGAGCCGCTCACATCCAACCGCTTCCCGCGATGCCGCTGATTTTAGTTAAGTTCCTTAAGGCGCTGTACCTAGTCAAAATAGGCTTCACAAAACAGTTTTTTAGCCAAATGTATACATTTTAGAGCAGCTGAAAAAATAAATGTTAATCTTGAACATATTTATGGGGGGACCATTGTGTTCAAAACGCGTTTTCGGTAAATTTTCTCGATAAAAAAACCATAAAATAACCATATAAATTGAAATTGTAGCAATTGTAACTGTATTATTTACAAACAAATCTTGATAATATTAATAACAGTGATGTAATATATAATAATAAAGGGAACTGTTGTTTTTATTTATCGATTGGAATAAGATATTTGTAAGGATTAATGTATTTAATGATAAATAACTCGTTCTGAACGTCCCGTCGTCATCGCGCTTCTCTTTCTTATGTATACAATCCGACAGTGACAGCAACAGCTGAACTCAGTGTACTGTACACAGCGCCTTAAATACATTTTTGCTTATTTTCTATCATGAGCTAGTTACCGCTTACCGTCAGTAAGCTGCTAACACAACAGCCAGTAGTAGTTACAAAGATTTGGAGGAAAAAACCATAATGAAGTCTTTTTCAATAAAACACAATTGACAATTTAAATTATTACTATTTTAAGACGTGGCACATAAATTGAGCACCTGCAAGAGGCGTTAAAATTTAAACAGCCTTAAACTTGCGGACAGCCGTAATAACTACCGTCAGGCTTTGTATGTGTGAGGAAATTTACTGTGACTTTCACAGTGGAGAGAGATTACCTAAAAAAAAAAATATTTTCATCTGCGATTCGAGATTCGGTTTTGATCTACTCCAAAAATCTTAACCTAGATGTCTTGCAAGTCAAGGCGTTACAAGCGTTAACATAAAAAAAAAACAACGAACACAATGAACACGCAAACTGGTAACAATCTTTTATGGATCGCAGAAAGTGTTGTCTCGTGTGTATCGAAGCCACACCACTCGGCGCAGTGTCAAGCGGCGAGGCGACCGTCAAAGCCACTAAGCCAATCGTAAAATCAATACTTATGTGACAATTGTGCTGCGTTAGCACAGCATTTAACTTACTGCAGAGAAAACGCTTCGCGTATGCTCATTGGTCGACCTCTACGCCAAGCAGCCAACAAAAAGAATTAAAAAATTAAATACCCAAATGACCCTTTTCAAAAACAAGGTAAATAGGTATGTAAACTAACCATGTTTACCGAATACAATTACAGATAAATGATAAGAAGTTACCGTAAACCGCGGCCGAAAGGGTCCAGTTAAATCTTAATAACCGTTAAAGTTATGGACAGTTACACTGGTACCGGGTAATTGGTTCTAAACGTGGATATGTTACAGGCAAAGTATAATACTAATTCTACTGTGTGATTTTTGGTCTTTGTGTAAAATTAAGTCAGTGACGCAATCAGCCAAAGTCACGATATTTTTCATGATTTTATCGCTTAGATACTTATTTAAGGGCTAGAAAATTGTTACCATGGTGATAGAGGATTTAAAATAATTATGTTAAACTGAGTGCATGTAAGGAACACATTCTACACCCCTGCCTATCCATGGGGAAGAGGATGTTTCTGTCGCGAAATAATAAACTAGATAATTTAAAAGTCCTTTAAAACCAATTCCATTTTTGTATAAAGTCACCAAAGTTGGCATTGGTTTTAAAGGACTAAAATAGTATGAAATGTGTCTTTATTTCGGGTTAACTTTTTTAAATGCTAACTAAACGTCAGTGAATTATGCTACCATTAGTTCAGGACGTGACTAATAAGACTCAATAGAAATCGTTTTCTTAATTTATCAGCGTTTACCACGAAGGCTTATACAGATTTTAAATATTTGTGTTGATTTTTTTTGTGAGTCCAACTAAATGATTTAAAAACACTATTATAATCATCATCATCAGCCTGCAGTAGTCCACTGCTATTATCTATTACATTAAACTATTATTGTATTCCACAGATTACCACTGGCAGATATCCTAGGAAGAAATAATATTGTATACTTTGTTCGGAAATTTGTGATTTTTGTAGTAATCCTCGGTATTTTATAGAAAGCTGGATTTAACACATTGCCAGTAACATGTACACAAAGTTGGGACAACTTGTAATATTAGGGTTTTGAGATAATATGTTTGATGTTGCTCCCTGTTTTGTGTTAGTGTTTAGTGTGATACAGCCCTTTATTTGTACAAATGTTTAGGGCTCGTTTAATTGGCAAATAAAAATTTGATTAACTGCAAAGTAGTTTATGGAGTTTGTAGTAAACGAGACTACAACTAAAATCATCATTGTCCTTCGTTATCTCGGTTCCATCCAAGACTTACACGCCTTGGAGCCCGAGGTCCGCTTACTGGTCTAACCAGATATGACAGAATACAAACTTTTCCACAGAACGACTGCCGTCTGACCTCCGCAACCCAAAGGGATAGCGATATTCTATGGTTTAGATATCAGTTTATTTGAGGGTACTGACACTCTATAACGATTGCCAGAGATCTTCATGACAGCCGGGACCGACGGCTTAACGTGCTCTCCGAAGCATTATTGCAAGCAGTATTGAATTGTAAATCATCGCTTGTCCCAACAAGCGATGATTTACAATTCAATACTCACATAACTCCGAAAAGTCAGTGGTGTGCCCCGCGGATACGAACCCGATACTCTCTGCATGGCAGGCCGTTGGCATCTTCACTAGGCTGTTGCTGTCTTACACTGTTATTATTATTACTACAACTTAAATAATATTTTGCTCAAGGTCTTTGCTCAAGTGATGAATTCACACGTACCACAAACCGAAACCAATACCTTAACCATGCCACGAGGGCTGACCGCGTGCGTGATTCTTACTTTCTTTGTCGTGTGAGTGTGTGGTCAAGGTCCGAGAGCTGGCATCAATTTTGAATAGATATTTGAGGCAAGCTAAAGGCAAGATATTTAAGGCAGCGATAGCCGAGTGGATATACCAACAGACTGCCATGCAGAGGGTATCGAGTTCGAATCCACGGCGCGCACCAATGACTTTTCGGAGTTATGTGCGTATTGAATTGTTAATTATCGCTTGTCTCGTGCCTCGGAGAGCATGTTAAGCCGTCGGTCCCGGTTGTCATGAAGATCTTTGACAGTCGTTACAGGGTATCAGTACCTTCTAAATAAACTAACACTAGTCTAAACCATGGAATATCGCTATCCCTTCGGGTTGCGGAGGTCAGACAGGCAGTCGCTCTGTGGAAAAGCTAATATTCAGCCAAATCCGGTTAGACTAGAAAGCGGACCCCAGATTGAAACTGGGATAACGCTAAGAGGATGATTTGAGGCAAGCTAAAAACGTGTCTCATACCTCTCCTATTATACCCAACATGTAACTGCAGACCTGGCTGGTGAGTGGCGGGGCTAAATAAAACCCGTTTTATTTTTCAAAATTTATTTGAGGCAACATGCAATTTTAAATGTTGTAGTTTAATATTTAAAGAGTTTAAAAAAAGAAGCTAGACGATTCAAGTTGCCTCAAATGTATTTTTTATATTTCGTTGCAAAATATTTTTGCACGCGCCTGGAAATGTTATTGCCCCGACTAAATCGTCTGGTTTTTTTTTAGCTGGGAATCTCCTACAGGGCTAAGCGATTCTTGTCCTGAGACAATAAACTGCCCCTATACCTTTACGTGCCCTCCGAAGCACAGTAGCGCTCTGATAGAAATGCTACACGCGGTCACCCATCCATGTGATGACCAGTACAGGCGTTGCTTAATTTTTTCGACTTAATATGAACGGCAAGCCAAGTCACGCTATGGGCACTATAAAAGTCAAGATAAATGGTTTTTTATTATACAATGTGTTGATCTGTATTTCCAAAATATTTTCAGGGTTAAATATACTACTATAACTGAATACAAATACATGAAAAAATAACTCGCGAAAACTAAATTTTTTTTTCGTATTCATGCATTTTAAAAATCAGCTCGGTGTATTGACCGCCGCCGTCATTCAGCTGATCGCCGCGAGCTCGCACTGCAGTTAGCTAACATATACAAGCACACGTATCTATCGTGCAGTCTTATTCTGCACCATTCAACTGTTTGTCCTGATTTACTATCGAAGTAACATTTAAGGAAAATAGCGACTTATATTATCGCACACAGTTTGAAATAATTTTAGGTGAATAAGTATAATGTCTATACTGTATTACTAAAATATTTTGCAACATATTGTATGTAGATAGGTACATTAAACAATCCACTAACAAACCGGCATTTGCTCGACGCAATCTCAAACAGAGGAATTGTATTGACTGCGTGCGCAGCGGCTGCGCTAGTGATGGATGGTATTTGTGGTGCGGTTCGGTCAATATGATTAGATATTATTAGTTCAGAGTCAATACACAGAGTTTTTTTGTGGTTGCCGTTATATGGAAGCAATGCACAGTAAACATATATATGAATTTAATAATAATGTCAATACCTAAGCCAAAATAATAGTAATATCCTACTTACACACAACACTATCTAGCCTGGAACTAAGCAGAACTTGTACTGTGTGTATTTGACAATGGATAAACATACTTATATCCGTATTTTGCAAATACAAACATGTTATAAAAATAAACACAAAGACCTCCTATTGATAGAAATCTTAATTGGAAAGCTCATTTAGACCTTTTAAATAAAATAATTAGTAGTAGCGCATACGCTTTGTACTCTCTTTCGCGAGTGATTCATATAGACGCACTTATTGTCGCATACTACGGACTAGTTGAATCCATTCTGAGATACGAAGTCATATTCTGGGGCAACTCAACAGACAAAGAAATTGTATTCAAAGCCCAAAAAAGATGCTTGAGAAGTATGTTTAAACTACAACCTACCGATAGCTGTGTATCATACTTTAAAAAATATAACATATTAACTTTACCATGTCTGCATATTTTGGATATCGTAGTATTTGTTAAGTGTAATCCAAACTCATTTCCTCGCATAGCAGATGTAGTACCTAGAAACAGGCGCAATAACACAAAGCTCTGCTTACAGAGCTCAAAAACTGAACTTATGTGTAGAAGCGTCTTTTGCATGGCTCCAGTACTGTATAATAAATTACTTAAAGCTTGGAAAGAACTTAATATGGTAGCGTTTAAGAAAAAAGTAAAATCATTTTTGGCCTGCAAGACATATTACAATATCTCAGATTTCTTACAGGATACCATCACTTAAAATTACTTGTAATATATACTAAGACCTTTTTTTTATTTTTTTGGCGTCGGGTTGGAAAATCCTCATGGAGTCCCTCCGCCCTGGGGGAAGGGCGAAGGGAACTGTCAAACTCTTACTGACTAAAAACCAACCCGTGTGCCTCATGTACCCGTGTGTCGGAGGGTCGGGTTTCGCCCAAGCATACGTCGCAACCCCCCGACAGGTATTGGCCCGCCAGATGGTCCGGCGGGCCCCGAACAAAACCCCCTTGGCGGCGGATGATGGTGTTGGGCTCCGCCGCCAAAACACCAAGCGGCCGCAGAGGATAGGGAGGACGGCAACGCAACACCGCATCGCCTCTTCCTCTGCGGCCCCACCGCGACGCATCGAATGGTGCGCCCCCATTCGGTCGCGGGAGATAGGGCGGGCGGCAACGCAACACTGACACACCTCTCCTCCCGCGACCACGCCCGACTGTGAGGGACAGACAAAACTGTCCCCCGCACCCGCACCGTTGGACGCATCCTGCGCAGGCCCCGTCAAGCCCACGCGGAGCGTCCCCTCCTGGATCGCTCTTAGCTTCACCGCGGGTAACCAATCCACGGTTACTGAGCCCCCCCACCACGACAAGGTGGAGATCCCACGGGGGGGATATATACTACTACCTATGCAATTTAATTTTATTTCGATTACTGGTTGACATTCTGCTATTTAATTTTATATGACCTACAAATTTTATGACATTATTTTATTAATACTAAAATTCTTATTTGTATTTTTTTCATTATGATGGTAAGCGTATCTAATTAATATTTGCACGCTAATATATATGGCGAACATGTAAGAACACAACAACAATGAAATGTAACACCTTGCATGCTTATAAATGTATGTATACTCATGTTTATGCAAATAAAATTATCTTATCTTATCTTATTCTCATCATCAAGCTCGTGCACACTAATGTTTGACTCAAGCGGGAATGGAACTCGAGGACTTCGGCGTAGTAGTCGGTTACACACCCGCTACGCCGCCGGCTCATCAAAAATGACTGTTTAAATATGCACGATCATAATTGTATAGTGGCCACCTAGTATAGATTTGGAAAATTTTGGTCACCCTTATTATATATAATCTTTGTAAAAATTTGATTATAATATACATATTATATTAGTTAGTTATATTATACCAGACCAAAACTTTCCAAATCTATACTAGGTGGCTACTACACAATTATACAAGGCAAGTGTGAATGGGACAGGACGAATGGGGAAGACCTAGGCGGACGTTCTCTGGCCAGATTGGACACATCCTAAAAAGAGGACAGGTTATAAGTACCCTGAACAGAAAGAGCATGCATGAGGAATCTGATGGGAGTGAATGAAGCAACAGAGATATGTCAGTATCGTTGTAAATGGCGTTCCGTAGTCTTTGCCTACCCCTCTGGGAAACAGGCGTGAGTCTATGTATGTATATTAGTTAGCCCTTTAAAAACAAGTCGCACAAATAAGCAAAAGATGGCAAATTATAATAGGTATATATACAGAGTATTTTTTTATACAGGTCGGATATTTTTTTCTGTGGTTCTATATCAATAATAGTACACATTTCCTTAAATAACTTTTTACTTTTTTATGCCACCAAATCCGAGTAAAAATATCCGAGAAACGAGGAAATCATAGACACAACGTTATTCGTTGCAATAAAACTATCAAACACGCGCGCGATGCGACAGGGGTACGTGACGCCGGATGCAGGACGCGGGGTGCGGGGCGTGGTAAAGGACGACAATCCACGAGCCGGCCGCGCGCCAGTCAACTCGGGCGCATCGAGAAACTGGCACGAGTCGCAATTTCGCGCAAGCGCAGACGCACTCGCTGGTCGTAAGTCGTTAGAATGACTGAATTTTCAAATCGTGAGTGCTACGAAATGGTACTAGTTTATTTACACAGTGGTGAAGGCCTTCATGCAGCTAGAACAATGTACGAACAAGAAAGTGTGCCTCGTATGCGAGCTCAAGGAGTAGACAACCCAGTAGTTCCAAGTGAACGGACTATTTTAGCGGCCAACCAAAGGCTTTTGGATCATGGCCAGACCCCTAGCCATGCACTAGGGTATGGCCGACCTCGCCTGGCTACTGACGTCAAAGACTTAATAGATAGATAGATAATATTCTTTATTGTACACCAAAATAAAGTACATTTCTAAGGTATCTTAAATCTAAAATGTATGTACAATCGGCGGCCTTATCGCCAAAGGCGATTTCTTCCAGGCAACCTTAGGATGGACAGAAATGATGTTAGATGTTTTGTGACGGTGGTGTAGCTATGTAACTAAATCTATAACCAAAAATTACAATAACATTCTAAAATACACATATACAATTATTAATTATACATACACATATATACACATATATATAAATATATACATAAATATATACCAGTATCCATAATGGTTATACCTGCCTAAGACAGTACAGATAAATAAGATAAGATCTTCAGACGACCTCAAGGACCTTAGATGTGTGTCATGAAGGAACTTAAATCGTTCTTTGAGATAAGAGGGAGAACTAGGATTAAATAGAACATTATATAACAATGTAAGAGTGTGAGTATTCCTGCGAAGACGAATTGGCAGCCACTTGAGTTTATTGCGAAAATCAGAGACGTGATCATATTTGCGCAAACCAAATATAAATCGAATGCAAAAGTTTTGGAGACGCTCAAGTTTATCTAGCTGCTCTTCAGTGGGGTCGAGATAGCTGACGTCAGCATAGTCAATAACAGGCAGTAGCAGAGTTTGAGCAAGCGCAATCTTAGTGGTGATCGGAAGAAAGTTGCGTAATCTCCGCAACGAACCTGCTGATGCAAACAGTTTGCGACTGGTTTCTTTTATTTGCGATCTCCATGACAAAGTTTCGTCGAAGTATATACCCAGGTTTTTAACGGTTTTGGCGAAAGTTAGTTCCTTTCCATCGAAACAGATTTTTGGTAGATGGGGCCAACTGATTTTCGAAACTAGTTTAGGGCTGCCGATAATGATTAGTTGGGTTTTTTCGGCATTCACTATCAGTCCATAATTCTTAGTCCACTCACAAATCCGCGCTAAGTCCGTATTTATGGTAGTGCAGGCTTCTGCTAACTTACTTAAGGGAGCTTGCGTATAAATCTGCAAATCGTCTGCATAAAGGTGGTAGGAAGAAAGTAAGTGGTTTGAAATGGAGTTAATAAATATCGCGAAGAGTAAAGGAGATAGCACGCCACCCTGTGGCACACCGGCATTTGTATTTGACCAAGTGGAATGTTTGTCTTCGATGCGTATACGTTGCCGGCGACCAAACAGGTAACTATGAAACCAATCAATTGCCGTTGGAGATACGTTAAGAGAGCGTAGAATGCCAAGTATGATGTGAAAATCTACGGTGTTAAAAGCATTGCTAAAATCAAGTAAGGACAAGACCGTAAGATTTCCATTATCCATGCCTAGCCTAATATCATCAGTTACGCGAACCAAGGCAGTGACAGTACTGTGGCCGGGATGGAAACCGGATTGGAAGGGATTTAGGAGTGCATTTCTATGTAGGAAGGAACTGAGTTGTGAGTGAACTAGACGTTCAAGGACTTTAGACAGGAAGGGTAGAATGGATATGGGTCGGTAATCTGAGAAGGAACTGGGTTTAGGTTTCTTGGGTAAGGGGAGTATTAGTGCATCTTTCCAATCGGATGGAAAGCTACCACTGGCAATGGAATGATTAAGGATGTGACATAGGATTGGAAGAATTTCCTCCAGGATGGGAAAGATCATTTTCCGACTGATACAATCGCTGCCGACTGCATTAGACGTAACTGTCAATATACTCTTCTTAACGTCACAAGCGGTAAATTGTGTGAAAAAAAAGGGAGAATAATCTGGTGTTGGCAAGGAAGAAAGATAAGCTAAGGTGGTTCTTTTTGTATTGTCATCAAATTTTGACGAAGAGGAGAAATGTGTATTAAGAGAGTCAAGGTTGATGTTGTTTGAGATTGATGGTTGACGTGTCTTGCCAACTCCCAAAGTTTTCAGAAATTGCCAGACCTTTGCTGGATCACCGTTTTCAACGGACGATTGTATGTGTTGGCGTTGTGCTTTCCTACACACCTTGTTACAGAGATTTCGAATAGCTACGTATTTTTCTTGTTTGACGGGACTAGGATTTTGCTTCAGTTTTGCCTTGGCGGCGGCTTTCTTTGCCATGATCTTCTTTATGTCCTCCGTTAGCCAAGGTGCTGGTAAATGCTTCAATTTAATAGGGTGAATTGGAGCATGCACGTCGTATAACTGAGTGAGATTGTTAGTTAAGATACGAACTTTAGTATCAACACACTCTGAAGTGAGCAAGGGCTCCCAGTCAATATTGCTGGCATCCTCGCGCAATCTGTCGTGATCCATACCACCAAAGTTGCGTTGCAAGACCACCTTCGGCTTCATTTTGGGTGGGCGTATTTTGTACGATAGAAAGATAAGATCGTGGTAGGAAAACGCATCTGCCGTATATTGACCATGCTTATAGACAAAACTAGGAGAAGACACCAAAATAAGGTCAAGAAGAGAAGGAGTACAGTTCGGAAAGTGATGAGTTGCGTTTAATTCTAAGATAGACAAGTTACAAGACTCTGTAGCTCGACGAAAATGGGTGGCACGTGAATCTTGTTTGAGAAGGCAGGTGTTAAAGTCCCCCATAACAATAGTATGGCTATACAAAGGAGTTAAATCTTCCAGGATCTTCTCAAATGATGAAAAATAATTTACCCGAATAGAAGGCGAATAGTATACACCTAATAGCAGCTTAATGTGGTGAAGTTCTACTTCTAAAAAGAGGTGCTCGCCAGCATTAGCCAGTGGTGGCTGTGGAGACATATTGACTATGTTGTAAGGAAATTGGTGACGTAAGTATATGGCAACACCGCCACCACTGCCCAACGAGCGATCATTCCTTATTAAATTGAATCCAGGAAGAGTATGCAATGTTGAAGGGAGGCATGGTTTTAGCCAAGACTCGGAGACAAGGACAGCGTGTATGTTTTGGCAGTCTAAGTTAGCCAGCATATCAGGGAAATGGGCTGGAATACTCTGTGCATTAATATGGACTACATTAAAGTTCTTGGGTAGGTCTGAGAATTGTGACTGGAGAATGTCGCCTAGTGAAGGAATACTTTCGAAACTTTCATTGAAACTTGTTGCAGAAACAAAGGAATCATCACTGTTATTTAAGTCTGTATCTGACATTAAAATATAAATATAAATTTATAAATATAATATTATATAACTAACTAAATGTATAATATAAAAAAATAAATAATTATATTAATTACTATGCGCGGTAAATCTTCACATTCTATCCACCCGCCAGTTGCGCTGTAGCAAAGTTAACAAATAAAACGACAGAAGATATGATACTAACAAATAAATAAAAACATAAGAGGAAGACAAACATAAGTGAAAGACAAATAAGTAAACGAACACATTAAATAAAGAGAGTCTCAAAAGACGAGTGTCCAAATACATCAAGTGTGAAACGAAACGTTTTTGACAGCTGTGACATATGACACAATTGAGTGACAGCGATACTATTGATAGTAAACGTTACCTACATATTAAAATTAATATAAACAGAATTAGAAATTGAAGGTAACAGAAGTAAATAGAAGACATGCAAATATACCCCGTAGAAGGAAAAGCCTATTTCCTGGAAGCTGCAGCACGCTTGGCTTTCGTTGTAGTTGGTTTAGTAACGAGCTTCTCCACTTCCACCGGCTTTATCTTGTTTAAGTCAGCGACTGAAGTAATACGATAGCGCTTACCATCGGGGCCCAGGATGTGAATGCAGCCCTCTCTCGTCCAGCACTGCGCAACGCCAAACCTCGCTCGTGCAGCCATGAAAGCGTCATGTCGCGATCGCGTCAGGAACTCGGACAAAGTGATGCCCGATCCCTTCAGTTTCGCCTTTGCAAACCAGACACCATCCCGCACTGCTGCAGTCTCGAACTTGACCAGTATGGGCCTTGCCTTGTCGTTGGAAGTTGGGCGTCCCATCCTGTGACAACGCCGGATATCATCAGCTATGAAGGTGTCAATTTTGAGACGCTGCTTAACAATATCCGTCACCAACCGAGACGTCTCCTCATCTTTACGCTCCTCCACACCGTGAAGCAGTAACATCTTGCGACGGCTACGCATTTCCATCTTCTCTACTTCGCGGCCAACGACATCGAGTTGCTGCGAGAAAGACTTCAAGGTCTGCAGCACGAAAGTCTTGAAGCAAGCAAACTCATCTGCTAGACTCTGTGTACTTTGTGGTGATTTCTTTTGTAGCTCTGCCTCAAAACTTGCCATACGCTCCTCAAAGTATGACTGCATATCAAGGATTTTTGATACGTTAAAAGTGTCCATTCTGTGTGTCTTTTCTAAGTTTGTTAGTTTTAAGAGATAACGCGCAACCAGCTGGTATGTAGAATAACCTTTAACTTTTTAACATTAAAGTTAACTTAGAATTTAAATTAACGATTTTATTTAAATTTTCCGCACGCGCTATTTTAAATACGTCTAGTTGTCTTAACTACCCACGTTTCATAATTTTATTAATAAATTTTAATTAATCTTCGAATTCTTCGAAAGGGATCCACGAGCCAGCACATACAATACAGCACGTCGCTGCGGTGTGAGCCAGCCCGCAGTGTGGAGACTGTTAAACGCAGCCGGTCTCCATCCGTACCACTACCAGCCGGTACTCCATCTTCCAGAAGTAGACCAAGTATCACGACGAGTCTTGTGTGAATGGCTTATTAATCATCCCGAAGCGAACATCCTATTGACTTATAAAGCACGGTAGGTACGTAAATAACAATAATTTTGAAGCTAGAACACAGTATCTGATCGGTGTAGGTACAAGTCTTTCAACCTTGAGGTAGAGCGCCCGCGCGCTTTATTGTGTCGCGTCGAGCTCACAGCTGATAAGCCATCGGGTGACCATGAACATCTGTTTCAAGTAGATATTCTTTAATAAGCGATAACTTTGTTATTTTTTGGTAAAACATAAAAATAAAAAATACGTGTTTATTAATTTTCGTAAATGTATAACATACTAAAATATCCGAACTACATTAAAAATTACCCTGTATATAAAATACTCACAGGGTTGTTGTGGCGTATTGGAGATTTTAAATTTAAAATGTCGCATTGAAGGTTGGGCTTTCTTTTCTTTTCTTCCTGGCAAAACCATCATAACTTCCAGGATCGTCTTCCGGTCCTGTGGCAAAACAAGTTTATTGTGAATAAATACACACCCTTTTTCACTTTATTTAAAAGTCATGACTATCTTATTTTTAATTTACACTACTCTTTACAATTACTTACCATTTACTTATGTATTTATTTATAATTTTAACAATCTGGGCGCAAGCGCACAGGCATGCCGCAGAAAGCGCGCCAAGCGCAAAGAACCTTAAACCAAAGCGGTATAGGTTGGTACTTATAGCACACTGACGCTTGCTCTAAAATTACATTAGTACACGCAAGGTTCTGCACCTGACACCACATATTCGACACTATTTTGCTTTGATAT
Organism: Euclidia mi; assembly: GCA_944739405.2. NCBI lineage: Eukaryota > Metazoa > Arthropoda > Insecta > Lepidoptera > Erebidae > Euclidia > Euclidia mi. The sequence goes on from OX123206.2 coordinate 4,323,054, forward strand.
GTTTAACACATCGTATCTACTCACACATACCATACAGCAAAGGGTATTTTAGTTTGTACTTTAAAGTTATAAACACACACTGGCGCCGATGCCACTAAAATGGATTGCGCAGAATTGCAACAATTGTTGCGGCATAACAACCGCAACGTATACTGAGCGTAGTCCAATTTTTGGCACTAATGAGGCACACACTTCCACTTATGTTTTTTAATTAATTTATAAATAAATTTATAAATATTCGGATTGATATCGCTGTTCACTGACACTATCTTTATTTTGTTTGTATTTTATTTGGCCAATGGCGGCAGACGGCTTCCAATTGGTCAGCCGGGAAGCATTGGGTTGCCAGTGAGCAGACGTAACGATCTGCCATTTGTATAAAAAATATTTGTTTTAGTGTTTCATTATAATGTTTTGTTTTTTTTATTTTATTTTATTATTAGTACTACGGCTACGGTTTTTTTTATATTCTGTTTTGTACCTACTTTTTTGTCAAAAATTTTAGTGTGTGCCATTTGTGGCAAAATAAATATTTCATTTCATTATTTTTTTTATTTCATTCCTTTCCATGTAAGTGTGTGGCGATCTCAGGAATTACATTCTGCGCTGTAACCTCAACGAGAGTGCATGTATCTACCTATTTTCACCTGGTCATTAGTTTGACCATATATCGCTTCTAACTTTTGAAAGTATTCAATAATTTCCCGACGTGCGTGCCTTGGCCATTTATTCGGCTCTTCCTTCCTCGTCTAGCAATTCCTCATGTGGTTGCCAACGTGACTCTATTAGCATTTCTTTTCGATCTTGTACACTCCATCCTACTACTAAACTATTGAAAGACGTATTCTTACTTTATGCATGATTGAAATTGATGGTAGACGAGAATAGGTGATTAGAACTAGTTTTAGATATTGCTAGCAACGAGATAAATATCTTAATTTAAAAAAAAATATTCCTGCAGTAAACAAAAATATCATTAAGTTGTTACGTAAGTTGCATCGAAGTCTACTCTCTCGCTTACTAGTCTAATCAGGTATGAGAGAATATTACGTTACACGGAGTGACTGCCGTCTTACCTCCTTACGTAATAATGTTCTGACGACTTGTGTAAGTCCAAATATTTAAGTGTTTTTAGTGCCGAAGCTGATTGTGTCCATTGTTCAAATGTTTGTAGTTTCTGAATGTTACAATGTAACAAAATTTAAAAATTTTACTCGGTTTTAGATCCGTACAATCAATTGGTCACTAAATATTACATCTTAATGCTATTTATTTTGAAGATGTTTTTCAGTTAATCATTAACAAACATTTACATTATTATTACAGATAGGCAAGCCTTATATAATATTGCTAGCCATACATAACTACATGTCCAAGATGACTCTCCAAGACAGGTGGATCGATAGCCAGTGTGCAGTGTACGCATACTGTTATTACGCCGCTTTGTTCGCGTGTTGCGAATAATTTCACAAATGATATCTCGTACGTTCTTCCATAAAACTGACTTTTATTATTTTACCATAGCTTTCAAATCTAATGGCTCATCTCGGTGTTTGTTTAAAATAAGATTTACAGTGGTATGAATAGGAGTTAATTTACATTAGCGGTGCAGTTTATAAACTTTGGAAAGTTTGTGTGATCTAAACAATGCTTTATTGTGTTGAGATGATTTTTGTCTCTGTTGTATACTTATAATAGTATATAACTCGTCTATCCACATATAACTAGACTATTGTTATTCAGCTGATGTTTGATTATCCTCGGTTAGAGTTGTAAATAGCCAGTTTGCTACTATACATAGAAATTTAACCATTAAAATTCTGGCTGCAGAAATGTTACATTCCTAAACGATTGGTCAAATCAAGTTTAATCTATATACACAAATAATTATATAAATAAAATTGAAGTTTGTCTCTGATTTCAGAATAACTATGCTTTTTGAAGTGGGTACCTGACAATGGTTAGTTCCTCGATACAAAGTCGTAAAAAACAGTATATTTGTCCGTGGTAATATCTGGAATGGATGAACCAATTTTAATGGGATTTTTGCCAGAGGACAGAGTAGATTTTTACTGGCTATTTAGCACTGGCGATATTGTTGAGGTACTGAAAATGACGCTGGTGAAACCGCGGGGGACAGCTTATCTAATATATAAAATTCTCGTGTCACAGTTTTCGTTCCCATACTCCTCCGAAACGGCTTGACCGATTTTGATGAAATTTTTTGTGCTTATCCGGTATCTATGAGAATCGGCTAACATCTATTTAAAAAAAATAAAAAAAAAAAAATTGCTAAACAACGTTTGCTGGGTCAGCTAGTAGATATGTACATATATACCGCATTCTTTAATTGTTATCATTTTCGTTCTCTTTACATACTTAATAGGTTATGTTATGTTTTCTTATTCTTAAAATAGGAGTCCTGTTATGTTATACCTACCTTCTCTTTTTCAAAAACCAGTTTCTTCCATAAAATTTTCTAGACTTTACTTTTTGATACTAAGATAACACAAACATGTAAAAGTGTACACATCATTTGTTATCATTAGTCCGCTCACACGAACCATCTCGCATATTGCGTTTATTGCAGACGCTACACAGAAGCGTTGTAATCAGAAATCTCAGGGAATACTCACCTTTACTCGTTCTACAACCCGTGCATATATCGTACGAGGATTTCATTTGATTAAACTGTATGGAAACCTAGCACGGGTGTAAAGACAGGTAGGTTAGTCACGTCTAGCACGTGACTAACGTTTTAGTTTTCTATAGTAGAGTAGTTGACTTCTATCAAAATAATACATTATTGCTTTCATACATTAGTGCTGGCATTAAAAACAAATATATTTCTAACAAATTTAAAACCCTACCATACCCTTAGAAGAGAAATAAGAATAACTATGGAACGGATTGTTGTACAATCTTCACCAATAGATGGTGTGATTCCTTTAGAAAGTTTAGGTGTATAATAACGTAGGTGGCGCTGCGGTCTAAGTCTAGTTATGTATAACATATACATACGTAATTTTTTGCTGATTTGTGTAACAAGGACACTAAAAATTAAATGAGTTGCAAGCATTTAATTTACTTACTCTCATATTTTCCTACGTCTTGATTTAAATGTTTTGCTTTTGTGTGTTATGACGAACCTGTTCTGAATAATAATTAACAATTTATTATGACTGTGCGTGTTTCTGATTTTATTAGCTATTAAATCAATATTCTAATAATTTTGTACGTAATTTATTATGGCTTATTATACTTTATACATGCTATCTGTGATACATACTCGTATAGGTCGGTTCATGAAAGATGACCACTGCGCAGAAATAATTTTTTAGGTCCCTGTGGAGGTGCGGGGTGAGGCGCGGGTGGAATGCCAATGGCGTGGCTCCGTTCTTGACGCATTCCCTAAATGCATCAAGAATGGAACCACGCCATTGGTGCACGAATGTACATATGCGCGTCGGTCGCCATTTGTGGTCAACTTTCGTGAACCGATCTATACTAGCGATTAAGCGGCATTTCGATATAGCTGACTTTACTAGCCTTTGATGGCTAAGCTGGAGATAGTGGGTTCGATTTCCCACCTAGGACAAATCCTTGTATCATGATTGGAACATGGTGATTTTGAATAAAAATAATGCAAAATCAATCAAAATGTGGGTGCAGGTAATATATGCCTAAGAAGACTTTCTCTACTGCTCCACCCGTAAATGATACACCTAAACCTTCCTCAGAAATCACACCACCAACACATGGTAATAAAGGGCAGGCATGATGCCGCTTCTGGGTTCGATTCTAGAATCGAATTATGTTTTTTGTTGCTATGTGTCCAATAATACCTGACTGTGACTGCAGAAATAAGGGATATGGGAATAAAACAAGTTGTAAGAAAAACGCTTAAAATTTATTTACTTACAAATTTAACAATATATAAATCAGTAATTTATGTACAATGTACATACTATTTACACTATGTTCACTACTGAAATATTAGCAGATATTCCGAAGCTTTAAAAATCCGAACACATTAAAATACTTAAAATAGTTTTGAAAAAGAACAATAATTTTAATTTACAAAAACAACAAAAAATACATTACAATGTTAGTCCTTCATCAATTTCTGAATATTACTATTTGAACAGCTCTTTACAAGATAAATAGAATAAAAAAGGATTTTTCGTTATGCTCTTTCCTATTATTCATAATTTCCCATGATAGAGGAAAATATACTGAAAATATATTCCATTTTACGAACAAGAAACTTACGGTTAATACACATTTTTTTTAATTTTGCATCATATAGTACGTATTCGTTAATTATTTATGTTTAAGTAGTTGTTCAATTACTGGCTATAAACATAGTCACATTAAAAAAAAAGTTCCAACTACATTTTTATATACCCCGGTTCAGACAGTTTTAAGAAAAGAACCACTGTTAAAATCGTCAATTTGTTGCAATGAAATTATTATGTGGTCATCAGACAGTACATTTTGGTATATAGTGGCAAATCCCGTTTAAGAGTTAAATAAAATAAAAACTTCGGCCTAGTGGTCCTTAGCTTAAAAATAGGTACCTACCTTGCTAATTAACAAAAAAATATCTCGCTATAGATGATAGTAATCCGAATTTACACATACGAACGCTGCCAATATTTTGCACATAAAAATTTCATGCGATTCAATTTATCTCAGAGAATTAAAGAGGCGTGTCATACATCACCAATTACAGCGAATAGTTTTAGTCTCTAGATGGAGGAAAAGCACGTAACACTTTATTTTAGTACAATGTTTTGGACCGCAGAACGATGATGTATTTATAAGATCCAAAGAAATTCTTGAGAGACGGTAAAAGTTCCAATCAACATACATAACATAAGTTGTTGTTAAGTTTGTAGCAAGTAAACAAGTCCGAATGTTTAAAACGAGAAAATAAAAATAAATAAATTATGCGTTGTAAGATTTTAATTTGGACCAATTATAAATTTTCTTAGGACCAATCGCCAAATTACACGAAGTGTTTACGGTAATTCGTGACTTGTGTAGAACCGTGTATTCAAAGCCGCCTAAAAGTTAACGTCAGTACATTTGCATACGCTTTACAAGATTAGCACATCTTTTAATAATATTCCTATTAATATTCTGTTTAGTGATGATTTGTCTAATTAAAATGTAGTTAAAATCGTTTACCATTTCATCATCCATCTTCATTAATATCTTGTAAATCTGACCTTTCTACGGCTTCGGGAGTCAGTTTGTGGATATAATTATTAATATTGTAGGCAAATTGACAATGAAGACGCAAAGATGGATATTTAGTCTTCGAAATAAACGGGAAGTATTTTAAATAATCTTCTGCATTCACACAGTATCACAATTCAAAACGTAAGCAGTACAATTAATTCATCCAAAAAATTTAAGATAAGGTAATCGCAGACTTCAACAATGGCTTTGCCTGGCAGAATTTGCAAAATTTTTCCACGAAAGCACAGCTTCAGCCGTTGCCCAACAGTTTTAATTTCACTTGTAAACTTCAAAGGGCTGCGTGCGCACATAAATCTCGTTTGGACTCATTCGAGTGTAAGGGCCGGTCTTTTAGTCAAATTAGACGTAAATTATTTTATTTGCCAGCAATTTTTCTGTTTTGAAGAAGGTCCATGTTTGGTAACTGGTCTATTCTACATCGTTTAGACGTCGCCAAAAGACTTTTTGAGTACTTGGCGGGTTTAAAATAAGTTAGTTTGCTTGAAAATGTTTTGGACCAAAAATTGACTTTATGGCTGAATTTATGGTCCGTTTATTGTGGGACAGTACTTGAAATAAAGTTATGCCTTTATATTTTTATCATTCGGTTTGTGATCTAGTTCTTTATGGTGTAAGGACAACTTTGATTGGAAAACGGAACATTATTACTCTCAAATTAACTTATATCAGGCAAAGATCTTGAGATGGTACAAATAAGTATTTTAAGTACAAACAAATATGACAATTATGATTCAAAAATATTGTAGAGCAGGACAGTAAAATATAGACAAAAAATCTCAAAATTAAACTAAAAACATGTGGAATAAACACTCACCCTCAAGAAACCAGCCTCCACTTAGCACACATTAATTAACAAGATATATGAAACGGAGATATCAACTAACCTCAACAAGTTTCACTAACCACACAAGCTTCAGCGGCACATTTCCCTTTAACCCCACACGAACCCATTTATTAAAACTTAATTTTAAACTTATCTCCTGTATTGCCCAATTAGAAACTAATTATTCGCAAGTATTCACAAACAGAGTTAAGGCAAACCCTTCAAACGAATTAGCCTTGATTAAAACGCATTCGCAAGTCGAAATTTAAAACTTACAGAGCTCTGATTGGCTAAAATTAATTTTGCTCGCTTCTCCATCCACTACCTCCGATCCGAGGTTTTGAAGTCCTGTTATTCAATAAATTTAAATTTTAAAGTAAGAAATCGAATTGTAAGGAGGTTTAGCATTCCTTTTGGCTGCTGGCTTGTTAAATAATTTCCGTGCCAGTTATTTGCGAGTAAAAAGTTGTGCATTTGATTGAGTGATGGATGTAAGGATCAAAAGTATTTGATTCGATGAAGTTTGGATGTGAAACCCACTTGCTTATTGTATAATAATATAACAAATACGAAACAAACTTTTATAATATTTGTTCAAAAACTTAAAGTAAATCAAGTTTATTTTTATCTACGCGTAATGGACTATACTTGAATCGGCACCAGTATTACGCTTAAGCACATAAAAGAAAATGCTATATCAAAATCTGTTTTGATATCTTTAGAGCATTTTATAGATTCTGTTTCTTGAGTCCAGTTATTAATTTTCATGTCGATCTGTGAACCTTTCATAATGCATATGCTGATATAATATTTTCTTGGGTTTACGCGAATGTTACACATTGAAATTAAACTACAGTTTACGGATTTTATCGCGTTATATTCGTTTCACTGGTTACTAAGTTATTACATTTAAACCGAATGATCTAGAAACTACATTTTTATTACTAGCCGACGTTTCGAATTCTTTACAGGATTCATGTTCACGGCAGACTGAGGTGGTATTTGTCTTTGTCTTGAATTTAAAAGTTATCTCAAAGTACCCGAACATTTTTCAACTATTGGTGTTACTATCTACGCAGAATGTGCTCACTGTGTCTTGATGTCTTCTGGTGACTTTGTCCTTCTTGGGTTTCATTAGCCTGATAACAGGGTCCCAAGCTGGAGGAACATTCCAACCATCTTCCCTATTGAAATTAGGATGTTTTTTAATTTCAATAGCTTCTCGTATCATTCTTGGAATAAAGCGGTGTTCTTTTGCGAGTATCTGTGGTTTATCAAATCGCAGGTAATGGTTGGTTCCTTGTTCTACATGTTCACACACAGCAGACTTTGTCGAGCGTTTGTGTTTAATGTCAGCTATATGTTCCTTTAGTCGAATGCCTATGCTTCTCTTGGTTTGTCCAATGTATGAGAGCCCACACTCACAGTCTATCTTGTAAACCCCGGCCTCTTGTAAGGGTAACTGACTCTTGACAGATGGTAATAATTGGCTTGTCTTCGTTGGCGGCTTGTAGAAAGTTTTGATTGAAGCTCGCTTCAAGATGTAGCCAATCTTGTCGGTCACGCCCTTGATGTATGGGAGGACAGCAGGTTGTCTCTCTACTGTGGCTGGCTTGTTCTTCGGGGATCTGTGACGTTGGCGCGGCGGTCGGAGCTTGTTGTCTTGCAGAACTTCAAGCAAGTTCTTAAACGATAAATTTTACCGGTCCTACGCCCGAATGAAGTATGAAGGAGAGGGTAGAACTAACAAAATTAAAAAATAAGTACCTACATTTATTATTTTTCTTCATTTTATTTTCTATTGCTACCTACATCATAACATAAGAGCGACAGAGAGAATGCGAATGAGCAGGATGGAATATTATCAATGAATTAGTGAATGGATTGTAAAATATGACTATGATTTAAGTGAGATTTTCTACAATAAACAAATGATAATAACTTTGCTCTTTATTGATATTATGAAATTCTTACATCACATATATGATAATAATATCTTCGCTAATCTGTCCTTAAAGTTTTTGTACTAATTAAAAAATAGCGGTGTATATGTAGGGGAGATGCCCTTAAAAAAATATTTTCCTAAATTTTATTCTACAGTTATGTTGCAATATTGTATGTCTATATTCATGTCAAATATCAACTTTCTAGCACCAGGCGTCTTTGAGCTAGGCTGCGGACGGACAGACGGACGGACATGACGAAACTATAAGGGTTCCTTGTGGACTACGGAACCCTAAAAAATGAAGTACTTAAATAATCATTTATCGACTTACGTTACAAGGTGAATCTTATAAACGTCTTTATGAATTAAGTTCTTGAAGATTCTTCATTTACAATGCATTTTAATTTAGAAGCATATGCACATAGAAATCTTTTACTAGCAATTCCTACTGTTATTATCATAAAAGCCTTGCTATCCAACACCTTCACTTTGTAGTCCGGGTTCCGCTTACTCTAAATTACAAGCATTCATGTTGATCCCTGGAACTACGCTAAATGCTTGTGTCCGCAGTGGGTTTGCAAATGTATTGCAATGGTCGAACATCTTGTATGTAAGCCTTACTAACAAGTACCCGAAATTACAAAGCAAGCATCTCTTGCTACTGCAGGGAATGTTACGTATTTTATAACAATAACAGTTAGCCTGTTTTATAAGGAATTATAATTATTAGAGGGACGTATCTAGTTTCTTTATGAAATGGTTAGAGTCAAAGTTATGATCATTCTGTTCTTCATGATGTCTGTTAAATTGTATGGATAATTTTAAGATTAGGCTCCTACCGTGGTCCAGTGGATAGCGTATGCGACTGCTGATCGGAGGTCCTGGGTTCGATTCCGGGTCGGGCAAAAGTGTTACTGGGTTTTTCCGATTTCTCAGTAGCAGCACGGAGTCTGGTGATGTACCCGGTAATGGCAATAGGCTCGCCCCCTATTACGTGGGACCTAAAAATTCGTGGCGAAATGTGGGTGTAATATTAGGTACGCCTCTGCCAACCCCTTCGGGGATACAGGCGTGAGTCTATAAAAAAATATTTAGATATCCCCTCTTACTTATAAATGTTATTTAAAATTTTAAACAATTGCTGAGAGGCTGATTAGCAAAAAAAGTGATGTTCAAATAGCTGTCAAATTTAAACAACACCGGGACCTTATTTAAACTTTGCTAAGAGGCACAATGGCGGGTTTTACTTAGAATAGAATAGAATGTTTATTTGCAAGAAACATGGTTACAGGTAGGTGTTTCAACATCATATTATAGTACAGCATGTCTCACCATAGCCGGTGTGCAAAATTACAAATTAAAAATATGGATTATTATTACATTAAACAAACAATTAATTGAGAAAGAAAGGTTAAAACAATGTCAAAATATATAAAGATACAAAAATAATTATTAAATGAATTAACATGTTGTAAAGAAACAGACAAAATACAAATTACAATAACTAAAATTTCATTATATTAGGTAAGTATGTCAATTCATGTCATTACAATATTATTATTGATTATTATTACACATAAAAAAATCTTGTATGCCATTTTTTGAGTGCATACGTAAAGCGCGATAATGGCAATTCTCTTATAGACTTAGGTATTTTGTTAAAGACCTGGATACACATGCAATAACTATTCTTTTTATAAAGGGTAGTTGACATATTTGGTAACAATAATTTAGTTTCGTCTCTAGTACCAAATTTTTTAGTTGCACTCACTTTTTGAAAAAGGTCAGGATGTCTTTTAACAAATATACCAATTTCGTGGATGTAAATGCAAGTAACGGTAAGCAGATGTCGATTCTTGAATAGAGGCCTACAAGAGTCAAGTGGGGCCGCACCGCATATTGCCCTAACACACTTTTTTTGTGAGATAAATACCTTACTTATGTCGGTTGAGTTGCCCCACAATAAAATACCATATCTTAGTATTGACCCAACATAACCATGATATGCTATCAAGGCAGTATTTTCGTTAGCAAGTTTCCTAGTCCTTCTTAGAGCAAATACGAACCTATTTGTGCGGGTGCATACTGTTTTTATGTGGGCCTTCCAGTTGCAGTTGCTATCAAGTACCAAACCAAGAAACTTCGTTTCCATAGCCTCCGATATTTCATTGCCACAGTAATGCACATTTAGGGCCGATATTTTGCAATTGTAATTTTTGAATTGAATGATTTTTGTCTTTGATAAGTTGACCGCCAGGTTGTTTGACTTTAACCAGGTGGAGATATTTTCAATGGTGTTTATTAAAGTTTGCTTATAGTCATCATTAGAGTTTTTATCTTGTCGAAGCACCACCGAAATATCATCGGCAAACAAAGTGCATGAGTGATTTGTGACCTTTGGGATATCATTCACATACAACAAAAACAAAAGGGGTCCCAGTACACTCCCCTGGGGTACTCCAAATTTATTTAATTTATATGTAGACTGGTATGACGTGATGGTTTGATTTTTATCTACACGAGATACCTCGACGCATTGCTTGCGATCCTTCAAGTAGCTACCCAACCAACTCAGAGCGTTACCTCGAATACCATACATGTCGCATTTATTTAACAGAGTTTGATGATCCACAAAATCAAAGGCACTCGACATATCAAAGAATATAGCCGAAACGCGTCTTTTCTTATCTAGAGATTCTGTTATGCTTTTTACTAATGAGAAGGTAGCTAGAGTTGTAGACTTGTTTTTTTGAAATCCGTTCTGTTCTTTTACGATCACGTCATGTTTGTCTAAAAAGTTTGTGATACGCACATGCATTAATTTTTCTAGGACTTTTGAGAATATCGGTATTAATGTTATTGGTCGGTAATTACTTAATTCGTGTCTATCATCTTTTTTGTGCAATGGCTTAACAATGGAGGTCTTCAGCTTGTCAGGAAAAATACCTTGAGAAAAAGAAAGGTTTATGATATGAAGTAGTACTGGAGACAGCTCCTCACAACTGCGTTTTATAATATTTGTTGCGAGCCCATCGTAGCCAACAGCGTTTGTATTTTTCAACGATTTTATAGCCCTCTCGATTTCTGTTTTAGAGCAAGGTGTCAAAAATATCGTTGAGTCTACTCTGTTTATCAACTGATAATTAGAAGTAAAGTGATGTGGAGTGTTTGTTTTCGAGATGTAAAACTTATTAAACACTCCAGCTATTTCTGTTGGATCCGTAATATAATTTCCCTTGTAGTATATTTGATGTATTTCGCTAAAATTCTTCCCATTGTCAAGTTTATTGCCAATTATGTCCCAGGCTGCTTTACATTTATTTGATGCGTTAGAAATGTACTTACTGTTCATGTTTTTTTTAGAGACCGAAACACATCTTTTAAATAATTTGTTATACTTTGCATAAAGCGATTTAGCATCATTATTTTTGTTTTTGTAGCAACTATATCTTAAATACCTTTTTGTGATTGAAGACTTTTTTATGCCATTAGTCATCCATTTAGGAGTTGAAATATTACTTTTAATTTTTATCCTATGTATGGGAAAACATAAATCGTAGAACATTGCAAAAGTGTCGTGAAATAAATTATATGCTGCATTGCAATCACCCTCACTCAGTACTTCAGACCAAGACAAGCTAAAAAGACATTTTTTAAACTTTGAAATATTTTCTTCATTGTAATCCCGCCTGTAAACATACATATAAGACGGCTTCAATATTACATGCCTTACAGGAAACACCAAGCTTTGAGCAGTATTGTGATCAGAAAGACATAGTTGTTGTGTGCTACCAGTGGCCTGTCTCATATTACTAAGGATGTGATCAATACAAGCTTCCTGTCTTGTGGGTTCAACTATGTGTGACTCGAGGTTATATTTTAGAAGAAAGCTATTTAGTCTTAGCGATATATCACTATTTTTCAAAGTATTTATGTTCAAATCCCCAGCAATAATGATCCTTTTGTTGTCCCTTATATCCAGTTTGTACATTAATGTTTCCAGTTTGTCAAAGAAAACAGATATGTTTGCACCTGGTATTCTATAGAGGCATATAACTATACATTGCATTGAAGGTATATCAACACCACAACATTCAAAAATCCTTTCGCTTGATAAATCATAGCATAACTGCAATGGTTTATAATCCAAAGACTTATGAACTAAAATGCACACACCGCCACGTTTTTCTCGTCTTCTCGAAAAAGAACTAGCCAACTCGAAATTATTAATATTTATGTTAGGTTCATCACCGAGTCTGACAAATGTTTCGGTGAAGCATAGTATTTGATAGTATTTATTATTTAATCCAAACTCATCCAAACATATTTCTATCTGTTCTGCTTTATTTAATAGACCTGCAATATTTTGATGGAATAGTCTAGCAGATTTGGAGCTACTGTTATGTTCTTTATTTGTTTCGAAAAAACTTGTTAGGACTGTTTGGATTAGAAGATTTCTTTGCCATGTTATTACTTTTAATACTCTGAAAATAAAAGGGTATAGTACCCTTCATTGGTTGCATTACAGGTTTGGGGGTTTCACACAATATTTCAGGTGTCGATTTTTTGGGAAAGCTTAGAAATTTCTTATTATAATATACTGAATCTACGATAAGGTTTATTTCGCGGCACACAGACATTAAGTACTTATTTTTATACGGATATCCTACTTCAATGTTAAGAAATTTACAATTATTAAAATTATAGCAAATATTTTTCAGTGTACTATTCAACATATTTTCATTCAAAGACTTATTTCTAATTATATTTAAAATTATAACATCATTATACAACATCACTTGAATCAGCTGTTCGATCAATGACATTTTATACATTGACAAATTTGTTTAATTGTATTTTTAGGGTTCCGTACCTAAAAGGTAAAAAACGGAACCCTATTACTAAGCCTCCGCTGTCTGTCTGTCTGTCTGTCTGTCTGTCTGTCTGTCTGTCTGTCACCAGGCTGTATCTCGTAAACCATGATAGCTAGAAAGCTGAAATTTTCACAAATTATGTATTTCGGTTGCCGCTATAACAACAAATACTAAAAATAAAAAAAATGAAAATATTAATCCCATACAAAAAACGTGTTTTTTTTCGTATTTTTTGCTCAAAATTACTAACTGTAACAGGTAGACGCTTTTAATTTTCACAGAATATATAGTTGTATATTACCTTTCAAAATAAATAATTAAATTAAAAAAAAGTAAATAATAAAGGGGGGCTCCCATACGACAAACGTAATTTTTAAGCAATTTGTTACTCGATCTTAATAAACAGGTAGAAACTTATAAAGTATTTAAGTATACATACAACGAACGTGATTTTCTTTTATAGATGATGGTACGGAACCCTTCGTGCGCGAGTCCGACTCGCACTTGCCCAATTTTTTTAAATTTTATTGTTGTTTACTTATATACTTAATTAAAAATAGATTTCGAAAATCTAGCAGATTTACAAAATTATATAGACAATTTAACTAGTATACTTAGTCATAAATTATTTCCTTCCGATATTTTTAGAACAAAATAGTAGTAGGAGAGCTGGTAAACAATTTTTGGTAACATACCCAATTGACGCATTGCAAGAAATTCTGTGATTGTCCTTAAATGAACTTATGTAAGATAGTCGAGATCTAGTTAAAGTGTAGCGGCCCCCTACAAACACTTGAATCTTTGCACAGGCAAAAATAATGTTTTTGAGTCATTCTAAAGTATATTTTTTTTATAAGGAGAGCTTATATTGGCTGTATCTCCTGCTCAAGGTTACTGCGAATTGCGATGCGGTTGGCTCTAGCGAAATCACGACCGACAGCACTCATGCGGTCTCTCAATAATATTTTCGGAGTAAATAAATAATTCGTCCTAAATAATAACAATAACCGAAAAAAACATGTATTAGATCTTTTCTTGAAAACAAAAATAGACCCGTAATGAGTATAATACCCTTAAGGAAATAGATTGAATCTCTAAGAAAGTGTAATAATAGGAAAATAAATAAATTTCAAAAAATATCTGTTTCCTGTTCAGCGTCTTTCTCAAACATACACAAATAGGTGTTTGCAGAATGATATTAAAGTTTAGATATTTGCCCTCGATCTGGGGAGAATGTTACCCGTTTATGGCTGGTTTCCTACAAAGTATTTATTTGCATAATTCAGCCAAGGCATCCGTGAGAAAACCTTTTTGTTAGAAAACGAGTTTTTTATGACGTAACTTATATGTGGTCAACTAAAACGGGAAGGGCTTTCTTTTTTATTTACAACTAGCCTCGTTCTTTAGGGCTACTGCTCTCAGTACCCGTAGCTCAAAGCGTGATGTTATAAAGCCTATATATAGCCTTCCTCTATAAATGGACTATCCAAGACATAAATATTTTTTCAGTTCGAACCTGGCGTTTCTGAGATAAGTGAGTTACAATCAAACAAACTCTTCAGTTTTATTCTATTAAAATAGACCAACAATATTTAAATTGCTCTCGCAGATTTTATTAAAGCTTAGGTCCTAGAAATTCTATTCACCACAGGGACTTCGTTAAATAATGGTTTCCAATAATCTATTTCGGGACAGTACTACTTCTGAAAAATATGTATCTTGAAAGGGTTTTAGTAAAATGTAAGTTATGTATAAACTACATAAAATCATTTCATTTTTAATTATTCTACAGGTCTTAGTTTTCAGGCGATAATTTTCAGTTGTGCCTTAAACAAACGAATTTGGCAAAAGCTGGTAAAATGTGCGTCCAGTTAAGTACTTGAAATAATTAAACATAACTCTCAGTGATTCAACATTTAGAAGGATTTTATAAGTGCTAACATGGACAAAGTTTTAAATTTTTACGTCTTAAATCATACTCTTTAAATCCCTAAGAATATGTTTTTGGAGAATAAATGTTATAAAGTTGAGTACAATACATTTTTGCGATGAATATTTTTAGTTTACACAAATCGACTAGCAATTCGGACTTAGCTACGTTCGTTTTGCCACAGCTTTATACAATTCGTGTCATCCATCGACGCTTTTTGTTGTTATTGTTTATCTGGTTATTCTATAACGCGTATCAAAGAATCAATTGGCTCAGATATACTGTATTTAATTCTGCTACATCATTCTCCTACACTTAATGATAAAACAATATACACGTCAAATAAAAAAATATAACTTTTCAATCACAAGAGACTCCTTTCAACACTCTTGCTCTTCATTCTCCTTAAAACAAGGTTCCAAACAATTTTGTAACACATACGCCTCCATTATAGGCAAAATAAATCGAACTCCCGACCCGGAAGTTCACGCCTCTGAAATGGGTTGCATATCCCTCAAAGATATGCGAGCTGAAGGTTGCGGCTACTGGAGAGAGGTTGGCCACCAACTTATAAACTAAAGTTTTACACCGCGAAAACACGACCGTCTCTGAATATTTTGATAAGTGACTGATGACCTCGTTATTCTAGCTGGATAGGCTGCTACGTACATTCTAAATTCATCGCTTTTATATCAACCACAACTCTCAAGTGAAATTACGAAAGTGTCTTAACTAATGAGCATTACTTATATGTTGTCCTTATATCCAAAGAAATGCTTCATTTTTATCTCTGGCTTTGCCTATTTGCTGGGGAATGTGAATTAAATAATAATTACAGTAAAATTTTTCCGGGACTATGCAAGTGTTAAAGTTCTGTGTCATGAACTAGCTAGGTTCAGTAACTATGACTACTAATACATGGTGCTACCGTAGCAGGAATGAAGGAGAGAATAGTCCAAATAATAAAGATGATTGTGATGTTCCCGCACCGCTCAGCTGCGTTCATCTCTTATACACACGCAGCCTCAGGGCTGTCGACGAAGAAATCACTCACAAGACATATTACATTTTTAATATAACCCCTATATTTCAAATTGTCGTAACAGGAAGAAACATGGCATATATTAGGCGCCATTTTGAATTTCTTGCAATTTTCTCGTTTTTTCTGTTTGAAATTGGATCTTATTGTTTTGATATGGGCGTTACGTATATTGTTATTAATGTGAAAGTTACCACACTTATCATGAATCTGATGGCGGATAAGGCAGAGGTTGTATGTTCACACAACTACACCTCAAGTTTGACACTTTGACCTTTGTGCCCGTCCTTATGGTGCAGGAAATAATTATCATAAACGTACTGCAACTGTAAAGCTTAATTTCTGGCCGTGTGTACTTGTAAAGGACAATTTTCTTTTTCGTTTACTGCGCGATTTAGTGCCGGTCACGGAATTTATAGTTTAAGACAACAGTGTATAAATTTCCATGTCGGATAGTTCTGCTTAGCAATTATCCATAAATTATTTAACCTACAAAGTTTACAAGGGCGTCTGTGTTTACGTTGCAAGACCATCAAGACCGAATTACGAATGAGCTACCTGGCCTCACGATTTATGTATGTATGTACAATACCGAAATCGACCTATTGAATATCCTACTCGATAACGGTATTGTCCCTTAAATCAGACCTTACAAACATCCTTATTATTTATTTCATGTATCAAAAAAAGGCAAAACAATCAGTTGGCTTTTGAGAAATATAGCAAATACTATAGCAGCAATACTTGTCTTATAGGCACACATCATATTGTTATCTGTGATTTACAGACACTATCGTAAAATACCAATAAAATGGTGAATCAATAAGACCTAAATGACTTTTTGTGATGAGCTTGTGAGTTCTAAATAGCTGAGAATTTTACTTGATGCCACTTGATTGGATGGTTTGTGAATTACTATGACTAATAGACTGATGACGAAACATACTTACGACTTTCGTTCGTCAGCTCGATACCTATAAACTAACAACTACATGACTTAAAAAGAAATTGTGGTCTAACCAACCACGTTTAGTGCTAACACACATCAAAGCTATACCACATGGTGTACCACTAGGACCCAATCATATCCGTATCCTAATAAATCAAAAAGTCAAATCTATTCTGCTAAAGACGCATACTGTCGCAATCAACATTCTAAAATTACCTAGAATGACTTCATTCGTGAACCTATTGAGCAATAAGCATGTAAAAGGAACATTGTATAAAAGGGTAAACTGTCCAAAATAAATGTTGCGTCGCTATAATGTGTGTCAGCTCAAACTAGCCATGTAGTAATAGCATAAACATTATTATCATCTCCTCAAACCCCACAATCCAATCCTGCTCTAACATTTTTTCTCTAACAGACTCACCCATTTATACCATGGATCGAACTGGATTCAAACCAGCCCAAGCTCGGATCACACCAATGCGACTCAGTTCAAGTAAGGGCGTTCTCTTTAGCTTAATTCTTCTTCCTCAGGTTCTGGCACTAACAGCAGAGGATTTTCGACCTTCAGTTACTCTGGGGCGACGATTGCTAGACCCTCGCCACCAGCCGTCACCAATACGTCAGAGATTCACATCGAACTCCTCAAGCAAACGCCTCCTCAGGAAACTAAGCCACGTAAGTTATATTATTAGCAATTATTATCAGCTCTGTATAAATACTTTTCTTCTACTGGGCACGTGCCTCTTCTCACTATGAGAAGGGTAAGTTAACCACACTGGCCAAGTGCGGTAAACATTATGGGGTACTCTCAGTTCTCCTCCACCTCGCTCAAGTTTCCTCATAATGTGTTCCTTTGTCGATAAGCAAGCAATAATTAACAATTTATACACACTTAACTTCAAAAAGTTATTAGTGCGTGCCGTGGTTTTGAACCCAAGACCGTCTGCGGAGCAGTCTGTCAGTATCTCCACTCGGCTATCGCTCTTTTGCTGTTTATTAGCGAGGCATGACTTTTATGGTGCGTCCACACTATGAAGGTTTCCTAACGTGGGAAAATGTTTGCAAATGTTATTACAAAAACTTATTTAATTTTAACGCTGAGAAACGTACTTCAAATGTTGTACGTCATCGTTTAAACAGTCATCTTATGACAGCACGCGAAATTGTTTTTACAGTTGTTCAGCTTTACCCCACAGCAATATGGAATGTAATTAAATTTGTTAAAGCTGAGCAAATATATTTTCATTTAAAAGTCAAAGACATGCAATAATAAGTTCCCTGTTAGTTATTATTATAAAAAGTTGGCGAAAATAATTATCAGTGCAATAGATTTAATTCGTTCTTAACTGTTTAACTTATAGGTCTAAACTGTTACTTTGTTACTAGTAATACACAGTGGTGGAGGTAGTGGACACATAATTACTTAAACAAACAACAATAATTTTCGAATAGTTACATGGTTGAGACATTAAAATAGTATTGCCCGTGCGTCATATTACTAATCATTCCGTTTCTTGATAAATACTAATACAATTTCTAATAAACTTGTTTATTACTTAAGTTTTTAGCTTTTTATATGAATGGAATATATGAATGTTTTTTTTTATATGAATGGAAAGCAATAGTTGAGTAAAATGCTTCGACCTTCTGAATTTGAATGTTGCCTTACAAACACAAAACACGATGTGTGTACATCTAAGATAAATTATTATCACCTCGCGACTTATAATGGGGTTTCGTTCCCCACACGGGTCAACACATTTTTAAATTAATTAATCGTTGATTCAATTCTGTGTGTTGTTTGTGTCCCTTATTCGAATGTTTTCCGAGTTCTTCTTGATAGGTATCTATTGCTATTGCGAGAGAAAGTTTTCTGTAAAGCTTTGGTTTCCTAGGAAAGCGGTGCCGTCATATAGCGGCCGTAATATTACGGACGCAAAAAGGCGGCCGTCTTTACGGTGTCAACATGTGGAAAGTTCCACGGCCGTTTTAACACACCGTCAGTCATTTTTTAAAACAAACGTCAAACGAAAAGTATCCAAGATAGAAAATCGACGACATTGATTTTGCTTTAGTGACTTACTTGGAGGATGAACTATCATCAGAAGAGGAAAATAGTCGTATGGCGGAAGACGATTTATTCAAATCTCGTGGTAATGAAGGTGCATTTGAGATTTTAGTACGTCGCCGTTTACTGAGCAATGAATACAACTTTGTACTATATTTTGTACGTTTTTCCGGTAAAAAAACACAAATACGTATTAAAAATAGCTTCACCGCTATCAATGAAACGTTCACGAACACCATCTGACACCGACAAGACGGCCGTCATGCAAATGGCGGCACCGCTTTTTGACGTTACGGTGTCAGTTACCGCTCTCTAGGAAACCGCGCCATTTTGTTTACATAGACAACGTTCTAGTGACGTCATTCACCGCTGTATAACGGCCTCTATATGACGGCACCGCTTTCCTAGGAAACTAAAGCTTAACGGCGCTTGTACACGGTAAGAAAATACGCCGGGCCTATGCAAGAATTCGTGTCGTAACTAGAAAATAATTGTGTACACTGCTCGCAGCGGTGCCCGAAAAAAATCTTGTCTGCGTCACGACGACGCGGCGAACGTTGTTGCGGAGCGGTGGGGGGCGGAGTAATAGGGTTCACACAGCCAGTTAAGTAGTGATCTGTGGGTTGTTTTTGTTGTGCGTTTGGTGTGGACGTGTATTGCAGCGTAGAGTACAAAATGGCTGATGAGTTACTTATAACTTTAGTTGAGTATTGTGGGACAAAACTTTAGAGATATATAAAGATAAAAGACTCACATTCAAAGCATGGAGAGAAATATTTATTATCTTATACAAAGACTTCGACGACATGACAGATGTCATGAAAAATGAATATGGTTAGTACCTATAACATATTACTTTTTATTAGAATTTTCAAAAATACAGATGATTATATAACAGAGTCTATAAATTATTCTATTTTCACTCGGGAAACCTGGAAAAAGATATTGGTGTTTTAATTTTTAGTTAAGAATGAATGATGTGCGTTTGCCTTGTCCGTATTTATGCAAAAAGGAACCACTCGACAAATTTAGATTTTTGCTTTATTTGAAGAATACTAATTTAAAATTGGTTTATTTTCTTATTCAAAAAAGATCCACATGATTTTTTTCTTGGAAACAAGTTATACAAAAAGCAAAAATGAACCAACAGCAAAAACACACATTATATATATTGCATAACCGAACCACAGCACCATGGGACTCGATTCTTCAAACAAATAAACCATATTAATTCCATGTCATTTTATACAAAACAGATCCACTGATACTTGGTACCATTATACATTAAAAATATTTCTGTTATTAACAATTATTATAATACAGCAGATGGAACCAAATTTCTGTGGTACCGTTATGTGTAAAATAAATAAATAATTTAATGACTAATATTTTTTTTGCAAAATGGAACCACAAGCATTCGCTTCTACTACGTATAAATAAATATTGAACCAGTAAACAAGTTTGTGATTTCATTGTACTGCGGAAGGTGTAACCTTCAAATTCGAAATTCTCGCTAAAATCGCGAGTTTACAAAGACCTGTATGCATCATGGGTGTCTAAACTCTTGAAACCCAGCAATGATGACTAAAGAGCCCAACTCCCGTGCCAATACACGGAGGACATCCCTGATGTCAATGGCGAGGTAAGCTAAGGTCTTGAGCAACCTAAGAAAGACAAGTCTCAAGAGGACGACGGAATAACCGCCATTTTCATTTTGTTATAATAATAAGATGCAATTATCATTCTTTTTTGCTTTGTAGTTAACATTTTTATAAATTAACGAAAATGATTATCAGAATTGTTATTACTTGCGCGCCTTACGCCCGACTGACGACTGCACGAAAAAAATCTTGTCGTGTACACGTTCCGATTGGTCTTGTCTGCGGAAGACACGAAAAGTTTTCGTGTATAGAACAGACAAAATTCTTGCCGTGTACACGAAAAATTTGTCTGGTCTGCCGCAGACACGGTAAATTTTCTTAACGTGTACAAGCGCTCTAACTGAAGAAATTGGAAAATATGCCTAATTTCAATTTCTGCATCATGAACACATAATTATTATAGTCATTGGTTTTCCATCACCTAGCATTCATCATCATCCTCTTAGAATTATCCCAGTTTCAATCTGGGGTCCGCTTACTAGTCTAACCAGATTTGGCTGAATATTAGCTTTTCCACGGAGCGACTGCCTGTCTGAACTCCGCAACCCGAAGGGATAGCAATATTGCATGCAATATTGCTATCCCTTCGGGTTGCGGAGCAACGGGATTGTGTTCGGACAGCAATATTGCATGCAATATTGCTATCCCTTACTGACACTAGTCTAAACCATGGTTTAGATTAGTGGCAGTTCATTTTAGAAAGTACTGACGCCCTGTAACGATTGTCAAAGATCTTCATGACAACCGGGATCTTCATGACGTCTCGCGCTTTATGAATTAAACCAGTATCACGGGGCATTCTACGAAATTTGAAGCAACTATTTGTGAAACAAACTAAGTATTGTAGTAATAAATTTTCTTTGAAATTTTTAATATTCAATACGTCAATTTAAAAATATTCAAATAAATTGATAAAATTATAATATAATTTAAAAAACATGAACATGAATTCCTACTTTTAATCTGTTCCGATTTTCACAAACACTAATTAATTATTACGATTTATTTATGTAAAGAGTGGTAATCTCGTAATTAATTGAAAATAAATCTTAATTACCTTTTATTTACTGTGTACGTACCCCAGTCATAGTCATCATCATAGACACAAGATGACTAATTAGTATGAATATCAAATTTTACCTGAAGTGCTCTCCACAACGAAATACATCACTTTAACTAAAGACCAGTCCTTACAACAAAACTGTTAGAGAAAATTCTCTTGCTTGAACTTTTAACTTGTTGACATTCACAAGTAGACTTTTTATATACAAGACAGAAATAAGTACAATAAGTCTGAGGACACGCCAGTGCCCCCTCCAAGTCGAGCGCGAAGCAACACTGCCGTACCAACTTTTTCTGGAACTATTTCGCCGCATTTTCAGGCCTCCACTTGAGAACCTCTGGATGGGACTAGAACGCTGCAATGTTTAACGGATGAACATCTTTTACACGTTAGTGGGTACAGGTCATCGGCCAAGTCACATAACATTAAATATAATAATAAAGTAATTGTAGTAAGGAACTTCCAGGAAGGACTTGACTCACCTTTGTCTAGACTAGAGATTTCATTACTTTTTAAAGATAAACAAGCAGCTCCATCGAGACTTGGCTATTTTTTACAGAATGTTTTTGGTGGGATATTATATACAAATGAAAGTTAATATCACTCAGACAAAGTTTGAATAGTCCTTTAAACAGAATTTTGCGCTTTGATGTGTTCTTGGATTCGCGAAACTTGTTCCAATAGAAGTTAGTTGAATTCATCTTGTTTGACAAAAGGCATAAATTCTTGTGAACTTTAATCTGTGTACGATTTTGACATTTAAGTGGTGAGAGAGAGAGAATCTTACTTTTACCAATGAATACAGATTTACATAGAAGCGTAGTTCTTAAGGATTTCTTGTGCCGATTCCAACTGGAGACTGTCTCCAGTTTAGTTCGTAGTTGGCGCCGTTGGCAGCGCTGGCGTCGTTCTCCATCTCTCTTGCTCTCGTAGTTAAGATACACAGAAGGAATGTACGTTTCTCTTGCTCTCGTAGAGGCAGCTGTCACAGCGCGACTGCCACGCCTCCAAGCGGCAATTTGGGTCACAAAAAGTTTGTTTTCTTCTAGCCCATAGGAAATGCGTCTTTATGTACATATCTGAGCTCTTTGCTTTTACTATGTTAAGGTCCAGTTTTGCCGCTGTCATATAATGATTTTTATTGTTAAATAACGCGTCTAAATTCCACATTTATTTTGATTTTATCTGGAAGATGAACTTCAAACTAAAACATATTTTTGTTTACAGAAAAGAAAATCGATCGACGTCCGATCAGCACAGAAACCACGCGGTCCGCTCCCGACGTCATCATCGTCTCCAAACCGATTCGCTGAGGATCACCTTTGGGGCCCCCACCTTGGGCCCCAATTCCACCAGACTCCTGGTACCCCATTGAACCTCGCACAAGACCTGAGGGCTCTTACCAGTCCCATACGTGGCTTCTAGAGTCATTCTCGAAGAGCATGTCTTTTGACAACTGTTATGGGTACTAAAGTCAATATTTTGACGAAAGACCAAACCTTATATACGATTATTGTCTCAAAAGTGATTTTGAATATAAAAAGTCTCAGACACTGCCTAGGAATTTAGGGTCTTCTGTAGACTATAAGCCGAAAGTTTATCCACTGAGGAGTGTGTGTTTCCACGGGGTGGATGACGAGGGCGAATGCCGAAAGCCGAGACAGACTTTTGTGGTGACCGCGGACATCGAACCTCATAGATAACGATTGTGAGAACTTTTATAGCATTTTTTATAGATAAGAATGTGTTCTCATATTTAAGAAATTGTTGCCAAATAGCTTGTTTTGAATAGTTCGGCTGGAAATTTATAACTTCGTACTGTTTAATAAATACTTTGACATTTTCGCGATTTCTATAGGTGGTATTGAACACATGATTACTTAATTTAGAATAAAAAACATGTTTTCTATTTGTCACTTCGGTTCGGCTTGAGTTTCACTAACAGTTATCTAGGGATGACTATATACAAATAGTAGGTATCTTACGTTCTGAAATGTGGAACAAGATTTTGATTTGCTATGTTGTGTCCTCCGTAAGCGAAGATGCGAAAGACGCGAGGCGTGGCGTTTCGAGAAAACTACAAAAATATGACACCTTGTATTACATCTCTTTTGTTTATCTAAACGGTAGTAAAGACGGTCATCGTTTGGCTTCATAATTTAGTGTGGGATGCAAGGTTTCTAAGACGACTCTCGCCTACGTAATCATTTCATTTATCTTCGCATCGCGTCGCTTCGTTTCGCACATGCATGCGCGATAAACCGCCTACGTAGGACGCTACTTATCTTTTAGAATCACAGAAATATCTGTCAAACTGTTAACGGTTCGTATTGTCAGAAACAAGTATAATAATATAACAAAGAACGTTATAATTCCCAGCTCTAATTACATATTTATTTGATAGTCTCTCGTTTGCGAGATAATAAATAAATGTTAATAATTTTGTTATGTCATAAAGAAAATGTAAATTATTTTAACTGTCTTAAAATATTAGTGATATTGCTGTTTATTTCAGAGATTACAAAAGATGTTAACTATGATACCGATACGCACATAGATTTTATTGTAAAAATCTTACTGAGCCTAAGTCTTAGTACACACAAAGTTTACGACTAACAAAAACTTAAGATTACGCAATATCTTTTTCTTGTCTCTTTAAATCTTGTGATCTGTTGTTGCTAATTCTTTTTCTTTGGATTAGTTTTTATTGATGGAGACTTTATACAAACAGAAATTTGTAACGTAATTTTCAGAGTAGTTTTCTATTAAGTTACTTATGTTTCTTTTATATAATTAATTAGAATTTGAGTGTGGCTACGAAAACAGATTAAAGGAATCATAGTTGTCTGTCTTTCTCAGCAGTAGGTATATTATCACATGGTTTGAAGAAAACTATATAAATTAAAATTAACAATTAAGTAAACTCCTCCTTTCTTTAAATTTTATTTTGCCATTCATATAAGTTGAAATTATGTTTCCTTATTTTTATTGCTACTCAAATATTTTCAGACTGTAATGAGTTTTATCTTAGTTTTACAGTGATTTAATTTAACCCGAAACATAATGCATAGACTTTTCTATTACCATACGATTTGCTTATTTCACAGTCTTACCGAGACTTCAGTTAGTTTTCTTTTTTTCAAATAAGGCAACATTAGGACTAAATCCTGTGTCGCGGGGGACTTTACAAACATACCACTAACGGACACAATGAACACCCAGATTCGAAACAACAATTTGTAAATCACAGAAAGGGTTGTCTCGTATAGGAATCGAACCCACAACACTCGATGCAGTGCCAAGCGGCGAGGCGGCCGCCTAAACCACTACGCCAACTGCGCAGTTATAAGTCTAATAACATCCGTACATTTTTGTTGAATTCCAGTGTAATACATTCTCCCAAATATAATTCAATAGGTACTATTTATATAAAATACATATTTTGTTTCTTTCATACAATTTAATTGATTTCATACATCTCAAAGACTATTCTAGCTCGATTCTATCTATGTCATATGAATGCTTCTGTGTGGTCTAAGCCTATGAGCAAATGAAGGTGTGTACAGACTAAATAAAAAAAACTGCCATTGTATTTTAAATTTTAATGATATTGGTTCATGTGATAAATGTAAATTGTAGAAATACTAAAGCTGATCATAATTATGTAATTTGACATATTCGTCTCGATTCACATTTTCGGCGCCAAATATTTATTTATTAAATATAAATTTGGAGGCAACGGAATCCACGTACATATATAATGCGCGCCATTGTATGGGCATTTTCCGGTGGTGGTATCGATCAAGCTCTAGTATTTCTACATTGAAAGGAAATACAATAAAAATTATCACTTATGAAAAAATAATTGTTTGAAAGAACAATAATTAAGTTTAAATTATCACTTTAGCGTCTAGCTTTAGCATATAATTTGCTGCATAGAAAAATATACTGATTATAAAAAATATTGTAAGTTATTTATGTTAAGGGTATAAGTAAAATTGTATTTTGAATGAAAATTATTTAATATTTATTTTATTTCCTAATTCAATAAAAGTTTATTTTCATTGTTTCGGCTTTATTGAGGTTTATAGAATATTTTACAACAAGTCTTCCAAAAGTATCAGAGATTCTATTTTAATTTGGTCTATTTAAAAAAAGTATTTTCTTTTAAAGCTGTGGACACTAAATATTATTATGTTTCGTGGCACTACTAAATAAAACTAAATTTTAGCCACAAAATGTGGATGCACTCAACTGATAACATTTAAATTTAGTTTAAATATTAGCTATTAGACAAAAATAATAGACCAATTCGACTAAAGCGTAATTTTAAGAATCAATAAGAGTAAAATATTTGAAAATGTCAATAATTTTGTAGATAAATTCTAAAATTATTAGAAAATGATAAATAAATTATTGTAAATCAATATCGTAATTACATGACAATATTATGTTAATTTTCATGAATAACTAAAATTAATTTATATTAATGTTAGCTCAAAATATATATTATTATATAGTTTAACAAAAAATAATTATTCACTGTTTTCAAAAATGTTGATCACTTAATAATTTTGTTAAAATATTACCATAAACACATATATTGTGTATGTACGTTCGTATGAACCAACATATTAGAATTATTAAAATATTTTTTTAATTATTCGGACTAAACTCTGACAACTGCACTTGATTTTCAATTATTTTAATGTGTAATAAATAATATAAGTTTTGGAAAAAAACTTTTTATTATTATTATTAATTTCAAACTTATAATCTCAATATCAGGCAGGCAAAAAGATCAAGACCGGAGCATAAATAATTTTTTTTTTTATTCATTAATTTGTTCCATGAATGTAAAATAAACACTCTGTACGATTTCATATCAAAACAATTCAAAACTTTCTTAAGATAGCTAATAAACAGTGAATCTTGAATTGGCAATCCAAATAGGCAAGTCTATACACATAGCATTTACGAAATTGTGTACCATAAAATATTTCTCTTTAGAACCGCTAGATGGCTTGCTGCGGCAATAACATCACAGCACGTGAAAACTACATATTTCAGTTGAAAAGTCAATCCATCGTCACACTCAATGGTTATGACTTATGAGACAAGATGTCTTGAAACTATTGAGCGTGCTGAAGTAATACTTATAGTTTGCGATCCGAGAACAGCACAGGCAACCATCAATGTCGCCCACGTAATAGTTTTTTAAAACGCAGAACATGATGTAGTATAACTTCGATGGAATTACACGCGTGCGAGAATTTCATGATACCTCTTCTACGAATTTGAACTCATCCTTACAATTGGTTGCAGTGGACAACTTTCAGTAAATAATGCAAGAGGTGACAACTTTCTACCTTTCTATTCGTTAGATGCCGTACAACACCGGTTAGAGTTACTCTCTTTTTCTTTGTGGAGGTCACCGTAGTCTTGCAAACATATGAAACAAATAAATATTTTAGCTTTATCGGAATACGTTTGAAGCAATCCGTAATGAGCCGACAAATAACAGCTTCACATTTTCTTCCACAGAACTATTATCCACTCAGATTAGTATCCACATTCTTGCTAAAGACATTAATGTCTGACAATATTATTGTCTATAGCAAGCATTTTCACATTTACCTACGTGATATTTGGAAAACTACGTCAAATTTATATCTCAGGAACGAAATCCTACGACATGTAGGAGATTGCCAAGCACTTTGCAAAATACCAACACAAGAATTGGTCACACGCACGAATATAACATGGAACCTAGAAAAGGCAACAATAATCATATTACTTCTGCCCACTGCCCGAATGACAGATGCAAGCAACTCAAACAAACGAACAATGCGGCAATATTGATAACATTGGAAACTGTGCACTCTGCTAATTAAAACAAGGGCAGTGTGATTTCTTTCACTATTAACATTATCCACTAGTAACACCAAATACTGAACAATGCTCTTCTAAAGATTTTTTGTCATATTGGTGCTGCTTTGAGTCAGCAAAATTTTCTCTCTCAGCAAAATTTCTGCACATTTGCAGGTTGTTTCAGTCCGTTACCTGTTGCTTTCAAAGTTTTGTATGATATTTCAACACTGAGTTTTACTTTTAACAAATGAACGAACTAACTGGGTGTGAATTTATTGCATTTATGATCACTTGCTTACTGTTTTTAGTTTTACTTGGATCTATTAAGAGGTCTGCTTTATAACAAAAAATAGTGTTATCATTGTCCCCCTTTTCTTGGTTGCTCACAGAAAAACATAATTTCAATATTTTAGAAAGCTAGCATCCGCAACCAAATTATCTAGCAGATCTTTGAACAGACAATGTCTTACAACCGAGGCCATTACAAAAATATATCATTTCTAAACAACAGACACTAGATAGATAAGGAACACTGTTAACGTAACCCGTCATTATTCGCGATGGATGCCAAGTAAATCATATGTAAGCAATTCGAACCTGTAATACTGCGTACATACACAGCTACTCCACACATCTTCGATACTATAATAACACAGATGTGCCAAGAAGCTGAGCGATACGAAAGTAAAGCACATTCACAAAATCTAAAGCGAGCAAAGATTCGCATTTAAATTTAAAAAATCCTGCCATGCATCACTCACTTTTCGACGCTGTGCTAGTTCATTTAATTTTTCGCTCGCTTAACTGTGAAAAAATAGCTAGGAAACCTGAATATAATGTAAGTTCTGTCTGCTCATGATGTTAGGTATCAAGATACATAATGATCACGAAAAACGTGTGGAAAATG
Source organism: Euclidia mi (assembly GCA_944739405.2). Taxonomy (NCBI): domain Eukaryota; kingdom Metazoa; phylum Arthropoda; class Insecta; order Lepidoptera; family Erebidae; genus Euclidia; species Euclidia mi. Next base: position 4,351,455 of record OX123206.2, read on the forward strand.
CCAATCTTGCCCAGCATGGTGGACAATCCTCTGCTTACAAAAAGGACTGATATATACTTATATATCTTGCGATTGCACTCTATTCAGCTACATTGTTCATAACTTGGAGATACGCAGCTAAATGAGTGAACCTATCTTGACCCAAGACATTATTTCGACGACCGCGTCGTTACTGAAATATCATTGTCTTGGGAGGAAACTATCATATATTCACGGTTCACTGATAATTAATTATCCTCTTTATTCATTATATTCAGGTTTCCTAGCTATTTTTTCACAGTTAAAGCGAGCGAAAAATTAAATGAACTAGCACAGCGTCGAAAAGTGAGTGATGCATGGCAGGATTTTTAAAATTTAAATGCGAATCTTTGCTCACTTTAGATTTTGTGAATGTGCTTTACTTTCGTATCGCTCAGCTTCTTGGCACTTCTGTGTTATTATAGTATCGAAGATGTGTGGAGTAGCTGTATAAAATTATATCATTAAGTTCAGACAGGCGAAGTGCATGTATTTGCGTTATCTATGTAGATCTATGTCTGTGGTCAACCCACACAATCTTAAATTCTTTCGTACTACTACCAACGGATGAAGCCGAAGTCAAAACACTCATACGAAATTTAAAGAATGACCATGCAGCTGGTTATGACAGCATAAGCGGCTATGTGACTAAAAGGTTTGCTGATTTATTGGCACCTCCTCTTGCATATGTATGCAATCTCTCTGTACTGGCGTTTTCCCTTCATCTTTTAAACATGCCATTGTACAGCCAATTCATAAGAGTGGTGATAGAGACTGTGTCAACAACTATAGACCTATCTCAATCTTACCTACGTTTTCAAAAAAATTGGAAAAGATTCTTAATAATAGGTTACTACAATATCTAGAATCTACAAACTTACTATCTAGCCGCCAAATTGCATTTAGAAAAAATAAATCTACGAATGATGCCGTGCATCAGTTAACCGACTATATTACAAATCAGCTTGAGAACAAAAACAAGGTTTTAGCCATATTCTTAGATCTGAATAAAGCTTTTGACACGGTCTCTACACCACTCCTACTGAAAAAGATGGAAAAGTTAGGAATAAGAGGTATTTCGTTGGAACTTTTTGGTAGTAACCTTACTCACCGTACTCAAAGAGTCAGAGTGGGTGATTGGGTGAGTGACGACCTTGAGGTCCTATACGGAGTTAAGTATACTTGGCCCTACATTATTCCTTGCCTTTAATAATGACCTGTGTGGTCTTCACCTCAGGAATGTAAGTGTTATTTGTTACGCTGATGACACTGTCCTACTCTTTAGCGCTGCTACATGGGAACAAGCTTACAAATATGCCCAGTTGGGCTTTAACACTGTCACTTCATGGCTCTCCAACAATCTTTTGACACTTAATATCAGCAAAACTAATTATATGCATAATCGTCCAAATGAAGATCTACAGGGAATCTTTGCTCACCGATATGATTGCGATGCTTATGACTCCTGCATCTGTCCAAAATTACAATCACAAAGTAGCATAAAATATTTAGGCATTATAATAGACCAAAATCTGAATTTCAAGGCCCATATTAACCTCTTAACACCCTGAATTCGTAAAATTATGTACATATTTAAAAATCTTAGACATGTTGCTGACAAAACAGTAATAAAAAATACGTATGTAGCACTATGTCAGTCTCTACTGTCATATTGCATAACAGTTTGGGGTGGAGCATCTAAAACCATAATCCTACCCCTCGAACGTGCACAACGAGCCGTACTAAAAGTTGCCTATTTCCTCCCTTTCTATCATCCCACTACACTCCTATATGATGAATGCAAGATATTAACTGTGCGTCAATTATATATATTAAATACAGTATTAAAAAAACACTCCGATATTCATTTTAACACATTTAAGCCTACTGATCGACGTCGTGAAAACAGAATTTGCCCAACCGTCTTTCGTTTCTTGGGAAGTCACCTTTATAATAAAACTAGCTTTTGCCCGCCGCTTCGCGCGCGTTAAATTCGGGGTAACACAAATCTACTTTCAGTCTCAAGTTGTGTGAAGATACACCTGATTATGCTAAAGACTTCAGAAACTCATAGGGTACAAAGTAACTCGGTCAGTATCCATGTCATTATCTACCATTATTTCCTAAAGGTACATTGTTAGTAACATAACCTTGCATACAGTCAAATGTCAAAGCCATGTTCTAATACATGTTCAATATCTCTATAAATATTTTCGCATTTTTAATATTAGTAGGGAAAATCGTTTCAGCTTATTATTTAAGTAATTATTAGTTTATATATGCGAACAATTTAATCAACGTGCACAATATGACATTATGTATGAAGTGACAGTACTGACAGATATGCCATGGCACATGCGCAGCACTCAATTATTAGCGCATGCGTTCTTACTTCCAAGAGGTAAATTTGTGCCGTACAAACTTCTACCCTCCCTACAATCCCTCCCAGTTTAATTTTTGCAACTTATGGTAGCCTATGTCCGCCTCCATGGTCCAATATATCTCTGTATTAAATTTCAACAAAATCGGTTCAGCCGTTTTAGCGTGAAAACGGAACATACATACATACATACACACTTTCGAATTTATAATATTAGTAAGGATAAATTCAATTTTGTCGATTAACTCCCTTACTAAAATCAAATGTAAAATGAAAATTACTCAATGGTTGCACTCACTTACATACGAGAATACCGAAGACCTCCTTAAAACAGTACGATAGATTTATTACATTTATAATAACACACAATTGCGCAAACACTTACCCTCAAACACACACACACACACACACACACACACACACACACACACACACACACACACACACACACACACACACACACACACACACACACACACACACACACACAACACACACACACACACACACACACATACATACACAAACTCACACTTAAAATGGTTGTACATACCTACATATTTCTCTTGTTTAAATAGCTACTTTTCTCTTTGCATGTTTATGATAATTATTACCTTAAAAGCATATCTATATGAAGCACATTAGTATCCACCTATTCTATGTTATGGGGGCCTGGTATTCTGTCTGACAGGATTCTCCTAGTACAGATACCAGTCTCTCACAAAGGTGCAAGCTGTATCTATTTTTTTGAACTTTAATTTATATTGTAAGATTTCATAGCCTTTGTGAAAGAGAATAAACATTCTTATTATTAATATTTTTTTTTTATTATTATGAGTGGAAACTAGCCACGAGGAATAAGTTGCAACTGCAAGATTGGGCATGTTTAATGGTTTATTTAATGGGTTTTGTCAGCATAAGCAGCTGCAAAATCAACATTCGTAATTACCTAAATATATACCGTACTAGATGAGCCCGCGGTTACAACCGCGTTATTTACTTTGCTCCCATGGCTCATAGCGTGATGTTATGTATACCTTCCTCGATAAATGGGCTATCGACCACTGAAAGAATTTTTCAAATCGGACCAGTAGGTAGTTCTTGAGATTAGCGCGTTCAAGCAAACAAACAAACAAACAAACTCTTCAGTTTTATAAATTAGTATTAGATATAAGTAATTAGATAGAAACATTAAGATATGCCAGACGCAGCCTTTACGCGGTTTATAAACGCCGGTATAGAGGATCAGGGAGAAGATGATGAGGATCACCACGATGTGCGTCTGATTCAGGATCGCCTCCGTTTTTGCTGCACAGCAGTAATTACAATATTAGAAGGAATGTGCCTCCTTTGGGTTGCGGAGGTCAGACGGCAGTCGCTCTATAAAAAGCTGATAATCTCTCAAATCTGATTAGACTAGTAAGCAGACCCGGGAGCTAAGTCTAGAAGCGCATCTTGAGAGCAATTGGGATAACGATAGGACGATTATGATGTATGGTCCTCCAGTGGTCTAACTTCTGTACTTTAAGTGCTCGGCCAGAGTGAAAAGCAGGCGCGGGCGCGGCACGAGGAACTCAAACATATGGAAATCAATTGGAGTGTCCGCAGTGGGCGAGCGGGCGCGGCGAGCGGCGCGGGCGGTGTAGCGCGGGGAGCACGCGGGCATCTCAAACCATAGGACTTTCATACAATTGTCCGTTGTAAATGCGCGGGTGGCAAGCGGGAAATAACGCGGAGGGTGCGGATTTCAAACATTTCTGAGTTAACTGTGCGCGTAAGCATTATAACGCCTTCTGATTTGAAATTAATTTTAATGTTGAAAACTTTATTGCGAAAATCATCACGACCCACACTGTAAATGTCAAAACCTAAGCAATATAAAAACAAAAATGTTATCTCAAGACTGTGAAATAAAGTAAAATTACAATTTCATGGCCATGAAGTTATTTTTATATTTAAAGAAACGTGGGATTTAACATTATTTTCAACGTCTAATAATTCTAGTAAGAATTTTCTATTAACAATCATTCTTCTTCATCCCTATTGTCTTTGACAAATACTGTACACGGCACCCGCGGACGCGCCGCGCTTTACTGCGGACACGAAAATGCGCGAAATGCGCTTCCACTCTGGCCAAGCCCCTACACACCAACCTGACGCATTCCCATAGCGCTACGAGACTTTGCAGTTTCAAGGTACCGAATCTCGGAAGATGCTAGTTGTTTTGTACTTAAAATAATATCTAGTAGAAGTACTGTTTCTGTATAATCTGTGAGAGGGTGACATAGCCCAGGTAAGAGCCAGATTCATGGCAAACTGGCGCGGATATACTATCCGTAGTCAAAATGGTGATACTTACATCACATTTGGTTGGGTCTTCGTCAGCTTTTAGCCTACACTGCGCATAATGATCACATTTCAATTCCTTATCTATACAACTGTTATCCTCACAGTCGAATTCATCGTCGGTGCATGCAGCGCCTGCAAAAAGAATAGTTAATTAATGAACAAACATAACGTGGGTAACCCTCCGGCTAGATCTTTCTTCTTTCTCGTATGACTGTGTAGCCAGCTCAGGTGTTGAAGTTTTAGACCGCCCGAAAGCTTTTGACATCGCCCAACGATTCTTGTTCTGAGACGGTTGGCGTAGTGGTTTAAGCGGCCGCCTCGCCGCTCGACACTGCGTCGAGTGTTGTGGGTTCGATCCTCACACGAGACAACACTTTGTGTGATCCATAAATTGTTGTTTCGAGACTGGGTGTTCATTGTATCTGTTGGTTGTATGGTTGTAAAGTCCTCCGAGAGACAGGATTTATTCCTAGTGCGAGAATCGTCTTTTTAAAAGAATAAATAAGAACCAGGACAGATAGCTTTCCGTGGCCTTCAAAGCACGGTAGCACTCTGATGTAAATGCCATACGTGGTCACCTATCCACCTGAAGACCTGTGACCACGGTGCTTAGTAAATTTGTAAGCAACGCTTGCGCAGGTCACTGCGCAAGCGTTGCTTACAAATTTACTGACCTATTCCGAACGGCAAGCTAAGCCACGCTATAAGAGCTCCAGCTAGATGAAGTGACGATAATATATGTAAAGTGGCTGTCGGCGGCTGGACACGAAGAGACATTTTTTTTAATTAGAGAAGAAATTAGAGAGACTTGTACATTCTTTTCACCCTAGACTTCAATGTGCCTAGATTATACTCACGAGGAATTCAGGAAGCTGAAACGCAGACAAAATAAAAAGGCAACTGGCAATATGTATAAGAAGTGAAGAAGGCTCTTCATACGTATGGATGGGATATCGTGTCCACGAGATAGAGGTGTTTTTTTTAACGTAAGCAATTACCGCCGCCCATGGACACAAGTAACACCACAGGAGTCACAAATGCGTTACCGCCCCTTGGGGTTGGGAAAAGGGATAGGATGAGGAGTGGGATGAGGGAGAAGGAATAGGGGATAGGGCCTCCGGTACTCTCACTCACCGAACGGAGCGCAACAGTTTAGGTACTGTTACTTTACGTCGATTTTCTGTGTTGCTGTGGGGGTAGTGGCACACTTACCTTCCTTACTGGTATCTAGCGTTCTGAAAGCGTTGTACTTTGCTTTGAACCTTAACTTCTCCCTGTTTTCTTTTTTAGACACGAACAGTCTTATGTGCATAATGTTGCTCTCGTTGTCGTCTGAGGTCGTCACAGAATTTGCTACAGAGCCACAGAATTGTGCTAACCTGCAAAAAATCAAGGTGAAGACATATATTTTCATTTCAGGTATTTACATATTGGAATAACATACAACTAAACAATATAATAAGTAAGTAATTTACTTAATAAAGAACTAAACTATTCTTAACTACAAGAAAGCTAAAGTTAAGTTTAAAGTGTTAACGCACACAGCGCCCCCAGTACGACGGCGACACCATAGCGATCACACGTTGTTTACATTATTTTACAAACCTAATGTAGAACCTGGATTATACTACCTTTTTATACAGTCCACTCTTTTACTTATCTGGGCCTATCTAAAGGGGAAATTTTAAGAATAAAAAAGAAAAGTAAATACAAAAGCAATCTACGATGTGTCAGAAAATTCCTCCGCAACGCAGTCGACTGGTAAAATTCAATGGATGCCTAAACAATTTGTTGTCAGTGTGTTACCAAAGATTGATAAGACCAACAAGACGGCTTGTGTTGAGTTTGCTGGTAAGGCAATAAAATGTTGGAACAAAATTCACACAAGGCAATCTAAAAATCCAAACGAGATAGAAGTATGGGTTGCAATTAAATAATACAAACATTGATCTTTAGTTGTATGTATGCTGTGAAATTTGTTGGGATTGCGGGAAGCAGTTGCAATTGGACCGTTAATGATCAGCCTAGGTGAAAGCCTATGTTCAGCAGTGCCTATCTTCCGGCTGAGGTGTAATGAGTATAATAGAGTATTGACTAGACCGTTTATTTGTTACAGAACATCAAGCAATTTTTGTATTGTTATCACCTTCTTAAGCTGTGTATATTAACCTTAAGAACTTAAAACACCAAGCGCGATATTTTGCCACAACTCGGTTCTATACATCAGTACTTACAATACGCTCGCAAACCGACGCTTTAAGAGTAAACTCAAGATGGAAGTAAACGTTCCAGGTAAATGTTTACCCACCGTGAGTAATATACGTCGAATACGCGTCAAGATTTCACAAGAACCCAATATTATACAGAAATGCTTGAGAAACTGCTTAAATCTATACTCAGCCTGAGATATATTATATTCTAGGAATCCTTTACTTTAGACTTACTATGAGATGCAACACTTATTTCGCTAAATATGTACTTAAGTAAATATCTGGCAGCGATAGCCTAGTGGAGATACCAAGACTACCAAGCGGAGGGTTCGAATTCACGGCGCGCACCACTGAATTTTCGAAGTTATGAGCGTATCGAATTGTTAATTATAACTTGCCCCGATTCGGAGAGCACGTTAAGCCGTCGGTCCTGGCTGTCAGGAAGATCACAATGACAGTCGTTATCGGGTGTCAGTACCTCTGAATAAACTGACACTAGTCTAAACCATGGAAAATAGCTAACCCTTTGGTTTGCCGAGGTCAGACAGGCAGTTGCTCTGTGGAAAAGCTATAAATATTCAGTCTTATATGGTTAGATAAGTTAGTGGACCCCGGATTGAAACTGGGATAACGCTAGGAGGATGATGATGATGACTGAAATTGAAACTTATTTCGCTAAATATAGAAGTAAATATTGGATTAAACTTACTTGGAGTCTAACTCCAAAACTGAACCGAACACTTGTATGATATTCTCTTCACACTCGTTAGGTTTCGCTAATTCGTATTCAGTAAAGTTTAGATATATCTGGAACAAAAAAAGGTAACGAAAATTTAAATAATGAAATTCTTGATAATTTTGTGACATGAAAAAATGTATTTCAAACTAAACTTTGTACCATGTGATAAACAAAATGTTATTCTGTTACATATACCGCATACATTGAGGAGGGTTCCTCAACTGCAGAATCGTAGAAGATTTTGACGTGACAACGTCTTATAAATTGGTTTGCCGGGTGTCACTTCAAGAAACTGCGTTACGCTCCGCTCACGTTATGCGCTCACAATGAGAGCGAGTGAGAGGCACGCGTCCCGCCTAAGAGCGAGAGAGACAGACATAAAAAGTGAAAGGCACGCGTCTTTCATCCTTCTACCTACTATACGAATGAATATTCACATTAAAATTATTTTACCACTCAAAGTCGTTGTCACGTAAAACTTTCGCCCGTATACCGACTTTACAGGCAACCAACATTTTTTAAACATTGCTGTCGTATGGCTGTGATGCGTGCGATGTCCACTATTGATTAAAAGGCTAAATCTCGTAATTATCTATGTTGTGTGCGGCGATAGCCCAGTCGTGTACGTAACGGATTGCCGAGACAATTGTCTCGGGTTCGATCACCAGATACCCCGGGCACATAACTCTGACTTTCCGAAATTATGTGTGTATTAAAAATGTTACTTATCGCTCGCTAAATAATGTGCTCGGTAGATGGCAATAAGCTCGCCCACAATAGGGACCAAAACATAACTGGTGAAGTTTGGACGTGTAATACACCTCTGGCGTGAAGTTATGTATATTTGTTCAAAATGCCAATTCTCATTAATTAACTGTCACAGCTGACAGCAACTGACACTTAAATGATATCGTGATTAGATCGAAGACTGATAATCAAACTATGTATCAACGTCGACGTCAACCTATAGGTATGTGTCAAATTATACATTAATTTCATTATCATTGGACATTAAGCAGAATACTAATAAAATTGTGAGTTAATTTGAAATCAAATCGCAGTTCGTTCAAAATACAGTGTTTGTGCTTGTTAAAATAAGAGAATCGGCCTTATGTATGACAACTCATACGTGCAGTCTAACATTTTAATTATTAATCTACAGGTTACAGGAAATTACCTTTGTATTTGGATTTATTTTGATAGTCCATAATACGTCTAATGCTTGGTTGCTGGTGCCCGCCAAGCATTCAGCGCCTATTGACTCTTTATCGATAAACCCATAGTTTGAGTCTAAGGGATGGTAGCAAGATTCCGGTATTTTATCTGTGAATATAAAAAGCATTACATAAAGAATGGTAGTAGAAAATATTTTTGTTTTAGAGGATTACTAGTAAATTGTGGGTGATAAGAGTCTGGTTGATGAATAAAAAACGAGTCTAAGACTAAAAAAATACTTATTTCACCTGGGTAATATCAGCTAGGTGAAATCATACTGAGGTGAAATGAGGACACCAAGTAGTCTACATTGTTTGCCCAGGTGATATCACCCAGGTGAATAAAAGTGAAATAAAGTAATAAAACAATAGAAAAAGAAATACTGGGTGCATAGGGTTCCCACCAAGAACTTAGGGTCCCAAGCCAACCTCACCTGCAAGTGGTGCACCTGCCGATCAACGGACGAGGCCCTGGCAAACAAAATATCCCGACAAGCGGCAATAGGCTCGCCACCAATTACGTCGGATCAAAACACTGGCGAAAAGTGGGCGTTTAATATGCCTCTGCCTACCCCTTCGGGGAAACAGGCGTCAGTCTATGTATGTATGTATGAAATACTACAAGAGAATAAGTGGCTGTCTAGTATTCTTGTAACTTTTGAAGAAAGGAACAGTGGCTCTGTTTTCTTGCATAGGTTACATTAATCAAATAGAGTTTTGTCCAGTGTGGTAATTGCACATTCAAGATTAATTTAGTTTTAAAAACATATGTGGCATTCAGGGAATAATGGAAGTGTTGTCCAATACCAATATTAATAAGGCGTATATGTGAAGGTACCATTTTATTGAAGATAGAGAATGTCCACGTCTACGCCCCCAGTTTTTTTTAAATTTGTCCCTTCCCGTAGGAATTTCGGGAAATCCCTTCTTAGTGCACCCTACACACCTACGGTCATCAAGGAACAAACATGCTACATTTCAGCTTCTTGCGCCTTATAGTTTTGACTGTAGCTTGTCTGTCCGTCCATCAGTAACGCAAGGATTTTATCTACAAAATATTTTTTTGTGGCTGTTTATAACAAACATTTGGATTTTGCCCGAAAAAAATCTTTAAAGCCGTTTTATGCCAAAATGGAGAATTTCGTTGTGGGTAAAAATACTCCATTATGGCCCTAGAATCACCATCGGAAGGGAATACGAGCAGTTACAAATCACCCTGTATATAGATGTTATAATAATCATGACGTCGTGCTCACGGCTATTCCCACTGTGGAACTGGACATGTATCTTGAACCCTTCGTACTCTATAGTGTCGTCGGAGCGGAATTTCAGCCATACGTTGGGCCCGTTTGTGGTGATCTGCCTGGGGAAGGTACTGCCGCAGACCTTGTCGAGCAAGTCAGCGTAGCCGTGGATACCGTTCCAGATCTGATAGGAGAGGTTGGTCTTAGTATTTATAACTCATGCTTCTTAGATTTGCAACACTTGGGGGAACGGTATATTATGATAAAAGTGAGTCATTTGCTCTATTTAAGAGTTTTGTAAAGGTATTGTAAAGATACACAAAACTACAACTGTCACTCAAGTTAAAACACTCAAAACTTAATAGGAAGTCAAGTAAAGTCTTGAATAAAATTGCAGACAGACATCATGACACCTCTTCTTGTGGCGAATAAGGCTATTTTATTGCTTGCTTACTGTACAAAAATATCACCGACGCTGTCCCGTTAATGGATTTCGGAAAATATCTTTAAGCAGCGCAGTGCAGTAGCTTTTTATGTCAATATTGGCCATAATATTTCAAGTACATATTTTCCAGACTTTTAATAGAATCTAACAAACATCTCTTTAAAATACAGAACACGCGATACAGTTGGTGAATCACGTTAGTGCTGTACTAAACCATAAAGTATAGGCTACTTTAAGTTACTTCGCTGATCTTACAGTCAAAGTACTAAACAGTCGATGTTTCTTCAGTAGGTACTTTACAGTAGAAACTTACCTCCAAGTTATCATAGATACAGTCAGGATGCTTTTCTATGCGAAACATATCGACAAATGTGAGGGTGATTACATCGGTGTCTTGAGTTGCTGAAATAGTAAAAATATGATGTCTGTGATATTTTTCTTTAGCTTTACTTGGCTTGAATTCTTATTTAAATGTGAGTTTGTAATTTAAGACTTAATTGTCTTTTAAGACTTAATTTGTAAATTCAGTTTAACTTTCGCTTAATCCTTGATTGATGGAGATATTAAAAGTTTTCAATCCTAATGAGACTTTTTAATGATAAACATTATCTTCAAGAGTAGTATAATAATATTCAGGGAGGATAAAATTATAACGTAAGTGTAACCATTTTATCGATTTCATTAGACTTATTAAGCAAATCCTAAGTTGGTGCGTTCTTTATCAACTATATTGTATCTGAAATTTATACATAAATAGTTTTTTGGCTTACGCATTTTAATTACTTAAATATTATGTCATTGACAACCTTAATGCGATCTACATTTCACTGCAGTATTTATAATATATATACCATTTTACTTACCATTGATCACAGTGACACAGTTACTATTATTATAATAATATTTCTTTATACTATGTTTATCATGAGGATGCATGATCTCCATGCTGGTTGTATCTAACTTAAAATTGTCACATCTAGAATCATGCTCTTCTCTTTTAACGACTTCTTTTGCAGGGCCATTGGCGTTTATAAATGCCAATGGCCCTGCAAACATACATTTTAAGCATTAGATGTGCTCTGAGCTTCCAAAACCTGTCTATGTTTTAAGTAATTTTGACAATACGCGCGCCGCACTATTCAATTTCACCATCCCAGGTTCGATTCCCGGGTCAGGCAGAAGTGTAACTAAGTTTTTCCGAATTCTCAGTAGCAGCACGGAGTCTGGTAAATTGCCCGGTAACGGCAACAGGCTCGCCCCCTATTACCTAAAAGTTCATAAAATGGCGAAATGTGGAGTAATATTACACCTCTGCCTACCCTTTCAGGGATACAGGTGTGAGTATATATATAAAAAAAGAACTGTTTCTAAACAATCAGAGAAATAACGGCGATTATACGTTTTCTGACGTATAATTTTCACATAAAGAAAATAGTTACCGAAGAGGATTGAAGAGATCATTTCTCACCGCTCCGTCATAGACCTTAAAATTTTAACGACCCAGCTTAACACTGAAAACCGTAGCACGTGTTAGGGATTATACGCTTTAAGGGAAACATCAAATTTTTGCGAGGCAAGGGTTCTCACCCCTTGGGGATATTACGGTTAATTCTTGTTCGGTATTTTCTCATACACCGGATTATGCAAGCTGATGTTGAAAGTAAGATGTGTTATATTCTTGTTTTTAAAGGATTTCTGCATTTATTTTGTTTTGTAATAAAGCTTGAGGCAGGTCTTGTGGGTTTATTTAAATGTTATCTTTATGTTATCTCTCACAACAAACAAAGTCAAAGAGACAGACTCTAATCAATTTAGGAGAAGTATACATAATAATATTAGGCTAGAAGCAACTGTTCAGTTTCAACCGATGGACCGATGGAATGAATGGATGAATGCGTATGGATGTTCGTGTTTTTATTACTTGCCACTTAATAGACATATGAACTAGTGGCCCACCTGATGGCATGTGGTAACTCCAGCTCATAGATATGGTTGTATGCAAAAACGCACAATATAAGACGCTGCCTATCGCGAGGATTGCATAAGAAATAAGAGGAGAAGTAAGCAAAGGAAGGCAAAAGAGGTCATGTGGCCGTACTGCCACTTACCAACAAAACGCAATAGTATAGAGCATATAATAAAATATCTGAATATAAAGACGATCAAAATGCTTGGGTCTGAGCTGTTCTAATTCGACACACAAAAGTAATTGTATGAAATGTAATTTTTTGAAAAAATAATTTCGTAAGTAAAAAAGTTTACACGAAATAAAGAAGTATTTCATTTTATTAAAGACACTGTTAATATACTTCGATATTCTGTGATAGGGTAATATTTCCCCAGCCGACACATTTATACAGAAATCAAAAAGGCTCTACTAAAATCCAGATAAATACAAGCCAGACCCGCCCACGAAGGGTTTCGCATTAGTATATTATATCGTAGTAGAGCCTTGCTGATTTCAGCATGAATGGGCCGGCTCGACCGGGAAAGTACTACCCTCTCACAGAAAATCGACGTAAAGTAACAGTACCTAAATTGTTGCGTTTCGTTCGGTGAGTGAGATTGCTGGAGGCCCTATCCTCCATTCCTTCTCCCTCATCCCACTCCTCATCCTATCCCTTTTCCCAATCCCAAGGGGCGGCAACGAACTTATGACTCCTGTGGTGTTGCTTGTGTCCATGGGCGGCGGTAATTGCTTATCATCCGCCGATCCGTCTGCTCGTTTGCCGTCTATTACTATAAAAAAAAGTATAGGAATGAATATAATTAGTGTTTTATGTACCTAATAATGCATTTTTTTATTTATCAAATCACGCATAACCGAATCTACAGAAGCAAAATTGACCATATTATTATGTAAAGTAAATATATACTAGTGATACAGAAGGTGTAACAGTTGCAGCACCTTACAAAATATAAATTACTAGACGATGCCCGCGGTTACACCCGCGTTATTTAAGGCTACTGCTCTGCTCCCGTCACTCATAGCGTGATTTTATATAGCCTATAGCCTTTCTCGATAAATGGGCTATCTAACACTGAAATAATTTATCAAATCGGTCCAGTAGTTTCTGAGATTAGTGCGTTCAACCAAACAAACAAACTCTTCAGTTTTATAGTATACTAGAGGATGCCCGCGGTTACACTCACGTTATTTAAGGCTACTGCTCCGCTCCCGTCCCTCATAGCGTGATGTTATATAGCCTATAGCCTTCCTCGATAAATGGGCTATCTAACAGTGAAAGAATTTTTCAAATCGGACCAGTAGTTCCTGAGATTAGCGCGTTCAACCAAACAAACAAATAAACAAACAAACAAATAAACTCTTCAGCTTTATATATTAGTATAAGATTAAGTATAAGATGTGTATTATGAAAAAGAGTGACTGTTAGTTTTATTGCCCGTTCTTTCGCATGGTTTTACGCCCTTGCTTTGCGAACGTGACAGTAAATGTTAATTTAGAATCTTTAAGTGATTATTTTATACATTTATTATTATGACGTTCGTAAGCGTCACTTTGTTAACCAAATGAATAAAAGATTTTGACTTTTTGACCAAATCTGATTCATAGCTGCAGTAACGTAATCTTGATACACAAGGAAATAAAAAGTGCCTTAGAAGCTAATTACTGCTTCTCATAATCCTATGCTTATCTACTTAAGATAGGCGTCTTGATAGCAAACCGTGCTTCGAAATTAATACGGAAATCTCTTGAGACTGAATCATCTTAATTTAGTATTCTGGCAGAGAGTGAGCGAGATTTCATGTTAAAATAATGATTGAGAGTTTCCGTTTTGCAAATGTAGAAGTATAAAGAATAGCGTATTTTTATTTTTTAGACTACAATACTGATTTTTTAAAAATACGCTTTCACTTTATTTCGCTTACGAGACTCACGCTTAACAGACTGCAAACAGATGCAGAAAATATCTGAGTCGAATCCACGGACTGAATAAACAGAATAAACGGACACTAGTCTTTTGTTTTTTTTAAAAGACTTCTCCCGCGATCGGATTCGGATCGAACCTACAACACTCGGTGAAGTGTCAAGCGGCGAGGCGACCGCTTAAACCACTACGCCAACCGTGCAGTGTAGTCTAAACCATGGAATATAGTTTAACTAATTATTCAGTCAAGTTACTAGTTCAACCGGATAGTTAAACTAGTAACCAGACCCCGGGATGAAACTGGAATAACGCTAGGAGGAATATTACGAAAGGTAATAGGTATTACACTTAAATTTGAAACCGTAGTGCAGTTTCACTGCGTATCAATTATTATATTATACAATATTCGCCAAAAGACAATGGGCAAAAATGTATGGGACCTGGGACCACCCTCCAATAGCAATAAGGTGTATATCATTGGATAGGCATTTTTAATAGAAACAACTTTTTTATGACACTTTTGTTGTCACAATTGTCCGTTCCAAGATATATGACATACAAGTTTCGATTAAAATATGTTGAAAAAAGCGTTTATTATAGTGCTTAGTACTATATAATGCTTTATTTTGCAAACTGACTCATCCTCGTGCCTGCCCAAGCGCTTAGGAACAGTGCCTCCTCTCCCCTCCAAACCGGTTACTTGGAGCTGCGCCGACGCCGCCTTTGGGGGGTAGTTATCTATAACTACCCCCCAAAGGCGGCGTCGGCAACATAAATATATATTTTAGTATTATGACGTTCGAAAAGAGCTTAGATTTATATCTTTAATGTTTTTATCTTTATCTTATCTTTATCTTTCAACTAACTACTCACAAAAAATAATATTACATAATATTGCTTTGTTGCGACGTGAAGGGCGGACAAACAAACAGACTTTCGCATTAATAATATTAGTATTGATAACCCTTTAGTTTCCTAAAAGTTGCACCCCGCACCGTACCAACCGCTTGGGCAGACGCGAGGATAAGTCAGTTTGCAAAATAAAGCATAATAATAAAATAAACGTACTAAACACTATTAAAAAAAACGCTTTTTCAACATATTTTTATCGAAACTTGTATGTCATATATCTTGGAACGGACAACTGTGACAACAAAGCCGTCATAATAAAAGTTGTTTCTATTAAAAAGACCTATCCAATGACATAAATCTTATTGCTATTGGAAGGTGGCCCCAATCTGCTCATCCTTCTTTAGCTTGCCTGTAATATAACCGGCTGACCGGCATGGTATAGTGGGCCAAATCTTTCTGTTGTCTAACCGTGCTATTGTAACGCAATTTACGAGACGCCAATGTTCAGCAGTGGACTTTCGAAATATTGTATAACATATGATAATATAACTAGCTGACCCAGCGAACTCCGTATCGCCTGTTTAAGGGTTTTTTTCTAATTCCTTTTCTTTCCAACTACTTTTCCAGGAAATTCTTAACAAATTTATCAAAGCCATCAATCAGTGCTTAATCTAAAATTTCAGAGTTTATAGAGGGGTAAAAACAAACGAACATTGATTTTTATGTATAGAATTTCCCATCCGCCACCTTTGATTTTCCATCCACCATCTTCGATTTCCCATTTGCCATCTTTGGTCACGAAATAGATGTTGTATTTGCATTCCTCATAGCATAAAACATCGGAGAGGATACCCATATTGACTTAAAATTTATTTTCATCCGCCATTTTTGTATTCCCATCCGCCATCTTTGATCACGAAATAGATATTGTATTTGGATTCGCTATCTGTTTCGGCGAACCGAATGTTTCTAGTCGATTTGGGAGAACTATTAATATTGTGGACTGTAGGATTTCGCTTCTTATCGACTAGGAAATGAGGAAGTGAAAAGGTGATGTGGATAGGAGCCTCTTACCTTACATGACAGTCTTCTTCTTCTCAGAAGGGCAGTCTCCTGGTATCTTCAAGTATATTGAAGCTGCTTGAGTCACTCCACTACACAAATCACTTTCACTCGCGAGCGGTTTGTTACGGTTTTTGGTATAAGCGGTAATAATTATATATGGCGGTGCGGACTGCGGTATGCGACGGACATGCGTTCCGAGCGTCTAGAATCTTCCAGTCTTTTTCTTCGTCGCCGTTGAGCAGGGCGGCCAATAGCGAGGCGTTTTGGGAGGGGATTCAGGAAAGGATCACTCAGATTGGCCGAGCAGCGACAAACCATTGACGTTGACATAATTAATTCTCGATGGAAAGGTAGATGGCGCTACCATATCCCCCCGGCCCTAAAGGGTTGCCTTTAAAAAATAAATAAAATTGAACTTAGCTATGTTGGGTGTACTACCGCATAACCCATCAATAGGCTAAGACAGCGATATGACAATAAAATTAATCTAAATTTACTTTAGCAAAAACTACAAACGCAATAACAGCGAAAACTACAAACTAAATAAGATAAGATAAGATAAGATAAGATAAAATTTATTTGCTAAAAACATGTGTATACATACAGTTGCATGCAAGATGTTATACAGTAGGTACATTGTTATTTTTGTGCGACATGTTTGTCATATACGATGACGTGCAAATGTTATACATTAATAAAATTAGTTTTATAATGTCAATCAATAAATTGTAAAATAATAGATAGAATATAATGTCAAAATTAATAAATCAGAATTTGTCAGTCAAATAATCATTAACATTATAATATGCTTTATTAATCAAAAACAATTTAATTTTATTTTTAAATTCGGTATTGTTAAGTTCCTTCCAAGTCTTAGGTAGCTTATTAAATATGACTGGTGCCATGCATAGGACACTTTTGCGCATAAGTGCAGTCTTGGACGGGTTCAGACATAATTTGCTGTTATCACGCCGGTTTCGAGGAAACATATCTGTCACCCGTGAAAATAAATTAGGATTCTGTTTTACGAACAAAACCATTTCTAATATATATAAGGATGGCAACGTAAGTATCCTATATTGTTTAAAGTAAGGCTGACAGCTATCCGTTATTCTTAAATTAAACATTGATCTGAGGCATCTCTTTTGTGCTTTAAATATAATGTCTTTGTCTGTTGAGTTGCCCCAGAATATGATTCCGTATCTGATAATTGATTCAGCCAGTGCGTAATAAGCAGTAAGTAGTGTATCTGTACTAAGAGTTCGCGATAAAGTGTTTAACGCAAATGCACAACTGCTTAATCTTTTACTTAAGTTTTCAATATGAGCTTTCCAATTAAGGGCCCTATCGATTGTTAATCCTAAAAACTTCGTGGTATTTACTGCGTCAATATTGGTATTATTATAATTAATGTCAAAATTTATAGTTGTTAAACGTTGGCTAAAATTCATTATTAATGTCTTCTTTAGATTAATTTGTAAGTTATTATTATTTAACCAATCTATAATTGAGGTTACCGTATTATTTATATCATTTTCAAAAGTGTCCCGGAATTTACTTGTTATAGTGATTGTGCTATCGTCAGCGAATAATGTCATAGGATGTATAGTAGCCTTAGGAAAGTCATTGATATATAGTGTAAAGAGAAGTGGTCCTAGAACGCTCCCCTGTGGTATTCCGTGTACTACCGTGCGGGCCTCAGATAAAGATATTACTTCTTGTATTTTAAATACTTAAACTAAGAGGTAGATCCAACTTCAGCCTAGATCTCACTGAGTTGGAAGCGGACAGAGACGTACAACAGGGCGCACGTAGCTCCCCTTCGCGAATTTCACGGTAACAACGCGGGTTGTACCGTCGTTGGAAGTATGCAGTTTCTCTACGATGGCTAACGGCCATGAAAGCGGCGGAGCATTATCATGTATTATGACGACCAACGTACCCTTCTGTATAGGGGATGCAGGACTATTCCACTTGGATCTAGCCTGAAGCTGGTGTAGATATTCCGCACGCCAGCGCCGCCAGAACGACTGCACCAGTTTATCCAGCAGAGTATGTCTCTGGAGCAAGCCTGAAGAGTCTGCTTCAGGAGCCGGAAATGACGATAATGGCACTGTGCTTAGAAAATGTGCAGGGCTTAAGGCGTCGGGACGTGACGACCCCACCGCCCACTGGGGGAGTTACTCTGACGAGTAGATACTCGTCATAATATCTCCCCCAGCGCAAGCAGTCAACCGAAAGATGGCGGTCAAACCATCCGAACCTGGCGGAAGGAAATCCCGAGATGCTAGATGGGCAGCAGCGTCCAGCATTAAGAACTTCCGCCACTGCGATCGCCAATACGCCTGCCAAGCGTGGCGATTATGGCATATCCCCCCCAATTCTGAATCACACCATTAAAAACCGGCCCCTAGTCCCCGGCAGCCCCGCTAGTCCTGGTTATGGTAGCGGCCATGGTAACGGCGGGGCAAGGGGTGCGAAGAATCTCCGGAAGAGATCGGGCTACCACCACCAACGACAATTGGCCCTGGCAACACTGAACACGCGCACACTGCGGACTGACGAGAAGATTGTCGAGCTGGAAGAAGAATTGAGCAAGTTGCGATGGGATATCATAGGCCTATCTGAAGTCCGAAGACAGGGGGAGGACTCGATAGTTCTCAATTCCGGTAACTTGCTCTTCTACCGGGAGGGCGACCAACAGTCCCAAGGTGGTGTCGGGTTCATCGTCCACAAATCTCTCGTGACCAACGTGGTAAATATCGGGAGTGTATCGAGCAGGGTAGCGTACCTTATACTCAGAATATCCAAGCGGTATTCGCTGAAGGTCATACAGGTATACGCTCCGACCTCGTCGCACCCCGATGAGGAGGTGGAAGCCATGTACGAGGACATATCTCGGGCTATACATGGCTACAAAACCCATTACACCGTGGTCATGGGAGATTTTAACGCGAAACTGGGCAAACGCGACGGTGATGAGCTGAAAGTGGGGCCATTTGGTTATGGGCATCGGAATTCCCGGGGTCACTTGCTGGCTAGCTTTATGGAGAAGGAAGGACTCTATATGATGAATTCCTTCTTCAAGAAGCGAGAATGCCGCAAGTGGACCTGGGTAAGTCCAGACGGTGCAACCAAAAATGAGATCGACTTTATCATGTCGACGAAGAGGCAGATATTCAATGATGTCTCCGTAATCAATTCACTTAAAGTGGGGAGCGATCACCGAATGGTAAGAGGCACATTGAATATACGTACAAGCCTCGAACGGTCGAGGTTGATAAAGTCCACGCTCCGACCGGCACCGGTTCATATCCAAAACTCCGAGAGCTTTCAGCTCGAACTCAAGAACCGTTTCGAATGCCTGGGTGAATGCGTAGATGTGGACGTGTACAGTAACGGGTTCGTGGATGCTGTCCATACAACAGGGGCTAAATTTTTTAAGCCCCAGAAAAGCCAGAGAACCAAAAAGATCTCGGATCCGACCCTCGAGCTGTTAGAGGAAAGGCGCAAGATGGTTCTGCTATCCTCCGACGACATGCCGAAATATCGGCACCTCAACAGACAGATCTCTAAGTCTCTGACTCGCGATCTCCGCCAATACAACACAAAATGTGTTCGTGAGGCGATCGAGCGGAATAAGGGATCCAAAGTGTTCCAAAGGGATCTGTCTGTTGGGCAGAGTCAGCTGACAAAGCTGAAGACGGAGGATGGCAGAATCGTATCGTCCAAGCCTGAGCTCTTGGAGGAGATCGAAAGGTTCTATGGACAGCTATACACGACAACTCAACAACCCGCAAGCACTCCAGCGTCAGACCCTAGAGCTGGATTGACCCGACACTATACCGAAGATATCCCGGACGTCAGCATGCACGAGATTAGTGTGGCTCTCAAACAGCTTAAAAACAACAAGGCGCCGGGTGATGACGGAATTACGAGTGAGCTTCTGAAGGCCGGCGGTGCACCCGCTAGAGAAGCCCTCCGGAAGCTATTTAATTCCATCATTCTCGAGGGTAAAACGCCACAGGCGTGGCACAGAGGTGTGGTGGTGCTTTTCTTTAAGAAAGGGGATAAAACCCTCTTGAAGAACTACAGACCCATCACACTTCTGAGCCACGTCTACAAGCTGTTTTCGAGGGTCATCTCGAATCGTCTCGAGAGCAAGCTAGACGACTTCCAGCCTCCCGAACAAGCCGGTTTCCGTAAAGGCTATAGTACCATAGACCACATACATACGCTGCGACAGGTTATACAGAAGTCCGAGGAGTATAACCAGCCCCTATGCTTGGCGTTTGTGGACTATGAGAAAGCCTTCGATTCGATCGAAACCTGGGCGGTGCTACAGTCTCTCCAACGGTGCCGGATTGACTACCGATATATCGAAGTGCTGAAGTGTTTGTATGAAAACGCCACTATGTCAGTCCGCCTCCAGGACCAGAGTTCGAAACCTATTCAACTCCAGCGAGGGGTGAGACAGGGGGATGTCATATCCCCGAAACTGTTTACCACTGCGCTGGAGGATGCTTTCAAGCTTCTGGACTGGAATGGACTCGGCATCAACATCAACGGCGAGTACATCACTCACCTTCGATTCGCAGATGATATCGTAGTCATGGCTGAGACCATGGAAGACCTAGGCACAATGCTCGATGGCCTCTGTAGAGTCTCCCAACAAGTAGGTCTTAAGATGAACATGGACAAGACGAAAATCATGTCGAACGTCCATGTTGTACCTGCTCCTATTCAGGTTGGGAACTCTACGCTCGAAGTTGTCGACAAGTATATCTACCTGGGACAAGTAGTCCAATTAGGTAGGTCCAACTTCGAGAAGGAGGTCAATCGTCGAATCCAACTCGGTTGGGCAGCGTTCGGGAAGCTACGACATATCTTCTCGTCCGATATCCCGCAGTGTCTCAAGACGAAAGTCTTTGACCAGTGTGTGTTGCCAGTGATGACTTACGGATCAGAGACGTGGTCGCTCACTATGGGCCTTATCAGAAGGCTCAAGGTCACTCAGAGGGCGATGGAGAGAGCT
Source organism: Euclidia mi (assembly GCA_944739405.2). Classification (NCBI taxonomy): domain Eukaryota; kingdom Metazoa; phylum Arthropoda; class Insecta; order Lepidoptera; family Erebidae; genus Euclidia; species Euclidia mi. The sequence goes on from OX123206.2 coordinate 4,372,896, forward strand.
ATGCTTGGAGTTTCCCTGCGAGATCGAATCAGAAATGAGGAGATCCGCAGTAGAACCAAAGTCGCCGACATAGCTCTCCGGATAGCCAATCTGAAGTGGCAGTGGGCAGGGCACATAGCTCGAAGAACCGATGGCCGTTGGGGCAGAAAGGTTCTGGAGTGGCGGCCACGTACCGGACGACGCAGCAGAGGTAGGCCCCCCGCAAGGTGGACCGACGATCTTGTCAAGATCGCGGGAGGAGGTTGGATGCGGGCGGCTCAAGACCGGTCTGTGTGGAGAACCTTGGGGGAGGCCTATGTCCAGCAGTGGACGTCGTTTGGCTGATATGATGATGATAACGCGGATGGTTCTGCAGGGTCACTACTCAATGCCGTGAGCGGACGCGAGTTGATCAGTGCCTCGACTTGCGCAAGGACAGTTAAAAGCTCTTCGTAAGAGAGGATTTATTGACCTATAACTTTGAAGAGATGCGTTTTAATTACTTTGACCATGCTTTCCGAACATCCACCGAAATGTGGTGATGCTGGTGGAATAAACTTCCAGTCAATATGATCTATGGAAAGTTCTTCCTGAAGACGAGTACGATAACCCGTGACGTGATTGAAACAAGTAGCGGGAACAAGTTCAATCAATTTACTAACGCGGTTGGCGACAAAAGTCTGCCAGCGGTGAGGAGATGAATAAATCCAAGCGAGCACTACTTTGGAGTCAGAAAATGCGTATATTTTATTAATAGGGTAGTGGGGCAAAACTGTGTCTTGAACCTTGCGGAGCAACTGAGACAGCAGAAGGGCCGCGCAAAACTCCAGTCTCGCAACCGAAATGGTTTTAACAGGCGAGACCTTAGACTTGGCAAAAACTAACTGCACCAAGTAGTTAGAACCAATGCGGACTTGCAGATATACGACTCCGCCGTAAGCACGCTCGCTGGCGTCAGCGAAACCTATTAAGTAGTAAGATAGTAAGTAGTAAGATGGTACATCCATCTACCAACCCAAGATGACGCGGAATAGTAATTTGATTGAGCGCGGTAAGCTCAATACAAAACTGGCCCCAAGCGGCGACAATATGGTCAGGGGGTGTTTCATCCCACTCACACTTTGATAGCCAAAGCTCTTTGATCAAGAGCTTGGCGTACAAAATTGCGGGAGCCACAAAACCTATTATGTCCCATAGTCGAGCCACTGTGGACAGTATTGTGCGTTTGGTGCATTTATCATCTGGTGGTGAGACGTCAAACCGAAAACTATCAAAGGATTTGTCCCAGCGTAAACCGAGAACTTTATGCGGTACAGACTTCTCAAACCCAATGTCTGGAGAAGCTTTATGAGACTCTGGTATGCGTGCGAGAATCTCCTTAGAGTTGCTTGTCCATTTGACAAGATCAAACTGGCCTCGCTTGAAAAGCTGAATGAGCTCGTCACAAAGCGAAATTGCTAGCGGAGCGGGTATTACACTACAGGCAATGTCATCCATATACAAAGCGGAAGTGTAGTATAGTATAGTGTAGCGTAGCGTAGCGTAGCGTAGCTTAGCATAGCATAGCATAGCGTAGCATTGCGTAGCATAGCATAGCGTAGAATAGCATAGCGTAGCATAGCGTAGCATAGCGTAGCATAGCGTAGCATAGCGTAGCATAGCGTAGCATAGCGTAGCATAGCGTAGCATAGCGTAGCATAATAATAATAATAATAACTTTATTCAATAAAATAAACGTCACATGTTACATATAAGAAAAATATTACAGTAAAAATAATAAAATTAAATTTTATAATTCAGTATAATGTATGCGATAAGTGCCTTTGTTAAATTGTGGTACATTGATGCGTACTTACTTTATTTATTACGGTAATACATTATATTTGGTAAATATAGCTATTTTAATGTTTACCTGAACTAGGCTTTAACACCTGTGTTTCAGGAAAAAAATCTTAAATAATAATAATAAAGGGCTATATTTTAACATAATAATAATCATGAACTGCCAATATGTAATAGAAAGTAGACTTAATATTATGATTTGTTGTAACTTAGCGTAGGTACTTACACACTATTTTATTACTGTAAGCAAATTCTCTGTATCAGAGTAGGTCATTGTCATTAGGTGTTTTGTAACAACAAGATGACACTGCTTATAACTTATGCTATATAAATCTAAGGTTTTATTTAATTTATTATATAGGAAAGGTCCGAGGAAAGCAAAGAATCTATTTACATAAAGATGTTTACCTATAGGTTTGGTGCAGACTAGATCTTTCCGTCTTTTGCGTGATGGGATTGGTGTATAAGGAAGAAGGGTGTGTTGTTTTAGGATGGTGCGTAGAATAAATAATTGGCGCACAGTTAGAACACCGGTGGACTGATATAACTCGTAAGTGGGAAAAATGAAAGGGCGAAGGGTTGCTACCTTTAAGATAGCTCTTTGAGCCCGTTCTAAAGGCAGTAGGATCGTTTTAGCTGCCCCTCCCCATGCGGTTATACAATATGAGATGATGGATTCACATAGTGCAGTGTAAACCTGTCTTAACAATTTTAAGTTTACAACATCGCGTATATTTTTAAATATGGAAATTAGTTTCCGCACTCTTTTACACAATAATTCGATATGTTTGCGGAAGTTCAGATTAGTGTCAAGCGTAATTCCTAGATATTTAATATAATCAGTTTTTTCTAAAGTAGGGCAAGCGCATGCAGTGTCAGCATGTGAGTGAAGCTTGTCGTGAGCCACTAAACTGTTAGATGAGATGTGTCTGCTATTGTTTTTCATTGTAAAATGAATGTACTTTGTTTTATGTGCATTTAGGGTCAACAAATTTTTAAATAGCCAAGTGTTTACGGTGTTGAAGCCAAGTTGAGCCAGTTCATATACCTCATCGAGCGACTTTGCAGTAAAAATAAGTGCTGTATCGTCTGCATATGACATAATGACACCATTTTGAAGTTTTAGGTTGCAAAGGTCGTTTATATATATCAAGAACAGGGTAGCTCCTACTATACTTCCTTGGGGTACACCAAATGTAGTGTTAGGGACATCGTTACTTATGTTGTTGCCTATTCTTACACATTGATACCTGTCAGAGAGGTAATCAGTGAACAGTGCTAACTGTTTACCTCTTATACCGACAGATTCAAGTTTCTTAAGCAGTATAGAAGACGACACAGAGTCAAAAGCTTTAGCAAGGTCTAGAAATATCCCAATAGCATGCTGTCCACTATCTAAATTAGTTGTAATGTGGTCAGTGAGTTGCTCAACTGCCTGGCTTGTTGACCTGTGAGGCCGAAAACCAAATTGCCTGTCTGAAAGAATGTTGTTGGTTTCAAGATATTTTATTAGTCGATTGTTTATTATTTTCTCTAATATCTTAGATAGCACTGGTAATATAGAAATGGGGCGATAATTATTAACACAGCTCTTGTCGCCTGCTTTGTGGATAGGTATCACAATAGCCTTTTTTAAGCATTTTGGAAATATTCCTTCAGACATACAAATTTGGAATATGTGTGTTAGTGGCGGTGCAAGAATGTGCTTAAACCTTTTAATTATGTTTGTGGGGATGTTATCCCATCCCAGCGCAGAAGTATCTTTTAACCCAGTAATGACTTGAATAACTTCGTCTATATCGGTATCCAGCATAACAAAAGATTTAAGCTTGGAAATGGGTGAGGTATTCGAAGCATAGTTAGTAGATGAATGATCGGAAAAAGAGATTCTGTCTGCTAGATTTTTGCCAACGTCGGAAAAGAATGTGTTGATTTCATCTAGTGCTGCTGTAGGATTTGATCGGTTTTTGAGCAAATCCAAGGGTTGTTCAAATGATTTTGCAGTAAATGATCGTTTTTTTAAGAATTTCCATACTAGTTTAGTGTTGTTACCTGCTTTATTCAACTGAGATGTATCGTACTCGACCTTTAGTTTTTTAAGAAGTTTATTGCAAAAGTTTCTATATCTCTTATATGTTATAGCTATAATCTCATTTTCAGGTGCCTTTTTAGCTTTCATGTGTAAATTATCTCTGTGTCTAATACAGCGGAGAAGACCCGGAGTAATCCATGGCTTTATATTCATATATTTTCGCGACAATGTTACTGTGTATGTGTTTTTGCTAATTGCGTACTGTATGGAAGCTATGACGTAAGATATTGATTCGTTAACGTCGGCACAAAAGTAAACTGGGGCAAAATTTGTATTACGAATGCTTTTTTCAAGGCCTGCCATGTTTACTTTTGTATAGCTAGGTACGCAATTAAGTTTTCCACATGATAATTTTAGTGTTAGTAATATGGCTTGGTGGTCTGTGATAGTTGAGTTAGTAACTAAAGTGGTAGATGGCTGTTTAGTTTTAACAATGAAATGATCCAGGCATGATCCACTTTCATGTGTAGGGAAGGTGTGCGCCGGCAGAAGACCATGGAAAGCACAAATATTTAGATAGTCTTGTCCTTGAAGGTTACATTTTCCGGACAGAATATTTATGTTTATGTCACCCGTAATTACAATATTCTTATATGCTGATAACTTACTTAATTCTAAATGGAGAGATCGCAAAAATGTGTCAGTACTTTGTGAAGGAGGTCTGTACACTCCTAAAATAGCAGTGTCTGAATTAATTGTAATAAGTAGACAATTACAGTCCTGGATTTGTGGCTTTGCAACAATTACATTTAAGTGTTTTTTTGTATAGACCACTACACCATCATTTTGGTTAATTATGTTCTCAGTTGAGTGTGAGTTATAGCCATCTAAAGATGGTAAGCAGAACGCCCGCTTAGACAGCCAGCATTCGGTTAGAACAATTACGTCACAGTTTATATTAATGGTCTGTAGGAGTAATTCTAGGGCGTCTATATTCTTATAAATACTTCGGATGTTCTGTGTCATTATAACTAAGTTTTTATCAGACGCGGGTAGTAGACTTTTGCATTCCTCTATTTTACAAGTCATACTATTTGATACACAGTAATTATCTATATCAATAAGTACTTGATTGTCCATAGTTATAATAAAATACCTTATAAATAAGTAAGAAAATATAAACTAGTTTTAAGTGCCTATTAATAAACTTTAACAGTGACGCTCTTAGGCGCCCTCATAGTCTATGCTATTAATATAATTGTCCTCTGCATATTTACGTGCCGGGCAACCTATTTCTCCCGTTTGGTGATCACATTTCCTCTTGAAGCGTTTACAAGTAGCACACTTAGGAGGTGAAGTTTTGCTGTTACATTCCTTAAAAGAGTGGCCAAGCTCTCCACAATGATGACATGTGGGACTAGTTTCACGGCAATATTTTCTGCGTGACCAAACTGTTGGCAATTAAAGCACCTAGTCACAAAGGTGAAGTCTTTAACCGGGCATGACGTCCAATTAATATAAATACGACCTTGGTTAATGAGGCATTTTCTGATGTTAGCGGCTACTTCTAGGACATAGGTACAGGTGGGCATATTTTTCTTACCGGCTTTGTGGCTCAATTTCACAGCTTTCATAAAGGACTCACGTGTAGAGTTCGGAAACTTGTCGGCTATGTTTTGCTCGTAAATGCACTCAAATACTTCTTTTTCCGTTAGAGTATCGGGAACTCCAACTACAGCTATTCTAGGGCGGCGTTTAGTAGGTTCTTCGACGGTCAAGCCAGACGAGACAAGTTTCTCTGACTTCCTGAGCTTTTCGATGTCTCCTTTTGACTCCGTGCTAATTATAACGCCCCCATTCCTCACTTTTCTCACAGCACGAACATGTAATTTCATCTCTTCAGGAGATATAATTTTTTGGACAAGGGACTTCGTTTCGTCACTACTTTTGTTCTTGTCGTTAGGGTAGATGGCAAGAGAGCTCAAATTGTTTGGGCGGACAAAATTGTTTGTGCTTTTTTTCACCATGTCAGCAAAGGAGTGGTGTTCGGCTGGTTTCAGCTTTTCTTCTACAGCCTCTTTGAACTGCTGCAAAGAACTCGTCAGGTCTTGCTTTTCCTGAAGGTGGCGAATAGTTGCGTGAGCTAGAATAGTTTTCTGCTTAAGTGCTTGGTACAGGGTGGACATTTGTGCCGATACTGATGTTATTTTACGGCACTCGTGAGCTACACGCAGCTTCTGGTCAGAGTTCATTTTGCTCTCTGAGGTGATGGAGCCAATTTCATTCAAATATGACTCAATTGTGCTCATCCATCTTTGGATCTCTGAAGTTGGTATAACTTCAGCGGGTACGTCATAATACTCAGGTGCAGGTGGATTCGGGTCAAGAGTTTGGGATGCTTGACTTGGTGTTGGTGGAGGACTTCGCGTAGTTTTTCGGCTTTTGCCAAAAGGGCTAAAGTCAGGCACAGACATCACTGTTAATCAGTAATTTCGTCCACACAAATATTTCTAGTTCATATTCGCAGCTTATGAAAAGGTATGCACAAATCACTCGCGACACACTTCGATTTACTTATTGACACTGCAATTTGGTAAAAATAATTATTGGCCGTAATTATTTTAATTCATTTTAACGTTAGCTAAAACGCGTCTGCATAGTCGCACGTTCGGATGCAGATAGCATAGCGTAGCATAGCGTAGCATAGCGTAGCATAGCGTAGCATAGCGTAGCATAGCGTTGCATAGCGTAGCATAGCGTAGCATAGCGTAGCATAGCGTAGCATAGCGTAGCATAGCGTAGCATAGCGTAGCATAGCGTAGCATAGCGTAGCATAGCGTAGCATAGCGTAGCATAGCGTAGCATAGCGTAGCATAGCGTAGCATAGCGTAGCATAGCGTAGCATAGCATAGCATGGCATAGCATAGCATGGCGTAGCATAGCCTATCATAGCATAGTATGGCATAGCATAGCATATCATAGCATAGCATAGCATAGCATGGCGTAGCATAGCACAGCATAGCATGGCGTAGCATAGCATAGCATGGCGTAGCATAGCGTAGCACAGCATAGCATGGCATAGCAGAGCATGGCGTAGCATAGCATAGCATAGCTTGGCGTAGCATGGCGTAGCAAAGCGTAGCATAGCATAGCATAGCATAGCATGGCATAGCATAGCGTAGCGTAGCATAGCATAGCATAGCATAGCATAGCATAGCATAGCATAGCATAGCATAGCATAGCAGAGCATAGCATAGCATAGCATAGCATAGCATAACATAGCTAATTAGTCCTTTATCTTACACACAGTTTTAGCACCCACCTTGATTTCTTGAAGAACAGAACAACAACAAGACGTAATACAATGAGAAGTATGTAACGTAGGTACGGTACCCATAATCACATACCCAAATACCGTCTCGATAGCGGGCGGTAAATCATATCGCTCACTACGTACTATTTTAGTAAGTAGCAAGTGCGGAAATATTGAAGCTCTGATCAAAAGATCAATGTCTGCCGGATTCGCAAACTCCGCGTTTGCCAGCGGCAATGACTCGAGGTGAGTGAGTGATGCTACGTCTACATTAGCGTTCGGCAATGCGTTCGTGATACGCTCTACGATAAGCGAAGAAATGTTAAAATTAATATCCCTATCAAAACGCGAATGTATTTTAATATCTACGGAACACTTGCAATGTTTTTCTGAACCGCCGATCCCTCTGACTATTGAGTTCGTATTTTTAAAGTTATTCCACAAACCGAGGCGTTTGAAACAATCCAATGTTATTAAATTGGTCTGAGACGCGCTATCGAGTAGACAACGTACCATGTGCGGCGACCCATTAACATCATAAACAATAACTTGCGCTGTCGCTAACAGTACCGTCTTGGACACCATACACTGCGATTTGGCCTCGCGCGGATCATTATAGATGCGCGAGGGCCGTCCGCGCGTGCGCGTCGCCCGCGCAATGGATGTCGTACACAACGATATTTCATTCAGAATCGTGGGAGGCGCAGTTATCGTAGCCTGCACCTGCGACGTAAGTGTGTCAAGGTTAGCGGCTTGGCTTGACAACGGACTACCTTTATCGAGTGCAACAATGGGTGGTGTCGTTGATTACATGAACGACATCTCGTCCTACTAGAACAATCACTCGTTTTATGCTTAATACTTAAGCAATTAATGCATGCTTTGTGGTCTTTTACGTACTTGAAACGAGCAGTTGGATTTAAACCATAAAAGGCGGGACACTTGTAGAAATGGTCGTGTACTATATTACTGCACAGACCGTGCTATTCTGAATCGGTTATATGTTAACGTGCCGTTTGATAGTCGGCAAAGTAAAGCGACGATTACACATGTCAACGCTTGGATTGGTCACCGCTTGTTGTAATTTTTATAACTGAGTGTTACGTGTGTTTAAGCGTATGCAAAGCTGTGATCCCGATTTTGTCTCAGGACAGGAGCCGTTACAAATTTCTGAAGGCTTTCAGATGGCCTATAAACTCAGATTCCAGGGACTACCATACAGTTACCGCTTTTTACTACTTACTATAAAAATTTGAAAGTCGCCACATCCATCGAAGTATTTGTATATTTGTTACGCTTTCAAGCAAAAGCTACTAAACGGATCTTGATGAAACTAAGCAGTAATATAGCATAAACATCAAAATAGGACATGGGTTACTCTTTCTTCTAATAACCGAACGCAATGTAGGTGTAGTCGCGGGCAAATTCTAGTTCGAATGAACAAAATCGTTAAGCTAGTTTGCTAGTACTAAATTGCAAAGCTAATAAAGTTGTCTATTCAAAACACAACCGTACCAAACCCACAACTCTTAAAGAACTCTTAAACACACACTGTGAATTAATTTTATTAGATTCTGAGCAGTTTACGTAAGATTGTGGATTAGGGACCGAATTATTATTACTATTTCGCGCTTTATTCGACCTTTGTTTGCTGCTGTTAGTATTAGACGGGCTAGGTGAACTAGACTGCGTATTATGAAATATTCGACACTGATCTTTGATGAACGAAATAAAACTATCTAGTGTAGGTATTTTATTATTGCGTTCCGTCATCTCGAAAGCACGAATTGTTTCAGTGTCAAACTTTTTTAAAGCGAGTTGAAGCAACATAAACTCGGAAAGATCTACCAATTTTAAGTTCCTAAGAGAATTAACCGCGGTTACGAAGTTATCTATAAACAGCTGGAAATTCGCGACAGACGCGGCACCGGACAGTTTAAGATTTAAAGCTTGATCAAAGTAGGTAGACGCTAGGACGCGAGTGTCTTGATATCTATCAAGTAGTGACTGAAATATGACCTGATAATTCTCAGCACTGGGTGTGACACCTGCAAATACGGACTGGGCCTTCGGTGACAGTTTACCTATTAAATAGTGCAACCTGTCAGCATCTGTCAGAGAACCATTATCGTGCACTGTAGACTTAAGACTCGCATAGAATAACGACCAATTTCGTATATCTCCGTCAAACGACATAATTTCGATTGGCGGTAATCTCGGCTTGTATATAATCTTGTAATAATATTTACTCTCCAATTGCGATTGTATACGCTTAATAATACAATAAAGGTCTTCGAAAGAGGTGTACGCCTGATAATTCGGTTTTTCATCAGGATAAGTAGAAAGCAATCTTGCGTTATAATCGTCTAACAACTTCTTCAAAAATCTGTTCGAATACTATCTACTGTCATACAATAACTGAGAAATGACTCCCTATTACTATCAGAAACGGCTGCGGTCTTTGAACGCTCGTAAATGTTTTGAATACGCTCAAATAAAATATTGCGTTTTGCTTCTAAGATTGTCATCTCTTCGTCTTCCGACACGCGTGACTTCTTTTGTTGTGACATGCTTACGTAAGTATAAGCTAATGTGACCGAAACAAAATAAGAATATCTAAAGTAATATTATGTTACCTAATTAGGCAACACTTTAAAGCGGTAGAATTAAAAGTTGCTTGAAATATGAGATTTACAAGACAAATATGATAGTTCCAGAAATAATAATTGGGTAAATAGGTAGCTACATAAAAGTATATTGCGTGCGAAAACAACCATGTGACGGTTATGTGAATGGACTAGAAGTATAGCTAGGTGCTATAACTGCCTAGGTATATATATATATATATATATATATATATATATATATATATATATATATACATCCCCATGTTGATATTGCGTCCTACATGGCGGTTTTTACCGATGATGTTGCGTCCGACTGACTTGTTGCGTCCTGTATACGGACGCAAGATTGACCATCTCTCAAATTCAGCCAGGAGCCATCAAAAGATCAGTACAATGCATGGGTGAAATATTGGCATGGACGTAGTTTTGTCACGAGAGTGAATTTCGGCGTATTTTTTAGTTCCGCAGTGCGCCGCGCGAATTTTAGAGGCCGCTACTGAAAGATGTATATTAATGGCGTATATTCATTATTTAGGTTACATACATCATGCCGATAATATTGCTTCTGTAATTCTTATTCAGTATAATAAAAAGTTTTTATCGATTCTAATTAGCGATTTAATTGCGTCCAACAAAACGGCGCAAATTCGGAGATGGCTAGTGTGAGGGGGCGGAGTTAGTACGCGGGTTGCAATCTGTTAAAGGTCCGCAGCGTAAATTTGTTTACACCGTTTTGACTAGCCAGCCGGGGCGGATGAAACAGCAACGTGAAAAGAAGTGCCAGGTTACTTTCATTTGCAAGTAACTAGTATCATAAAGTTCAATTAAAATGATTAATAGGTAATAGGTAAATGAGTATTTCTAAGTAAATAACTTATTAAGTAAATAACTTGTAATCAAATTGTAAGCTGAGAGTAAATATTAGCTGAGAGTAATAATATACATACATACATATTGTCACGCCTTTTATCCCCGAAGGGGTAGGCAGAGGTGTATTTCTACGCCCACTTTTCGCCAGATATACTTGAGTCCCACGTAATAAGGGGCGAGCCTATTGCCGTACCGGGCACATTTCCAGACTCCGTGCTGCTACTGAGAATTTCGTGACAGAAAAACCCAATAACACTGCCCGACCCAGGAATCGAACCCGGGACCTCCCGATCCCACGCGCACATTTATGCCGCGAGACCAACGAGGCAGTCGTATAGGGTTTTATGTCGAGTTTTCCGTCTCTACGCAAAGATGGTATTTGCATCGTGTTATCCCTTAGTCGCCTCTTACGACACCCACGAGAAGATCACACGGCAAAAAATAATAATATTATATTTCTTGAAAATATACCAAGAAATGTAGAGTATGTTTTGTCTACGTAACTCGTACTTCCTTCAATAAAACAATTTTTGCTGAATTAGGTAAAGCTATCAACAAAAGCTTTACCTACATATAATTGACAATAATATACATAACTATCAAACGATGTAACAACATTCCTTCTTTAAGTGAAATGGTGCATTTGTAAGAAAACCCACTTTTTACCTCAAATTTTTTTACGCATATTTTACGGTTTTATTTAGCTTGACCAGTTTATTTGTTTGTTTGGGTCAAATTTACAACAAAAATATGTCTAGTGTTGTTGATTGACTTGATTGAATCGCGAAAAAAATTGTAATTTTATGATTATGGTCTTAATATTGCACTTAATAACTCGGCAAAAATAAAGCTTGATGGTATTACCGATACAATTCCTTTCTTCTTGATGCTTCCTTAGTTGGGCCCCTTGATGGCCCTTGGTTACTTCCCGTGATGCCACCTTGGTTATAGGTCAAGCCACACAAGTTAGCGGATGTTAAATAAGCTACAAGCTGCGCAATATCCAATCAACGCGCAGCTTTATGTGAGGTTCAGTCAGGATTGGATATTGCGCAGCTTGTAGCTAACTTCACATTCACCAACTTGTGTGGCGCGGCCTATACGTCCCTTATTATTTTCTGGTTGCTTCCCTTGATGCCTCACCCGATATCCACTGGTTGTCTTTATATATTTTTTTACTCGTCTAACCTGTTATGATGATCGTGGAGTGAGTGGGTCAGTTGTTGGTGACTAATTATTTTGCACCAAAAATGGCACACAACCGATTTTAATCGTGTACAAAATTCGAATAGTTCACTCGAGTTGATATATACTACTCAAAACAAAATAAGGGCCACTAGTTTATTTACATTTAAGTGCACTTTAGTAAACTGAAAGTGACTGATAAGTAGCATTATATTGATATTACGAACTCTTTGGTGTTTGATCTCTTTTATGCTGGTGTTCGTGTTCCTAATTTGAAAAATAATTGGTCATCATTCCAAGAAAAAAAATTAAATGTTATTGTTAAATTTTCTTCGATTGTCTTCCTAACTTGTCTCGGTTATTTTAGGTAAAAAGTTTTACTTTTCAATTTTAATTGATTCATTTATCATCTCGCGTCAATCATGCCACCATTACGAAGGCACATGGATACAATTACGGCAACCAGAGCCATTACTATGATTCAAGAAGGCCGTTCTCATCATTACGTGGGTTTGCAGTTGGGACTTTCTTGAAGAGCTGTCCAAAATGTATGGAATCGCTTCCTAGAGACCGGCAGTGCTGCCAAGAGAACCGGTTGCGTATTTACAAAGCCTGTACCATTAGAGTGAAAGTGCAAACTGAACTGGCTTAGCTTATGTTTGACAAAAACTTGACGAAACCCTAGTCTATTCTAGTACAGAAATTAACCGAAATCGCGTAGACTTTGTAGGATAAATTTATTCTAACATTGCAGCAACAAATGCTATTCAATTTGGGTCTAGGTTTGGGAACACAGTGTGCCTAGTTTTGGTTGGTTAGGTGCGACTGTATGTAGGTAATTCAAGTAACTAAATAGGTTATGTTAGGTTCTCTTTTGACCCTTAACCCAAAAATAGGAGCCCTGCGAAGCAGGGCTCCGTCAACTTAGTTTATATTATATCAGTAAGTAGACTTTATGTCCAATTAAATAGTTTTTAATAAACTATTTTTGGGTTAAGGTTCAAAAGAGAACCTAACATAACCTATTTAGTTACTTGAATTACATACAGTCGCACCTAAAAAACCAAAACCATGTTTGAAAATATCTTGAAAAAGGCTTATCTATGTGAGTGAATATGAATCATACTGTACTAGGTTTTGTACGTGTATTTTCTTTAAAAACATCAAGGCAAAAATCTAATCCATTTGAGTCAATTTTTTTACTGAGATAGATTAGGTATTGTCGTGTAATATGCATAAACAAAAGCTATTCTATTAGAGTCTGACTCGTGACTCAAATAGTATGGGCTTTGTAAATACGCGACCCGGTTCAGGTAGAGTTCGTGTAACAACGGCGCACGAGGATCGGTACATCCAACTAAGTGCTCGTCGTGATCGTACAGTTACGGGCCGTAAGTTACAACACCGCCTACGGCTGACAACGGGTACCCGTGTCAGTGATCAAACTATACGTAATGGATTGCACGAAGACCAGCAAATGTCAAGACGACGAGTTGTTCTAATTCCTCTGACCAGGGTTCAACGTGCAAAACGTTTAAGATTCTCCCGTCAGTATTTGAACTGGGGGATTAATCAGTGGGGCAAGGTGCTTTTTACAGACGAATGCAAAGTAAAAATTTTTGATGATGATCGGCGTGTTAGGGTGTGGAGACCACGCGGCGAGTGGTTTACGGAGTCCTGCATCCACGAAGTTGACCGTTTTGGTGGTCCCAACGTAATGGTTTGGGGTGGGATTAGTTTACACGGTAAAACCGAGCTCCATTTTACCATTTTAAATGCGGGTACCGTAACTGCAGAACGTTACATCGAGGATGTCATCGGGCCTCAAGTGATCCCATTTGCACAGCGAGTGGGGCCTGGATTCATCCTGAAGCAAGACAATACCCGTGCACACACAGCTCGATCGACCCAAACTGTCCTAGAAGGGTCTCATATTGAGGTATTACCATGGCCAGCTAACAGTCCGGATTTAATTCCAATCGAGCAATTGTGGGACCAATTGAAACGAAGGATTAGAGTGAATGAGCAAGGGGTCTACAATCAACAGCAGCTGATTGACGCTTTAAAACGTGCCTGGGAAGAGATTCCAGATGAAAAAGTGAGGAATTTGATCCAGAGTATGCACACAAGGCTTCTGGAGTGTATTGCTAAGAGAGGAGGACATACCCGTTACTAAAAAGAAGAAACAAAAGTGACAAGTACAGTATTTTGTATTTTTTCGGTGATTTCTTTTGTTCACGTTTTTCATTCAATATGGTCAATTTCATTATGGACTTAAAAAACAATTCCTGATCAGTATTTTAAACAATTGTTAGCCTATACTATAACCAATAACATTATTTTGTAGTTACATAAGTTAAACAATTGTCTTTATTGTTTTCGTGGTACAGCAAAAAAATCTTAGTGGCCCTTATTTTGTTTTGAGTAGTATATATATATTTTTTTAATTATTCTTAATTTTTCAAAAACAGCTCATCTGATTTCGATAAAATTTGAAAGGGACAAATATTATAAACATCTTACGATCTGGAGTAACAGTTACATCCAATTATAAGCAAACATCACGTCCACTTACAATAACAAACATAAGTAAGTACTTATTACTAATAACAAGTTAAAAAAGTACGGATTACAGTTCAGTTTTTTTTTTACATAGCATACCTTTTCCTGATACAAAAATTCGCCAAGCATACAGAAATACATTTATAAGAATTACATATTACATTTTATAGTTTTGCGATATTTAGTAAGAGAATCAGCAAATATATCAACATCGTGATTGCAGAGGTTAAGTGGCTTGCACATGCGAGGGACAGTAGAGGTAGAGCCTGAAACAGTTTTTCTGGGTGGCGGATAAAGGAGACTGATGTATAATCTAGGATATTTGTATGGCACTATAAAATTTATTCTATGAAGTAGTTTTGTACAGTCAATTTTGTTGCGGACAAGTTTATATAAGAAAACCAGGTCTAAATATTTTCCTCTCTTTTCAAGTCCTGTATTTTTTAAGTTTATCCCGATAAGAAACCATTCTTGGGAAACGCGGGGGCGACAAGTGCCACAGAAATATTTTTGAATTCTTTCTAGCCTGAAAATATGAACGGCATAATGCGGTCGCCAAACTACACTACAGTATTCTAAATGACTTTTCACAAAACTATTGTATAACAAAAATGTTGTATGAGGCTTGCGAAAATCCTTTCCATTTGAAATGATGAAGAAATGGACCATTTCTTACAATAAAGCCCAGAGATCTAGATGCTTTCCTAATGATCATTTCCAAATGAGGTACATAGGTTAACTTTTTGCCTAACAAAACGCCTAAATCTCTAACACAATCACATTCATTTAATTTTACGCCGTTGATCGAGTATTTTGATGTTATTTGGTCAATCTCACGAGTAAACTTCATAAACTGACATTTATTTGGATTCAATTGCATACCATTGTTATAACACCATATAGACAACGAATCCAGATCTTTCTAAAGAAGTAGGGCCTCATTAAGTGACTCTACAGGCTTAAAGATTTTAAGGTCATATGCGAATAGCAGGGCAGGGGTGAAAGCAGTCCGGCAGGTCATTGATAAACATATTAAATAATAATGGCCCTAAGTGTGATCCTTCAGGCACTCCTGAAGTTATGGAACGTGTGGATGATTTGAAGCCATTCAATACAACCTTGGAGTCACGATAGCTTAAGTATGATTTTATCCACTTGTAGATTGGTCCACCAAATCCGTACATACACATTTTTTCTATGGAGGGTCTTATCAGAACTGGGTGTACCTCATCACTTGATTGCACTTCTGCAATCTTTATATCACAAGAACCAAAGTGTGGTGAGGATAGACGGTACGAAATCTAAACCATTCAGTTTTGAAAAAGGAATTTGACATGGCTGCGTCCTTTCACCCATCCTATTCAATATAAACGGTGAATATATAGTGAGGCGTACTTGCGATAGATGGGAGGGAGGTATCACCGTTGGTGGACGCAAAATCTGTAATTTGCGTTATGCAGACGACACCGCCTTGCTAGCGTCAGATGACGCCGAGATGATCACCTTACTGGATAGGATGGAGCGCATCAGCAGTGAACTAGGTCTCTCTATAAACAGGTCCAAAACGAAGATCATGGTTATAGATCGCACAGGCAAGCTTGAGCCCACTGGGTCACTCAATTTAGAGACGGTTAACAGCTTTATATACCTGGGTTCAAGCATTACTACTAATGGTTCTTGTGAATCTGAGGTGCAAAGAAGGATCGGGATGGCAAAAGGAGCCATGGCACTGCTGTAAAAGATATGTCAAGAATATCTCTCTGAAAACCGAGATCAATCTTGTATGCACTCTGGTGTTCTCCATATTCTTGTATGGCGCAGACACATGGTACTTGAAGAAAGATAACCGTGATCGCACTGATGCTTTCGAGATGTGGTGCTGGAGGAAGATGCTAGACATCCCCTGGACAACACACCGCACCAACGTATCGATCATACAGGAGCTCAAGATCCAGACGAGGCTTTCCGCCATCTGCCTGCGCAGAGTTCTAAAGTACTTCAGGCACATTGCGTGGAAAGACAGTGATGACTTGGAAAAGTTAATAATCACTGGCAAAGTGGAAGTAAAAAGACCGAGAGGCAGAAGCCCGAAACGTTCGATCGACCAGATCCGCACGACTCTTAACACCACGGTAGCGTGTACCGTGGTGTTAAGAGTCGTGCGGATCGCTCTCCACTCAGCAGCAGATAGGAATAGATGGCAGGAAGTGGTCCGCAATAGACTGTTTCCACGAGGTGGTCACGACCCTCAGCATTGAGTAAACCGACGCGAAAAGAAGGTTATCCAATCTCGAGTAAATAGGTAGGCAGGTATCTTCTGCGTTAGTGTGCTACAACCTCGACAACATATTTGCTTAACATCAGGCAGTACGTAGTACATCGATATGGTTAGAACAAAAATGCCAACTCAATTATGACTGTAATAAGCTTATTTTATCCTGGATAACGCTCGTATTTTATCAGGGTGCACGACATTAAACCCAAAAACGTCGAGCAAAAAAGCTCAGTCGTTAGTTTTACTTTTACCGAAGCCATTCAGGCCATTTTCAACTCTCTGTAACTTCGTTCTGAATAAAGCTAGTAATCTGAACATTTCATTATCAAGAGAAAATATTTATAATAATAGTAGATTGTATGACAAGGGAGCAAAATGGTATTTTTACGACGAGGGCGCTACTTTGAACCACGAGCGAAGCGAAGGATTCTAACGTAGAATCCTGAGCGCAGCGAGGGGTTCAAAATACATTGCCCGAGGAAAAAATAATTTGCTCTCGAGTCATATACTCCACTTTCCATCCCCTTTCTATGAGAAAATAAATAAGAGACGGTGTTATGTAATTAATGAATATATTTAATAAAATAGACGTGTGAATATAAGTTAAAACAATTACAAATTTATATTTTCCTCTTTCACAACTCGACGTAGAACTCATAATTCTTGCAAAATTCAATAAAGTATGTACCTACTGATTACGTACACGTACCAGCCAGTTATTTACACAATTTACGTTCGATTTCTATGAATGATATACGTTCCAAATTCAAATCACTTTTCCGCCCGCTAAAAAGTGCTTAACAGAAAAGAGCTATTTTGCTCCAACTAAAAGAGGAACAAAGCGACACTTTTCCAATAGAAAGGATAAAAAATATATTACAGAGTTTCATCCAAATCGAACTAGTACTTTAAAATTATTGATTGTTACACACACTCAACGGTCTTCATAAAATTCTAAGGTATTTCTAGCAGACATAGGTACAAGCTTGTAATTTTGATGATCATCATCATTAAGCCTAAAAAAATAAAAAAAACCTTAAACCTTTAGGAAAAATTTAAACAAATGTACCTTTTTAATTTTGGTCTAGTTTTCATATTTAAGAATCCACACAAATAAGTTTGTGAACCTTTGTAGTACGTAGATTAGGTATTGATTACTCCACCAAGATAACAACTTGAGCAACAGTTCTTCAGTATAAAGTTTTGAGATCAAATATGGCAACTAATGGTAGGTACCATTCGAAACGGTCATGACGGCTGGAACACGAGAGTGTACGGTGTCGATAAATATATCAGTTTAGGAGGAAGCAGCATTCTCAACACAATATATGGACTATATACAGAAAAAATATTCGGTATCAATATAACCTCTAATGTAGTAGGAAGTCATTTAATTAATGGAATGCTTATATTAAATACAGGAAAATATACGGATGCGATATAAACTTAAATTTAGATGGATGTAGGATAATCTGTAATACACATAGAACATATTCAGAAATATACAGTGCGTCACATTATTTCCATCATGAACGGACGCCAGAAACCAGCGAGAATTATTTGAAATTGAATATCTTCATTTCATGTTTAATCAAAATTTCTTGTTGATAATTGAATTCACATGACTAAAGTGTACCTATATTCGCACAAATAACAATTGAAATCTCATTGACAGTGGTGGACGCCACAAGGTTCGACTTTGAAATGACGCAAGAAGTCTTCCGCGATTTAAATATATATATATATATATATATATATATATATATATATATAGATATATATAGATATATATATCGAGGTTTTACGTATAAAACGTAAATGAATCCGACTCGTATAGATCAAAAAATGTTTCGGCGAACCGAATGTTCCTAGTCGATTTGGGAGAACTATTAATATTGTGGACCGTAGGATTTCGCTTCTTATCGACTAGGAAATGAGGAAGTGAAAAGGTGATGTGGATAGGAGCCTCTTACCTTACATGGCAGTCTTCTTCTTCTCAGAAGGGCACTCTCCTAGTATCTTCAAGTATATTGAAGCTGCTTGAGTCACTCCACTACACAAATCACTTTCACTCGCGAGCGGTTTGTTACGGTTTTTGGTATAAGCGGTAATAATTATATATGGCGGTGTGGACTGCGGTATGCGACGGACATGCGTTCCGAGCGTCTAGAATCTTCCAGTATTTTTCTTCGTCGCCGTTGAGCAGGGCGGCCAATAGCGAGGCGTTTTGGGAGGGGATTCAGGAAAGGATCGCTCGGATTGGCCGAGCAGCAACGAACCATTGACGTTGACATAATTAATTCTCGATGGAAAGGTAGATGGCGCTACCACTATCCCTTAAATCATCGGAGACGATAACCCTATCGATTTTTAAAAAAAATCCCATCCGCTATCTTTGATTTCCCATCCGACATCTCCAAATCCAACATCTATTTCGAGATAAAAGATCTCGAAATAGATGTTGGATTTGGATTCCCCATCCCTTTTAACATCGCAGACAATACCAATATTGATTTTATAAAATTTTCCCATCCGCCAACTTTGATCACAAAATAGATGTTGTATTTCGATTCCCCACCCCATATAATATCGAAGGCGATACCCATAATGATTTTTTAAATTCTCCCATCCACCATCTTTGATTTCCTTTCCGCCATCTTGGAAGACTAAATAAATTTCATATTATTAATCAGCGTCCCAAAAATGTCAAAAACGATAGCCATATAGATTGTATCCTATTCGATTAGCCTTTTTTCACCTTTGACCCAACCCTCCCCCTTCTCGTTTGACCATTTTATTATTCTTGTCTGGCCCCTAAAAGTTGTGGCGTAATTTTATATAGCCTATAGCCTTTCGGAATAATTGCGCTATCATAGGCAATAACAATTTTTAAAATCCGACTGCTAGTTCCTGCGATTAGCCGACATTATCTTTAAGCCTTTTTAGCCTTTTGCCCGGCCCCAAAGGGTCGAAGCGTTATGATATATAGCCTATAGCCTTCCGGAATAACTGGGCTATCGTATACAAAAGGAATTTTGCAGATCCGACCGGTAGTTCCTGAGATTAGCGCGTTCATACAAACAAACAAACTCTTCCGCTTTATTATATTAGTATAGATGTTCGGGATAACACAAATCTCCTAAATTATAAATGTCGTTTTAACTGTTTAAGAAATATAACTGCAAAAAGTATTTACACATTAAAACTATGTACTTAGTACTAAGTACATAGTTAAGCGCTCATAGCGAGACTTGGCTTGCCATTTGTAACAGATCAGCAAAGTAAAGCAACGCTTGCTCAGGTCACCACTTGGATGGGTGACCGTGTGTGGCATTTACATCTGAGCGCTACCGTGCTTCGGAGGGCACGTAAAGCCGTCGGTCCCGGTTCTTGTCTCAGGATAAGGATCGATAGACCATGTCGGAGGCCTTTGGGCGGTCTGAAAACTCCGACACCAGAGTTGGCCACACACTCACACGAAAAACAAACAAACAAACTAAGATTTAGTAGGAGGTACTCAAAATGTTATTCGGTATCTGTGACATTTCGCTAGAGTGGCCAATATGGCGACTGTGTGTCTGTCAGAACCATTAGAATTTAACAAAATACTCGACAATCCGAGTTTTGCGGATATATGTTGTCGACTCGAAATCTTAATTTTTTAATGTTTTATTATTCAGGTAAGGTTTCGAAGTTCCTTGACGAAATTATTAAAAATATAAGATTTGACACTGCGATAGCAGCGCAGTCCGTCGGTTCCAATGTGAAACATTCCAACATCCACAACTACTTACAAATTAAAAATGAAGTGAAAAACATTTTCCAGTGGACTAAATTGTGAATCTAATCCATTCTCAAGTCCCCTTGAACACACACAAAAAATTTCGTCAAGATCGGTCCAGTCGTTTAGGAGGAGTTCAGTGACATACACACGCACACAAGAAATATATATATTAAGATATATGCATGTTTAATTATTGTAAGTAACATTATTTTTCATATTAAATTAAGTAAAAGAGAGAGTAACGAATACCTCTGTGGTCCAGTGGATAGCGTATGCGGCTGCTGATCGGAGGTCCCGGGTTCGATTCCCGGGTCGGGCAATACTGTTATTGGGTTTTTCCGAATTCTCAGCAGCAGCACGGGGTCTGGTGATGTGCCCAGTAACGGCAATAGATTCGCCACCTATTACGTGGGACCTAAAAATTCATAGCGAAATGTGGGTGTTTACACTTCTGCCTGCCCCTTCGGGGATACAGGCGTGAGTCTATAAAAAATAAAATAAATAAAAAATAGTATTTAATATCGCGAGTTTAATTTTTACTACAAAACACCTAAAATTCACAAACATACAAATATCCTTGAATGTACATACTTTTAGGAGTAGGTACAGTCGAACAACTACCCGCTGGACCAACATAAGGGCGAGAATCGCTGAGCAAGACATCGTCGCTTGCAGTGCTACTTTACACGCACATTGACCCTCGTATACAAAACCAGTTTCTAGTGTGCCTCGACTCTGGCGAGCCAAGGGAAATTTTCTCAAACTGGTCCAGGGCATACTTGTTTAATTGTACATAATGATTGTTATATTCTTTTGCTTTATACTTCCAAACCGTCGAATATTCCTGGAAAGGTAGGTAAAGGCCCACATATTCTAAGACAACATTTTTTTGATCAGACCTTGTAATCCTGATAAAAATATACCTCTCGATCTGGCTAGCAACAACAGATAACATATTTCATGAGAGAAAATGTAAAATAATCATTTCTATTCAATTATACAACTCGTTATAGCTGGTTATAATTGGTAATGTTTGAATTATTTGGATTTTCAGCAAATACTAGGCACTCAATTTCTTTAGCACATAAGAAAAAAAAAATCCGTTTAATTTATTATCCTCGATCTTTTTTTTGTTTGGGACTGGTTCTATACGCTGAACAAAGAAAAATGTATCTGCCTACTTGGCCATCGTAGGGTATCGAGTTCGAATCTACGGCGCTCACCAATGACTTTTCGGAGTTATGTGCGTATTGAATTGTTGATTTGCTAGTCCCGTGCCGCGGAGAGCACGTTAAGCCGTTGGTCCCGATTGTCATTACAGGGCGTCAGTACCTCTAATTAAATTGACACTAGTCTAAACCATGAAATATCGCTATCCCTTCGGGTTGCGGAGGTCAGACAGGCAGTCGCTCTGTAGAAAAGCTGATATTCAGTGCAATCCGGTTAGACTAGTAAGTGGACCCTGGGATGCAACTGGGATAATGCTAGGAAGAAGAAGAAGTGAGAAAAGCTCCAGTGAAAGCAGTTTAACAGTATTATATAGAGAGTATTAGTAGAGCTGAAATTATTATAGTGTGGACATCACATTACACTGCAAATTTCGACACAGTTATAATTGGCCAATTGTTTGTATCATCCACGTTGCCATCGTGTCTTAATTGAATGTAGCCAAAAACCTAGTTACTTTATTTTTGATAAAATACCTACAAATAAAAGGGATTTGAACACTTCGTAAGTAATGTTCATGCCAATACTGAAAACATGTTCATTATTTTCCTCTTCATATATAAACCCTTAATCGATTCTTAAGACACCCACTGGCAGGGTGATTTACTTCGAACTTACACAGAACGAGGCGATGTTGGTCTGGGATAAGGCTCTACTGCTACGTAGATGAGCGGTGCGTACTTAGAGCTATATGGCCTACCTCACATTATTCATAAGCGTTCCTCGAGCGTACGCTCGGCGTCCGTTCGCCGTGCGCCCGACGTTCACTTTGTACTAGAGAGTGAACGCCGAGCGCACGCTGGGCGTACTCTCGAGGAACGCTAACGCCCAATGTGAGGTCGGTCTAAACATGAACACTCAGTAACGAAGCTAGGACGGGTGCCAGGGGCGGTCCGCACTGGGTACCGTTTTTGCGGTGACAATCGATAACTCGATTTCAATAACGAAATACATATAAAATGAAAAAAATCACATTTTGAAGAAGTTATTTCTGATTTGGTAGCATCCAAATTTAATTAAAGAAGATTGAGAGAGCCATGAGCGTTCGGGTCTTCTATACCTCCCTCAGCCATTTTATTCTGGATTTTTCATATTCCAGCCGTGATTGGGAACACCACCAACATCCGCCTCGAGTGTCACCAAAGCTAGCTACCTGCACTCAAATATGTCGGTAGTGCTTTTGTGAAGAGTCAGGTAGGTAATATTTGAAAGAAGAATATGAAAGACTGACCTACAACAGTATTATGCTCAATGTGTTTCTTTCAACGAAGTAAACAAGTACATATGTTTGCTTTAGTTGTGTTTGATGGCAAATGTATTGAAGCTCTACATCCAGATAATTGCTGCTAATGGATTTCTTATAAGATTTCTCTTTTTTGTCTTATCAAGTAATTAAGGCCCAATTCCGGTGTCGGAATTTATAAACCAGCTGAAAGATTCCTATATAAGTGTAAGTGTGGGGCAAACTCTGGTGTCGGAATTTATACATACATACATACATAGTCTCATGCCCATATCTCCGAAGAGGTAGGCAGAGGTATACCTTTTTCTCACCACCTCACTTTTTCTTCGGAATTTATACATCAGCTAAACGCCTGCAATATGGCCTAACGATTTATATCTTGAAACAAGAAACGGAATCAACTACTTTATTTGCTTTTCGAAGCGCTCTCAAGTAAATGCCACAACAAATGGTCACCTATTCCAGTGGTGACCTGTGTAAACATTACTTAACTTCACTGATGCATTACAAAGGGCAAGTGAAACAACGCGACAAATGCTACTTCATATGTATGCCAAGATTACACAGAGAATGACGCTCAAGTTTAAACATTTTTCGTTTGCATCTAAATCTTATATAGGTATAAACTCTACTCCGCTCAGAAAATTGGTTTGTAATTTAATACTTTCATTACTTAGACAGCATTTTTCTACAAAACAACAACGGTTTAAATGTCACTAGCATTCCCTCTTAAAACAATGTCGTATCATATCGTGCTGAGAAAATACTGAGAAAATGTCTAAGAATATTACACCAAGAAAAAGAGTAATAGTTCTGCCCATCTAAATTTAATAAGCGTTCGTTAAATGTTCAAGACTTTTAGTCATGTAAGAGACAAGCAAAATTGAACCTAACATAATGCGTATTTGCTCAAAGATATATTATAATTATATAAAAACTATAGATCCGTTGCCCGCACACTGAAATGGAAAAGTGAAATGAAGGCAATTAGCACCATTCCGTTTAGTTACGCTCAAACCTGTGTTGTGATAGTACGCTCCGTAACAATAAATTTATGTGTAAGAATTTAAAATACAACCTAAATTATCTCTCTCTAACAAGATAAAGGAAATAAATACTACTATAGGGGTATAGTAGTATTTATTTCCTTTCTCTTTCTTTATTCATACAATTATTTGGTATTTGTAGCCGTTTCTAAGAGCCGCTTTGTGGGAGTATGGTGCGTCTATATTATAATACGTCATTGGTATATTTGCTGCCGTTTGGTTTGTCACAATTGATAGCTATCCATGGGATCGGCGTTCGAATGACAATGTAAGGGTGCGTCCACATCTGGCGAATGTGCCGCAAATGTGCAGCACGCGAGCCGATTGCAAGCTGCCCGCAAGCTGCGCGCGTGCAGTCACTGCTGGTTTGGTGCGCCTCTTTAGCGCAACTCATGCAAGGCTCGTATAGAGCGCGCGAGCGGCGCGCGATCTGCGCGCACTCAGTTCTCGCCCTTACTTCCGTTTACTGGCTCAGTACTATTGAAGATGTCAGACGACACTAGATAAATGGACCGATTCGATTCGATTTTATTAGGTTTTCGGATTCACGACACAACTGAGCGGGTAAGTTATGAATTATTTAATACCGTCGCCGTACGGCGCTTAGGTCGCGCGCGAACTGCGCGCGGGCTTCGCAGAAGCGGCGCACGAACAAAAATGCACGCGCGAAGCTCGCGGGCAGGTCCCAAACGGCTCGCGAGCTGCACATTCTCGGCACATTCGCCAGATGTGGACGCACCCTAATACATGGAGTAATTTTTTGCTTGTATATATGTGTTTCGGTCTAAAAGTTAAGGCAATTAGCGCTTCTATATTCTTGCTATTATTATACAGGTATTATCATAACAAGAGACGTGTCCAATTTTTTTTATGACAACAAACATAATGAGTTTGAGTTTAAATTTATCAGCGCTGTGCGGCATTTGTATTTACGAAAAGTATATTTCTGATCGCTTTCGAAGTTCAGTTTAGGGCCACGCAGTGGAGAACAATTTCCAACTGTCAAACTATTAACGACATTTTCCTCATTTAAATATGTCCAAAAACAATTAATATAGCAAAAGTCCACTAAGTGGAAACTTCTGAGGTTAGACATATGAAAATACTGACAAATTGAGATCCTTCTCCTTTTTGAAGTCACTCATAGATTTTTCCTTTGTATAAATCGAACGAACGATCCCCAGCTTAGCAATCTGAGTCACTAACCACCGTCTACCAACAGGGCAGTATCAACGCAATTTCACAATTTCCTCTCATTACTGTCAACAGTACATCACAGCTCCGTTCATCTCGCTATCGAGCCGGTTCCTAAAAGAGCTTATTACGATTTCGCTCACGTAGTATTTCGGCGATCGTAACGAATCGTAAAATTTTATGGCGGGACTACGATAGCTCTGTGGTTAGACGTGTTACGCAGAAAATACTTAGTTATGTGTTTGATTGTGTCTTGTACTTAGTTGTAACTTTGATTTTGTCTTTAGAAATTTTGGAGGCCGTTTTGTAACATGAGCGAAGTAGTCAGTGTTAGAAGAATTTGGCTCATTTATTTTTCCTGCCCCTGCTTGTAAAAGCGAATGATTTTTAGGATGAATGGATAAATTTATGCTGTGCTTTCATGGATTTGATATGAAACGAATGAACGGAAAGACAAACCCGCTTTAGTAATAAATCCTGTCTCGTGTAGGTCAATCCTGTCTTTACAGACAATCAACCAAAGGGTGCAAAGAACACACGAACCCGAAACAAGGATTTGTAGGTGACAACAGTATTCACTATTGTTTTAAGTAGTGAGACAGCCACTTAAACTACTGCGACGTCTAAATAACATTGGCAAGGCTATCTTTAGTTACGGTAACGGTTACAAACACGGGCAGAGCCGCAGGCAAACTAGTTACACATTATCAGATCCTGAAATCAGCATCATCATATTGAACTCGTTGCAAGCCTTCTAATGTTACAAATTATTATTCAGTGATAGCTGAATTGGCATGTAACGTCAAATGGTAACACCATCATCGTCCTATGGGGCCCAGGCTCTAACGGAACATATTTGAAATAATTTTCAAAATAGCGCTGAGACATTAATTGGAAATATTGTTTACTAAGGCAATCGGAAGTATGTAAGTATTTGCTACTAAATGTTCATATAGACGAACCTATCTACCAAGCATATTTTAGACAATAACCGACATTTACACAGCATTTTTCTTATCACAATTATTTATAAAAAATACAAACTAACCCACACAAGCAAGACAGTTGATATTCTTCATAATCCACCCTCATCCTACGTAAAATGTGAGTGAAAAAGTACGCAACAAATTTTTGAGCGGCCTCGGCGACAGTTAGTGCAAAATGAGCAATGAATACATTAGCGCTGACCCCAGGGCGTGCACCGCGGGTTATGTTTCAGAGCGGAGTAGGGATGGGAACGTGTCGATAAACTTTTTGGTTATATTTTCCTTATTTTTGGTAGCCAATTTAAAATAGAACGTTTTTTGGGTTTCTTTAATTGTAGTCGGTATGGTTTGGGTGTTGAATTTGAAAAAACTTTTGCATTTTTGAATTAAAGCTAATTATTTGTAACGGCTGGTTTTAATATTCAATGTATCCATGAATTTGGAAATTCAAGGTATTGTTTGACATATTTTGTGTAGAGCTTATGTCAATCTAGTAGTATCTTACTTAATTAATAGCTGCTGGCGTTCCTGCAGCAGAAGCTGGATGTCATGGACGAGGTGTCGGCTATCCAGATCTGTTCCAGCAACTTCAGCGAGGAGGACATAGCGGCTGCCAAGCTGCTTCTGTACAGGTCGCTATACAAATGCAACCAGATGGTGTCCCGCAGACGTGACGGGACAAAGAAAAGTTTGCAGGATATTATCACGCTGCTGAAGGAGACCGATCCTGACGACGTGCCGACGTTTGTGGCGAGGGACTTGAACAAGTTGCCTCCCGTCACTTTCGACCACGTCGATGTCACAAGCCTTCTGAAGGACATTGTGTTTCTGAAGGTAAGTTTAGCGGATGTACATAAGAAGCTACAGGCATCCCAAGACACCGTTGCACTCTTGCGCACGGAGGATGACGACCTACACAAGGTTGTCAATTTAACTGGGTCACCGGCGCGTAGTAACGTCAACACGCGCCAAGGTGCATGCGTCGACACATCGGTCGCAAGTTTCGCGTCAGCAGTTTTGTCGCCGCGGAATGTTGTGACTGAGTGCGCTACACAAGTGCCCCGCAGCCCTGCCCCCGACCCCGCGGCGCCTCCGTGTATCGCCGAGCGACCTAAGCGAATAGAGGCTCAGCAGGTAACTGCGAGCACCCCCGTTGCTTCCACGCTGAAGTCCATGCCGGAGACGGCAAGGAACCGCGACGAGGAGGCAGATGATGGTTTTATGACGGTGCAGAGGAGGAAGCGTCGTCAGAAAACCAACAAGAACTGCTGCGGTACGGCTCCTGTGGAGTCTGGTGCAAATCTACGCGCTGCCGCACCGAACACACCCGTCTATGTCTCTCGCCTGCACTACACCACTAAGGCGGAGGACATCGCGGAGTACGTGCGCCAGAAGTCGAAGTACATGCCGAGAGTGCAGCTGTTGGAGTCGCGACGCAACGTCAACTTTAAGGCGTTTGTGGTGCGGGTCCCGACGTGCTATCTGCATGTTATTATGAAGGAGGACTTTTGGCCGAAGGGTGTGGTGTTCCGTCGCTTCCGCGGACAAGTGCCACATGAACGCACAACAACAACTGGCAAGTGAAGCAATACTAACATAGTTTATAAGTATATTTATACTAACAACCACTGTATGTATGTTAGACTGTAAGGTATTTATCTATGCGTCTATGCCACGCGAAATAAAAGGATTTATTATTATTATTATTATTAATTCAATAATTCGTATATTTAATTATGTAAGATACTTATTTTATCATGGGTTATTTGCTAGTGGAAGTCAAATCAAAATCAGTGCAACTTTGGAGACTAACCCGCAGCTACATGATTCTTATTTTGTTGGATGTACGGCATAATATTATATTGTCATTTGTTTTATACTTACAAGCTGTAATTTTGATATAATAAGCAAACAACTTTATATTTAAGTTTTATTCAGGGTGAAATTAATTAATGTTATGGTACCTCGAGAAAAAGAAGATGCAAACTTAGCCTTTGCATCATTGCTGTTCGTAATAAAAACTAAATATACATAATGAATTAAGTCACTGTTTTCTGAAAAAGAATGTATCGAGACCATGATGATAATATAAAAGCTACATGTAGCATTTATTTCATAAAACATAGTATAAATATGTAATTTTGATTAATCATTTTTGTAAAAATCCACGTTTCACACCACCAGAATGTGGCAGATAAGCTAGTTTGTAGGTAACAATACGCATGTACATTGACCTTTCGCATTGTCAATTACGTTATAGTGCTGTGAAATATTGATTTTGTCGAAAATGGTAAAACGAAAAAAATCCTTAAAATAAAATACTGCAGGAAGCTGTTATATCATAGGCTGAGTACATATTTTTCAGGAAAACTGATTTATAAACTAACTAGACGTCGCCAGCGGCTTCACCCGCGTCAATTATACTTATAAACTTTCCTCTTGAATCATTATATCTATAAAAAAACCGCATTAAAATCCGTTGCGTAATTTTTAAGATTTAAGCATACATGGGGACAGACAGACAGTAGACAGACTTTGTTGTATACGATGTAGTGATACACGGTGTAAAAGTAATAATATTCCTATGTTCTCGATTTCATATCCGCTAGCAGTCCACTGCTGGACTTAAGCCTCTCCTGATTTGTTACAAAATAACCCTGTGCATCAATAGAATAATCTGGCTTACTTTACCTTGCCGGCCAGATCGGTTGGTACACAGTTTAATGTCAAGGTTTCATCTCTTCACAAATATACCGCAGCTTCGTATTCGCTTCCTTAGTTACCGCGACACCCACAAAATTAAATGGGGTAGTGACTTTTTGTAACCTTAATCCGTCACCATACGCTAAATTTGCTATTTAACTGAAAAAATATATGAATATTTCTGGCAACCGCTCCAAAAGTACACAGATTTTATTATTTGTACGAATGTCTCATTTAACGTATTCATATCAAAATATACAAAAAATTATTATAACAATACTCTCTGAACAAGTTAACTTAGTTACATAAGTTTAATAATAACAAAGGTTTTCCAAACTCTCGGTTTACTGTAAACCAAAGTCTAGTTAAATCAGAAGGCTAAACTTTAACTTCTACGGACAGTCAGCTACTTAAGTCGATACAGATTTGGGTGATTTTAGTTTTTTTAGTTTTGGTTAGCAACTAATTATTATTCCCAATATCTTGTAGGAATTTTAGATAAAGAAAACTAACCTAAATCATAATTTATAAATGTATTATACAGCCTGTGAAAAGACCCTTAACGAATACTGAAATCCCATATCGTTCCAATCATTATGAACATTTTTTACTTCGTCACCATACCTGGGAAGTTACTGGTTCAGGAGATATTGCGGCTCAAAATCACTATACAATTTTTGTAATTAGGTACAAAATCGATGCATTTACCCCGCACACCTGTTCTATAGATGTCCTATGCACCCATGGATGAAGTACGTAATTCGAAAATTTCACGCGTGCGCTATTAATTATGAATTAAAAAATGTATCTTAAAAAATATCGTTGCCCAGATTTTATTTTTGCTTAGTATGACTTGGCATGATGTCCAAAACGAGTAGACTTCGGCTTGGTGATGGGTCTCGTGACACCCTGTATATAAAAATTACTAGAGGATGCCCGCGGTTATACCCGCGTTATTTAAGGCTACTGCTCTGCTCCCGTCGCTCATAGCGTGATGTTATATAGCCCATAGCCTTCCTCAATAAATGGGCTATCTAAAACTGAAATAATTTTTCAAAACGGACCAGTAGGTCCTGAGATTAGCGCGTTCAACCAAACAAACAAACTCGTCAGCTTTATATACTATAGTATAAGATTCACTGAAACGTTTGTACGCGCATAGGTTTCAAACGACTGCACCAAATTGGATATTTTTTCTTTTATATATTCTTTATTGTCAGGAGAAGGCTCGTACGAAAAAAAGATGAAGAAAAACAATAACAAAATGTGATTGGTGGTATAGAGTTTTCGTTTCGTATCAACTAGTCAAGAATAATAATAGAGGAGTTTAATTCATAAAAGACTCGGCAAAGATTTTGAGGCGTAAAACGACTTTTGGAGTTGACTGTACATAATTATGTCTAGTTTCGTTTCTAATTTGTTGTTGTTAGATATTTAGATTAAGTTTAGTATATGAAATTTATTCGTTGCTTGTTTTTGGGTAACTTTCCGCCGCAACTTTGCTTTTAAAATATTTTCACTAACTATTTGACCAGTTCATGAAAGACTCGGGTCAAAGTTAATTTAAGTTTATTCTTGGCTTTGATCTAAGCCCTAAGGCTAAATCATCATTAGAATTTTAATATGCTTTTAAATTACAGAGGTGTATTTTTAGAGATAAACGTTATTAAAACCATAGAAGCACAAAAAAACATAAGGTGCTGTAACAAACAAGTAAATAAAGACATAGAATTTTTATAGACTCACGCTTGTATACCCGAAGGGGTAGGCAGAGGTGTAATATTTCACCCACATTTTACCATGAATTTTGAGGTCCCACGTAATATGGGTCGAGCCTAGTGCCGTTACCAGGCACATTACCAGACTCCGTGCTGCTAATGAGAACTCAGAAAGACATAGAATACATACATACATAGTCTCACGCCTATAACCCCGAAGAGGTAAGCAGAGGTGTATTTCTACACCCACTTTTCGCCAGATATACTTTAGTCCCTAGTTACATAATAATAATAATATAATAATAATATTCCACCACATTCACACAACACCATCTAGTCCCAAACTAAGCAGAAGCTTGTACTGTGGGTACTAGATAATGGATAAACATACATGTATACTTTTTTTTTGTAAATACATACATATTATACATAGAAACACCCAGACCAAGACAAACATCCATGTTCATGCATACAAATGTTTGACTTGAGCGGGAATTGAACCCGCGACCTTCGGCGTAGCAGTCGCTTACACTCCCGCTGCACCAACCGGTCGTCAAATAAAGTTAAAAACATAGAATATATTATGCAAATAAAGTTAAAAAAGTAAGTTATGGACAGCGAACAACAGCAGAAATGTAAAACACTTCGACCAAAAAAAACATAAAATGAAGTAATATGTCGACAGCAAGAAACAGCTCAAATTTAAAATGATATGGTTAGACTCATTTATCGACAATGTCCCATCACTAGCCCTCACATCTCTCACTCACAACGTCTCGCCGCAATATCACTACGCGAAGTGCGCCTACTTTGCTTACATCATTATATTCAACGTGGTTTACTCGTACTCTAGAGTACATACATGGACTCACGCCTTTTTCCCGGATAGGCAGAGACTACGGAACGCCATTTGCAACGATCCTGACATATCTCTCTTGCTTCATTCACTCCCATCAGATCCTCATGTATGCTCTTCTATTCAGGGTACTTGTAACCTGCCCTGTTTTTGGGATGTCTCCATCTCGAGTACTAATACATATATAATTATATATTTATACTATTAACGAGTGAGTATAGTGCACATGTATGTCTTGGACCTTTAAATATACAGAGTTTTTGGTAACTTAACCTATTCCTTGAAGGAGGTTATATTTGAGGACATTTGCAACAAATTGACCCCGTCAACTAGGGGTCCAAAATTAACGGCTATTGAGAATTTGAGGTTTAATTTTTTTTTTAAATGTTCCACCTTGTCATCAGAATAACGAAAATAAAAAGCTATTATTTTTTTGGCTCTAAATTGTTACTTTTTGGCAAGCGAGATAACTTAACTGGCAATTGATCTAAATAAAAATGTTGGTTAAAATATTTCAAGATTTTAGAAATAAAGGGTCTTAAATAACGAAACTTTACATCAAAACGAGTTCTATATTGTTCCTTGTTTATTGCCTTCAAAGCGTTATTTCGTATAAAGTAGTCGCATTTGCTTTAAAAATCTACTAGACTTTATAATACCAGAGATCATCATCAGCCCTGTATACATACTGTCCCACTGCGGGGCACGGGCATCTTCTCACTATCAGAAGGGTGAAGGCATAGTCCACGACGCTGGCCAAGTGCGGGTCGGCAGACTTCACATGTTTTTCGAGAACATTAAAGACAACTCTCAGACATGCATAGATTTTTCATTCTAGACAATGGATAAACATACTTATATATACTTTTTTTTTGTAAATACATACATATCATACGTAGAAACACCCAGACCAAGACAAACATCCATGTTCATGCACACAAATGTTTGACTTGAGCGGGAATCTAACTCGCGACCTTCAGCGTAGCATTCGGTTACACTCCCGCTGCGCCAACCAACCGCCGGTGTATTTTGTGTCCATTGATTAAATGTTTATGAAGTTTCCGGCGACACAAGATTTATTCTTAGCGTGGATGTAGTCAACTGTATAATTAATGTGAAGCAAGCTGTACTTTTTAATTAAAAAGAACTATCACAAGGACACAAAAACCCAAATTGCCACAATACCTTAAATACCTGCGTATACTTCCACAAAACCTATATTTTTCAAGTCCTTACTACTTTATTACCTTAAGTTACTTTTACCTCCGTCTCATTCATACAGTTCCAACGAGGCGCGACAAAATCATAAAATATCCAAGAAATATATAACAACACACTCTGAAGTACCCAAGAAATAGTAGCTTGGAAACTATTTCCTCTTTCCAATACGGTTGGCGATTGTACAACGCGCACGTAACACTCACGACCCTTACGGGTGATTTCGCCTGAAACTAACCGTAAACTCACATAAGATATGTATGTCCATTTATTATCACGTTTCTCCCGAATTGCTGGTGAGATTTCGATAAGTTATCAATGCGATTTCCGTTGACTATTTTGGGTTAGTTTGGAGTTGTGTTGTGCTAGTTTTGGAAGATTATCAGCTTGATCTAAGATTACAGTAAAAATAAGGATAGAGTCAGGATTGTTTTGCAGTAACAGTATACATAGTATTAAAATTAGGTTTTTAGATAACTAATAATCTACAGTCAATTTAACAACACATATTTTTGTTATTTTCTTCAATGGGAAGAAACCAGCAGTGGGATCTAAAGCTGATCTGAAAAAGCTGTTCTCTAGGTCTTCAAGGTAATCATGCCATGAAGCTATCGTGCCATTATAATTGATATGTTATTGGTATAATGACATTTAGGTACTGTGGGATTACATGACTGCTTAAGATCAGGCGGCAGGAAGTCATTTTGATAAGCTAAACAAAAAGATTTAGACTATTCGAAGTTATTAAATTTGTTTACCTGGTATTCTGCATTCTGAGAACACCGGTAGCCATAAAAATCTTAGACAATAAAAGCCATTTAATATCCTGACACTTTAAAATATAGCTGTCTTATTCGGTTTTGAACTGCGGCCTATCCAATAAGTGTCTCTACTATAAATTAAGCTATCTCTCCTCGAATCTGGATTCGATTGTAGTTTGGCGTACGGCGCACTGATTGGCTAAATCCAAGTTCTAAAATGAGCGGCCCATACAATATGCAAAACGATCGGTGCTATTCACCACTATTTTTTAATTAGTACAAAAACTTTAAGGTCAGATTAGCGAAGACATTATTATCATATATATGTGACGTAAGAATTTCATATTATCTATAAAGAGCAAAGTTATTATAATTTGTTTATTGTAGAAAATCTCACTTAAATCATAGTCTCATATTTTACAATCCATTCACTAATTCATTGATAATATTCCATCCTGCTCATTCGCATTCTCTCTGTCGCACTTGTCATGTAGGTAGCCTTAGACAATAAAATGAAGCAAAATAATAAGTGTAGGTAGTTACTTTTTAATTTTCTTAATTATACTCTCTCCTTCATACTTCATCCGGGCTTAGGACCGGCAAAATTTACCGTTTTACAAGTAATTAAATACGGCGGTATGTAATTAGAAAGCAAACAAATATCAAAATAAAAGAAGGTATTCTGGACAAAAAGAAAATAGTAATTTTGGCGTATTTATGAAGTTAGAATCAGCTGCTATTTACAAATTTCATCATTATCATGTCAGCCTAGAGACGTCCACTGCTGGACCCCAAGGTTCTCCACACAGACCGATTTTGAGCCGCTCGCATCAAATTATTATTAACGTAGGTAGGTAATTTTTACTTAATAGTATTTCAATTGTCCTTCGAAATGTCCACCACCACTGTTAATACACAGACGGGTACGTTTTATTAAATTGTTTTTTAACGAGAGAAGTACGCTTCTGTCTTTTAACTTCGTCAAAAGCGTCCAATATGCGCTGTTTTAATTGTTCGACACTAACCGGCTCACATTTGTACACCCACAAAAAGAAGTCCATGGCCGTGAGGTCAGGTGAGCATGGAGGCCAAGCTACAGGGCCGCCTCGACTGATCCACTGGCTGCCAAACTCTTCCCTGTACAAACGCACAGCTGCACTCGCATTTTATCCACTCAAAAAGTACGCACGAAGCATAGCTACATACTCCCGTGATGTGAACAGCCATCGAAAAAACGATGCGCTCACTACCGGCTAAAATTTAGCACTGTTTGTCGCGTTGGGGTGCAGCGCGGGCGCAGAGAAACAGGGGGGAATTTATCAATGGAGTAGTTTACTACTACTACTAATTTACTACTCATAGTTTTAGTTATGCATTTACCAATTATTACGTATTTTTGTGGACAGTTTTGAGATAGTTTTGGGACTTAGTGTTTTTATATTTTACCTACAAAAATATGATAGTTAAAGATACTTAGAGCCCTGTTAAATTTTTTGTACTAATTAAAAAATAGTGGTGTATAAGGTATGGTGGTGGAAATTGTGGTAGAGTTACTATATCCTCATCTAAATTTTGCCTAAGGCTTTGCCCGCATTGGGGTCACTTATTGTAATAATAGGTATCCCAACTACCTCCGTGGTCCAGTGACTGCCACCGTGGTCCAGTGACTGCCTCCGTGGTCCAGTGGGTAGCGTATGCGACTGCTGATCGAAGGTCCCGGGTTCGATTCCGGAGTCGAGCAAAAGTTTTACTGGGTTTTTCCGTATTCTCAGTAGCAGCACGGAGTCTGGTGATGTGCCCGGTAACGGCAATAGGCTCGCCTGCTATTACGTGGGACCTAAAAATTCATGTCGAAATGTGGGTGTAATGTTACACCTCTATCTACCCCTTCGGTGATACAGGCGTGAGTCTATAAGGTATCCCATCTACTATCTAAGTATATAAAATCCTTGCGTTACTGACTGACTGACAGACATGCTACAGCCGAAACTACTGGTCACAAGAAGATGAAATTTAGCATGTATGTTTCTTGAGGAGTGTAGAGTAGCAATAAGAGGATTTTTGGAAATTCCATCCCTAAGGGGGTAAAACTGGGGGTCAAAGTTTGTATGAAACTTTTTATTCCTTCAGTGGATTGACTCCAAACTTTGTATATTAGTTCCTCAACCGACGATAGTGAATATTAAGAATACTTTCCTGGAAATTCCACCCCTAAGGGGGTAAGATAGGAGGTCAAAGTTTGTATGTAACTTTTTATCTCTCCGATGAATTGACTTCAGACTTTGTATATTGGTTCCCTACACGACGATAGTGAACACTAAGAATTAATTCTTTTTAAATTCCGATCCTCAGGGGGTAAGATAGGGGTCAAAGTTTGTTACTTATTATTCCTTTAGTGGATTGACTTCAAATTTTATATATTGATTCCTCAAATGCGAGCGATCCTTTTGTTTCCTTCCCTTTCTTCCAAGAGCACGCCTATCGTCTTATTCGTCGCATAGTGCAACGACGGGCACACAGTGAAGAAACAACGGCCCCGCTGACCGGCTGTGTCCTGATGCAGCAGACGTGTCGCGCCGAACACGTGTAACGCAAAACCATACCGCCATATTTTTTACCGCTTCCATAATATAAACGGAAACAAAACCCCCCGCGAGTGTAGTGGAGTGATTAGTGCAGCTTCAGGATTCCCGAAGACACCAGGAGGCCGCCATTTGTAAAGAAGAAGACTGATTTGCAAGGTAGGTGTGTTCCCATCATTCCGCCTCCCATGAACCCACTCACTTTTCCTTTCCTAGGCGATCAGAACCCATCCCCTTACAGTCCACAATATTAATATTCTTTCCAAATCGCCTAGAACATTCGGTTTCGGTGCATCGCCTAACCATTTATTGGTCCTTCGAGCCGGATTCATTTGCGTTTATACGTAACCTCTCGCTTATCTCGCTCGCGTAGGTATCTTCTAGAAGTACCTACCTAGGCAGTTATAGCACCTAGCTATACTCCTAATCCATTTACATACCCATTACAGGGTTATTTCCGCACGCATCCGTTGGTAATATACTTTTATGTAGCTACATAATAACCCAATTATTATTACTGGAACTATCATAGTTGTCTTGTAAATTACATATTTCAAGCACCTTTTAGTTCCACCGCCTTAAAGTGTTGCCTACTTAGGTAAAATAATAGGTACTTTAGGTATTCTTATTTTGATTCGGTCTCATTAGCTTATATTTACGCAAACATGACACAACAAAAGAAGCCACGCATGTCGGAAGAAAAAGAGCTGACAATCTTACAAGCAAAACGCAATATTTTATTTGAGCGTATTCAAAACAATTACGAGCCCTCGAAAACTGCCGCTACTTCCGACATTAATAGGGAATCATTTTTTAGTTATTGTATGACAGTAGATAGTATTCAAACATATTTTCATAAATTGTTAGACGATTATAACGCAAGATTGTTTTCTATTAATCCTGATGAACAGCCGAATTATCAGGCGTACACCTCATTCGAAGATCTTTATTGTATCATCAAGCAGATACAATCATAATTGGAGGGTAAATATTCAGCACAGCCCGTTTCTGCGGTTCGAACGCCGAAATTACCGCCAATTGAGCTCATGTCATTCGATGGCGATATACGAAATTGGCCGTTATTCTATGCGAGTTTTAAGTCTACAGTGCACGATAATGGTTCTCTGACAGATGCTGATAGGTTGTACTATTTAATAGGTAAACTGTCATCCAAAGCCCAATCCGTATTTGCAGGTGTCACACCCAGTGCTGAGAATTATCAGGTCATATTTCAGTCACTACTTGATAGGTATCAAGATATTCGTGTTCTAGCGTCTACTTACTTTGATAAAGCTTTAAATCTTAAATTGTCCGGTGCCGCGTCTGTTTCGAATTTTCAGCTGTTTATAGACAACTTTGTTACCGCAGTTAATTCCCTTAGAAACTTAAAATTAGAAGATCTTTCTGACTTTATGTTGCTTCAACTCGCTTTAAAATAGTTTGACACTGAAACAATTCGTGCTTCGAAATGACTGAACGTAATCATAAAATACCTACACTAGATAGTTTTATTTCGTTCATCAAAGATCAGTGTCAAATATTTCATAATACGCAGTCTAGTTCATCTAGCTCGTCTAATAATAATAATAGCAAAC
Organism: Euclidia mi; assembly: GCA_944739405.2. Classification (NCBI taxonomy): domain Eukaryota; kingdom Metazoa; phylum Arthropoda; class Insecta; order Lepidoptera; family Erebidae; genus Euclidia; species Euclidia mi. The sequence goes on from OX123206.2 coordinate 4,410,494, forward strand.
AAAAATCGAATAAATCGCGAAATAGCAATAATAACTCGGTCCCTAATCCGCAATCTTACGAAACATGCTCGGAATCTAATAATAATAATTCACAGAAGTGTCTGTGCAGTAATATAGTACACGACCATTTTTATAAATGTCCCGCCTTTAATAATTTAAATCCGACTGCTCGTTTCAAATGTGTGAAGGATAACAAAGCTTGCATTAATTGCTTAAGTATAAAGCATAAAACGAGTGATTGATCTAGTAAGACGAGATGTCGTTCATGTAATCAACGTCATCACTAATTATTATACTTTGATAAAAGTAGTCCGTTGTCGAGCCAAGCCGGTAACCTTGACACACTTACGTCGCAAGTGCAGGCCACGGTAACTGCGCCTTCCGCGTCACAGGGCGAAGTGTCGTTGTGTACGACATCCATTGCGCGGGCGATGTGCACGCGCGGACGGCCCTCGCTCGATTGTAATGATCAGCGTGGGGCTAAGCCGCAGTATACAGCGTCCAAGACTGTCTGTTAGCGACAGCGCAAGTTATCGTCTATGATATTACCAAATATAAAATTATGTATTAATCAGTTCAAGGTATAAACCAGTATTACAGAGCTGTTTTAGAAATTCTAACAGTCATGCTTTATAAACCTGCCATTAGCCACTTTTCAGTTTTGACTCATTTTTGTTTCCTATACTGAAGTGCCACATGGTGTAAGTTTTATGTACCTGCTTGGGGTAATATGATGTATAATCATTGATAAGCATACTTACTGAACCTGTGTCATTTTTCCATTGTAGGTACTTAATGTATGTGTGATTAGCTGTGCTCTAGATACATTAATGATTATTCAGAAGCACACATGCAGCATTCCAGTTGGATGTTGTTGCTTATTGGTAATGTTGCAAATTACTACGGCAATTGACGTATAAGCTTTGTATTTAGATCTGAAAAAAGGTATGAAATAGGTACTTTAAATCACTGTCTAGCAGTCACTCAGTACTTATATTAATTGTGTTTCACGTAATTGAGCAAAATCAAAGTAACAATACTAGAATGTTATAAAGAATTAAGTACCTTAGTACCTACTTACCCAACTTAATATCAGGTTGAACATTCTGTTGTGCCTATGTATACACACTTTTAGATTTTATTTATTTTGTGTACTTTTTTACTTAGATGTAGTCGATGTTGTCCGGTACTGGTGATGATAATATTGTGTCATGATTATAACATAAGTAATGTGCGAATTGAAATGTTACAATTTTATTATTAAATAACCATAACCTTTGTTTGTTTGACGCGCGGAAGGTAGTTTAGATAGAACTAGAACCGCTGTTGGCGTCTATGTACATCTCGCTCTCTAAGGCATTGTCTCTTTTCAACATTGTTATTGTTTGTCACAGTTCAGGATGCAATGATTATGTAACCTAGTCGTTTGTTTTGATATCGATTACGTAACGTGATCGTGTATCTGTCATCTGTCATTTCATAAATGTCAATTGTGTCAATGTCAGAAATGAGCCCAAAAGTGCATTTATTAATTGTACTTATGATATAAAAAAAAAATATTGTCTTTGGATTTTCGTTTTTTTTTTTTTTTCTGTTTCTGTATCATGTGTAAATGTTATATTCTAACCAATTATAATATATATAGTTAGTAAGTATTGCTCTCTGGTTTTGACGTCCGCGTCTAATAAGGAGCCAGTTGAAAACCAGCGCCGGGCACATACAAATGTCCGGCATTATGCTGAACTGGCCTCCTATTTTTGTACAGACGACGGGCGTGCAAGTTTTTGTTCCTAGTATGTTATTTTCCTCATTGTTTATATAATTATGTCCTTCGTCTGTTATAAAAATAAACGTATTTTTATTTATTTTATTTATTTTTTATATATTAATGGAGCCCCGCGCGTGGTACGTTGTCTGCTCGATAGCGCGCCTCAGAGTAATTTTATTACTTCTGATTGTTTCAAACGCCTCGGATTGTGGAATAACTTTAGAAATACTAATTTAGTAGTCAAAGGCGGGGGTTCAGAAAAATATTGTAAGGGTTCCGTAGATGTTAAAATACATTCGCGTTTTGATAGAAATATTAATTTTAACATTTCTTCGCTTATCGTGGAGCGTATTACAGACACATTGCCGAACGCTAATGTGGACGTATTATTACTCACCCACCTCAAAACACTGCCGCTGGCAGACGCGGAGTTTGCGAATCCGGCAGACCTTGATGTTTTGATCGGAGCTTCAATATTTCCGTACTTGGTACTAACTAAAGTAGTGTGTTGTGAGCGATATGATTTACCGCCCGCTATTGAGACGGTATTTGGGTATGTGATTATGGGTATCGTACCTACGTTACATACTTCTCAGTATATTACGTCTTGTTGTTGTTCTGTTCTTCAAGAAAATAATATTGATTCTCTTCTCCGTCCGCTCACGGCATTGAGTAGTGACCCTGCAGAACCATCCGCGCAAGCCCTGCACATTTTCTGAACACAGTGCCATTATCGTCATTTCCGGCTCCTGAAGCAGACTCTTTAAGCTTGCTCCAGAGACATACTCTGCTGGATAAACTCGTGCAGTCGTTCTGACGGCGCTGGCGTGCGGAATGTCTCCACCAGCTTCAGGCTAGATCCAAGTGGAATAATCCTGCATCCCCTATACAGGAGGGTACGTTGGTCGCCATAATACATGATGATGCTCCGCCGCTTTCATGGCCGTTAGCCATCGTAGAGAAACTGCATACTTCCAAGGAAGGTACAACCCGCGTTGTTACCGTGAAAACCGCGAAGGGGAGCCACGTGCACCCTGTTGTACGTCTCTGCCCGCTTCCAACTCAGTGAGATCTAGCCTGAAGTTGGATCTACCTCTTAGTTTAAGTATTTAGTTTGTAGTTTTTGCTATTATTGCGTTTGTAATTTTCGCTAAAGTTGGTTTAGATTAATTTTGTTATCATATCGCTGTCTTAGCCTATTGATGGGTTATGCGGTGGTGCACCCAACATGGCTAAGTTCAATTATATTTTTTTTAAAGGCAACCCTTTAGGGCCGGGGGGATATGGTAGCGCCATCTACTTTTCTATCGATAATTAATTGCATCGACGTCAGTCGTTCTTTGCTTGCTTGTCCAATGCGAGCGATCCCTTTGTTTCTTTCCCTTTCTTCCAAGGGCACGCCTATCGTCTGATTCGTCGCATAGTGCAACGATGGGCACACAGTGAAGAAAAGACGGCCCCGCTGACCGGCTGTGTCCTGATGCAGCAGACGTGTCGCGCCGAACACGTGTAATGCAAAACCATACCGCCATATTTTTACTGCTTCCATAATATAAACGGAAACAAAACCCCCCGCGAGTGTAGTGGAGTGATTAGTGCAGCTTCAGGATTCCCGAAGACACCAGGAGGCCGCCATTTGTAAAGAAGAAGACTGATTTGCAAGGTAGGTGTGCTCCCATCCTTCCACCTCCCATGAACCCACGCACTTTTCCTTTCCTAGGCGATCAGAACCCATCCCCTTACAGTCCACAATATTAATATTCTTTCCAAATCGCCTAGAACATTCGGTTTCGGTGCATCGCCGATCCACCTTCAATGGATTGACTTCAAACTTTGTATATTGATTCCTCAAATGACTGAGACTGACTCCGATGGTGAACATATATGAATTTGTTTTTTGAAAATTCTTACCCTCAGGGGATAATATAGGCGTTCAAAGTGTGTATTAAACGAAACTTATTATTCCTTCAGTGGATTGACTTCAAACTTTTTGTATTGGTTTCTCTAATGACCTAAGTAAACAATAAGACAATCTTTTTGGAATTTCTTACCCTAAAGGGTTAAAAAAGGGAGTCGGAATTTGTCTAAAACCTTTTTATTCCTTCATTGGATTATCTTCAAACTTTGTATATAGGTGTCTCAAATGACGTAAGTGAACACCAAATAAGGAGTTTTCGAAGTCACTCCCCTATGGGCTTTGGGCTCCCCTATGGGCTTAAGAAAGGGTGTCCTATTTTGTAAAATAAAAATAAAATTCAATGGATTCACTTGAAACTTTGTATGTCGGTTCCTCAAGTGACGTTAGTGAATTCACCACTAACGGCCATTTTCAATATTCGATCCATAGATGGATTTTGAGATTCGAGATTCGTGTTTGACATATTTTGTATGGAGCTTATGTCAAAATCGAATTCCGTAGTAAAACGGGGAGTTCAAAATGGTGTAGTGGTGCAGTTTGTATGAAACTTTTAATTACTTCACTTGATTTTGTTTCATCGTCCCTGATGTGCATTCAATTTTTATTAATTTAAATTTATGTGGCTTGCTCTCATCTAAGTGCTCTTCATCTTCACTAACTAAAATATAGGATGGTTCTTTATATGACCAATAGAAGCCAAAAAAAACACCGTGTGGTGACGGATTAAGAATACGAATTGTAACCACCCCATATCATCCCACGCGTGTCGTAAGAGCCGACAGAGGGAGCATATTATACAGAGAACAGCACTGTAAGAGAAGGAAAACTTGATACAAACCCTATACCAACCCGCTTGGCCAGCATGGTATAGTAGGCCAATTCCTCCTTTCAAAGGAGAGGCCTATTCCAGCAGTGGACTATTAAAGGCTGATGATGAGAAGCCAAAATATGTACTTGGAACTGTTATTTTGCTATTTTTATTTACTTTTGAGCAGGTAAGCACTTCTTATCAGTTATCTGCTTTGTCTAACTGCTGACCAAGGTTTCTCTCATTTCTTTAACCTAAAATACTAAGAAAGGGTTTTTGAACTTGGATAATTTATTTCAATTTTTTTCACAATGTCGCTGAGTTATACAAATGTATATTGCTACGGAATTCTTGACTTGATTATTTAATTTTAACTAGATTTTGCAAGCAGCTACGTCTTAATTAAATTTTCATAGTTTGTTCGAGAGTTTTTATGAACCATTAGTAAAATACACATCTAAATCGATTCAGCCATTTTAAAGATTACCCTGAATAAATAGACAGACAGAGAAACAATCTAAATAAATCATTGGGTACGGGAAACGGATTAGCAACAATATGCAATACAGTTATTTTGAGATTACAGACAGTTTTTTCATATTACACCCACATTTCGCCATGTTGCATATTAGGTTCCACGTAATAGGGTACGAGCCTATTGGCCTCACCGGGCACATTGGCAAACTCCGTGCTGCTACTGAAAATTCGGCAAAATTCAGTTATACTTTTGCCCAATCCGGGAATCGAACCCGAAACCTCCCGTCTGGCAGACGCATACGCTATTCACTGTACCACGGAGGCAGTCAAATATAATTTATTTGTATACTTTGTCTGTATATAAAATTCTTGCGTTACTGAATCACTGACAAACATACAGCCGAAACAACTGAGCGCAAGTAGATGAAATTTAGCATGTATGTTCCTTGAGGTGTGTAGGGGCACACTAGGAGAGAATTTTTGGAAATTCCGACCCTAAAGGGGTTAAACTGGTTGTCAGAATTTGTATGAAACTTTTTATTCCCTCAATGGATTAACTTCAAACTTTGAATACCTATTGGTTCCTCAAATAAAGTTATTCACTAACTTCATTTGAGGAACCAATCAATTACTAAGAAAGTCTTTTTTGGAAATTCTTACCCTAAATGGATAAAAGGGGGAGTCATAATTGTCCGTATTTATGCAAAAAGGAACCACCCAGCAAAAACGTAATTCTGAGATATCAATGGATTTACAAAAACATGTGAGCTCTGTTAGATTAAGTAAAATATTACATTTATTTTATATATATAATTGTATTGATAAATTACTCATTTAAGTATGTGTACATAAATTTGCTCTGGATACTCTTAATTTTTCTAGATAGTTAAGAAAATCTGCATGTGGTTCTTTTTAATATTTACTAACTAATAGCTTACCTCATATGCAAAAAAGAACCACAACCCATGGGTTTCATGTATATCGGTAAAGCCATGTATTTACCAATATACATACATGAAACTAAGTATTATCGTAATAATCCTTTGATATGTAGCCTATAGTAATCCACTGCTGGACATAGGCCTCTCCCAACACGCGCTACAGTACATGGTTCTTAGCCTTTCGCATCCATTTCGTCCAAGCCTTGATTTCAGGTCGTCAGTCCACCTAACCGGGTGTCTTACGCTAACCGAGTCGTGGTCTCCACTCTAGGACAAACTTGGTCTATCGGCCATCAGTACTTCTGGAGATATGACCAGTCCACTGCCTCATAATCTTACTTATTCTGTGAGCTATGTCTGTAATTCTGGTTCTTTGTAGGATAACTTCGTTGTGGATTTTATACTCGCTGCGTGACTTTAAGTTTGGGGACTAGTCACACTGTGAGTGTCCACGTCTCGGCACCGTACGTCATAACAGGTAGGATGCATTGGTTGTAGACTTTGGTCTTCAGGCATTGTGGTAGGGGCGAAGAGAAAACTTGACGTAGTTTGCCAAACGTTGCCCAACTCAACTGGACACTACGGTTGATTTCTTTCCCGAAGTTATTGCTACCAAGCTGGACAATAAGCTGTTGCTCATGGTAGACATACTTTTGAACACATTCAAGCATCCATCCGTGGACATAAACCGATCCCGACATGATGAGTTCGTCTAACATAATCTTGGTTTTGTTCAATTCATGCCGAGACAAGTTCACGTCGACAGGCACCGTTTAGCCTGTGGAGCATACCGCTCAACTCTTCCAGGGACTCCGCAACGATGACGATATCGTCAGCAATCTGAAGGTGTGATATGTATTTGCAGTTAATTTTTATGCTAGTTCAAGCCAGTCCATCATCTTAAAGATGTCTTTGAGCGCCCTTGTGAAGAGCTGATTAAAATATTATGTCTCCCTGCCTCACACCTCGTCGCAATCACGTCGACGGGGCTGGAGTTGGATGGTATTAGTGGCGATATCATACAAACATTTCAACGCCTCGATGTAGCGCATTGGCGCTATTTGGTTCTGGTTGCTCTGCAGCTGTCTCGTACCGATTGCGGTACGAGACCGCTGCAGACCAACCAGAACCACCCAGGTTTCGATGGAGTCGAATGCTTTCTCGTTATTCACGTAAACCAAACCCAGCGGCTTATTTTACTCATTGGTCTTCTGTATATTCTGCCAAACAGTATGGATGTGGTCTAGTTCCTGTGGCTGGAAATCGTCAAGTTTTTTGGCGAGGCTGTTTGTTAGCACTCCCGCTCCATGCCTGAGCTGTAAAGCCCTGACGGATAATGGAATTAAAGAGGCTTGCCATTCTTTCAGGTCTACAGTCCCTCCTGCTTTTATGAGCTCTGTGGTGATTTCGTCATCTTATGGAGACTTCTTATTCTTAAGTTGCTCGAGACCTTCTCGTATCTCGCCTTGGTTGATATCAGGGATGTTCTCCGTATATTATCGCAGGAGTTGGGCTCTATAGTCATCATTGGTTTCAAGAGTTTAGACTTCCATGATGCGTACAGGTCTTTGTAGAAACTCTCAATTTCAGCTAGAATTTCGAACTTTAAATTTACGCCTTCCGCAGTACAATAAAATAACGTACTTGTTCTGCTGTTTACAACATTTATTTATTTTTATTGTAACGTTTATTTTCATCGGCCATACCGTAAATGGCTATTGGGTTCACTTAGTACATATTTTGTAGCATTTAAGGCGTTATGGCCTATTACTTATGGGGTAAAAGTGGGTATTTTTGTGAAAATTGTACGTTGGAAAGAGTTGGTGTTACATGGGTTGTACGATGTGTATGGGTTTTATAGGTTAAGGGTCATGATTTGTAGTGTCAACGCTAACTGAGCTGTCGAAAAGGCTTCATAGAAACTTTGTTTTATTGATTTGATGGGCACTAAAATGTTTTTGATCCTTTGTTTTGATAGACGTAATACGCTGATGCTTGTAAGTAGTTTCCTATATAAACGGGCACAGTTTATTCCTCACTATGGGAAGGCTTAGACCACAGTCCAGTGGCCAGCTTGGTGCAAATTGCCGGTTGGCAGACTTCATATTGTGCCGTTATAATAACAAGGCAAAATATGAAGTCCGTGAAAATCAATCAAATTTTATTTTTTATTTATTTATAGTCTCACGCCTGTATCCCCGAAGGGGTAGTCAGAGGTGTAAATATTACACCCACATTTTGCCATGAATTTTTAGGTCACCCGTTATAGGGGGCGAGCCTATTGCCGTTACCGGGCACATCACCAGACTCCGGGCTGCTACTGAGTATTCGGAAAAACCCAGTAACACTTTTTGCCCGACCCAATATAATCAATCAAATAAGTGGAAGTTATCCGACAAAGAATCAATATTACCGACATAGCTCACATAATCAGTAAGCTCAAATGGCAGTGGGCTGGCCATATCTGTAGAAGGACTGATGGCCGATGGAGCAGGAGTGTCCTAGAGTGGAGACCGCGACTCGATAAGCGTAAGGTAGGGCGGCCCCCGGCTAGGTGGACTGACGACCTGAAAAAGGTGGCTGGGACAGACTGGATGCGGAAGGCTGAGGACCGTGTACTGTGGCGCGTGTTGGGACAGGCTTATGTCTAGCGGGGTGCCTGGCAGAAAACCTCCCCGAGTACTTAGTGGCTGCTGGTCCTTTTGGTTTCTTGAGGACGAGCAGCCGCTGGGTCGGTGCACCCTGGGTGCGGCCAACAATCTCCTCGTGAGGGGTGGGAAAGAGGAGATTGTTGTCCGCGGCGAATTTCTGCCGGAGCGAAGGAGTCGCTCCCGAGGGCTACCTACCTGCGCTCTGCAGCTGCAGTGTGCACGACTAGGGAGCGAGGTGGGGTAGACCGCGGGCCGTTTTTACAGTCCGCGGTCTAGGGGTCTCCGCGGCGTGTACGTCGCATTAACCGAGTTGGGGAAGACCGTGGGTTGCTTCTCAACCTGCGGTCTAGGGGCATCCGTAGCGAGGTGTTGTGAGCCACGGTGCCCACGGAGGGAGCTCCTCCGAGCGACCAGCCCACTACTGCCGGGTCTAAGGTTGAGACCTGGGCGAAAGTCGTAGCCCGCAAAAAGGCCCGCAAAGCCGCCAAGAAGGCCGCAGTAGCTCCATGCGCCCCCGGTGGAACCGCAAAGACGGTTGCGCAACCTGCGCGGCGGACTGCCAGGAGAAGGGACACGTACGGGCAAAGTGCACCGCCGAGATTGACCGTAGTGATCTTTGTTATCGCTGCGGTCAGCCCGGCCACAAGGCGGCCCAGTGTTCCGCGGCGCCCAACTGCAGCTTATGTTCGGCTGCGGGGAAGCCAGCGGGACACAAAATGGGCGGAGGGGCCTGTGGCGCGCCTGCCAGCAAGGCCAAAAAGAAAAAGAAGAGGAGCTCTAAACCTGCCGGGGAAACCTCGCCACCCCCGCAGGCTAGTAGCTCCGTGGCCGACTCCCGGCCCAGGACCGTTGTCGAGGGAATGGAGTGCCAATAATGGCACAACTCCATTTTCTCCAGGGCAACATCAACCACTGTGCCGGAGCTCAGGATCTCCTATTCCAGAGCATGGCAGAGTGGTCGATTCACGTGGCTGTGGTCGCCGAACCGTACTTCATTCCCGCCCGTGACAACTGGCTGGGATGCGTTGACGGTTTGGTGACCATTATTGGCGAGACTCTGATTGACCCGTCGCGGGGCCGTGGCTGGGTTGCTGCGGTCTCGGGTGGCATTGTCATTGTGGGGGCGTATTTCTCCCCCAACAAGAGTCTCGACGACTTTGAGGATTTCCTTGTCGAGTTGGGCGCCGTCGTAGGCCGCTATCACCCTCGTCCCGTTCTGGTGCTCGGGGATCTCAACGCTAAGTCATCGGCGTGGGGATCTCCGGTCACTGACCCTCGGGGCGAGGTGCTAGAAGAGTGGGCGGTGACGACTGGTCTGGTCGTCCTGAATCGGGGTACGGCTTACACGTGTGTGCGGCAGCGGGGCGGGTCGATAGTGGACGCCTCATTCGCTAGCCCCTCTGTCGCCAGCCGAGTCTGCGACTGGGCGTGTCGCCGTGGAGGTGGAGACGCTGTCGGACCATCGGTATATCCGGTTCGACGTCTCTGCCCAGACCGCGAGCGGCCGCCATCCAACAACCCCGATTAACGACGGCCCGCGTTGGGCGCTTAAACGCATCGACAAGGAACTACTCGAGGAAGCTGCCTTAGTCCAGTCCTGGATCTGGGAGTCGACGACGGACGGCCCCGTCGACGTCGAGGCGGTGGCGCTGCGGTTTCGCGGGGCGACGACGCAGATCTGCGACGCGTCCATTCCCCGTGTCCGCCAACAGTCCGCAAGGCGCCGGGTGTACTGGTGGACCGCTGAGATCGCGCAATTGCGCGTAGCATGCGTTGCGGCTAGTCGCCGGTACACCCGATACCGGAGACGACGTCGACGAGATTCCGCCGAGGAGGACGCGTTGTATGAAGTGTACCGCGCGTCTACTCTGTGGCTGGCCATCGGTGACTCAAAGTCGCGTGCCAGGGAGGAGCTGCTGGGGTCCCTAGATCGGGATCCGTGGGGGCGCCCCTACCGTTGGGTACGGGGCAAGTTGCGTCCCTGGGCACCTCCACTAACGCAAAGCATGCAACCCCAGTTGCTAGAGGCGGTGGTATCGGCTCTCTTCCCAGAGCGAGTGGGACACGTTCCCCCGGCGATGGCTTCACCCTCAGCCACAGACTCTCCAGAAGAGCAGAGCATCGATGTCCCCGAGGTGACGCAAGCAGAGACGAGAGCGGCCGTGTTGCTACTCCGGGCTAAGAACACAGCGCCCGGACCCGACGGAATTCCTGGTCGAGCTCTTGTACTGGCTCTGAAGGAGCTAGAGCCCCAGCTGAGGGGGCTCTTCACGGCATGTCTCGAGCAGGGTCAGTTTCCCAGTGTGTGAAAGGAGGGGAGGCTGGTCCTGCTCAGAAAGGAGGGGCGCCCCGCGGACTCGCCGTCCGCGTATCGGCCCATAGTGCTGCTCGACGAGGCGGGCAAACTTTTTGAGCGTATTATCGCAGATCGCCTCGTCAGTCACTTGTGCAGGGAGGGACCGAACCTGGACGATAACCAATTTGGTTTTCGTCGGGGGCGCTCCACCATAGACGCCATCATGCGCGTGAGGGCCTTGGTGGAAGAGACGGTGTCCCGGGGTGGGGTGGTGCTGGCGGTGTCTTTGGACATCTCCAACGCATTCAACACCCTACCCTGGAGTTGTATTCAGGAGGCTCTGAAATACCATCGCGTGCCTCCCTACCTCCGCCGTACAGTAGGGGCTTACCTAGAGGGTAGATGCGTCACCTATCGGGGACGTGACGGTGCTGGTCGGCACCTCATGTCGTGCGGTGTTCCGCAGGGATCGGTCTTGGGACCGCTCCTGTGGAACATCGGCTACGACTGGGTGCTGAGAGCGAACTCCCGCCGGGCGCCGACTTGACATGTTATGCGGACGACACGCTCGTAACTGCCCGGGGGAGCTCGCACAGGGAAGCGACGTTGATAGCCACGGCTGCTGTGTCACAGGTGGTGAACCGCATCCGGCGCCTGGGCCTGGAGGTGGCCCTAAATAAGTCGGAGGCCATAGTGTTTCATGGCCCCCGACGGGCGCCGGAGCCGGGATCACACATCGTGGTCAGCGGAGCCCGAATAGCTGTCGAGTGCACCATGAAGTATCTGGGATTGGTGCTCGACAGCCGATGGGAATTCGGGCCCCACTTCCGGCGGCTGGCGCCCAAGCTCATGGGCGCAGCAGGCGCGGTTTCAACGTTGCTTCCCAACTTGGGGGGCCCGAGCGCCACTTGTAGGCGGTTGTACGTGGGAATCGTGCGGTCCATGGCCCTGTATGGGGCCCCTGTGTGGGCGATGGACATGACGGCCAGCACTCTCGCCATACTGCGCAAACCGCAGAGGGCGATGGCCGTCAGAGTCGTCCGCGGGTATCGCACGATTTCCTACGAGGCGGCTTGCATCCTGGCCGGATCCTCGCCCTGGGACCTAGAGGCGAAAGTACTCGCGTCATTATATCGATGGCGCGAGGAAGAGCAGACACGGGGCTCGAGGCTGGTGCAGCGGCAGATCGCGCTACGCCGAGAGGAGCTCCGTCAGGTCTTGGTGGCGGAATGGCGGCAAAGGCTTCTGCGCCCTACCGCCGGCCTAGTTACCGTCGAGGCGATCCGGCCAGTACTCAATGAATGGCTCGGGAGAAGGCATGGCTCCCTGTCGTTTAGGGTGACGCAGGTGCTGTCGGGGCACGGCTGCTTCGGCAAGTACCTGTGCCGCATAGACAGGGAGCCGGACGCTCGGTGCCACCACTGCGTCCATTGCGGGGAGGACCCGGCGCAACACACGCTCGCCGAGTGTGTAGCTTGGGAGGAGCAGCGCCGTGTCCTCACAAATAAAATAGGAGGCGATCTGTCGCTGCCGGCCATTGTGCGGAGGATGGTCGGTAGCGCAGAGTCGTGGGACGCGGTGGTTTCCTTCTGCGAAGACGTGATGTCGCAGAAGGAAACTGCGGAAAGGGAGAGGGAGATCTCGACTCCCTTCCCCGGCCGCAGAAGGCGCACCGGGCGCAGGAGAAGGGCGGACAACGCCCTTTTCCGGCCCCCATGAATGGGTCCAGGGGCGAGGGACTTGGGGAAGTCCTCGCCCCCTATTCGATGGACCCGAGGCGCAGGCGCGCGTGGGTGTCGGCGCGTGCCTCTGAGGCGATGCACGAGGTAGTTCAACACCTCACTACCCCGTGCAGGAGACGAGGCCCGGACAGACCCGGCCAGCACTAGTGTGGGGCTGCGGAAGAATTTGGATTCCCGCGGCCCCGCACGCACGTGCGAGGAGACACCGGGGTGGTTTTAGCCGGTAAGAGTCCGGCACGCCCCTCCGCCTTTCCCCAGGTGGATTGTGGTGCTTTCTCCATGAGGATTTCCCCCCGCAAAAAAAAAAAAGGCTTATGTCTAGCAGTGGACTGCGATAGGTTGATTGAGACTTCATATTGGTATGTCTTTCGAGAATACGATGGAGACCTCTTAGGTACAGGTTTCCTCTGAATGTTTTCTGTCACCGTTTAGCAAACGATAATTAACAAATACCCACATTCGTGCGTTTGAGTTCTGCGAAGCAGTTCGCTGTCTCTTCTAGGCTATCGGTTATCTTTAATAAAAGACATCTCTCGCACTATGAATAGGTAAGTCTTGCATCACGGGGGACTTTACAGACATACCTCTGTAAATTCTGAAAGACATAAATATTATACATGGCTTGGTTCGGCGTTACACCGCAACCGTAGGTTCTAGGCGATTTGGAGAAGGATTAATGGACTGTATCTAAAGGATGGCGAGTTCTGCTCGCCTAGAAAGGATAAGGAAAGAGGATTGTGAGTGGGTATAGGATATTCTAAGGATGCTGAAGGATGAGGGGCGCCTCCCTTGTACGTCAGTCCTCTTTCCTTGCAAATGGCAGCCTCCTGGTGTCTTCGAGAATCCTGAAGCTGTTTGAATCACTCCACTACACAAATCACTTTCACTCGCGGGCGGTTTTAGTATTAAGCGGGAGCGGTAAAATTATGGCGGTGCGGTATGGCGGACACGTACTCGAGCTTCTCGAATGTTCTGGACTGTCTCTCGCGTCGATGATCGCGGCGACCAATCCGCGAAAGGCGTGCCCCTTCCAGGGAATGGGATAGACAGGGACGGGAACAAAAGGCATCGCTCGCATTAGCCAAGCAGCGACGAATCATTGACGTTGATGTGATTAGTTTTCGATGGAAAGGTAGATGGCGCTACCATATCCCCCCGGCCCTAAAGGGTTGCCTTTAAAAGAAATAGAATTGAACTTAGCTATGTTGGATGTACTACCGCATAACCCATCAATAGGCTAAGACAGCGATATGATAATAAAATTAATCTAAATTAACTTTAGCGAAAACTACAAACTAAATACTTAAACTAAGAGGTAGATCCAACTTCAGGCTAGATCTCACTGAGTTGGAAGCGGACAGAGATGTACAACAGGGCGCACGTAGCTCCCCTTAGCGATTTTCACGGTAACAACGCGGGTTGTACCGTCCTTGGAAGTATGCAATTTCTCTACGATGGCTAACGGCCATGAAAGCGGCGGAGCATTATCATGTATTATGACGACCAACGTACCCTCCTGTATAGGGGATGCAGGACTATTCCACTAGCCTGAAGCTGGTGGAGATATTCCGCACGCCAGCGCCGCCAGAACGACTGCACGAGTTTATCCAGCAGAGTATGTCTCTGGAGCAAGCTTGAAGAGTCTGCTTCAGGAGTCGGAAATGACGATAATGGCACTGTGTTCGGAAAATGTGCAGGGCTTAACGCGGATGGTTCTGCAGGGTCACTACTCAATGCCGTGAGCGGACGCGAGTTGATCAGTGCCTCGACTTGTGCAAGGACAGTTAAAGCACTTCGTAAGAGAGGATCTGTTGACCTATAACTTTGAAGAGATGCGTTTTAATTACTTTGACCATGCTTTCCCAACATCCACCGAAATGTGGTGATGCTGGTGGAATAAACTTCCAGTCAATATGATTTATGGAAAGTTCTTCCTAAAGACGAGTACGATAACCCGCGACGTGATTGAAACAAGTAACGGGAACAAGTTCAATCAATTTACTAACGCGGTTGGCGACAAAAGTCTGCCAGCGGTGAGGAGAAGAATGAATCCAAGCGAGCACTACTTTGGAGTCAGAAAATGCGTATATTCTATTAATAGGGTAGTGGGGCAAAACTGTGTCTTGAACCTTGCGGAGCAACTGAGACAGCAGAAGGGCCGCGCACAACTCCAGTCTCGCAACCGAAATGGTTTTAACAGGCGAGACCTTAGACTTGGCACAAACTAACTGCACCGAGTAGTTAGAACCAATGCGGACTTGCAGATATACGACTCCGCCGTAAGCACGCTTGCTGGCGTCAGCGAGACCTATTAATTTGATGGTATATCCATTTACCAACCCAAGATGACGCGGAATAGTAATTTGATTGAGCGCGGTAAGCTCAATACAAAAATGGCTCCAAGCGGCGACAATATGGTCAGGGGGTGTTTCATCCCACTCACACTTTGATAGCCAAAGTTCTTTGATCAAGAGCTTGGCGTACAAAATTGTGGGAGCTACAAAACCCATTATGTCCCATAGTCGAGCCACTGTGGACAGCATGGTGCTTTTGTACTTATCATCTGGCGGTGAGACGTCAAACCGAAAACTATCGCAGGATTTGTCCCAGCGTAAACCGAGAACTTTATGCGGTACAGACTTCTCAAACTCAATGTCTGGAGAAGCTTTATGAGAATCTGGTATGCGTACGAGAACCTCCTCAGAGTTACTTGTCCATTTGACAAGATCAATTTGGTCTCGCTTGAAAAGCTGAATAAGCTCTTCACAAAGCGAAATTGCTAGCGGAGCGGATATGACACTACAGGCAATGTCATCCATATACAAAGCGGAAGTGTAGTATAGTATAGTGTAGCGTAGCGTAGCTTAGTATAGCATTGCGTAGCAAAGCGTAGCATACCGTAGCATAGCATAGCATATCATAGCATAACATAGCGTAGCATAGCGTAGCATAGCGTAGCATAGCGCAGCATAGCGTAGCGTAGCGTAGCGTAGCATAGCGTAGCGTAGCGTAGCATAGCGTAGCATAGCGTAGCATAGCGTAGCATAGCGTAGCATAGCGTAGCATAGCGTAGCATAGCGTAGCATAGCGTAGCATAGCGTAGCATAGCGTAGCATAGCGTAGCATAGCGTAGCATAGCGTAGCATAGCGTAGCATAGCGTAGCATAGCGTAGCATAGCATAGCGTGGCATAGCATAGCGTAGCATAGCATAGCGTGGCATAGCATAGCGTAGCATAGCATAGCATGGCATACCATAGCATGACGTAGCATAGCACAGCATAGCGTAGCATAGCATAGCATGGCATAGCGGGGAATAGCGTAGCATAGCGTAGTGTAGCATAGCGTAGCATAGCATAGCATGGCATAGCATAGCATGGCGTAGCCTAGCGTAGCATAGCATGGCATGGCATAGCATAGCATAGCGTAGCATAGCATAGCATACCATGGCGTAGCATAGCGTAGCATAGCATAGCGTAGCATAGCGTAGCATAGCGTAGCATAGCGTAGCATAGCGTAGCATAGCGTAGCATGGCGTAGCATAGCGTAGCATAGCGTAGCATAGCGTAGCATAGCGTAGCATAGCGTAGCATAGCGTAGCATAGCGTAGCATAGCGTAGCATAGCGTAGCATAGCGTAGCATAGCGTAGCATACCATAGCATAGCTAATTAGTGCTTTATCTTACACACAGCTTTAGCACCCACCTTGATCTCTTGAAGAACAGAACAACAACAAGACGTAATACAATGAGAAGTATGTAACGTAGGTACGGTACCCATAATCATATACCCAAATACCGTCTCAATAGCGGGCGGTAAATCATATCGCTCACTACGTACTATTTTAGTTACTAGCAAGTGCGGAAATATTGAAGTTCCGATCAAAAGATCAATGCCTGCCGGATTCGCAAACTCCGAGTCTGCCAGCGGCAATGACTCGAGGTGTGTGAGTAGTGATACGTCCACATTAGCGTTTGGCAATGCGTCCGTAATACGCTCCACGATAAGCGAAGAAATTTTAAAATTAATGTCTCCATCAAAACGCGAATGTATTTTAATATCTACGGAACCCTTACAATATTTTTCTGAACCGCCGATCCCTCGGACTATTGAGTTCGTATTTTTAAAGTTATTCCATAATCCGAGGCGTTTGAAACAATCAAAAGTTATGAAATTGCTCTGAGACGCGCTATCTAGCAGACAACGTACCATGTGCGGCGACCCATTAACATCATAAACGATAACTTGCGCTGTCGCTAACAGAACAGTCTTAGACGCCATACATCGCGGCTTAGCACTGCTCTGATCACTATAAGTGCGCGAAGGCCGTCCGCGCGTGCGTGCCGCCCGCGCAATGGATGTCGTACACAACAATATTTCAAAATTTCAGTGTCAAGGTTAGCGGCTTGGCTTGACAACGGGTTACCTTTATCGAAGTGTAGCAATGAATGATGTTTTTGATTACATGAGCGACACTAGCGACACTTTGTCTTACTAGAACAATCACTTGTTTTATGTTTAAGCAATTAATGCATGCTTATCTTTTATACATTTGAAACGAGCGGTCGGATTTAAATTATTAAAAGCGGGACATTTATAAAAATGGTCGTGATCTATATTACTTCACAGACACTTCTGTGAATTATTACTATTAGATTCCGAGCATGTTACGTAAGATTGTGGATTAGGGACCGAGTTATTATTACTATTTCGCGATTTATTTAACCTTTGTTTGTTGCTGTTAGTGTTAGACGGGCTAGGTGAACTAGACTGTGTATTATGAAATATTCGACACTGATCTTTGATGAACGAAATAAAACTATCTAGTGTAGGTATTTTATTATTGCGTTCCGTCATCTCGAAAGCACGAATTGTATCAGTGTCAAACTTTTTTAAAGCGAGTTGAAGCAACATAAAGTCGGAAAGATCTTCTAATTTTAAGTTCCTAAGAGAGTTAACCGCGGTAACAAAGTTATCTATAAACAGCTGGAAATTCGCAACAGACGCGTTGCCGGACAGTTTAAGATTTAAAGCTTGGTCAAAGTAAGTAGACGCCAGGACGCGAATGTCTTGATATCTATCAAGTAGTGACTGAAATATGACCTGATAATTCTCAGCACTGGGTGTGACACCTGCAAATACGGACTTGGCCTTCGGTGACAGTTTACTTATTAAATAGTACAACCTGTCAGCATCTGTCAGAGAACCATTATCGTGCACTGTAGACTTAAAACTCGCATAGAATAACGGCCAATTTCGTATATCTCCGTCAAACGACATAATCTCGATTGGCGGTAATTTCGGCTTGCGGGCCGCGGCAACAGGCTGTGCCGAACATTTACCCTCTAATTGCGATTGTATATGCTTAATAATACAATAAAGATCTTCAAATGAGGTGTACGCCTGATAATTCGGTTGTTCATCAGGATTGATAGAAAGTAATCTTGTGTTATAATCGTCTAATACGGTAGCGCTCATAGCAAGACTTGGCTTGCCGTTCGTAACAGATCGGCAAAGTTAAGCAACGCTTGCACAGGTTGCCACTTGGATGGGTGACCGTTTGTGGCATTTTCATCTGAGCGTTACCGTGCTTCGGAGGGCACGTAAAGCTGTCGGTCCCGGCTCTTGTCTAAGGATAAGGGTCGTTAGGCCATGTCGGAGGCCTTTGGGCGGTCTGAAAACTCCGACACCAGAGTTGGCCACACACTCACACGAAAAACAAAACAAACAAATCGTCTAACAACTTATGAAAATCTGTTCGAATACTATCTACTGTCATACAATAACTGAGAAATGCTTCCCTATTACTGTCAGACGCGGCTGCGGTCTTTGACCGCTCGTAAATGTTTTGAATGCGCTCAAATAAAATATTGCGTTTTGCTTCTAAGATTGTCATCTCTTTGTCTTCCGACACGCGTGACTTCTTT
Source organism: Euclidia mi (assembly GCA_944739405.2). Lineage (NCBI taxonomy): Eukaryota > Metazoa > Arthropoda > Insecta > Lepidoptera > Erebidae > Euclidia > Euclidia mi. The sequence goes on from OX123206.2 coordinate 4,429,020, forward strand.
TGTTGTGACATGCTTACGTAAGTATAAGCTAATGAGACCGAAACAAAATAAGAATGTCTAATGTACCTATTATTTTACCTAAGTAGGCTAAGTAGGCAACACTTTAGAGCTGTGGAATTAAAAGTTGCTCGAACCATGAGATTTACAAGACAACTATGATAGTTCCAGAAATAATAATTGAGTAAGTAGGTAGCTACATAAAATCATATTACCTACTGAAGCGGGCGGAAACAACCATGTGACGGTTATGTGAATAGACTAGGAGTATAGCTAGGTGCGATAACTGCCTAGGTATAGCGATATAACGTATAAAAACGTAAATGAATCCGACTCGTATGGATCAAAAAAATGGTTCGGCGTTACACCGAAACCGTAGGTTCTAGGCGATTTGGAGAAGGATTAATGGACTGTATCTAAAGGATAAGGGAAGAGGATTGTGAGTGGGTATAGGATATTCTAAGGATGCTGAAGGATGAGGGGCACCTACCTTGTACGTCAGTCCTCTTTCCTTGCAAATGGCAGCCTCCTGGTGTCTTCGAGAATCCTGAAGCTGTTTGAATCACTCCACTACACAAATCACTTTCACTCGCGGGTGGTTTTAGTATAAAGCGGGAGCGGTAAAATTATGGCGGTGCGGTATGGCGGACACGTACTCGAGCTTCTCGAATGTTCTGGACTGTCTCTCGCGTCGATGATCGCGGCGACCAATCCGCGAAAGGCGTGCCCCTTCCAGGGAATGGGATAGACAGGGACGGGAACAAAAGGCATCGCTCGCATTGGCCAAGCAGCGACGAACTATTACACAAAGCTTCAAATGTACGGAAATTGGCCAAATATTTCTAGCAATTCTTGAATAGCGTAGATTCTCAGTACGGAGCCTTTTGAAATGTTTGAGTAAATATGTGGTGGGAATATGTATTCCCCATCACATATGTACTGAGCACAGATGCGTTAAAACATTTGACACAAACGAAATGTACGTTCCTTTTGGCTTATTTTTGACAAGAGGATGCCCGCGGTTATACCCGCGTTATTTAAGGCTACTGTTCCGTTCCCGTCGCTCATAGCGTGATGTTATATAACCTATAGCCTTCCTCGATAAATGGGCTATCTAACACTGAAAGATTTAACCTAATGGAAGGAAAGAGGAACCCACCACGCACCCTCGAATTGACCACCCCAACTATTGCAATAGAACAAGGTTGACAATATCGAACTCCTCTAAAAGGATAAGGGATATAGGAATGGTATGGGTTCCAGGAAGATACCTGACTTGCAGTATCCCGCTGTATGCGCCGATTATTCTATGCGCCGATTATTATTAGGAACGATGGACAACGACTGAGCCAGGCTCAGTCGTTGCCCATCGTTCCTGAGGATGCCTCGTGCAGAGGCGAAACACGTGTCGAAGAATAATCGGCGCATACAGCGGGATACTGCAAGTCAGGTATCTTCCTGGAACCCATACCATTCCTATATCCCTTATCCTTTTAGAGGAGTTCGATATTGTCAACCTTTTTCTATTGCAATAGTTGGGGTGGTCAATTCGAGGGTGCGTGGTGGGTTCCTCTTTCCTTCCATTAGGTTACAATGGAGTTCCGCCAAGTAACGCCTGATTCAATCAACTATACTGAAAGATTTTTTTAATTCGGACCGGTAGTTCCTAACATTAGCGCGTTCAACCACACAAACAAACAAACTATTCAGCTATATATAAGACTACTGAGATATATACTAGTATATAAGATACGAGGGCGGCACTGAAAATTTCAGGAATCAAGGAAGTGACACAACATTACTATTTAAAAATGTATTTATTGCTTTTCGAAGTATTCTCCGCGAAATTTTACACATTTTTCCATACGATGGAACCAATCATTGAAGCAACCATTCCATTCGCAAGTTAGGGTCTCCAAAATGGCCGTTTTGTAGGCGTCCACAGCTTCTACAGGTGATGAAAATCTTTGTCCACGCAATTTATTCTTTATTTTAGGGAAAGTATAGAAATCATTAGGGCTTAGGTCAGGGCTGTACGGCGGATGGTCTAATAATTCTATGTTTTCTTGCTCTAAAAACTGTTTTGTTCTGTGCGCGGTGTGAGAACTCGCATTGTCGTGATGGAGGATGATGCGGCGGTTGCAGTTCTCTTTACGGAGTTCAGAAACGACCTGTGGCAAACAAATGCTAGCATACCATTCTGCATTAACCGTTCTTTGTCCCTCAAGAGGAATAGTCGTAACATGGGGAGGTTTTGAAGACAAACGTGGCCACCATTTTTTTTGCTACACTCCGTGAACGAAAAATTTTTGTTGGCTTTAACTCATTTTCGAACACTCAAACTCGTGACTGGTTTCTTGTTTTGGGTTCGTACGCATATATCCAGGATTCGTCACTTGATACGTTGTGGTATGCAGCATTTGAGGATCCTGCGTGGAATCTTTCGAGAGTTCTGACGCACCAAGTAACGCGAGCCGCTTTTTGTTTTTCACAGAACGAATGCGGTATACATCGGGAAAACAACTTTTTTACACCTAATTGTTCATGCAAGATTATTTGTATTTGACTCATGCCAATGTTTAAAGTTGCCTGAATTTCGCGGTGTGACACATGTCGATCTTCCTCAATCAGCTTACGCACAGCATCAACGTTTTTTTGGGCGACTGCAGTTTTGGACGACCTTGACGGGGATCATCACTGAGCTTCACACGTCCACGTTGAAATTCAGCAAACCAGCGATAAATTGTGGTTTTGGACGGGGCTTTATTACCAAATGCAGAAATCATCCGCTCAACACACTGTTTTTGTGTTAAACCACTTCGAAAATCATAATAAATCATCGCTCTTGAATTTTCTTGAGTCAATTCCATTTTCTCAACGACTAAACAAGTTTGAGAAAACCTTGTGACAAGACCGAGAATCTTTTTTTAAATAAATAAATGGTATTCGATTTTTAAAACCAAGGAGTTTTCAATTAAAAAGATTTTAATATGAGAGGAACAGTGGAAATATTTCATTCCCGATACTTATAGTGCAGCCTATGTACTAGAGGATGCCCGGGGTTACACCCGCGTTATTTAAGGCTACTGCTCCGCTCCCGTCGCTCATAGCGTGATGCCTATAGGCTTTCTCGATAAATGGGCTATCTAACACTGAAAGAATTTTTCAAATCGGACCAGTAGTTCCTGAGATTAGCGCGTTCAACCAAACAAACAAACAATCAAACAAACAAACAAATTCTTCAGCTTTATATATTAGTATAAGATAAGATGGATCCTTACATTTTTATGAAACGTTATTTTTTTGTCATTATTTACCTTAGTGTATATATTTTCTATATTTTAAGACTTTAATGAGTTAATGGTTTGTTTTAAACGATGACGCGTTGAAATTGCTTGCCGTTGGTTATAGATCGACAATGTAAAGCAACGTTTGGATGACATCTCACGGAAGATACAGTGACCCTGTTAAGGCGCTGCACACTTTAGCAGAAAGTTTGCTTTGACTCTTGGGTATCGTAGTGTCTTAATTTTGTCGTGGCAGCTGGCTTGGTTGTTCTCTCGCTCCCAACCCTGGTTTTGTCCTTGATCCTTAACAAGATTTTTGGAAAACCGACGTCTCCTTCTGTGAGGCAGGTATGCTGATCAAGGAAACAGTAGAGAGGGAGAAAGGTCTCCGCAATATCGTCCTATCTTCAGCCACCGTAATATGTGAGCTTTCGAGACCACTTATTGTCCACCACTAGGCCAAAGAACGTGATGATGAGTGAATTTGACGGAGAACGCCAACATCAAACGACGAGCTGAACCCTGGTGGGGTCACAGTAAAGTGTGCTGTTAGTAAAACTGCAATTCGCGTGAACTACTAACTAAACTTTTGACTTATAGTTAAGCTTAGGTTAGCAAGAGCTTAAGTTATTTCTAAACAATAACTATACAACAGTTTTACTTACAGAACTTTCACTGTTAATTTGTTTTACGGCATGAATTACATCGCGCATCTTATTATTACACATTAATATTAAGGGCAAGAACGCATTAGGCGCAAGCACATTGCAGCGAAATAATTCAGCATATCAAAGGTAAAGGCCGGCACTGTAAACCAAGGAAGAGCGGAGTTCCTTACCACAAGCAAGTATTTGTTTAAAAAAGGACCCCAAATGATATTGTTATTGTTGATTGTTATGTTATTGAAATAAACCTTTTAATTTTTTTTAAAGGCCACTCACTCATTTACTCGAAAACGTCTTGATCTATGAAACTGTCATTAATTGTTTATAGAAAATTGTGGCATTAATGACAAGACCTTATTATGCATTCCAGCGCCTGATTCATAATGGTATAAGAGAACTGTTGTTAAGAAAACCAAAAGTGTGGCCGAAACTGCAAAGAACAACAAGCACAATGCGGCAGCGGTACAGCCGCGACAGTAGGAGAGTATTTGGGGGTCTGGATCCAGATCCAGACCCCCCAATACTCTCTATTCAAAACGATGATTACATTTCAGATTATCTATTAAGAAATGATGAATGTATTCTACTTTCTTATGCTTTTCCAAGTCTATTCGAATTTGAGGGTCTGGATCGCAACCCAATACTCTCTATTTAAAGTGATATATTTCAGATTATCTATTAAACATGATGAATGTATTCTACTTCCTTAGTATAGATAATATCAATTTGATTATTTTCGCATGGCAATTACAAAATTTCTTCCTTTCACAGCGTTCAAATAAAAACATTGAGGATAATGTACAGCATGCTGCATCCAAGGATCGTCATAGATCTCCCAATCTTCTATAACCCCTCCACAAGAGAAACATGCCGCCTTATCATTTATCCTGTTGCCAAAATAAAAGAATCCAGCGTCAGCCATTTGCGTCACTAATCTTTTCTTTGAATTAATCGTCCCCCAGTAATAATTAAAAGACAATTCACGCATTTTATACGTGTCATACATGCCATATCGAGGTTCGTAATCATTTTGAAACATGTTTTATGCACTTCCTTCCTTCCTTGTTCTTGATGCAGACAAATATGAACGTATAATGACATTACCATTGTGTTGTCAACAACTTATAATGATTGGAAAGGGTTATTGTATTGGGTGGGGGATAGAAATCTCGTAAAAGATACGTTTTAAACTAATTTTAGAAATTAAACAAGAATATATTTATTTAAAAATTTTATTGTTATCGCACCATTTTTTTAAACACAATACATTCTTTAAAGCACATACAGAGTCATGATAAGTACAATTATACAAAAGTTCAGAATATTTATATTGATCGAACAAACTTATCAAACTAGAACAACCTTTATCTTCTAAATTAAAAATATTATTATTACTATTTTGTAAAATATGCTTCAACCACAAAACCTTTTCTGAGCCTTTGACATAGACACATTTATTCCTTAAAATATCCGTAATCAAACTCTGATAACTGCAATAAGACACAAATCCTTCACGCCAATGTATCTTTCTGTTACGTTCAATCCAACTAACTTGCTTTTTTTCTGGTTGCGTTAAATTGTTAAATGGAAATGGCGGTTTAATTAAAAATACTTGTAATTTTTTATTGTACAATATGACGATTTCTTTTAATATAAATTCATTTCCTTCTATTTTAAAGCCTTGAATATCTACAATAGCAATCATGTTAACCTGCGCACAATGTTGCTGAGAGGTTTGTACTCCACAAGTCGGTCGATTATTATTAAACAATATGCAGTCGTGTTATCTGGTATTGTAGTAGAACATTCAATTTCCAATCGCACGTCCACTGGACCTGTTTTTATACTATCGTTTTGCCTTGAACAGTCTAATATAAAGAGGGGAGCTTTTTCCTTGAAGTTCTTTAGGTTGAGCAACGGGTCTACTGGGCAGTTGTAAAACGACTGACGAAATTTTGCATACATTTCGTATAATATAATGTATTTGTTATCGGAAAACTTTATACCTAAAGGTTCATATGGATAATATTGCGAATTTAGAAAGAGCGTTACGTTTGTAACTTCACAATGATCAAATAAAGAACTATCTTTAGCTTTATTATTTCTTCTATTCGTTTGTAAGCAAAAAATTACATATCTGGGTTTTTCTAATTGTGAAGCAGTCTTAACTGACCAAGAATGCTTTGTAGTTTTTGGTAATAAAGGATACTCATATAAATCCCAATTTCTAAAAGCCATCTGAATAGGTTTATCTCTTTTTAGATGTTTTAAAAGTGTCAGTCGCTCTCGATCTGATACTTTTACGTGTGGTACTCTCCACTGAACTCGTTGTTTATCTATTTCAAAATGAGCGATATCATCTGTAAGGATAACACTGTTTAAGTTAGAATTACTTCTGGTCAATATGAGTTCATGTTTGCAATTTATAATAATTTTATTGTAATCCTCTGCAAAGCCTAATACTTTATTTAATGGTATCACAGCACTAAAATGTCCATCACTGTCAAAACCCTCTAAGTTCCAACCCCATAAGGCAGCAACTTTATTTTCCGCTTCATTTAATGAGATGTATGATTTAATTGTTGACGTTATTCCCGAATTTTTATACGGTCTATTTCAATACCATTCATTTCGTATCTGATGTCTTGAAACATATACATAACAGGGTTATTAGTGAACTTAACAGTTTTCTTGATCGGGTTCCCATCTTTGCTGAAGAGCTTTGCTCGGCCTTCGACATAGACTGAACTGGCTGATGGTAGTAAGTATATGTCTTGCTGGTGTATGGGAATTCTGATTTCATCGTTTTGTCTAAAGCTGTTATTGTAGGGATTGTATGAATGGACTTCATAACTTTCGATCGAAGTGTCGAAATGCGGCAATTCAGTAATCTGTAATATATTCATACTTTAAACCCTAGGGCTTTAAGAAAACCTTTATTTGCTTCAGTTAATTTCTTAACTTTTTTCTTACGTCTTTGCACCTTGGTAATCGTAGAAGAACTAAGACGATTTGTTTTCACTGGAGTATTTTTATAGTATACTATCATTGTGCTTTTTTTAAATGAAGACGTAGTTGAATATGTTCTTTTCCAAAGTTAATACAGTGACCAAACTGATCAACGATCTTAACAGATATAGATGAAATTATGTTTTTGTTTACTGGAAAGTAAATAACGTTTTGCGGTTTTTCCAAGCACCGATGACCTAGAGCAGTATCAGATACAAATTCATGAATATAATGGGTCGGTAATCCGTTGCAGTACGAACCGTGAATTAGATCACATTCAATTCTGATTACGGACAAACTGTTGTTGATAATGGGGATATTTTGTCTTAAATTTAATACTGAGAAGTATAGCAAACCGCACTCATATTGATCAGATAAATGTAGTGGTGGTTGAAAATATGTAACCAATTCTGACTTATTTCCAGAGATGGTAATCGTAGTAGACATGCTTGTATACTGAACGCTTTTGTAAGATTCTGTTTATTTTATTCCTGTACTATACCAAAAATTCTTCAAAAAGTTTAAACAAAGATGTCCGCAATTAAAAGCGTGATCACGCTGCATATTTTCATAATTATAGTAAACTTTGGAACCAACGTATTTTATAAATTCTTTTGGAGGTTTTAAATTGCCATAACTGTCAAAATACTCAATATAGTCATTGTATTTTGCATAGGCTACCCAATGAGAACCAGGATTCTTAGAGCTATAGTTATAGTTATAGTTGGTCGTGGGTTTTCCGCACTTAGCCACTTATTTGGGCCATTGTGCGTATGTGGCGACTTCATTGACGCCGACTACTCATACCACCTTAGTTCCTTCCAGAAAGCCATTAGTTGGCTGGTGTCGTTTAAAGCTTCACTCATGGTTCTGGGGTTGTTCAGCAGCTTTGCCCGTTGATCGCTCACACTTGCACAGTGCAGAATGACGTGAGCGGGTGTTTCTTCGGTTTCCATACAGCCCCTGCACAGTGGGTTGTCCGTAACGCCTATGTTGAATAGGTGCTTGTTGAGTGGACAGTGGCCGGTTATTATGCCCGTCAGATGCTTTAGTGTTTTCCTATTAGAATGCAGCAGCTTGTGTGAGAGTCGCTTGTTCAAGCAGGGGATGGCATCTTTTATTTGTCTGCATTCTTTTATGTTTGCCCACTGTTTTTCGTGTTCATGTGCGGTTCTCTCACGTAGCCACGTTTTGATTTGGCTTGCTGGTATCGGTACAATCGGCTCGGGTCCCATTATCATTGTGTCCGATCCTTGCCGTGCCAGTTGGTCTGCGGCGTCATTGCCTGCGGAGTTGCTGTGGCCTTTAATCCATTGCAGCGTAACCCGATTCTTCTCTGCAATCTTTTGCAGCTCTAGGTGGCATTCCATGATGAGGCCGCTGTTAAAGCAGTTGCTGCCGAGAGCTTGTAGTACAGAGGCACTGTCCGTGATAATGCGTATAGACAGGTCACTTACGTTCCTAGACGCGATTGCTGTTGCGGCTCTTGTTATCCCAACACACTCGGCTTGGAATATGGTGTTATGGGTGCCAAGGGATGTTGAGATGTTGATATTTAAGTCATGGGAGAATACGCCCGCACCCGTCCCATGCTTCGTTTTTGAGCCGTCTGTGTATACTCTGACTTCGTGTATACCAGAGCAGTCTTTGTGTTCCTCCTGCAATTGGATGCGATATTTTTTGTCAAAGGCAAAAGTTTTAGGGATGAGATCGCAAGCGGCCTCTAGCATCGGGATCTCTTTGGTTAAGGTCCCTTTTAGGCGTGCGTGAGTAATTCGATCATCCTTTCTCCATAGCCCGAGCTTGTCTAGACGGATTGCTGCAGCGCCAGCTTCCTGCTGGATCATTAGGTGCAGCGGTCTTAGGTCCAGTAGTATCTCCAAGGCGGCTGTTGGGGTGCTCTTCATGCAGCCTGTTGTGGCCAAGCAGGCTAGGCGTTGAAGGCTCTGTAGCTTTTTTGTGATTGTGCTTAGTTGCGTGCGTGGCCACCACACTACTGCACCATACGTAAGCATGGGGCGTATAATGGCAGTGTAGATCCACAGGGTAATTGATGGTTTGAGACCCCATTTTTTGCCTATGATTTTCCGACATTGCCAGAAGATTGTGCATGCTTTTGTTGTTTTTGTGCTGATGTGCTTGCCCCAGTTTAGCTTATGGTCAAGTATTACGCCCAAGAACTTGACTTCATTCGATAGGGTAAGCTCCGTTCCAAAGAGTTTTGGTGTTTTGCACATATGGGTTTTCCTTTTGTTGGTGAAAAGTACTAGCTCCGTTTTGTTGGGGTTAACCGTCAGTTCATGTTGGTTGCACCATTCCTCCATGATCCTGATGGCTGCTTGCATCCGATTTCGGATCGTGTCTTCTGAGTCACCTTTGATCAGGATGGTGATGTCGTCTGCATAGCCGACCGTGAAGAATCGTCTGTCGTTTAAGTTCCGTAACAGATCGTCCACCACAATGTTCCACAACAGGGGTGAGAGTACATCTCCCTGTGGGCAGCCTTTTGCAACTATGCCCCTTGTGGTGGAGTTTACCGTGAATTGTATTGCCCTCTGTTTCAGCAGTTGATCAATCCAGCCACTAAGGGTTTGCTCAACTCCGAACTTTTCGAGGGCCCGGCTGATACTGTTGAACTTAGTTTTGTCGAAGGCACCTTCTATGTCAATGAAGGCCCCCAGTGTCATTAACTTGTTGGTGAGCGCTGTTTCAATGGTTCCCACAACGGAATGCAGCGCCGATTCAGTTGACCTGCCACTTCTGTAGGCGTGTTGATGTGGGTGTAGTGGATTGCGCAGTAATGCGCCCTCACGGAGGTATCGGTCCGTAAGTCTCTCCAGCGTTTTCAATAAGAAGGAGGTCAAGCTGATGGGTCTGTATGCTTTCGCTTGTGAGAAGTCAGTTTTGCCAGGTTTTGGGAGGAATATGACTTTAACTTCCCTCCACCTGCAAGGTATGTATCTGTGCGCTATTGAGGCCCTGTAGATGTCGAGCAGGTGCGGCACAATCGTTGTGCATCCCCACTTTAGGAATGCTGGTATGATTTCAACCAGGCCTGCGGATTTGAATGCCTGGAAGCGGTCTATTGCCCATATCAGCCGGTCTGTGGTGACCACATTTTCGGCTACCAGCCAGTCTGTTTGGGTCGGTGGTCTGTAGTCTGACTCGTCCCACAGACGGTCATTGGTTACTTCACAACCTGGGAAGTGAGTTTCAATTAGCACTTGGCTAATTTCAGCGTCCGTAGTTGCGTAGGTTCCATCTTGCTTTTTAATGGCGCCAAGGGTTTTGTTGCTGTCCTGAGACAAGATCTTTTTCACCCTGGCTGCTTCATTCGTGGTGTTTATACCGCTGCAGAAACGCCGCCAGGACTCGCCTCTGCGGAATCTTATGCGTTTCTTGTAGTGTGACTGGGCTTCTTTGTATTTGAGCCAGTCTGCTTTCATTCTCGTGTTTTTAGCCCTGTTAAAGAGTTTCCTCAGGTTTTGCCTGAGTCCCTCTAGTTCTCTTCCCCACCACTGGGTTTTGCTAGACGACTTTGGGAGTGTGGGTGCACAGGCTTGCTGATAACTTGTTTGTATACATTCTGTTAGTAAGTTGGTGTTATGTTCTATGTTGTCAGTGCTGGTCGACATGTCCTTAAAATAGGATTTGTCTACCTGTGATACGAGAATCGTCTTGTATTTCGCGATGTTGGTTCTGCGAGGGTTGCGCCTAGGTTGTTGGACGTTCTCTTGCACTCGTATGTCATAGCAGATTCGTCTGTGGTCTGCGAAGGATGGCTCAGCGGACACATGCCAGTTTGTGACAAGTTCCGCGGCCCCATCCGATGCTAGCGTTATGTCTACTATGGTTTGATATCTGGAGCTAACAAAGGTGGGCTCCAAACCGTTGTTAACTACAGATAGATTTGTTGAAAAGATGTATTCAGTCAAGATCTCACCTCGTCTGTTTGCGTCGGGGTTTCCCCACAGCGGATGGTGCGCGTTTGCGTCCGCCGAGATGATTACCTGCCAGCCGTGGTCCTCGCAGTGCTGCACCAGCTCGGCCAGCTCTTTTGATGGGATGTCCTCATCGCCAGGCATGTAGACCGAAGCTAGTACTAACATCTGTTTGTTGGGCCCTGTTTGGAGTCCTACGGCAGTGAGGTCTCTAGAACAGAAGTTGGTTAGCAACAGTGCTGGTATTGTTCGGGGAATGTATATGCATGTTCTCGGTTTAGTGACCGAGCAGTTGTGCAGTAGCTTACCTCCGATGTTGTTTAGACCACATATGTTGTCGCCTCTAATCCACGGCTCCTGGATTAGGGCTATTGTCTGTTGATTAACCTCCAGCAACCTGCGTAGGGTAGCCGTTGCAATTTGTTTATGCTGGAGGTTAGTTTGTATGGCTCTAGTCTGACGAAGAATCGAGGACATTGCTGTCCATAGACTCCCCGTCAGACGAGTCGTGCTCGTCTTTTGCGTCCGTCGCAGCGGTGGGTTGTTGTATAGTCGCTGCGGGCGCCGGTGTAATACGGGCTATGCCCGAGGTGCTTGGGATGGCTGGTACAGCTCGTCCCGTTGTGTCCTTACCTTCACTCGGCGTCTCCTTGGGCCCTACAGCCGCCGAGCTCTCCCCCCCGCTGGAAGCGTGGAACATTACGTACACGCTGCCAGCGAAGAAGGAAACCCGACGGCCGCGTCCCGTGAACTTGGGGATCTCGGGTTCCGGGATGCCCAAGGTAAGGTACACGCCGTGCTCCTGCAAGGATGCGCCGTACAATTGCCACGTTTGTACGGCGTACCAGGGGTTTTGGGCAATGAGGAGATGGTGGATCTTAGGTAGCTCCATGGTGATCGTCCTCGGCAGCCACAGCGCTGCGCGTACGCGCTTCGCTAAGTCTGACTGCCTGATGACGACCAGCCTGGTCCCCTCAATCGGCGATCTTAGTTTGGCTACTGCGTTTTTGAGCCACGTTAGTGAGTGTTCGTTCTCGCACCATAACTTCAGGACACCCTCCAATGCAAGAGGTTTGCCCCTAAAGGAAGGTGCGAGTGCCGGCCCATTATTCGGCGGTGTGGCGAAGGCAGTTTCAACTATACTCTCTTCAATTGAGAGTTCGAGCTGCCTCGCCTGTTCCACCGTCAGGTCCGTGGCGGGGGTGGTAGCGATGGCTACCATCAGCTGCGAGTTTGTCGCGTCTGCGTAGCTCTTACCGCTCTTGGGTGTGGCGTCTGTTTTCGCCCGTTTCGACCCGGCGCTGGGTGGTGTAGAGTCCTCAGGGCGATCCCTCTTCGTGCTTGGTGTCGGAGTGGGATGTCCTGGTGGCGCCGGATCGCGTCTTTTTGGGCCGCGTTTGTGGCGCGGCTCCTTGTTTCTACACGACGGCTGCGCAGCGTTTGCTCGACGCGGAGCGATGTTCCAGGTAGTGGACGAAGTGTGGGTTGCACGAGGCATGGCGTTGGCCAGGTCGTGCAGATTTAATGTGTCTCTCTCTCGGCTTTGTGAAACATTGCCCCCCCCAGAATACGTGGGGCAGCCTGCACTCGATGGTGCAGAGAGGGATTCTCCAGCGTCACGGACGCTGGTACCCTCCTGGGGTACGATACTGTTTTGTTTCACCTCCATGATAATTTTGTTGGTATGAGTCTGTGTTGAGTATGTGTTTGTGTATGTGTGTGAGTGTTTGAAGTGGTGTTTAGATGCGTGTGTGTGTGCGTCCATGTAAGAGTGTGTAGGTGTGTGTATGTGTGTTATTGTGCGTGTATAAGTGTGTGGGTATAGGTGAATGTGTCTGCTTGCGCGCGTGTTTTTGAGTGTGTCTGCACGCTGTATGTGTGTGGCGGCTGGAGGTTTTGGTTACGTTTGTTTCTTATGGAACCAGACCAACAACGGGCGGCAACCTCGGGAAGGATAGTCCACCAGCCTTGTCCTAGGGATCTGCACGACCTGCGCTACACCTATGACCATTCGCCAAACTCTGCATCGGACGCTGATGCAGAGAGTAGAAGTAAGTCTAAGTCATTGATAAAATAAAAGTGTGAGTTAGACCTACTTTCGCTCGATTCTTAGAGCTATCTAAATTAATAACTCCACATTCTCTTTTAAATGGGTGTTTAGGGAGCTCATCTCTCATAAAGACACCTCTAAAATAGGGAATATTGTGTCCATACTTCAAAATGTCTAAATTACTCAAAGCTCGATTGGGTAGCCGATATCTTAGTTTTTTTCTTTCGATACAAAAATTCCAAGCCCATCTTTATGAGGTTTAACATTTGCCGATGCAGAGAGCCTCCATTTTTTCGTTGTGTCTCTTCGATTCAGCATACAATTTTTTTGCCATCTTAAATTCATTTATGGTTTTAGCAATACCAGCTGCACCGCCTGCTAAGGCTCTCGCTGCAGATAATCCCGCGAAAATTTGAATCAAAGGTAATACTCCACCAGATTTTGGTATAGGAATAACACGTGGAAGTTTAATAGACGAATCATTAGCTAACTCTCTGGTAGCGGCCATTGCTAATTCTATTGCCGCTTTTTTGCACTTTGGTTTTAATTTTTTTATATGTCTTTTCGTTTTATTGATGATATTACGAAACTTAATTTTAACCCTTTTCCAGATACGGTTTTTTGCAAACACTTTCTGTTACTTTTTGTAAGACCAGAACCAGTTTTAAGTTTTGCTGACATAGCGCTGCTTACTAAACGTGCTGCCAGTTTTTCTCCCACACTTGTATCCGGAGCAACTGATCGCTTTTTCGCCATATTTAACAAAACCAAATCGGCCTTATGGCGGTCCTTTAAGTTTGAAGACTTGTAATAGGCAATGTCGTGTTCTTTGCAATATTCGTCTAATTTATTAACGCCTTTATCTCCACGTGTAAGCCTTTTAACTAATTTGGTGCCAGGTCCGCAATAATTATATCCTGGTAAATGTAATTCAAATGGTAAATTATTAAGGAGACAATTTAGAAGACTGCTCTCTCCAATACCCATCATAAGACTAATGCACCATGGGGTAAACATTTAATAAATATTCGATTTATCAATCCAACTGTTTTCAGAAGAGGGCAAACCTAACCACTTTACTAAAACTCTATTTCCTTTACTTCTGAGAACTTTCTCGACTAGATACAAATTGGGATGTTCTGTCTTTTGAAGCTCTTAAACATAAAATGCACCTAAAATTGGTTGGCCTCTGATTGAATCTTCAATTAAGTAGGTAATAGGGGTAGTATTCTGTATTTTTCTAATCTTAAATATTTCTGTCGACCAGTTAGGAGTATATCCTTTTTCAAATGTTCCTTTGTACTTACTGATACGTACATAATCACCTACTTTGAACTTGCTTTTTATACTACCGGTTTTTATCATTGTGAAATATCTCTCCAATATGTGATTTTTATTAAAATTATCCACGTTTGCTGGCATTTCTTTGATCGTTCGATGATAGGTGTGATTGTATTTATAAATAACATTATCAAGAGTATTATCTATCCAGTTATAGTTACCTTTAAAACTAAATTCCTTATAAAGTTTAGATTTCAATGTTCTGATAAATCGCTCGACTATTGATGCCTTTTTTGTGGAGAAGGTTGAATAATGGTTTATAAAATAAGATTTCATAAGTTTTTGGAACTTATTATTATAAAATTCTGTGCCATTGTCTGTTTGAAGATTTTGGGGAACGCGCCCTTTATCCAACAAATTCTTGAAAGAGTTGCATACGACATCTTTGGTTTTACTTTTCAAAGGAAGGGTCCAAGCGTATTTCGAAAATGTATCAATGATAGCGAGAATAAATCGGTAATTCTTATTTTCGTTAGAAATTGATTGCATATCAATTAAGTCTGCCTGCCAAAGGTCGTCTATATCTTTCATAATAACATGTCTTCGTGGAAAGTTTAACCTCGCATTTTTATGAATTTCATTTACCACATCAGCTTTACTCATATTGAAAATTCTGCATTTAAACACTTGACTTGAATCCAATGATGATACTAAATAAAAATAATGTTATAGCTACTATTTATTGTTTAATTATGTCAGCTTCTTTTAACTCTTCTATTATAGATAAAATTTCATTATCATGGTTCGTATTGCCAGCATCTCTTGAAGCAACTAATAGTTTCAGTCTCTCAACTAATTCGTTGGGGTCATCCCAATATACTAGATCGGTATTGTTTTTGTATTTTTTTATCTTTGGCAAGTTTCCTCCAAGTTTAGCGAGACTTTTATCGTTTGACGTTTCGGTAAACATTGGTTTGATTATTTCACGATATTTTATTCCTTTATCACCTTTTATTTGGCCTTTAGGATTGAAGTCTCTCTTGTGCGCATTTGTGTTATGCAACCTATCCTTGTAGACAAGTTTATCTTTGCTTGATATTAATTTTAAATCAGGTTTTTTTCGAAGTAAAAGTTCTTTGAGGCCAGGAGTTAAAATGTAGGATTTATCGTCAATTTTAATAAAAATGACACTCGTTATCCAGACTATCAATTTTAGAAAATGACACTACGGAGTTTCCCATCAATAAAGTCTTATTTTCACTTCTTATTCCGAACGGTATATTTACTCCATCATAAATATTACACATATCATCACCATTTAATGAAATTTCTAAATCCTCTGTTAATTCTATTTTATGAGATTTTTTAACCGATTGTGCAGAATTTAGTTTTGGTTCGTAAAAGTCCTCAAACTTTGTAGATGAGCTAGTATTAATGTCTTCCAATTCAATATTCCCAGAATTAGTCAGTGTTGTATTTTCTAAATCTTTTATTTTTTTCATAGTTTTATTTGAATCAACTAGAGTTTTAAGGGGATCTGTAACAGGTTTTAGTAATTTGTCGAGCGACAAGTTCATTGAATGTTCCGGGTTCTTTATTTGTTTTATTCTTTATGGAATCTACGGACTTCAATAATTCTATTTTAATATTTTTCTCCATCTTATAACAACTGTGATCAGTTAAAGATCAAATTATACTGAATTTGATTTTGGATATTAATGACTTATATACGTATATATAAGTCATTAATATCCAAAATCAAATTCAGTATAATTAATGGTGATTAATGGTGATTCTTTATTAATAAGTAGAAAATTATAAGGTTTACTCCAAACAGTTTGACAAATTTTTTTGAACTCTTTCCATTGTAAATCAAAACTAACATGCTCTTCATAAACATGTTTTAAATTCACATCATCTTGTTTGAATATAATAAGAAAATTAACATTGTCACGTAACAATTGCTTAGGAATTTTAGAATAGGTTTGAGATATATAGAAACAATCGATTTGTTTATGCCTTCCCATACAAAAATAATTGCGGATATTAACTTGATTTTCACACGCAACGTCATCAAAAATAAATACAGAATTTGTTAAAGCTTCATTTGAAGAAATTACATCTTTATCATCACTGAACTCATAGAAGTTAATCTGCGGCACTATTTTTAGAACTTCTGTCAAAAACCGGTATTTCGGTTGAAAATAGGTCTTCGAGTAAAGATATAGATTTCTGAATTTGAGTCCATTTTCATGCAGCAGTAAACTTATCATAACATTCGTTTTGCCACAATTTGAAGGACCGCATATTATACACCGAATGGTATTTGGCAGTAGAGCGCTATGTCTGATGTAGCCAATAGAGTCAGTTAAACTCATATTATTATCATAGAGGGATATGGGCTGCTTGATCAACTTCATCTTGCCGATTAATTAAAAAACTATTTAATATATACTAATATCAAAAACTATTTAATATATACATCTTGCCGATTAATTAAAAAACTATTTAATAAATATAATACATATATATATATATTATACAGTCTTATTTGAAGTGTATGTATTTCCATGACAACGCTAGGTTGATGTCAATTTATACAAAGGTAGGCAATAAATAAAAATACAGATTCAATACAATATAAACTTTTATTGGTAAGTAGCATAATACATTATCATAATAATATTTACATTTAAAGAAATCGTAAATACCTATTTACACATTCATAATAGTATAAATACATTTTATCATTAAAACATAATGTTATAATGTCCCCAAGGTAATGTCTCTATATTATTTGCTAATATATATCTTTTATCATCATTTCTGTTCATCACTGTTTTAGTAACATGTTGTGAATATAGTTCGTGTTTGATTGATTTAATCAAATTCATTTTAAAACAACTGACCTCATTATTAAATAGTGTTTTGTTGTAGTCTGATATCTCTAATTAATTTGTGACAGATTTAGAAACACGTTTTGCTTTTTTAATTTGATTTTGTGAGGTAATTAAACAATAAAGCTTCGCTCTTAAGCCAGTAAATTCCCTGATTACATCTCCACCTAGTTCATCTTTAAATAAGCCAGGTACTTTTGCATTAACTTGTGGTATTAAATAAGGGTTGTCAAAATCAAAATTACTTGTATCGAAATCATTCAAATTATTTCTTATGTCACTGTAAATGTCTTTTGTATAAATTAAATATAGTAAGCTATCAGTATCTGTGTAACAAAGCTTGATATTATGCATATATTTATTTTTCATATTGTAATGAAAGTGATAGAGATGTGACTTAGCATATTCTAATACAGTAAAACCTATATAAATCGGTTTATCTAAAATAATTTTCTCTGGTTTTAATTGAATAGCTACAAAGTTTTCTGAAAATATAGTAACACATTTCAGATTGGGCTAGCAAATTAGTCGTTCAGCACCAAGTTGTTTTTTTGTGATATTATTCGTATCAATCCATTTCGTGGTTAATTTAACATCAACCTGTTTACGTTTGTTTTCGATAGTTTTACCAAAAATTGAGTTATTTAATAGTTTGAAAAAGTCTTTTTCAAATGATGTGGTGGATGCTTGACGGAGACTAGTATTTAAATCAATATATTTTTTTAAATAATCTTCTTGTCTAAATGTAAGAATACGGTGTACTTTTCTTAGAATGAGTCCATGCCTCAAACATTGTTTTAAATTATTATAATGTATTATATAGTTAAACTTATCGTATAAATTTGCAATGAGTTTTGCTGTTTTCCCTCCTGGAGGGACAAATTTTTCTGGAGCAAAAGGTAAATCGCTATGAGAATCATGTAGGTGATCAGGATATTCAAGATCGACTTCTAATATAAAACCGTAATTGCTGTTCTCTGATACACTCATAACATCAAAACAATTAATTTCCTCTTGATTTAATAGTCTAAAGTCCGAAATAGCGAATTTCTTACTCATTGCGTAACCGTACAGATTATTGCAATCAAGATATATCAAATAGCTGGAAGGTTGTATATCATTGTCTTGTGATAAATACATATTATTAGCTTTCGCGTGACGTAAAGAGCACTGTGCTAAACCACCACGTATACCCTTTTCCAACATTTGATATATTTCTGTTATCAATTAAATCTAATTCAACCCGTGTATACAGTAGCATAGCATCCCAGCTCAAACTAGGTGCTGTTGTATAGTATGCAGGGTCTAAATTATAATATTTTAGACTTATGTTACGAAAATTTTCAAATATATCACATAGCAACATAATATCACATTTAGGATATAAATCAGTATACTCGCCCAAAGTACATACATTAAATGAATGCCACACAGTTTTTGCGTGTTCATATTCAGCATCAGAAATATGTTCCAGTTTCAATGTATTATAGAAATATTTTTTATGAGGAAGTTTTCTTTCTTCATACTTTTCCCAAGAGTTCATATAATCATATGGATATACCCCCTTCTTTTTTAGTATATTAATGTTTTCGTGATTAAATTCCATTGATAAGTAAACAAAATCTTTTTCTGTCAGCCTTTTACTTAATGTATCTAAACTTGAACTTAGAAACTGAAACGAATCAATGAATTTCATTTGAATGGAGTGGTCACGTATCTCGCTAGAAATGTATTTGGTAATGGTTAAATACCTTTCTTTAGTCTTAGGTATGATTTTAATGTGACCTTTATACTTAACGAAATCTTCTATAAACAAATGGGAGTCATAATTCGATAAATTATGAAAAACTATAGGTATAAATTGACAGACTCTGTACATTAAATTACAGTGAGAATGTGCAGCTCCTCTATATTTTCCAGTTACATGATCATGGTCATATACTTTGTCATCGAATAATAAGTGATCACAAATATGACAAGTACTTGCAGAGCTATGTCTTATTTTTTCTATTCTTGTTAACGGTAACATAGGTGTTTTAAAAGATAATATTTTATCTATTTTTTTCACATCTTCCACTAGATTTTTTACAAATACTTGAACACAATCTGACCCTCTGTAGGAAACATATTTATTCTGAGTCTGATCGTGCGAGCAACAAATATAATACCCAAAGCACGAAGGTTCATGTTTTTTGAAATTGTGCGTTTTTTCCGTAATTTTTTCTGACCAACTTAGCAAAAGACTTTCAAAATCAGCGTAAATAACATAATTTATTCTTTGTTTTCTCTCATAATTCTTAAAACCAATCTTGCGACTAGTTTCAGGCAAAATAGTTAAAACTTTTGAACACACATGGGATTGATACTTGATTTCGCTACTATAAAATTGCAAACATGATTCACAAAGAAAAAGTTTACCCTTATGATTTGTAACTTGACGCCGTACCAGTCTCAGTAGATTTTTAATCAGACAGTAATAACCTTTACCATTTTTTTCGAAATATAATAAATTCACATGATTCGTTTTTCTAGAGAGCAACAATTTCAACCATTTCAGTTTGAGGAACCAGGTTCGAGCACCAGAAATAAAAGACGAGGGTGTGACGTTATATATTCATATATAAAAAACCAGCAAAGGGTAAGCGATGTAAAATAATACGCTTACAAATTTTTCACATCGAGGAGTTCAAAGAAAGTGCACCATGTAATTGTAAAGCTACTGTTTGTGCACAATACGTCGTTGAAAATGTATTCTGTGACGATATATACAAAAGTGCTGATGAAATTATAAGTAAGATACAAAAAAGAATGTAAATAAATGTATGCTAGAAAAATAGTTTTGTTTTATTTTCTACGACACTAATTATTTACCTTATAACTCATAAAAACTAGCGTCTTTTTGCTGCTCTGACTAAAAGCATTATTATGTAAGATTATACAAATAGTGTTCACCTTTTTACGTACTTACATTACCCTAAGACAATAATAATAAATAAATAAATAATAGCAGCCCTGTATTAAACTGTCCCACTGCGGGGCACGGGCCTCTTCTCATTATGAGAAGGGTTAGGCCATAGTCCACCATGCTGGCCTAATGTGGGGTGGCAGTCTTTACATATCTTTGTGAACATTTTGAAGAACTCTCAGATATGCAGGTTTCCTCACGATGTTTTCCTTCACCGTTAAAGCAAGCGATTATTAACAATTTAATACGCACATAACTTCTAAAAGTCAGTGGTGCGCGCCGAGGATTCGAACCCGAGACCATCCGCGTCACAGTCCGCCAGTCTCGCCACTCGGCTATCGCTGCTTGCTCTAAGACAATATAGGTATATAAATACTATAACAAAGCATAATAATTGTACATACTTATTACGGAGAGCTGGTATTGCCCGACTTAGACACCATCTTATCATGTTTTACTTAACTGTACCTACCTACCTGTGTACCTACTTGTATTACAAACTTATAGGCAACAATACCTGAGTGGAGCGACCAACAGACTGCAATGCGAGGAGAGTCTTGGGTTCGAATCCCACCGCGAACTAATGACTTTAAAAATCTTGTAAAAGTCTTTTCGATGTCATGTGCGTCGTATTTAATTGCATTTTATAGCTTGTCGTGTGCTTCGAGGGCATATTATGGCGTCGGCTTCAGCTGTCATGAAGATCTTTGACAGTGGTTACGCGGAGTCAGTACACTCAAATATCCTGACACTAGTCTAACCATAGAATATCGCTATCCCTTTGAGTCGGGGAAGTAAGATGACAATCGCTTCGTAGCAAAGTAGATATTTAGCCGACCCTGTGTTCCTTAGCCAGTATTAAAGATACAAGCAGGAATAACGCTAGGATGATGATAATGACATGATATACAAAGTTATTGATATCTCTACATAAAACACTAGTAAGAATCGATTGTAAATCATTCATTACAGTGATTTTTAATACGAAAAAATGAGTACACGAATATGTATAATTGAGAGGTGCATTATGGGTAGCGAAAGAAAGAAAGGAATTCAATCACATGCCTTTACGGGCACAGGTGTAATAATATGTAAACAATCAAGCATCGTGTGAGGTATTTTCTGCACACATTGCAATAATATTATAGAAGTGAGTGCAACCGAGTACAAGAAATTATGGTAACTGATATTATAAATATCTTTTGTTTTAATCAAAATATTCTTCTTAATTTTATTGTACGTACTTATAAGTACATCACGTACAAAAATATGTTAAATATAATCGTGTTACTATGTTTCTTTTTTTTCAAGTTATGTTGTTCTATATTTTTATAAGAAATGAGTCTGCTCAGACGGGAAGTGCTGGAATGGATAAGATGGAGATATCTCTTTATTCTGTAAATTAAATAGGTATATCATCTACAACTGAAATCAATTAAATATAAGCATTCTGAAGTTGCGCTCGACCTATAGATATCATCGAAGTATTTTTGGTAAGCAATGTCTAAATTCTTCGGTCTACATAAATATTATAAAGAGAAAAAGTTTATAATGTACCTATTTGATGAACTCTGGAAGTAATGAATCGGTTTTACAAATTCTTTTATTATTAGAAAACTACAATATCTAAAAGTAACATAGACTTTATTTCAATTTAATTTTAATACAATTTAGAAAGATGTGCAGGCTTTATTTAAAATATTTTTTACCATTTCGAATAGAGAATATGAAATGTATTCATTATTTCGAATATATAATTCAATGTGAATCGAGATTATTACCTCTGTTCCAACTGTATTCAGTTGGATGAGACTAAGGAAGTAGAATACATTCATCATTTTTAATAGATAATCTGAAATGTAATGATCGTTTTGAATAGAGAGTATTATATTTTAAACTTTAACAGATTGGATTTAAAATATTTTTACCATTTCGAATAGAGAATATGGAATGTATTCATTATTTCAAATATATGTCGGAGATTCGAGAACGGAACGTCAAATCTTAATAGATTTGGGCGTATTCGGATACGATGGTTGGCAACACTGAGGTCGGCAGTTGACAGCTGTCAATGTCATAAAATGTTTTATAAGCGAACGTGGAGCTGTCAACGGGACTTTTTGGCGACAGACACCGCGGAGGAAACAAGTGTGGCCTACCTACGCCCGACTTCGCCGCGTTTCCAAAAGCTATCCAATTTCATCCGAGCTACGTGTGCATATTTAGTTTGTGAAGTAAACTAATTAGTTTGAGTAAAACCTATGGAGTGTATACTGAGTCTTATTTTCCTGAAATGTACGATGGAGGAAGACCTGAGAAACTGAGAACGCCCATATTCTCCGTGTCCGTCAGAATGAACGGTCACTAGGCGTATTTAACGTTGAATTTATGCCTAACAATTGTTTCCCTATTGCTTCTATTTGCTTCCTATTCTCAAACAATTGCTTCCATCGTATTGTAGAAGAAAAACACATTTTAAGAGTGACCGTTCATTCTGATGTCAGGACGGCTGGTCACCGACTCGTAGTGTCCTTGTTAAATAGAATTATTGAAATTTACGGTGCCCATTAATTACTTCCCGTTTGCTTCTCTCAATGTTTTACAACGATAATACTATAACTATCCTGGCAATAAAGATATCGACAAAAGTGTTGTTTATCAATATTTTCAGTGCCTGACAAAAAATAAAGGCAAAACTCTTATTTAACATTACAGTTACGCTTGATAAGGCGATAAATATATGGTATTGTATCGGTGGCTTACAGCTAAGTATTATGTTATTAAAAATAAAAAGAAGTGCCTATCGTATTTAGTGACAAATATTCATACAAATGTATTAAACACCTTTAAATATTTCAATTCAAGTGTGTGTGGAGTGTATAATGCAACAATAAAGAGTAGAAAAAAAACAGTGACTACAGTTTATTAATTAAATTTTAATGTACATAATGCAAACTTTTTATTACTCCTTACAACTCTCTTACTTAAAACATAATAAGTTCATAACATTCCCCCCGCCCTCTCCAATAAACAGAAACTATCAATGATAAAATAGAGTAATAACGACAAAGTAATAGGTATTACATGCTTGCAGCAAAAACAAAATCTACCCTCGGGTATTAATAAATGAATAAGGTACACAGGGCTCCACTAAGTCCTTACCCCCCAAAAGACAGACAAGAAAGCTTCGAATCCGGGATTAGCCGAAGTTGGTTTTTGTATTTTGCAAAAACAGTTTATTACAATGTATTGTTTTAGTGAATAAATAAGTTTATGTTAGAAAGTCTGTTTTTGTTGTTCTTTTTCAATAAAACTTAATTTTATTATTGCGATTATTCGTAACGAATTCAATGTTATAGCAGTGTAAGATTTTAAAACTTGGGGGGTTAGCAAACAGTGGCTAGCGCCTATAAGAACACTCCCTAGGAAGTTAAAATTGAAATATTATCTTTAAAGGTGTTTATTACATTTGTATGATTTTTGTCACTTAATACGATAGGCACTTTTTATTTTTAATAACATAATACTTAGCTGTAGGCCACCGGTACAATACCATATATTAATCGCCTAATCAAGCGTAACTGCAATGTTAAATAAGAGTTTTGCCTTTATTTTTTTATCAGGCACTGAAAATATTGATAAACAACACTTTTGTCGATATCTTTATTGCCAGGATAGTTATAGTATTATAGTTGTAAAACATTGAGAGAAGCAAACGGGAAGTAATTAATGGCCACCGTGAATTTCAATAATTCTATTTAACAAGGACACTACGAGTCGGTGACCGGCCGTCCTGACATCAGAATGAACGGTCACTCTTAAAATGTGTTTTTCTTCTACAATACGATGGAAGCAATTGTTTGAGAATAGGAAGCAAATAGAAGCAATAGGGAAGCAATTGTTAGGCATAAATTCAACGTTAAATACGCCTAGTGACCGTTCATTCTGACGGACACTATTCTCCTACGTTACCTACGTGATACGTTATCAGAAGTTGGATACGAGCACAACGACCCACGTGTTCAAAATGAAGACACTAGTAATGAAAAATAGCTGGGCCAGTTGAAACTACAAAATCGCAATTTTCTGACGCTGATCCAAGCCATGAAAATACCTACTACATCGTCACATGGCCTTTGTTTACCGGACTTCGATCCTGAGCAACAAGATGTAGATGCACGTGCTTTGGTGACGGCTGCAGACATGTGATTGGACAATCGAGATTCGCATTGTGCCCCGCTTATGGTCGCACTAAGCCGGGCCTTGAAGGGAGGAGCTTCGACCTGGCTATCTACCGTGCAGTTTCCTGGGATGGACCCGTTCAATGAAGTGTGCCAACAAGGCGCGAGCGAAGGCGGCTGCTAACGCTGCTATGTTGGTGAATCAGCTGGGTTTTCTGCTGCAAACTTGGTGAGCGTATTTTGTCTGATTTTTTTTGGTACATCAAATTTTATTAAGTTACGGTAGTTGTAAAACATTCTTGGTTAGCAGAATACTGCTACGCGTTCAACCTTGGAAATGTCATAATCGTTGTGATGATGTCGCCATCACATCGTACCGAGTGTTGTGGGTTCGATTCCTGCACGAGAATTAGAGTTGTAGGACCGTTAGACTTTTAAGGTGTCGTGTTTCTCATGGCATGATCTCATGAATAACCTTCTGTTTAATCGCTGTATTTTATGTTAGCGTATGGTTGTCTGACTACCCCTGTGATCTAGCTATAGCGTAGATATCGAACGGAGGTTTTGAGTTTGATACGCCGGTTAAAAAGAAAGCGATTATTTTTATTTCTTCATGCGAGGGTGGCTCGCACTCACGAACCTTGTGATCATATTATGCTTGCTTGTAAATAGATTATCATGTCTCGGTCTTACTTTATGGACTGTAATAGTAACGAGATTGAGCGTACAGGCCGACTTGCATTGTTCCAAGCAAGTTCGTTTGAGTGAAACGTGCTAGTTATTGTTGTAGTGCAGTTTTAATATTGGTTTTAAAACCAACAGCCAGCTTTGGTTGGTTTTCTGCTAAATCTAGAACTATAACTCCGATCTAGACTGTCCTTCGCAGGGCAGCGGCGCTAAAGTTGGTAAACTAATCGAATCGTACATACTAAGTTCATAGTGTGAGACTGTGTGGAGCTATTGCTTCTGATTTTGTGTAGAACAGCTTGTAGCTTTTATTTCTTAAATAGACGTGTGAACTGCAGTTCTGTCTAGACGAGTGCGGTTGGTTGGTTAGTGTAACCTGACCATAGTCAAAAGATATTATTAGCGCCATTATTTTATCGACTCGTGGTGTTGGTAACACGTAACGGTTTTCGTTTAAACGTGATCAGAGCCTAACTAAAAAGTGGCACTGGTACTCTTTGTAATTCTGAGTTGTACAGACGATTTCGGTATAGCAATTACACCTGCTTCTTTGTGTGCATAAATGTTTAACATGGTACATTAAAATGTTTCTTACTCTGATTATTAGATGGCACCACTAGTAAAATTAAATTCAATTTTAAGATTTTACGTGTGAAAATTACATACTGTGTGTTTTTAAAATTCATGTGATACGCTGGGAATTGTTATCAAGTGCCCCGAGTTATGCTTAGGACGTTTAGGATTGATAGTGTTTCTAGTAGAAGTTATTAAACTCGATTATCAGACATAGAAGAAAATGATTGAGTTAGGATCGTAGTGCGTTACGATAATCAGTTACAGAGATTTTAATTTTCATTGTAGGTAGAACTAGGTTAGTGATCGTTAGTGATTGATGATTGTGTGCTTAACCTTATTCTCATTAAATGGGTGCTTTGTTAGTCGTTGTTGTGATAATTTTGTGGTACCCACGTTACCGTCAGTGATTTGCATACACTTTATTACTTATTAATCATAGTATCACAAACGTTGTCCATCGTCTTGGACTCGAAAGATCCGTTGCTGTATCGCTAATGATTAGGTTAGGATAAGCTTCGTATTTAGACTATCCATGACAAAATTATAACGCTATAAAGACTGGTTGGATACTTGGTAGTAAACTTAACATCTAGACTATCAGCCTAGTAAGATTTTTTTAGTCTGCTATGTGGTAAGGAAAACCAAAGCAACATGTTGAACAAACCTAGTTTAAGATTACTTTGTTAGACGCTCGAAATGGTTATCCGGGTGGTGTTGTATCCGGATGGAGGTTTCATAGCGTGATGTTGAAGACCCGATGGATATCAGAGTATGAGCAATGCAATTTTTTAATGATTTTCCTATTATTTGAGCGAGTACGTGTGTTGCTCAACATGTCAGCTTCGAGAGAAAGAGTTAGTTGTGGTTTTCATTAATACCTGCAATGATTCTGATCAGAGTAACTTTATTCCCCACCGACTTGGGTCAGGAATAGCCGAACGACTAGAATGAGTGTTGTGCGATAATTTTCTTTTATTCCTAGAGCGAAGTGCATTAAAGTGTGGTTGTCGATCGCAATCACAGATACCCTGCTACTCAAGTAGCTCTCATTTGATTTTTGATCGCTAAAATTATCTACCACTGGTTTCTGTGTCGTATGATAAGAGCGTGTTGCGAGAATCTGAAAGTACTCATAGACTGCCGATGGTGGTTATTATCATGGTTATCTCAGAACTGTAGTCGTTTCCTCTATGTAGCCAAAGGAAATCAGTTTGTCCGAAAGTTGCTTATCAGCTCTCGCCATGTTCGTATTTGGTTTTAGTTTTTGTCAGTGGCCAAATCCAGTTTTGACATAGCTCATTGAGTATGGATGGGAGTTACATTCTATGCAGTTGTGAAGTTGTAAATGAATTTGATAATTGCTTAAAATTTACGAAGTGCGGACGTTGAACTACTATGAAATACTCTATTCAGTGTGTATACAATGAGACAAATCTTTGAAATACTAATGGTAGATTTAATTCCTTTTGTGTGAGCCTGGTGGCTGGCGCGGCCTGATGCCCGGCGCAGCCTTGTAGCTGGCGCGGCCTGGTGGCCGGCGCGGGCTGGAGGCCGGCGAGTCATGATGGCTGACGCGGCATGGTGGCTGAGGCGGCCTGGCGGCCGGCGCGGCCTGGTGGCGAGTGTGGCATGGTGGCCAGCAGTGTGTGGCGCGCGGCCCGTGTGTGGTGCGCGGCCCGTGTGTGGCGCGCGGCCCGTGTGTGGCGCGCGGCCCGTGTGTGGCGCGCGGCCCGTGTGTGGCACGCGGCCCATGTGTGGCGCGCGGCCCTTTTGTGGCGCGAGGCACGTATGTGGCACCGCGCCTGTGTGAAGCCTGTATGTGGCTTTGAGGAGCTTGTAAAAGCTTGTACTGGTAAAGCTAAAGCCTATCTGGCCGAAACTGGCATTGGTTAGAAGATGTAGAGTCCAAAAACCTTAACTTAACTGAATAATGAATTAAATTTAGTGGTGCTTCTTTCTGATTAGTGAACAGTGGTTGGTATCATCTAAGTTAGTAAACGGACATGTCGCTCGATTTAGGTGATGTGTTCGTTGTATTGCTCGTTGGAGGCAATAAGTAATCTAAGAGTCACTCGAGGGAGGTGACATGGTTTACGTCACTCGATGGAGGTGGTGGGAGTTGCTACGCTCGTGTAGGTGATAGCAACGACGGTGAAGGAAAACACCGTGAGGAAACCTGCATGTCTGAGAGTTCTTCGGAGTGTGCTCGAAAGACATGTGAAGTCTGCCAACCCGCATTTGGCCAGCGTGGTGGACTATGGCCTAATTGTCACTCGATGTAGGTGGCAATGGGTCGCTATCGCTCGTTATAGGTGATAGCGACGACAGTGTGTACGTCACTCGATGGAGGTGATATGAGTTGCTACGCTCGTGTAGGTGATAGCAACGACGGTGAAGGAAAACATCGTGAGGAAACCTGCATGTCTGAGAGTACTTCGGAGTGTGCTTGAAAGACATGTGAAGTCTGCCAACCCGCACTTGGCCAGCGTGGTGGACTATGGCCTAATTGTCACTCGATGTAGGTGGCAATGGGTCGCTATCGCTCGTTATAGGTGATAGCGACGACAATGTGTACGTCACTCGATGGAGGTGATATGAGTTGCTACGCTCGTGTAGGTGATAGCAACGACGGTGAAGGAAAACATCGTGAGGAAACCTGCATGTCTGAGAGTACTTCGGAGTGTGCTCGAAAGACATGTGAAGTCTGCCAACCCGCACTTGGCCAGCGTGGTGGACTATGGCCTTACCTTTCTCATAGTGAGAAGGGGCCCGTGAACCGTGACACTTTTCGCTGATTAACGTTTGTGATATAATTCTCTGATACTGTTCACTAATGAGAGTTGCTTTCGTAATAATGTGATGCGATAGTATGATGTAGTGTAAAAAAAAAAGAACTTGATGTTTACCCTTAGTGTTGTGGTTTATTACGTAACCAGCCCTATTCTTTAACTAAACGATGATCAGAGTGGGCCGAGCTAAGACCTTGAGATTTTGCAGAACGTTTTACCTTTTGCAGGAGCATCACCCAGGGCACCTACGAGATGGTCTGACACGAGCATGAAGGCGGTGGGCGGCAGCATGCAACGAGCCTTACACATATGTACAGCCTGGAGACACATATGTGGTCGCGATCTTCAGCAGTGAGGGACCGAGGACGAAGGAGCATCACACAGGGACGTGTGACGTGTCAAGATGGCCGTGTCGGAGATTCGAGAACGGAACGTCAAATCTTAATAGATTTGGGCGTATTCGGATACGATGGTTGGCAACACTGAGGTCGGCAGTTGACAGCTGTCAATGTCATAAAATGTTTTATAAGCGAACGTGGAGCTGTCAACGGGACTTTTTGGCGACAGACACCGCGGAGGAAACAAGTGTGGCCTACCTACGTCCGACTTCGCCGCGTTTCCAAAAGTAATCCAATTTCATCCGAGCTACGTGTGCATATTTAGTTTGTGAAGTAAACTAATTAGTTTGAGTAAAACCTATGGAGTGTATACTGAGTCTTATTTTCCTGAAATGTACGATGGAGGAAGACCTGAGAAACTGAGAACGCCCATATTCTCCTACGTTACCTACGTGATACGTTATATATGATTCAATGTGAATCGAGATTTCAGTTGGATGAGACTAAGGAAGTAGAATACATTCATCATTTTAAATAGATAATCTGAAATGTAATCATCGTTTTGAATAGAGAGTATTGGGGGGTCTGGATGGCAATCCAGACCCCCCAATACTCTCCTACTCGCGATTCCACAATGCAAAGTGGACATCTTAACTCTCCGTTCTGCTGCCGTGTAAAGTCCAGTGCACTCTCACCTTTATTCTCCCAGCCTCGTCACTCAGTACCTTAAAATAGTTAATAGTGCACAAGCGTCCGCGTTCCAATCATACCATTCATACCGTTCGTTCACTTCATTCCTTTCGCTCCGTCAAGAGAGTCATACGTCGCCGTCACGATATCATTCACTCCATCAATGTGGCAAGAATTCGTTCACATTTCATTCATTTGCAAATATTTCCGGAAATGGTTGCCGATTGTTTCTCAAAAATATAACACTAATTTTTTTTTTTTTTTTATCGTTTATTCATTTGGGTCACAAAGTGACGCTTATGAACGTCAAAATAATAAATTTATAAAATAATTACTTAAAGACTCTACATTTACATTTACTGCCACGTTCGCAAAGCAATAGGTAGAACCATGAGAAAGAACGGGCAATAAAACTCACGGTCACTCTTTTTCTTCGCCAGATTTTGCATAATACACATAATTTACATTTTGTAAGGTGCTGCAACTGTTACACCTTCTATATCACTTGTATATATTTACTGTACATAATAATACTCAAGCATAATACTTTTGATGTTCATTTGGTTAGTCTCCTCAGAATAGACATGGTGAAACAGGAGCATCCACTTACATTATATATACCTAATAATGCAGGCAATCCGCGAAAGTGATCAGACCCATGATGGAAATGATGCAGTTAAATATTAAAATCTAATACCAGCCCGCAAGACCGTCATCGACCAGTCATCGCAAGTAGCACCCGTTCACGAGTATGACGCATGTGCCAGCCATCATCCCTCTCGCCATATTAGAGGGACAGGGATGACCCGACACACGACGCCACCACTAGAAATGACATTTTAGTGAGCATGACGATAACGGTATACGAACCGGCAGTAAGACACAATCTATTGGTATACTGACCATGACCGCCAATAACGATCTGGAAAATGGAGGTCCATTTTCCAGATCGTTATTATGAACATAAATCAGTGGACCGCGTGAAGGAATGCAAATGTAGAAAGAATTTTGTGAAGGTGACAAGTGAACAACGATATGATCAGGAATAAATAATGTTAAACTACATTCAACAAATCGTAATAATATCCAAATCCTGCAAAAATCATGTGTTCACGAGGCACCTCCACTTAACCTGTTACTAATTAAGAAGAGAGTATTTTACACAGTCATAAAAATAACAATAATGGTGAATTTAAAAAAAAAGCAACTAGACCCATGATGTCTTGTCATCTAGAAATTCTTTAATAGTGTAATAACCCCTTTTTAAAAGAAAATTCCTAGTAGTGGTTTTAAATTTGTGCAGAGGTAAATTCATTATTTCCAGAGGTAATTTGTTGAAGAATTGTATACCGAGTCCCGCAAATGAGTTATGAACTTTATGTAGACGGTAGTTAGTGCCCACTAGTTTATGCTTATTCCTTGTGTTCACTTTGTGCACGTCACTATTTTTACGGTAAAGAGTTAAGTTTTTCTTAACGTACATTAAATTAGCAAATATATACTGCGATGCAACTGTAAATATTTCTACTTCTTTAAATTTATCTCGTAAAGAATCTCTAGCACCTAACTTATATATTGCACGTATGGCCCTCTTTTGAATAACAAAAATTGTCTGAATATCGGCCGCCGTACCCCATAATAGTATCCCGTAAGACATTACACTGTGAAAGTGACTAAAGTAAACTAGTCTAGCAGTATCTACGTCTGTGAATTGGCGAACTTTCCTAACTGCAAATGCTGCAGAACTAAGTTTGACTGCCAGACAGGATATTTGGGCACCCCACTGAAGCTTACAATCTAAAGTTAAACCTAAAAATACGGTTGAATCAACTAGGTTAATTGTTTCGTTATTTAAAATTATATTAGTAAGAACATTTTTGACATTCGGCAAAGTGAATTTCACACATTTTGTTTTGCCAGAGTTGAGTAGCAAATTATTTGTCGTGAACCAATGTAGTACTTGCGCAAGAGAATTATTTACGCTGTCAATGTTACTTGTATTACGATCAACTTTAAAAATAAGTGAAGTATCGTCAGCAAAAAGAACAATATCACATAAATTTCTAACAAAGAATGGCAAGTCATTAATATATATTAAAAAAAGAAACGGACCAAGAATAGAGCCCTGTGGAACGCCCATTCCCACTGGCAAACCTTGAGACCTACTTCCACTAACATCTACATACTGAACTCTATCTCTAAGGTAACTGGCAACAAGATTGAGTGCGCTATCTCGAATACCATAATGGTTGAGTTTACGTAAAAGTGTATCATGTTCAACACAATCAAAAGCCTTTGACAAGTCGCAAAAAACACCAATGGCATCCTTCGAATTTTCCCAAGCGTTAAAGATATGTTTTAATAGAGCTACACCGGCATCAACGGTGGAGCGACCCTTAGTTAATGTTAAACTGGCTTTTGCAACAGTGTTGAAATATTGAATACTAGAAACATAACTTTCTTGTAACATATCTCGAGAGGCAATTTAAAATAATGTTAATGACCACGAAAGTTTAAATGCTAACAAAGCGTTACATTCCCAATGAGCCTGTTTAATTTTGTCCTTTTCAGTAACGACTACTGAACTGGTAATAGTTCCTGTGTTGCTTATTAATTAAATATAGAAGTAGGAATAGTAGCAAACAATAGTAGGAGATCCGTAGAAAAGCGACTTTCACCCATCTGCTAAATGGATAAAACGTATTTTATGTTTATATGTCAATATATTTCCTTCTTCTACGGATCTTAGCCATAAGAAGATGTTCCACATTTAAAACACAGACGTAAAAAATCGGTAGGTACCTACTTTGATTTTGGCATCTCACAAATTCATGGAACTGAAACTTTTGTCTCACAGTCCTATCTGTATATATAAAATCCTTGCGTTACTGACTGACTGACAGACACGCTAGGTACAGCCGGAACTACTGAACGCAAGTAGGTGAAATTTGGCATGTATGTACATATATTCCTTGAGGTGTAGATATAGGCGTGCACTAAGAGAGAATTTTGGAAATTCCTCCCTTAAGGGGGTAAAGCAGGTTGTCAAAGTTTGTATGAGACTTTTTATTCCTTCAATGGATTAACTTCAAACTTTGTATATTGGTTCCTCAAAGGAAGTTAGTGAACAATAATTTATTTTTAATTATAGACTCACGCCTGTATCCCCGAGGGGGTACGCAGCGGCGTAATATTACACCCACATTTCGCCATGAATTTTTAGGTGCCACGTAAAAGGGGGCGAGCCTATTGCCGTTACCGGGCATATCACCAGATTCCGTGCTGCTACTGAAAATTCGGAAAATCCCAGTAACACTTTTGCCCGACCCGGGAATGGAACCCGGGATCTCCGATTAGCAGTCGCATACGCTATCCACTGGACCACGGAGGCAGTCTTAGGTTAGTAGTAGACAGTAGTCTTGGGCTTGGGTATCTAGTTATACAAATATAACACCAAAACAAAAAGTCTTGAACACAACCGGGATAACGCTAGGACTATGACGATCTATATTTTATTTCACACTATCGCCTCATCTACATAATTCTACACATAATTTCCTATTAACAAAAGGTCATAATTTCCCATCACGAAACGTAAAAGACTTTTTACGTTTCGTGATGGAAAAAATACATAAGTTGCAATTTTTATTATTCTATGAGTCTGCGTCATCATAACATACTGCAGAAACAGTATGTATTTTTAAACGTCATAACATTTATGTTAATGTTCTCTCAGCCGCCAAAGAAAAATAAAATTAAGTGTAGCCAGAGTTTAACTTATTTGCCTTATTTTAGCAAAGATAAATTATACTGTTTTGTGGCTGAAAGGATTCCTAAAG
The DNA here is from genome assembly GCA_944739405.2 of Euclidia mi. Classification (NCBI taxonomy): domain Eukaryota; kingdom Metazoa; phylum Arthropoda; class Insecta; order Lepidoptera; family Erebidae; genus Euclidia; species Euclidia mi. The sequence continues at coordinate 4,462,212 of OX123206.2, forward strand.
TTTTTGAAACAAAAGTAAATAAATAACATTGAATATAAAGATGTGTATGCCGGTTAAATTTTTTGAAATTAGTATTAAGTAATAACGTTTCATTTAACGAAACTTAAAAAATAAAATTGGATCGCATTTTAGTTTCGTCATATTACATTTTTTGATTATAAAGAAATTTCACAATGAATATATTTAAAATAATTGAGTATGAGAATTTTAAAATTCGTAGCACGATGCGTGGAGACCAAACAAATTAAAGCAAAAGAAAAAACAACTGTACTTGTAAGTCTTCAGTCTGCAGTGACCACGATTCCCGTAAACAAATCAAAACACCGGCTAGTAATAAAGTAATAAAAAATTTAGTTTCTAGATCACCCAGTTTAAATGAAATATCTCTAAAAGCAATATATCGCGATATAATCCGTAAATCACAGTTGGATTTCAATTAGCTAGTAAGTTTTTACAAACCGCACATTGAATATACAGGCAAGCCTAGGATCGTTGAATGTTGCGAAGTGTTCAAAGTGAGTGAATGGCAAGTCAGACGATGAATGGACTTAGTTATGAATGAAAGGCCTAGTGTGAGGTGAACGAAAATAAACTGGTCGTCATTATTTAGTTTGAATGTAGAGTTTAGCTCAAATAATTGAGTTGATAACAATGTATTGTGCGACTGGAGCGTGCTAGTTTTTAGAAAATGTGTAGGAGTTTAGGCTGATGTAATATTTTTGAACTGCAAACACTTTCTGGATAATGTCCCTAGGATAATTATGTAGATATGTTTTTGTAAATTTATCTTCATACTTGTAAAAACCCCAGTAAAATAATTTATAAGGAGTTTTTAAAAATAAAAAGTTATTAAATAAGATATAGCCTTCCAATTTTATTGTTGTTTTATTTGTTGCGGCATATTGTTGACATGCTGCTGCCTATAGTATCTACCAAAAAATATACCTATTGATCGTTCAGATTTTTAATACTTAACTACACCCATGGAATCATTGAGGTACCTAGTTTATTTGCGTTCTATTTTTTTATAATTAATGTATTTATATTTCTTTATGATATATTGTTGTGTACTTCTCTGGACCAGTGTTGTTTTACAAATTATTAGTTTGCTTTTAATTTAAGCACCGCTTAACTTATGTCATAAAAGTAATAAAATATGAGCCGGCCCAAGCGAGTTAAGGCTGGCAAAACTGTTACAGTGTAAGTCAATTGAGTGAACTTTAACTCGACACATTAATTACTAAAGTTGGATAATTGCGTTGCTACACTAATTATGGGCCTTAGTTGTTTACGGTTAGTAAAAGGCAGTTTTATGTACTGCCTCGTGGACTGCTGATGTACGTTTTTGGGTTCAGAGGTTCCGGTTTGACCATCAGTTTTGAACGTTAACTGTCAGGATCTGACATGGCAATGACTTTAAGAAGTTATGTGCGAATTAAATTGGTAATCATGGCTTGTTTTTGACTTCCTGTTTTTAATTTTAAAGTTGTCAAGAACTGACATGAATGGAAATGACTTTTTGAAGTAATCTGCGTATTAAATTGTTAATTATCGCTTGCTTAACGGTAAAGGAATACATCGCGCGGAAACCAGTATGTCATAGAGTTCTTCTTATCATTCTCAAAAGACATGCGATGTTCACCAACCCGCACTTGGTCAGCGTGGTTGACTATGGCCTTACCCTTCTCATAGTGAAAACCCGTGCCTAGCAGTGGGACAGTTTATGACTCATGACCTCAGCCTATATGTCATAAATTAGCATTACGAACCATTACATTATGAAAAGAAACGTTGCAATTTATTGTCAAAATATGGGGTATTTATACATTGCGAGTGATTAAGTGCAGTACGTTAAAAAACCCAGTGCATAACTGTTCACGTGATTCGCATCGACATGTTAGTATCGGATTGTATAAGTAATTGAATATAGTTAATGCAGCGTTCAAATCGTGTCTTACGAGTAATTTGTCATTCATGATGTCTCAGTAAAGTTAAGCAACTTTGTCAAGGTTACCCCTGTGGATGGCAGCTTATAGCAAGTCCGACACTGGAGTTAGCTTCTCATAGCAGAAAATTAAGGAAAAGGAAGAAGGAGAAAATTAAGCTTGAATGCATAAGACACAATGCATCAGCAGAAAAAATTCACCATGAAAAATTCAGCTCAATTTATGCAAAACTTCTAAATAATGGTAAATCATTTTGCATAACTATAATCCACAGTAATGCCTTCATTACTGAATAATTCACAAAAATATTTTCATGAGGGGAGATCGAAATATTCAAATTATATTTCAAGAGGCTTCTGCGGGGTCCGAAGCTCGTAGTTCGCTGTGGAAACATATTTTAGGATATTAAATTACTGATATGGGGCATTATGCAAAACGTATATTATAGAGACCTCACACACCCCTTATGAAGGAGTGAAGGTTTACATTGAAGGGGGCCTTAAGAATTTGCATCAACTTTGTATCAAAGACAAGAGGATTTGATGTATGGGAAATGGTTGTATTGTAAAATTGTTGGCTTTTTTAGCAAAGACGCGGTGATAGCCCAGTGGTGTACGTAACGGACTGTCGAGACGATTGTCTCGGGTTCAATCCCCAGGTACCCCGGGCACAAAGTGTATTTGTTTGTTTGTCCTACTTTTCCGTATCAACGGAGCAATGTTGCGGTTGCAGTGATATTTGTGTGGCTATAGTTAGGATGGTAGAGCTGACTTAGGCCAATTTTTACCGCAATAACCTACTCTCATGCGGGCGGTATCTTACTCATTGACCTATTTTCTAAGTATCTATATAATTTGAAATTTAGATTTATTTTAATTAGTAGGTCCCCAAAGGTGCTAAATGGCAACGTGGGCAGATGGAGACGACGATAGCGGGACGAACTGGATGCGAATGGAAAAGATTGGCGGTTGGCCTATGGTGGCACAAAGCAATAAAATATATAATTTTAAAAAGTCAGAGGTGTAAACTGTTGCTTCAACCCCGAGAATCGAGATCTTTCCACTGATTTATCCCTGTTATATGAGTTCTATATTTTGCTAATCTAAGTCTAATTATAGTAACTGAAAATCCAACTTAGATTATTCTTAAAAAAGAACCACGTTCGCCCTTGAAACTAGTCCACACATACGAACAACAGCTGGTAGTCTTAGTTATGATTTAGGTGCAACAGCTGTCGCGGGCAAGTTGAACGAACGGAAAGGGGTTGGTGGTCGGTATGACAGAGCACGGTCGCCGGTTCGGTAAATTAACATACATCATTGTGATTGAGGTGATGTTTTTTAAATTCTAGTGAACATTTTCTGTGGCTTAATTTTTATATTATACTCTTATGCTTTAAAATATTTGCGCGGTTAATAATGTAAACAGTTTAATGCAGGGTTATGTGTATGAAGGATAGCTACCTCATCCGTAAAGATAATGTAATGTTTGCTCGCACAACTCTGAATTTTGCAGATTTAAAAAATTAACTATTTATAAAAAAACTGTTGTCGAATTACGTTTTTTTGAAAACTAAATAAATATTTTCATAATAAACTAAACATACGTAACATCCCGTAACACAAAATGAGTAGCTGACTTATAAATAAGTGTATACTCTTATATTAAAAGCTTCCTAACAATATAAGAAAACTCTCGATAACTAAGTTTAAATTCACTATACACACCAAATTATGTTTTAAAGCATTTACATTTCGTAAGCACTTAAAAAATAACACGAAACAAAGCGGTATTTTATTTAAAAATAGCTTTCACTGTAATTTATCTTTATCTTAGGGGGGAAAACCCTTTAATACGCAATTTTCCCTGAAAAATAAGTAACCCCAACAAAAATAAACGTTTGTTTTCTTTATCAATACTCTTGCAAATCATTGAAATATACTATTAACTGACCAGGCGAATTTCGTACCTCCATATACCTATGTATTATACATATAAACGTTCCTCCTGAATTATTCTGTCTATTAAAAAAACCGCATTAAAATCCGTTTAGTAGTTTTAAAGATTTAAGCATACATAGGGACAGACAGACAGAAGACAGACTTTGTTTTACACTATGTAGTGATACTAGACAAGTTCAGGTTGGAAGATTTCACATGTCTCTTGAGGATATTATAGAACTCTCACACAACACATGTTATGTATTATGTATCACAAAGATTCAAGATTTTGATCAATATAAAAAAGAACTCAATGTACCAAAATTTTATAACAATGATGTTGATAAAAGCTGCATCCAGAATCTTATTTTGAAGAAACTTTTGCTTAAAAGCGACTGTTACCAACCACAAATACTTGGCCAAAAATATACGTCTACAAAAAGTTGAATTTATTTCATAAGATGTCCTGTTATCGTCCATTGTGGGAATGAATGGGTCTCAGTCACGCCCAGAGGAAGGCGATAAAGCTGCAAAAATCTGAGTAACCTCGGTAGCAAACCGTGCTGATTTGTAGGGAACGCCTCTCACCGAATTTTGGGACGTACTTACGTGGTAACAAAATAAGAGCACCATTTTTCGTGGTGTGTTCGACGATTTGGAAGTGCATCGCGTTTTGCAGACATTTCAAATTATTTTTTATTGGAATCAGAGGAGATTTGACACGCCAATGACGGTTAGTGGTAATTTAATTAATATCGCTGAGTACTGTTCATATAGCAGCGACAGAGCCTAGTGGAGAGGCCGACAGACTGCTATGCAGAGGGTCTCAAGTTCGAACTCATGGCGCGCATCAATGATATTTCGAGTTACGTACGTACCTATTTACGTACGTACGTTTTCGTAGTAAACTGCTTCCATGGTCCATTGGACAGCGTTTGCGACAGCTGATCGGAGGTCCCGGGTTCGATTCCTTGGTTGGGCAAAAGTGTTACTGGGTTGTTCCGAATTCTCGGTAGCAGCACGGAGTCTGGTGATGTGCCCGGTAACGGCAATAGGCCCGCCCGCTATTACGTGGGACCTAAACAATTCATGGCGAAATGTGGGTATAATATTACACCTCTGCCTACCCCTTCGGGGATACAGGCGTGAGACTATAAATAAATGTAAATAAATAAATACTATGTAACGCATCGAGCTATCCGGCCATGACTGTATATATTATTTAATCCAAATATAAGAACTCACGCTCTTCGTCAAAAGTAGTTTTAACTGCAATAAAGCACCAGTCAAAAGCACTATTAACTCGTTAGATGTGAATAAAAATTACCTAGTCGCCCAATAAGCTAAGAAGACGGAGCCCTGCTTAGCAAGGCTCCTATTTTCGGGTGCGGGGTCACAAGAGAACCTAACATAACCTATTAGGTAAGAACCTACACATAACTAAGTATCCGGGGCGGACGAGAACTTTTCATAATAAGTAGGTAGGTTAGTTAAAAGTACTTTTAACCAGCTCCATTGGGCAAAAGTACTTATAACTGTTATTTAAGTCAAAAGTATTATTGACTAAAGCATACGGTCAAAAGTACTTTTGACTGGTTAAGAGTTTTGACTGCAACATATATAATATCCTCTTGGATAGCAGTAGCCTTTAATAACTCGGGTTTAGCCACCAGGCCCGCAAGTTTTAAATTCTTTCGATTAGCCTGAACAACGAATGTAGGTACCTATATAATACTCATATACTACTATTCATATATTTATATTCGCAAACACACAATATCTTCGCAAAAAATAGGGATGGGAAAAATAACGTTGAATTATAGCAGTGAAAAATAACATTTACAAAGAACATTATTACAGTAATAAAATCCATGTCGTTCTCGAAGTCTTATGAGTGCGCTATAAGTTATCATTAGGTAGGCAACAGTGCGTAGCGACTGAACAAGAGGTTTGACGTGGTAACGATATATTTAAAAAAATAGGATGATTTTTCTTTTTTATTTTTTTGTGATGTTACTCCTTTTTTGATTGCCAGCAATTTAGGTTACGAAACTATATTATTACGAATAGCTTTTGTCTGTCACTTTGATCACGTAAAATTATATTTTCTTTTCATATAAAGAAAATATAATCGAACAACGGGTGTTTCGTCGTTTCGCACCACGAGTGGTTCGGACCGCGGTGTGAAACGCAGAATAGCTCTTAAGAATGGGCTGTTTCGCACCGCAGCGGTCCTTGAAGCGCCGAGCGGTGTGAATCGACCAATAGCTCTTAGGGATGGGGCGATTCGAACCACTATGTTTAGGTACAAGCCAATTTGAAAGTTTGTATGTACAGTCAAGTAGAAAAGTGTTTGATGAAAATAAAACAGTTACGACTTGATATTTTGTAATCATATTTCAAAATATAATAAATAGCATACTAACATAGGGTAAAGGTGGTTGAATTTTAGTCACAGTTAGATTAGGAATTGAGAACTAGTTTAAATCACAGTGGAAACATTACGTACACATTCTGACTTAAAACTAACTGATTGAAATTTCGACGGCGTGCCTACATAACAAAACTTTACTTACAAATAATAATTAAGTAATTACTACTAATTAAAACAACCGTTCGAAACATCATACGTAATTTTTAAATTAACGGTTTGATGGCACATGACAAAATGCACTAGTAATTATTAAAAATCACAGACTTTGAAGCTTGTTTCATTTATCTTATTTATCTTTTATAAATTGTCTAGACTACACTTACGAACCATCTAACTTCGACACACCTTATATGTTATCACGCCCATCAAGGGTAAATAAACATTATGCACGTCGTGTCAACCTACCATCAGGTGTATACCTAGCATTTAAAATTACATTTGTCTAGATTAAGCCGGTCCTGTGTTGTATCTGTTCTTCTTAGGTATTGCTTCTTTATTTATTTATAGCTAAGTAGAAAATATTATTTTAAGATGATATCACTTTGAAAATTATAAGAAGATTATGAGAAGATAATTGCAGGATTTACTTACCTTGTTTGATTTACAAGTGCACAATATTTGGAAAACACTTCATGTCGTCACATTAAATCCACTATGAAAGCCAGAAGGATACTGAGAGCCTTTTATATTCAAACGCATGCCAATAGTAACGCACGCGCATTATCATCTGAGTCCAGGTTATAAAAGTCAAATATTATAGGAATATGAAGCGCACCGGATCCTAGTTATCGATACACAGCTACCTGCGCACGTACTAACGATAGAAGTAATTTGGGTACAAGTAAAGGAAGAATTACGAAGAGCAATAATACTTTCAAGATAGCAGATGTTGAAAATCACGTTCACCAAGCCAGTAGATAATGTCACACCAGAAGACTGGGCCAAATGTGTGAGGCATGCCGAAGAACTTCAAAAAAAAACTTACAAAAAGCTCTAATTAGAAGTCTCGCGCCACTTTTAATAAAATAGAGGATGCCCACAGTTACACCCGCGTTATTTAAGGCTACTGCCCTGCTGCCGTCGCTCATAGCGTGATGTTATATAGCCTATAGCCTTCCTCGATAAATGGGCTATCTAACACTGAAATAATTTTTCAAATTGGATTCCAGTAGTTCCTGAGATTAGCACGTTCAAGCGAACAAACAAACAAACTCATATATTAGTATAAGATTTGCCAGAAGACGAAGACTCTGAAAACGAAATCTCCGATGAAGATTAAAATTATTTTCTTAATAATTATATAATTTTAATCTTTTTAAATGTAATTTTAACGGCTCATTTATGAGACACAATATGATCTACTTTGTTTCTTGTAATAAACTTTCTTTCTCTGTGTTTGAAAATACTGTATTTTCAAATATAGTTGAATATCAAATATTGGGATTTTTTAATTAAGTCAACAATATACGATAATAAACGTTCCATATCGATAATATGTATTTTATTGTTACACCCTTCACTAGACGGCTCCATTAGACCCATAAATGCAAGCGAGATAGATGTAGAGAAATTATTTATGGCTCTAAGAATCAGATGAACCAATAAGAAGCGCATATTTCTCATCATTCATCATTCATCTTTTTCAATTGTTTATTGCCAGTCAGGCTGGGTTTTACAAAGGGATACTTTTGTAACCAGACCGACACTTTGTATATTTTTTACATATACTTTGGTCCGCCAACCAACATTAAAATACAAATGTATTACGTAGAATAGGCAACAAGCCATGTGTAACAAATACGTTCAAAAAAATTTTTTTTTCATTTTCGCTATTTTATTTTGTGCCTGGCTGTACTTTAAGCATTATTACTGAAAAAACTTTTTGTTCCATTCGCGGTTCGAATGAACCCATTCAAATAATTCTACGGCCGATTCACACCGCGGTCCGAAACAGCCTATTCCTAAGAGCTCTTCGGCGTTTCACACCGCGGTCCGAACTACTCGTGGTGCGAAACGACGAAACACCCGACCACCAATGTCTTGGTAACAAACAATCAAAATGTTGACAAAATTTTGTGGACATAAATCAGTTTCCATCTTAATATATTTATCGTTCAAAAACAGCATCAGTATAGTTTTAATAAAATGCTAGTAGATTTTTATTTAAAAGAATAAAGTTTCGTTTATTTGAAATCAATAAGCTCAGAAATCAATCCGCGCTGATTCTGATAATTTACTGTTAAAATGGTACTAATAAAGTTAAATGTTATACTTTACTTATATGAATTATGTAGTATATAACCTGGGCTGAATGGTAAATCATCACAGAGCCCGAACTACTGCAACTAGACGTGTGACAAATGGACAGTGGAAATTACAGGTGTCTGTGCTATGAACTAAGGGTTCGATTCCCACACGAGACAACACTTTTTGTGATCCATAAATTGATGTTTCGAGTCTGGGTGTTCACTGTGTCCGTTGGTTGAATGTTTGTAAAGTCCCAGGTATACAAGTTATACTTAGTGCGGAAGTTGTCTTCACTACATAGTATAAAACAAAGTCTGTCTTCTGTGTGTCTGTCCCTATGTATGCTTAAATCTTAAAAACGCAATGGATTTTAATGCGTTTTTTTAATAGATAGAATTATTCAAGAGGAAGGTTTATATGTATCATTGACGCGGGCGCAGCCGCTGGCGACGTCTAGTTAAAAATAAAATACAACATTCTACTCCTAAAGGAATAATAAAAATGAAGGATTGAAAGTTTATTTGAAAGCCAATAATTTTGAATTCTTGTTACATATTTTGCAACATATTTACTGAAAACCGATATTAACATTTGAACAATATAGGTACACCTCTGCTGGTACCCCTTCATCATATTGTCCTTGAATGAATAATTCAGCACAGCCGCTTAATATCACCGTGTCGGCCCCTTCTGTTATAATCCATACATTCCATAAATTAACGGGCGCCTCCCTAATGCCAATATTGTGATGCTTATCATACCAGCAGTGCATCACTTGTTCTTAGGGTGAAAGCTATGTATCTATGAATTTTGTGGTATTTTGTAGGTGACGGGATGGCACTAACAACATTGTTTATAAGTTTATAATATTGTTTCCTTGAATGGAGTCAATCAAGCGTATGATGGCGATCAAACGAATTTAGATACGTGTACATAGCTTTTATGTACACGTATCTCCACAGTTTCTTACACTAACGGTTATTCACCGGAGCGCAATCATCAAATTATAAATATTAAGGTAGTAGAGCCTTGCTGATATCAGCATGAATGGGCCGGCTCGACCGGGGAAGTACCACCCTCTCACAGAAAATCGACATAAAGTACACACGAACAGTACCTAAACTGTTGCGTTTCGTTCGGTGAGTGAGTGCCGGAGGCCCCATCCCTTTCCTTCTCCCTTAACCCACTCTTGCCTCCTATCCCTTTTCCCAACACCAAGGGGCGGCAACGCACTTGTGTCCATGGGCGACGGTAATTGCTTACCATCAGGCGATCCGTCTGTTCGTTTGCCGCCTTTCACAATAAAAAAACATAATTCGAAATTATTAGTGTCTTCTGTCGCACTATACTATCAATCAACATCAGACAATCTATCAGACAATTAAAATAATCAACTGCATATTATAAACTAGAGGCAGCCCGCAGCTTTGCTCGCAAATTAATTTTTCATTTAACCGCTTCTTCTCGATCCCGTGGGAATAACGGTAAATCCATTAGTGTACACCATCGACTTCAAAAGGAACATATTTGCCAAATTTCAATTTTATATGTACAGGCACACTTTATATAAGAACACATATATTTTAACAAACAAATGTTTTTGATCGTATCAACAAATCTATCCATAACAAACTTCTATAGAAAATAATTACAGACAATCCAACAGGAGGTTGTTTTTCTTCCAATATAAAGATAACGAGCAATTTGGATGGCAGATCACAAGAATTATTATCAGACAATCTCGCCTTGTTAGAATGATATGTCTTGTTACTAATGAGGAAGTTTTTAGCAACAATGTTCGTGCCATTTTATTTCTTGAAATTTAAGAAACCGAAATATCACTGTTATTAAAAGCAGTAACGTCAGTGTGGTGACGGATTAAGAATACGAAATGTCACTACCCCATATCATTCCGTGGATGTCGTAAGAGCCAACAGAGGGAGACAAGAACATTGTAAGAGAAGGAAAACTTGATACAAACCCGATACCAACCCGTTTGGCCAGCGTGGTATAGTAGGCCAATATCTCCTTTCAAAGGAGAGGCCTAGCCCAGCAGTGGACTATTAAAGGCTGATGATGATAACAAGTAAGATCTACTTCTAAAAAATTACCATAATACTAGCGCTATCCCGTTTGCTCACCGAAAAAAGGTGGAAATAAAATTCTGTGGTGGTAAGTCGGTCAGGAATCACTTAGCCTGGTGAATCTTCTATTTGATTTAAAAGAAACCACTTTTGTTTGAATTTTTATGGCTGAGACGTACTATGCTATTGAAGAGCTTTCAGCTAAGCTAACAGGCAGTACACACTGTTTATCTGTTCCTAAATGTAGGCTCAGTTTACACATAAGCACATACGTAACAGCTAACTTAGCTAGATCAAAACTAGAACCTATTTATTGACTTAGCTCAAGCTTTACGCAAGTATATCTAAGCAGGCCTAGGAATGAGTAGTCCACGTTTGTGTTTTTGGGCGTGAATCAGGAGTTTTATGTGAAATGGATAAGGAAAAACTGATCCAATGTACAAATAATCAAAAATATTTTTTCTATCCGTACAGAGAGCTACATAAGTCCTTGTGTTATTTTTACGTAATTTTAAATGGTGCTATCATCCCAAGTAATTATTATTCTCAATATCTTGTAAGATTTTAGACCAAGAAAACTTACCAGACTCATCTATATAAGTAAAATTATTGCGTTACTGCCTGACTGTCTGACAAAGCACAGATATTAGCGTAGCTGCGGGTATTCTCTAATCACTACATAGTATAAAGCAAAGTCTATGGTCTGTCTGTCTGTCTGTCCCTATGTATGCTTAAATCTTAAAAACTACGCAACGGATTTTAATGCGTTTTTTTTAATAGATCGAATGATTCAAGAGGAAGATTATAGGTATGTATAATTGACGCGGGCGAAGCCGCTGGCGACGTCGAGTCATTTATAAATTAATAATTATAATTGGAGACCTATAACAACATTACCAGGCTGAGCAAAGAGTTTGTGGTGTGTATCACCTTTTTTATGTATACCTCTAATAGTTGACTGTAACTAAGAAAAGAAGATTACGTCCCTTTATTGGTAAAACCGATTATTTACACTTTTTTACAAAAATGAGTTATTTACACCAATCTACTCAACTTTTTGAGCTTTATCTACAGGTAAAACCGATTTTTCGATACGATGCATAGTTTCTGAGATAGATACGCAAAAAACCAATTATAATACAAGCTTTTAGGTAACGTCAGCATTCAATAACAGCTAAAGTCTTATACCTGTACGATTTTTTTGAAGCCTTGCAATCAAAAACACATTCAGTTTCATATCTTATTTTAGTTGCAATTTGCTTACACTCTGAACATACTGAAGCATTGTACTAATACAAACTAAAATTCTTTAAGTACTTAGAATCTTACACATTAAAAAGAAAGTAAGTAGTTCTACTTGCTTTTAAAAGAACATAATCCTTCGCACTTGTGCAGATTTTTACTCAATTAAAAGAGATTAAGCAGCTTTAATTGTTTTTCCACAACATGAGAGATCGTATCGTTTAGATTTAAATACAAGTAAAAGCAACTATGCTTAAATAGTTGTTTTTCAACGAAGTGTATGGTGATGTTTCTGCATAAATATTTTCAGCTAAAACCAAGACTAATGTTGAGATTATGCTGCAATGTATGAATATGAAAATAAATAAGGGGTATGCGGCTCCGGGAAGCAGCAGTACACAGTTTTAGTGCAGTGAGAGTTGGTAGAAAACAACGCACTGTCATAGGATGGCCGCTCACCCCCCCGTGGGATCTCCACCTTGTCGTGGTGGGGGGGCTCAGTAACTGTGGGTTAGAAGCCACCCACGGTGAAGCTAAGCGGGATCCCGGGAGGGGACTCCCACGTGGGCTTGGTAGAGGCCTGCGTAGGATGCGTCCCATGGTGCGGGTGCGGGGGACAGTTCTGTCTGTCCCTCGCAGTCGGGTGCGGTCGCGGGAGGAGAGGCGTGTGGGTGTTGCGTTGCCCCGCGCCCTATCTCCCGCGACCAAATGGGGGCGCACCATCGTTGCGTCGCGGTGGGGCCGCAGAGGAAGAGGAGATGCGGTGTTGCGTTGCCGTCCTCCCTATCCTCTGCGGCCGCTGGGTGTTTTGGCGGCGGAGCCCAACACCTTCATCCGCCGCCAAGGGGGTTTCGTTCGGGGCCCGCCTGACCATCTGGCGGGCCAATACCCGTCGGGGGGTAGCGAGGAATGCTTTGGTGAAACCCTACCCTCCGACACATGGGTACATGAGGAGCACGGGTTGGTTTTTAGTCAGTAAGAGTCTGACAGTCCCCTTCGTCCTTCCCCCCCGGGACGGAGGGACTCCATGAGGATTTTCCAACGCGATACAAAAAAAAAAAAAAAAAAAAAAAAAAAAAAAAAAAAAAAAAAAAAAAAAAAAAAAAGGATGGCCGCTCACAGTAATGCTAGAAGGGCTTTTCTGAACTGGCTGATAGCCCCAGCATAGAACATTTAGAACGTGCTGGTCCGCATCTGCCGAGGGTTTTATCTATGCTATTTAACTTTAGTGTGCGGCATTCCTATTTACCAACAGAACTGATGAGAACAATAGTTGTACCCATAGTCAAGAGTAAAAGCAAGGATGTGGCAGACAAGGATAACTATAGGCCTATATCCATAGCGACCGTAATAGCCAAGGTTCTTGATTGTGTGATTGAGCGTAGAATGACTGAGCAGCTTAAACCACATGATTCTCAGTTCGGCTTTAGAGCAGGGTTATCGACCGAAACTGCTATTGTGGCACTCAAACACAGATAGAAACACCCCTGTGTATGCTGCTTTTTTGGACCTCTATGGTCAAAATTGCGGGAGCAATCCACAGCTCATGAGCTAATCAGCCTTCTCCAGTCCTGGTATGGCTACCAAATAAATCAGGTTAGATGGCCGCGTGCTTTTTCTGGCTAGTACCTATGGGCTGAGGTGTGGTGTGAGGTAAAAGGTGACGTCCCAGCGCTTTTCAGTCTATACATCGATCAGCTGATCGAGGAGCTCAGTAGCACTGGTGTCGGATACTCTGTTGATGGTAAGACTATCAACAGTATCAGCTACGCGGATGACATGGTATTGCTGAGCCCCTCTGTTGATACGCTCAGACGTTTGCTTACAGTGTGTGAACAATATGCCACTGCTCATGGCCTACTTTACAAAAAAGCGAGTCAGGAAAAGCGAGGCTATGATTTTTCGAATAGGTTGCAGAAAACCTGAGGCTATCCCGCCAGTTTACATTTACAGGGTGACACTGAAAAGGGTGTCACAGTTTAAATACCTAGGACACCTTTTGAATGAGTACCTAGGTGATGATATTGATGTAGAGAGGGAACGAAGGGCATTGTCAGTTTGATGCAATATGCTGGTCCGCAGGTTTGCTAGGTGTACTAAGGAAGTTAAAATTACTCTGTTCAAGGCATACTGCTAGACTTTTTACACCTACAGCCTGTGGCTCAGATATACGCAAAGAACCTACAACGCTCTTCGCGTGCAATACAATAACGCATTCCGGGTACTATTGGGGCTTCCGAGGTTTTGTAGCGCGTCAAGCATGTTTGCTGAGGCAAACATAGACAGCTTTAAAGCGATCATACGCAAGAGAACTGCATCTTTGATGAGCAGGTGCAAGACTATTGCTACTTGTATGGAACCTAATTAATCTGGGTTATTGGGATGGATGTTTAATGGATTGGTCTAGGTGAACACTATGGATGGAAAACGGCACCTGCTCTAAATACTCTTATATTATGTCAAAAAGGTGCAGGCGTTGACTCGCCAACTCACTGGATGGGCCCTCTCTAGATAACCGCCAAAGCAAAAAAACTCTGCCATAAACAACAAGAGGGCAACACCGGTGTGAGCGCCTAGGGGTGTAGAGCGGTGCGGCACCGGTTTCGCCATCGCAGGCTTCGTGACCACGGAGGCCCGGAGCGGGTTTCCCCGTAATTACGCCCTTGACAATGACACTTTCACCCCCGAGCAAATAGCTCTTGTGGCTGCCCTCTGGCCGGGCGACCAATACAAGCCAAAGTCGAGGGTCCTGCCGGTGGTAATCCACTCCAGCCAATAAAGGCAAGCCGGAGATGAAGCCCTGACCGAACCCTCTGAAGCAATCGGGACGGCAGTGTCGCCACACACATTCAGCTCGCCACAAAGCTGCCTTGCGGTTTGTAAGCTGTCTTTCTATCCTGTAATATAATATATATCAAAAGATAAAGGTGATGTTTGAAAGCTGTTACTATACCTATACCCTCTGAGATTGCGTTAGTGTCATGATGATGTTAAAGACTGCCCCTGAGGGGTTTTATTATTATCTACACTTAATATTATAAAGTGGAAAGATTTGTATTTTTGTTTGTTTGTTTGTAATGGATAAACTCAAAAACTACTGGACTTTAAAAATGCCTTCACCATTAGAAAGCTACATTATCTGCGAGTAACATAGGCTATATTTTATTTTCGAAAAAGTAGGGGTCCGTAAAATATTTGGGTTTTTCGGGTACGCGAAGTAGTTCCCTCAGGACGCGGGTAAAACCGCGGGAATCGGCTAGTTATTAATAATATATCATTCTTATAATTTTCCTCCTTTATTCAGTTTTTACTATCATGTAGATAAGTAATGATTATTTGGTATTTTTGTAATTATAAAAATAGACCAGGCTTACTGTAGTTCGTTGTATGAACATTTTGCAGATAGTCTACCACAAGTCTTAATTTTACTCAAGCAAAACCAATTATCATTTTTAAAATTTCAATTTGTAGAAAGTTTCAGAGTTTTATTTTTACAGTTGTTTTTGGTATCTTATTACTTTCTTCGAAAGGTTACGGTGAAGCTTTAAGATAAGCTCCAACAGATTTAATTAATTATATATATGCTTATGTCGTTATTCAGGAAAAAACAACTAAATGACCTCCCTGAAGATAGTGTTTGGCATTTTTTCAAGCATTATCAATAAAGTACTTCTATTTTTATGATTTACAAACATACTTTTTTAATTGTTCCATTATAATTACATGACTGCAGGTAAGATATATGTAATTTAGTTACATAATTATTCTGTCAAACTTTTAAATCATTATTGCCACAAGTTTAGTTTTCGGTAGATAATCGGTTTTACCAATAAAGGGGCGATTAGGTCATTTTGCCTCGTGGTCCAATAGACCCATCCCAAAAGACGTCATGAGTTGTCCTATTTTCCAAGGCCCCATTCATAGTTTTGGGGTCAATTCCAACCCCGATTATACGAAATTCTCGATAGCATATTATCAAACATCTATCCCATTTATCGTTCTATCATAGCTTTATAATTGTACTATAAATAAGAACGTTTTGTTATCATATCGAGCACAGACCGTTTATTTCCTATTTATATAACATTCAATGTCATGTAAATCGGATAGTTACCGTTTATTCAAAGCACTAGAGATACATTTATTAAACATTTCTTCAAACGTAATTCAACCTTACACCTTTGTAGCAGAGTTGAATTTTGAAGATGAGTTGAATGTTAAGCTTATTTAAATTTATTCTATTTCGATCTGAGTAGGTATTGTTAACACTATTTTATGTGTATGTTAAGTAGATCAGGGAAGATGATGAGTTATTTGAAATCGCTTGAAGTCATACACGTGTAAATTTTAGTTAGGGCGGTTTCGGCTTAGCTTATTTTTCTGCGCGTATACGGTCGTTTCAGCATACGCGCTTACACGTGCGCTACATTACGCGCTACAAAAAACTGAACTCGCATAAACGGCCATATTTCGGCGTGTTTGCTCGAAACGTATCGTGTCAGTATAGCGCTTATAAATACGAGCTTAGAAGCGCGTCAACGGTCGTACGAGTCGTGCGTGTATCAAAAGGCGAGCCTGCACGCGCCTACATGCACTTCGAAAAACGAGTTTATACGCGCGTATCAAAGGCTAGCCTGCAACCGCTCTTAGATAGACGGTAACAACGAATAATGTATAGGTATTTCTTGAACGTCACGTTCTGGTATAATAATATGTTAAGGCAGCTCCTACACCGTTATTTGAACCCAAACTAAGCGGGGTTTTGTACTGTGTCAACTAAGTGATAATCATACTTAATTATATATATTGTTAAATAAATTACATAGAAGAATAATCATAAAGAACAAAAAGGGCAGCGATAGCCTAGTGGAGATACCAACAGACTACCATGCAGAGGGTATCCATGGGTTCGAATCCACGGCGCGCACCAATGACTTTTTGGAGTAATGTGCGTATTAAATTGTTAATTATCGCTTGTCCTGTGCCTCGGAGAGCACGTTAAGCCCTCGGTCCCGGCTGTCTGGAAGATTTTTGACAGTCGTTAGAGGGCGTCAGTACCTCTAAATAAACTGACTCTAGTCTTTTTTTTATAGTAATAGCGGCAAACGAGCAGACGGATCGCCTGATGGTAAGCAATTACCGTCGCCCATGTTCCACCGGTTCTCGATAATATTAACCTCCTTTGACCAGGATCCATAGTATTGGCTTTCAGGTGTTTACTATAATTGAAGTGTTAAGTTAAACGTAAATACTTCGTCACGTGATTTGCAGTACATACACGGTGTCAAATAAATCACCAATACCAAGTGTACTCGTTTTGCGCATCATGCTAAGTCGCACTAGAATAGACGCTTGGAAGACTCTCCCTTAGACACTTCCGTCTATTCCTTCCGAAATTATCACGCTCAAGTACATTTCATTCATCTTTTCACTTGACTGTACTGTTGGCGTGGTTTAAGCGATCGCCTCGCTGCTTGACATTGTTATGGGTTCTATTCCCAAACGAGACAACACTTTGTGTGACCCATAAATTTTGGTTTCTAGTCTGGGTGTTCGTTGTGTCCGATGGTGGTATGTTTGTAAAGTTCCCCGCGACACAGGATTTTCCTATCGTGCGGGAATTGTCTTATTAAAAAAATCTTATTTGGAGGTCCATAAACTTCAATATTTGATTTAATTGAAAGTCGTTGATGCCACACGTCTTTACATTTAATTTTGCAGGGAATTAACCATTGAATAAAAATATTCATTTTAAAACTTCACTGCAACAAGTATAATCTACCAGTTTAATAGCAAAAGGAATACGAGATTATGTCAGAAACAGGAGAAAGCAAATGCAAGTTCAACTTATATGATTAATTCTAGTGTGAAATGCTTTGTTGCTTGAATATTTTTAATATGTTATTCTGCCGTGTGGTTGACGGCATAGAATACAAGTGTCACCACCCCATATCTTCCCGTGGGTGTCGTAAGAGGCGACTAAGGGATAACACGATGCAAATACCATCTTTGCCTAGAGACGGAAAACTCGACATCAAACCCTATACGACTGCCTCGTTGGTCTCGCGGTATAAATGTGCGCGTGGGATCGGGAGGTCCCGGGTTCGATTCCTGGGTCGGGCATTGTTATTGGGTTTTTCTGTCACGAAATTCTCAGTAGCAGCACGGAGTCTGGAAATGTGCCCGGTACGGCAATAGGCTCGCCCCTTATTACGTGGGACTGAAGTATATCTGGCGAAAAGTGGGTGTAGAAATACACCTCTGCCTACCTCTTCGGGGATAAAAGGCGTGACGATATGTATGTATGTATGTTATTCTGCAAAGTTATTGTACCAAGTGAATATTTATTTTATTAGTTTAAATATGAATGTTTGTAATATTTATACGTAATCATTTAAAAATGTATTTTAAGTACCCACCTCAACTTGTTTCTGCAAGACCCAAAGGTTGACTGGTAGAGCTTTCCATCATATTGTCTATGCCGACGCCTTTGCCATTAAGGCCGACCTCACATTGGGCGACAGCGTGCCTCGAGCGTACGCCCGGCGTGCGCTCGGCGTTCATTCTGTAGTGCAAGGCGAACGCCAGGCGCACGCCGAACGGACACCGAGCGTACGCTCGAGGAACGCTCGTAAACAATGCCAGGGTGGCCTAAGTCCGCCTTTGTATAAATTATGTCGTTTTGTGCAAGAAGTCTTAAGGCGCTGTCCTAAGCGACTGTTTTGGTAAATGAGGGGGTGAAGCAGGGGAGGTGAAGGGAGCTTAGCTCCGTCTACTGCGGGGCGCCCCCCTTCATTCACGTCGCGTGTGGCCGTATTCTGGCGACATCCGTATTCCAATATTTCAAAATCGCAAGCAAAACGTTTTAGCATATTGAATTGAGATACTGATATTAAAATTTATATTAAATACATCAATCTGTTTGTACAATATAGGCATAGCGCAATTTTTGTTCTCAGTGCAGCCATGAGCAAAACTGGTTTACATTAGACGTTATAGGTATTAAATGCTGACGAAAGAAGGTAAATACCTACGTGCCGTAAGATGATAAAAATAATTCAGTCAGTTCCACGTATGGAGAGGCCATTATTATGTTTGTTTTGTTTTTGTATAAAAATAGTAAAGCAGTTCATAGAATACCTACATCTAATTCCATTCCTGCCAGTTTTCAAATCTGTTTTGCAATAAATTGGCTGTGACATACGGGCGGACAGACAGACAGACATTGCGAATCTATAAGGGTTCCGTTTTTACAATTTTTGGCTACGGTACCCTAAAAAACACAATACTGTTCTACTAAGCGCAAACGCCGTATCTCAACTAAAGCGAGTTACGAGATAATTGAAGTTTAGTAAAAGTTGATTTATTTTATTTATTTATGGATGTTTATTGTTATTATAGGTATAATTATTATGGCAAAGGTTTCGAAATACGTCGCCGTTTTTAGGGGTTGTGAGTGATTGAAGAGGGAGCAGGGGAGGTCTTGAAACCCCCCTCACCATTTTCACTTGCCAGAAATACTTGGTTTCCTCTGAAAAAAATATCTCCAAACATCGGTGTGTATGGCACTGCCAACTTCCACATTCATCACACTAGTTTAATAAACTAAGGTTGTCGGAGCCCTGCAAAGGGCTCCTATTTTCGGATTAAGGGTCAAAAGAGAACCTAACATAACCTATTTATTTACTTATTATAGTCGCACCTAACCCAAGGCACTCGAAAGCAATGACGCACAAATTTGACATTAGCTGTCAATATGATCATTCCAAGATGGCAGTTTTGCGTTTCGTTTCACGTTTTTCACATAAAACCTAAAAATTACATTTGTAAAACTGTACTAAAGTATAAAAACTATGTTTCGTTTTGCATAATTGCCGAAGTATTTAAGAAATTTTGCAAATTGTTTAAAAATATTTAGACGCAACTCCGGCAGCCAAAATTATTTTTAGGGGATTAAAACGAACTACCTTAAGCCCCCTACACTACCAATACCCTCAAATTCAGGCGACTCGTTATTATTTTTCAAAATAGATGAAACATCAAAAATATATGTGGATATACCTTATTCATGAGATACTGCTATGTCGCTTAGAAAATTATAGAATTAGAATTTGAGTTACTGCTTTTTCGTTAGCTCTCGTCATACATGTTTGTATGGAAAAATATAAAAAATTTCTTTCGCTTCAAATATGTGTTGTTTCAAAGAAAATATATATTATAAGATATTTTTTTATATTCATTTATAATTTATTAACGAAATACAGACTTTACAGCTCATCAAAAGTTAGCTGTCTGCTACAACCCGGCAGGTTTTCTTTATTCTCATCGAATGTTAAAGGCAGTGTGTGAGGTGATAAGGCTTCAATACTTATTATTTGCTGTTGGTCACGAGGCACAGTTTCATTTACTTTCCTTTTACGGCTTGGTATTGTAGAAATTTCAAGCACTGATGAAACATTTTCCTCTCCGTGATCTCGCAATGCCATCCCTTGAGCTTGACGAGAATCAACAATTTCAGGCAACTGCCAATTTATATAAAACGCCACAAGCTTCTCCCAGAAAACATCATCTCTTCCTATAATTTCTATTTTTAGTGGTATACTTTCGCCACGCCACACAGCAAATAAACACTTTTGTTTGCGTGTAACGTGGCGTTGCCCCTGAATTTGGTAATAACAATTACAATATTTGTTTAGACTAGTCAGTTCACTTTTTTATCATGTTTCCATATTTGTATTTTATTTGCTCTTATACTATTCTCCAGGCCATTTTTATAGGCAACTTTAGAACATTAAATTTCCACAATCGTGTTTGGACCTATTAATCCATCTGGCGTGGCACCAATAATCGAATAATCCACAAGGCTCGATTGTTACATTTTCTTGCTTCGCCAGTTGTTGCAAAGCCAGTTGTTCATTTTAGAATTCCATGCGCAACTGATTTTACATTGCAAATATTTTATTTGTACAAAATATTTTTTACTAAGTTGGCTTTACTGCTGTTATCTCTTCTTTTTACCACTATACAAAAATTTGAATCTGTCATTATATTCTTACGCAATTCGAACCAGTCACTGCTATCCCTCTTGTAATTTTTGCTTATCACTACGGAATTTGAGTCAAATTTGTTAAAAAAATTGTTTGGCATTTCTTGGCTAGCTCTTGAACAGATCGTGTTAGGAATGACTGAAGTCAAATGTGTGTAAGACGTTGCAGAACTGTTATCTTTAACTTCACTGTAATTACAATAATGATAATTAGTTACGTACTTTATTATTAAAAAAATACTATATCTTGTTTTATAGCAAACAGAGAAGTTACCTTCTTTCTTATAAATGATTGATTTTAGAAATTAAAAAGATATTAGATGTACTGAGACATACCTAACAGTTTATGAATAATCAAAGTTTTACCCGATGTACCTAAAAAGGTTTATGTTCAAAACACAATAATACAACATTCGTTACCGCTTGTGTGCGGATTGCGAAGCGCCATATTAGCGCTGTCATCATTATTGTTCGCCGTGGCGGCATCTTAGCGCTCCAGGCGCTCTGACAAGCTAATGAATTTGAAATATAGGTACATAAAATGATTCGATTTTATGTTATTACTCTTTCAAAAATGGAAAACTGTGGCAGCTATGTATTGTGAGAATAATTTATATAATTATATTATGCATAATCGATAATATATAAGTAACATAGTTAGTCATAAAAGACTCTTATGAAAATAATTTGTGTAAAAATGTTACATATTTCATAATTACTTGGCCATGGATGAATTTCTATTTTATTACGACGCTTTATTGTACAAATCCTTCGTAGAACTTCATTTCTCTAATTGTCCATATTTTATTCTTCTAATTATATATTTATAAGCACAGAAACAATAACACATTAAACGCAACAAGAGTATAAACTTAGGTCCTAATTATATGTGCCCATAGTTACATGAAAAGCCTATTTGATTCAAAGTATTCAGTCTATAACATAAAACATGAAATTACGAACTCAAATCGGCGTATTATAATAACAAACAGGTTTACGTAAAATTTCGTGCAGCGGAGACGCAAGCGACATGACCTATCTCTCACAGGGCTCATAGCCGAATGATGAGGTCTGGGCGGGGCGTAAACTAGCAACTGACACTCAGTACACCGCTTATGCTAATAAGGTTTAAATTGCTGAAGCGTTTGATATTGATGGGATCTACTGAGCGTCAAAATCATAGACGTTTGGCAGATTTTATTTAATTTTACAAAATATACACGTATAATATGAAAATAAATAGGGTAATTCTTTAGTTCATTAGATTTCCTACAATATTATCAAAAAAAATATGACAGCTAACGATCAAAATATTGCAAACAGTGAGACGAAAGATTATTTTCTGCCTCAATTTTGTGATTTTTTTACCGTGATTCTATTTTACGTACATGAAAAATTCTTTCAAAAGTCTTTTGTTCAGACTTTTGACTTTAAGCTCTAATTTTTGCTAGTTTGTAATATGTACCGTTATGGCTAGATGCGCGACGAAAAATTAGGTGTTTCACGGCTTCTGAGGTATAACAGCGCCTTAAATAAAATGAACGCGGTAAAGGTGTCATATTAGTTAGTGTAATGTTTATTCTTACTATATATAAAACATGATTAAATATAATGTATTTTTTAATTTAAAGGTGTTAATTTTGTTAACTAATAAGGTGTGATCATAGAGTGCTTTTTGCCGGGATTTGCGTTTGTAGAGAGCTTATAATTGTCACGTTGTAACTAATCGTTTAAGATAAGTAATTCTTGTAGTTATAATAATTACGACTTTAAATATTTTGACACAATTATTGTTCGTAAATATTTTGTGTATGTTACATTTTCGTGTTTTTGAAAAAGTATTTTGGATAAAATATCTGTGTATAATCTTTGAATAAAGCTATTATAATATTTGAATAAAGTTTGTATTTACTCACCAAGGGCCAAGGAGAGCACGAATAGTGCCGGCGATGTCATTGACCTGCCAACCAGATGGGCCGACCGCCCGCATTCGTAACGACTCCGACAAAATTATCAATATCACCACACTACAGAAGCATTGCTATTTCTAATACTGTTATTTAGCGCGAGCACTATTATCAGTAGCTCTGTTATATTTGACACTTATCACTACACTAGCACTGCTAATTGTGGTTTGTCACAACACTTGCACTTGAATTTGTTATTTATCACCAATTTCGGTTTTAGATGTGTTTATTTGTTGATAGTTGCACTGCCTGTAACAAAAGGAAAATATGTTAATACATTATTTTTAGTATAATACACTAATAATACGGTAGGTAGGTATAGCAAATTTTTTGAATAATAAAAACACCCCAAAATCAAAGTGTCTGCCTTGCTTTTACAAAGATTCAAACCTATGTAGTGACCTGTTTCGCCCTCATGGGGTAATATCATATAATTATGTTTAATGTATAAGAAATATACAAATTATAGCGTAGGTACGTCTGATGAAAGCCGCGTGAAAATCCGTTTAGTAGTTTTTGAGTTTATCGCAAAAAGAGAGAGACAGTTGAGGACCTTGTTTAATAAAACAGTGATAAATAATAAAGTTTACTATGTTAAGATATAAGACATTTATATCTTAATCTTACGGTAAGGTACGGAACCCTTGCATTTCAAAGATTGCCCGTAAACAGACCGTCGGCATTTTCTTTCATAGTTTGTTTACTGAGATTCAAAGTTTGTTTATTTCATAGTTTTTATTAGTTCGTTTCACTTTGCCCACTTCTGAAGTTTTAAACACTCTTGTTCCATCACTCCCTCGTAATATTTTTCCTTGTACGTGAATTGTATACAGATGGTAGTATCGTCTGCGAAAATATTTAAACATCTTTGTTGTATGTTTGTATTGTTAGTAGTACGGTTGGCTTCAAATATTTGAAACTATTGTTGTTGTATTTTTTTTAAATTATAGTCTCACGCCTGTATCGCCGAAGAGGGTAGGCAGAGGTGTAAATATAACACCCAAATTTCGCCATGAGTTTTTAGGTCCCACGTAAAAGGGGGCGAGCCTATTGCCGTTACCGGGCACATCACCAGACTCCGGGCTGCTACTGAGAATTCGGAAAAACCCAGTAACACTTTTGCCCGACCCGGGAATTGAACCCGGGACTTCCGATCAGCAGTCACATACGCTATCCACTGGACCAGGGAGACAGTATAAACGTTGTAGAAGTTTATTATATATGTTTATATAAAAAAACTAGACCAACCCTGGCTTTTCCTTGTTTGTTATTATATTTGCATTAAAAGCAAATTTAATATAATAACATTCTTTATTCCAATTTCACGTACCTAATAGCTTCACTAAAGTCTAGTATATATCTGGAAATAGGTGTGGTGTTATATTAAAAAAAAAAATACAACTCCCGCATTAAGACTGATTTGATTTGATTCTGATTTTAAAAAGACAACTCCCGCATTAGGACTAAATCCTGTGTCGCGGGGGACTTTACAAACATACAACTAACGGACACAACGTACAACCAGACTCGAAACAACAATTTATGGATCACACAAAGTGTTGTCTCGTGTGGGAATCGAACCCACAACACTCGGCGCAGTGTCAAGCGGCGAGGCGGCCGACTAAATCCTGTGTCGCGGGGGAATTTTATCATGTCAGCCTAGAGACGTCCACTGCTGGACATAGGCCTCCCCCAAGGTTCTCCACACAGACCGATTTTGAACCGCTCGCATCCAACCGCTTCCTGCGATCTAACCAGATCGTCGGTCCACGTTGCGGGAGGCCTACCCTTGCTGCGTAGTCCGGTACGTGGTCGACACTCCAGAACCCGCCTGCCCAAACGGCCATCGGTTCTTCGCGCTATGTGCCCTGCCCATTGCCACTTCAGCCTGGCTATTCGGAGAGCTATGTCGGTGACTTTGGTTTTCCTGCGGATCTCCTCATTTCTGATTCGATCTCGCTGGGAAACTCCGAGCATAACTCTCTCCATCGCCTTCTGAGAGACCCTGAGTTTTCGGATGAGGCCCATAGTTAGCGACCACGTCTCAGCGCCGTAGATCATCACTGGAAACACATATTGGTCAAAGACTTTCGTCTTGAGACACTGCGGGATATCGGACGTGAAGATATGCCGTAACTTCCCGAACGCCGCCCAACCGAGTTGGATTCGACAAATGACCTCGTTCTCGAAGTTGGACCTATCCAAGTGGATCATTTGGCCCAGGTAGACGTACTTGTCGACAACTTCGAGTGTAGAGTTCCCAACCTGGATAGGAATAGGTACGACATGGACATTAGACATGATTTTCGTCTTGTCCATGTTCATCTTAAGACCTACTTGTTAGGAGACTCTACAGAGGCCATCGAGCATTGTGCTGAGGTCTTCCATGGTCTCAGCCTTGACTACGATATCATCAGCAAATCGAAGGTGAGTGATGTACTCGCCGTTGATGTTGATCCCGAGTCCTTTCCAGTCCAGAAGCTTGAAAACGTCTTCCAGCGCAGCGGTGAAGAGTGTCGGAGATATAACACCTCCCTGCCTCACCCCTCGATGTAGCTGAATAGGTTTTGAACCCCGGTCCTGGACGCGGACTGACTTGGTGGCATTTTCGTACAAACACTTCAGCACTTCAACATATCGATAGTCAATTTGGCACCGTTGGAGAGACTGCAGCACTGCCCAGGTTTCGATCGAATCAAAGGCTTTTTCATAGTCCACAAACGCCAAGCATAGAGGCTGGTTATACTCCTCGGACTTCTGTATAACCTGCCGCAGCGTATGCGGAACTTTACAAAAATACAACTAACGGACACAATGAACACCCAGACTCGAAACAACAATTTGTGGATCACACAAAATGTTGTCTCGTGTGTTAATCAAACCCACAACACTCGGCGCCGTGTCAAGTGGCAAGGTGGTCGCTTAAACCACTACGCCAACCGTGCAGTCAAGTATATTAAGTTCTTATTTTAATATGAAAATAAACAGTGCTTAAAATCTGTTTACACTGATTTAATTTCATTCACTTAAACTCTACGAAAACAGATATGCTATTCATAACAGTCTTCTAAAATATTCGAACAAAATCCCAGTGATACGCCTCCATCGCATCACTAAACAAAGAAGTAATATGTCATAGTGGTGAGCGTAATGGCCACTTCACACAGTCGCAAGTGCTGAAGTACCACAAAGTACCACGAAAGTACCGCGGAAGTACCGGCAAGTGCTGCACAAGAGCGACGATATGGGAAACAGAAAAGTCTGTGTGAATCTATGCGTTATTTCGTTCGACTGCATTTGTGTGAGATTTTGTTATGAATCTTAATGTTTTTGACTTTGTGAATTGGATTATGGTGATTTTTATGATTTAAAATAGCAGAAAACTGTTTAAAATGTTTGTAGGCAAAATAAACAACGCAAAGCAACGAAAAGTTTGAGAAGTTCAACTGTCCGCTGCTTTGCGTTGTTCGTATAGAAGTATATAATATTATAAAATGAATAACCCGCCCCGTGTTGTTCCTTTGTATGAACGCGAGAAACTCAAAAACTACCGAACCGATTTTTAGACAGATTTCACCAATAGATGGTGTATTTCTTGAGGAAGGTTTAGGTATATTATTCACGCAGGCGACGTAGCGGGTAAATTTTAGTATGATTATAATTTAACTGCAGGGGTCGTTCGGTGGGTATGTGACTGACTCGCCGTTTAGCACTGCGTCGAGCAGATGCCACAAAACACAAAAGGACTGCAATTTACTTTATGCCTTAGATTAGCGTAAGGATACTCAAACACTGTAAAAGATCTTCATGACAGGCGGGACCAACGCGTCTTCTCTGAAGCACGGGGTAAGCGTTAATGCGCGCCATAGTTTCGACTTTTACATGACAATCTATTGGTATCGTCACTGAGCTATCGCTCTAAACTAATGCGTAATAAATACTAAACAGAGTGTAGAATTTGGTACCTCACAATTTTAACAATGCCTCAACCAACGACCGGGACAGAATAATATCATTATATTTTTTTGTTACTTTATTATTTTATTTTGTCCTGGCCGATTACATCTGAACAGTTTCTACACGAGTGGTTAAAGCTCAGTCGTCCATATTCATCCTATTCGAAATTATTTCCTTTATCCGGGTAGTATTAAGGTCGCAGTTTTATTAATTTTGCGTTTGTACTACCAAAACGGAAACACGAGTAAAATGAATGGAAGGCTATTTTGATTCGAGTACGAAAAGTAAGTATATTATAAAACATTGTCTTTTAAGTGAAACAGACATTATAATCGATGATTATGATAACCAATAATTTAATTTATACCCTGTATCGCGGGCTACTTTCAAATATACAACCAACACCCAGACCAGAAACAAGCATTTATGGATCACATATACTGTTATCTCGTGTGGGGATCGACCCACGACACTCAGCGCTGTGTCAAAAAGCGAGTCGACCGGTTAAACCACTAGGCCAGCGTAGTAGAGTCCAGACTATTGTCTCATCCGTCTCATAGTAAAAAAGAGATCCATGCCCGGTAATGTGTTTACATGCTTAATATTTATCTGTTTCCGCTATGCCTTAAATATTTTTCAATGGCACCTAAAAATACTGGAAACAGTAATACGCTTCTATTTAATACCTAAATCACATCACGCATCATTCAAAACCATCAAACTGATACGGTTATGTCAATTGCATTCCATTGCTCATTCGTCATGCCTGCATCAATGAATATCTCTGTTAAACACGCAGTGGAAAGCTAAATACATGACATTATTTAGTACTGTTTCATTTAGTTGAAGTCCGAGGCCGAAATTGGCGCATACATTGCCGTTGAATGGATTCTGCGAGCGAATATTTTGAGGCTGTTTATTAATGAGTGCCGCGGGAATGTTCCGTTCTAAAATAGCTGTATTTTGGTTTTGCTTGGTACATTTATAAGTAAACTAGCTGAACCTGCGGTTGCACACGTGCTATTTAGGGCGACTGATCTACACCCGTGGCTCATAGCGTGATGTTATATAGCATGTAGCTTCTCGATAAATGAAAAAATGTGCTATCTAACACAAAAATAATCATTCATATTGAACCACAGTACTGTAGATAGATAGATACTCCTTTATTGTGCAAATGTTGCTACAAATTCGGCGTAAATGACTTAAGTGTTACTGCATACATATCGAATGCACAAGGGCGGCCTTATCGCAAAGTGCGATCTCTTCCAGGCAACCTTAGGATGGACAGACTGAAAAGACAAAAAGCTTTGATGTGTAGTGACTAAAAGTATCTGATTACTATAAATTGTTTTTATTTATTATACATACATACGCAGGAATATATACAATAGATATGGTAGGTGCTAAACATATAAGTAAATACACAATATGATACATACATATATAAACATATATATAATATACATAAATATAATACATATACATAAATACAATGCATATACATACATATAATAATATGAACACAAAATACAGTCATAAAATTTGTTTACAATGACAAATAGTGCTTCTTTAGTACATTTTTTTAAATGTTCAATGATTTAGCTTGCCTAATTTCGACCGGCAGCGCATTCCACAAACGGACAGCTTGAACAGCGAAGGATTTATCGTAGAAGTCGAATTGGGAGTCTCTTGAGCCTGGATCGAAATTCAGACACATGATCATATTTGCGTGAACCAAATACTGTAGTTCCTCAGACTTATTAGGTACTAGTATAGTTAAAGTATACTAAGTCGAAAAGCCAAAAGATGGAGTACCTGCTTGGTCCCTTATACGCTTATGATTGCAAACAATGGAACTGAGCCCAGTTTCTAGTCACTGATATTTTATAGTAATTTTATTTGGTTTCTATCTTTTTCGCATAGACTCTGTCACGTAACCGTACGAAGGCACGAAAATGTGGTTTAAACTACAGATATCTTGCCTCCAAGCGAACATAGTAATTCGCCACTACATGTATTTTAGAACCAGAAATTTGAAAGGCGACATTTGCCACCATCATCACCGCCAATACGGGACCATGATACCATCCATACAGAAATATTTACGAAAAAATTATGCACAGTTTAAAGCTTACATAGTAGAGTGCAGAAAGCTAATTCATTCAGGTTTTTATCATATTAAAGAAATATATTAAACTCTATTAAACAAAAACGTTCATGGCGTACGTTTAGTAAAAAAATTAACAAAGTACTTCCAAATGTACGTTGCATAGAAAAAAAGCATAATATGTTCTAAACTTTAAGCTTCAATTTTGAATTTTGCATGAGCACTAACAAAAATACATATCCACATACACAGATCTAACATATGAAAGTATACTTGCAAAATACATTTTGTATAAGAATCAAGCGAATTATAAATTCAGCGCGCTAATGAAATCTCTTAGAATAAAATTAAGCTCCCTTTCTCTGTGTGAATGGTTCCAATATTCGTTCTTTGCCAAAGTTGGTGTTTGCGCCAATTAGCAACGGATGTGCGAAGTACTGCGGAGTGGATATTACGATAAAATGACAAAATGTGGAGGAATATTGTGACAAAATTTTTATTCCTTTTTGTTTTCTTATGGCAGACTATACGACCTCTGGTACCTTAGTGGAAAACACCAGTCATTCGTTTCTATATCTTCTTAGTCTTCCTATAAAATTGACACCTGCAGTCGGTTGAGTCCTTTTTTTAATAAACAACTTTACGAATAGCTTCTACATCAGCATTTCTCAAACTATGGTTCGCGACCCACTGGTGAGTCGCGAGCGAATATTGTGTGTGTCCTGTGACGGCGATGCCGATTCTAATTAGGATAAAGGCGTCAAACAGAACGCGTACTTAGCGCGGGTCAAAGCGCTAACCTGACGCTGCGCTATAGCGTCGAACTGTGTTTTACTATGAAGGTACTATACTGTCAAACAGAACGCAAGCATTGCGTACTGCTAGCCCTGGAGCTAAGAGGTGATTATTATCTTTGCTCTACAGTGTATATGAAACTGAATGTAAAATAATATATTGACGATCATAATTGTCGCTCTGTGGCTCAAGTGAATCAATAAATTTAAATTCAAACCCGCTTTGTACAAATGTTCTGTCAATTAAAACCGTTAATTATTTCCTCCAATTAATTAAATGAATGCTAATGAACTCAATAGCAATATAAAATACAAAATGAAACATCTTTCAAAAGGCGCCAATTATATTTTTCTCTTTCTATAAAGTAGATATATTTCCTCGAAGTCCATTGGTACGAAAATGTTTGCACATGTATAAAATATTATTGTGGAAGTACATTTTTTATAAAGTTTTTCTTATTTTCAGGGGTCTTTTATAAACATTACGAGAGGATGGACTTCAAAGAGTTTTTTTAATTTGGGAATTATTTTGCCCAGTTCCATTGGAAATATAAACAAAGTTTTGGATCACGTTTTGTGTTAAAATGTTTAACCATTTGAAGGTTTCTTGAGCTCTTTATGTTTTTGTCAAAGTGAAAATGCGCTTGGTATTTTTTGTACAAAATGTTATAACGATAAGAGTAAAACCGCTTTGTGTTGACTTTGTCGCTGCAAGAGGTATCTCCATCCAAATTAAATTATATGTGCTTGTTTTCTAATCCTCGGTCAATTTTAAATATCCTCATATATTTTTAAAGGAACAAATATTTATTCGTATCCATTTGGTGGATAGATTTCATAACAAATATAAAAAAGTATTATCATAATTATCGGATAGATGAAAATTGAAAGGAAATACATGTAACGTCCTCAATTTTCATACATATTCCACAATACACATTTAAATAAATTACAGCCTGCCACAACAAATGATCGTGTTCATCAACCAATCATTTTTCCTGGGTCGGAATCGAACCCAAGCTGCGGATGAACAACCACACTAACCACTAAGCGTATGCAATAATAAGCACGTTGTATGGATAGCCATATGACTAATCGTGTATAGGATGGAGTACGAAGTCACAAGCAATTTTTTTTATTGTCTTTCTATCTGTCTATATGCCAGTTTTTCTTTTTGTCTGAGGTAATCTCTGAAATGGCTAAACTGATTTTAATGGGACTTTCACTATTAAAATTTCTGTAGGACAACATTAAGGTTGTTTTCGAGATACTGAAAATAATGCAGGCGAAACCACAGGGAACAGCTAGTTAGGTATGTGTTTCTAGAGTACCAAAGTAATCCTTGGATTTCATCATATAAACGACTGGCTTTAGTTATTTCTCCCTCGAGGATCGCATAATTATGCTTGTACCAACGTCCATCTAGCTAGACACTGGATTCAGGCCTTATCCGTTACTGGGAAGTAAAGCCTGGGATGTCGTGAGCACAAAATATTGAACTTTTGTAAGTGTCGTTTAAATTCTGTAAGGGTTTTTATCAACATAAAATTGCTTCCTGAATAGTATTTTCTTGGATTCACGCCAATTTTACACGTAGAATATAACTACAGAATGCGGATTTTATCGACTGAGTAGACTTTCGTGACCACGATTCCTTGAAAGAAATCGAAACGTCGGACAATAATAAATAATTAATTTTCTAGATTATTCGGTTTAAATGTACCATCAGTCACCTATATTAGTCAAACCAATATATCGCGATAAAATCCATAAACTGTAGTTTAATTTCCATTGCTTTCTAAAATTTTGTGAAAAATATTAAATTGGAATAAATAACAACGATTTTCATTTTGATGTAAAAAATTTAAAAAGGCTATACGATTTTCGAAGTATTGGCTGAAATACGCCTTCTGAATAACTCAATGAAGACTATTGAAACATTTCAATGGCAAAACGGAATAATGCTATGTACCTTTTATATTAAGCGTAATAGATTAAGTTCATACATAGTGCCGTTCCTACTTTTATTTGAAGTAGGCAAGAAATATATTGCTTTATTGTCAAGCAAAGAAACAGTGCCAGCCAATTATCACAAGGTACCGCGTCACAAAAAAAAAATATCAGTCGCCCAAAATATTAGGAAAATCTGAATGACAGCTAAGCTTGAAATTAATATAATCTAGTAGTTTTTAACATTTAACTACTTCTTATACATAAACACTTTTTTAATATTGTGGATTAAAAAAAACATAGTTATGTCATTTAAGCGCTGCCAGCGTGTATTAAGAAATTCTTGGGCGAAATAATATGGGCAAAAATATTGGCCGTAATCATGTTTAATGTGATATTACTCACGTCATAACATCAACAAGTTTGTTAGCAAATTCTCAATGAGTCTATAATAGAAGCCATTGAATAATTTAGAAGGCATTTAAAAACAGGATGTGTGCAGTAAGATATCATAAATGCTATAATCAGCTTATTCGCTCGCGCGAGATAGTGAGGCCAACTGGATGAAAACTTTTTAAAAACCACCATCTAATGTGTTACCGCAATGTTTATTTTAACTTACGCCTGTATAAAACTCAAATAATGAATGTTTTTTAAGCATATTACTCGAAAATAATTATATTGAATTTGATGAAATTTTAGGTGTGCTTCTCAGTGGATCAGCGCGCTCATATGGAGTAGCGCTCATAGCGAGACTTGGCTTGCCGTTCGTTGTCTGTTTATCTGTTGATCGGCCAAGTTAAGCAACGCTTACACAGGTCACCACTTGGATGGGTGACCACGTGTGGCATTCACATCTGAGCGCTACCGTGCTTCGGAGGACACAAAAAACTGTCGGTCCCGGTTCTTGTCTCGGGATAAGAATCGTTAGGCCATTTCGGTAGCCTTAGGGCGGTCTGAAAACTCCGACACAAGAGTTGGCCACACACTCACACGAAAAACAAAGCAAACAACATCATCAAAACTAAAATTTTTTGGCTTACAAAAGTCTATAAGCCGCTATGTAAAAGCGCGCGCCTGCAATGATTGAGATACCTACCGTGGGTGCAAATTGGCGCCAGAATTGCATCGATTTTGTAATCATTAGAAAACATGTATAGTGAATTTGAGCCCCAATATCTCCTGAAGCAGTATCGGTCCAGGTCTGGTGCCGAGGTAAACAATGTTCGTAATTATTGCTAATATATGGGATTTTTATTTTCGTAAAGGGTCTTTTTACACCGTGTATAATTATCTTAACTAACTTAACATCACTAATTTCTTCAAAATAATATTGGAAGTCAAAATCGAAGGGAGAAGAGGAAGAGGACGGCCACGACGAACCTAGTGGCACAGTTGAAGGAAAAAGTTGCGAGTCCGGTCGTATCAAAATGTTAAAGAAAGGGCAGAAAAGCGAAGCCAATGGCAATTGCTCCACCGACAAGAGCTAGCTAGCTCTTATATGAAAGAAAAAGATAATTATCTTAATTTACAGATATAACGAGGATTAATCTAAGACCTAGTATGAATTCCATGTTTTATAATGTATAGGCATGGGCCTGTTCTCACTATAACAATTGTCTAGACGGATATAGCCATAGTCCACCACGCTGAATAAGTGCAGGTTGAAGATTTCACATGCCATTTGAGAATATTTTAAGAACTCTGAGACAAGCAGCTCACGATAATTTTCCTTTAACATTTGGTTAGCGATAGTAAAAAAAATTATATGCATATAACAACAAAAAGTCAGTGAAGCATGCGGTGGACTTGAACCCTTTATTGCGTAACAATCTGTCGGTCCCTCCACTAGGCTAACGCTATCAAATAGCTTACTAAATTTTATTAATATTCAAAATTATCATGAAACGAAACCTAACAAAACAAGTCAATTTTATTACTCTAACGTACAAATACAAATATTAATTTGGGATAAATTACAATTTACTTTACTATAAAGACTTTTCAAAACAAAAATTTACTTTTAATAAAATTACATTCCTTCCTTGGCAGAGGACATTTCTATTTGAAAAAAAAGAGACAAAACATTTAGATTTCTGAAAGAGAGAAAGAGATGGGTGATGTTTGATATCAACTTTGTGCCTATAAACATTTTATGGGTCCCGGTTGGATTCGTGGATTGAACGGTGTTATTGACGACTTGGGAATCGAAGCCTGGACTTTAGCGTTGGTTTAACGTCTAGACGAACGAGTTGTGAATGTAATCTATAATATAAAAATGAATCGCAAAATGTGTTGGTAAGCGCATAACTCAACAACGCCTGGACCAATTTGGCCAATTCTTTTTTTTTAATGTTTGTTGTCGTTCAAAAATGGTTTTTACGGCGAGAAAAATAAAATTAATAATTGCCAGAAAAGCCCTAAAAACAGCCCTTTTCTTTTTCCCATACAAACGTTTTCTAACTAAAACGTAGTCAATTTGTAATTTATTACCGCTGCATAAAGTTCAAATTCGCGTGCGCGTTGATATACTTATTTGTTTGATGGCAGTTTTGACAAGTTTCCGGACCTGAAGTTTCAGTGCTGCCGCCCAGCGGGCTTCATGTCAGAAGAAACCCATTGATAATCCCTACTTAATATTATAAATTCGATATGATATATTCGATTGTATGTTCCGTTTTCAAGCTAAAACGGCTGAACCAATTTTGTTGAATTTTAATATAGAGATACATATATTGGAACATGGAGACGGATATAGGCTACCATAAGTTGTAAAAATTAAACTGGGAGGGATTGTAGGGAGGGTAGAAGTTTGTACGGCACAAATTTACCTCTTGGAAGTAAGAACGCATGCGCTGATAATTGATTGCTGCGCATGTGCTATCGAATATCTGTCAGTTTTGTAACGTCATATCTACATAATGTCATATTGTGCACGTTGATAAAATTGTTCGCATATCTATACTAATATAATAAAGCGGAAGAGTTTGTTTGTTTGTTTGAACGCGATAATCTCAGGAGCAAGAGGTCGAATCTGAAAAAGTATTTTTGTATACGATGGCCCAGTTATTCCGTAAGGCTATAGGCTATATAACATAACGCTTCGACCCTTTGGGGCCGGGCAAAAGGCTAAAAAGGCTAAAAGATAATGTCGGCTAATCCCTAATAACTTTTAAGGGACAGCTAAAAATAATAAAATGGTCAAACGAGAAGGGGGAGGGTTGGGTCAAAAGCAAAAGAAGGCTAAACGAACAGGATACAATCTATATGGGTATCGTTTTCGAGATTTTCAGGACACTGATTAATAATATGAAATTTATTTAGTGATCCAAGATGGCGGACGGAAAATCAAAGATGGCGGATGAGAAAATTTTAAAAATCAATATGGGTATCGCCTTCAATATTTTAAGGGGTGGGGAATTGAAATACAACATCTATTTCGTGATCAAAGATGGCGGATGGGAAATCAGAGATGGCGGATGGGAAAATTTAAAAAAATCAATATTGGTATCGTCTGCGATGTTAAAAGGGATGGGGAATCCAAATACAACATCTGCTTCGTGATTCAAGATGGTGGATGGGAAATCAAAGATGGCGGATGGGAAAAAATTTCAAAATCAATATGGGTATCGTCTCTAATGATTTAAGGAATGGAGAATCCAAATACAACATCTATTTCGTGATCAAAGATGGCGGATAGGAAATCAAAGAAGGCGAACGGGATTTTTTTTAAATTCGATATGGGTATCGTCTCCGATATTATAAGGAATGGGGAATTCAATATTATATAAAAATCTATATTTGTTTGTTCATCACTTATAGACTCTGAAATGATAAGAGATTAAGCGTTAAGTCAATGGTAACTTTGAAAAATACGCTTGGAAACAAAGGGAATTAAATAAAAACTCTTAAAAAGGCGATACGGAGTTCGGTGGGTCAGCTAGTATTGTATGTAAAAATGTTGTTACAGTATGTTTTATTCTATTATCTATGTTTAAATTTGACAGTAAATGTAGAATCAGTTACTAAATTTGAACATTTTACCTTCATAAACATCACATTGTCATCCAACTTTGACGGTACATAATTATGTATAGATTATTCATTTGAAACTTAACTGAATATTGTGGGTTCAATCTTCCCATGACACTTTGCGTGATCCACCAATCGCGTCTCGGGGACGGCGTCGCAGATCATGAGTCGTACCGTGACCACGGCTGGTATCATCATCATCATCGGCCCTGTATATAAAATGTCTCACTGCTGGGCACGGACCTCTTCTTACTCTGAGAAGGATAAGGCTATAGTCCACCACGCTGCCCAAGTGCGGGTTGGCAGACTTCATATGTCTTTCGGGAACATTATGGACAATTCTAAGATACGCAGGTTTCCACACGATTTTTTTCTTCACCGTTTAGCAAGCGATAATTAACAATTAAATACGCACATAACTTTGAAAAGTCATTGGTGCGCGCCGTGGATTCGAACCTGAGACCATCTGCGTAGCAGTTTTTCGGTCTCTCGACTAGGCTATCGCTTATTATATACGGCTGGTATAGGTCGCGCCAAGACTTGAGAACAATGGTAGGTATTTAACCTTCATTATATCTGCTATTAATTAGTTTATTATCGCTTACCCATTTCCCCGGAGAGAAGGTTAAACTGTTAATTCCGCCTGCCGCGAAGATCTTTGACAGTCGTTATTGTGAGCTAGTATTCTTGTATCTTCTTCTTCTTCTTGTCGTATCAATGGCGATTTTACATGACAGACGACCAGTATTCTGCTACAGCTATAGCATTGTTTGTGGCTAGGAACCGTTAATGGCAGTTGGATTTGGCTCTGATAAGAGCCTTTGTGATTGGGGGTCGGTATTTGGGTTTGAGGCGTACATAGCCGTTGATTATTCGCCATTGTGGTGAATAGGATTGGTCAGCCTAGGCACTGCGTTACCGTGCCTAGCTGCTTCCGGCGTGCGCCGCGGGGAGGCTCCTTTCATGCACCTATTCTTAAATAAACCGGCACAAAAGCATGAAATATCGCTATTCATTTTGAATGCAGAAATCAAGCGGTAGTTGCTCTATAAAACTAATATTCTGTCAAATCTGGTAAGACTAGTAAGCGGACCCAGGCTGCAAGGCGAAAACGTCTTGCAAACAACTGGTATAACGCTAGGACGATGATGATGATGACGTGTCTACCGTCGTATGTATTAATATCAAAAGATACGTATTTCCAGATGTGGCACATGTGTTCTCCAGACTTTGGTTTCTCTAGTGACATTCCATTGATTGAGTACATTCTAAAGCTTGAGTTTCCAAAATTATTATCTTCGGATAAATGATGAAATACTAACTATCTTAGCATCTAATCTAAAGTAGTAAAGACTTGACTTTTTGGTTACATAAATTTTTTGATTTTTGCAGAAAATTACTCTTGGTGTGTAGTTTTATTATAAGTTAAATTGCAGTTTTAGCTCAGATAAAGTAAAATAAGATAGATGCCTCACTGTAAATAATATAAGTGTAATAAAATTTAAGGCACTTTCTTTCTCGAGCACATAATTTATTTTCTACCTCTTCCAATTTATGTACTTCTGAATTCGATGTTACGTTGTAACATTCCTCAGGGCATCACCAGTGTCAAAACGTTGTCCTCAATAGTCACTGCTGTTGAACAGGTCTGGTGATACGGAAGTAAAATGTGATCGGGACTAGTCTCTTAAAAAAAAACAGGTTCATATATAAAATTCTTCCATTTTTGACTGACAGCCAAAGCATTGCCGAAACTATAGGGCGCAAGAACTTGAAATTTGGTATGTATATTCCTTGGGAATTGTAGAGGTGCAATAAGAAGGGATTTCTAGAAATTCACATGGTATGAGCAGAAACGGTTAAATACAAATAGGCGTTGGGGTACATGCGAGCATTCTCTAGTATATGGGTATGTGGAAGTGAATGATGGGTTTGTATGTTGACGCATAGTTTGATTTCTCTCGCAATATACGTCCTGTATCTTTATTTTTTTACTGCTTCGATACTAGGCCATAGATCAAAAAAGGTTCAAAATCAAATCAGTATACGGATACATTCCATAGAGCAAAAAACAATAAATATTTTATATACCCTCGTCTAGACATCACAGAATGTTGGCGTTTGGCTCTCTGCCCGAAGAAACACTTTTAACTTTTCGCCAGTTAACGCTCGTGAACGCTGCGTCATGATTCTAGGAAGTCTCACATTTGGATAATGACGCGAATTATATTTTCTCTTTATATTATTGTATGTAATGCTCAGAGACCGAAAATGTTCATTGACCGGAAAACCAGGTCATAAAAAGTAGTCAGTGTAAATAAACACAAGTATCTCCCTTGGAATTAGGGTTATGGCCGTTATAAACGCATTGTAGCTATCACAACACACTACGGGTTTTTGAAAGATATACATTAATTGGTAAGCGCTGTATTAAATACTGAAAAAATAAAAATCGTTTATGTACATACATACATACATACATAGACTCACGCCTGTTTCCCCGAAGAGGTAGTCAGAGGCATATTAAACGCCCACTTTTCGCCAGTGTTTTGATCCCACGTAATAGGTGGCGAGCCTATTGCCGCTTATCGGGATATTTTGTTTGCCAGAGCCTCGTCCGTTGATCGGCAGGTGCGCCACTTGCAGGTAAGGTTGGCTTGGGACCCTAAGTTCTTGGTGGGAACCCTATGCAATCGTTTATGTGGTAGAATAAAATGTGTCACTGACGCACCACACACACGGAATGAAGTGTCATTCCGTGTGTGTGGTACGTCGTCTAAAGAAAATACTCAATGCATAAAGTACTTTTGGGCATAAATGGAAAATTCGACATTAATTTCTATACCAACCCCTCCCCGTCTGGCCATCGTGGTGAATTATAGGTACCGAATAATCCTATGCACAAACAGTACTAATGTCTCGCAGTAGACTACAAATACGACGATATTTTTTTTCTTTTTTATAGGCTCACGCCTGTATCCCAGAAGGGGTAGGCAGAGGTGTATATTACACCCACAATTCGCCATGATTTTTTTGGTCCCACGTAATAGAGGGCGAGCCTATTGCCGTTACCGGGCACATCACCAGACTCAGTGCCGGTACTGAGAATTCGGAAAAACCCAGTAACACTTTTGCCCGACCCGGGAATCGAACCCGGGACCTCAGATCAGCAGTCGCATACGCTATCCACTGGACCAAGGAGGCAGTCAAAGTAAAGGACAATGGCAGATCTCCATACATCGAAATGTCTGAAATTAAATTAAAGCGCACAGTAATAAAAAATATTTCAAAAAATTCGGCGTAAGTAACAGAGTCTATAAATGATTCTATTTTCACTCGGGAAACCCGGAAAAACCAAATATCGGTGTTTTAGTTTTTAGTTAAGAATTAACAATGTAGGTACGTTTGAATTATCAAATGAAATTATGTCAGATTGACATCAAAACGCAGAAGAATTCTGTAGCACCTAACTGTCACAGCCAAAGACAAAAGCAGAACTGCACATTTTAAATCGATTTTATGTGAAATCGTTACAACATTAATACGATGCTGTGACGTTTTCATTGGATTTAAAAGTTGTTTTGCTTCCAAAATTATTAGCCTATTGATATAATGTTAATTAAAGATTAAATAACTGCATTTTAAAAATTATATTTTAATAATCGATACGGATCAATAGCACTCACGTCTATTCCTGTCACACCATTGTCTATGGCAACAATCAAATAACAAAGTAGGTACCTAGTTCGTAATCAATTGGAATGCTTTTTAACCGACTTCAAAAAAAAGGAGGTTCTCAGTTTGACCTGTATGTATGTATGTTTGTCCGCGATTATCTTGCGTTTGGCTGAACCGATTTTGATGCGGTTTTCAGAAAAGTATTTGTTACACTTAGGAGAAGGTTTTAGTATTTTAACCGACTTCAAAAAACGAAGGTTTTCAGTTTGAGCCGTATACATATATTGATTCTTAGTATGTTTGTATGTATTATGTGTGTGTGTTTGTACGTGTGTACGTGTTTGCGCGCGCGCGCGGGCGTATGTGTATTTGTATGTGTACGTGTGTGCGCGTACGAGTGTGTGTGTGTGTGTGTACTTGTGTACGTGTCTATGTATCTGCGATTAACAAAAAACAAAGAAAGTCTGTGAAAGAATCTAATGCGAGAGCATATTTCTCATACTTGTCATTTCGGATAAGGCTCTGTTGTCGTGGGGATGGTTGAGTAATTTGTTCGAGTCAATATCACTTAAAGCCATGCCTTTTAGGGATTTGACCCGCCTCAAGGCAACATAGCATTGGCCTATAGCAAAGATTTTAGGCCCTAGGTCCGCGGAACTAAGTGTACATCCTTGCAACTTGTGTACCGTCACAGCCCAACTCAATATGATTGGCAACATCCGCCTCTCGATATCACCATAACCGCGATTGCTTTGATAGGTCGCTGGCACTGGAGCTATGGAAATGTATCCATCATCATCTTTAAGACGCATTGCTATTGATGGATCATCAAATAATATCAAAATGGCATCAGGCAGTTCACCTGGCTCAAGTTGATCTCTTCTTAGTGCCGGCCATTTAAATCCTTTAGGAACACCCATTGCTCCGTTCGCTAAGCCATCCGTTATTGGCATATTTCTCCGGAGCATAATAGGAGAGCTCATAGCCAATTCAATAGTATGTACAAGTCCACCGCATTTGTTTGGATCGTACTTCCGTATGTGGTTGATTCCCTAGACTCATCTCTTTCTTCCAGCATGAAGCCTAAGCTCTAGGCATACAGAATAAAAGTAGGTACCTATGTCAAAGTCATGATAACAAACTGATACTAGCAGAAAAATTGTCACTAAAATAATTGAATCTAACTATAAACAAATCATAAATTAGCTCAAAACTTTAAGTAAATGGAGTACCTATCACTAAAAAGTATGAAATAAATAAAAGAGTAGTTAACACAAAACCTGAAGTAAACGAACGAAGTACCTAACACTAAAAAGTATGAAATAAAAATAATAAGAAAAAAAAAACGAAAATGAAAACTTAAAAATCGCACCAAAAATGTTTACTAGGTATTTAGTTTCTTTTTTAAAAAAAGAGAACCGCCTTCAAAAAATCGACCCACTGAAAAGTACGAAATAATTTTTACATACGCTAATACATAGTATATAACTTATACAAAATACCTAGTTTTTGAAGTCGAGTAGTGGGTCGATTTTTTGAAGGCGGTTCTCTTTTTAAAAAAGAAACTAAATACCTAGTAAACATTTTTGGTGCGATTTTTAAGTTTTCATTTTCGTTTTTTTTTTCTTATTATTTTTATTATCATCATAAAATACTCCAGCTTTAACGAGACAAAGTGAAAATATTACAAATCGTAGAAAAAAAAACAATTTGTTTTGTTCATATGAAGTTTAAGGTCGCCACAACAAACCCAGACCGAATTCTGCCATTGTTCTTTCATACGAATAAAAATAATGTTGTTTTTTTTTTCAGTTTTATTATATTGTAGTACAATACAATTATGTTGTTGCCAAGACTCACTAAGTGATATTCCCATATTTTTATTTAATGTTGTAAATGATATGTGGTCGGAAAAACAACAACGTGTAAAACCGTGTCTTGGTAAAACCGTAATTTGTTTTCTTTGACTAAGTTTGTAATCAGTTTTCTTTGCTAAGTTTAATTTCAATTACTATACAACTGAGCGATAGTATTTGCTGTAAAGGTAGCGATAGCCTAAAGTAGTAAAGGTAGCCATGCCGAGGGTATCGGGGTCGAATCCACGGCGCGTACCAATAACTTTTTGGATCTATGTGCATATTTTATTTTAAATTATCACATTAAGCCTTCGGTCTCGGCTGTCATGAATATCTTTGACAGTCGTTACAGAGAGTCAGCACCTATGAATAATTTGACACTGTTCTAAAACATGAAATATAGCTATCCCTTCACGAGTTCATCCGGAAGAGAACTAGAGCTACTGAAGGCTGAAGTGGTAGATAATGGGCTGGCCAAGTCTGCCGAAGGAATGACGAGCAGACGAGTCTTAGAGGGGAGACCAAGTTTCGGCAAACGAAGAGTGGGATGCCGCCCGACGAGCTGGTCCAACGACCTAAAAAGGTGGCTGGGGCGGGCTGGATGCGGAAGGCAGAGGACCGGTTATTGTGCTGATAGAAAAAAAATGCTACCTATCCTTTGGGTTGCATG
This sequence comes from Euclidia mi, assembly GCA_944739405.2. Taxonomy (NCBI): domain Eukaryota; kingdom Metazoa; phylum Arthropoda; class Insecta; order Lepidoptera; family Erebidae; genus Euclidia; species Euclidia mi. The sequence continues at coordinate 4,504,165 of OX123206.2, forward strand.
GGTCAGACTCTGTGTAAAAGCTAATATTCAGTAAAATCCGGTTAGACTAGAAAGTGGAACCCGGATTCTAACTGGGTTAACGCTAGCCGGATGAGCGACAATATTTGCTACTATATCCCACGACACTTTATGACGTTTCTCGTACTCTGCTAGTTCTTTAAACATTATCACATACTGTATACGCTCTGTTCTACGTGCTGCTTCCGTAAACGATTCAATAGTCTTACCGTTACGATCATGATTCTTTTTTTATTGAGTTATCATCCAGAGAGCGGCACGTTTTGCCCGCGTCTGTTTAGTGGAGAATTGTAACCGCATCACGTTTATGGTGAAAGAGAATTGTGAATCTATGCGTTTTCATTTGTGTATTTGCTTGCACAAAAAGTCGTCGTGCGTAACTATTTTATAAAGTAATACCATTTTTTTATCATCAGATAATTTATTCCACTGTTGGTTGTTTGTAAGAAATCCTGTTTTGCGATAAGTACGCCCATGTAGGTAGCACTAGCTTTTGTTTGATTTACTTAATTATTGTATTTTAGCCGATATGCAATAAAATATGTCTACCTATCTATCTCCCTATTTCATAAGATATAGCAATACTATTAAGAAAAACGTTTATTTCTAAGCAGTATATAACTTTGTATCAGGGAATAAATTTCGTTCTAGGTTTGAATCCCCGGATCAATGTCCTGTAATTATCTAACGCAAATAGTATGTCACAAATAGAGCGCGGTAAGCAACGACTAGTGGAAACTATTTGCATAATATTATGGCAATGAGATATTCTAATGTTACCATTATAACCTTAGGATTGAATGCTAATAAGTCTGTGCACCTGATGTGTGTATATATGATAGACATGAGCAGGATAGTTGTAAAATCAATAGGAATGAAAGATAAGATTAATTCATGTTTGCTAGTATTCTCTCCGATGATTTTGAAAGCTAAATGTGATGACTCCATGTTCTAAAGCACTGCAATTGCTTTATTGTAATGTTTTCTTATTCGTGATAGATAGATAGATATAGAGTCTGTGTGTTGACTGATTAGATCACAAAGTGTTACTATGTCATTTAATTCTATAAGTTAGAGAAAACTACACAAAGGAAATAGTATCTTTGGGAAGACACGGAGAGCTCGATAACAAACTCCATACAATTTTCTGAGCAAATCTTTTAACTCTCAATGCACTACATAATTGTGAAACAAATTACGACAGGCCTATTCAACCAATTTTCAAATGTATAGTCCCAATAGTTTCGGAATAATGTCGCAATGTTTCGGAATCTGTGACATACGGACGAATAGACAGACAGGCGAATCAATAAGACCGATTTTTGCCAGATTTGCATACAAACCTCTAAAAAGCACTTGTCTTAAAACAGCTGTTCCCCAGTATTGTTTCAAGGCTTTTGTCTTCGTGCAGCTAGAATTGAATACAAAATATATTTCAATACGAGAGAGGTTGATTTACATTATTGTAACTGAGCTCCCGCTAAGAGTCACCGTTACGCGTTGCAGTTACAATGCTAATGTTGCCTCTCTGTATACTATAGGTAAGATTTCCTTTTATATTGTTTTAACTTGCCTGTTGGTCTCATAAGTCGTAATTGATAAAGGATTTTAGACTTTCGCAATTTGTATAATATGTCGTACAAAACTTGTAGCCTTAGACAACTTATTAAAGGTTCTTTCTGTATTTCTCCGATGTTTCATCCAGCTTTCATCGATTGTGGTCGCAAATAGCCCTGTTCAAATGAATGCCGTCGTCATGAAATGCAGGATTTGGTACTTAACCTCTCTTTAATTTGTCGCAGAGTTTTGTACATTTCACTTAAGTACTTTTTTAGTTTTTGGTTATAAATTTTTATTTCAGTTATTTCGTGACCACGACTGATGCAATCTGGACAAGGAAACTCGTTCACCTTAATTTTAAAATCATTACGCGGATGAGACCTGATACAAAAATAGAATAAAAAATTAATATTAAGTTTATATTACTGTAGTGTCTGTAAGACTTCGTAGAAAAGTTTATAGAAGCCGACCACAAACCGCTGCGGAATAATAAAAGCAGAAAGAATAATATAAATGTTTATGAAAGCTGTAAGCTATAATCTAAACCTAAGCTGTTTAGTTATAACACACGTATAAGACATCAAGATAAGTTGCAAATAGTTCCTAGTAAGACACATTTAATGCACGAAAGTATCTTCTGTACAGCATCACGTGTATTTAATAATATTCCAAAGCAAATCAGAATAATCACAGAAATATCTACATTTAAAAAACAACTACAGGAATTGTTAGTAACCAAGTGTTATTACTCGATAAATGACTACGTAACTGATAAATCATTGATCCATTACAGTATACCTCAATCATCATGATGTGTTCAGTAAGAAATTTCGACAAAGTAATTAACTACTGCCTGTGATCTTTGTGACATTGTATTGACATTTTTTTGCTTATTTAATTAATTACATATTATATTCCTTTGTATTACTATTGTATGCCCAACAGGCGGGACATAGCTGAGCAAAATTATCATTATAACATCTGTATTATGTACCTACCTATGATCCACAATAAAGATATTATTATTATTCAGTTTATTTATTATACTTCTCATAATTCATTTTATATTAATAAACTACATTTATAAAAAAACGTTTAAAAATATAAAAGGAACCACGGAGACCCACCGGTGTCGGGTACAGGGACCAAGCCACCGGTCGTTAGGGCCTCAGAGACAGGAACTTCCTCACGATGCGTGCCGTGTCGAGAAGAACTGCCTTCTGAATAAAGGACTTGATCCAGCTGCCTAGTGCGAGCCTCTTTAGGTGTTGATCGAGGCTCTTGGCGATTAGCCCATTTACCGACACGACTATCGGCACAATAATCGCCGAATCCACATCCTACATGTCAACAATCTCCTGAGCTAGGTCCAAATATTTAATCTCCTTCTCTTTTTCTGCCTTCACGAGATTGCCGTCATGCGGTATGGTGATATCGATTATCATTGCGAGTCGCTCTGCTCGGTCTATCACTACAATATCAGGCTTATTGGCTACAATAGTCCTGTCTGTAATGATAGACCGATCCCAGTACAACAAGGCACGACCATTCTCGAGAACTGGGTCGGGCACATATCTGTAGTACGGTACCTCTGAACCAACGAGATTATATTTAAGGGCTAGTTGCTGATGGATTATCCTGGCCACTTGGTCGTGTCTGTGCAAATACTGACCGTTGGCAAGACTCGAACAACCGGACACTATATGCCTGAGGGATTCCCCGGGTTAGTGACACGCCCGACATATGTCAACCGTCCTATCCCTCAGAATATACTTCTGGTAGTTGTTTGTCATGAAAACTTCGTCCATAATTGCAAAGGCAAAACCTTCGGTTTCTCCAAAGAGATCACCGAATCGCAGCCAGGAGATGAAAGCTTTAAAATTCACATCGGGCCCATGTAAGGCCCCGTAGAATCGTCCATGCAGCTCCTTGCCCCTCCATACTTCCCGTCTGTCTTCAGTACTAAGTACTGCAGGTTTGTGCCAGTTCTCTTTAGCCAGAGCTAGCGGGGTAAGTCCGGTATCAATTGTGACTACATCGCGATGCACATCCACACTCATCTGCAGAAAATAATCTCTGAGGTTGCACACCTCGCGGTTGTGGAGGGTCTTAGCACATAAAAAGCCTCGACCACCACATTTCTGCGGGATGTACAGCCTCATTACCGATGAGCGTGGATGATGCATACGAGATGCAGTCAGCATTGAACGGACTTTTCTATCCAGGGCATCTAGTTCAGTCTGAGTCCACCTGTGTATGCCGAAGGAATACATTAGGACTGGCATGGCCCACCCGTTGCAGGCCCGCACCTTGTTGCCACCTGATAAAAGACTGTTAAGTACTTTTCTCAGGCGGCCAAAGAACCGAGCCTGCAACGTCTGTTTCATGTCAGTCTCAGAAATATTCAAAGACTGCGACATACCCAGGTATTTGTAGGTCTCAGTCGGGGAGAGGGATCTAAGTTGTATGGAATCTGAGAGTTGTATCCCTGCAGATTCCATAATCTTGCCTCTCTTCACATGCATGACTGCACATTTATCCACACAAATTCCATCCTGATAGAATTACTAAAGGTTTCAGTTACCTTAAGTAATGCAGTCAGTTGGAATTTGTTGGGGGCAAATAATTTCAAGTCATCCATGAAAAGGAGGTGAGATGTAACATGAACTCCTCTCTTGAACTGATAGCTTAGCCCTGAAGCCTCTAATAAGGTACCTAGGGGGTTCAGGGCCAGGCAAAACCACGAAGGACTGAGGCTGTCGCCCTGGAATATACCTCGCTCGATCATTATGGAAGCGCCGCAACCCAAGGTCGATCGACACCCTGGATAGCGCAATACGGTCCTCCATTGCCCCATACACGCCCTTAAGAAGGTGCATAGAGTTGTATCTACTTTGTACAACTTTAGCACTCTCAAAAGCCACGCATGAGGCACGGAGTCGTATGACTTTTTGTAATCTATCCAGCATGTTGATAGATTCTTCCGGTAACGGTGCACCTGTTGGCTAATGGCCATGTCTATTAGAAGGAGCTTTTTAGTACCACGAGGCCCACTCTTACGTCCATTTTGAGAAACAGATAAAATTGAATTATCAAATATATGTTCAGATAATTTCATTCTCAAAATGGATGTAAGAAGTTTATATAAAGTTGGTAAGCACGTGATTGGCTTATAATTCTTAGGGTCCGTGGTACTACCAGACTTATAAAGTAGGTGTGTAACGCCGGATGTTAAAAAATCAGGCAGCGACCCTGATTCCAATGATGATTGAAATTGAGATGCTAAGCAAGCATGCGAACTTCGGAGCCATTTAAGCCAAAAATTGTGCAGTCCGTCCGGTCCCGCTGACTTCCAATTTTGTAAAGGACGGACTGCACTGGCTATGTCGTCAGTTATTATATTTATTGGCTCCATAGATGGAATTCGTTCACATGCTCGCTCAACATCCCCAATCCAATCATCCTCTTCATGGTTGACGGGCATCGACCAGATGCTGCGCCAAAATGTAACAGTGGCATCATCATCTGGTCGACACCCATCACCATTACTAGCCGAGGAATCAGGGTGCTCCTATCCCCGGTACACACACTTTTCATCTCTCTGGAATGTGCGATTCAGGCAATATCGATCCACTCTTTTTTTATATCGCCGAATACGATTTGCCCATGCATAAAGCTTTTGTTTTAGAAAGTCGATGCGCTCTGTAACTCGAGACAAATAATCTTGGGAACTGATACCAGTTCCCCCGAAGGCCCGAGTCACAAAGCGCATCACTCTCGGTCGTGTATTACAGGCTCTAAAAGATGACAGCTTGCCAATGAGTGCCCTAGTCTCAGCGATACGACTCTCAATCCTGCGTTGCCATGCTGGCACCATAACGGACCGCCGAGTAGCGGTATTATCTACAGGAAATTTAACTCCCGCTACTCGACATGCCGTAACAGCCGCACAATACAGGATTGACTGTGTGATTTTCACTATTGTCAAAATAGATTGACAATAGTGAATCCAAGGCACTCACTAGCGCTATGTTTTTCTTATGCATGGGCAACCGAGGCAAACGAGGCCGAATACTTGGATTCATGGATCGGTATTCCCCAATAGCACATTCCAAAGTGCTCCTTAACTAATCATTGTACCAGGGGTACTTACATGAGAAGTCTCGTCATCTACCTCTTCATCGACGACATTAAGCTGTTGCTGTTGAGCAATCTCTGTCCCAGTTTGCGATGAAGAAGTGATGGGGAGACTTCTCCGCACGTCAGAGCGAAGTCTCTCAAGCACGGTATCATCCAACAGACGACACCGCTGGATGGCCCGAACTTGATCCGATAGCCATTGTGTTGACACGTTGACAGCTGGCTCAAGCGCCTGAAACAAAGGCAGCATTCGATCACGGTACGCACTGAGGTTAGTCCCTCCCTCTGTGGCCGCAAAATATGCCCGCATGACGTTTTCATTCATTGAACTTGTTCATCTCTTGCGGTGCACATCACCACCGCTAGGCCCTGTTCGAGACCGGAGGGCCTCGGGGTCCCAAGCGTGTCGGTGGCCGGCCTCTCCCACGCCGACGTACAGGTGGTGGCGACGTCGCCGGAGAGAAATACTCGTCGCTCGACGAGCTCGACGCCTCAACACTTGCCGACGACGCTGGTGCAGGTGCCGGCGGCTGTGAGGCGGAGCTGAGCGACGAGCCCGGGGATCTCCGGCGTGCAGCAGCTGCTCTTGTCAACATTTTCTCATGGTTTATTATTATTATTATTATATTGTAGTCCGTCCCAAGCGGGCTCCTAAACACTACCGTTGAAAAGCTAAGTATATCACCTGATACACAGTATGAAATTTTCATTTTTGTTTGAGAAAATTCCTTATTTAAGCCCTACTTATTTCAGCATGAATGCTTTCCATTCTAAACCGAGGCAGTACTACCCTCTCACAGAATATCGACATAAAGTAAGAGTATCTATACTGCTGCGTTTCGTTCCATAATTAAGAGTTCCGGAGACTACATCGCCTGCTCCTTCTCCCTTATCCTGTTCCGTCTCCTATTCTTTTTCCCATCCAAACGTCACCAAAAGAGACACAATGACTTGCAACGCTTTTGTGTTTCTTTTGGTGACGCTTGTATCCAAGGGTGGCGGATTTCACTTATCATCAGGCAATCCATCTGCTCGATTGCCGCCTCTTAATGTACAGTCGAACAACTTCTCGCTAGACCACCTTAAGGGCGAGAATCGCTCAGCAAGACATCGTCGCTTCCAGTACTACTTTACACGCACTTTGACACTCGTATACGAAACCAGTTTCTAGTGTGCCTTGACTCTATGAGCGAGCCAAGGGATTTTTTTTCAAGCTGGTCCAGCGCCGACTTGTTTGATTGTACATAAACTTAAAGACAATTAATTCTGCACTGTGACTTCATAAATATTCAACGAATGCAATAAAGAATACCTAGACTCGGAAAAACAAGATATGCATTGCATAGTCGTTTTTTCGAAACAGTCTAAAATTTTGAATACATTCGCGTCACTAACGTAGCGTCACTTTGCTTGATAAATTAATCAACAATCATTAATCAACAACCTCTTCTCAGTCTGCTGCTAATTATGTATTAATTACAGTAATTACGATTAACAAGTGGATAATCTACGTCAATGGCGGAACAATGACCAGTTAATCTAATGCGTAATATTAATTTGTCAGGAACACAGATACGGAAGGGGCTAGAAGAGTTCCATTTATTTAAGAATAAAATAATTTGCAATTTCATAGAATATGTATTATTATCAACATAGGGCGTTTAATATCGAGAGTGTAATCGGCATAAAATTTTAATAAACTTACTTTGAGTGCACTGTCCGATCCGTTCGTTCATACTCTCTGCCAAAAAACCTTAAGACCGGTGTAATAATTTTTGAAATTCGATATTTTATTTTACATTTTTACGGTAATTGTACGGTACGTCCGATAAATTTACGATTGCCTATACATTTCTGACGTTTATATGCTCTTGGTAATTTTAAATTTATTGATATAGTATGGAAAGACCGTAAATGTATGCTGGCAACCTTGGAAAAGTGTAACTTTAAATGTAGGACAAGGTTTTTTTTTTATAGACTCACGCCTGTATCCCTGAAGGGGTAGGCAGAGGTGTAATATTACACCCACATTTCGCCATGATTTGCTTTTTCGCCATGACTGCCTCCGTGGTCCAGTGAATAGCGTATGCGACTGCTGATCGGAGGTCGCGGGTTCGATTCCCGGGTCGAGCAAAAGTGTTACTAGGTTTTCCGAATATAGGCTCGCCCCCTATTACATGGGACCTAAAAATTCATGGCAAGGAATACATACATACATAGACTCACGCCTGTTTCCCCGAAGGGGTAGGCAGAGGCATATTAAACGCCCACTTTTCGCCAGTGTTTTGATCCCACGTAATAGGTGGCGAGCCTATTGCCGCTTATTGGGACATTTTGTTTGCCAGAGCCTCGTCCGTTGATCGGCAGGTGCACCACTTGCAGGTGCAGTACTGATATATTGATATAAACGGGTACCTATTCAAAGTTTGGATTTGATAGACGACTTGAAAAACCATCTAAAGTAATATCTGGTTGAATAGAATGCGAGCCCTGGACTCCAAGGCCCTCCAAGGTCTTGGATGATGATTCACAATGCAATAAAGGCTTGATTTTAAACAGTTTTGAACCGGCCTCATTATAAAACATGTACTAAATATAGCTCCAAGTCTAGTTCTTGCCTATCTGTGAAAATAAACTACATCTAATGGAAGGAAAGAGGAACCCACCACGCACCCTCGTATTGACCATCCCAACTATTGCAATAGAAACAAGTTGACAATACCGAACTCCTCTAAAAGGATAAGTGATAGGAATGGTATAGTTTCCAAGAAGATACCTGACTTGCAGTATCCCGCTGTATGCGCTGACTATTCTTCGACATGTGCTTCGCCTCTGCGCGAGGCATCCTTAGGAGCGATGGGCAACGATTGAGCCAGGCTCCCCTTTCTTCCACTAGGTTACAATGGAGTTCCAGAAAGTAACGCTTGATTCAATAAATTAATAAACTACACGTCTTAGTTCTTCACAATGTTCTCAGCAGACACATGCCAACCCGCATTCAGCCAGCGTGGTAATATGGCCTTGCCGTTCTCACACCGAAAAGAAGCCCGTATCCAGCAGTGAGTTAATTTCAGGGCTGATGACGACGAAACTTGGTGTGTATATAAGGATTAGTATATTACATATCAGTAGTAGTTTTTTTCTTCTATAGTAATAGGCGGCAAAGGAGCAGACAGATCGCCTGATGGTAAGCAATTACCGCCGCTCATGGACACAAGCAACAGGACAGGAGTCACAAGTGCGTTTCCACCCCTTGGGGTTGGGAAAAGGGATAGGATGAGGAGTGGGATGAGGGAGAAGGAATAGAGGATAGGGCCTCCGGCACTCTCACTCACCGAACAAAACGCATCAGTTTAGGTACTGTTACTTTACGTCGATTTTCTGTGAGAGTGTAGTACTCCCCGATCGAACCGGCCCATTCATGCTGAAATCAGCAAGGCTCTACTACCGTGAAGTATATATTACTTATTTATTAGGTATACCAACAATTGTTACAATAATACATACATTAATATGAAAAAAGTGACAAGAGCTAATTGTACAATTACTTATAGGTATACACCGCTTGCTTACACATATATTATAATTTTATAACTGAAGATAAACTATAACAAACAAATACAACTAATGCATAAAAATCAACATTTTCTTAAAGTGCACAGCAAAATATACAAAATATTAACAAAATATTAACTACAGTGTCACTTAAACTTGGCAACAATTGATGACTTAAACTTAGCCAAAGACATAAAGTGTACATCTATTGATTCACTGCAATCATTGTACAGCTCACATATTCTGGACACCGGTGAGTTAGCTCCTTGAACGGTTCTACGAAATGGGCGGGAGAGAGGTTTTATAGGCTTACGAGGTATTCGGTATGGAACTCTGAAGTTAAATTTACTTAATAAGATTGGACAGTGTAATTGGTTTCTCATAATCTTGTAAAAGAAGGTCAGATCAAGTAGGTCCCTGCGGTTGCTCAGACTGCATTTTCAGCAATTTGAGTTGGTCTATGTATGAGTATGCGTCTTTTCTTTTGCTTTTAAAATGTGAGAACATTAAGTGCCTTACCAACCGCTTTTGTATTATATAATTATATTCTACATTAGGAATGGACATCTGTTAACAGTATCACGTAAATCGAACACACGACATCGCATTGAGAATTCTTCCCTCTTCACATTACTACAAATTGGTACGGCGCAATTGAATTCAGAAATGTTCGGATTTATATCTATCTGATTAAAAAGAGAGAGCGATACTGCCCTAATGACGTAATTATACTGAATGCGATATAATTTAGTAGGTACTAAACGCCGACGCCGCTTAGTAAGAAAGAGAAGGCAAATGTAAGATACTTTTTGAAGGAATGCTAGTAAAAAATGTATTTCCGTGATTGAATTGGATTATGATTTTAGGTTTATGTTTAGTAGTAATATTTAGATAATGTATATTATGTCATCAATACAAAATAGAATGAAAACTGTATCGAGACTTGAAAACAGAATAAAAGCTTTCAAGTCAAACTTCTTAGTTATTTAAATGCCTTTTATGATAGCTAAATATAGGTAAATAAGTAGTTCATCATATCAGCCGAAGAGCATCCGCTTCCGAATAAGGCCTCCTCCCAGGCTCTCCACATAGACCGATTTTGAACCACCCTTATTCATTTGCTGCCTGAGATCCAAAAAAATCGGTCCACTTTGCGGGAAGCCTACTGCTACGACGACGGTGTGTGATAGGTTGTTACAACGTCGTAACTACATCTTGACAGCATTGTATTTACCTTTAACAAAACATACATACATACACTCACGCCTGTTTCCCAGAGGGGTAGGCAGAGACTACGGAACGCCATTTGCAACGATGCTGATATATCTCTCTTGCTTCATTCACTCCCATCACAAAACAAATTCCATATTTTCTTTAAATATCGAGGCAGTAAACTTTAATGAGGTTTTTGTTATATCAATGTAATCTATGAGCATTGCTAATTGGTCGCTTGTACATTACGGTCTTATTCATAAAAAACGCTTATCGAAGGCTTAAAGCACTCATTAGTTATAGAGTTCTATAAGCATTTAAAACGTTCTATAAAATTGTTTATTCATAAACGTTCCATAAACCTTCTATAACTAAAATGGCGTTATAGCTCGTTTATATAACAAAATGTTGCCATTACAATGAAGTCAGCCAACAAATTGGACAACATAGGTGCCCATAGACATTATTACGGTCTAAAAAGTATTTTATTGTCTACGACACGGTGATACCCGAGCTAGATTACGTCATTGTTATTGTTATAGCGCGTACTTTGAAAGGTTCAATAAGTTTTGATATTTATTATTGGTCTAAAATTGAAAATGGAAAGTGAATTGAAGACAAAAAAACAGAGAATAAGGCAAAGAAGTGAAAATTGGTTGGAGGAGGATAAGGTTTGTACTGACAACTGATACATTTAAGCATTTTGTGTAATCATTCCTAATATCTCATACTTACTTTGCTTTTGTTTTAGTTGATTTTGAGAGAATTGGTCAGGGAGAGGGTTTCGGTTTTAGAAAATAAAAACACTGATGCAAATACTAATGCGAAAAAGGTGGCGGCTTGGCATGATTTACGCATTAGGTAATTAATTCAATTTATTTTAACATTAAAATGATATGAAATTAAGTGTAAGTAGTATATACAGATTTATTCATATTTCAGTTTTAACAATATGGCCAAGACTCCTAGAACATTGCAGCAAATAAAAGCTCAATGGGGGATTATAAAAATGTCTGCAAAAAAAAGAAATTTCTTGAGCGAAAAGAGAGATTCCAAACAGGTGGTGGGCCACCGCCTGCTTCTGAACCACCAAGTGGTGACGACATTGCAGTTTGGCTCCCTCATGAGTTTACAGTAGACTCAAATGAATTTGATTCAGATAACCAGGTACATAATAATATTGAAAACTACACACATGCTTGTTCATTATTTATTTTTCTTTCCTAATTATAATGTTATTAAAAGATATCTTGTGTTTCAGAATTTTCTAAAGAATTTCTAAATAGGAATAAGCACAGAAACACTACAAAAACACCTTCCAGACATTGAAATAGAAATAAAAGAAACACAAATTGCCAATGACAATCCAGATTCAGAGATAGTAGAAATGGTATGTGTCTTAAGTTTTATAATCAAGCAGCAGCACCCTCTTACAGAGTTTACTCTATGTTTTATTAGTAAATGACACTTACAGTGCTAATTCTGTAAGTGTTATTTACTGCAACCACCAAATCAATGAGGTAATATTATTTTGTTATATTTAAGTTTATAATTTTCATTCTTTTAGATTTTGGAGCCAAGCACATCCACAGAAACTGAACAAAACACCACAACTAAAACAAAACCCAAGATGTCAATGAACTATAAACCAAAAAATAAAAAGGTGTGTAGGTACTTGTATAATTAGCCTTATTTAATTTATCTCAATGTAAGTAATCATTATATAGCATTAGAGAAAACATCGCAATAACTGTAAAAGTATGTTTATTTACCAGTAAATCAGTCCTAAATTGTCTACATGCCTAACTAACCAGAACTTATACAGCCTGTGATATATGATGTTAAGACCTTAATTTAAATACAAACTAGTTTAGAAAAACTTTACACAATTATTTTATACAACATACCTAATATTATTACCTACTAACACTAAATACTCAATATGAGCAATAAAAAACAAATATTAGAACTAATTATTACAATATTTTTGGTTTCCAGATTAATATTAGTAAAAACAGCGCTGCACAACAAATAGCAGAAACTGAAACAGCCTGCAGAAAAGAACTACATGAGGTGCAGATGGCCAACGAGAAACAAAAATCAATAAATTTACTATTAAAGCAGGAGGTTTTAAAATACAAATTAGAATATTATAAAAATAAATTAAATTGATATATACTAGAGTTTTTTTTTATGTACTATTCACTAAAGTGGGTTCTAATAAAAGTTTGTAGAACTGCATTAGCATTTGCACTTGCTCTTGAAACTGGTTGGATTGTTTCATTTGACACATCACAGTCACTGCTATCCTCCAACTGCATGTCTCCATGATCAACTGCAATGTTGTGAAGGACTACAAGAGCAACTATAGTAGTCTTCACATTTTCAAGTTTGCATGTCATGCCATGTAGAAGACACTGAAATCTTTGTTTCCAGACTCCAAAGCAGCGCTCCACAGTATTACGGGTAGCAATATGTGCCTCATTATACTTTTCCTCACTACGGTTTTGAGGTCTTTGAAGAGGAGTGAATAAATATGGCTCTAATTTGTATCCAGAGTCACCTAATAGTCGCCCTCTAAATAACCCTCTCTCGAACCGCTCTTTGAGTGATGACTCATTAAAGATTCGAGCATCATGAGTGCTACCTCTCCATCTTGCAACAATATCCCGGATGCGAAGATGTGCGTCACAAGTTACCTGTAAAGAATATATAAATGATTAAATTTTGGAAAAGAAAATGTAATATGCATTCTTTGTTTCACAATATTAATATGTATAAGTACCTGAACATTTAGGGAGTAGAATCCCTTTCTATTTATATAATATTGGGCTGCATCACCCCCACATTTGCGAATTCTTATGTGAGTGCAGTCAATGCAGCCAATAACAGTAGGGAAATGCCGTATGTCAAAGAATTCCCTCATCATCACTTGTTCTTCAGCAAATGTGCTAGGCATCTTGATAAAAGAAGCCGAGTGTCGAGCAAGTGCACATGCAACTCGGGCACAAATCCGACTGGTGGTTGCTTGAGATAACCCATGATGGTCTCCAGCATCTTCTTGAACCTGTAATAAAATATTAAATAGAAATGAGTTTAATTATGTATAAAAGAAATATATTAGTATGTATTTACAACAATACAGAATTCAAAACAAAATACTTACCTCTCGACGACCTCAGCATCTTATAGCTATTAAAACCTGGAGTTCGGGTGGGGTACCAGAACCTCTACGATCTAATTTGAGATCATCACGTACGAGATTGATGATAAAAGTAGCAGTCGCTTTATTGAAGCGATAACGCTTCCTAAAATCTTCGTCATCCAAAGAAAATGGATCACTCCTACTTCTATACACCTTTCTTCGAAGCGAACTGTTTTCAATTCCTTCAATCATTTCTATGGCATTTAAACTTTGTAAGGCTTGCATTTTTTATGAACGAAGTTAATAGTTAATATGGTTAATAGTTATTATAAAGTTCAACTTCAACTTTGTATTTATGGCTAATAAAAAAGTAACCGAAACTTCGATGTTTACAGAACTGACACTAAAACACAACTTTTCATTAATTCCAATCCGTACTTCAACCAAACAACGAACGTCAAATGTCATTCTCTAACTAATCAGCTGTAGAGAGTCGGCCATCTTGGCGCTATAGTACTGTTATAGTAGGGGTCTGGCCTCTATAACTTTATAGTAAGCTTATAGAGCGTTTTAGTGCTAAAATGCCTTTATGAATAACACTTTTCGTCGATCTTACTATAGCGAGCCTTTAAACGTTCTATAACTTTTTATGAATAAGACCGTTAGACTGCAACGGTAATGCTACTTTGTAAAACAAGTACTAAGTTAGAATCTTCTTTCTTTCATTATGTTTTGCTTCATTTAGTCGATCTATGAATAAAATTATGAATCACGCTTTGAGCGCTACTATGGCTTGAAATAAGAGTAAAACTGTCGCGAATACTCATAAAGAATTAAATTCTTTTGGTTTTATTTCTAACATGTTGTTCCACCAAATTGCACCAACTGCAATCAAATTTTATTGGACACTAAATGTTTTCAATATAACGATCATAATTCACAACAATTTTGATGGCACATGAAAATATGTTTTATATATTTAGAAATCAGTTATAGATTGAATCTTGATTTTCTGTTTGTAATTGAACAGGTGCATCAGTAGTTTAAGCTCTCAGTTAAGTCTAAGTGTTTGAAAAAAAATACCTAGGTTTCGCCACTTCTGGATAGGTTATTTTCCAGATAAATTCAAAATTGGCTCAAAATTTGTGTGAGTCACCGGAAAAATATATTTTGCAGTCACCGGTGAAACTGTACAGTAGTAATCATACTTCGAAAGATACTCCATGTACCTATATTGTTACAGATTCTTTTAAGAAATTAATAAAAGTTGTCGTGCTTTGAAATACTTATTAACTTCATACTTATGGCATGAGCATGCATAAGGAATCTGATGGAAGTGAATGAAGCAAGAGAGATATGTCAGGATCGTTGCCAATGGCGTTCCGTAGTATTTGCCTACCCCTCCGGGAAACAGGCGTGAGTCTATGTATGTATGTACTTATGGCATTAAAGTGAAGCCTGTCTAACGGTGACGTTCGGGTAATGCAACCGAAACCTTAAATAACATTGAAGTTGAAATTCTATATGTTTCAGGTCAGATTTAATCTCATCCTTCTAGCGATATACTAGTTGCAACCCGGAGTCCGTTCTCTAGTCTAAACGCATTTGACTGAATTTTAGCTTTTCCTCAGAGCGACTACTTTTCTAACCATCGCAACTCAAAGGGATAGCAATATTTCTTGGTTTATAGAGGGATGAAAACCATGTGACTAGAAAGGTGATGAAGATGAGAGTTGAGGGATATAAGGCAAGAGGAAGACCAAAAAAAGATGGATGGATTGTGTGAAGGGTGACATGAACAAAAAGAGAGTGAATGATGAGATGACGTCTGGTGGGAGAGAATGGAAGAAAAAAGACATTTTACGCCGACCCCAAGTAATATGGGAACAGGACAGGCAGAAGAAGACTAGTGTCAGTTTATTTAGAGTTACTGACGCCTTATAAAGACTGCCTCAATCGATTTTAAACTTTCGCGATTTGTATACGTCATACAAAATAAATTAGCGGGTCTTAATCGCGTACAACTAACTTATTTAAGGTATAAATACCTATTTGGTTCCGACGTTTCGCTCGTCTTGCACCGAGCGTGGTCGCGGAGAGACTGATGAGAGCTCAGCGCCGTCTTGTGGAAGTGCGGGTTTCGGCACCTACCCTCACTTGGTCTTTATTTAAGTTCGCAATGTCGGTACTCCGACACACTACACTAATGACGTCTACACACTGTTGAGATTTATCACTGCGGCGGTGTCTACACCTGCTGATGACTGGATTCCAAGTAGCCGATAATCTATATCCATCCTCCCGGTTGAAATTGTTATGTTTCTTAATTTCTACCGCTTCATGTACTATCCTGGAGTAATAGTGACGATCGGTGGATAAGACTTGTGGTTGATGCAGTTCTATCCAGTGGTTTGGTCCAGACTCCAACAAATGCTCAGCTATCGCCGACTTATTAATCTGTCGGTTTTTTACAGCTGCGATATGTTCCTTTACTCTTTCAGCGATTGTACGCTTAGTCTGCCCGATATATGAACTACCACAGCTGCAATCGACTTTGTAGACGCCAGGTGTTTGGAGAGGAATGACATCCTTTGGGGTACGCAGATTGTGTGCAATCTTAGAGAGCGGACTGTATACAGTCTTGATGGAGTATTTCTTGAGTTCTGTTCCAACCTTGTCCGTCACTCCTTTAGATATGGCATGTACGCCGGCACTCTGCTTACTTCAGGTCTACGAACTTTCCTCTTCAGACGGAGTATCTTCTTCTTGTATCCATTGCGCCTCAGTACCTCCCGAACATGTGACAGCTCACTATTTAACTGTTCAGGGTCACACAGGTCATACGCTCTGTTCACTAGCGAGGACACAACGGAATACAAATGCCGCGGATGGTGGTACGAGTTCGCGTTAAGATACCTGTCGGTGTGTGTCGGTTTCCTATATACAGTGTGTCCAAGGGTGCCATTATCTCTCACTGAAACTTTAACGTCAAGGAAGGGTAACGATCCGTCTACCTCCATTTCGTATGTGAATCGGATGTTTGGATGTATGGAGTTCAATTTGTCTGCAAATTGTTCCACGTCTTGCTGGTTCCCCTTCATGATGCAGAAGATATCGTCGACATACCTCTTTCACAGCTTCACATTTGATGCCTGCATGACTATGGATTCTTCGAAGTGCTCCATCCAGATGTTGGCCAATACTGGTGCGATAGGGCTACCCATAGCCACTCCATCGATCTGGAGGTAGTGTTGTCCACGATATAGGAAGTAGTTACCATCTAAGCAATTCTTAAGTAGAACTGTGAATTCATCAGACAGACCGTTTTCCCTTAATTTCCTCTGTACGACCTCAAGGCAATCTTGAACAGGAACATTGGTGAAAACTGACCATCACCTCGTCTGGTTCCTTTTTCGTGCTCTTGATAATTTCTATAAAGTGGCGAGAGTCCTTCACGAATGAGTGTGTCTTGCCTACTAACGGTTGTAGTACCTTGCTTAAGTGTTTCGCCAAACAATATGTGGGTGAATTTATTTGACTCACTATAGGACGCAAAGGTACGTTGGTCTTGTGTACTTTGGGTAAGCCGTACATCTTAGGCGGCTGCACAATTTGAGGTTTATGTAATCGTTCAAACACCTCTTCCGTAAATAAGTTTTTATGGTCCCTAATAAAGGCACGAATGCGTTTTGTCACTCTGGCGGTCGGGTTATATGACCTGTGTCATAGCCTATATGGCCCTATATACTAATGTGTCACTTAACAGATTCCTTATCTTACAGTCATAATCACAAGTATTCATTACCACAGTGGCGTTTCCCTTATTTTTATTTTATTTTATTGAGGTAAATAAACAATTGTACAATAAGGCAATGCAACAAGTTATGTCTTACAAGCTGTATGTCATTGTACAACCAACAGCATTAACCCCAGATTACAAGCTATGAGTAATTAGAGAAAATTAAACAAAAGTAGACAACATAGAAAATAACTGGCAGATGAGATTCAGTCCACTAGCTAAGCAGGTATTGCCAGGTATTTTATCTCTAAGATTCAACAAAATCTTATCAATATATCAATATCAACATTACTTGATTTTTACTGGAAATAAGTATCAATAAGTTGCTCATCTTTACAAATACAAGTCAGTGTGACCACAATCTACACCCTGTCTCTATGGCTGATTTATGAAGAAGACCGAAATATTTCATCTGAAAATAGTTTTAAAACTCGTTTTTTGTAACAGTTCTGTGATAAAGTAAAAATATCAATGTTGGTAAAGTGTTCACTTTAAGACTTCATAAGTCGTGTCAATGGTGCACGTTCACCCGCGTTAGTTTTGCTTACTTTAGGAGCAAATAATTTATGAGTGTAATTATCTCGATTACGCTGAGAGTGACTCGGGATGCGTATGTAAATATGATTCATAAGAGAACTACAATCAAATTTATTGTGGCATATATTGTGTAAAAACATTTGATCCATGCCATCTTATCGGCCTTTAGCACTAAAATATTCGTGTTATCACGCAGCGTTTTTAGTGCTTGACGCTCTTCTGTGGAAATATTGGGTTTAGGCGGCTTTGACTTGCGTAAAATAACGGCAACATCCTGTATAAGTGTATCCGCATCGTTAGACAGTAACTTGTTACGCGTTATCACCTCTTCTATGCTACTTATGACGTTTTCATATGGAATCCGTTAAGGTGTTATTACATAATTTAACCCTTTCGCCAATACGCTTTGTGTCGCGCTATCAATAATATAATCTGATAAATTGATGACCGTTTGCTGTTGGGTGGGGTGTTTATTTTTGCCGCTTACCCTCTCATCATGGCTTATCAATTTATCAAACTTTTTATTGTGCCGTTTAGTACGCAGATCGTAAATGCGACTAGATTGGTTGTACGTTACACGGTCGCACAAGTTAAAGTCACTGTTTGATAGCACTTCACTACACTGTGTATGCACTTTATATAGGTCACACTGTAAAACACCTAGCTCGTACCGACAATTGCGAATTAATTGTCTTAAAAGACGAACACTCGCGTTGTGTAGAATGCCATCGGAATAAGGAATGTCCTTACGCGGTTTCATGCGCACTCCTACGGGTATTACATCGTTATCACGACACTTAGTTAAAAAACTAAGCGAAGTTTCCAAACATACCCGCTTTATCCTAAGGCGTTCAAGTTGTTTGATTTTTATAACATATTCCGGCCCGTATCGGTTTGTAATAATCAATTTTAAACTTTCGCGATTTGTATACATCATACAAAATAAATTAGCGGGTCTTAATCGCTTACAACTAACTTATTTAAGACTGACCGCCAGAGTGACAAAACGCATTCGTGCCTTTATTAGGGACCATAAAAACTTATTTACGGAAGAGGTGTTTGAACGATTACATAAACCTCAAATTGTGCAGCCGCCTAAGATGTACGGCTTACCCAAAGTACACAAGACCAACGTACCTTTGCGTCCTATAGTGAGTCAAATAAATTCACCCACATATTGTTTGGCGAAACACTTAAGCAAGGTACTACAACCGTTAGTAGGCAAGACACACTCATTCGTGAAGGACTCTCGCCACTTTATAGAAATTATCAAGAGCACGAAAAAGGAACCAGACGAGGTGATGGTCAGTTTTCACCAATGTTCCTGTTCAAGATTGCCTTGAGGTCGTACAGAGGAAATTAAGGGAAAACGGTCTGTCTGATGAATTCACAGTTCTACTTAAGAATTGCTTAGATGGTAACTACTTCCTATATCGTGGACAACACTACCTCCAGATCGATGGAGTGGCTATGGGTAGCCCTATCGCACCAGTATTGGCCAACATCTGGATGGAGCACTTCGAAGAATCCATAGTCATGCAGGCATCAAATGTGAAGCTGTGAAAGAGGTATGTCGACGATATCTTCTGCATCATGAAGGGGAACCAGCAAGACGTGGAACAATTTGCAGACAAATTGAACTCCATACATCCAAACATCCGATTCACATACGAAATGGAGGTAGACGGATCGTTACCCTTCCTTGACGTTAAAGTTTTAGTGAGAGATAATGGCACCCTTGGACACACGGTATATAGGAAACCGACACACACCGACAGGTATCTTAACGCGAACTCGTACCACCATCCGCGGCATTTGTATTCCGTTGTGTCCTCGCTAGTGAACAGAGCGTATGACCTGTGTGACCCTGAACAGTTAAATAGTGAGCTGTCACATGTTCGGGAGGTACTGAGGCGCAATGGATACAAGAAGAAGATACTCCGTCTGAAGAGGAAAGTTCGTAGACCTGAAGTAAGCAGAGTGCCGGCGTACATGCCATATCTAAAGGGAGTGACGGACAAGGTTGGAACAGAACTCAAGAAATACTCCATCAAGACCGTATACAGTCCGCTCTCTAAGATTGCACACAATCTGCGTACCCCAAAGGATGTCATTCCTCTCCAAACACCTGGCGTCTACAAAGTCGATTGCAGCTGTGGTAGTTCATATATCGGGCAGACTAAGCGTACAATCGCTGAAAGAGTAAAGGAACATATCGCAGCTGTAAAAAACCGACAGATTAATAAGTCGGCGATAGCTGAGCATTTGTTGGAGTCTGGACCAAACCACTGGATAGAACTGCATCAACCACAAGTCTTATCCACCGATCGTCACTATTACTCCAGGATAGTACATGAAGCGGTAGAAATTAAGAAACATAACAATTTCAACCGGGAGGATGGATATAGATTATCGGCTACTTGGAATCCAGTCATCAGCAGGTGTAGACACCGCCGCAGTGATAAATCTCAACAGTGTGTAGACGTCATTAGTGTAGTGTGTCGGAGTACCGACATTGCGAACTTAAATAAAGACCAAGTGAGGGTAGGTGCCGAAACCCGCACTTCCACAAGACGGCGCTGAGCTCTCATCAGTCTCTCCGCGACCACGCTCGGTGCAAGACGAGCGAAACGTCGGAACCAAATAGGTATTTATACCTTAAATAAGTTAGTTGTACGCGATTAAGACCCGCTAATTTATTTTGTAAAGACTGCCTCGTTGGTTTCGCGGCATAAATGTGCGCGTGGGATTGGGAGGTCTCGGGTTCGATTCCCGGGTCGGGCAAAATGTTATTGGGTTTTTCCGTTAGGAAATTCTCAGTAACAGCACGGAGTCTGGTAATGTGCCCGGTATGGCAACAGGCTCGCCCCCTATTACGTGGAACCCAAAAATTCATGGCGAAATGTGGGTGTAATATTACACTGCCTACCCCTTCGGAGATACAGGCGTGAGTCTATAAATAAAAAAAATTAAAAAGATATATTATGACTGTCAAATATTTAGGAAAGCCGGGACCGACGGCTTTATATATAAAAAGTTTGAAAAGGTAATTAAAAAAGGTAATGAACTTAAAAAAATCTCACAGTGGGATTTCGTACTATAAAATAATAGCTAAAAACTAGGGTGTCGATTAAAGTAAGTTGTCCAACTGGGAAGGCAGATATACAAAGAACAGTAGTTACATTTAATCTTATATACTAATTCAAAGTTTTGTAGTCATTAATAGTAGTTTTAAATAGTCTTGCGGGATAAATCGTAACTTTGTTTTAAGCATACGATCTACTTACTGTACGCGTATAACTATTTAAAATATAAAACATTTTTTTAAATATAAGTTTATTTTATGTATAAGAATAAGAATCATTTATTTGTTTGAACATGCTATACATACAAAATAATTTAGCGAGTCTTAATCGCGTTAACTTCACTTATTTAAGGTATAAATACCTATTTGTTGGAGTCTGGACCAAACCACTGGATAGAACTGCATCAATCACAAGTCTTATCGACCGATCGTCACTATTACTCCAGGATAGTACGTGAAGCGGTAGAAATCAAGAAATATAATAAGTTCAACCCGGAGGATGGATATAGATTATCGGCTACTTGGAATCCAGTCATCAGCAAGTGTAAACACCGCCGCAGTGATAAATCTCAACATTGTGTAGACATCATGAGTGTAGTGTGTCGGAGTACCGACATTGCGAACTTAAATAAAGACCAAGTGAGGGTAGGTGCCGAAACCCACACTTCTACAAGACGGCGCTGAGCTCTCATCAGTCTCTTGGCGACCAAAGACGAGCGAAACGTCGGAAACAAATAGGTATTTAAACCTTAAATAAGTTAGTTAACGCGATTAAGACCCGCCAAATTATTTTATATGTATACAAATCGCGAAAGTTTAAAATTGATGGTATACATACATTGAATGCAGGGTGTCAAGAAAGTATTGTTAGTTCTTACGTGTTCAGCCTCATATAGTGGCGTAAAAAATAAGAGATATTGCTACCAGCCATTACAATATCTTTGTCCGTGAAAGAATTCATTTCTGATATGATTTTCTAGTAAATATTAATTGAATTTTATCATAAACAATATTAAATAAAGAAAATTAACAATTATACAATAAAAAAAATGTAAGTATATATCCTTACTCATAATAATAAAGGATTATACAATTAAGAAATTACGTCAATATCATAAAAAAATAAAAAAAATACAGTGATTTACTTATAACTAAATAAAATGTCCAGTAGAAATAAAAAGAAATAATAGGTAATTAAGGTAGTCAATAACTATGAAATAGTGATAATATTCGATAAATTACATTATGATTCACGCTCATTCAATTGAAAATTCTTGTTCTGAGAAAACGTCTGAAATCTGATAGTAGGCTTTATCAGTAAAACAATTTATGAGTTTATTTTTAAAAGTATCAGATGACATATTTTGCCACAATATTGGTAACTTATTATTAAACGTTGGTGCCATGCAAAATATACTCTTACGCATTAATGTTGTCTTTGATTCGTGAAGACAGAGTTTATTCTTATTGCGTCTATTTCTAGGGAAGGTTTCGTATAATCTTGAAAATAAATTTGGATTGTATTTCGAATTTGGATGTAGTTTATTTATCTCTCACACTCGAAGTCTTCACCCTTGGGATTACTACATTGTAGATGTATTTGAGATTGTATATACCTACTTTCATATTTGGAAGGATTTTCATGACGAGTTCTGAAATAAAAGTACCAGTACTTGCTTTATAGGCTGCGATAGCCCAATCGGAGACCAACAGATTGCTGCGCGTAGAGTCTGTCCACTAACTTATTGTAGGTGGGTAGGTCAGTTTTTATACAAAGTTCATGTTATTAGGTTACTCTTTACAATATCAGTATTCGTCCTAAAAGTCTCCTCAAATTTAGTTCAGACAATTCCGAGATTTATTTGCACTTGACGATCCATATTGATAAATGGATACTATAATCCATTTATACTCAGTAGTATAAGTAATTAACTATCAGACACAACTCAACATTGAACTGAGGCGCTCTGTACAAAAGTAAGACCAAGAAACTCAGACCATCAGTCTATTACATTTATAAGTTCTAACCAATTACGAATACTTATAACTCCAAAACTCAAAGAACGAAGAACGAAAAAATACATTAAACTTTCCAGGCTCATAATTGTCCAATAATTGGAACATTCAAAAGCGAACGAAATCCTTTAAAAAATCCTTCCCAATTTTTTCAACAAAGTTATTACTTAATAGATTCATATTAAAAAACGGTCCGGCAATAAAAAGTGCCATTAGACTTGACTCGTAAACTGAAATGAAGATGGCTGACTTAGGCTGCAACTCACGTCTATATTTTATCTGTGAAGGCGTGATTTACTGCCCAGATTGCGACTTAACGTTTGTGTGGAGTCGGCCTAAGGCCACCATAGTGTAGAAAAGACGGTAGAATTATTACGTCTTCTGAAGAAGGTCCTTCTCACTTATGAATGATGGGAACTTGCTGTAGAAAGAAACAGTTCTAGTCTCACTTAATCATCATGTTATTCCATAAACATCCAAGAATTTCAACTTAAAGCCTAAGTTCCGCCCATTAGTATAACCAGATTTAACAGAGTATTAGCAATTCCACATCTCGATTACCGTTTGACTTTCGCAACCCAACGGGATGGCGATATTCCATGACTTGGACCAGGGTCAGTTTATTTAAGGATACTGACTCTCCATATATACATACATACATAACGTCACGCCTTTTATCCCCGAAGGGGTAGGCAGAGGTGTATTTCTACACCCACTTTTCGCCAGATATTTTAGTCCCACGTAATAAGGAGCGAGCCTATTGCAGTACGGGGCACATTTCCAGAATCCGTGCTGCTACTGAGAATAAAATTTTGTGACAGAAAAACCCAATAACACTGCCCAACCCAGGAATCGAACCCGGGACCTCCCGATCCTACGTGCACATTTATGCCGCGCGACCAACGAGGCAGTCGTATAGGTATAGGGTTTTGATGTCGAGTTTTCCGTCTCTACGCAAATATGGTATTTGCATCGTGTTATCCCTTAGCCGCCTCTTACGACACCCACGGGAAGATAGGGGGTGGTGACACTTGTATTCTATGCCGTCAACCACACGGCACTCTCCATAAACGTTGTCTAAGTTGTCCATAAAGACTTCCATGACAGCGGTGACCGATAGCTGAACGTGCTCGCCGAGGCAACGGGCAAGCCGTAAAAGAAGATAATAATTAAAATTAATTTTCAAAATTACTACTACGCTTACAGCTTTAAGCCATAAATACTCGTCAAATAACTATTCAATTCAAGCACTTCTCGTAATGGCAGTGTTTGAAATAGAATTAGTTTTTATTATAAGTCAAATCGATTAGATCGATTGAGTAACATTTTGTTTAGTCTATTGAAAATTTCTGACAATGGTCACACTGAACTGTCACTTCCGTTCGCTTCCTTGAAAACTTAACTCGCCGGTTGTCGTATCGTACGTAAAATATCGCCCTTTGAATTAACGCGAATTGAATTAAATTGAGTAAACCGTCTTGAATGCCGCCTGATCTAGTGCTGGCAACGGTAAATTGATTGTGAACTATTGATTGACATTATTTGTGAAAATTGTGAATCCGGTATCGACTTCCACGTGCCAACGTGTCCTGAAAACGTCGTGTTTGCAGCTTAATAGCTAAGTATAAGATACTTCATTCATTTATTTTGGCCAATATACTTGTATGAATGTGTCTAATTTAGCTCAAGCCTGACATCAGCAAGGATATCGGGTAAGTGAAATATAATATTGACATTGATTGATTTCAATTCATCACTGTGCAACGCAGTGCATTGTGTCTGGATCATTGTCTATCGTGGTCAGGTAGATGTATTACATCTTCCACTGCGCACTTCTGATACACCTTCCTGCCTGGCTACGGTAATTCTAGACATAAATTTTGATAGCAAGAGCGTGGTTAACTGTGCCTATATTGTAAACTTGTATCTGAGCTAAGCATCTCATTTCTTAACAGTGTTGTAGTGTTCTCAGGTCAGTATTGTCTAAAATACATAATATTTAATTGTATAAGTTGACCTAGATAATTTGAAACACATTGTCACACATAACCTCAATCAGTAATTGTTGATTTGTATTGTTGAAAAATCTAACTTAAATTTGTTGTTGCATTAATAAGTCACTTTGATTGGATACATATCAGTTATATGTATCAATTGATTAAGTTTATTGCATATATTGATATATTAAGTTTGAACCTTACATTGTTAAACCTTGTTATAATATAAAGATAATATTGTTAGGTAACACATATTCTGTGCTTACTTACTATTGTATATCTCAAATAACACAGTCAGTCTGTCTATTGCAAGTAATTAGTTAATTTATTTGAATATTTAACTTTAATTAACTTATTCGAAGGTTCAACTTTTGATAACTTTGACTTTGTTTTGTGTCAATATATATTGAAACTATTAATTTTGTTGGACAGTAGATACCTGTCACTTGCCTGCACTTGCAGTAAACAGGCTAATACTTTGTTGGTTTCAAAGAATTAAGAAAAATTAAGTTTTGATTGTTAATATTATTTAACGCTTGTCCGGGCTCTTTTGAATTTTGTTTATGTCAGCTATCAAGGACTTGCGTGCGGCTGCTTGTGCTATTGCATCAGATTTGCGCTGGTTTGCCTCGGCCAGTGCTTAAGTGAACCGGCCTGATCGCCAGCAGGCCTTACTTCAAAGGTACGAGCGGATCGATGATCGCCTGGCAAGTGTGGAACAGCAGTTCCGCACTTTCAGCGCTTGCTGTCTCGAAGTGTCAGTCACTGATTTCACTGCTGACCAGCGAAATAAGGTCAGCGAAGACTATGCCCAGGTCTTAGACCTGTATGTTGCTGTCTCCAATACTGCGAGACAACTAGTTGCCGATAGGGAAGGGTAACCCGGCCTGAAGCAGGAGCTTCCTAGGTCAGCACCGGGGCTGGTGAGTAGGCTCCCTACTTTGGACCTCCCCCATTTTGATGGCTGCCTAGGAAGCTACCTGGGCTTCGTTAATTTGTTCGACAGCCTAGTCAATGATAGGGCTGACCTTCGGCCGGCACAAAAGTTGGCCTATCTAATGTCGGTTCTGGATGGGGAGGCTAAGGGCCTCATCCAGCATCTGCCCGTGTCTGACGAGGCGTACCAGACGGCTCGGGACCTAATTACCCGTAGGTACCATAATAAGCGTGGCCTCGCCGACACGCACATCGAGCAGATTTTGGGTTTGCCGACGCTCACCCGGGTCTCTGGGTTGCGCACCCAACTGTTGAACCCGCTTTTGGTGGCCATCAACGCACTTAAGTGCCTTGACCTGCCCGTGGACCAATGGTCCTATCTATTGGTGCACATTGTGTTAAAAAAGCTGCCTGCCGACCTGAGGTCGCGTTTTGAACAGCGCTTTGGTGGGGATAGCGTGACCCATCTGCCCCCTTTGCTGACCTGGAGAAGTTCCTGGAGGATGAGTGCCGGGTCTTGGACAACTCCGGTGGTGACACGCCGGCTAAGTCGCAGCCGCCCAAGGTCAAGGAGCAGGCTCGCGTTCACACCCGAGCCAATGTTGTCACGGGGCACAGAACGGCCAGTTGTAGGGCATTCTTGGACCTACATGTCGCCTCTCGTAGGCGCATCGCGAATGCCCGCCGCCTTTGCTTCTCTTGTTTGGGGTCCCACTACCAGCGAGACTGCCCAAACTCTCGCCCCTGTCCTCACTGTGGAGGACAGCATTTGGATATTCTCTGCATGAATGCCAGAGAGGTAGGCCGCTTGTCCAACCAGCCGACGCCGCGCACGGGCGGGTGTTTTGAAGGTGGCAGCCGAGGCTCACCGGCACGCAGCCGAGAGTCGCCTCGCTTAATTGATCGCCGCTCACCCCGCTTGGAGAACCGTAGCGTGCGTACGCCTCCTCTCTCTCGCGCACCTGAATGTGCGACCGCGCAACGTCACCAGCACCATGACTGCTGCCCCAGGTATTCCCCTCCTTTGGCGGAGCGTCCCCGCCTTGACTCGCGCCCACCTCGTTTTGGGCGGGTGCGTCATTATGACCCCCCACAGATGGCGCGCGGATCGAGTCATCGCGCTTTTGAGGACTTCAAGCCGCACCCACATTTTGACTTGCCTGGTCCTGGCCAACGGTCGCCGCCCAGGCAACAATAGGTCATTGACCCCTGCCCTATAACGCCAACCTCCCCTATTGAGACCGTTATCCTACCAACGGTTGCTGTTAGGGTCTGGGGACCCACGGGGACCTCTGTTGTTGTCCGTGCTATATTGGACACAGGTTCACAAGGTTGCATTGTTTCCACTTGTTTAGTAGGGCAGGTTAAATTAAATATGGGTTTATTTCCAAATTGTATACGGGGCATAGGTGACGTAGCCTCTAATGTTAAAGGGCAAGTTAAGGTTTTGGTTTGGCCCTGTTGAATCTTCACACCCGAGGATTAAAACCTCGGCTATTGTATTGAAGAATATTTTGGGTATGCACCCACAGAAACAGCTACCCGCTGCTGTGGTGAATTTGACATCGGGATTGGAACTGGCAGACCCCAAATTTGACACACCGGGACAAATCGACTTGTTGATTGGCTCTGATGTCCTCGGTGGAATTTTGATTGGTGGGAAACGGGTCTTGGTGCCAAATGGTTTGACTGCCATCCCGACCATATTTGGATTTGCTTTGATGGGCCCTGTACCTAGGGACCCCCTCCACCTGAACTTGATAATTTGTTGGCTGTAGGCTCCGCTCTCTCTGATGCGGTTCGGAGGTTTTGGGAGGTAGAGGAGCCCCCTCAAGCTGCCCGTTTGAATCCAGAACATGAGGAGTGCGAGCTGTTCTTCCAGAACAACACTGGTCGACTCCGTTCTGGTCGGATCATTACGAGGCTACCCTTCCTGTCTGTTCGGTCTCCGCTTGGTGAGTCACGACCTTTAGCCGAAAAGAGGTTGTTGGCCATGGAGCGCCGCATGGGTCGTGATCCGGAGCTCAGACAGAAGTACATTGAGTTCATGAGGGAATATGAACAATTGGGACACATGTCCGTGTCAAATTTGGATTGGCGTTCGGTGGAGCATTACTTTCTCCCGCATCATGCGGTATTGAAGCCATCGACTGGCAAGCTGCGCACAGTGTTTGATGGTTCTGCGCAGACTTCAACGGGCGTATCCTTGAACCAGTGCTTGCATTCTGGTCTCAAGTTGGTCAAGGACCTTTGTGACGTCATCACCAGCTTCCGGCGACATCAGGTTGTCTTTGTGGCCGATATAAAAATGATGTTCGGGCAGACGATTATCCACCCTGATGACCGTCGCTTCCAGCTGATCCTTTGGAGAGAGTCTCCTCGTGACCCCATGGTCGTCTACGAGCTCAATACTAATACGTACGGGTTAAGGTCAAGCCCCTACTTGGCAATACGTTCTCTTTGGGAGCTCGCAGACCGCGAAGGCTTACGTTTCCTACGAGCCTCCACCATCTTGAAGGACGATATTTACGTCGATGACATTTGCTCGGGCGCCTCCACAGCGGACGAGGCGATCCTCCTGCGGGACGAATTGATAGGTATTTTGGCCCCCGCTGGTTATGAGTTGCGCAAATGGATTTCCAACTCGCCAGCGCTTTTGGAAGGCTTGCCAGAGGATCATCAGCAAGATCCACATTTGTTTGAGATTGTTGACAACCCCGCCATGATGGCTGTTCTAGGTGTTCAGTACAGACCAGTCCAAGACATCTTTACGTATAACGTAGACCTGAAATTGCCTTGCTCTTGGACTAAACGTCTCGTATTGTCTACTGTCGCCAGAACCTTTGATCCGAACGCTTGGATCTGTCCAATTATATTTTGGGCAAAATGCTTCTAGCAGAAGCTTTGGACAGCAGGATTGACCTGGGATGAACCTCTACACGGCACTCTTGTTGAGGAATGGACCTCTTTTGTATCCTCACTTCCTGCCGTCAACGAGATCTCCTTGCCTCGTCCCATCCTTCCTCCCGGGAAGTACAAGGCAACCCTTCACGAGTTTTGTGATGCCTCGGAACGTGGTCACGCGGCCGTGGTGTACTTGCGCACAGTCAGTGCCTCATGTCAGGTGAGAGTTTCCCTGATCATGGCGAAGAGCAAGGTTGCACCCTTTCGGACATCTCTGATCATCCCAAAATTGGAACTCTCGGGAGCAGCCCTACTTGTGCGCTTATTGAACCACGTGTCCAGTACTTTGGGTAAAAGCATTTGTATTGATGGGACCTACGCCTGGACAGACAGCCAAATTGTACTTTGTTGGTTGAAGGCGTCTGTCCACACTTTGGAGGTATTTGTTGCTAATCGCGTTTCCCAAATCCAGAAATCCGAAGTCAAGCTGGTTTGGAGACACGTGCCAGGTGAGCTCAACCCCGCTGATTGTGCCTCGCGCGGATGCTTGACGCCTAGTTTGATAGGTCATTCGCTGTGGTGGGGTCCGGAATGGTTGAGTCGACCAGAAATTGATTGGCCTCGAACGCCAGTTTTGAATACTTCTGATTTGCCGGGTCTACGAACACTCGCTCTTGAGAAGGTAGAATGCGCCTTCGACCCCGATTTTTCGTTGAATCGTTACAGCTCCCTTGACAAGTTGTTAGGTGTTACTGCTTGGATAAAGCGTTTTGTTTTTAATTTTAGGCACCCACAACAGAAACGTCTGACACCGTTTCTCTCACCACAGGAACGACAGGAGTCCCTCACCTTTTGGGTTCGTTCTGTGCAATTGGCGCATTTTGAGAAGGAGATTGCTATCCTCAAGTCAGGGAAATTGAAATTATCGGGCGCTGTATCTAAATTGAACCCCTTTTTGGACGATACGGGTCTCTTGCGCGTTGGAGGGCGTCTCAAGAACGCCAACCTCCCTTACGGAGCACGTCACCCCCTTTTGTTACCTAAGGACGGTCATTTGGTACGCTTGTTGGTAACTGACCGTCACCTTAAAAATTCGCATGCTGGTTGTAATGCTTTGTTGGCCATTTTGCAACGCGAGTTTTGGATTTTGTCTGCCCGAAGAATTATTCGGAGTGTAGTCTTTCGCTGCATCCCTTGCTATAAGCTCAAGGCTTCTACCATGCAGCCCTTGATAGGGGACTTACCGGCAGATCGCGTAACTGAAAGTTTCAGTTTCAGTTTATTTATTCAAATAACAATTACAAATTGTGTGTGAATATAGTACTTAGTTTACACATAACATAAATAAATTAACATTAAGCACATGTGAACCTTTAACAATCTTAGAAAGTATTAACAATTACACACTAAATTAATTCATGCACTAACAATACAAATTCACCATACAGTTACACATTATAATAGAACATCCACGTAGAATAAATTATAATAAGCATAAAATTGTATTAACTATTCAATCATAAACAAAGTAAATGTACCAAATTGAAAAATGTATGCAACGTCAAAGCAATTTATGAATTAATTAAACTATCCGTAAAATATATTAGAAATGTCAGGTTTTATACAAATAATGGAATCAATGTCAAAGAAATAAAAAAAAAAAAACTGAATTGTAATAATATGTAATGTCTACTAATAATACCAATAAATAAAATATCAACAAGCTTAAAAAATATTATTCATTGCAGTAAATTCTTCAATGGAGTAAAAACTGTTTTGTAATAAAAAAGACCTAATTTTATTTTTAAATATATGTGGCTTGTAAATTTCTTTTTTAATTTCAATTGGCAAGCAGTTAAACAGTTTCACTGCTTGATATCTTGAACAATGTTTAACAATATTCAATTGCGGATACAATTTATTTTTAAAATGTAGTGTTCTTGTACTTTCCCTTATTAGTCTCTCTTCCTCATTTTCAAAACTGGTTATATATTTAGCAGGACGTTTGACGGTGTTGGCACGGACTTCGCAGGTCCCTTTTTGGTGAAAACGTCGACACTTCGAAACAGCAAGACTGTTAAGGCCTACTTGTGCGTTTTTGTTTGTCTTTCCACCAAGGCCGTTCATTTAGAACTGGTCTCCTCGCTTACAACCGAGGCGTTTGTAGCCACATTTGACAGATTTGTATCCCGCAGAGGGCTGCCTTCCTTCATCCGTTCTGACTGCGGCACTAACTTCAAGGGCACGTATAATTATTTGAATGATGTTGTTAATTTCCTTGAAACCAACAAGGCTGATATAGGTGATAGGCTTGCCCGACGTGGGATAAATTGGTTGTTTTCCCCACCAAATTGTCCACACTAGGGTGGTATATTTGAGGCCGCCGTAAAATCGGCCAAAACACACTTGCGCAGGACAATCGGTGAATCTGTCCTTACATTTGAGGAACTCGCAACTGTATTTTGTAAGATTGAGGCCGTTTTGAACTCTCGGCCATTGTGCCCGATCTCCTCAGATCCGAATGATTTGGAGGCCCTTACGCCGGGCCATTTTTTGATTGGTCGCCCACTTGTCGCCTTGCCTGAGTACCCTTATATTGATACGAGACCTGGTCGTCTCTCGCGTTTTGAATTGGTACGCTAGATTACTCAGAGCTTTTGGAAACGCTGGAACTTGGAATATTTGCACATACTCCAGCAACGCGTTAAGTGGACCGACAAGACCGATCCACCCAAGATTGGTGACCTCGTTTTGATCAAGGAGGCTAACCTTCCGCCACTCAGATGGCGCAGGGGGCGCATCCTTCATTTGGTAACTGGGGCTGATTGAGTTCCCCGATTTGCTGAGGTCTTGGTGGACGGTTCGATTCTGAGGAGAGCTGTTGCAACATTGTCACGTCTACCAATCGATTAGCGGACCGGTAGGCCGGTCCGGGGCGGGTGGATGTTTGAAATAGAATTAGTTTTTATTATAAGTCAAATCGATTAGATCGATTGAGTAACATTTTGTTTAGTCTATTGAAAATTTCTGACAATGGTCACACTGAACTGTCACTTCCGTTCGCTTCCTTGAAAAATTAACTCGCCGGTTGTCGTCTCGTACGTAAAATATCGACCTTTGAATTAACGCGAATTGAATTAAATTGAGTAAACCGTCTTGAATGCCGCCTGATCTAATGCTGGCAACGGTAAATTGATTGTGAACTATTGATTGACATTTGTGAAAATTGTGAATCCGGTATCGACTTCCACGTGCCAATGTGTCCTGAAAACGTCGTGTTTGCAGCTTAATAGCTAAGTATAAGATACTTCATTCATTTATTTTGGCCAATATACTTGTATGAATGTGTCTAATTTAGCTCAAACCTGACATCAGCAAGGATATCGGGTAAGTGAAATATAATATTGACATTGATTGATTTCAATTCATCACTGTGCAACGCAGTGCATTGTGTCTGGATCATTGTCTATCGTGGTCAGGTAGATGTATTACATCTTCCACTGCGCATTTCTGATACACCTTCCTGCCTGGCTACGGTAATTCAAGACAGGCAGTTATATAGTATCTTTGCTATTATAATTTTAATACAGCCTAAATAGTACGACACTTTTAAGAATATACAACTAAACTATAATATTAGTACGAGAATATCACTGAAGTAAAACTATTCCAGTAAATCAAAATAATCTCTGATTGTATTCCATTTCTCTGATATAAAACTGATTTGAGATCAGTTTGAGTCATAAACAAGAGGAGCCTATTCCAATCCTTTGGATAGAATCTGTAACCCATTCGAAATAAAGCAATTCAATTGATTTATTGTAAAGCCTCGGATTACGTGTTGCGCATGGAAATAGTTCCAACTATGGGCTGAAACTGATTGTTTTTTAAACAAATAAGGTAGCTTAATAATTCATGAAAGCAGGAGTAGCCTAGTGGAGAGACCAACGGACTGCTAGTCAGAGTATCTTGGGTTCTAATTCACGGCTCGCACCAATGACTTTTCGACGTTTGTGCGACTAAATTGTTAACTATCGCTTGCGTAAGGAACACTATATGTCTGAATGTTCTCAAAAGACATGTGAAGTCTGCCAACCCGCACTTGGCCCGCGTGGTGGACTATGGCCTTACCCTTCCATAGTGAGAAGAGGCCCGTGCCCAGCAGTGGGACAGTTTATATACAGGGCCGATGATCATTAGTGACATTTTATTCTTAATCCGTCATCACAAGGACATACATACCAAAAAAATAAGCATATTATTTACTTTTCTTACTCTGTGGCATACTAGGATTTTTACTGTATAACCGTAAAGTAGAATTAGAGAGACAAGTGTCAAATAAAAGAGACCAATTGTTTAACCTGGTAATCTGAAACTTATGACTAACTTACTTTAAGTTTACTTGTACATGTTGTATGACTACGGGCCAAATAAAAGCATCTGGCCACGAATATTATAAAAGTATACTATTTAGATCATAATAATATGTATAAGTATTTACGTATGTTTCTTACTTATCGCTGCCTAAACGGCTGGCTCGATTTGGAAATGTCATGTATATTATAATAATATATTTATTGATTCTCTCACAATGTTCTTCCTTATACAGAGTATAATACTCAGCATAGGGGGTTAGTAGAAAAATTGCGGGAGGTTGATGCCTAAACGGGGCGCAAACCTGTATTTCAGGTCATCAGGCCTCCCCTTCGGACGGTTATACGGCATGCTACGAGGTTAGATTATATTTTTCATGAAAAAAATGTTCTAATTTATAAATTATAGATAGGTATACATATTATGACACATGTGAGTGTTTGTGCGTGTGTGTGTGTGTGTGTGTGTGTGTGCGCGTGCGCGCTCGTGCGCATGTGCGTGTGTGTGTGTGCGCCCGCGCGCGCGCGTGTGTGTGTGTGTGTGTGTGTGTGTGTGAATTAATGGATGGATAAATGATTGTTTGTTTATTTAAGGGGTTTCAAAAGGGCTTCTGTTTTGTCGTAGTCTAGAGTGAGGAGGAATTCCGTAACTTTCTTTTTTACTTGGAATCTAGTAAGTGCATAAATATCTAGTTCTTTATTAAGATTATTGTAGAGGTAGTTACCTAGAAAGCAGAAAAATCTTTGAGCAAAGCTGGTGGTCAAGGGATTTATTTGGCGGGGAGCAGGATTGAAGCGTCTGGTAACCTGTATCGATTTCTTAGGAATGTAGGGGAGAAGGTGGTGTTGTTTTAGGACAGTGTACAGTATGAACAGCTGGTGCACTGTGACAATTTTAGTGGTCTGGTATAAATCTGTTGTGGGGTAGCGGAAGGGAAGAAAGGCCATAACTTTAAGGATGGCTCTCTGAGAGCGTTCAAGCTGCAGAAAAGAGGTTTTAGGAGCACCCCCCCAAGATGGTATACAGTAGATTAAAATAGATTGGCAGAGGGCGTAGTATACTGTTTTAAGTAAAGTAAAATCAGCGACATGTCTGAGGGACTTAAAAACGTAAATTAACTTTCTGATTCTACCGGACATTGACTCGATATGCATTTTAAAGTTCAGCGTGTTGTCGATTAGTATTCCCAGGTATTTAACAGTGCTTGTATATTTTAGGGGGGCACAACGGCAGTTTGGTAATGGCATAGAGGTGGTAGTACAATAATGGGCAACCAGAGGGAAAGCTTGAGAAAGTTAGGTGTTTGGTTGAGTGATGGAGTATTCCATACATTTGGTTTTATCAACGTTAAGGGTCAATAGGTTCTGTTGAAGCCATGCAGTGACAATATTCAGACCAGATTGGGCTGAAGCATGCACTTCAACTTTGGTTTTACCCGAGAAAAGTAGTACGGTGTCGTCAGCAAAAGTTATAATCTTGCCATTTTGTAGGCTTGTGTGGCAGAGCTCATTTATGTAAGTAATAAACAGAGTTGGGACGAGTATACTGCCCTGCGGCACGCCGTATTCTATAGGAAGTTCAGTACTGGTATATCCATTTACTGTGACACACTGTTTGCGATCTGCCAGATAACTTTTAAAAAGGCTGAGTTGAGTACCTCGTATTCCTAACCGCTCAAGTTTGGAAATTAGGAGGGGGGAGGAGACCGTGTCAAATGCTTTCGCTAGGTCGAGAAATATGCCCACGACTTTATCCTTTTTATCTAAATGACTAACTACATAGTCAACAAGTTCATCAACTGCATCAGATGTCGCTTTTCCAGATCGAAAACCGTACTGAGCTGAAGAAAGAAGATTGTTGGTCTCTAAAAATTTTGTTAAACGATTGTTCATAATTTTTTCTAAAATTTTGGACATAGAAGTTAAAATTGAGATAGGGCGATAGCTGTTGACATGGTCTCTTTTCCCACCTTTGAAGATAGGGTGGACAATTGACTTTTTAAAGGCGTCTGGAAAAGTGCCAGTTGTAATAGCCAAATTGCAGATATGGGTTATGATAGGTATTAGAGTTATTTTACTATCCTTTAGAAGACGAGTAGATATCCCGTCCCATCCAAAAGCACATTTATTTTTTAGGGACATGATGATACTATTGACTTCATCTTCGTCTGTCGGTAAAAAGGCCATAGAAAAAGGTGGAGTACATATAAGAGACTGTAAGTGGGATATTGGTTGCCGGTTACTGAAAGTTACGGCAAGGTGTTTCCCAACGCCAACAAAGTAGGTATTTATAGCTTCTACAGAGTTATTAGGTGATTTTTCTAATAGTATAAGATCAGAGGCATCTTCTTTTGGTTTCTTTCTATTGGTTATATTGTTGATTGTTTCCCATAGTAGCCTGCTATCACTATCCGCACTTTTGATTTCATTTGTGTCATTATTATTCTCATCGTCTCTCATATTAACTACTTTTAAACTACCACGATTTGTACACATATTAAAAATTATATAACGGGTCTGAATCGTGTTAATAAACGAAAAGAAAGATGAAATACCTTTCTATTTGTCCCGACGTTTCGGCATGGGTTACACCAGCCGTGGTCACGGGATGACTGATGTTCGTCAGCACTGCCGCCGAGAAGTACGGGTTTTGGAACCTACCCTCACTTGGTCTTCACTATTATTAACATTATTATGTTCGGAACTGTCGGTACTTCGACACACAACACTAATGGTATCTTCACACTGGCGCGTAATATCACCTCGTCGGTGTCTACATTTGCTGATGACAGGATTCCAAGATGTAGATAAACGGTAACATAGTGCCCAAAATAAATTCGTCTACAGATGTTACTAATTTCAGACCAATAGCCGTCTTATCAGTTTTTGCCAAGGTATTCGAATCTTTTCTTAATAGCAATTTAATACGTGAAATTAATAATCGTCTTGATGACTCCCAGCACGGATTTCGACCGGAGCGCTCAACATTAACTAACCACATAAGATTTACAGATTACATAAGCTCTAATATAACTAAAGGTGGCCAAGTAGATGCTGCCTACTTTGATTTTACCAAAGCTTTTGATCTTGTTGACAATGACATCCTTCTCGCCAAGTTTTCAGCGCTTGGATTCTCTCTTTCCCTTTTAAAACTAATGGCTGATTATCTAAAAGATCGCAAGCAATACGTTAAGGTAGGACACTATCGTTCTCAGGAATATTACACGCGTTCCGGTGTAAGACAAGGTAGCACCCTCGGGCCTACCCAATTTCTTATAATGATCAATGATATATCAAGTGTTATTTCTAAAGCTAAATGTTTAATGTTTGCGGACGACCTTAAGTTGTTTCTATCGATATCTAAACCTGAAGATTGTCTACTGTTGCAGCGAGATATTAATGCAGTATTTGAATGGAGTGTGAGAAATAAGTTGACTTTCAATATCTCAAAGTGTAAAACTATAACCTTTTCTAGGGCTCGTACGTAGATTAAACCAGCCGTCATGTTTGATGGGCAAATTA
Organism: Euclidia mi; assembly: GCA_944739405.2. Lineage (NCBI taxonomy): Eukaryota > Metazoa > Arthropoda > Insecta > Lepidoptera > Erebidae > Euclidia > Euclidia mi. The sequence continues at coordinate 4,540,964 of OX123206.2, forward strand.
TCCCGTTTAGTTCTAGCGTCAAGGATCTTGGTTTATAATTATATTGACAGCAACCTTGATTGGCACACCCAGGTAGCGAACGTCAGTCGTAAAGTAACTGGTGCCTTACGGTCGCTCTATCGGCTGAAGAACTTTCTGCCGGTCAAGACTAAGACAACGTTAGTACAGACTTTAATATTTCCTATAATCGACTATGGTGATGTGTGCTACCTCGACCTTAATGCAGATCAGCTCAACAAGCTCGACCGCCTTCTCAATAATTGCATTAGATTAGTTTTCAATCTCCGCAAATATGATCATATTACAGAGCACCGATTAAAGTTACGATGGTTACCCATTCGTCAACGGCGTAGCTTACGTACTTTGTGTACTCTCTAGTCTTTATTGCACTCCCCACATGCTCCTGCGTATTTAACTCCTCACTTTCAATTTCTTTGTAATACACATGAGAAAAATCTTCGTTCCTCAAATAACCTTCTTCTCCTTTGTCCTTCTCACACTTCTAGCCTTGTACATTCTTCGTTTAACATTCAATTTATCCTTCTCTGGAATGCTCTCCCTCTCGATATCAGGATGTCGACTAGCCGTTTCACATTTAAAACCAGAGTTCGCCAGACTTTCATAGACGCACAAACTGAATCATCGTAGGATTATCGTCTATTTATTATGTATGTATATAGTTATATTGTATATATGTAAAGTATTTTGTATTATATAGGTATATGTATAATATATATGTATATAGATAAGGTATGTAAGTACTATATTAATGTATATTTATATAATTATGTATTAATTAGGTTTCTATCTAAGATTCAATGCAAATTTATGAATTGCACCTATTACTTGTATCTCTGCATCATCCAAAGGTTGACTGGCAGATAATGCCTACGGCATTAAGTCCGCCTCTGTACAATTTATGTGCATAAAGCTTAAATAAATAAATAAATAATAATATATACTGCTCAAAACAAAATAAGGGCCACTAAGATTTTTTGCTGTACCATGAAAACAATAAAGACATTAAATTGTTTAAGTTATGTAACTACAAAATAATGTTATTGGTTATAATATAGGCTAACAATTGTTTAAAATAATGATCATGAATAGTTACTTATGTTTAGGTTCATAATGAAATTGGCCATTTTGAATGAAAAACATGAACAAAAGAAATCACCGGAAAAAGACAAATTACTGTTCTTGTCACTTTTGTTTCTTCTTTTTAGTAACGAGTATATCCTCCTCTCTTAGCAATACACTCCTGAAGCCTCGTATGCCTACTCTGGATCAAATTCCTCACGTTTTCATCTGAAATCTCCTCCCAGGCACGTTTTAAAGCGTCAATCAGCTGCTGTTAGTTGTAGACCCCTTGCTCATTCTCTCTAAGGCTTCGTTTCAATTGGTCCCACAATTGCTCGATTGGATTTAAATCCGGACTGTTAGCTGGCCATGGTAAAACTTAAATATGAGACCTTCTTGGACAGTTTGGATCGATCGAGCTGTGTGTGCACGGGCATTGTCTTGCATCAGGATGAATCCAGGCCCCACTCGCTGTGCAAATGGGATCACTTGAGGCCTGATAACGTCCTCGATGTAACGTTCTGCAGTTACGGTACCCGCATTTAAAATAGTGAGCTCGATTTTACCGTGTAAACTAATCCCACCCCAAACCATTACGTTGGGACCACCAAACCGGTCAACTTCGTGCATGTAGGACTCTGAAAATTTCTCGCTGCGTTGTTTCCACACCCTAACACGCCGATCATCATTAAAAAAAATTTGTTTGCACTCGTCTGCCCTGCCCCAATGATTAATCCCCCAATTCAAATACTGACGGGCGAATCTTAAACGGTTTGCACGTTGAACCCTGGTCAGAGGAATTAAAAAAACTCGTCGTCTTGACATTTGCTGGTCTTCGATCGATTACGTATAGTTTGATCACTGACACGGGTACCCGTTGTCAGCCGTAGGTGGTGTTGTAACTTACGGGCTGTTATTGTGCAATCACGACGAGTACTTAGTTGGACGTACCGATCCTCGTGCGCCGTTGTTACACGAACTCTACCTGAACCGGGTCTCCTGGAAGCGGTTACATACATTTTGGACAGCTCTTCGAGAAATCCCAACTGCAAACCCACGTAACGCTGAGAACGTCCTTCCTGAATCATAGTTATGGCTCTGGTTGCTGTAATTGTATCCATGTGCCTTCGTACTGGTGGCATGATTAACGCGAGATGATAAATGAATCAATTTGGGGTGCACGGGGCCCTACCAAGTTCTTCGGGGCCCAAGCCAACCTCCCCTGCGAGTCGGTGCACCTGCTGAATGACGGACGAGGCTCTGGCGCAAGCCTTCCCTAGGGGTTGGGAGGTCAGACGGCAGTCGCTCCCGTAAAGGCAAAACAGTCAAATCAAATGGAATGGAAAGCAACAGGATTGGTAACAGTGTTTCGGGTAGGGCACCGCCGCAAAACGGTGCGCAGGAGCCTCGCCCGACTCTTGTGGCAAGTGGGCAAGGGCTACCGTGTCGGGGGTGGACACGGCCAAAGAAGTTAGCCCCAACCCGGAAGATCCGCTTCGCATCTTGGAACATTGGCACGCTAACCGGACGCGTGAGAGAGCTGGCCGATGTACTCTCCAGGCGGAGGGTGGCCGTAGCGTTCCTGCAGGAGACTCGGTGGAAAGGCAGCAGATCCCGGTCCATTGGGAGTGGCTACAAGCTGATCTACACGGGTGGAACTGGCGGGGAGAGCGGGGTAGCGGTTGTGCTCGCCGAGGAGTTTCGGGACGGGATCTTGGAGGTGAAGCGTTACAGCGACCGGCTTATGGCTGTGGGGGTGCTTATTGAAGGGGTTGTGACCCATTTGATAAGCGCCTATGCACCACAGGCAGGTTGCAGCGATGCCGTCAAGATGTCGTTCTGGGATCAACTCGGCGAAGTTCTTCGTGAAATCCCGCTCTCACAGGGAATCATTCTGGGTGGTGATCTGAACGGTCATGTACCCACATGACCGTTCAGATCAGAGAGGGGTGTGAGGAATTTGAGCGTGTTCACGGTGGCTTTGGCTACGGTGGCCGTAATGAGGGAGGGGAGTGTATCCTCCGAACTTGTGCGGCTGCCGACCTTGCCATTGTGAACACGTACTTCAAAAAGAAAGCCGAACACCTTGTCACCTACAAGAGCGGGAGGCACGCGACCCAGATTGATTTCCTACTTACCAGGAGACACCATATCAGCAAAGTAGCCAACTGCAAGGTCATACCCGGTGAGAGTCTCACGGCACAACACCGCCTCCTTGTCATGGACCTCCGCGTGAAGCCCAAAGGCAAGCACGCCGACCGCTGTCAACGTCAAATTTGGTGGTGGCTGCTCAAGGATGCCAAATCCCTGGAGTTTGCCTCAGCTATCGGTGACAAGTGCGCTGCTACTGAAGGCGAACCAACTCAGAACCAGTGGGATAGAATCCAGGCGGTCATCACTGGAGCGGCGAAGGCAGTGCTGGGCATGTCTAAGGGCGGACGCAAGTGTGACAAGGAGACTTGGTGGTGGAACGACACAGTCCAGAGGGAGACAAGGGTGAAGAAAGCCCTCTTTAAAGCGTGGCAAGCGTCCAAATCTCCTGAAGACCGCGACGCATACAGGGCTGCCAAACGTGCCACTAAGAGGGCTGTAGCCAGAGCCAGACGAGACCACTTGGAACCGCTTTATACCAAGCTGGAATCGTCTAAGGGGCAGAAGCTCTTATACAAGTTGGCACGCTCCAGGGTCAAAGCGGCACAGGACATTACTAAGTGTCGCTGTGTTAAAGACCCTGAGGGCAACTTATTATGCGCGTCAAGCGCGGTGAAGGAGAGATGGCGCTCCTACTTCCACGAGCTGCTTAACAAGCAGCATAAAGAGGTGCAGCCACCGGAACTCCCTCCGAACCAAGGACTAGTGCCGCTGGTAACGCCTGAAGAAGTCCAGAGGGCCCTTCGCCACATGAAGAATCGGAAAGCTGTCGGAACTGATGGAGTCCCCATTGAGGCCTGGAAGGCAATGGGCCTGCGGGGTGTGGGTACCCTTACTAATTTATTTAACCGCATACTCCTAACCGGAAAAATCCCGAACCAATGGAGACTGAGTATCATCACTCCAGTCTTCAAAGGCAAGGGATCGGTACAGGAGTGCAGTAGCTATCGCGGTATTAAGGTGATGTCCCATACCCTTAAGCTCTTTGAGCGAATCATCGACTCCCGGATCCGACAGGAGACCACAGTCTCGGAGTGTCAATATGGGTTTCGCCCTGGTCACGGCACCATGGACCCAAGTTTCGCCCTCAGGATCGTCATGGAGCGGTACAAGTCGAAGAACATGCCTCTGCATCTTCTGTTTCTAGACATGCAGAAGGCCTTCGACTGTGTGCCGAGACAGATGATCTGGGCGCTAAGATCCAAAGGTGTACCAGAAGCATATATTGACATCATCCGGGACATGTACTCCAATTCCGATTCCGTAGTTCGGACTGCTGTTGGCGACACAAGAACCTTTCCCATCACCGTCGGGGTCCACCAGGGTTCCGTCCTTAGTCCGTACCTATTTAGTGTCATATTAGACGTACTGTCGGACAGCATCAGAGACTCACATGAGCAGCCCCCGTGGCTGCTCATGTATGCTGATGATATCGCGCTGGCGGATGCGGACAGGGGACGCTTGGTGCGGCGTGTGAATGCGTGGAAGGAGTCGCTTGAGAACGGCGGTCTGAAAATAAACGTGGCGAAGACCGAGTACTTGGCCTGCAACAGTACTGATCCCGCGTCAATTCGTATAGGCGGAGACATTGCCCAGCGAAAGGACCTGGTCAAGTACCTGGGATCAGTACTGCACGCGTCTGGTGACATCGATTGTGACGTCAAGGCACGCATTTCGGCAGCCTGGGCCAAATGGCGTGAGGTGAGCGGTGTCATTTGTGACCCCAAAATGCCGGTTAAGCTCAAAGGACAGGTCTATAAATCCATCATTAGACCTGTCCTGTTATATGGCAGTGAGACGTGGCCTGTGCTTGAGCGACACAAGCAGAGTCTGCGTGTCACGGAGATGAACATGCTGCGCTGGATGTGTGGTGTCACGCGGAAGGACCGCATTAGGAACTCCCGCATACGGGGTAGCCTTCATGTCCGTGACATTGCTGACAAACTGCAAGAGTGTCGTCTACGCTGGTATGGCCACGTCTTACGTCAACCGGCATCTTACGTGGGTAACAAATGTCTTGCCATGCTACCTCCACCGGGCCCCGGTAAACGGGGAAGGCCAAAGAAATGCTGGCTTGACGTCGTAAGGGATGATATGCGTGCCAACCAACTAACCACCAGGGATGCTGAAGACCGTGCGAAGTGGAGGAGACATAGCCGGAAAGCGGACACCGGGCTCCAAGGCGTGGGTTTTGGAGCGCAACCGGGACAGCGCTAGGATGATGATGATGATAAATGAATCAATTTAAATGGTAAAAGTAATTTTTTTTCCTAAAATAACCGAAACAAGTTAAGAAAACAATCGAAAAAAACAACAATAACATCCAATTATTTTTTTTCTTAAAATGATGGCCAATACTTTTAAATAAGGAACACGAATACCAGCATAAAATAGATCAAACACCAAAGAGTTCGTAATATCAATATAAGCACTTATCAGTTACCATCAGTTTACTAAAGAGAGCTTAAATGTAAATAAACTAGTGGCCCTTATTTTGTTTTGAGTAGTATATAAAAAATGCCTCAAATAACTACCCAAAATTTATGCCAGCTCTCCTACTATAGAACACGAAACCGCATTTCAAGTTTGAAGTTCAAAAACGAATCCACCATTTTGATTCTGATGAATGTGTGACGTCGTGCCTCGGCGCTTGCGAGCCCCACTACGATGACGCACTGCAGTGGGGAGCCTCACCCGCTTGCCGACCATATATATACCAGCGACACACGTGGTTGGGCCCTTTCTTCTGCTGGGAGACACGTCAAAGCTGAGTATTCATCCGTGGACCTGTGGAGTGTCAACCTACGACCTACGCCCTGGATACTTGTCTAGTCGGTTAACCTCAAGTGTCAGTTCTTTTATGTAATCAAAACCATTGTGAATCTGGAATATAACGCGAGTTTAATCTTTCCTGGTGATATTTTTTATTTATTTCCCGTAAGACCACCTAATCATCTCTTTTTAATTGCTCGGCGAGTGATCGATCCCAGCTATCCCGTGAAAATCAATCACTCGTGCGACATTGGCGCCCAATAGAATTTTTAAATATATTTTTAAAAACGTAGGTTGGCACTTTACAGGTGAGTGAAATAATTTCTTTTTCTCTTGTATATTTTTCTCCTGTGTGTGCATATATTCTGGTGTGGTGAATTGCGTACAGGTACAGTTTCTATCTATTTTGGTTGGCCATAAGCAATTTAACTGTGTAAATAACATAACGGTGATTTAATTAACGTCGGTCTAAAATCACGTTCCACTGCGGGCAGCGTGTCGAGCCGCCAACCGGTTCTAACCGCTTTGCCGTTGAACTAACGTGCCTCGTGTTCGCGAAAAAATATTGTGATTCAACCTTTGAGTGACCTTTAAGAAATTTTTCTTAATCCTTTACCAATCATCACACCATTGTATAATTTAGTGTATTTCAGCTTTTTTAGCACGGTATTCGATTTTCTGGCGATATTTAACTTTTTTCTAGTACCGGCGTAAATACTTAGATTTTCTATTATTGTTTTGTAATAATGGCTTACATTATAAATTTCTCATTATTAACTAAAGCGGAATTAGAATATGAGACCACAATACGCGGCGTTTCAAAGCCTGCCGATCCCCGCAAACAAATCGCTAAACTTTCAGTTAAAATTCCCTCGGAGGATATATTATCTTCACCCTTCCCACCAGAGGAGGATGTGGCTGAAGTGGAAAAGTCGTTATTAAGATCAAATAAACACTTATCTATTTTGGAAGCAAACTATACCTCCGAGCTTCAACAGAAGGTCGAAACCGTGCTTCACCATTGTTTTCATCGACTGAATAGGGTGGATACCGGCAGTCTTGATATTAAAAAAATTGAGTCTGTGTGGAATAAATTTAATGACGTATATGCGAAATTACAATTAATCACGAGCCGTAGTTCGCGGTCGGATTGCTCAGTGGCAGAGGGAAACAATTCCTATAATTACGACCGTAAGCTCTTCTCGGAATTAGGTAATTTCAAATTTAACGGTAAATCATGTGTAAGATCTTTTATTGAAAAAATTGATGAATTTATGTCCTGTAGATCTATTCCACATGACAAGATGTTGTCTTTCGCTTTTGAAATATTTTCGGGTGACGCATTAGTTTGGTATCGTTCTGTTAAAAATAATGTAAAGACTTGGTTAGAACTTTGCGAACTTTTAAAACGAGATTTTAGTCCGCATAACTACGATTATCGACTTATGACGGAGATTCGTCAGCGCTCACAAGGCGAGAACGAATCAATAACTATTTACGTGGCAAAAATGCACGGTCTGTTTCCGCGACTTAGTTCTCCTATCGCTGATTCGGAGAAGCTAGAAATTTTACTAAATAATATTAGACCTTGTTACACTAATTGTCTGCTCACTGCAAAGGTTGTTGATGTTGATAGTCTGGTCGAAGTCTGTCGTCTTTTCGAAAATTACCAAAGTCGCAGTAAGCAATTTTCTGAACCCCCTAAAGTTTCAAAGAATACTGTAGCACCCGATCTAGCGTATAATTATCCGTTTTCTAATTTTTCTTCAAACAAAAATGTTTACAATCATAATAACTTCAATAAATATAACTCTGTCGCAGATACATCGAGATACAAGTCTGTACCACAAGTCAACGCCGTATCGAGTACTTCTAATATAAATAAAACTTTTTGCGTGCGTTGTAGATGCAGTTCGCACTCATTACGTAATTGCCGTCAGCCACACTACCTAATCTGTTTTAAGTGCGGCACGAAGGGTTTCAAGGCGTCAGACTGCCCCAATTGTAAATCTAAGTCGACCCCTACAGTTTCAAAAAACTAGTTAATAAGGATTGTGGAAAATCAAATTATACAACTAATTGTAATAAAACAGAGTGGAATAATTGGTTGGACTTTTAAAAAAAATTCTTTAATAGCTATCATATTTCCTCAATCCGTAATTCTAAAGTAGAATATTTACCTTACGTTACTCTAAAATTAAACGGAATACCTACCACAGGTCTTTTAGATTCTGGATCTTGCGTTACAATTTTGGGTAATAATTTGCATAACTTATTTTTGAAAGACAATGTTTTGGATAAATCGAAACCTTTAAGGTTAATAACAGCAGGCGGCGAACGATTTGAGTCCTTGGGATCGGTGTTTCTACCCTTCGAGTTTCAGGATAAATTGATTAACTTAGAAGTTCATGTTGTACCTGGGATTCAAAATTCCCTTATCCTTGGCATGGATTTTTGGCGAAGTTTTGGCCTATTTCCTAACAAATTGGAGTCTGTTTTGATTGTGAACAAGTCTGACGCTCAAGTAATGGAGTTGCAGGCAGTTCCCCCTACACATCTTGTTTCTTATGATCATCTTACAGTCGACCAGAGAGCTACCGCTGACAACATTATTTCTAAATTTACCGATATTTCATACGAGAAGCGGGGTCTCGGTTGCACAAATATTATTTCTCATTCAATTGATACAGGTGATTGTCCCCCTATTCGGCAAAGATTTTATCGCATGTCTCCCGATAAACAAAGAATATTAATAAAGCATCTTGACGACATGCTCTCAGAGGATGTTGTTGAACGATCCGAAAGCCCGTGGTCAAATCCGGTCATTTTGACACCAAAGAAGAATGGTGAACTGCGTTTCTGTTTGGACAGTCGAAAATTAAATTCCGTTACAAAAAAAGATGCTTATAGCTTGCCTTATATTTCGGAAATTTTAGATAATCTGAGAGATGCTAAATACTTGTCTAGTTTAGACCTGTCTAAATCTTTTTGGCAAACATTAATTAAAGAAGAGGACCGTTGCAAAACAGCCTTTTATATTCCCACGCGTGGCACATTTCAATTCAAAAGAATGCCTTTCGGTCTTACGAATGCGCCAGCTACTCAACAACGATTAGTTGATATTTTATTTTATGGCCCAGAATTTGAAAATAAGGTTTTCTGTTTTATCGATGACATAATCTGTATCACGTCCAGCTTCAGCGAGCATATTACTCTTTTATTACGCATTCTTGATAAACTAAAAAGCGCTAATTTAACAATTTAGACGACCGGTTGGCGCAGCGGGAGTGTAAGCGACTGCTACGCCGATGGTCGCGGGTTCGATTCCCGCTCAAGTCAAACATTTGTGTGCATGAACATGGATGTTTGTCTTGGTCTGGGTGTTTCTATGTATAATATGTATGTATTTACAAAAAAAAAAGTATATAAGTATGTTTATCCATTATCTAGTACCCATAGTACAAGCTCTGCTTAGTTTAGGACTAGATGGTGATGTGTGAATGTGTAAGAATATTATTAATATTATATTAATTAACCTCGAAAAATGTCAATTTTTTAGAGATAAACTAAAATATTTAGGCTATGTTGTCGACTCTAGTGGATTGCATCCCGATCCGGATAAAGTAAATTCAATGAAAAATTATCCCACTCCTTCTAATAGAAAAGAAGTACGTCGATTTTTAGGCGCAGCCTCGTGGTACAGGCGTTTTATACCGAATTTTAGCTCTATTGCTGCACCCTTAAATAAGTTAACATCTCAAAGTAAAAACGCACCTCCATTCTGCTGGACGACAGAGGCTAATGAGGCGTTTAATAACCTAAAGAATTGTTTGATTTCCTCCTCGGTGTTGGCTTGTCCTGACTACTCGCAACCGTTTGAAATACACTCAGATGCTAGCGATTTTGGTCTTGGCGCGATCCTCTGTCAAAGGTTAAATGGTGAGGAAAGAGTCATAGCGTACTATAGCAAATCACTCAGTAAGCAAGAAAAAAATTACAGTGCCACAGAGCGCGAGGCCCTGGCTGTTCTATCTGCTATAGAACACTGGCGTTGTTATGTTGAAAATGGTAAAAAGTTTATTGTTTACACTGATCACGCTGCTTTGAAATGGTTCTTGACCTTAAATAACCCTACTGGCCGGTTAGCCAGATGGGGAGTTCGCTTATCTTCCTATAATTTCGAAATACGTCATCGTCGGGGTTCCGATAACGTTTTACCTGATTTTCTGTCTCGCTCTTTACCCGTTTCTGCTATTGCTAATGATATAAATATAGATATTAATTCTAATTAGAATTTACCAGTTTCTACTAATGATCCTTGGTATTTAAATATCTATAAAGGCTGTTTAAGTTCTCCGACTTCCTTTGTTAACTATCAAGTAATAAACAATAAATTGTATTGTTTTAAAAAAACATTAAACCCTCTCACTAGAGAATTTCAATGGAAAGAGGTTATTCCGTCTGACCAAAGAATTGACATTCTAAGGGAGAATCATTCTTCGCCCACTGCTGGACATCTGGGTATCTTTAAGACATACAAACGTCTTGCACTTAATTACTTTTGGCCTGGTATGTACTCCGATGTTGTCAAGTTCGTCAGTTCATGTGAACCTTGTATCACCCATAAACACCAAAACCACCCTAATTTAGGTCTAATGGGAAAACCCAAATCATTTCAAAAGCCCTTTCAGACGATTAGTATTGATTTGATTGGTCCATTGCCCCCCAGCAGAAAACAAAACACTTTTATATTTGTGGTCAGTTGTTGTTTCTCTAAATATTGTTTGCTTTTCCCCATTAAACGGGCAACTGCAGAAGTGATAACAAAAATTCTCGAGGAAAATGTATTTTTGGTGCATGGAATTCCATCTACTATTGTTTTGGATAACGGTAAACAATTTATTAGCGCAACCTTTAAAAGTATGTTGTCAAAATATAAAATTCCAAATTTGCATTTTACACCGTTGTATACTCCCCACGTTAACTCAGTTGAACGCTACAACAAAACCATTATTACAGCTATTTCAACTTTCATAGAATCTGATCATCGAATCTGGGACACTTTAATCACTAAGGTTCAGTTCGCCCTTAACTGCGCAGTTAGTGAGGTTACTGGTTATTCTCCTAATTTCCTTGTTTTTGGTAGGGAGGTCATAACATGTGGTTCTCAGTATATTGACAAGGAATTTAATTCCAATATGGTGCTTGAACCACGGGACGGCTATGCCGAAACTTTAGGCTACTTATCCTCTATTTTCGAGAAGGTACATTCAGCTCTGTTGTCGGCCCACCAACGAAATTGTTCATCTTATAATCTTCGCCGTAAACCGGCAGAATTCAATGTCGGTGATATAGTTTGGCGCAAAACGTTTCTACTTAGTGACAAGGATAAATACTTTAGCAAGAAATTGGCGCCTAAATTTATTAAATGTAAGATTGCCTCAAAAAAGTCACCCCTAGTATACAAACTTAACGACATGGCCGGTAAACCTTTAGGAGAATGGCACATCAAAGATTTAAAGTTGATTAATTACAAAGAATAATAAAAGCATAAAAACAACAATGTAAGACGCATATCTATACTAAGTTATAATTACCTACATAATCATTTGCGAAGGCCAACAATGGTTCTTATGTTTTCGAGTCGAAGCCCACAAGATAATGTATTGTGTTGTGTTAATGATTTATGTAAACATGCTAACATAAAATGAATAAATGTTTCAGTTATAAATGGTAATAAAGTTTATTACATGTAATATTGTTACAAAGAATCTGTTGTTTATCTAACTATCAGTTATGGCTCAGGGGTTAAAAAGTCGTTGTCGGATCGGTCTGGTGTTCGATTCTCGCATGTGTATTTTCTATACCTAAATGCATATTGATTGGCGTGTTGTTTTTCGCCGTGCCTTGTTCTGAAGTTCTGTTGTTATTCTTAATTCTGTATAAATTCCATAATCAAATTGTTATTATAGGTACTTTATAAACATTCAGAGTAATTAACCGTGCGTCGCGAGCTCGGAACAGTCGAATAGTACCTACCATTTAGATCGTACCTACCTATTTGTCGTTATGACGCACGCGCGTTCACTCAGCGACGCGCCGATAAATAAATGCCTAACTAATGATTCACCATTGTTTACATTCAAAAGGTGTTTACTGGTCGTGTTGTAGTTATTAATTAGAGCAAAATATTTATTAAATTCTTTCCTTTGACATTGGGCGGTCCGGTCGTGTCTGCGGCTTATATTTTTGTTCATCGTTACGAAAAATCTGTTGTTACACCTAACTATATTCAAAAAGTTTACTTATCTAGTGGCAAAGGCCGAACCCAAGATTTTTAAGTCGTAGGGCTAGATCAAGTTCTTATATCTACAAATCATTATTACCTAATAATTACCCTAAGCGCTTCTCCATAGATTGTTATCTTTGCTATTGGGCCATTACACTGGCCTTGGCATTTACATGTAGGTATGTGTGATGAATTATGAATGATAAATGTTTATGTTCAAGTTCAGACTGCCGTTGTACGCGTGAAGAATGCAAGCGTGGGTCATTATTATTTAGGTATACTAATTAGCGTTTAGGGTTGTCACTTGTTCAAGGTACTCATGCCCCTGTTTTCTCTAATTCCAGGGAGTATCTTCAGGGCTGCTACGCCCGTTGGGCTAGGGAATTTTCCTTAGGGAAAATCCCGGCCTAACGGGGGGGGTGTGTGACGTCGTGCCTCGGCGCTTGTGAGCCCCACTACGATGACGCACTGCAGTGGGGAGCCTCACCCGCTTGCCGACCATATATATACCAGCGACACACGTGGTTGGGCCCTTTCTTCTGCTGGGAGACACGTCAAAGCTGAGTATTCATCCGTGGACCTGTGGAGTGTCAACCTACGACCTACGCCCTGGATACTTGTCTAGTCGGTTAACCTCAAGTGTCAGTTCTTTAATGTAATCAAAACCATTGTGAATCTGGAATATAACGCGAGTTTAATCTTTTCTGGTGATATTTTTTATTTATTTCCCGTAAGACCACCTAATCATCTCTTTTTAATTGCTCGGCGAGTGATCGATCCCGGCTATCCCGTGAAAATCAATCACTCGTGCGACAAATGTTAAAAAAGTCCGCGTTTTCATTTCATTTGACGTTAAAAATAACTGTTTATGAGAAAGAGGCTTTTGAAAGTTTAAACAATAACTTTCCGTCGCAATTTAGCGATACGGAGGTACTGAAACAGGCAATTTGTGACACACGGACGCCTAGTGTAGGAAGCTCAAGTCGGATTTAATGTTAGAGGGAGTAAATGAACTTCTCTTTATATGTTCCTTTGGGATGTTTGAGACATTATTTGATTTAGCGGAGGTAATAGTGAGTGCTTGAAAGCTTTCGAATTGAATCAACTTGATAGCTAGACGCTCGAATTTCAAATAAAAGTGGATTTGATGTCAGTTTTAAAGGCTTCTGTTATGGAAAGTGTTATTATATTTTTATTTTTCTTCTTCAGCCAACAAAGCATCCTACCTAAAATTATCTTATAACATTAACTGTCTCGTACCATGGGCTTGAGACTATCGTTGGATACAACTTTAGATTGCAATTTTAATATTGGCGAGAGCGTACTAATAGGCTCATATGATTGAAATAATATGGAAAACTATAGGAAGCGCGTGAGGTTTGTAAGGATAGAAGCAAGTGGCGTTCCGTCGTCTTTATCTACCCCTTCGGAAAAAACGTGTGAGTATATGTATTGTTATGAGCTGGGGTTCGGCGATAAATTAAAATCACTATGCCACTAAAACTGTACTTTAAAAACTATAAACAAGGTATGAAAAATATATACATGCACAACTGCCTTAAAAAATCAGGTAAGTACTTATACAATATAATATAGGTAACCAACAAACACCCCCCCGTGGGATCTCCACCTTGTCGTGGTGGGGGGGCTCAGTAACCGTGGGTTAGAAGCCACCCACGGTGAAGCTAAGCGGGATCCCGGGAGGGGACGCTCCACGTGGGCTTGGTAGAGGCCTGCGTAGGATGCGTCCCATGGTGCGGGTGCGAGGGACACTTCTGTCTGTCCCTCGCAGTCGGGTGCGGTCGCGGGAGGAGAGGCGTGTGGGTGTTGCGTTGCCCCGCGCCCTATCTCCCGCGACCAAATGGGGGCGCACCATCGTTGCGTCGCGGTGGGGCCGCAGAGGAAGAGGAGATGCGGTGTTGCGTTGCCGTCCTCCCTATCCTCTGCGGCCGCTGGGTGTTTTGGCGGCGGAGCCCAACACCTTCATCCGCCGCCAAGGGGGTTTCGTTCGGGGCCCGCCTGACCATCTGGCGGGCCAATACCCGTCGGGGGGTAGCGAGGAATGCTTTGGTGAAACCCTACCCTCCGACACATGGGTACATGAGGAGCACGGGTTGGTTTTTAGTCAGTAAGAGTCTGACAGTCCCCTTCGTCCTTCCCCCCCGGGGCGGAGGGACTCCAAAAAAAAAAAAAAAAAAAGAAAAAAAAAAAAAAAAAAAAAAAAAAAAAAAAAAAAAAAAGTAACCAACAAACAACATAAATTATTACCATAATATGCTAATAAGTAATTGTTAGTTTAGATCTTACACCTTATAGGAAGATACTGCCAGGAGCGCTTGAAGCTAGTGGACTATAACTTTGAAGGTAGGTACCTACTTAGTTGGCATTTTATTGTTGTAGCTTTTGCTGTAATAGCAAATACCCTTTTAGTTTATTTTTAAATGATATTTTTGTTTTCAGGTCCCTTAAGGGCGGAGGCAGATCATTCCATATTTTTGCTGCTGCAAATTTAAAATTTCCACAGTATGCCATTGTGGAATGTTTGGATTGAGATAGAGGTCTGGATGCGGGTCTTATGGAATATGAGTAGTGACTTTGTCGCCAATCCAGCTTCTCATACAAGTAGGTAGGCTTTTGATTTGCTATCACACCAAAGAGTAAGCTGGCTAGGTGTAATTTCCGTCTTGACTCCATTTTCAATACATTATTTTCATGTAAGTATGGAGTTACATGGTGACGTCTTGGAATCTTAAAACAATAACGTGCACAAGCATTTTGCACTCATTGTATAAGATTTTTGGTTCTTGCCAGGAAACAGGGGCCGTACACTACATCACAATAGTTAAACCTAGATAAGATGAGACTATCCACCAGCTGTTTTCTTAGGTTTATACTTAAGTAGTTTTGTATTTTATAAAGTATTTTAACCTATAGAAACAATTCTTTACTACATTATTTATATGTTCTTCAAACCTTAAGTCAGAATCAATTAGTAAACCTAGTAGGATTAATTTGTAATATTGACTGTACCTGCCGTTTGCTTCCCAGGATCATACATTTTGATTTAAGATGATTTAATATCAGTGCATGCTTCCTAGACCATTCAATCACCCTTTCAAGATCTTCATTTATCTTCCTAACGGCTGACATGGTATCAACAGGCTTGAAAGGCAGATATAATTGTGTATCATCTGCATACATATGGAAATTACAATACCTAAATGATGCAGTGATGTCAGCTGTATATAGAATAAAAAGCAATGATGAGAGAATTGAGCCTTGTGGGACTCCTCTTTTCACCTCGAGAGTGGTTGATGATATAACTGTGCCATCTTCCCTACACATCTCCACATGCTGAGTCCTATTAGTGAGGTAGCTGTGGAACCATTTTATGCTACTTGGTGTAAATCCATAGTAAGCTAACTTGGACAGGAGCAATGATGTATCTATAGCATCAAATGCCCTGGAGTAGTCCAGAAGCACTAGAGCTCTACCCTCTCCACGATCGCTAGCCTCCAGAATATTACCCACCACATCACATAAAGCAGTGGCCGTTCCACGTCCCTTTCTGAAGCCAGATTGTTTGTCAGGAAGAATATTGGATTGTTCAAGATATTCCATGACTTGTGAATACACAACCTTCTCTAGCACCTTCGACAGACAGGGCAGAATACTAACAGGCCGTAGGTCTTTTGTGCAATTTGGCTGGCTGGACTTGGTTATAGGTCTTACAATAGAGTGTTTCCACATATCTGGGAAAGTATGAGTAGTGAGGGATTTATTAATTATTTCCGTTAGGGTGTCTAGTGAATTGGGTAGTGTTAATTTTATCATCTCCAAGTTTATTTGATCCCCACCTTGGGCATTAGTGTTGATTGATTTCAAACATTTTAAGACAACATGCTGGTCCACAGGTTTTAGTTCAAAACTCCTACCGGGGTCATGTTTATGATACTCATAGTAGGTTAAAGTGGATATACTTACTCCACTCTGACCTGGCACATTCAAGAAGTCCCTGTTGACACTATCTGGGTTATCAAAATGGTCCGGCAAGCTTGCACTTTTATGAGACGGCAATACTTGATTTTTTAAATTACACCACAGTGTTTTAGGGTTATTTATATGTTGATTTATATTTTTAGTAAAATATGCAGATTTTTCGTTATGTAATGCTACAACTGCTTGATGTTTAAGCTCAAGATAATATTGTTTTTTTGTTTCTGAATTACTTTTTTATATTTAGACCTAGCTTGGTTCCGTAATCTAAAAATTAATTTTACATTGTCAGTCACCCATGGAGTATACTCAGTTTTGAACTGTTTTTGCTTCAGGGGTGCATGAAGATCAAACAGTTGCATAACACATATTGTTAGCATTTCTACCATGCTATTGACATCCTTTTGTGAGCCTATAAACTGCCAAGGGATATTTTCCAAGTCTGCATTAAAAAAATCATGCAGGATATCCTTATATGTTCTATATGTAACCCATCTAGGCTTAATTTTTTGTTTCTTTAACTCTGTATCACATGTCACAATGGAGTGCTGGCCAAGCTCAGGTATATGATCAACCCGGACATTCTGTACTTTCAGGTCAGTGCATATTAGGTCTATAAAGGTACTACTTTGCTCAGAAAAATGGGTTGGCGTAACTACTTTTTGATACATACTTGTGTAGTTGAGGAACTGTTGTAATTTTTTTGTGTTAATGTGGTTTACATCCAGCACATTGATATTCCAGTCTCCCAAAAGCAGAATATAATCATAAGGAGCCAATGCAGAGATGCTATCGGCCAAACCCTCAAAAAATTTATCGACAGACAGCCAGGGTGGCCTATACGCAGTACCAATCAAAATTTTTTTACTCATGATTGTTAAAGATAGCCAAAACTCCTCCACTTCATGGTGTAGTGGGTGAGACTGAGTCCTAACATTTATACCTGATTTTATATAGAACCCTACTCCACCTCCTCTCCATCCACGAACAAATATGGATCTGGGCCTATGCCTGAGTCTGTATCCCGGAATGACTGGGGTTTTTCCTTCCTCACCTTTTCTTAACCAGGTCTCATTAATGGCCATTATGTCCACTGAGTGAGTGTCCATGGCTACAAGAAATTCATCGTGTTTAGTCCCTAATGATCCCGCATTAAATAAACCAAACTTAATACATTTTTTATTTATCATTGTAATTTGATTTAAATAAATAAATAGTAGTTAAAAGGCAGAACTGTATGGCAACAATTAACATGTCACAGCCACATGCTTTCTCACTTTGTAACCGAAAAACACTCGAGCTTTCTATCAGGTGCAAGTTTGTTAATATTAAGTATTGGGCTTCTCTATTATGCGAATCAACATACAATACCTTTACAGTACTCCCTACAAAACCTCCCATAGATTTCACCTTGCATGTCAACCTTACCCTACCTGTATCGTAAGCATACCTATTTAGTACGTATTTAGTTAGCGACGTGTTAGTGTTACTGAGGATTCTGACATATTCTAGTTTTTCATCACATTTTTCATAATATACGATAATGCCGATCGAGTAATTAGAGGTTACTTTATAGCTGTCAATTTGAAGACATTTGTTGACTTTTACTGTAAGTGTTGCCACAATATTCCAGGTTGGCATGTGGTTCAAAGATTGATCAATTTTTATCCTATTCAAAAAACAACACCAAAAAAATATCATCTTAGCTATATGAACATTGAAAAGCCTTTTCCTAAGATTTACTGTCCACCAAAGCTTCAGGACCAAAAACACGTTCTAAATCCCTCTCGGTACGTACAGCGTGTATTTTTGTACCGTCTCCCTGCCTGATTAAAACTCGACCTCGCCTAGTCCATGCAAATTTCCATCCGGTCTTCGCTGCAATCTGCCTGGCGCGGTATAACAATTGCCTATTCGATCTAGTAAGGCGCTCATTAATATAAAACCGCCGAGGAGGAGCAGTGAAACCGAGATCCGCCGAAGTAGCGCCACGCCTCACCCGCGCCTCCCGTAGTAGTACGTCCCGCGCGACGCGACGCGCCAGGCGCACCACAATCCGGCGTCCACGTCCCACCTCTGTCACTCCCTCTTCTGGTCCTTGCGCTGCCGGCCCCACTGCGTTTACTTTTGGACCCACCCGTTCGGCGAAAACAATGTCACGTGCATCGAGCTCCACACCTAGCTTCTTCACTACGAACTCGACCGTGTGCGCCACATTTTCGCCAGCTTCTTCGGGAAGATTTGATATCTCAATGTCTGAGAGCAGTAGGTCTTGCTCTCTATCATTGAGTTCCAGCCGGAGTTGTTCCACTGTACCCTCAAGTTTGTCGACCACCGTGTTGGAGTCGTCGACAGTCCTTTGTTCCTCCAGCCTTAGCAGTCGAGTTTCAAGGTTTTCGACCTTTTTTTTTGCGACGCCACGGACTGTCGGATATCAGCAACCTCCAACCGAATCTCACGCAGCTCAGTTTTTAAATCTTCTCGCATTGCTCTGAGCTCCCCTCTAAGTAGGCTTACTTCCCTTGCCAGATCCGACGACACACTCGAAGTCGCACCCTGGTCTTGCTTATTTCGGTCTCTCTTATCTTGTCTTGCGGTATCTCCTGCAGATTTGTAATGGTCATCTACGCTTGTAGGGATACCCTCGCTGTCGTCGCTGCTGATTCCTTTCATAGGAGTGGGTCGAACACCGCCCTTGCACGTCCTGTCCTTGCACCCCTGACAGCGCCAGTCACTGCTCACCTTAGTCGTCTCCGATAACCCCGCACATGTAAGGTGGTACTTGTTTGAGCATCTACTGCATGTGGTTGTGACTCCTTGTGCTGATATAAACTTTCCGCACGCTATGCATTTAGCCATCTCGGGGATAAAATAATTCGGCTAAATTCGAAGAATGTGTTGGCAACACTAGGTGAGAACCGCCAGACTTGAAATTTTAAACTGACTGCTTTTATTTAAAAACAAAAAGTACAGACTAGTTTATAGATTAAGTTTTATCGATTTTTATACAATATTTCCTGCAAATAACACTTGTGCACATACACAAAACTCCTATCTATCTAAATAAATAGTTATAAGAACACAAAACTGGTTTTATTTTATTATTCACTTATTTTTCACTTTGACAGCTACTGTATAACTCTGACACTTATTATCAAATACTAGCTGACCCAGCGAACTCCGTATCGCCTTTTTAAGAGTTTTTATTTAATTCCCTTTTTTCCAAGCCCCTTTTCCAAAGTTACCATTGACTTAGCGCTTAATCCCTTATCATTTCAGAGTCTATAAACGATGAACAAACCAACATAGATTTTTATATAATATTGAATTTCCCATTCCTTAAAATATCGGAGACGATACCCATATCGACTTAAAAAAAACCCGCCATCTTTGATTTCCTATCCACCATCTTTGATCACGAAATAGATGTTGTATTTGGATTCACCATCCCTCAAATCATCAGAGACGATGATACCCATATGGATTTTGTAAATTTTTCCCATCCGCCATCTACGATTTCCCATCCGCCATCTTCGATTTCCCATCCACCATCTTGAATCACGAAATAGATCTTGTATTTGGATTCCCCATCCCTTCAAACATCGGAGACGATACCCATATTGATTTTTTAAAAAAATCCCGTCCGCCATCTTTGATCACGAAATAGATGGTGCTTTTGAATTCCCCATTCCTTAAAATATCGGAGACGATACCCATATCAACTTTAAAAAAATCCCGTTTGCCATCTTTGATTTCCTATCCGCCATCTTTGATCACGAAATAGATGTTGTATTTAGATAAGCCATCCTTTAGGGATGAGACGCCATCCTTAAGGGAGACATCGGAGACGATAACCATATCGAATTTTTAAAACTTTCTCATCCGCCATCTTTGATTTCTCATCCGCCATCTTTGATCACGAAATAGATGTCGGATTTGGATTCCCCATCCCTTGAAATATCGGTGACGATACCCATATCATCTATAAAAAAATGCCATCCGCCATCTTTGATTTCCTATCCGCCATCTTTGATTTCCTATCCGCCATCTTTGATCTCGAAATAGCTGTTGTATTTAGATTCGCCATCCCTTAAAACATCGGAGAATTCGGAGACGATAACCATATTGAATTTTTAAAACTTTCTCATCCGACATCTTTGATTTCTCATCCGCCATCTTTGATCACGAAATAGATGTCGGATTTGGATTCCCCATCCCTTTAAATATCGGCGACGATACCCATATCGACTATAAAAAAATCCCGTCCGCCATCTTCAATTTCCTATCCGCCATCTTTGATCACGAAAAAGATGTTGTATTTGGATTCACCATCCCTTTAAACATCGGAGACGATACCAATATTGATTTTTTTAAATTTTCCCATCTGCCATCTTTGATTGCCCATCCGCCATCTTTGATCACGAAATAGATGTTGTATTTGGATTCACCATCCCTTTAAACATCGGAGACGATACCAATATAGATTTTTTTTAATTTTCCCATCTGCCATCTTTGATTGCCCATCCGCCATCTTTGATCACGAAATAGATGTTGTATATCGATTCTCCACCCCTTAAAATATCGAAGGTGATACCCATATTGATTTTTAAAATTTTCTCATCCGCCATCTTTAATTTCCCGTCCGCCATCTTGGATCACTAAATAAATTTCATATTATTAATCAGCGTCCTGAAAACGATACCCATATAGATTGTAACCTATTCGTTTAGCCTTTTTTTGCCTTTGAGCCAACCCTCCCCCTTCTCGTTTGACCATTTTATTATTTTTGTCTGGCCCCTAAAAGTTGTGGCGTAATTTTATATAGCCTATAGCCTTTCGGAATAACTGGGCTATCATAGGCAATAACAATTTTTAAAATCCGACTGCTAGTTCCTGAGATTAGCCGACATTATGTTTTAGCCTTTTTAGCCTTCTGCCCGGCCCCAAAGGGTCGAAGAGTTATGTTATATAGCCTATAGCCTTCCGGAATAACTGGGCTACCGTATACAAAAAGATTTTTTCAGATCCGACCAGTAGTTCCTGAGATTAGCGCGTTCAAACAAACAAACAAACAAACTCTTCCGCTTTATTATATTAGTATAGATAATAATATAAAATATACATATCACTTTTGTAAGAGCCCTTAATTGTAATGTTTGAATTTGCACATGCTCACTTATGGCAAGCAGCCAAGTCTAATAGCAACGCCATCATTCCGAACACTAGTATCGAGATAACAGAAAACTTACCCTTTATGTCAAGGGCATAAGATAAATTTTTGCTTAGCTGGGAGAAAATTAACCTTTTGAGTAGAGAGAAGATAAACGTACACACAAACCTCAATGTCTATGATACTGAAAATATGTATCTTTGTTTCGAAATTTCATAATAAGAAATATCATCAAACAGCTCACTCAAGGTCATAGCATCCCAAACTTATAAACGTACCTACATTATAACGTTCGTAGAGGCATGTTTAATAAGTTGGTCTTGTTGCACCAATGTGCCTCAATAAGCACATTAAGCCATTGGCTCTACGCTCAATATCTCTTCAGCCAAGTCAGCGCAAGAGTCGTAGTCACATAACCAAATATATATATGACACATTTTTTGTTTATGTGACTACGACTCTTGTGCATAATATGGCACAAGCCTTTGGTCACTGGGTTCGTTGTCATGGTTTAATCAATCGAACAGTGAGAACTTTTTTCCATTTACGTGTGATTTATGACACGAAAATTTAGGTCTACGCTATTCCAGGACTAAATGGATAGAGTGAATACTCGTACTATAACAACCATTTCACCTGTTTCGAATAAAAAAAAAAACAAAAAAGGTGTCTCATTGTCTTATCGCTCGAACAATTCCGTCGAAGAATGCAGCCATAAGCTGGTTCAGCTAGCTGAGAGAGGGCTGTAGCCGACGTAAGGTTTGAAGTACATTACTGGATTAACAGAACAGTCATAATAATAATCCTTTAGTTTTTATCTTGATTGACTGCCTCCGTGATCCAGTGGATAGCGTATGTGAACTGCTGATCGGTCCTGGGTTCGATTCCCGGGTCGGGCAAAAGTTTTACTGAGTTTTTCCGAATTCTCTCTCACGGAGTCTGACATTGTGCCCGGTAACGGCAATAGGCCCGCCCTCTATTTCGTAGGCCTAAAAATACATAATATGGAAATGTTGGTGTTATATTACACTTCTGCCTATCACTTCGGAGACACAGACGTGAGACTACATATTAAAAAAAAAGCTAGTACGATTTGTTGCGGAGTATCGAGGCCCGTATGTCACGAATGCAGGACAATTTCAGTTCTAAAGTTCGCAATTGCCAAGCCGTAACGGTACAAAGAATTCGCTACACAATAATGTACACAAATAAGCTATTTGTATCGGCATTTCTCTCTTTTATGTTCTGTAATTGTACCGAGAAGCAAATGTTAGTGTTATCATGAAGATAGAAGTAGAATATCTGCTGACAGAAGAATTTGAAAACTGGTGAAGAGAACATTCAACTCCTTTGATTCATATTATATGGCGTAATACGTGCATATTAAACTAAATTAAACCACCACCATATATCTATTCTTAAACTAATTTATAATTAGTTTAAGAATAGATATATGGTGTACCAAGGCATTTAAACACATTACCTTAACCAGATATGACAGAATATCAGCTTTTCCACAGAGCGAGTGCCGTATGACCTCCGCAACCAAAAGAGATGGCAATATTCCATTGCTTATCTATAACGACTGTCAAAGATATCCATGACAGCACGACATGACCCACAGCTTTCCAAAGTACGGGGCAAGCGATAGGTATCAATTAAATACAATAGAAATTATCCTTTGATTATAAATACCACAATTCCAAACCATTTTGCTTTAGCAAAATAAGTAATATCAGTTTAACTAAACTAAGCTACATCCACGAGAATCCCTATTTGCGCTCGAATTCTAGGGGTTTTTATTTCAGAGCGCGAAGAAATAAGGCTAGGCAAAACTGTGTTGCTGGTTTAATTAAAACTATTATTTAAATCTAAATTGGCTCGTAGGCTGTATAGCTTATATCTAAAGGGATAGGCAGACTTGTGTTCACTTGGCTCTATAGCTTATATCTAAAGAAATACGCAGTCTTTTTAACACTTGGATATCTTTTTCTTCGAGGAATGTTAGTTTGATTCCTTTTTAGTATCATATCGGTAGTGTCCATGAATTCTACTAATAAGATGTCGTGTTCGATTCCCGGATTATGTTTGTAGAATGTTAGCTGCAAGATTTTTTGCTAACACGTGATAAATAAACCTAGTGATGAATAATGATTTTTTGAACTTTATTTATTTAAAACACAATCATTATTAAGACGATTGTGTCCGCAAACATCCTGATTAATCGCTACTTAAAATTATGCCAATCCTTCTTAGTTTTAGACGTCAGAACACAGTCACACTGTAAAAAATTTAGTTCAGCAAAATTCTGGAGAAGTCGTAACAGCAGAAAAAATAAGGTTTTCATTTGCAAATATTTTACATGTAGCCTGAACAGTATAATTAAAGATGGTGTTAGTCCACGATCTGAAGTATAACTTTACTGTTGGATGAAACCGATACGATTTATGAATGAGTCCAAGCATGTTCCAAAAATAGAAGTATGTGTAAAAGCCATTGTTTAAATGGAGACATTATGCAGTCGTGTTGTATTGTTATAGTTGCGACAACTATCGCTATCCCTTTCATTTAGCCAACGTACTCATATACAACGCTACAAATGCTAGTTGCCTGGGCAGCGGTAAAGCCAGCCGTAATATACGCAAATGAAACATTTCAGCCTCATTTGAGGACTGCGCATTATTAAGGTCATAAATGTAAGAGTATCTAATAGAGGACTGCAGTTGCAGGATCTTTTGGAATTACTGAAATTGAACTACAAGCAATATATCTATACACCCTTATAAAACATAGACTATAATTATAATTTATTCAATCTTCTCTTATATTTTTAGCTGTAAAAATAATGAGTATGAGTAGGCAAATGTATAATGTTGCGAAGCACCTATATATCTGAAATTCATTGTAACAAATGCTGAAGATGAATCGAAATATTTATAAATGTATATGGAAATGTAAGAAATTATATTTTTAATAAATGGCAATCTCCTTTGCCAGATAATCTGAAAATACAATTACAGTAAAACTAGAACAAAACTGCTATAAAATCCAAAAATAGTGTCGAGATTTAGATATTTTATGATTTTAAAGAAAAAATTACACACATACTCAAAATTTTTAAAATAAATGTTAGTAGGTATTTAATAAAATATATAAATGTTATAAAACAGAATATGTGTTAATTATAAGAATAATATTACAATGCCCGATTGGGTAGGCTGTTGAAACTATATATATTATGTAAACACCTATATATGCACACAGTGTCAGTAATAAATGTCTTTGTTTTATAATATTAGCATAGAATCAGATAGTATGCATGCATTCAAAAGTATTTTTAATCGACGGTTTATTTGTAAATATTTTTATGGACACAAAAATATGTTTAGGACTTTAAGAAGATTTCATATGAGTGAGCAAAAGTTGTCATCAGTTATATATGACAAAAGTAACTTTTACTTGTCTACCCTTAAGCTGTCAACGAAACTCAATTGCTAAGCTTCTGTTGTTCATCCGTCTGTCTATCAACTGTCCGTCCATCTTATAAACCGCTCAGGGGCACACAAGTACAGCCATATAGACCATTTTCACAGATACTACTTTCCTATTCGAAATAAAATATAGTCGTCACGCAAATTAAAAATATTCACATTTACTTGTTTTATGAAGACATCTATCGCACTAGGAATGAACCTGAGTAGCATTGGACTTTACAAACATTAATGGACACAAGGAACACTAAAACTCGAAACAACAATCTGTAGATCACTCAAGGTGTTATCTCGTATGGTAATCAAACCCACGATACTCGGCGCAGTGCTAAACAACGAGGCGACTGCTTAAGGAGCTGTTATACCTCAGAAGCCGTGAAACACCAAATTTTTCGTCGCGCATCTAGCTATAACGGTACATATTACAAACATGCAAAAATTAGAGCTTAAAGTCAAAAGTCTGAACAAAAGACTTTTGAAAGAATTTTTCATGTACTTAAAATAGAATCACGGTAAAAAAATCACAAAATCGAGGCAGAAAATAATCTTTCGTCTCACTGTTTGCAATATTTTGATCGTAAGCTGTCATATTTTTTTTTGATAATATTGTAGGAAATCTAATGAACTTAAGAATTATCCTATTTATTTTCATATTATACGTGTATATTTTGTAAAATTAAATAAAATCTGCCAAACGTCTTTGATTTTGACGCTCGGTAGATCCCATCAATATCAAACGCTTCAGCAATTTAAACCTTATTAGCATAAGCGGTGTACTGAGTGTCAGTTGCTAGTTTACGCCCCGCCCAGACCTCATCATTCGGCTATGAGCCCTGTGAGAGATAGGTCATGTCGCTTTTTTCAGTGCTTGAAATTTCTACAATACCAAGACGCAAAAGGAAAGTAAATGAAACTGTGCCTCGTGAACAACAGCAAATAATAAGTATTGAAGCCTTATCACCTCACACACTGCCTTTAACATTCGATGAGAATAAAGAAAACCTGCCGGGTTGTAGCAGACAGCTAACTTTTGATGAGCTGTAAACTCTGTATTTCGTTAATAAATTATAAATGAATATAAATAAATATCTTTTAATATTTATTTTCTTTGAAACAACACATATTTGAAGCGAAAGAATTTTTTTATATTTTTCCATACAAACATGTATGACGAGAGCTAACGAAAAAGCAGTAACTCAAATTTTAATTCTATAATTTTCTAAGCGACATAGCAGTATCTCATGAATAAGGTACATCCACATATATTTTTGATGTTTCATCTATTTTGAAAAATAATAATGGGTTGGGTTTCGAAACGAGTCGCCTGAATTTGAGGGTATTGGTAGTGTAGGGGGCTTAAGGTAGTTTGTTTTAATCCCCTAAAAGTAATTTTGGCTGCCGGAGTTGCGTCTAAATATTTTTTAACAATTTCCAAAATTTCATAAATACTTCGGCAATTATGCAAAACGGAACATAGTTTTTATACTCTAATTTTTAGGTTTTATGTGAAAAACGTGAAACGAAACGCAAAACTGCCATCTTGGAATGATCATATTGACAGCTAATGTCAAATTTGTGCGTCATTGCTTTCGAGTGCCTTGGGTTAGGTGCGACTGTAATAAGTAAATAAATAGGTTATGTTAGGTTCTCTTTTGACCCTTAATCCAAAAATAGGCGCCCTTCGCAGGGCTCCGACAACCTTAGTTTATTTAACTAGTGTGATGAATGTGGAGGTTGGCAGTGCCATACACACCGATGTTTGGAGATTTTTTTTTTCAGAGGAAACCAAGTATTTCCGGCAAGTGAAAATGGTGAGGGGGGTTTCAAGACCTCCCCTGCTCCCTCTCCAATCACTCACAACCCCTAAGAACGGCGACGTATTTCGAAACCTTTGCCATAATAATTATACCTATAATAACAATAAACATCCATAAATAAATAAAATAAATCAACTTTTACTAAACTTCAATTATCTCGTAACTCGCTTTAGTTGAGATACGGCGTTTGCGCTTAGTAGAACAGTATTGTGTTTTTTAGGGTACCGTAGCCAAAAATTGTAAAAACGGAACCCTTATAGATTCGCAATGTCTGTCTGTCCACCCGTATGTCACAGCCAATTTATTGCAAAACAGATTTGAAAACTGGCAGGAATGGAATTAGATGTAGGTATTCTATGAACTGCTTCACTATTTTTATACAAAAACAAAACAAACATAATAATGGCCTCTCCATACATGGAACTGACTCAATTATTTTTATCATCTTACGGCACGTAGGTATTTACCTACTTTCGTCAACATTTAATACCTATAACGTCTAATGTAAACCAGTTTTGCTCATGGCTGCACTGAGAACAAAAATTGCGCTATGCCTATATTGTACAAACAGATTGATGTATGTAATATAAATTTTAATATCAGTATCTCAATTCAATATGCTAAAACGTTTTGCTTGCGATTTTGAAATATTGGAATACGGATGTCGCCAGAATACGGCCGCACGCGACGAGAATGAAGGGGGGCGCCCCGCAGTAGATGGAGCTAAGCTCCCTTCACCTCCCCTGCTTCACCCCCTCATTTACCAAAACAGTCGCTTAGGACAGCGCCTTAAGCCACTACGCCATACGTCTGTTTAAATATACACAACATGTTCTATATTCTTTAAGAAAATAATTTAGAGGTTCATAGTGTTATATCTTGAAAGCAGACGATAGTTCGGAACCCTTCGTGACTTGACGAACGTGAACTGGCCCGCTCTTTACCGGAATTTCATTCACTTCATTCTTAGAGAGTGTTATACATAATGGCGTGCAAAAAAGCCTCTTCTTCAACTATTATAGTAATACGTAACAGCTATGTAGCTATTTCTTTTCTTTTCACACGTGCTTTCACAATCTTGACGACTCAGCTGTAGCGGATAAGTATCCGATTGCCACCTGAAGGTCATAAGTTCAATTCCGGCTCAAGTCAAGGACAACACCATTTGGTCTTACAAACTATTTTTTTATTATTGTACACTTATATAAAACATTTTAACATGTTCCCGGACGAGCATGCTATAGCATTCGTATCGGTCGATTTAATTGTGTCGCGGATGCTATAGCATTCCAAGTTTATTGAGTTTTTTTTTTGGCAGTTATCCTTAAGCGGTTGCTTTTTTCCCTATAAAATATAGGTAGTTTATTTCTTACTGTCACTGCTGACGAAACCACAGATCGCTTACTGCCACATGAGACCTTTTCTGCACACAAAGAAAAAACAATGGTTACTCCTCCTCCTACACCTCGCCGGGTGAACCCCGCGTGGTAGCGTGTGCTATAGCATGCGTCAAATGTGTGCGGCCACTGCCGCATGTAGTGGTCGTCAGCGCGTTGTGCATTTTCGTTTCGCGCCAATATATTACCAACATCGTAAGTTCAATTATTTCCATGTTTTCTTTTGTTTTTTGTTATTATGATGCTATTTACAAGGTATTTCAGAAGATAGACGTTAAACTAACCAGGTAATAACGCTAGATAAGTCGAAAAGTAAACCTAATTCGCATTATTTACATTCACAAATGCCACCCAAAAAACGTCCTCAACATTTCAAAATAACAGACACAGAGCAAATTCAGAGGTTGATTGAAGAAGTTTCAGATGATTCTTCGGCTCCCAGCATTGAAGAATCTGAAAAATCCTATGATGAACAAGAGGAAAGCCAAAAAAGATCTCAAAGTAGTCGTCTGCTATAGCATACGTGTCACACTTGATGGTGCAGGTCGGTATGCATCGTGACGGAAATGCTAGAGCAATCGCAAAAATCCCATACAGAAAAAAGTGCTAAAGTAGGGTGACTCACTGCCCGGGAACGTGTTAAGGAATTATATATTAAATACAGTACAATGGGCGACCTTATCGCTAAAAGCGATTTCTACCAGGCAACCTTTGGATGGAGATATTATTGGTAGGAAATAAATGGTAGTTGTAGAAGTGTACCAGTACCTACGTAAAAATATGTATAGACTTAACATATAAATAAATATATAATTTTGATACCTATACAATAGTAATATACTTACAACTTACTTACAAACTACAACTTGGTCTGGGTGTATCCATGTATAATATGATTTTATTTACAAAAATATGTATGTTTATCTATTTCCTAGTGCCCATAGAGCAAGTTTTGCTTCTCTTGGGACTAAGTGGCGTTGCAGTAGAATATTATATTATTATTTTTCTTAACAAATATACAGCTTGATCCTTGACCACCTACACAAACAGAAAAAATACGTAATAGTTCAACAATCTGATCCACTCGCCACAATGATGGAAGAATTAGCAGTGGCCCGGAAAAGATATGTGAGTGATAATTACTAAAAAATATGAGAGCGATGATACTGTCGTTTGGATGCACGTGCGAAAGTTGTTTTGTAGGTAACTGTTATACGTGCTTATTTCCTTATAGATAATGAGCAAAAATATTGTGGGTAAAAATTATTTTCTTTCATAGTGTTGCATTTTTGGGTAGTTAGGTCAAACAGATAGGTAGGCATTAGGGACATATTTATATCTATGATTTCCTTACTTAAGTATCTTTAAAAACAAAATTACAGAAAAAGCACGGGCCTAAACACTGCATATTTTACTATTTCATTCTTTGTTATCTACTACTGCCTACCATGTTTATTCTCGCTGCCGGATTGCATGCTGTCAGTAAAGTCTTCACAGCTATCACTTAAAAAAACTTGAGAGATAGTTTTTTAACCAGCGCAGCAATACCGTCAACTTTGTAACAATACAAATTAAATTCTTTCAGGTCATGGGGGTGGAAAAGTGTTACACGGACGTTGAGGTGCCGTTTGTTAGATATTAGTTATTTCAATACTTTATGAATGAAAAAGATTATATTCATTAGTGTTTAGTTTTTTAGGTATTCATGTAAATAAATAAAAGAAAATATTATATTACATCATGTTTTAATCAGATTTATTAGACCATTTAAAAATACACGACAAATGTTAACAAAATATTTCCCTTCTACTTAAATGTTACTCTATTATTAATTAACAATCAGTCTTAATATTTTAATGTTACCTACTTTTTTGTAGTAAACTATGACCCATGACACCGGGTTAAGTGTGTTATTTATGCCAATTATAACCAGGCCCCACGGTGGGCGCCAATATCAACAACGTTAGGAATAAGGTTAAGGCTACACAAGAAAAAGGATATATGACTGACGGAACAAGGGTAATATGTTACAGTATAATTAAATAACAAATTAATAAATATTTTTTTGAGTCTCATGGGATTTACGGATCAGCAGATACAAAAGAATGGCTACCATGTTTTATGATAATTTGTGATATTCATGTCATTGAACTGGAGGGGATAATTGTCTTGTAACGTTATGAATTTACTAATTATTATACCAAAGAATAAGCAGGTAAAAATGGATTAAAATACAAAGTGTTACTACCCCATTTCATTTCGTGGGTGTCGCAAGAAGCGACTAAAGAAAACACACGATGCAAACACATCTGTAAGCAGAGACGGAAAACTTGACGTTATGGCAATACTTGTATATGCCAACTCGTCTGTCGCGTGTATAGTGTAGCGTGTTATAATATATTTTTTATTTTTTATTTATAGACTCACGCTTGTATCCCCGAAGCGGTAGGCAGAGGCGTAATAACAATATCCTCACATTCTACCATAACAATGGTGTGTGAATAGGTCAGTCTTAATAAATACAGGGTTAAATTATATCCTTATATGTTAATTATTCTATATCATTTCTATATTAAAGTTAATGATTAGTAATAATTGATATCAATTAATTATAAGTCCTATATGAATGTCAAAAAATGGAATAAAATGTCGTTTGAATTAGATTAATAGACATACATTGTAATTTGAATAATATTATGTCATTTCATTATTTTCTCTATATGTCATAAATTCTTTTAAGTTGTAGAAAAATTTTTCTGCAAGCCACGCTGTGATTCTTTTTTTAAACATGGTAATAGGTAGTTCTTTAAATTTGTCTGGTAACTTATTATAAACCTCTATAGCTTTAACATAGACATTTTTCCATGGATGTCTAGTCTACACCTAGGGTGAAGAAGTTTAAATTTGTTCCTAGAATTTCTACCAGGTATTTCTGAAAATTTATTGAAATACTGTGGATGCAGTTTCACAAAAACACACAATACTCTTATATACATGCAAACCAGTGGAAGAATATTGAACTTTTTGAATAGCGGCTTGCAATTGTCTGTAAACCAGGCACAGATCGCTCTTACGCATTTCTTCCGCGCTCGAAATGCTTTTTCTATTTCACCTGAGTTTCCCCATAGTAAGAGGCCATACGAGAGTTTCGACGAGACGTATCCGTGGTATGCAGTCAGAGCTGCTTCCGTCGATACTGTTTGACGTAAACGTTTGATAGCAAATACAAACCGTTCAAGTTTGTTGCAAACCGATTCTACATGTACCTTCCAGTTGCAGTGCTTATCAAGCATCAATCCTAGAAAATTCACAGTGCCTATCTCGTGTATTCTATTGTTGTTGTAATTTATATTTAAATCATTTTGTTGCATTCTATAATTTTGGAATTGTATTAATTGAGTCTTATTTAGATTGATTTTTAAATTATTATTACTTAGCCATCTAATTGTATTCTTAAGAGTTAAATTTATATCATTCTCGTATGAGTTTTTGTTTTCGCACTTAATAATTAGTGTTGTGTTATCCGCAAATAAAACTGTCTTGTGGTGTGTAATATTGGGCAGATCATTAATATAAATTAAGAATAAAAATGGTCCCAAAACGCTGCCCTGCGGAACGCCGACACTATTTAATTTGTAATTAGATCTACATGTAACTTTTTCATTATTTTCTATTTTAGATATTTCCACACACTGATATCTTCTTTATCTAGTCATTAGCTGCTCCTCTAATTCCGTATCGTTCTAATTAATAAAGCAGCAATTTATGGTCAACAAAGTCGAAAGCTTTACTCATATCTAAAAATAAAGCCGTAACGGGTGTCCTCTCATTAATAGACTCAGTAATTATTCTAATCAAATTGAAGCAAGCTAACGATTTGCTGCTGTTTTTACGAAACCCAAATTGTTCCTCTTTCAGTATTTTTTGTTTTTCTGTAAATTCATATAATCTCTTTAACATAGCTTTTTCAAAAAAAAATGAGATGACTGGTATAAGAGTAACGGGACGATAGTTTGTCATATCTAAAGCATCTCCTTTTTTATATAAAGTTTTAATTATATAATTTTTTAGGCTCGTAGCTAAAATGCCTTCCTGGAAGGACATATTTATTATATAGCTCAATGACTCGCATATATATGGTGCACAAAGTTTTATCATTTTTGTATTACGTCCATCAACACCTGTAGAGTTTGTATTCTTAAGATTAATAATTAGTCTATATACCTCCATTGCATCTGTGGGCATTCAAAAAATGAAATATAATTTATCCATACCTATAGTTTCATTTATGTCGTCAATGTTATATGTAAAGTTATTTTCATTTGTCAATTCAATATAAAATGTATTAAATAAATTACTTATGTCATTTGCAGATGTATATACTTTATTATTATGTAATATTTTATCAATTTCTGTATATGTGTCAATTTCGCCAATGTTCTCATTTATAACATCCCATACGGCCTTACATTTGTTTCTTTTGTTGTTGATATATTTGTGGTTTCTGTCTGGACTTGTATATGCAGCGGTGAAGTATTTTAGAGTATTTTTTGTACGCCCATATACTTTTCTTTTTATCGGTACCTAGTTATTTGCTTTTTAGATAGAGTATTCTTTTTTACACAACACTTTTTTAGCCCCTTTATTAGCCATGCACTTTGTAGAAGTTTATTTGTTTTCTTTATTTTAAATGTTGGAAAACATAAATTAAAAATCAATGAAAATATATTGTGAAATTCTTGGAATGCCTCATCTACATTGGTTTGCTCATACACTTGCGAGAAAGAGAGTGATGATATATAATAGGAAAATTTATCAATATTTTGTATACTGAAATCCCTAACATACTCATACCAGCTACGCTTATGGCGTTTTATATTGGTCTTTACTATTAAAGTTTGCCCGGTTTCATGGTCTGAAAGTCCTAAGTGGTAAATGGTAGCTTTAGCTTGTTTTACATTACTTGCAAAAATATCAAGACATGCTTGTTGTCTAGTTGGCACCTTGATATGTATTTCTATGTTAAAATTTTTTAACAAATTTATTAGTTCCAAGCAACTTTTATTAGGCTTAATCATATCCAAGTTCCAGTCACCACACAGAATAATTTTTGTTGTTCGGTGTGAAAGTTTTAATAATAGATATTTCAGTTTTTCAATGAAAATGTTTGGATTACTGGCGGGTGTTCTGTATATACAAACAATAATAACTTTTTGTGACCATAGCTCAACACCACAATATTCAAAGTGAAAATTACAGGCAAGGTGAGGTATGTGTGGTAATGTTTTGTATTCTAAGTCATTTTTAATTAGGATACAAGAACCTCCCCTTTTTGTACTACGGGAAAACGATGCTGCTAATTTATAGTTAGGTATTTTTAATAGATGATCTGTCCCTTTTTTATAAAAGTTTTAGTAAAACAAATTATGTCAATTATTTTGTACTTTTGAGATAAATCAGTTACGCAAAGATAATGTCCTCAGTTTTATTTAAATAGATACATCTTTGCTACTGTCCAAGTTAGCTTACTATGGATTTACACCAAGTAGCATAAAATGGTTTAACAGCTACCTCACTGATAGGTCTCAGCACATGGAGGTGCGTAGGGAGGATGGCACAGTTATATCATCATCCACTCTTGAGCTGAAAAGAGGACTCAATTCTCTCAACATTGCTTTTTATTCTATATACAGCTGACATCACTGCATCATTTAGGTATTATAATTTCGATATATATGCAGATGATACACAATTATATCTGCCTTTCAAGCCTGTTGATACCATGTCAGCTGTAAGGATGATAAATGAATATCTTCAAAGGGTGATTCAAATGCTAATGATAAAAAAATGTATGATACTGGGAAGCAAACGGCAGGTACAGTCAATATTACAAATTAATCCTACTATAACTATGGATGGGCAAAAGATAGAAGGGGTTAAAGTGGCATCTAATCTAGGTTTGCTAATTGATTCTGACTTAAGGTTTGAAGAACATATAAATAATGTAGTAAAGAATTGTTTCTATAGGTTAAAAATACTATACAAAATACAAAACTACTTAAGTATAAACCTAAGAAAACAGCTAGTGGATAGTCTCATCTTATCTAGGTTTAACTAATGCGATGTAGTGAAATCCCCTGTTTGCTGGCGAGGACCAAAAAACTGATACAACGAGTGCAAAATGCTTGTGCACGTTATTGTTTTAAGATTCCAAGACGTCACCATGTAACTCCATACTTAAATGATAATAATGTGTTGAAAATGGAGTCAAGACAGAAATTACACCTAGCCAGCTTACTCTTCGGTGTAATAGCAAATCAACCGCCTACCTACTTGTATGAGAAGCTGGTTTGGCGACAAAGTCACTACTCATATTCCATAAGACCTGCATCCAGACCTCTATCTCTATCCAAACACTCCACAATGGCATACTGTGGCAATTTTAAATTTGCAGCAGCAAAAATATGGAATGATCTGCCTCCTCCCATAAGGGACCTTAAAACAAAAATGTAATTCAAAAATAACCTAAAAGGTTATTTGCTATCACAGCAAAAGCTACAACAACAAAATGCCAACTAAGTAGGTACCTTCAAAGTATTAGTCCACTAGCTTCCAGCGCTCCTTGCAGTATCTTCCTTTGAGCCTGCATATACCCTAATTACAAAATGCTACCAGTCCAGTTCCAGCATTGGTATGGGATCTTAAATAAATAATAAATTATTAGCGTATTATAGTCATAATTAATGTTGTTTGTTGGTTATATTGTGTTGTATACCTGATTTTTGTAAGGCGGTTGTGCATGTACATGTTTCTCTTACCTTATTTATAGTTTTTTAGATAGTAAGCTTAAACAATTGCATGGTTAGGATTTTAAGCTTGTTTAAAAATTCAGAGCAGTGGTTGTATGGCTCTGGCACTGGCATAGGTGGATGGCAAGGAAGATCAGTACTGAGATGGTCCGTCGTGACCTTCGCAGTGTTTGCTGATTGCCAGCCGCAATTGTGACACGCGACGAATAGCTTCATTACTTTTGTTGTTATGTTTTGTTTATTTAATATTTATTAATCTTAATATATAAAATCCTTGCGTTACTGACTGACTGACAGACACGCTACAGCAGAAACTATTGAGCGCAGGAAGCTGAAATTTGGCATGTATGTTCCTTGGGGACCGTATCGGTGCACTAAGAAGGGATTTCCCGAAATTCCCACGGGATTGGCCAAAACGGGTAAATTAAAAAAACAATGCAGGCGTAGCTGCTGGCTTCCTCTAGTTAGTAATAAAATTAGAATACGTGGCAAAGCACGTGGTGCCACGTAGCAAAAATCATGACCTTGATGACATGTCAAACAAATTGTCAATGTAGCTTGACAGTTACGTATCTGTCATACGTTTTATTACTTAGTGCTTTACAAATTTGTATTAGCATAAGAACTTTTGTGAAATTGTTTATTTTTATTTTAGATTAAGCAAAACTGTAATTATTGTGACTATGCGGCGTGTGAGATGCAATAAAAGCATTTTTCTTTCTTTCTTTAGCCATAAGTACGAAACATGATACCCCACTGCCTGATACTAAATAGAGGAATCGACAATCGGGACCCACTTTGTGCAGACGTAAATGGTAAAAGCCTGGTTCCCGCCTAGTGATCCTTCAATTATTATAAAAAATATTTATCTTTTTATAGACTCACGCCTGTATCCCGAACGGGTAGGCAGTGGTGTAATATTATACCTACATTTGGCTTGTTAATTTTGGGTTCCACGTAATAGGGGGCGATAGGCTCGCCGCCTGTTGCCGTCACCGCAACAAACAAAGGTAAGTACACACGGCGCCAAGTCAAGCTAAACAGTTGCAGTACGATTTTGATACTTATTCCTTACGCCATAAGAACGGTACAGAGGTCAAAGTGTATAGCTTGACGAGTAGCCGTGTGTACATCCGCCCTATTATATTTTCACCTTAACTATATTTTAGCCATTATGGCTTATGAACTTTATAATTATCCTTTCACCAAGGAGACTATTTAATTCGTTTTTATTGTAAGTGTAGAAAAAATACACTGCTTTTATATCACTGAAGATTTTGTCACTATAAAAACGAATCCAGTATTCGGCGTAAGTGAAAACACACAGATAAGAAGAGCACATACATGAGTTATATGCCTTTCCTATTGTCGTACACCCGTAACGTCCTGTCCATTATTTATGTGCTCTCTTAGGTTACCCCTGGGATGGAAAAAAATGCAGCAGGAAGGGAAACTTACCCCTCGAACATGGGGAAATCATAACCCGTCTTTTATAGTACGCGTACAATCACTCTCTTGGGCCGATTGAACATAATTTCTGATGTTGTCGCAACTTACTTTTTTGTTAGTGGAAATTTTATTTTGGAGCTCGATTAGTTGCTTCTTTGATTTTTCAGTATTTATTGTATTTATAGAATATTTTTAAGATAAGGGGGTTAAGTTTAGGATAAGGGACTGTTGCGGATGATTTAGTCATTGTTTTCAGCAATTAATAAATTGAGGATTTTCAGTCCTTACGTCGTAATAGTATTTATAGTTCAACTGAAGTGGCAGTGGGTAGGTCACATAGTTAAAATAATCGATAACCCTTATGGCAGAAAGGTTTTGGAATGACAGCAACGCATCTGACCTCGCAAACGGGGTAGCAGTACCTAAGAGTAAACTGACACTAGTATAAATCATGGAATATAGCTATCCCTTTGTGTTGAGGAGGTCAGACAGGCAGTCGCTCTGTGGAAAAGCGGATATTCAGTCAAATCCGGTTAGACTAGAAAGCGGACCCTGCGTTCAGACTGGGATAACGCTAGGAAGATGATATTCGTAATAAAGAGACATTATAATAATCATTCGACTTGTCCTTGTATGATAATTTTTATACTAAGAGTGCATCCCACAGACGGATACATTTATTGGTAAAGGATTTAAATAAAAGACCATGCCCATCTGTGCCCCAGAAATGCCCAGAGAAAGTAAATTACAAGATCGCCCTAATAAATGAAAACTAGAATTAAGTTGTTAATTTTGAAACCTATCAAGCACTGGATAAAAAAACGAAAAAAAAGACTTGTTTACTTTGCAGTACCTATGATAAATAATGTTTCATTCATTCGTGCACTAAAAGTGCAGTTTATTGCGGTGTATAACCACGTTCTTTAGCCGATTTATTAATTCCTTGTGATAGTGTTGCGGTTTTACGGAGTACTCTTTCCATATTATTATTTATTCAAGTACCTACTTAAGTTTTGTATCTAACCAAATTGTTTTCACATTTATATAGATGAAGATACTATGGAGACAGACTATATAATTCCAAATAACTGAAATGTTTACAGACATTTAAGTATATAAATGAACACTGATTCTCACAAAAGCATCTGATCATCTTCATGTCAACAGATTTGGATGAAACATTGCAGTACTCTAGCTCCCGATATCCGACCCCAGGGGGAGGAGCTGCGGACTAAAGCTAGTTTATCTTATACGCGATTGTTGCTCATGTTCACGGCAATACAAGGATTTAAATTGTTAAACTTTTTTGTTATTTTAATAAATCTCGTAGACATTCTCAATAGACGTCAAGATAGTAATTCTTCATTCGCTTCTTCAGGCGTATGTTTGGGGACAAATGTTTAACAGCTCGTAGGTCGGGAGTCGTGTATGCTTGACGACCTGTATGAGGCAAGGCCAAATGACATTCGAGAGGCCGAGTTTTAGGCCAAATCTAATGTGTTGCCATCGACACGATAAGTAAGTAACAGCCCGTTCCCACTAAGCCGTACCAGCTGTTTTCACGGTCCGTCTTAATGGGAATAGTCTCTGAATACAAATTGTTCTGCCACTGGCTCGTCCGTCTCTTTACATGGACCGCTATAACAGCAAGACCGCCTAAATAGGAACGGACTCTAAGTTTGATAATGTATTTTAATATAAATTTGACATTTTTTCGACAATAAGTGATCAGTGTGCCAAAAACATTTGGCCGGCATTACTTGCTAGTTTGAAAACAAATCTCCAGACCACTACAGGTGCCACAATAATTATACCTACCGTGGCAAAAGCAATAACGCACGCAAAATATCAAATCAATATTTCTTAAGTGATTTTCTATACGCGATGTAAACCAAATCTGGCGTATAAAAATCATAACAGGGAAACCGGATAAACACTGACATCCTTATTTATCCGGATAATCTTGAAAAATGCGACTTGTATAGCGTGTTATAGGGAATAATACCGATAGCGAAAGTCCCATAGGTGACATCGATTCCGCTATGATAATATGATGTACCCCGAGCTCCCAGAAAATATTATAGAAAGGATGATTGATTTGCACAAGTCCTTGAAACTGAATGCTAAAGGACCCTTACAATGGAAGCACTTCAGGTTTCATGGAATTTAGTTATAATAGAATAGAGTTAAATATGTTTTTGACAATGGAATCGGATTTGAATTGGTAAGTGATTTATATTTGAGTAACTATTTTGAATTAAATTGTGATATTTAGATAGAGGTGTTTGGAGATGTAAATTATTGTTATGACATTAAAATGTTTTGAAAAATTGTGTTTAATTGTTGGTTAAACAAAAGATTAAATTTTGTCTGCAGCGTCGCCCGTGAGAGTCGTTTATCGAGACAAAAGGTGGACCATGTGCTACTCTCATACCTATATCACTGCATAATTACTCCTTTTCCATTTTTACAGGTCATCATCATCCTCTTAGCGTTATCCCAGTTTCAATCTGGGGTCCGCTTTCTAGTCTAACCGGATTTGGCTGAATATTAGCTTTTCCACAGAGCGACTGCCTGTCTGACCTCCGCAACCCGAAGGGATAGCGATATTCAATGGTTTAGACTAGTGTCAGTTTATTTAGAAGGTACTGACACCCTGTAACGACTGTCAAAAATCTTCATGACAACCGGGACCGACGGCTAAACGTGCTCTCCGAGGCACGGGACAAGCGATAATTAGTAATTCAATACGCACATAACTCTGAAAAGTCATTGGTGCGCGCTGTGGATTCGAACCCGATACCCTCTGCATGGCAGTCTGTTGGTATCTCCACTCGGCTATCGCTGCTTTTTTTCCATTTTTACAGGTAATCAATTATATTTTACATTAATTGATTAATTTGTAGTCATTATTACTAAATAAGGCAGCGATAGCCTAGTGGAGAGACCGACACACTGCGACGCAGAGGGTCTGGGTTCGAATTCACGGCGCGCACCAATGACTTTTCGGAGTTATGTGCGTATTAAATTGTTAATTATCGCTTGCTAAACGGTGAAGGAAAACATCGTGATGAAACCTGCATGTCTGAGAGTTCTCCATAATGTTCTCAAAAGACATGTGAAGTCTGCCAACCCGCACTTGGCCAGCGTGGTGGACTATGGCCTAACCCTTCCCATAGTGAGAAGAGGCCCGTGCCCAGCAGCGGGAGAGTTTATATACAGGGCTGATGATGATGATCACTAAATAACTTTGCACACCAGAATGGTGAATTATGGTGAAATCGACTTTATAATAGGTGCACTTGTGTCATCTTAAGATGACTCCATATGTTAATATATAAAATCCTTGCGTTACTGACTGACTGACAGACAGGCTACAGCCAAAACTATTAGGCGTAGGAAGCTGAAATTTGGCATGTATGTTCCTTGGGGACCGTGGGAGTGCACTAAGACGGGATTTCCCGAAATTCCCACGGGAACGGGCAGAATCGGTTAAATTAATAAAATGTGCGGGCGTAGCTGCGGGCGTCATCTAGTTTGTAATAATACATTTATGTGATTTGATTTAATGTTTGAACGAAAACTGTTACATCGCATTAAAGATATTTGCTGTTTCATTCAAATACCTTACAAACTGTCTGTGCTAAAATAGTTTTAATTTTCACAATATATTAGAGTGACAAGTGCAAACATTCATGACTTTAATGCTTTCAAAGGCTTCAGTTTTATCAAATCTGATAGCATATTCATATTTACACCATATTTTTGTGTTCATAAGTAGCGCGCTTTCAAAACTGGCTTTAAAATTCATGAGTTTTAAGTACCCATCTCATACAAGATAGTTTGTAAATGTTTATACTCGTCTTGTATAATGTAATTTTTGTAAACTGTAGCTGAAATAAAATATGTTTAACATTGTTACTTATTTTAATATGTTAGTCATACACTCAAGTTATGCTGCCTGTGCAATGTTCCTAAGAGGGTAGGGCTAGGGAGAAGAAGCTACAAATATTGTAGTAGTATAGAACAATAGGCAGGCGAACCAAAGTCACCGCCATAGTTCTCCGAATAGTCAGGCTGAAGTAGCAGTGGGCAGGGCACATAGCCAGAAGAACCGATGGCTGTTGGAGCAGAACAGTTCTGGAGTGGCGACCACGCACCGGACTTAGCAGAGGTAGGCCTCCCGCAAGGTGGAATGACGATCTTGTTGGGATCGCGGGCAGCGTTTAGGGTCGGTCCATGTGGAGTGTCGGTCCTTGGGGGAGGCCAGTGTCCAGCAGTGGACGTCTTTCGGCTGATATGATGATGGTTATAGAACAAAATATTCATTTATCTTCAAACAAATATGGTATGCGGAGTTATTGCCAATTCCTATTAGCAAATATTTTTATTTTTTTTATTTCTTATAGACTCACGCCTGTATATCCCTGAAGGGGTAGGTAGAGGTATAATATTACACCCACATTTCGCCATGAACTTTTAGGTCCCATGTAATAGGGGGCGAGCCTATTGCCGTTACCGGGCACATCACCAGACTCCGTGCTGCTACTGAGAATTCGGAAAAACCCAGTAACACTTTTGCCCGTCTCAGGAATCGAATCCGGGACCTCCGATCAGCACGCGCATATGCTATCCACTGGACCTCGGAGGCAGTCAGCATTTGCTGACTATATATTTATATTCTAATATATTTATATTCTAACACATTTCCAATAATTCATTATATTTGTGACGCATGACTGTACGGCCATTGGTTTTTGACAGCATAATATTTATTATTGATAAATAATGTTATTACGTCACAAATTTCCGGGCGAAAGATCATTATCATAATCATAACAACAATATGGAATACTGTATAGCGTAAAGTATTGTTCACATGATGTGAGTTAGAATAGGATTTGGAAGGTTAATCTTTCCAATTGAGGTAAATATACATACATACATATCGTCACGCCTTTTATCCCCGAAGGGGTAGGCAGAGGTGTATTTCTACACCCACTTTTTGCCAGATATACTTTAGTCCCACGTAATAAGGGGCGAGCCTATTGCCGTACCGGGCACATTTCCAGACTCCGTGCTGCTACTGAGAATTTCGTGACAGAAAAACCCAATAACACCGCCCGACCCAGGAATCGAACCCAGGACCTCCCGATCCCACGCGCACATTTATGCCGCGAGACCAACGAGGCAGTCGTATGGGGTTTGATGTCGAGTTTTCCGTCTCTACGCAAAGGTATTTGTATCGTGTTATCCCTTAGTCGCCTCTTACGACACCCACGGGAAGATAGGGGGTGGTGACACTTGTATTCTATGCCGTCAACCACACGGCAAATATATTCGTTCAAAATACTGAATCAATCTAGTCTCGGTGTTATAAATGGTAGTCTCGTAAATTAACTGATACTTGAATGTTAGCGCATATGTCTTTTGAGAATATTATGGTAAACTGTCCGACGTGCAGGTTTCCTCAAGATGTTTTATTTGTAAGTTAGCAAGATGCCGGTTAGCCAGCGATGGTGAGCAATTGCATATGCTCAGAATTTCGAAAACCCAGCATTGCGCGCCGTTTTCACTGTACAATCACTGTACGCTCATAAACTGACCTACATCTTACAGTTTAGTCTCTAAACACAACACTTAGGATTATGATTTTAGCGTATTGTTTTGATAGAACAAAATGTATTATTATGAAGGCAACGTGTTAATAAACAAACACATTTTTTCGTGGGCTATGAAGCGTAGAGTTGTTTGTTTACAACTGATCGTCAGATTTTGAATTTTATGTGGTAGAAATATTACTATAGTCTCCATCACGAGAAGCTTTACCTAAATATTGTAAATATTTACTTCTACCTATAGATATTAAACTCAACACCAAATAATTCCAATTCATATCTCTCAGACTGGAAAACGTGTTTTAAGCAACTAAGTAGTAGTAATATTTGCTTTGTTTTTTCATTCTTAAATTTTAATACTTTAAATTTCTGCCATTTTACACCATGCCCTTTGTTGTACCCCCTGAAAACTAAACTGGCCACAAGCGCATGGATAAAGTCTCACCCGCTTGTGGCTTTGCCATTCATGTGATGATTGACACTCGCACCCGCCCGTGATCCATGGCTAGTCCCGATGCATAAAATGGTCGAACTTTAGTACCTTCGTTGAGCAGGTTCTATTGACTAATATTGAATAAGTGTTGCTTTATTTGGCACTGAGATTTTTACTACTTATAAAAAATCTATAAAAGTGATAGCCCTGTGGTGAACGTAACGGACTGCCAAGGCGATGGTCTCAGGTTGGATCCCCATGTACCCCGGGACCCCGCTGACTTTTCGAAGTTAATTTAAAAAATAATAATAGTAATTAAGAAGGAAGTGTGGGTGTGTAATTATTCACCTCTACCTACCCCTTCGGGGATAACGGCATGAAGTTATGTATGTAGGTATCAAAAAATTAGGCAAATGAATGGTTTTTTTTCGCGTTCGTTAGTATATTTTTCGTGATTAGAGCAATGACTAAAATAGGAACATCATTGATATTTATAATAACCTTCGTATAATATCCGTGAAAATAAAAGCGATTGTACAGTACCGTACAGTTTTTTAAGTCTTTACATACCTACCACACCAAAGGACATTGGGCGTATTCCGACC
Organism: Euclidia mi; assembly: GCA_944739405.2. Taxonomy (NCBI): domain Eukaryota; kingdom Metazoa; phylum Arthropoda; class Insecta; order Lepidoptera; family Erebidae; genus Euclidia; species Euclidia mi. The sequence continues at coordinate 4,584,041 of OX123206.2, forward strand.
CAGTCATGGACATTGACGAACTTGGTATAAAATGAAAGAGCATGAATGCTCTTACCAGTACATACGCGATTTTTTTTTGGAATCCATGGGAGAACAAAGTTTGAACTAGAAATATATTTATACAAAAAGTAAAAATCTAATACTCTATTTAAGTAATATAAATTTTCGCTCTGTTAAAAATAGCTACAAAACGGCTTCTGTCGAATGCATGCATGTGCCTGCCGAGTGATCATTCATGTCATTAGATAGAAACATCCAGATTTTAGAGATTTCCCACAGTTGACATACGAAGAACCGATATTTACAAATTGGGAAGCTATCATCTAACATTGGACAAGTCCTACTGCCATGAGCTTATGAGACCAAATAGCATTTACTTGATAGAACTCTATTGGTACCAAGATTTTATAAACAATAAAATATTGATAAGAGGACGAATTCAGTCGCGACATGTCAGTGCGCGACAAGACTACAAAGATATTTGGCGAGACGAGGAGGACAAACTGTTGAAGATTATTACTGCTCGTGTATACATGGCCTCCGTACCATTTTTTTTATAGTAATAAGCGGCAAACGAGCAGACGGATCGCCTGATAGTAAGCAATTACCGCCGCCCATGGACACAACCAACACCACAGGAGTTACAAGTGCGTTGCCGCCCCTTGGAGTTGTGAAAAGGGATAGGATGTGGAGTGCGATGATGGAGAAGGAATAGGGGATAGGGCCTCCGGCACTCTCACTCACCGAACGAAACGCAACAGTTTAAGTACTGTTACTTTACGTCGATTTTCTGTGAGAGGGTAGTACTTCCCCGGTCAAGCCGGCCCATTCATGCTAAAATCAGCAAGGCTCTACTACCTTGTAAATACCATATACCATAGGCAGTTGCGCACATATTGTCAGTATCATTTATTTTTTATCCTCGGCTACCAACAAGAAATCGAAACCTCTGCGGTATTTTTAGATGAAATCACAATAGGCATTGATTCCGAATTATTAATGTTAAAAAAATGATTTCTTTTTTAATTCCCACAAGCCACAAGAAAGCGACCCTTACCATGATAAACTAGAGATATTTACCAATATATACTCCCAATTTCATGTCTGTCCGCCGTGGGTTTTTCTCCCATACTATTTGCCCCATGTCCTTTACATAACAGTTGCTATACCTATATAAACACATATTGAAATATTTTAAACTATAGAATTTCAATATACCCAACTGTTATCTACTATTCAAATGATGTATGAATAAAAATATATTTCTCACATACAACATATTTTATTTCCTTTAATTATACATTGCAGATTTTGCACATATCAGATTCTGCGAACTGTAATTGGAATGTGAAATTGGTAAATCATCGTTCAGGAATGTAGGCTTTTATTTTAATCTAGGTTTCACCCCCGGCTCTGCCCTGTGGGACATTTTGCCTCCTTTGAACAGGAATTTCCAAAAATTCAGCCAATCCTTTTAGTGCTTCTCTACGCTCCCCAAGGAATATACATGCCAAATTTAACTTATACAATTTTAGGGAAACGGGTCTTATTTGCGATCTTTTTAATTTAAGTTATAAATACCTTAATAAAAATAAAAAAAACAAGCGAGGGTAGCTGCCGAAACCCGCGCTTCACAAGGACAGTGAGATGACATCAGTCCCGCCGCGACCATGGCTGTTGTAAGACGGCCGAATCGTCGGTAAAACAGAGGTATTTATGCCTCAAATTAATTAAATATCGCGAACAAGAGCCGTTTCCAGCCGTTCCATCCGTTTCCAAATTGTATGATGTATATAATTCGCGAAAGTTTAAAATCGATTATTACAAATTTACTTCTTACTAACAGTAGATTCGGCTGTACGTTGTCCGTCAGTCAGCCAGTAACGCAAAAATGTATACTGTATACTCGGCTGCTCTACGGAAAAACAAAGTAATTGCAGTCAAGCAAAATTATCAGGAGGAGCAAAAAACCGAAAATCATAAATTTAAAACGTACTGCCGACAACTTAAGTACTTTTGTTATTCTATTTGTTTCAAAGCAATTTTTTGAGTAATTATTGAAAACTTTCCTTTAATAGACATAAAATTAATTTTAAATAAAAAGAATAATTCAGTAACAAAGTAACTACACTCACTTTGTTTTTTAAATAATTTAAAAGGAGATGGACAAGTTAGGTTTTAGTTTTAACAACAAAGCAAATGCATTTAATTGTTTTTTAACAAAGATAATAAAGCCATTTAAATTTTTTTTTTTTTATTTAATTTATTTATGGCTCACAAACTGAAAGCACACTTTAGAAATCTTAACAAATAACTATAGCTAGGAATATTCCATTGTATGCTCTCTAAAATAGTAAGCACAACATTCACATAGACTCTGCGGATTTGATTAAATATTATGATAAGAACATCCGCTAAAATGACAAAAATTTAAAAACAAAAATTTACAAACTAAAACTGCAAAGCTTTTAAAAAGCTTAGCAAAAAAATTTAATAATTTCACCTATCATCAAAGGAACAATGTCAGTTATTTATCGCTTTATGTATTTCTCTCTTAGCTGAGGCTAACGAACTTGTGAAGACATCAAAATTTGCGCGAATATTGTTATAAAATTTGCCCATTCTATATAGAGGACTGTGACTACCCACATTTGTTCGAGCTCTTGGAAGCGAAATAGTTTTTCTGTTGCTAAGGCGGCTCCCCTGGCGCGGGACAACAAAGTGTATATTTGCCAATATCACCTCACAGTCAATGTATCCATTTATAACTTTATGAAGGAATAAAACATCAGATGCCTTTCGCCGTGCATCCAGTGATGACATTTTGAAATATTCGAGTCGAGATTTATAGGACGTTAAAGCTCTGGACATGTTATTCGTGAACGCAAGATAATACAAAAATTTCTTTTGGACTTGTTCGATTCTATTTGCATGCACCACATACGTTGGGTTCCAGACAGGGCTCGCGTATTCGAGGATGCTTCGCACAATACAATTATATACGGGTATTATAACTTGCGGATCCTTAAATGATTTGAGTTGCCTAGATATGAATCCACTAAGTTGGTTGGCTCTCTTAACCATAGTATCTATGTGTTCTCTAAAACTAAGATGAGCATCTAATATAACTCCGAGATCACGAATGGTAGGTACCTCACTGAGCTCTGAACCATTAATTTTGTAAGTTCCAGTAAAGGGCTTCTTTTTTTTTGAAAATTTCATGACGTAACATTTACTTTCATTTAACATCATGTGGTTATTATTACCCCAGCTATTTAGATAGGTAGCTTAATTCAGCCTGCAAATTGTGAATATCTGAATTAGTTTTGATAGTTTTATACAATTTAAGGTCATCAGCATATAACTGGAACTTACACTTCAATGTCTTTGCCAAATCGTCTATAAATATTAAGAAAAACAGCGTGCCAAGATGCGAGCCCTGTGGAACACCCGTTGGAATATCATAGCACAGTGACTCGAAACCACTGACAGCAACAAATTGAGACGTATTTCGCAAATATGATTCGCACCAACGAAGTAAAGATCCGTGAATACCCATATGATGAATTTTGTCAAGCAAAATATTGTGATTTATAACATCAAATGCCTTGCTATAATCTGTGTATATAGCATGTATCTCTTCGCCACTATCTAATGCCACCGCAACATCGCTCACAAAGCTTATTAAGTTCGTGGTGGTTGACTTTTTTGGTAGAAATCCGTGTTGTGAAGGATGTAATATTTGTTTGATTTGCCAAAATATATATTTATGTACCAGTGACTCTAGGACCTTTCCAAACGAAGATAGTATCTAGACCGGTCTATAGTTCGATATTGAGGCCTGGTCATCTTTTTTGTGGACAGGAGTGACGCGTGCAATTTTCCACTTTGCTGGGAAACAACCCAAACACAAAGACTTGTTATAAATGTATGTGAGTGGCTCAGCAAGATACTTGGCGCATTGTTTGAGAAAAAGCGGTGGTATGCCGTCCGGCCCTGCCCCTTTATTAGAGTCCAACTGTATCAAACTTTGGTAGATTTCTTTCTCAGAAAGTTTAATGGAGCTTAGCACCAAGTGATTAAAGTTCTCAACTGCTCTACTACATTGCGGTGTATTACTAAATTGTGGCGCCACACTGTAAACTGACCGAAAATGAAAGGAAAACAAATTACATATCTTGACCACCAGTGGCAATAGTATCACCCAAGTACATTTGATTAGGTAGTGAACTACTATTAGATTTAAGACCGTTTACATAAGACCAAAAGTGTTTTGAGTTGGAACGAAGTGTTTCACTAGCGTTAGCCTTAAATGTTTTGAGACATTCCTTAATCATGCGTTCGCAACGTATTCTAAGTTCCTCGTAGGACACCCTATCCATTTTGTTTCCATACTTTTTATATCTATTGTGATATTTAGCTTTCTCTCTTAAGCATTTTACTAATGGTCTACTGAACCATACTGGGAATCTATTATTGCGCGGTTTCCGGTATGGGGTATGTTTGCCTATGATGCGAAATATTGTTTCGTAGAAGTTTGCAACCATCCGATCTACATCCTCACACTCTAACCAGATACTCGACCAATCTACATCCTTTAGTTCTTGGTTAATTTTACCAAAATCACTTCTATGGAAATCTAAACGTGGAGAGCGATTACCTCTGAGCATATTATTTATCTTAGGTTTATTTATTTGAATTTCAAGGGCTGGATGATGAAGATCCAAATGTATTAATGGTACACTGACTTCACGGACGTACACTGAATTAGGTGAATTAGTCAAAACCAAGTCTAGAATATGGTTATTTGAATTGGCTATATAATTACATTGATACAGGTTATTAAATTCAATTTCATCTAAAAAACGGTTTTCAACCGCACCTTGGCAAGGTCTTGGCGTGCAGGTTTTTGTAACGGAATCATAATCCCAGACCACATTTGCAAGATTAAAATCACCTATGTATAAAGTTAACGAGTTTTGGTTCGCACATGACGTGTTGTAAATCTGTGTAAATTTCGTCAAACTAGCATCAAAGACTTCCAAACCAATTGGTGGTGGCATATAAGTAGTACAGATATTTATTTGAAAAGATTTTCGGGCAGTTCCCAGTTTTAATGTTAACCACATGTCTTCGTATTGCGATTCCCAGAAAGGTTTTCTAAGAACGTTATGCTTTTTTAATGACGCTATAATAATACCACCTCCATCTCTCCTATTGGCAAATAGAGTAGAACTGCGGTCTCGTCTAAAAATGTTATATCTGCCATCGAATATTTCATGATCAAAAACTGTTGAATTTAACCATGATTCAGTTAGAATAACCAAATCATACTCATTATTTAGAACGCTCGTGTAAATATCTTCGGTTTTAGTTCGTAAGCCTCTTACATTCTGATAATATATAGATAAACTGAATTTTTACAAATTAGTCCTAGTAACATTCATTGTGTTAATAGTCTGGCAAATGAACTGCCTTATTACTTCACACTTTAAGAGTATTCAACATCTCATGGTTAAGAACTGTCACTGACTTAGAGTTAATGTCTGTTTATTATTAAGTTTTTTGTTAATATTAATATATCTACTATAAGATTTGCTGGCTTTTGCTTTTTATGAATCACATAATTTGTAAGAATTGTTAAAACTAGTTCATCTTAGGATTTATTAAGATAAGTGTCACTCAAGGAATAGGGCATGCATATGTTACCTAAAATAAATTCCAAAATCATAGATATAAGTTATAATCATATAATGAAGTATTCAATCAATCCGCCTATCGCAGTCCACTGCTACACATAAGCCTCGCCCAACACGCGCCACAGTACACGGTCCTCAGCCTTCTGCATCCAGTCTGTCCCAGCCACCTTTTTCAGGTCGTCGGTCCACCTAGCCGGGGGCCGCCCTACCTTACGCTTGCTGAAGCGTGGTCTCCACTCTCAGTCCTTCTACAGATATGGCCAGCCCACTGCAACTTGAGCTTACTGATTCTGTGAGCTATGTCAGTAATTTTGGTTCTTTGTCGGATAACTTCGTTTCGGATTTTATCCTTCAAAGAGACGCCGAGCATAGCCCATTCCATAGCTCGCTGCGTGACTTTTAGTTTGTGGACTAGTCCCACTGTGAGTGTCCACGTCCCGGCACCGTACGTCATAAGAGGTAGGACGCATTGGTTCAAGACTTTGGTCTTCAGGCATTGCGGTAGGGGCGAAGAGAAAACTCGACGTAGCTTGGCAAACGCTGCCCAACCCACTTGGGCTGGGCAGCGTTTGGCAAGCTACGTCTCAGTAGGATCCATTTGGAACCTGCGGTCGATTTCTTTCTCGAAGTTTTTCAACCAAGCTGGACAACTCGACCAAGGTAGACATACTCTCGAACAACTTCGAGCATCGATCCGTCGTCATAAACCGGTCCCGGTCCCGTTCGTTGAACATAATCTTGGTTTTATGCAAGTTTATGCCGGGACCGACCCGTCGAGAGGCTTCATTTAGGCTGTGCAGCATCTCATTCAGCTCTTCCAGGCTCTCTGCCACGATGTCGATATCCTCGGCAAACCGAAGGTGGGATATATACTCGCCATTAATGTTTATGCCCCGCCCAGTCCAGTCCAGCGTCTTAAAAACGTCTTCGAGTGCGTTGGTGAAGAGCTTAGGGGATATTACATCCCCTTGCCTCACCCCCCTACGCAACTCAATGGGGCTGGTTTTACTGTCCTGGAGCTGGACGGTCATAGTGGCCGTGTCGTACAAACATCTCAACACCTCGATGTAGCGCTAATCAATGCAACACCACTGCAGTGCTCCCTCAAACTTGGAGGTTACGGTTTTGCCATCCGCGGTATTGAGTTTCGACAGATGAATTCTACCAAACTGGCGAGCGAAGACTTTGGTGCCTCGATTCTGTTCAATCGCATTATGTTAATATATACTTCCGATTGGACATGATGAAGTCTATCTCGTTCCTTGACACAGTATCAGGGTTTCGCCATGGCCACTTTCTATGAGGCTTCTTCTTAAAGAAGGAGTTCATTAAGAAGAGCTCCTGTGACTCCATAAAGTTGACCAGCATTTGCCTCCTGTGATTTCGGCGCCAAACGCCATAGGGTCCGATTTTCATTTCGCCGCGTTCTTCTACTCCCACTTTGGCATTAAAATTCCCCATAACAACGCTGTAGTGTGTCTTGGTGGTATGATGTAGAGCCCTAGCAACATCCTCAAACATGGCTTCGACTATGTCATCGCAGTATGTCGAGGTCGGCGAATATACCTGTACCACCTTCAGAGAGTACCGTCCTGTCTGTGACCCTTAATATGAGGTACGCCACCCGTGTCGACACACTGCTGATTCTACAACGCTGTTAGTGAGAGATTTGTTAACGAGGAAACCGACACCGCCCTGTGAGGGCTGATCACCTTCTCGAAAGTAGAACAGATTGCCTGAATCAAGGGTTATCGGACAGATTATTAACAAATTGATTAGTATTTCTTATAGACAACCAAATCAAAACAGAAAAATAGGTATTACTTTATGTATGCCTACGATATATTTCGTAAATAGGTATTTACAAAATGTAAACACACAATACAAATAATTAAACTTTTGCACTTACATTTGTGCTAACTGTACCATAGTTCTCGAACGTAAGCTGTGGCTATTTTGCATTTTAAACATTTCTAAACAAAACACACAAGAATCACAAGCCTCGGCAAACTAATGACACGTAGTTGTAAGTGATGTAACTGACAAGTCTAATTGTGGGAAAACTGACATTTGAAAGGTGATAAAACCGAGTAATGTCAAAATATTTAGACATTTGAAATTTACAAATGAACGACAGCATAGTAAAAACCAAGTAAATGGGATATAGTAATAGCTTGAATTGATTTACAATACAGAAACAAAGCAACTGTTATTCAGTTGCTTTGTTTTACATTTGTCATTTTACTTGCTTTATTTTTACGTTTACAAAATTGCCATTTTGACCATTTTTAACAATCCAAAAAAAAAAAGTAAAATTGATTGATTTTCTTATAGCCAGATAAAGGGGCTTAAAAATAAATTTATATCAAATGAAAAGCCAATTAAATCATTACACAACGTAAAAACAATGTAATCGACGTGCAATTACTTTGTTTTTGCTTAGACATTGTGGTTTACTTTGTTTTACCGTAGATATGTTGGACAAAAGCCTGCAGTTACTTTATTTTACAAAATTTTATCTCCGAAAATAAAGCCTTTTCGATGATTCTGTGGATGTAGCAGTGTCCGTTATATGCAAAATATTCCAAATATGTAAAAAAAACTGATTTTGAAAAATATGTTAGTTCCTTTGTGTTTCCGTAGCACAACCGTCAGTACGGTTGTGCTACGGAAACATGTATATATTATGCTATAGACATAAAACCAATAAAACTCTTTCATTAAAAACTTTCATCATCAACATTCACCAAGAAAATAAAGTAGCCAATAAATTAAGCATAGATTGCGAATACCAAAATACTAATAAAATTACCTTAAGTTATTCCCCAAGCCTTCGACATGGAACAGATTATGCAAACAGCCAGAATTCAAGTTTCTATCCACGTACAAATTTTACAAAGACCAAGTTTGAGTTTGTCCAGTTTTGGTAAATGAAGATCATTTTATACCGAAGTACTTGTAATCAATGATAATCAAGATTAAAAATATGTCAGTTACATTGTTTTAAGTTTATGCGTGCTGGTACTGATACAGTTGAGCATTCACCTGTGATGAGCATTATTGCAATTGTCATCATCATCATCATCAGCCCTGTATATAAACTGTCCCACTGCTAGGCACGGGCTTCTTCTCACTATGAGAAGGGCAAGGCCATAGTCCACCACACTGGCCTAGTGCGGATTGGCAGAATTCACATGTCTTTCGAGAACATTATGGAGAACTCTCAGACATGCAGGTTTCTTCACGATGTTTTCCTTCACCGATAAGTAAGCGATAATTAACAATTTAATACGCACATAACTCCGAAAAGTCATTGGTGCGTGCCGTGGATTCTAACCCGAGACCCTCTGCGTAACAGTCTGTCGGTCTCTCCACTCAGCTATCGCTGCATTTTTTTATTATATTGTTTTATATTAATTTATTATACTGTAATATATTGTTTTATGTATACAGTGGGCCATATGTGTGCTTCTGCTGCTTCAGCGGAGACCCCAAATGGCCTAAGTACCTAAATCTAGTAGTTATGTATTTGACACGTTTGGAGTGGAAACGTCGAGGCAATGGGGTCCAAGTGCGACATCTCTTGTTTGAATCATATCATGTTTTATAAGGGCTCTCATAGATTTTATGACAGTCGAGATCATCTACGTGAACAGCAAAAAGGATAGAGTAAAATACAAAAATATTTTTTGTTATTATAGACAACATTAGGAATAACTATTGTGTTGCGGAGGACTTTACAAACATTCAATACAAAGTACATCCAGACTTCAAACAACAAATTATGAATCACACAAAATGTTGTCTCTCGTGGAGATCGCACCCACAGCACTCGGCACAGTGCTAAAGGCGAAGTGAACGCATATGACCACTATACGTGCAGCCAACATTTAAAAAAACGTTGAAACAAAGAATGAATGAAGATATCGCTAGAGGACGCCCAGAATGGACTTAGGTCGATCAAGTTGGTGACGTATAATCAAAAATACCCATTACCAATAAGCAAACATGACGAGGTTAATGAATGTCGAGGAAGCGAAAGAGGTATGTTTGAACCGGAGCATTTGGCATTTTATAGTCTCTGCCTACCCCAATGGGAGCCAGGCGTCAGCCAAGTCTAGATAGATTAATAGAAATAAAAAAAGACCTAAAGAAATTCAATTTGTCAAACCTCAACTTCCTGCTAAGTTAATTCATCCACAACAAATAAAAATAATTACCTCCAAGAAGATCGTAAATTTCCAAGCCATTTGTTTGAAATTTGTTGTAATGTTGCAAACGGGAACAACCGAGACGTCAACAACAATTCCTAGAAACCCTTTCAAAGAAATATAAAAATGTAGTCAAAGCAGTGGAAATTCAACGTCCTTCTGATTACAGCACTTAAATGAGGTGCTGGCATTTTTCCTTTCAAGATCTTGATTAAAGGATTCAGAAGTTAAAAGCTTTGCTCTTTTTCTATCTTTTTATCTGCATTATATTTAGGATTTTATTGTAGACTAGAGGATGCCCACAGATATGCTCGCACATTTTTTCTAATTTCCAGCCGATCCCGCGGGAATTGCGGGCAATCCTTTTTTAGTGCACCCCGGTTCCCACTGAACATACATGCCAAAAAGAGCCTGCTGGCCTTCCTCGAAGAGCTGTGGTGGCTTGAGTGACAAGACCATTCTCAACCGCACGCAAAATACACGCCAAGACGTGGAGTTGCGGAAACAGCCCGTGCTATCGAGTATCAAGTACAATGCCAAATCTCAGCTTAATGGAGATACCAACAGACTGCCATGCAGAGGCTATCGGCATTAGTACTATCTATTCTGTGCTATCGGGTTCGAATCCTAGGTGCGCACCTCTGACTTTTCGGAGTTATATGCGTATTGAATTATTAATTATCGCTTGCCCCGTGCCTCGGAGAGCACGTTAAGCCGTCAGTCCCGGTTGTCATGAAGATCTTTGACAGAGTCGGTACCTATCTCTGAATAAACTGACACTAGTCTACAGCGTGGAATATCACTATCCCTTTGGGTTGCGGAGGTCAGACTGGTAGTTGCTCCGTGGAAAAGCTAATATTCAGTCAATTCCGGTTAGACTAGTTAGCGGACCCCAGGTTGAAACTGGGATAACGCTAGGAGAAAGAAGAAGAAGAAGATATGAATTGCTTTAGTTGCGTAAGTAATATTGTCATTAAAATTTGTTTATTTGCTCTTGTAGATATCACATGTCATGCCTATAGTTTGTTCACTCATTATTATGTAGTTCAAGCTACTTCTTGTTCTTTCTAAGTGTCTATAATAAGGCTAAATACAAAAGATAACTAAAAATAGCGAGGAGGAGGTTTTTACTAACCTCCCTCTCTCTCCACCTCTAATTACCTTAATAATACAATACTAAGCAACAAATAAGCGGCGATAGCCCAGTAGTGTAAGTAACGGACTGCCGAGACGATGGTCTCGGGTTCGATACCCAGCTACTCCGGGCATACACCTCTAACTTCAAAGTTATGAGTGTTTTAAAAATGCTAATTATCGCTTAACAATGTGGTGGTAGATGGAAATAGGCTCGCCCCCTATTACATTGGGACCGAAACATAACTGGCGAAGTGTGGGTGTGTAATATACCTCTACCTACCCCTTCGAGGATAAGAGATAAAGCTGAAGTTATGTAAATTAGTATATCTACAGTTTACTTTACCGTTAGTTCGTTTCTTGTGCGAGAAACCACATTATTTATCGGTGTAAAAGTAATAATGAAAATATTGAAACGTACCCAAAATATATAATGTTGAACATGGATTCCTGAAACAAAAGGAAAAATATATTATTGTTTGTTATGAGACACGTTTGTGTAAATTCGGGTGATGGATCCTTTACACGTGTATCCAACCTGAATAATTGTACATGTATTGTGTACTCACGTATTATTGTTCATTATAGGTATTTTTGTAATATACTCGTACAAACACTAGCATGTAAGAATATATATTTTTATCTTTGTGGCACGTACATGTGCCTTGTGTAAAACTTTCCATATTATCAATACAATCACATTTGTGACCTTGTTGACGAATAACCACAATATCATAATATATAAAATCCTTGCGTTACTGACTGACTGACAGACACGCTACAGCCGAAACTACACGGCGCAAAAAGCTGAAATTTAGCATATATGGTCCTTGGGGACCGTAGTGGTGCACTAAGACGGGATTTCCCGAAATTTCCACGGGATCGCGCAAAACGGGAAATTCGAAAATATGTGCGTGCGAAGCCGCTGGCGTCGACTAGTAGAATATAAAATTCAAAACTCGTCCTAAAACACCCACAATCAGCCATTTTATGAATATTTATATGAATTAAAATATAAATTTTCGGCTTACAAAAACTGATCCCGAATATTAAGTGGACTTCGGTGACAAATACTTTTAGTCTAGTTACAAAAGTTTTGTCATGAATTAGAAATTATTTTAAATCCGTTTTGTTTTCGACATTATAGAGCAAGTAATGGTCTTAAGTGCGGCTTTAGAAATACTTTCAGCAGAATCAAAACAGGAAACTTCGACTGAAGACAGAGTTGAATTTTTCGGCAAAGATCCGTGTTGGTCGATGCAAAAATATTTTCACTGCTAATTTTGTATGAAATACAAAATATACAGTATTTTCTTAAACGTATCCATTTTTTATTGCTTGAAACTTTTGCTGCATAACGGGCTGTATAGAGATATTGAACCAACAGTAACAAAGAAAACCCAGATGACATGATAGTGCGTCACAAATCTTTTTATATACTAGACCAAATTTCCTTACTAGAGCGTTACTTGCAAGATTTGGCGTGACATAACAGTAAAACAACTACTTAAACCCTTACAGCATCATAAAGAGCGAAATGGTACAATGGAGTTTAGTGTGCTTGTCAGTCTGAACTGCAGAGTAAGTAAACCTCACAAGAATACATAAACTAGTTGTGTGTTTTGGTTGCAGGCAGTTTTTGATCCAATATCACTTTTAATGCTAGTTTATTTATTTACTAACGATTAGTCCTGACACGTACCTCGCAGAGTACTTTAAGCCGTCGGTTCCGGCTGCCATGAAGATCTTTGACAGTCAATATAGTACCTATAAATAAACTGACACTAGTCTATACCACGGAATATCGCTATCCCTTCGGGTTGCGGAGATCAGACAGGTATTCGCTCTGTGGAAAAGCTAATATTCATCCAACTCCGGTTAGACTATTAAGTGGAAACCAAGGTAGAAACTGGAATAGCGCTAGAAGGATGAGATGATATTTAGTCCTGACACAATCACTTGGGTCGACCGCTTTACGTGGTGTCCAAAGGATGGTAGAGTTTTGATTTTGATGTAAATGCCTTAACAAGCATCCACTCAGTTAGGGATCTGTGCAAGCATTGCTTAACTTTTCAAATCTATTACGAACGGCAAGTCAAGTAACTCTATGAGCGCTAAAATGTTCTTGATAACCAACGACTCGAAAGCGATGCATTATTGTACAAACCTGAAGTAATCTGCCTTACCTTAACACATTTTTCAAATAATTTTTCATTGAACCTTTTTTAAGTGCTTACGAAAAGTCAATTTGTTTATCATCACTTGATGTCAGGTGGGGTCTATACAGACCAAACTATATAACCCCCCCTTGGGATCTCCACCGTGTCGTGGTGACGGGGCTCAGTAACCGTGGTTAGGTCACCCACGGTGAAGCTAAGCGAGATCCCGGGAGTGGACGCTCCGTGTGGGCTTGAAGGAGGCCTGCGCAGAATGTGTCCAATGGTGCGGGTACGAGGGACAGTTCTTCTGTCCCTCGCAGTCGGACGCGGTCGCGGGAGGAGAGGCGTGTCGGTGTTGCGTTGCCGCGCGCCCTATCTCCCGTGACCAAATGGGGGCGCACCATTGTTGCGTCGCGGTGGGATCGCAGAGGACTCATCCTCTGCGATCCCGATGCGGTGTTGCGTTGCCGTCCTCCCTATCCTCTGCGGCCGCTGGGTGTTTTGGCGGTGGAGCCCAACACCTTCATCCGCCGCCAAGGGAGTTTTGTTCGGGGCCCGCCTGACCATCTGGCGGGCCAATACCCGTCGGGGGGTAGCGAGGAATGCTTCGGCGATACCCGATCCTCCGACACACGAATACATGAGGAACACGGGTTGGTTTTTAGTCAGTAAGAGTCTGACAGTCCCCTTCGCCCTTCCCCCAGGGCGGAGGGACTCCATGAGCATTTTGCAACCCAACACAGACCAAAAGGATATCACTAGCAATAACTCCAGTAGCACTGTCTCGTTTAAAGGACTTAGTGCTATACTGCAGTTCTTACAAGCTGTTTACCTCGACAGACAAATGGCTACTCGCCACGAGTTTATTAGCATTTTGCTACGAATATTGCAGTCGCAACTTGACATGAAAGTTCAATTTGTATTAGAATGACTACTAGACGAGTATTGGTACTACTTGTGCTTCATATATGTATTTTATTTTAAAATAGGTACTGGAGTATTGGTGATTTCATGCAATTTATGTTTAGCAGAGTCTTCTAATTTTTAATTGAAATATAAATGTAAAGTAGCATTTATGCAATTTAGAATATTGCATTTGGTGGAAAGTTCCATGTCAGTTAAGGATTTCGTTACAACTGGAATTGGTTCCTGATTCACGTTATCCGGCACAAGAGGAAAGGTTATTTTATGACGCGTTGCAAACTCTTATAAGCCGTCTTGACTCCACCGCTCCGCTAAATAGTGTGATCAACCGAGTCCGCGACTGAACGACTATTGGAAAAGGTCTGTGGAACTTTTTCCTAAAGGCGTTAGAAGCCTACTCACTAAAACCACCGCGGTGCTCTCGACATCCTGTGTAGTGCGGCGTGGTCATGCGAATCATTACCAGCATACCCGAAGACTAAATAAGCTGGCATAGCTCAGAGTTGCAGCAAATTAAAGTGGCAATGTGCTTACCACATTTAATTAACTGAAAAGAACAGCTAATTAGGCTTCATTAATTAACGAGAAATAGTACACTAACTTAAAGCTGATTTTGTCGGATGATACAACCCTGATATGCACTAGACCGACTTTTTTACTTGACATTTACCTAAAGGCGCTGATACACCTGAGTTTTCACTTGTACAACGAGCATTTGCCGTTTTTTGTTTTGTCAAATTGAACAACGAATAGAGCCGAAAATTGTCACGATTTTTCTAGCGAACACTTTAATCCTTAGATATTAGAAAAAATGTAGAAAACGCACTACAACAGTTTTACCCAATATATTTATTCAGTTTGACTGATTAATTTCAGCTTGAGTAAGAGTAAGATACACAAACAAATGACGTTTCTAAATAATAAAATGCAGATCTTTATTTGAACAGGTTTAATAAATAACACAAGTGTCTGTGCCTGTCTTAATTCTGAGTAAACCAAATCTAAGGATTTATTGTAAATATAATTGATATTTTATCGATATTCATTCTGAATAAGCCCATCACTAATCAAGTTAAAATTAGTGACAAACTACGAAGATTTGAAACGTCATTTGTATATTTATCTTTATCTTACATTAAATAAAAATCATAAGTCAAAGTGAAGTAAATTATATTGGGTTTAACCGCCATTGTAGCGCGGTTTCTATGTTCTAAGGCTCACCAGAATGTTCGTAAGAAAGCTAGCTAAAAAATACTCATTTGTTTTTGTGTTGTGTAACATTCATACGAATGCTCATTATGTAGTGTATCAGTGCCATAAGGCTCACACTACTAGTTAATTTATGTTCAGGGCAAAATGTCAAACTGTTTATATACATTCTTATAAACAAATACACTGCGAACAATATCAATTCTTATAATCCAATTAATTGTTCTTATTACGATTGGGAAGTACTTTCCGGATAATAATATAAATTAAAAACTGTCAGGATATTCCTTTCACCGTATCCATGTATCTTCATTTCAAAGCAAGACGATTTAATATCAGAGTTAACGACACTAGGAAAATGTCTTTATAAATAAAATCACTAAGTGACTTGTGAAAGACACCGTGGTTTCGAGTCTGGGCTTGCATAATTATTTATTGATTAAATATACATCAGCTATACCTTGCCATAGAGGTTACCTTAAAAACTAGAGGCTGCCCGCTGCTAGCCACACATGTTTTAATCATTTCTAACCGATCCCGTGGGAATTTGAGAAAAACCATTCTTAGGGCACCCTTATGGTTTCCACACAATGTGGCACACACAGTGTGGCAGCTACTTAATTAAAACGAAACGGTATAAGCTGCTCGAAACTTCAGGGCATTTAAACAATATCCTTACATACGTATTCTACGAAATAAACACTCGTTCTAAAACATTATAGGCTTTATAAATTGCTAACCAAAATATCAGATGAATGATAAATGTTTCGCAACCTTAGAAACAAACAATGAAACCGTTTTCGAGGAAATCTATTTCAGGAATGTTATAAGGGATATTATTTCCTTATTCCTCGAGAACTATTATCTATCTATCTATCGTCACGCCTGTCTCCCATTGGGGTAGGCAAAGACTATGGAACGCCAAATGCTTCGGTTCAAACACAGCTCTTTCGCTTCCTCGACATTCATCAACCTCATCATACATGCTCGCCGGTTATGGGTACTTTTAATTTGGCCCTTTTTTAGTACGTCACCTTGGTCGGCGTACGTCCGTCTTGCGCGTCCCCTACCAACATCTCCATTCATTCTTACACGATATACTTCTTTCGTATTTCTTCTTTCATCCAACCGTTCCAAATGTCCAAACCATCGCAACATTCCTTTTTCAGTTTTTGTCACTACATCTTCTTTTAGACCACACTTCTCTCGTACCACACTGTTTTTCACTTTATCAATCAGTCTTACTCCGCACAAACTCCTCAAAGCTCTCATCTCCACAGCATTGATTCTACTTTCATGCTTCTTCTGCCATACCCATGATTCGCTACCGTACATCAGTGTTGGCGCTAAAACTCCCTGCAGTCGAAGTAACTATTTAGTAATCTGTGCTGCAGTACAGCAAGGCGAGCCTTACTTAGTAATTTATTGAAAAAACAAAGCAAGATGAGTGATTAGTATGCTAATGTTTACTATTTGGCTGAAGAATGACTAGATATCTGTATTTATATATGTATAATTTTATTCCGTTAAATTAACTGTCACTTAAATGATATCGCGACTAGATCGAAAAATGAACAAAGTGTAAAACTATGTACCTACGTGGAACAATAATATGTCAAATTAGACTAATTACACTTTAAGTGTAGCAGAATACCAACTGTGTGTCAATTCAAAAACAAATCGCAATTCGTTCAAATTATTCTGTCGGTGTCTGCTAAAATACGAGAAAAAGTCTTCAGAATTCATCACTATTAGCGTTGTTTTATAATCTGTCCCACTCATAGGCATAGGCTTCTTCCCATTGTAAAAATAAGTCTAACGCCGTGTGTGCTGTCTGTTTTGGGATAAACTCAAAAGTTACTGATCTGTTCAGTATTTTGATGCGAACTTTTTTTCGTACAGATCATACCTATTACACATATAATTGTTATATTACCCATGCGAAGCCGGGACGGGTCTCTAGTTATAACTTGAATATAAAATCTATATATTTATATTAAGTATATTTCTAACCGAGACTCCAACTGTAGCTTCAGCTACTAATTAACGTTCAGTGAGCTTATATTCAATTAGACTGCGCTCTGCGGCGTATCAAATCAGACGCTCTTTGCAGAGCTTAGTTTAACTTCGCTGAGTTACAGAGAACTCATATGTAGTAGTAGAAAACTGCTATTGCTAAAATACCTTTGTATTATTGACGTTTCGAACGTCTTACAACAGCCGTGGTCACAGCAGAACTAGTACCATTTTAATAAAATTGTATGATGTATGCGAATCGTTCAAATTTTAAATCGGTAACTTCAATTACCCAAGTGTGGCAGATTGTTGCATTTTGATTTGAGCGCTACCAGCAATGATGTTACAAAAGTTAAAAGAAGTAGATATGTTATAGGCGTACCAAAAGCAGGACGCTAAACATAAGCTAGTTGGCAAGTCTGACATATGTGTGTGTGACGTCGCGAGCCGGCGTCAAAGTGAAATTGACACATCTTGTCAACCGAAAATAAAATAAAATACGGAGTTATCGATGTGTGCGTTAGTGTACCTTTTCTACAGATTGATTACTACGTAGGTAACGTATCTACCTCTATCTTGTAATATCATGGCTACCATGCTTCGGAGTGCAAGTAAAGGTGTCGGTCCCGGGTCCCGGTCTCAGGACAAGGTTCGTTAAACCATGTTGGCGGCCTCTGGGCGGCCTGTAAACTCACTTAACTATGACACTAGAGTTGGCCTTTCTTTCTTTTTCAATGGAGTGTCAATTTTTCTTTCGTGAGAGTGTGTCACAAGCGAATGGATATTAGCATCTTCGAAGATGTATTATAATTTTTCCGCACTTGTAATGAATTTTGCATCACGGGAAGTTTACATACCTTTAATCAGCGTTTACAAAGAAAACTCCAAGACAAACATTTTATTTCAAGTGCAGATTGATCCCACAAATTCTCTGTGCAGTGTTGAAGGACGAGTCTTGTTATTGAATAATCATCAGCCCTTTATACTGTCCCAATGCTGGGCACGGGCCTCTTCTCACTACGAAAAGGGTAAGGTCATAGTCTACCACGTTGGCCAAGTGCGGGTTGGCAGACTTCACATGTCTTTCGAGAACATTATGGATAACTCTCAGACATGCAGGTTTCCTCACGATGTTTTCCTTTAGCGTTTATCAAGCGATAATTAACTATTTAATACGCGCTTAACTCCGAAAAGTCATTGGGGCGCGCCGTGGATTCGAACCCGAGATCCTTTGCGTAGTAGTCTGTCGGTCTCTCCACCCAGCTATCGCTGCCTATATCTTGTTATTAACTTGATGTAGTATCTTGTTTTATTACAATTAATTTTATTACTTCTATAGACGCAGACCTAAATATTTCAATCTAAAATTTATATTAATATTATTTTATACGCCGCCTAGTATCTAGGCACCTACTGAAGATACCATGGTGCCAGTGGCTGCTACGGGGTGTTTCCAGTTTAAAACCACTGCGAGAATTTTATTCGAGAACATTATCTTAGATATGCAGGTTTCCTCACGACATCTTCCTTCAGCGTTTAGTAAGCGATAATTAACAATTGAATACGTACATAACTTCGAAAAGTCCATGCGCGCGGTGGAAATAAACCCGAGACCATCTGTGTAGTAGACTTTCGGTCTCTTTACTAGGATATCACTGCTATAAAAGCAACCAATATAACTAAGTAATAAAGGCACTATTTTTTGCAAAAATTGATGAGCCGGCGAATTTTCTTTTGTGGAAATATTTTAAGATGATTATATTATATCTTAGCTCATTATAGATATATGGTAAAAATACTTGAAAACATTATGCAATCTATGTGCCCCGTTCAAAAAGAAAAAAGACATTACCATATGACCTATGAAAGTAAACTGTATTTTGAAATGAGACTTTAAAAATCTTTTACTGTTTTATTTTGTAGTTTTCATTAATTTGCGACACAACAGCACTGTGGGGTAATAGAAGGATTGACCGGACGGCTAGCAAGGCGCAGTAGAATCGACATGTAGAATAACGCCAATTTTTATATCTCTTCAGCAAGATACAATTTGATTCATGCATATTAACCTAGTCGTCGACGCTGAATGAAAAGGGTTAGTGACACTTTGTATTCTTAATCCCTCACCACACTTTTCAATATAAGTATTAAATTATTTCGAAAAAACACAAGTTAAAAATAACTAATTCTGACCTTAGAAAGACCTCGTAGAGGTTCCTAGAAATAATAATGCTCTCATGATATTTATATAATTTTCGAATACAAATAAGATAATATGTTTAGTAAGCTATTAATAGACATTCCAGTAATTTATAGACATTTTGATTATTGCCAACGAAAAATAAACCACGGTATTTTCAAAGCGATGGGCTATGATTTGACCCTTTTCATGTTTAAAGGAAACATAGGGACGCTTTATCAACTGGGTTGACACTATCTCGTCTTCACCCAAGATATTTATGTGTATTACAGATATGAAGAGGTACGTCTCAGGAGACAAACTACGTGAAGCTTACGATTTTGGTCGCTTGGAAAGATTTTCTTGTACGTGCCTTTGGTTATGTTAAAAATACGCCGATTTTTTTCGTTTTTAGTAATGGAATATTATTAGTATGCCTTTAATTGTAATGAATTTGTGTGTTCAAAACTAGATCAATGAAAATATTTTTCGATCGGTTATTTAATGTATTTTATACGCTTATAGGTCTTTGCAACTTTGAAACATAGCTCCAATATGGATGTTTAAAACCGAAGCAAATTAAATTAAATTAATAATTATTTTCACACAATTTGTTGACTGGCCTGTTGATGTGATGGTAAATGATACTGACTGTTAAGCTTTAGGTCTTGGGTTACATTTTCATACAGGAAAACTCTTTGCGTGACAAGCACGATTGTAATTTGTTCTGTATCTGAGTGTACCTAAATCTGTCACATGATGATCACGTCATGTATGTATCTATACATATTACAAAATGAAGTCTACCTTGCCGCCTATCTGTCTGTATAAACGCGATTAATAAAAAAATACCAAGCGATTTTTTGAACAGTTTGCACCAATATATAGGTGGTGCGGCGTCGTTGTGCTGGTTCCCGAAGAAAGAGTGTAGTGTCGAATAAAACTGCAGTGGAGTGTAATACTAGGATGTTTTATTCGTTGAAGTACTACTGAGTTTTACATATACAATTATGGTCGCGTCTACGGAACAAACAAGAAAGTATTTAGGTTGCGCGAGAGCGTCTGATCGTACTGACGTATAACAGTTGATTCACGATGACAGCGGCGCGCACGAGTCGGCGAGCCGTCCACTCGTCCCGCACCGCAAACCCCGCGGCGACGTTTCGTTACAGCTGTTGAAAGCATGTCTCAACATACTCCCCCGGTTGAAGAGTCTTCAACAGCAGTGACTGGAAAAGGGCAGATTGTGTTAAAAGCGCGCCGAATGACACCCTTGCGTGTCCGGATGTCGGCGACCCTATTGATGCCATCTCTGCCAGGTAGGACCTGGATGATTCGTCCCAGAAGCCACATTAGAGGAGGTGAACCTTTGTCCTTAATGACGACGAGTGTCCCTTCTTTAAGTTCACCAGACGACCGGCGCCACTTGGTTTTCTGTTGAAGCCAGAGAATGTACTCATGGGAAAACCGATGCCAAAAGTGTTGTTTCAGATATTCTATACGACGAACCGTTGCAAGCTGGTGATATTGACGTTTTCAATCTGTGGATGTGGCAACATGATAAGTGAGCGTCCAATGAGGAAGTGGGCCGGAGTCAAAGGGACCAGGTCTGAAGGATCATTGGACAAGGGAGTTAAGGGTCTCGAATTTAGTATGGCTTCAACTTGTATCAAGCATGTGGCCATCTCTTCAAAAGTTAAATTTGTTAAACCCAAGACACGCCTGAGGTGGTACTTGGTAGATTTGACTGCCGATTGCCACAATCCCCCCATGTGGGGTGTGTAGGCAAGTATAAATAAAAAGTTGATACCGGGGTCAATATCATTAAAGTCTAGGTTTTGTGAAAGCAGACTAGCTAGCTCATTGAAAGCGCCAACAAAAGTAGTACCATTATCAGAGTAAATATTACGAGGCTTCCCCCTGCGAGCAAGAAAGCGATTCATGGCAGCCAAGAAGGCGTCTTTCGTGAGATCTGACACGAGTTCGAGGTGGAGCGCTCTTGTTACTAAGCACACAAACACACAAATAAAACACTTGATGAGTTTGCATCCTCTACCCTTGCGGTCAGCTATCATGATGGGACCAGCATAATCCACCCCTGTATCTAAGAAAGGGAACTCTAAATGTAAGCGTTGCGGTGGAAGACAACCCATGACAGGTTGGACAGTCGTAGCTTTAATCCTACAGCATTTTACGCATTGCTGGGAAACCTTTTTAGCCAAGTTTCTACCACCCACAGGGTAGTAATGGTGGCGTATCGTAGCAAGTAAGAGTAGTGGTCCAGCATGCAAAAGGCGCAGGTGATACATGTTAAATATTAGGACACAAATAATATGAGTACTAGATAAAAGTATTGGATGTTTTACATTAAAATCATAAAATGAATTGTTTAATCGACCACCGACCCGAATCAAATTACAAGATTTATCTATTAATGGAGACAATGAAAGTAATTTATTTTTGACAGGTAGTGATTTTTCTGAGGTTAATAGTTTATATTCCTCAGAAAAGGACTCCTGTTGACTATGCCTGAGTAAGAAATGTAATGACGTAGTCAACTCAGTGTTTGTGAGAGGACCACACTCTATAGAGTTCTTTCTACATTTATTTATAAGACGCATGATATGTGCGACCACACGCTGTAGTTTACTGAAACTAGAATACCTCTTACATAGTAATGTAATCCAATTGTCGACAGCATCCGTAGTATCAACATGATGAGATGTAACTATTTCTGGTAAATATGACTTGTCTCCTAAATTCGATTCAGGAAACAGAGGCCATGAAGAAGGTTCTTTGTGTAAAAAACTGAGGACCTGACCACCACAAAGAAGAAGACAGCAGTTTGTCAGCTCTAAGTCCGCGCGAAGCAAGGTCTGCGGGGTTTTCAAGTGAAGGAACGTAACGCCAAGTATTACCACCAACAGAATCTCGAATCTCAGAAACGCGATGACGGACAAAGGCTTTAAGCTGTATGGGTGATGCAGATAGCCAGCCCAACACAATGGTTGAATCACACCGAAATACTGCTTCATCAATATGCAATGTGAGTGACTGACGAACTTTAAGATAAAGCCTTGTACCCAGTAATGCAGCACATAGTTCGAGCCTAGGTATAGTGGTCGGCTTAATAGGAGCAACTCTACTCTTTGCAGTAAGAAGATGCACGCTGACCTCTCCATTCCTCGATGTACTGCGGACATAGACACAAGCACCGTAAGCCTTTTCGGATGCCTCACTGAAAATATGAAGCTGAACTGAAGATGGCGACTCACATGTAATCCATCGGGGTATTTCAAAATTGTTGAGATGAGGTAGAGTGGTTTGAAACACACTCCAAGTATTATTAATCTCTACAGGAATAGGTTCATCAAGAGCATTTAGAAAGCCAAAGCTGTTGCATTATTATTTTTGCTTCCACAATGCAAGGAACCACTAAGCCAATTGGATCAAAAATTTGAGCAATGACTGACAAGATTTGACGCTCTATCAGTGGAAGACAAATTTATAGAAAAGGTTAGTGTATCCGTCGAACACCTCCAATGAAGTCCTAATGTTTTCGATATATGTCTAGAATTACCGTAGCCAGGTAGGAAACTGTTCAGAGTTGCAGTGGAAGCTGTAATACATCTACCTGACCACGATAGACAATATATCCAGACACAATGCACTGCGTTGCACAGCGAATCACAACTAATATTAATAAAATGGTTCAACTCACCTGATATCTTGATTGGGTCGGTCCTGCAACTAAGTTAGACTAGCACACGACTAAATTGGCCAATATAGTGAATGTTATATCTAATACTTAGCTCAGGCTGCAAACGCGACGTTTCAAGACACGATGACACGTGGACGTTGCTACCGGCTTCAAAAACTTTCGCAACTGTTCAATATTCACAACTTTATTCTTTATCACAATTTACCGTTGCCAGCACTAGATCAGGCGGCATTCAAGACGGTTTACTGCACGAATTCACTTCGACACCACTATGACTCGCGGAGCACCCATGTGCTTTCAAGGGGCGATAATTCAAGATACGGCTTTGTCAACTTTTTATACCGGATTTTTCACTGACCGCGGGAAACGAACAAACGTTTCGCGAAGCTACAAGGACGAGCTTTCCAAAAGGCGATCAATTTATATCAATTACAAAATTTACAAATCTCGCGAGACAGACCAAGACGGCGTGTTAATTTTTCAAGGCAAGCGGAAGTTGACAGTTCAGTGTGACCATTGTCAGAAATTTTCAATAGACTAAACAAAATGTTGCTTAATCGATATAATCGATTTGACTTATAATAAAAACTAATTCTATTTCACACATCCACCCGCCTCGGACCGGCCTACCGGTCCACTAATCGGTTGGTAGACGTGGCAATGTTGCAACCACTCTCTTCAGAATCGAACCGTCCACCAAGACCTCAGCAAATCGGGGAACTCCATCAGCCCCAGTTACCAAACGAAGGATGCACCCCCTGCGCCATCTGAGTGGCGGAAGGTTAGCCTCCTTGATCAAAACGAGGTCACCAATCTTGGGTGGATCGGTCTTGTCGGTCCACTTAACGCGTTGCTGTAGTATGTGCAAATATTCCAAATTCCAGCGTTTCCAAAAGCTCTGAGTTTTCTGGCGTACCAATTCAAAACGCGAGAAACGATTAGGTCTCGTATCAATGTAGGGGTACTCAGGCAAGGCGACAAGTGGGCGACCAATCAAAATATGGCCCGGCGTAATGGCTTCCAAATCATTCGGATCTGAGGAGATCGGGCACAATGGTCGAGAGTTCAAAACGGCCTCAATCTTACAAAACACAGTTGCGAGTTCCTCAAATGTAAGGACAGATTCACCGATTCTCCTGCGCAAGTGTGTTTTGGCCGATTTTACAGCGGCCTCAAAAATACCACCCCAGTGTGGATAATTTGGTGGAGAAAAGAACCAATTTATCCCACGTCGGGCAAGCCTATCACCTATATCAGCCTTGTTGGTTTCAAAGAAATTAACAACATCATTCAAATAATTATAGGTGCCCTTGAAGTTAGTGCCGCAGTCATAACGGATCAAGGAAGGCATCCCTCTGCGGGATACAAATCTGTCAAATGTGGCTACAAACGTCTCGGTCGTAAGCGAGGAGACCAGTTCCAAGTGTACGGCCTTGGTGGAAAGACAAACAAAAACACACAAATAGGCCTTAACAGTCTTGCTGTTTCGAAGTGTCGACGTTTTCACCAAAAAAGGACCAGCGAAGTCCGTGCCAACATCGTCAAACCTCCTGCTCTCATTTACGCGATCTGCCGGTAAGTCTCCCATCAAGGGCTGCATGGTAGAAGCCTTGAGCTTATAGCAAGGGATGCAGTGAAAGACTACACTCCGAATAATTCTTCGGGCAGACAAAATCCAAAATTCGCGTTGCAAACTGGCCAAGAGCGCATTACAACCAGCATGCGAATTTTTAAGGTGACGGTCAGTTACCAACAAGCGTACCAAATGACCGTCTTTGGGTAACAAAAGGGGGTGACGTGCCCCGTAAGGGAGGTTGGCGTTCTTGAGACGCCCTCCAACGCGCAAGAGACCCGTTTCGTCCAAAAAGGGGTTCAATTTAGAGACAGCTCTCGACAATTTCGATCTCCCTGACTTAAGGATAGCAATCTCCTTCTCAAAATGCGCGAATTGCACAGAACGAACCCAAAAGTTGAGGGATTCCTGTCGTTCCTATGGTGAAAGAAACGGTGTCAGACGTTTCTGTTGTGGGTGGCTAAAGTTAAAAACAAAACGCTTTATCCAAGCAGTAACACCTAACAACTTGTCAAGGGAGCTGTAGCGATTCAGCAAGAAATCGGGGTCGAAAGCGCATTCTACCTTCTCAAGAGCTAGTGTTCGTAGACCCGGCAAATTAGAAGTATTCAAAACTGGCGTTCGAGGCCAATCAATTTCTGGTCGACTCAACCATTCCGGACCCCACCACAGCGAATGACCTATCAAACTAGGCGTCAAGCATCCGCGCGAGGCACAATCAGCGGGGTTGAGCTCACCTGGCACGTGTCTCCAAACAAGCTTGACTTCAGATTTTTGGATTTGGGAGAAGCGATTAGCGACAAATACCTCCAAGGTGTGGACAGAAGCCTTCAACCAACAAAGAACAATTTGGCTGTCAGTCCAGGCGTAGGTCCCATTAATACAAATGCTTTTGCCCAAAGTACTGGACACGTGGTTCAATATGCGTACTAGTAGGGCTGCTCCCGAGAGCTCCAATTTTGGGATGGTCAAAGATGTACGAAGGGGTGCAACCTTGCTCTTCGCCATGATCAGGGAAACTCTCACCTGACCTGAGGCACTGACTGTGCGCAAGTACACCACGACCGCGTGACCACGTTCCGAGGCATCACAAAACCCGTGAAGGGTGGCCTTGTACTTCCCGGGAGGAAGGATGGGACGAGGCAAGGAGATCGCATTGACGGCAGGAAGTGAGGATACAAAAGAGGTCCATTCCTCAACAAGAGTGCCGTGTAGAGGTTCGTCCCAGGTCAACCCTGCTGTCCAAGGCTTCTGCAAGAAGCATTTTGTCCAAAATATGATAGGACAAATCCAACCGTTCGGATCAAAGGTTCTGGCGACAGTAGACAACACGAGACGTTTAGTCCAAGAACAAGGCAATTTCAAGTCTACGTTATACGTAAAGATGTCTTGGACTGGTCTGTACTGAACGCCGAGAACAGCCATCATAGCGGGCTTGTCAACAATCTCAAACAAATGTGGATCCTGCTGATGATCCTCTGGCAAGCCTTCCAAAAGCACTGGTGAGTTGGAAATCCATTTGCGCAACTCATAACCAGCGGAGGCCAAAATACCTATCAATTCGTCCCGCAGGAGGATCGCCTCGTCCGCTGTGGAGGCGCCCGAGCAAATGTCATCGACGTAAATATCGTCCTTCAAGATGGCGGAGGCTCGTGGGAAACGTAAGCCTTCGCGGTCTGCGAGCTCCCAAAGAGAACGTATTGCCAAGTAGGGGCTTGACCTTAACCCGTACGTATTAGTATTGAGCTCGTAGACGACCATGGGATCACGAGGAGACTCTCTCCAAAGGATCAGCTGGAAGCGACGGTCATCAGGGTGGATAATAGTGCCTGAACAACATTTTTATGTCGGCCACAAAGACAACCTGATGTCGTCGGAAGCTGGTGATGACGTCACAAAGGTCCTTGACCAACTTGGGACCAGAATGCAAGCACTGGTTCAAGGATACGCCTGTTGAAGTCTGCGCAGAACCATCAAACACTGTGCGCAGCTTGCCAGTCGATGGCTTCAATACCGCATGATGCGTGAGAAAGTAATGCTCCACCGAACGCCAATCCAAATTTGACACTGACATGTGTCCCAATTGTTCATATTCTCTCATAAACTCAATATACTTCTGTCTGAGCTCCGGATCACGACCCATGCGACGTTCCATAGCCAACAATCTCTTTTCGGCTAAAGGTCGTGACTCACCAAGCGGAGGCCGAACAGACAAAAAGGTAGCTTCGTAATGAGCCGACCAGTGTTGTTCTGGAAGAACAGCTCGAACTCCTCATGTTCTGGATTCAAACGGGCAGCTTGAGGGGGCTCCTCTACTTCCCAAAACCTCTGGACCGCATCAGAGAGAGCAGAGCCTACAGCCAACAAATTATCAAGTTCAGGTGGAGGGGGGTCCCTAGGTACAGGTCCCATCAAAGCAAATCCAAATATGGTCGGGATGGCAGTCAAACCATTTGGCACCAAGACCCGTTTCCCACCAATCAAAATTCCACCGAGGACAGCAGAGCCAATCAACAAGTCGATTTGTCCCGGTGTGTCAAATTTGGGGTCTGCCAGTTCCAATCCCGATGTCAAATTCACCACAGCAGCAGGTAGCTGCTTCTGTGGATGCATACCCAAAATATTCTTCAGCACAATAGCCGAGGTTTTAATCCTCGGGTGTGAAGATTCAACTGGGTCAAACAGAACCTTAAGTTGCCCTTCAACATTAGAGGCTACGGCACCTACTCCCCGTATACAATTTTGAAAAGAGCCCATATTTAATTTAACCTGCCCTACCAAATAAGTGGAAACAATGCAACCTTGTGAACCTGTGTCCAATATAGCACGGACAACAACAGAGGTCCCCGTGGGTCCCCAGAAACTAACAGCAACCGTTGGTAGGATAACGGTCTCAATGGGAGTGGTTGGCGTTATAGGGCAGGTGTTAATTACCTATTGTAGCCTGGGCGGCGACCGTTGGCCAGGTCCTGGCAAGTCA
This sequence comes from Euclidia mi, assembly GCA_944739405.2. NCBI lineage: Eukaryota > Metazoa > Arthropoda > Insecta > Lepidoptera > Erebidae > Euclidia > Euclidia mi. The sequence goes on from OX123206.2 coordinate 4,611,846, forward strand.
AAATGAGGGTGCGGCTTGAAGTCCTCAAAGGCGCGATGACTCGATCCGCGCGCCATCTGTGGGGGGTCATAGTGACGCACCCGCCCAAAACGAGGTGGGCGCGAGTCAAGGCGGGGACGCTCCGCCAAAGGAGGGGACCTGGGGGAGCAGTCATGGTACTGGTGACGCTGAACAGCACGTTCAGGTGCGCGAGAGAGAGGAGGCGTGCGCACGCTACGGTTCTCCAAGCGGGGTGAGTGGCGATCAATTGAGCGAGGCGACTCTCGGCTACGCGCCGGTGAGCCTCGGCTGCCACCTTCAAAACACCCGCCCGTGCGCGGCGTCGGCTGGTTGGACAAGCGGCCTACCTCTCTGGCATTCATGCAGAGAATGTCCAAATGCTGTCCTCCACAGTGAGGACAGGGGCGAGAGTTTGGGCAGTCTCGCTGGTAGTGGGACCCCAAGCAAGAGAAGCAAAGGCGGCGGGCATTCGCGATGCGCCTACGATAGGCATTGGCGTTTTCGGATTTTTCCGCAAACCGATACAAATTCGATTTCAGATTTATATTGAAATCGATTTCGAAAACCGATTTTAGAAACCGATTTCTGTAGCGGATGTCGGAGCGACGAGCGTAGTTACTAGTTGCGTAGACAAACGCAAACAATCGAATTCTTTTTGTATTGTCATATTTGTCATGTCATGCGTCCATATTTCGCTTGGTTTGCGTGACATATTGAAAAAGAAAACCTACTAACTACCTAAAACTAAGTGTTAAAAAACTCAGTCGCCAACTCGCCAAACAAACTAAAATTACACAACACGAATTGTTTATATTTATTTACACTTTTTCAATCCTAACCTACTAACTACCTAAAACTAATTGTTAAAAAACTCAGTCGCCAACTCGCCAAACAAACTAAAATTACACAACACGAATTGTTTATATTTATTTACACTTTACAATCCTAACCTACTAACTACCTAAAACTAATTGTTAAAAAACTTAGTCGCCAACTCGCCAAACAAACTAAAATTACACAATACGAATTGTTTATATTTATTTACACTTTACAATCCTAACAACGTAACAATAAAACTTTTTAAATCCTAATATTATAACTTTCACGAAAACCAAATATAGGTACTTAATTATTATTACGCGCACACCGCACTGCACGTGCCACCTAGGTCAAGTGAACAAATAAACATCGATCAAGTCAAAACTCTCCAAACATAAATCCCTAATAACTATTAAAACTATTTGCAATTTTCAAAACAAACATTAAATAGTTGCAATCTAACTTAGATCCTATCGCCTCGATGTTTAGTTTTATTTTTTCTATTCAATCTGCAATTCATAAAACCGCCAAACCAATTCGCTTCATCTCTTTTGCCCTTTAAACGGATCACTAAGTAAAAAAGAAAAGGATATGAAATTCGCTCTATTCTATCTAAGTAGTCGTTGGGTAGAGTGAAAGAGAACGAATGAATATGAAAACTATCGAAAACGTAAGTTTTAGATTTACTTTGTAGTTTGGTTGCGGTTGCACCGTTTCCGTTTGGATCGGATTAGATTGTTTGCGTTATCGTGGTATTGTTTTGCGTTTTATAAAATCGGTTTTCTCATATTGGAATATCGACACGATACGATTTCTGACTGCAATCGGTTTTCAGTTTCGTTTTGATATATCGGTCTCATGCCTAGCCTACGAGAGGCGACATGTAGGTCCAAGAATGCCCTACAACTGGCCGTTCTGTGCCCCGTGACCTTGCAGTAAGAGCACTCCACTGGGCTCTGGTGACTGCTAAGCGAGGAGGGCCCCGCCAACATTGGCTCGGGTGTAAACGCGAGCCTGCTCCTTGACCTTGGGCGGCTGCGTCTTAGCCGGCGTGACACCACCGGAGCTGTCCAAGACCCGGCACTCATCCTCCAGGAACCTCTCCAGGTCAGCAAAGGGGGGCAGATGGGTCGCGCTATCCCCACCAAAGCACTGCTCAAAACGCGACCTCAGGTCGGCAGGCAGCCTTTTCAGTACAATGTGCACCAATAGATAGGACCATTGGTCCACGGGCAGGTCAAGACACTTAAGTGCGTTGATGGCCACCAAAAGCGGGTTCAACAGTTGGGTGCGCAACCCAGAGACCCGGGTGAGCGTCGGCAAACCCAAAATCTGCTCGATGTGCGTGTCGGCGAGGCCACGCTTATTATGGTACCTACGGGTAATTAGGTCTCGAGCCGTCTGGTACGCCTCGTCAGACATGGGCAAATGCTGGATGAGGCCCTTGGCCTCCCCATCCAGAACCGACATCAAGTAGGCCAATTTTTGTGCCGGCCGAAGGTCAGCCCTGTCATTGACCAGGCTGTCAAACAAATTAACGAAGCCCAGGTAGCTTCCTAGGCAGCCATCAAAATGGGGGAGGTCTAAAGTAGGGAGCCTACTCACCAGCCCCGGTGCTGACCTAGGAAGCTCCTGCTTCAGGCCGGGTTGCCCTTCCCTATCGGCAACTAGCTGTCTTGCACTATTGGAGACAGCATCATAGGTCTAAGACCTGGGCATAGTCTTCGCTGACCTTATTTCGCTGGTCAGCGGTGAAATTAATGACTGAAACTTCGAGACAGCAAGTGCTGAAAGTGCGGAATTGCTGTTCCACACTTGACAGGCGATCATCGATCCGCTCGTACCTTTTGTAGTAAGGCCTGCTGGCGATCAGGCCGGTTCACTAAGGCACTGGCCGAGGCAAAACAGCGCGAATCTGATGCAATAGCACCAGCAGCCGCACGCAAGTCCTTGATAGCTGACATAATCAAAATTCAAAAGAGCCCGGACAAGCGTTAAATAAAATTAACAATCAAAACTTAATTAGGATCAAAACCCTGGCGAAAAGTGGGCGTTTAATATTCCTCTGCCTACCCCTTCGGGGAAACAGGCGTGAGTCTATGTATGTATGTCAAAACTTAATATTTGTTAATTCTTTGAAACCAACAAAGTATTAGCCTGTTTACTGCTGGTACAAGCAAGTGGCAGGTATTTACTGTCCAACAAAATTAATAGTTTCAATATTGACTCAAGGTCAAAGGTTATTAAAGTTATGACACAACAATTAAAGTTGAAACTTAAAATAGGTAATCAATTAATTACTGCAACAAACAGACCAAATGTGTTATATATTACAACTGTAGGCACCAGTTTGTGTTACCTAACAATATTATCTATATATTATAACAAGGTTTAGCAATGTAAGGTTCAAACTTAATATATCAATATAATGCAATTAACTAAATCAATTGATACATATAACTGATATGTGGATACATATCAGTTATATGTATCTATTAATAAGAGTTTGCTGTTACTATTAATAAGTCACTTTGATTGGATAATCAAAGTGACTTATTAATAGTAACAGCAACAAACCTATGCTAGATTTCAACAATTTAAATCAAACAATTACTGATTGAGGTTATGTATGACATGTGTTTCAAATTATCTAGGTCAACTTATACAATTAAATATTATGTATTTTAGACAATACTGACCTGAGAACACTATAACACTGATTACAAATGAGATATATAGCTCATACAACACCAATCTGAGTTCAGATACAATCAACGGCTAAGTTTCAACTACAGCTCTGCACCAAAAATTATGTCTAGAATTACCGTAGCCAGGTAGGAAACTGTTCAGAGTTGCAGTGGAAGCTGTAATACATCTACCTGACCACGATAGACAATATATCCAGACACAATGCACTGCGTTGCACAGCGAATCACAACTAATATTAATAAAATGGTTCAACTGACCTGATATCTTGATTGAGTCGGTCCTGCAACTAAGTTAGACTAGCACACGACTAAATTGGCCAATATAGTGAATGTTATATCTAATACTTAGCTCAGGCTGCAAACGCGACGTTTCAAGACACGATGACACGTGGACGTTGCTACCGGCTTCAACAACTTTCGCAACTGTTTAATATTCACAACTTTATTCTTTATCACAATTTACCGTTGCCAGCACCAGATCAGGCGGCATTCAAGACGGTTTACAGCACGAATTCACTTCGACACCACTATGACTCGCGGAGCACCCATGTGCTTTCAAGGGGCGATAATTCAAGATACGGCTTTGTCAACTTTTTAAACTGGGTTTTTCACTGACCGCGGGAAACGAACAAACGTTTCGCGAAGCTACAAGGACGAGCTTTCCAAAAAGCGATCAATTTATATCAATTACAAAATTTACAAATCTCGCGAGACAGACCAAGACGGCGTGTTAATTTTTCAAGGCAAGCGGAAGTTGACAGTTCAGTGTGACCATTGTCAGAAATTTTCAATAGACTAAACAAAATGTTACTTAATCGATATAATCGATTTGACTTATAATAAAAACTAATTCTATTTCAAACAATATATTTTGACTATCGTCACTAAGATTAACAAGGTCTGAGGCGTTGTGGTCATCGCAGAGAGCCTGCAAAACTTCACTCGAGTTGGACTTCCACTTGCGAAGTTTGTATTTTGCAGACTGCAAAGTATCCACGACTTGACGACACTTGTTAATTGCTCCTGGAACATACGAGTAACTCGACAGATAATCATCCATATAAAAATCATGCGCTATGGTAAAGGCTATCGCTGGGTCGGAACTCATCCTAGACAATTCAATTAAGCATCTAGTCGCCAAGAAAGGGGTTGAGGCGTTGCCGTAGGTGATTGTATTCAAAGTGTACGCCTTCAATTTATGATTTGGGTCTTCCCGCCACAAAATTTGTTGCAAAGGTATGTGCATCACTAAAGCACGTCTGTCTGTACATCTTCTCGATGTCTGCACTAACGGCTACCCTATGTTGACGGAACCGCAGCAAAATTGACAGCAAATCATCTTGCAAAGTTGGCTCGACCATTTGAATAGCGTTGAGGGACTTGCCTGAAGTGGTTACAGCCGAAGCATCAAACGCTACCCGCAACTTCGTAGTAGGGCTTGACTCATGATGAGGCAGAAAATGAGAAGGTGTAAAGTTAGGTGTATAATTATTGCCTAGAGTCATATAACCTAGTTGTATGTATTCGTTCATAAAATCGACATACAACCTTTTAAAATGAGAATCCCTAGCTAAACGCCGTTCCAGTGAAAGAAATCTACGTTTAGCCATTACGTAGGAGTTGCCTAGAACATGAGGTGACTCTTTGAGAGGCATGTTTACCACAAATTGACCATCAGGGTTGCGAGTCGTGGTGTCTACGAAAAGTTGTTTGCAAGCCCGCTCTTCAGCAGTATATTTATGTTTGGAATCTACCGAATCTAATTCCCAAAATCGTGCTAAGTCCAACTGTAAATTATCAGTATGCAGACACACATGAGGAGATGAATTCGATTGAATTAAAGCACCAGAAATAAGCCAGCCTAACTTTGACTCGAACAAAGAAGGCTTGTTTTTACCTAAAGTGACCCGATTCGCGCCTATGATACCCCAAAATACCTCAGCGCCAACTAGGATGTCGATCGAAGACGGAATGTAGTATTTACGGTCGGCTAGACGAATGGTTGAAGGTATATGTATGTTGCTCTTATCAACAAATGAATTTGGTATGTATGACGAAACCTTCGGTAGGACAAAACAATGTTGATTTCATAATCACTATTGAGTGATTTTAAGGAGATCGAACAACCTTGCGAACAACTAGAAGATTGATAATTAATACCTATTACCTTAGACTCGGCATGGTAGGTAGAAATATGAAGCTTACGGACAAAGTCACTGGACACGAAGTTAGCCGTGCTGCCGTTGTCCAGCAAGACTCGAGCAGTGTGATAGCTCCCCTTTGAGTCCATCACCTGCACGAGCGCTGTGGAAAGCAAAATTATGCGAGATGAAGTAGATTGATTAGCTGACAAGGCAATGTTTTGAGTGTTAGAGAGGTCACTATCACTATCAATATAAAGCGAGGTATTGTGCTTTTCATTGCAATATTTACAATGTCCTAGCTTGCACTTAATAGCATCATGGCCTGGTCGAAGACAGTTAAGACATACCTTAAAACCATGAGCCTTTTTTATTCGAACCTGTACTGGCAGTGACTAGAATATCTCACATGTAAATACATAATGATCCTGTTTACACATTGGACACAATAAAGATTTATGTTTAGGTTTTTCTGTACAAGCAATAAAACTTTTATTTAATTTATTATTAACATTGTAACCCTCGCCCTTTGTTTTGATAAACTTAGACTTCTCAAGTGTTTCTAATAAATCAGATCGGTAACTGAGAAAATTAATAAAAACATTTAATGTTGGGGATTCAGTTAGAGAGTTTCTATGCTCCTCCCACTCACGGTTTGTCACCTGATCCAATTTATTTGCCATAATATAAATTATAAGTGTATCCCAGTGTTGAACTGGTTGCCCAAGTGTACTCGTAGATAAAGCTCTAAGATTTTTATTTTTTGTATCAATTACTATGTGACGTAACGACTTACTTGACTCTTTAGTGATAGGGTTCACATTAAAGAGTGCTTGTACATGATTGTTGACAAGCAGTCTCTTGTTGTCATATCTCTCACAAAGTAACTTCCAGGCAGCGTCGTAGTTCTCCGAACTGAAATCTAAATTATCTACGACAAAAGAAGCACTGCCCTTTAAGGAAGCACTGAGATAATGTAATTTATTGATTTTGTTTATGCTGTCATTACTGTGTATTATAGATGTAAATGTATCCCTAAACTCTAACCAATCATGATAGCTGCCCGAAAACTTTGACAAATCAATCTTAGGTAGGCGTATAGAGTTATGTTTGTGTGTGTGATTAGTACAAGAATCCACCTCGGACGTTGAGTCTCCCGTTTGAATACTGCGAGCGCTGGTGATCAACTGGCGCGCAGTAGCCACCAAGCTGTAGAACTGCTTCTCAAACTCCTCACGCTCCGCATATTGCTCGCTGAGATCGTCCACCAGTGCCTCCAGGTCACACTGTAATGCATCATATTTTTCATATAAGTTCTCAAATATGTTGCGACGGTATTCAACCTCAACTATTTGAGTATCACTTAGTTTTTCACAAGACTGTGATATATTTAAATAAGATGCAAATTGAGTAAGCTTAGCCTTAATTGAAGCACGTTTCTTAATTAAGCCTTTAGCCTCTGACATGTTGCAATGATAGTAAGAACTAGCAAGTAAGAAAAAAGTTTTTACAAGAAAAGTATGAGAAAAGTACACAAAAAGCCAAACTCATCAATGTACAAAACTCCTTTCAACTAAAATAATAAGCAATATTTTGCAAAAGATTTGCTGTTTAAAAAAGATCTTGTGAAAATCTAAAGTTATTGTTAAATTATTAAAATTAAATGAAATATTTTAATGATAATGTATGCTATAACTACATATGAATTAAAGGACGATTCGAGTTCCTTCATGACACGCACAATCGATATTTAAGGTCATCGGAAAATTTACGACTGAAAATGCCGACACATTCCACAGCATTCTATGATAAATCTTTTTCTGTAACGGCCGTTCGCTTGTGGAATGCATTGCCTCTAAACATAAGGCAGGCACAGACGGTTACTACATTTAAAACTTTAGTTAAGGAACATTACTTGTCCGTTTAATTTATTCCCTATTCTAAAAATATGTATTTAGTATTATGCACATATTTATCTAGATATGTATGTATATGTTATATATGTATTGTATAAATGTATATGTTTATAGTATAAATGACTTGCAATATTTTGTGAAATGAAAATGAATAGAATGGAATGACAATATGAATAAATGATTAAGCTTATGGGATGAAATATGATAATGTGAAGTGTGATGTGATGTGATGATAATGGCAATATGAATAAATAAGGAAAATGGAACGATCTCACAAGTTATGTTGCAAACCACTGATGTTCCTGTCCCGCAGTCCTGTGTAGGTATCCTTTCCTTTGACTTGGGTACAAATCAACAAAGACGGCCATGTTCTCCCGTGTCGATTAGGAAATTACAATATCCAATTCTAGTTCGAAGAGCGTTAAAATCGTGCATACCTACGATTTTGTAAAAAAATTAAATTTACATACATGCATACATAGACTCAAGCCTGTTTCCCCGAAGGAGTAGGCAGAGGCATATTAAACGCCCACTTTTCGCATGTGTTTTGACCGCACGTAATAGGTAGCGAGCCTATTGCCGCTTATCGGGATATTTTGTTTGCCAGAGCCTCGTCCGTGTATCGCCAGGTGCACCACTTGCAGGTGAGGTTGGCTCGGGACCCTAAGTTCTTGGTGGGAACCATATGCACCTTAAATTTAATTGTGTAAAAATATGTAAATTTATATTTGCTGTAAATTACTTTAGTTCCAAATCTGTTTAAATGCTTGTCCAGAATAGTTTATTCCATTACGCAAATGCGGGCAAACAAGGTAAAGCAAATAACGTCCCTTGACATGAAGACAAACTAAACATGAAACAAAATATTCACTGGTAGCCAATATCGATACAGTGTCGCTGAGAAAGAAACGGACATGAATGGCGCCATTCATACCGTAATGAAACACACTGCCACACTGAAATACCATAAGGGAATAACAAAATCAAAATTGATTGATTAATTTTATTTATAAATAATATTATTTTATTCAACGTTTCATTACTAGGAATTCTCGCATACAGTTGCTGTTCATGTTATCTTTTGGCAAAAACAATAATTTTCCATAATTATGTACTATTTGCCCTCTCCATGTAGGTATATTCTTTACTCAAAGAATACAAACAAAAATGGGCGAGTCCATTGCGATCTGTCAAACTTATTATGTCAGGTTTGGGTCATAGATTAATAAGAAAGATAAGATAATTTGCAGTTATTATGAACTAGATAAATTCTTATGCAAATCAGGAAAGTATAATAATAAATACTATAAGATTTATTACCAGTTTATAAGTAAGCATTTTCTTGGTAGACTTATGTCCTGCAGTGGACGTTTATTGACCAATATGCTGATGAAGTTAGTTCGCATGAAAGTGAACCAGCATACATTTTAAAGTATTTCTTAACGCTACAGTACCGTCGCACGTCTCGCTGTATGATGAAATATTTCGAAGAATATAAATAAAGTTTCAGGAAGTTAATTTCTACCAGTGATCTTTCTTCTATTTTGTTTGTAGGTACTACCTACGTTTGTATGTCCCAATAATTCATTTCATATGGAATGAATATGAAGGGTTAGGTTAGATGCCTTTCATAATTAGTAATTGCGGCAATTTATTTCACATTACCAGTTCACAACATTTTTTTACCTCATATATAGTTATCCCTATGATGTTTATCTGCAGAACTTCAAGAAGATAACAACATTAACAAGTCTCAAAATCAAACCTGAGTCCTATTTCATAGCAGTCTAAAACTCCAATCAACCATGTTTACAAACATAAATAAAACATTTGCCAAATTTTTGTGAGTACTTAATACATGTCAACAAATCTTGGTCACATCTGTTTTATGTCAGTATTAATCTATGGCCAAATTATTCACTAGTTATATGTGTCATAGCGTGTGTATGGATATATGATATCCTAGAAGTGACAAATATTTGAAACGAGGAATTTATATCGGTTAAAACGGAATTATCTCATATATAAATTTAGTGTCATCGCTTATGTATACAGAGTGTCACAAGACCCATCACCAAGCCGAAGTCTACTCGTTTTGCACATCATACCAAGTCATACTACGCGAAAAGAATATCTGAGAAACGAAATATTTTTTTAAGCTTAAAGAAATAGACACATTTTATAAGCCGCAATGTATAGCGAGCGCTTGCAGGAAAAATTGGCGCCAGGAATGCACTGTACCTACACCGGCCGTATCTACGCGACGACGCGACGGCAGTTTATGATCACGTGGTCGCGCGGCCGAGGGGGTAATGCACTTGTCCACAGCTCAGCTGATGACTTGTATCGCGTCCATTGCGTTTAGTTAACTTTAAAGCTGCTTATTTTAGAGAAATATAGAAAATTTGTTCATGTTTATTTGGAAGAAAGTTTACATTTATCATTCAAAACACGATTTTTGAATTATTAGAAAAACAAAACTTCATACTCATACGCACCCTGCATGTGTCTGTAGTAACTGGAAAATTCCTGGTTCAGGAGATATTGAGGCTCAAAGTCACGACTTTTTTTTCTAATTATTCCACTCGTACGAGCGTTGATGCACATCTAAGCTCGTCTAAGCTTGAGCCAGAGTCTATGTTGACACTGACACGATGTCACTACCACTTCGAGCGAACATGCCGAAATATATGCCGTTTACGGGTTCGGTGTTTTTACTTTATTTGACTCGTTACCTTAAAATGTAATTATGTCGCGATTTTCTCAATTATGATTGACCATTTTATGAAGTTTGTTGATTAAACGATTTGTTATCATAGATCTGACCAATGCAAATCATGAAATTACCAATGGATAATTATAAGACTTCTTGAAATGCGATCATTTAAAAAAATGGCCAATTTCACGATACGGCCACGACATAGACCCGCTTTTACATATAAGCACCATAGTGATACAAATGTTATAGCGCAACATGCTGTCATCTATTGTCAATACGACGTAGTTGTGAGTAATGGGCCATAGACTTGCATTGAAATAAGAATAGATTAAGATTCCTTTATGGTATACGGCACCCCACCCTACCTCACGCCACCCCACGCATGTTGAGACTAATCAATCCCATATATTTAGTATGGTGAGGTGCAGATATACAACATTCTACCCAACGCCACCCCACGCGTCACCATCCATTCAATCCAGATCGGCGCGTTGACGATGGAGGGGAAACACACGCCATCCGACGCTTGACAAGCAATGTGTTTCTAGTTATCACACAACGCCATGCGTTAGTTGAAAACATTCCTGTCATGATGAAACTTTTTTAGTGTTGGTTTAAAATCACAACATTAGCTACTTGAATTATTAAAATTTAAGCCCGCATTATACATAATACCGTTATCATTATAATAGAAATAATGCCTCACTATGAATGAGAATCTTCCTCAAAATCACTATTTAGGAAATTAGGTCATAGTTTCGTAAATAGTGATTTTGAACGAAGCTTGTTGGAACGTGGGGTGTTGTATATGTGCACCGTTTGCATCGGGTGTTGACACGTGGGGTGGGGTGGGGTGCGGTAAGTATATCTGTTTCAACATTTAGTACACATACAATATAAAATATCAATATAAAAAACAGGCATTAAAACGTGTAATAATATTGTGATCACAACTAGGTTACAGGGTAACCCATGGTAAAGATACAACGTTCATTAAAATACAGAATCTTTCCAATCTTTGTCACGTCTGTCCTAGCAGTGACAAATAAATATTGTAACGAAGAATATACAACGGGAGTTTTAAATATAAAATGTGCTTAATTGTAGGTATTTTTTTCATGCGTCATTTCACTCGCGTTTGAAAGTGATAGTTTGCATACTAGTTAATAGACTCGTCCTTTTTTATTCATAATAGAATGGCCCAGAACAAAAAAAATATTCTTTAGTTATATTTTCTAGTAAACGCGTTTATAACATTTTATTAGAACAAGTAGTTACTTACTTGCAAAATAATATTAAATAACAATTTAAGCTTTGATTGTTTTTCAGAAAAATCGATTATCTTTTTTCGATTTTTTCTCTTTCAAGTTTGTGAACTAAGGAAGCTAAGGACTAAGTAAAGCGTCATTGTGCCCTAACTACAATTCACTGCCATGTGGTTCTTCTGAAGATTACATCGAACACAGCGCATCTAGTGCTTAATATATGTATTTATAATATTGTTCTTCTGGATGTCAAGTCGCACTTAGCGCATCTAGTGCTAAATATATTATATCTATGGCGCCCGTCGCCGGCCCGTGCACGTCATGGCCCCGGTCGAGGCACTGCCAGCGCACTGACATGGCACGGACGCTCAGTCCCCGGCCCGTCCACGGATGTGTGTGAACGAGTCCATATAAAATGTATGCAACGATTCTTTTCTGCGCTCCGTCCCGTCCACGTCCCGTCCCCGTCCCGTCCACGGCCCGGTTGTGTGAGGATAGACCTTAAGACGACTTGAAGCCACTGTACAGCTCCTCTGTGAGTACTCTGTTAAATATATTCAAATTTCTTTCTTCGTAACGGTGAGAGGACTATATGGTGCGGCGTCGTTGTGCTGGTTCGCGAAGAAAGAGTGTAGTGTCGAATAAAACTGCAGTGGACTGTAATACTAGGATGTTATATTCGTTGAAGTACTAATGAGGTTTACATATACAATTATGGTTGCGTCTACGGAACAAACAAGAAAGTATTTAGGTTGCGCGAGAGCGTCTGATCGTACTGACGTGTAACAGCTGATTCACGATGACAGCGGCGCGCACGAGCCGGCGAGCCGTCCACTCGCCACGCACCGCAGACCCCGCGGCGACGTTTCGTTACAGCTGTTGAGTGCATGTCTCAACAATAGGATAATTCCTGAAGAACGTATAAGTATATAAATCACGTGGGCGGAGCTGCGGGCAAAGCCTAGTTTATGCATAATATTTGAAAATATTTACCAATCAGCTATGTGGTTGCACTAGTCAAGCTCACTTTAATTTGGGATCAGACAACCGTGTGTAAAAAAGAAATTAAATCTTTGATGAAATATACACAAGACCCGCAAACAACAAATTAAAAATAAGGATTGGTAGAATTTTAACGTTATAAAATATTACACCTAAATAAGTAAACACATTTACCAAGCATAAAACTACAACTAGCAATCTCATTTTGAGATAAACCGAAGCGTGATTGAAACTTAAGCACCGTCGCAAGATAAGCCACAAATCTGTCAGAGATACAAAGTAGGGGTTTGACGGTTTTGCTCGTATTTTTAACGTTCCCGTGTCAACGGTAATGTTCCGGAAACTGTCTTGAGTTCTCTCGTAAAGACATATTTATATCTGCATTTTGGTTATGTACAACATACATACATAAACTCACGCCTTTTTCCCGTCAGGGTAGGCAGAGACAACAGAACACCACTTGCTTCTATCCTTACAAACCTCACGCGCTTACTCTACACTCATTATTCTTTTCATACTTGCTCGCCGGTTTCGGGTACTTTGGACCTTTCCGTTGCTTAGAAGTTGAATTTGTTTACAACACTTATACAAGTCAAAATCCTACTCTACACGAAGCCGGCTTTTCCTAGCTGAATAACCACTTAAAAAGAAAAGCCCAAAAAAACTCAGAGTCATTGTTTGTTATTTTTATGTCTTTTCATTCTCTTTAATTTTTTTTTGATTTCTTTTAAAGTCTAGACAATAAGGATTTAGGATGCGAGTACAATGCAAGATATCATCGGACGCTTATAAGTGTTATAACTGACTCTTACTACTGTAAACTAAGTTTATCCAATGCACTGCTTATGGAAGCACAATTTTAAAGAGGTAGATCTAACTTCAGGCTAGATCTCACTGAGTTGGAAGCGGACAGAGACGTACAACAGGGCGCACGTAGCTACCCTTCGCGGTTTTCACGGTAACAACGCGGGTTGTACCGTCTTTGGAAGTATACAGGTTCTCCACGACGGCTATGCGATGCCATGAAAGCGGCTGAGCATTATCATGTACTATGACGACCAACGTACCCTCCTGTATAGGGGATGCAGGACTATTCCATTTGGATCTAGCCTGAAGCTGGTGGAGATATTCCACACGCCAGCGCCGCCAGAATGACTGCACGAGTTTATCCAGTAGAGTATGTCTCTGGAGCAAGCTTTAAGAGTCTGCTTCAGGAGCCGGAAATGACGATAATGGTACTGTGTTCAGAAAATGTGCAGGGCTTAACGTGGATGGTTCTGCAGGGTCACTACTCAATACCGTGAGCAGACGCGAGTTGATCAGTGCCTCGACTTGTACAAGGACAGTTAAAAGCTCTTCGTAAGAGAGGATCTGTTGACCTATAACTTTAAAGAGATGCGTTTTAATTACTTTGACCATGCTTTCCCAACATCCACCGAAATGTGGTGATGCTGGCGGAATAAACTTCCAGTCAATATGATTTATGGAAAGTTTTTCCTGAAGACGAGTACGATAATCTTCCCTGAGAAACTTATAAAAGTCGTGTAAATAAGAGCTTGCGCCCACGAGACAAGTGCCGTTATCCGTGTACAAACACTGTATAGGGCCGCGCCGTGAGAGAAATCGTTTAAGGGCTGCAAGGAACGACACCGTGCTTAAATCTGTCGCAAATTCAATATGCGTAGCGCGCGTCGTTAAGCATGTAAAAATACATAGCCAGGCTTTACGGCTTTTAACACCTCGACCACGCACTGGCGTATACTGCAGTGGTCCTGCGTAATCACAACCGATGTGTGTAAACGCTTTATCAACCTGGTTGACGCGCTGGCTAGGGAGATCTGCCATGGGAGGGAAAGTCGGACGCGGACGAAATTTGAAACAGACGTTACATTTATATATTCTGTGACGAATTATTCGTCGAGCGGCTAAAATCCAGTACTTATGCTTAAGTAAGGACATAAGCAACTCTGGACCAGTATGGAGATGCTTCTTGTGATAAAAATCAACAAGAAGGTCGACACCATGATCATGACGCGGTAGAATGCAAGGATGCTTGTAGTTATAAGGTTCATCCGAATTTGACAGACGACCACCAACGCGTATGACGCCGCGCTCATCGAAAAACGGCTTGAGCCTAAGAATAGCGGGAGAACAAGGTTCATTATTTTTCAAATTTTTAATGTCGTTACTAAAATGAACAGCCTGTACAGCTCGTAGTAACTTATATTCTGCAAATTCAAGGTCAGTACTTGAAACAAAAGTCCCATTAGGTAGGTGCCTAAGAAACCTACAGACATAAACGATGGCGCGGAGTAACTTAGACCACGATGACATGCGTAGTGCGAGTGCATAGATCGGAGATTCAGCAACCTCAACCATCACGGGTTGAGAAACAGAATTCCGTTCGGGTACATCCTCGTCCTCTGCACTGTGGTCAAAGGGTTGCATGGGCCACTTTGACGGATCATGGTAAATCCAAGAAGGTCCACGATGCCACAATGGATGATGCAGAAGATTAAGTGGAGTAACACCACGAGACAGGCAATCAGCGGGGTTCTCAATACCCGCGACGTGATTGAAACAAGTAGCAGGAACAAGTTCAATTAATTTACTAACGCGGTTGGCGACAAAAGTCTGCCAGCGGTGAGGAGAAGAATAAATCCAAGCGAGCACTATTTTGGAGTCAGAAAACGCGTATATTTTATTGATAGGGTAGTGGGGCAAAACTGTGTCTTGAACCTTGCGGAGCAACTGAGACAGCAGAAGGGCCACGCACAACTCCGGTCTCGCAACCGAAATGGTTTTAATAGGCGAGACCTTGGACTTGGCACAAACTAACTGCACCGAGTAGTTAGAACCAATGCGGACTTGCAGATCCAATGCGCTCGCTGGCGTCAGCGAAACCTATTAAGTTGATGGTACATCCATCTACCAACCCAAGATGACGCGGAATAGTAATTTGATTGAGCGCGGTAAGCTCAATACAAAACTGGCTCCAAGCGGCGACAATACGGTCAGGGGGTGTTTCATCCCACTCACACTTTGATACCCAAAGTTCTTTGATCAAGAGCTTGGCGTACAAAATTGTGGGAGCCACAAAACCCATTATGTCCCATAGTCGAGCCACTGTGGACAGCATGGTGCGTTTGGTGCACTTATCATCTGGCGGTGAGACGTCAAACCGAAAACTATCACAGGATTTGTCCCAGCGTAAACCGAGAACTTTATGCGGTACAGACTTCTCAAACTCATTGTCTGGAGAAGCTTTATGAGAATCAGGTATGCGTGCGAGAACCTCCTTAGAATTGCTTGTCCATTTGACAAGATGAAACTGGCCTCGCTTGAAAAGCCGAATAAGCTCTTCACAAAGCGAAATTGCTAGCGGAACGGATATGACACTGCAGGCGATGTCATCCATGTATAAAGCGGAAGTAGCAACAGCTGCTGCGGCGGGATAGTGATCGCCTTCATCAGCGATCAACTAGCGAACAACTCGTAACGCGTGATATGGGCTAGACTTGAGTCCAAAACAAACACGATTGAACTGATACACGGATAAAGGTTCCTTATCGTCAAAACGATAAAAAATCCGTTGAAATCTACGGTCAGATTCGCTAACGCCGATACTGAGAAACATTTGGCGGCAATCAGCTGACAGAGCGATTCGGAAAAGACGAAACTTTATTATGATGTTAAATAGATCACCCTGTAGATTAGGGCCGGCATGCAAAATGTCATTAATCGACTGACCCGATGTAGTCCTACAACAAGCATCTAAAACCACACGAAGTTTAGTAGAGGTTTATCATCGCGAACTACGCCGTGATGTGGGATATAATATGAGGGAAGAGAATTGCATTCGTTGTTTACAACTACACTCAAAAAACCTTTATTTAGGTAGTCACGAATGACGTCATTATAGGCGCCGCGTAACTTAAGTTATGCATTAAGTTTACGTTCTAAACAATGGAAACGTCTAAGCGCAGCAGCGTACGAGTCACCTAACGAATAAGGGTCACCATAGATCAATGGCAACGCCACTACTGATCTGCCACTGTCGTCACGAACAGTGGTAGCGCGGAAATGTTGTTCACACTCGAGATCCTTACGACTCATCGAGGGCGGTGCGGTAATCTCTTCCAGCTCCCAAAATCGCTTGAGAATAGAATCAATATTATTTCCTTGAAGAACAGAACAACAACATGACGTAATATAATGAGAAGTATGTAACGTAGGTACGGTAACCATAATCACATACCCAAATACCGTCTCAATAGCGGGCGGTAAATTATGTTGCTCACTACGTACAACTTTAGTTAGTAGCAAGTGCGGGAATATTACAGCTCCATTCAAAACATCAATTTCTGCCGGATTCGCAAATTCCGCGTCTGCTAGCGGCAATGTCTCGAGATGTGTGAGTAGCGATACGTCCACATTAGCGTTCGGCAATGTGTCCATAATACGCTTCACTATAAGCGAAGAAATGTTAAAATTAATATTCCTATGAAAACGCGAATGTATTTTAATATCTACGGAACCCTTGCAATGTTTTTCTGACCCCCGATCCCCTTGACTACTAAGTTAGTATTTTTAAAGTCATCTCACAGTCCGAGGCGTTTGAAACAATCAGAAGTAATAAAGTTACTCTGTGATGCGCTATCGAGTAAACAACGAACTATGTGCGGTGCGTTATTAAAATCATAAACGATAACTTGCGCTGTTGCTAATAGAACCGTTTTGGACGCCGTACACTGCGATTTAGCATCGCGCTGAGCATGACAAGCGCGCGAGGGTTGTCCGCGTGTGTGCACCGCCAGCGCAATGGACGTTGTAAACAACGATACCTCGCCCTGAGACGCGGAGGGGGAAGCCACCGTGGCGGCCTGCACCTGCGACGTAAGCGGGCTAGAAATCGTGTCAAGGTTACCGGATTGACCCGAGAACGGATAACTTTTATCAAAATGTAATAATGAGTGATGTCGTTGATTACATGAACGACACTTCGTCTTACTAGAACAATCACTCGTTTTATGTTTTATACTTAAACAATTAACGCAAACTGTTTTCTTTTACACATTTAAACGAGCAGTCGGATTAAAATTATTAAAAGCGGGACATTTATAGAAATGGTCGTATACTATATTACTGCACAGACACTTCTGTGAATTATTATTATTAGATTCCGAGCATGCTACGTAAGATTGCGGATTAGGGACCGAGTTATTACTGCTACTTCGCGATTTATTCGGCTTTTGTTTGCTATTATTATTATTAGAACGAGCTAGATGAACTAGACTGCGTATTATGAAATATTCGACACTGATCTTTAATGAAAGAAATAAAACTATCTAGTGTAGGTATTTTATGATTACGTTCCGTCATCTCGAAAGCACGGATTGTTTCAGTGTCAAACTTTTTTAAAGCGAGTTGAAGAAACATAAAGTCGGAAAGATCTCTTAATTTTAAGTTTTTAAGGGAATTAACTGCGGGAACAAAGTTGTCTATAAACAGCTGGAAATTCGAAACAGACGCGGCACCGGACAATTTAAGATTTAAAGCTTGATCAAAGTAAGTAGACGCTAGAACACGAGTATCTTGATACCTATCAAGTAGTGACTGGAATATGACCTGATAGTTCTCAGCACTGGGTGTGACACCTGCAAATCCGAACTGGGCCTTCGGTGACAGCTTACCTATTAAATAGTACAACCTGTCAGCATCTGTCAGAGAACTATTATCGTGCACTGTAGACTTAAAACTCGCATAGAATAACGGCCAATTTCGTATATCTCCATCAAATTACATAAGCTCAATTGGCGGTAATCTTGGCGCTCGAACCGTCGGTGAGGCAGAAACGGGCTGTGCGGAACATCTACCCTCCAATTGTGATTGTATGCGCTTGATGATACAATAAGATCTTCGAATGAGGTGTACGCCTGATAATTCGGCTGTTCATCAGGATTAATAGAAAGCAATCTTGTGTTATAATCGTCTAACAACTTATGAAAATCTGTTCGAATACTATCTACTGTCATACAATAACTAAGAAATGATTCCCTATTAATATCGGAAGTAGCGGCAGTTTTTGAGCGCTCGTAAATGTTTTGAATACGCTCAAATAAAATATTACGTTTAGCTTCCAAGATTGTCAGCTCTTTTTCTTCCGACATGCATGGCTTCTTTTGTTGCGCCATGTTTACGTATGTATAAGCTAATGAGACCGAATCAAAATAAGAATACCTAAAGTACCTATTATTTTACCTAAGTAGGTGTTTATGCAGTAGTTATTCGTAAGTAGGCAACAACTTTAAGGCGGTGGAATTAAAAGATGCTTGAAATATGAAATTTACCAGACAAATATGATAGTTCCAGTAATAATAATTGGGTAGATATATCAGATTAGTAGGTAGCTACACAAAAGTATATTACCTACGGAAGCGTGCGGAAGTAACCACGTAATGGGTATGTAAATGGACTAGGAGTATAGAAATTGATAGGAGGCACGCCTTACCTTGCAAGTCAGTTTTCTTTCCTTGACAAAATGGCGGCCGCCGGCGTCTTCCAGAGTCGGGCCACAAAACAGATCACTCCACTACACCCGCGGGCGGTTCAGTTCTCGTTTATAGTATAAAAAGGGGTAAATATTGCGGTATTGCACGTGTTCGGCGCGTGCGCGGGGCTGCGTAAGTACGCAACCGATCAGTGTGATGATTGATTTTTGACTCCATCGCAGCGTCATCGAATTCCGCGACCAATTAGAGCAAGGCGTGCTTTTGGGAATGAAAGGGATAAAATATCGCTCGTTTTGACACTGCGGTATGCAAAGGAATTTATTAGCTAGGTGTTTACATAATTAACTATCAATAGAAAAGATACATGGCGCTACCAAAAAGTATTGTTCAAACCGTGCATAGTAGTTCCAGAGATTAGCGCGTTCAACCAAACAAACACTTCTACTTTATAATATTAGCATGCATATAAATATTGATAGTATCCAACACTATAGATAATTCAGAGATTAATCTTAAATGTAAATGAAACCGTATTATTCAGTGTAATTACAATAATTATGTCACGAATGTCAATAGACACGTGGCCTCGGTCGCTTGGCACGGTGCTCGCGCGCCGGTTAAGACACACTGTGTCATCACGCTGTTATGCGCCGCTGAATGTCAGTATGTAATACGAATATACTTTCAATGATGCACCATTCAAAAGGGGATTTCACTTTTGTTTGATTAAATGATAGTCTGATAGCGAAACTGTAAACACTACGAGTATTGGCACGGTTAGCTAACTTAGCTAAGAAAGAATAATAATAGAGGTTACTTTTTAATAAAAAGGTATACCTTCTTCTTCTTCATTTGTCTACCCTGTTCCCATATTACTTGGAGTTCCCATATTACCCGACGCAGAGTCTCTTGCGCTCCCATTCTCTCCTATCAGACATCATCTGATTATTCACTCCCTTTTCATTCATGTCATCCTTCAAATCTTTATGCAGAATGGCTAGAATATAAAGGTATACCGTATCTATGTATTTTATGTAGATGACGTTATAATAAATGTGTGTAAGCTTCTTCTTCTCCTTCATCGTGTCAGTGGTTCAGATTTTCTGTTCCCAAAACTTGGCTACGGTGACGGCATTGTCTGAGGCCACTTTAAGGTCTCGTATGCTGCAGGTAGGTAGGCAAAGAGGGCAAGAAAGCAAATGCGCCATGGATTGTGGTGAATGAATCCCGACGAGTGTCAGCGCGACTTGTATATATTGTACGATATTTCGTAACAGTCTTGCTGTGAGTCATCGTCAGATGAAAGAAATTGAAGTGACAACAAAAAAGCAATGACTCTGAGTTTGTTTCGGCCTTTCTTCTCAAGAAGTCATTTAGCTAGGAAAAGCCAGTGTCATCTAGAATAGGGTTTTGACTTGTATAAGTGTTGTAAGCAACCGAAATGCAGAAATAAAGGTCTTTATGTCTTTATGTCATTGTCGTAGCGTTTGCATTCAAGACTACACGCCTTGAAGCTTGGGGTCCGCTTACTAGTCTAACCAGATATGACAGTAATACAGTGTACTGTATCACAGCATGACAATTCTGTAGAATAGTCTTGCTGTGAATATGGCCTATATAAGCCAGGTGTAACGTCTGGGTATAAGAATGTATTTTTATGAAAGTACATAAGAGCAGATAGGAAAGAATTTACTTTAAAGTATTTAGATTATATGTATGTCTAATCGTAGTATATTATAAATATAGAGATATTATATAAATATAGAATAGACATTTTTCTGTTTCTTATTAGGTTAATTTGAAGGCAGCGATAGGCTAGTGGCAATATTAACAGACTGCTATGCAGCGCACCACTGACTTTTCGCAGTTATGTGCAAATTACCTTGTTAATTAACGCTTGTCCCGTGCCTCGGAGGGCTACCTAAGTCGTCGGTTTCAGCTGTCATAAAGATCCTTAACAGTCGTTTTAGGGAGTTAGTACCTCTGAATAAACTGACACTAGTCTAACTAACTTAGCGGCAATAGCCCAGAGATGTAAGTAACGGACTGCCGAGACGATGATCTCGGGTTCAATCCTCAGGTACCCCGGGCACACACCACTGATTTTCGGAGTTATGCGTGTATTTTAAATGTTAGTTATCGCTCGCTCAGTAATGTGCCCGGTAGATGGCAATAGGCTCGCTCCCTATTACATGGGGACTGAAACATAACTGGCGAATTGTGGGTGTGTAATACACCTCTGCTTACCCCTTCGGAGATAAAAAGGCGTGAAGTTATGTTGGTTTATGTTTAGTCTAACTATGGAATATGGCTGTCCCTTTGGGTCGCAGAGATGCGACTGGCAGTCGCTCTGAGGAAAAGCTAATATTCAGTCAAAACCTATGAGACTAGTAAGCGGACCCCACGTTGCAACTGGGATGACACTAGGAGGATTATTATTAGAAATATATTTTGTAAATCTACTATGCCGCTTTCTTCAACACCCTATGGTTATACACGGTTATTAAGCGGGTCTTGCTCGCGATAAATAAATACTATATTTAAGGCATAAATACCTCGCTATTTGCCAACTTCAGCTGACTTGCATCAGACGTGGTCGCGGCGGGAGTGATGCGGTAGGTAATAACTGTGTATAATGTATACTAACCGCGAAAGTTTAAAATACCCTATGGTGAACTGAGTTATTATGCCTTTAACACTAGTCTGCTATTGCACATTCTTATTTGTATACGCAGGTTTTAACAAATATTAAAAAAAAATTATGCTGGCGCTGTAAATTACAAGCAATCTAAAGAAAAAATCGTTTTTTTATATGTTTGAGGATCATATTTAATTATCAGAACAGACCCTATAACTTGAACTGGAATATATTACAATAGCGCTTCCATATTGCACTCACTATTAAATATTCCGGTACATAAATGTTCTTATTTAAAATGGACTCCAGTAACTGAGCTGAAAGGTTTTGCACGAATTTCAGTGCACCTGAATAGTTTCATATTAATTTTGTATTTGAATATTTCTCGCCCTATAAATTAACATACCAAGTATGCCGAAGCAAAATTGCAGTCATTCCGTGAAAACTTATTTAAAATTTAATGTTCATTTTATACCAGGAGTATATTTTATTTTTTATTTTATTTATTTATAGCCTGTATCCCCGAAGAGGTAGGCGGAGGCCTATTGCCGTACCGGGCACATTACCAGACTCCGTGCTGCTACTGAGAATTTCCTTACGGGAAAACCCAATAACACTTTGCCCGACCCGGGAATCGAACCCGAGACCTCCCAATCCCACGCGCACATTTATGCCACGAGACCAACGAGGCAGTCATTGTAATATAATTATCAGTAATTATAATATAATTTGGTATGGCACCATAAGATACGGCAAAGGTTAAAGAATAGGTTATAATTATAATATATTAAGTTACATTGGTGATAAAATCAATACCAAGAAAACAAGTGTCTTATTTAACATAATGATAAGAATGACAATTCAACACAAAAATATAAATCAGTACAAACTGATAAATTTAACATTTTAGCGTTTCGTAAGCGCTTTAAAAAACTTTACACGAAATAAATAATAATTTCATTTCATTTCATTTCAATGCGTACCACGTCAGTCAATGTAAGTGGGGTGGGTATATAATTATCCCCGGTAGTGTAGCAGCAATGAATACTAAACACGATTCACCTGCCTCTGCTACTACGAGACCTTGATGACCGCGGTAGTTTTAGTAGGTACGAACGCTTGTAGGGGAGATAGACGAACACTCTCGGCATGCCCCAAGAGGCGAGAGATGAGACCTTTAGTTTAGGTGACGGCAATCGTCAGTTAACGTCTTACCATGATTAGATCTGAATTTGGCACACAGATTGTTTAGCGTCAAGATTAGATTGAATGAAGAAGAAGAATGAAGGCCTCATTAGCCTAGTGGAGTGACTATCAGATTGCTACGCAGAGTTCTACCACTGCGGTAGTGCGCTACTGACTTTCTGAAGTTAAGTTCATATATATTTTTTTTATAATAGATCTTTCTAAACTACGAAGAAAACTATCATTTGGAAACCATGTCTTCGCGTTCTCCATTATGTTCTTGTGATACATTTGAAGTCTGCTAGCCCGCACTGGGGCAGCATGGTAGATTATAGTATTGCTCTCTTCATAACGTGAAGAGGCCTGTGCCCAGCAGAGTGTCAAATATAGACAAGTCTGATGATGATGACGAAGACTTGAGTGACTGATCTCTGTACTGAACGCTAGTTGTAACGTGAAGTTGCTATCGACGTACTACGCTTTCAAGTAATAAAATATGATAAGAATATATTTCAACATTTATTCGAATGCATTTATTTCGAATTAGCAATAACGCACAACGAGCGAAACCATTACACTGACGTTTAAAATATTTTCGGTACACCTCTTCAAACATAAATGATGACCGTTAAAAATATTTATTCAATATTTCTTCTATCTTTTTAATACATATTTAATATCAAAATTAATACGTAGTATGAGACCTTTTGAATTATTTATAAGATTCTATCGATATCTCAAGTTTACTGACAAATATTCCGTACAGAAGGCCGGTGGAGTGTTCGCATTTATCAAGTTTTGGACGTATTAGGGATGCGGCTATAGATTTACGGGATTCTACCATAATTCACCCTGTGTGGTTGTATGACACTACTATGAGTAAGAGGTAAAAGTTTGATAAATTGATATTTGGAGAAAATAAGGGGAAGACATTGAACATACTATACGAACATATGTGCCTGAAACATCATATTGTTGTAAGAGATGATATGCGTGCCAAGCGACTTACTATCAGGATTTTATTACTGGCAGAGTGTTGGCATTATAGCAGGAAAGCGGACCCCTGATTCCAAGGTTCCAAGGAGATCTTGGATTGCAACAGAATCAGCACTAGGATGGTTATTATGATACCTGATATTGATATAGGAAAAGCGAGACATCAGGCGTAATGGTTTAAGCGGCTGCCTCACTGCTTATACTGCCCACCACGCGGGGCAAAACTTTGAGGAAATCACAAATGTTGTTTTGAGTTAAGTATTCTTTAAGTTCGTTACGATTATTTGTAAAGTCCGCTGCAACAGAGCATTGGTTATCTGTTAGTGAAGTATGACACCAAATTTGTCAGTACCATAAGATGACAAATATATAAACTAATTACTTGCATAGTATCTCCTTGGGTTTACGCGAATATTACACATTGAAATTAAACTACAGTTTACGGATTTTATCGCGTTGTATTGGTTTCACTAAGTTATTACATTTGAAACTAAAGATCTAGAAACTATATTTTTAATTTATAACTAGCCGACGTTTCGAATTATTTACAGAATTCATGTTCACGGCAGACTGAGGTGATATTTGTCTTTTTCTTGAATGTATAAGTTATCTCAAAGTACCCGAACATTTTTCAACTACTGGTGTTACTATTTACGCAGAATGAGCTCACAGTGTCCTTAGGTCTTCTGGTGACTTTGTCCTTCTTGGGTTTCATTAGCCTTATGACAGGGTCCCAAGCTGGAGGAACATTCCAACCATCTTCCCTATTGAAATTAGGGTGTTTTTTAATTTCAATAGCCTCTCGTATCATCCTTGGAAGAAAACGATGTTCTTTTGCGAGTATCTGTGGTTCATCAAATCGCAGGTAGTGGTTGGGTCCTTGTTCCACATGTTCACACACAGCAGACTTTGTTGAGCGTTTATGTTTTATGTCAGCTATATGTTCTTTGAGTCGAATGCCTATGCTTCTCTTGGTTTGTCCAATGTATGAGAGCCCACATTCGCAGTCAATTTTGTAGACACCGGCCTCTTGCAAGGGTAACTGACACTTGACAGATGGTAATAATTGACTGATGTTCTTTGGCGATGTAGCCAATTTTGTCGGTCACGCCCTAGATGTATGAGAGGACAGCAGGTTGTCTTTCTACTGTGGCTGG
Source organism: Euclidia mi (assembly GCA_944739405.2). Taxonomy (NCBI): domain Eukaryota; kingdom Metazoa; phylum Arthropoda; class Insecta; order Lepidoptera; family Erebidae; genus Euclidia; species Euclidia mi. Next base: position 4,636,904 of record OX123206.2, read on the forward strand.
TTTTTCTTTCTTCTGGGATCTGTGACAGTGGCGCGGCGGTCGGAGCTTGTTGTCTTGCATTCCTACAGTAGCAAACTGTTTAGGATGGTGGTGAGATTCACCGTTAAAGTACCTATTTGTATGGGTCTTTTTCCTATACACAGTATGGCTTAAGGAGTTGTTTTTATTCCTGATGACAAGTACATCTAAGAAAGCTAAAGACTTGTTTGCCTCTAATTCCATTGTGAATTGTATTTGGTTATTAATAGAATTAAGATGGTTTAGGAAAGCATTAACACTATCTGTTGGTAAAATTGTGAAAGTGTCATCTACATACCGCTTGTAGAACCTCGGTGTGATGGTGGCAGTCTGTAGGGCTCGCGCCTCGAAATCTTCCATGAAGATGTCAGCGACAACAGGCGATACTGGAGAGCCCATTGCTACACCGTCTACTTGTATGTTGTATTTCTTGTCCCATAACAGATAGCCCGTTGTCAGGCAGTGTTTGAGTACTTCTGCATATTCCTCAGGCATGTTGTTTTCTGTCAGCTTTCTTCTAGTAATTTCTACACAGTCATGTACTGGTATGCATGTGAATAATGACTGTATATCAAAACTAACCATAGTTTCCTTGTCAGAGAGATGTAGGTGTTTGATTTCACTGACAAAATGGTAGGAATCTTTCACATGTGCTCTCGTATTGCCTCTGAGCGGTGAGAGAATCTTTGCCATGTGTTGAGCCAGTCTGTAAGTTGGTGCGCCTATCTGACTAACTATCGGGCGCAGAGGAGCGTTTTCCTTGTGTATTTTTGGTAGCCCATACATTTGAGGAGGTTTTACACACGATGGTATTAAATATTTCACGTCCAAATTAAGTTTTTCGGAGTATTTCTTAACAATATCACAAGTTTGCTCGAGTATTTTGTTCGTAGGGTCTGACTTAACCAACTTGTAGGTACTTTCATCCGACAGAAGATGTTCCATTTTTTGTTTATACTCGGACGTGTCCATCACTACCGTTGCATTTCCTTTATCTGCTCGGAGTACTGTAAGTTCAGGCCTAGCTTGTAAGTTCTTCAGTGCGAGATATTCGGTCTTAGGTAGATTCCATGCCGGCACTTTCGATTGACGTAATACAGCAGAAACGTCCTGTCGTATGGCCTCGAAATCTTCCTTACTCACATTGTTCTTGACTAGGCAATCCTAAACGTTGCAAATAATGGTTTCATACGGTATTCTTGATGGAGTTATCGCGTAATTTAAACCTCTGCAAAGCACTTTCTCGGTATTTTCATCTAACGTGTGTTTTGACAGATTGACAACTGTTTGTCTATGGGCGGACGGTAGCGTGTGATTGGTCCTTGCGAAAACGTTCTGTTTCATGTCGTACTGGTCATTTGATTTTTGTTGTAATTTTTCAAGTTTTTGAATTTTGTTACGTTTACCCGCATAATATTTTGATGTTTCTCTGTTGTTTATTGCATCTATGCATTGTTTAAAATCAAATGAAGTTGTCAATCTGTATATTTCGTTAGATAAATTCTCAACATTTTTATTTATTCTGCGTAAGTCAGCTCGGTGTTCATGGATCTTTTGTATGAGTAACTTTTAACTTGCCTGTTTTAAGATCTTAGCGCTCCCACGTATGTCCTTCTTGGATGATATCTTGCAGCATGTAGGGATGAGATCGTGATCTCGGCGTCTCTTCAAGAAATTTAAAGATGTTATGTATCTTGCGCGCTTGGTTTGTAGATCTTCTAACCGGCGTATTTTTGTTGCTGTTTCCAGTCCGTACTGGTTCACATAGTATCTTCTTGGGTTTACGCGAATGTTACACATTGAAATTAAACTACAGTTTACGGATTTTATCGCGTTGTATTGGTTTCACTAAGTTATTACATTTGAAACTAAAGAACTAGAAACTATATTTTTAATTTATAACTAGCCGACTCTTCGAATTCTTTACAGAATTCATGTTCACGGCAGACTGAGGTGATATTTGTCTTTTTCTTGAATGTATAAGTTATCTCAAAGTACCCGAACATTTTTCAACTACTGGTGTTACTATTTACGCAGAATGAGCTCACAGTGTCCTTAGGTCTTCTGGTGACTTTGTTCTTCTTGGGTTTCATTAGCCTTATGACAGGGTCCCAAGCTAGAGGAACATTCCAACCATCTTCCCTATTGAAATTAGGGTGTTTTTTAATTTCAATAGCCTCTCGTATCATCCTTGGAAGAAAACGATGTTCTTTTGCGAGTATCTGTGGTTCATCAAATCGCAGGTAGTGGTTGGGTCTTTGTTCCACATGTTCACACACAGCAGACTTTGTTGAGCGTTTATGTTTTATGTCAGCTATATGTTCTTTGAGTCGAATGCCTATGCTTCTCTTGGTTTGTCCAATGTATGAGAGCCCACATTCACAGTCAATTTTATAGACACCGGCCTCTTGCAAGGGTAACTGACACTTGACAGATGGTAATAATTGACTGATCTTCTTTGGCGGCTCGTAGTAAGTTTTGATAGAAGCTCGCTTCAAGATGTAGCCAATTTTGTCGGTCACGCCCTTGATGTATGGGAGGACAGCAGGTTGTCTTTCTACTGTGGCTGGTTTTTCTTTCTTCTGGGATCTGTGACAATGGCGCGGCGGTCGGAGCTTGTTGTCTTGCAGAACTTGCCTGACATGTTGAAGCTCAGCGTCCAGGTGTTTCTTGTCACAGATCCCGCGGGCTCTCTGAAACAGAGACATTCCTACAGTAGCTAACTGTTTAGGATGGTGGTGAGATTCACCGTTTAAGTACCTATTTGTATGGGTCTTTTTCCTATACACAGTATTATGTATAACACGAGGTTCTACAAGCGGTATGTAGACGACACTTTCACAATTTTACCAACAGATAGTGTTAATGCTTTCCTAAACCATCGTAATTCTATTAATAACCAAATACAATTCACAATGGAATTAGAGGCAAACAAGTCTTTAGCTTTCTGAGATGTACTTGTCATCAGGAATAAAAACAACTCCTTAAGCCATACTGTGTATAGGAAAAAGACCCATACAAATAGGTACTTAAACGGTGAATCTCACCATCATCCTAAACAGTTAGCTACTGTAGGAATGTCTCTGTTTCAGAGAGCCCGCGGGATCTGTGTCAAGAAACACCTGGACGCTGAGCTTCAACATGTCAGGCAAGTTCTGCAAGACAACAAGCTCCGACCGCCGCGCCACTGTCACAGATCCCAGAAGTAAGAAAAACCAGCCACAGTGGAAAGACAACCTGCTGTCCTCCCATACATCAAGGGCGTGACCGACAAAATTGGCTACATCTTGAAGCGAGCTTTTATCAAAACTTACTACAAGCCGCCAAAGAAGATCAGTCAATTATTACCATTTGTCAAGTGTCAGTACCCTTGCAAGAAGCCGTTGTCTACAAAATTGACTGTGAATGTGGGTTCTCATACATTGGACAAACCAAGAGAAGCATAGGTATTCGACTCAAAGAACATATAGCTGACATAAAACATAAACGCTCAACAAAGTCTGCTGTGTGTGAACATGTGGAACAAGGACCCAACCACTACCTGCGGTTTGATGAACCACAGATACTCGCAAAAGAACATCGTTTTCTTCCAAGGATGATACGAGAGGCTATTGAAATTAAAAAACACCCTAATTTCAATAGGGAAGATGGTTGGAATGTTCCTCCAGCTTGGGACCCTGTCATAAGGCTAATGAAACCCAAGAAGGACAAAGTCACCAGAAGACCTAAGGACACTGTGAGCTCATTCTGCGTAAATAGTAACACCAGTAGTTGAAAAATGTTCGGGTACTTGAGATAACTTATACATTCAAGAAAAAGACAAATATCACCTCATTCTGCCGCGAACATGAATTCTGTAAAGAATTCGAAACGTCGGCTAGTTATAAATTAAAAATATAGTTTCTAGATCTTTAGTTTCAAATGTAATAACTTAGTGAAACCAATACAACGCGATAAAATCCGTTAACTGTAGTTTAATTTCAATTAATTACTTGCATTGACATATTGCATTACATACACCTTCATTATGACAAGCCGTAGTACGGTAGATGTATTATTTCTTTCCTTATTTTTGTTAATTGTCCCAATACTCTTGTGCCTACAATATTTGATCACATATATAATAAACGCCAGTAAGTAACGTAATACATTTATAACGATGGACGGATGGATGCCCCCATAACACAGGAATTTCCTAGCATGTGGTCATTATTTCATTACTATGTAAACTGATTAATGCATTTATTGTAAAGACATCATTGTAATACTGACTGTGCCAATAAATTATTATTATTATTAATTAACAATTCAATTCAATACATCGGTGCTGAATATGCGAAATATTTTGTTTGAGCTACACACGTCATGAACGTTCAAAAAGTTTCTTGTCTAGATCATAAATTGTCGTCTACATGATAACTCGGTCATATCTGAAGCAGACACGCTGGATTTTCTTAGCGTGTAGGTGCGGTTAGGTGAGGATACCTGCCGCCGACATAACAGAGTGGATGCATAGATTGTTTTTGACAGATGAAAGCTTATTTATAATTTAGAAAGCATTTATTTTAAAATTACAGACAAACACTTTAATTTTATTTATAACTAGCTGTTGCTTGTGGTTTCACCGACGTTATTTTCCGTATCGTCGTTTCGTGTATCTCGACTCGACAACATTGCTACTGGGTCAAATATAGGCCTAGCCATTCCAGAGATTACCCCGTATACACAGATAGACAAACAGATACACCGGCAAACAGTCAAATCTTTTAAAAAAGGTTGCTTATGACTTGGTATCTTGTAACTAATTATAGATATGCACTTGAAAAAACATAAAAGGTACCTATTTTTAAATCACAGACACGTGTTTAAATTTTATTTATATGGATATACGTAGGTATAGATTCGACTAGTGTCCATAAGATAAAACGTATGTACCTTGTAAATTAATAATTATTTATGTTATATTTATGTTATACTCACTACTTATTGTCGCACTGTCTCCGTTTTTTCAATAATTCTAATATTTCACTTTCGGTCGACTGGCCATCATCCATACGTATCATCCTATTGTACATCTACAGCTTATATCATAAATTTAAACATTTCCTGAAAGTAAACTATACTACAACTAAAGCTATTTAAATCGCTGGTTGCCTATCTAACATATATCTAAAACATATTTTTACACACAAACAAATATTCTACAACATGTAGTGTACGAGGATTATCTTCCAAACCCACACAACTAAAGTGCGAAACATCCTCAAAATGAAATAGTGAGGCCCAAGTAAAGGATAAAATGACAAATATTCCATATAAAGAGACATTAGCTGGAGGCTTAGTGGACTCGAGACATTTATCAAAAGCCCCATATTATTCGTGGAAAGCAATACTTACGTAGCCGAAGATAGCAGTTATGATAATATCTTTTATAAGGAAGTATGCCTATTTCAAAGAGTTAACATGCAGCTTTACTGTACCAAATACAATCAGATATTTATCAGTAATATTGGATTTGGCTGAATTCAGGTAGATACTGTTAGATTACAAAATTGATACTGATAGAATAAATACTAATTGTGTTGGATAATGCGGGTTTACGTTTCAAAGTGTAACGTTAGTGAGGTTAATTCGGCAAATGTTCTGTTTACGCCTAGTTTGGTTGTGTTAGCAATACGTATGGGGTCTTGGTTGGGTTGCTGGTATTACAGAGACAATGCTAAAGAGATAAATTACTCACAGTTTCCGTCTTGGACCAAAGCAAAAGTCTTGTTACGCACCTCAGGTTATGCTAGGCATAATGAAGGTTTTTTTTTATAGTAATAGGCAGCAAACGAGCAGACGGATCGTCTGATGGTAAGCAATTACCGCCGCCCATGGACACAAGCAACACCACAGGAGTTACAAGTGCGTTGCCGCCCCTTGGGGATGGGAAAAGGGATAGGATAAGGAGTGTGGTGAGGGAGAAGGAAAAGGGAATAGGGCATCCGGCACTCTCACTCATAGAATGAAATGCAACATTTCAGGTACTTGTTACTTTACGTCGATTTTCTGTGAGAGTTTAGTACTTCCCCGTTCGAGCTGGTCCATTCATGCTGAAATCAGCAAGGCTCAACTACCTGTAAATTAAAACATAAGCCCTGTTTAGATATTAATTCAGTTTGGATCTTGCCAAGAATGGCTTGCAATATTCTAGAGTTGTTTAGATGTTACATTTTCTCCGGCAAATGGTGCAAAAATGCATTGACTAAATGTTAATTATGAATTTATTAATAGAAAAAGTATACAAATATGTATGTATTTATTTTCATTATCTAGAACCCATAGTAGGTACAAGCTCGGTTTAGTTTGGGAGTAGATGGTGATATGAGAATATGGTAGAGTATTATTATTATCGTATTATTGCCTTGTAGCCTAGAGTCCACTGCTACTATGAATATTACAAACCTCCAAATAGTTGATATTGCATTTTTAATAAAAGTTTTTTGCTTTGTAACTCGGGGTTCACTTTCTAGTCTAACCAGATTTGGAAGAATAGCTTACGCAGTATCTTTTCTATATAGTGACTGCCGTGTGACTTCCGCGACCCAAAGGCATAGAAATATTCCAAGGTAAGACCATGGTCAGTATTTTCAAGGGTAACAATTTTTAATACAACCTGTACCGATAATTGTTTTGTTTTTCGTGTGAGTGTGTGCAGCGAATAGCTGAGTGGAGATTAATAGAGACCGACAGACTGCTACGCAGAGGGTCTCGAGTCGAACCGAATTCACGGCGTGCACCAATGACTTTGCGAAGTTAAGTGCGTATTAAATTGTTAATTATTGCTTGCTAATCGATGAAGGAAAACATCGTGAGGACACCTGCATGTCGGAGAGTTCTCCATAATGTTCTCGAAAGACATGTGAAGTCTGCCAACCCGCACTTGGCCAGCGTGGGGCACTATGTTTGTGTGAGAAGAGACCCGTGTCCAGCAGTGGGATGATGATGTGAGTGTGTGGCCTACTCTGGTGTCGGAGTTTTTAGACCGCCCGAAGGCCTCGACATGGCCTAACGATCTTTATCGTTAGACAAGAACCAGGACAGACCTGGCAGCGATAGCCGAGTGGATATACCAACAGACTGCCATGCAGAGGGTATCGGGTTCGAATCCACGGCGCGCACCAATGACTTTTCGGAGTTATGTGCGTATTGAATTGTTAATTATCGCTTGTCCCGTGCCTCGGAGAGCACGTTAAGCCGTCGGTCCCGGTTGTCATGAAGATCTTTGACAGTCGTTAGAGGGTGTCAGTACCTTCTAAACAAACTGACACTAGTCTAAACCATGAAATATCGCTATCCCTTCGGGTTGCGGAGGTCAGGCAGGCAGTCGCTCTGTGGAAAAGCTAATATTCAGCCAAATCCGGTTAGACTAGTAAGCGAACCCCAGATTGAAACTGGGATAACGCTAAGAGAAAGAAGAACCGTGTTAGACCGAAACACGGTAGCGCTCAGATGTAAATGCTACACACGGTCACCCATCCAAGTGGTGACCTGAGCAAGCGTAGCTTAACTATGCCGATCTGTTACGAGCGACAAGGCAAGTCTCGCTATGAGTACTACATGCAACGGTACATGTAACTGTCGATCCTGCAACTTGGATAATACTAGCATGATTTTAATGAATTGGGAAATCCAAGTGAACGCAAATTCCAGTAAAATTGCGCAAATCGTGGCGAATTGCTAATATTCCTTGCAACGAATTCCCAGACAAGGCCTTAACCTAAAAACATTAATATTTATCGTCGCTTGTCTGTATGTGCTGTCAATTAGTTAGCGTTTGTTTTGACACTCGCGACGACCGTTTGAAGATATTTTTTTATTAATTTAATTTCGATATGCTCGTGGTTTGAGACTGTTTTATTGGCAGGAAAAGCTATTTTTGACTTCAACCTTATTGGTTATATAAAGTTAAGGAGCTAATAATATCTTATGGTGTGGATCGTAGGCCGATATTTTTGTGGTTTTTGGAGTAATTTTATTGTTATACCATTCGAGCCTAGGGTAACATTTGCGTCATTTAGAGCTACTGCTCTCCATCCGTGGCTCATAGCGTGATGGTATATAGCATATAGCCATCCTCGATAAATAGACTATTCAAAACAAATATAATTATTTAAATCGAACCATTAGTTCCTGAGATTAGCGTGGTCTACCAAACAAAGAATAACTCTTCAGCTTTATTTAAGCAGGCAGACAGGTTATATGAAGAAAAGAGAAAGTTTACCGATGATCACTGAATGCTATGATTCACACTTGGGCACTACAATATGTTGGCTAGTCTCATATGAAGGCAAGCCACCGCAGCCGAAATTCTGTAGGAAGACATTATTGTATATTTTTATATAGGTAACTCCGGGTGGTGTCGTGGCAAACTATGCTAACCACTATTGTCGCTGCCGTGTCACTAAGGAATACTTACGGATACGGCGGTGGTTTTTGTAGGCAGACCCTGACACCGGTATGACAGATTCACAGTCAACCCTCTAACCTGCAAGAGGCGAGCGACTGGCCCGTATTATACCAATGTTATGAACTTATATTTCATGGTAAAGACAAAAAAAACTACCTGAAAGTAATGTACCTACTTTTTTGAATAAACGTAATTATAATACACCACTACTTTCTAGGCACTCAAGAACAGAAATACAAGTAATAGTAAAAACAGAAATTCCCGCAAGCTACTTCCATTTACTCAAGATAAATATGACAAAATACCGCAATACCTAAAAGCAATTACAAAATGGGCCTCACGCGAAGTGAAAGAAAATATCGCAATATTATCTTAACCTTACACGTCGAGGCATGAACGAACTAATTTTATTTTGTTCAAGACCCAAGCTTCCATTAGTCATCGCACTCATCGCTCGTGTTCGCGCCAATCGTCAAATGGTTGCCCTTAAACACCTCGTAAAGTATAAGACTACTCGTTAAGTAAAGCTGAGCGAAAGAGATGAGATGAGCGAGAGAAAACGTGAAATAAATAAATATGTTTTTTTTTTTAATAAAGTTTTTTTATAGTAATAGGCGGCAAACGAGCAGACGGATCGCCTGATTGTAAGCAATTACCGCCACCCATGGACACAAGCAACACCACAGTAGTCACAAGTGCGTTGACGCACTTGGGGTTGGAAAAAGGGCTAAGGTGAGGAGTGGGTTGTGGGAGAAGGAATAGGGGATAGGGCCTCCGGTACTCTCACTTACCGAACGAAACGCAATAGTTTAGATACTGTTGAAAATTTAGATTGTATGAACTGTATAATAAAATTCAAATTAGGCCTAGACCTGTAATAATGAAAGATAATTTCACACAAACTGATATAATTGTATATACTAATACCTGTGAAAATAACCAGGCCAACAGTCAGTCCTTTTTTCGTGAATAATAAGAGTACAAATTGTCTAAATCATTCACATTTTGAGTCTTTGACTATTTACCACCAAAACATGTGTGGGATAAACAATAAATTGAATGATCTTCAGATACATTTAAGCGAATTGAATACTGAGATAAATTATATATGTATTAGTGAGCATTTTTTAAATGAGGCCTTGGTTGGACAACTTCATTTACAAAACTATAATTTAGGGTCTTATAATGTTAGAAAAACTAAAAAGAGAGGTGGTACTCTAGTGTTAGTAGACAGTAGACGCAAAACTGAAGATCTGCAAATATGTAAACAACTATATAAACAGGATGTTTATGAAATATATGGTGTCAGGGATTGTGAAACTAACTTAAATATAATTTGCTGCTATAGAACTCCTGTAAATAAAAATTTTGATGATTTCATGAATAATTTTTAAAGACTATTACATAAAATCTACAAAAAGCAATGTATTATTTGTGGTGATTATAATCTTGATCTTTTGATTACTGGTACGAAGCAAAACTCATTTAAATCACTATTGACATGTTATGGCTTTGACTCTTTAATATGTTCGCCTACATTTATACGTAACTCGTCCATGTCGTGCATCGACAATATAATAACCAACATCTCAAAAAGCAATTTCATTGATGTAAATATTCAACATAATGGTTTATCGGACGGACATGCAGGATTATTCTGTACCGTAAAATTAAATTGTGTTTCAGCTAAGAAACAAAATAATTACATAATTAAGAACAATCGAGTGTATAGTGAAAGATACAAGAGCATGTTCAGGGAAAAGCTGTTGGGTATTGATTGGAGCCTAGGTATAAATACTTTTATTTCAAAATTTAAAAGACTTCACTCAAGTACTTTCAAAAAACAGGATAGAAGAATTTATACACAGAATAGAGATAAATCAAATTGGATATCAGCGGGCATAAAAATTTCCAGTAAGTTTAAAAGGGAATTAATAAGGAAAAATGTGACAACTCGTTTTTAAAATACAGAGATAAATATTTTCAAATTTACAGAAGCGTAATTAGAGAAGCTAAAAGGAATGCAACAAAAAAACAACTGTCAGAGTCTTCAAATCCCAGTAAGACAATCTGGGATATAGTTAACCGGAGAAAAAATTACAATAAAATTGAAAGCATGGTTCTAAAAATAAATAATAAAATAGTTGACGATCCTGTACAGATTGCTAACATATTTTCATGTAATTTTAGTAAAAATTCTGTAGTAACATCTTCTGATTCGGGTATTGCCAATTTTTTTTTAACTGAAAACGTAAAAAAATTGACAATAATATGACTTTTGATCACGTTACACCACTCAAAGTTTTAAAGCTGGTTAAACAAATAGATTCCAAAAGCTCTTGTGGTTATGATGGAATTCCCTTGACGGTCATTAAAGACAATATTGACATTTTAGCCATTCCTATTGCTGGCGTCTTAAATACATGTATAGATAGCGGCACCTTTCCAGACCAGTTAAAAGTAGCCAGGGTGGTGCCTGTGCTCAAAAAGGGATCAAAAACTGACCCGGAGAATTACAGGCTAATATCTGTCCTACCAGTCTTATCTAAAATATTCGAGAAAATCATTAAGTCAAGACTACTAAAGCACTTGAATACATATGAAGTTTTAAATAATAGACAGTTTGGTTATAGGAATAACGTGGGTACCGTAGATGCTGTAAATACTTTGGTAAGTGACATTGTCGCTAGGTTAAATAGTAGGGAGAAAGTTGCAGGCCTATTCCTGGGTCATGGTATTGTTTTAGCAAAATTAGAACACTATGGAATTAGGGATAACGTTTTGAAGCTGTTCTCTTCCTACTTGCAAAACAGGAAACAATACGTCGAAATCAGATCAGTGTTAGAGGAAAGGGAAACAATACACAAATCAAAGTTAATGCCGGAAACTAGAGGCGTGCCGCAGGGATCAGTGCTAGGGCCTGTATTTTTTAATATATTCCTAAACGATATTATTGAATATGTCACCAGTACGAGCCCGAATACCCAGCTAGTCATATTTGCGGACGACACAAACGCAGTGACTTCTGCGAATGATATAAAATGTCTAGACCAACAAGTGAACGACCTTTTATCTGCATTTTGCAAGTGGTTCGATGGGAATAAACTTAAACTGAATATCAAAAAGACAAAGTGTATGCTATTTAAGTCAACAACTAAAAGTAACGAAGAATTAACAATTATTTCGGCTTCAAATAAGGTTGAAATGGTGGCAAATTTAAAATTCCTTGGCATATACATAGACTCTTTGTTAAATTGGAAATCAGAGCTGACAGCTATAGTCAATACACTGAGTTCTGCCTGCTATGCCATTAAAAGTTTGAGGGATGAATTAACTATCGACCAGCTAAAAATTGTCTATTACGCCTTAGTGAAATCCAAACTAAGGTACAGTATTCTGTTATGGGGTAATAGTTATAAATTTAACATCAATTCAGCTTTTGTTATTCAGAAAAGGGCTCTAAGAACCATGCTGCGTATTGATCAAATGGAATCGTGCAGAAGCCACTTTAAAAAATTAAAAATATTAACCGTTCCTTGCCTGTATATTCTTGTGCTCGTGTCCAACTTTATAAAAAATCTAGACAAATTTGAAACAAAGGAACAAAAAGAGATTAGGGAAAAGAGTCGTAGAAAAGATTTAACAAGCATTGTTCAGCCTAAACTAAATGTTGTACAGCACTGTTCTGGAGTCCAAGCAGTAAGGATTTTTAACAGGTTGCCAACTGAGATGAAGGTTATTAACTCTTTTATAGGTTTTAAAAATAAGTTAAGAGCGTTTCTTTTGCAAAAAAGTTACTACAGCATTGAGGAGTTCCAGAGTGATAGCATGTTAAATCTATATTTTTTTTTATGGAATTCCAAATAATACTTGACATTACTGTAATTTTATTTTAATTTATCTTCTGACATTATAATCTTTTTTTTTCTTTTTTTTCACATGCTGTCATTCTTATTATTAATTCACTTATTATTATTATATAGTTAATTAACTTGTTGACATCTTCTATTGACATTTATATAAATCATGTAATTATTTAATAGTTAACTTTAATCAGTCTTGTGGATCGAAATCCATTCATCCATTTATGATATTTAAATTCTTATGGTTCAAGTTCATGGTATTTATTTGTTATCCATCTCTGTCTGTTATGTTCCGATCTAGTATGTAAGATTAACGTTCTACACAATGTATGTTGTACTGAATAAATGAATTGAATTGAATTGAATTGTTACTTTACGTCGATTTTCTGAGAGGGTAGTACTTCCTCGATCAAGCCGGCCCGGCCCATTCATGCTGAAATCAGCAAGGCTCTACTACCGTGTAATTTTACTTAAATGAGTGTGTCCTAAAAAGAAAAAGATAAACTTTAAATTAAATTAAACCCATCAATATCAATGATACTGCGAGCATCATCAAGACGACCGGTTGGCGCAGCGGGAGTGTAAGCGACTGCTACGCCGAAGGTAGCGGGTTAGATTCCCGCTCAAGTCAAACATTTGTGTGCATGAACATGGATGTTTGTCTTGGTCTGGGTGTTTCTATGTATAATATGTATGTATTTACAAAAAAAAGTATATATGTATGTTTATCCATTGTCTAGTACCCATAACACAAGCTCTGCTTAGCTTGGGACTAGATGGTGATAAGTGGATGTGGTAGAGTATTATTATATATTATACTAGTTTTTGCCCGCGGCTTCGCTCGCGTACATTCGGGGTTCTCTACTTATAGTATATCATCTATGTTCGGCGTAACACAAATCTCCTTTATTGGGTGAATACTATATAACTGCAAAAAGTATTTACACATACAAACTACTTTGTGCTAAGACTTAGTAGTACCTACCTACTCAAAATTTTATCCGGTATCTGTGACTTTTCGCTAGAGTGGCCAATATGGCGACTGTGATTTGTCTGTCAGAACCATTAGAATTTAACAAAATACTCGACAATCTGAATTTTGCGGATATATGTTGTCGACTCGAAATATTTATTTTTTAATGTTTTATTATTCAGGTAAGGTTTCAATGTATCTACTCCTTGACGAAATTATTAATATAAGATTTAACACTGCGATAGCAGCGCAGTCTGTCGGTTCCAATGTGAAACATTCCAAATTCCACAACTACTTACAAATTAAAAATTAAGTAAAAAAACATTTTCCAGTGGACTAAATTGTGAATCTAAACTATTCTCAAGTCCCCTTGAACACACACAAAAAAATTCATCAAGATCGGTCCAGTCGTTTAGGAGGAGTTCAGTGACATACACAGGCCCTCAAGAAATATATATATTAAGATTATCTAGTGCAGATCATCCAACAAACTTTCAACTACTTGTACTACTTTCTAAGTTATTTTTAATATTCATGCCAATACTAGCCAGTTGTTCGGGCTCTGCAATGATAGTTATTTTGGTCAGTCACAAGTGATTCTATATGTACAGTCACGGTCTGAAAGTGTTTACCAAATGGCTTTTAATTACATACATGAACATATCAATGTCACAAGGACGACGATATTGCGTAGCAACTGGTGTCAATAACGATTTATTATTCCACATTTATAATATACGTTCATTTAATTACAAGCGTGATATTTACACTGAAACTAAAATATTTGTAGTCTTCAAATAATGTAATATTAAACTTGCTATTTACGATTTTGGTATTTGTAATTAATAAGTTTATTAAATGACTTTTACATTGACAGATTATAATGAAAGGAATGGCGAAAATACGACATCCTGAATATAAAACCTTTTTGAAAAAAATACAATATTTATATCGTCTAGTGTGTAGTTTTTATATCGTTTAGTGCTTTATAAAAAAATAGGCAAAAATAATCAAAAATTAATTCAACACATATTTTTTGTTAATAAAAGTTTTAATAACGAATATAGCCTCACTCAGCAGCCACAACGGCACGTAATCTATCGCGCATAGATGCAACAAGGCGCGCGCACAAGTCTGTCCCTCTGATACCTTCTCATACCTGTGCACAATGTGCTCTAAGAGATTCAGGGCTTCTTTCCGACTGGCAATCTCAACGTTGAACCATTATGCCCCACAGATTTTCGATGGGGTTTAAATCTGCTGACCGAGCAGGCCATTGAATGCGGCGGAGGTCACGGTGCATCTCTAACCACGCCGTAGTAACACGAGCCGTGTGAATTGGTGCATTATCTTGCACGTAATTTACGTGTGGAAAGTCTGCTGGAGGGTAAACTACGCGAGAAGAGACACATAATTGTTTGCGCTAGCCCTATAATGTTATCCTATCCCTATCTGTCTAATAATGCTAGTTCTCCGACGCCGTCGTGACTCATCCACCCCCATAAGTTGACCGAAATTCGACCAGATTCACTATGGGGTACTATATGATCTTCATTATATCGAGTGCAATTATACCGCCATAAAGTAAATCTACAGATTTGGCTAGATTTAAAGCTTTTTTCGTCGGTAATTATTACATTCGACCAATCAAAATCAATATATTGTCTTGCAAAATTTAGGCGGGCAGTCTTGTGGTGAGTTTTTAGCTGGACTTTAATGGCATGGTGCCTGTAGTGGAGCCCCGCGTGGTGAAAAGCTCATCGAATTGTCCGAGGACACACATTATACAGCTCAGCAAAATAACGAGTTGGTGTGAAGCCGTTTTCTTCATAATTTTGGACCATTTGCCTTATTTGCGTGGCGGTTAGTATTGGCCGACGTCCTGAATTGCTCCTGTGATCTGTAATTTGCCCTTCTTCGCCGTGACGCCGAATCCAAAACCTCACAGTCCATCGAGATATGTTTAATTTCCGTGAAATAGCACTTATATTTAAGCCATCTTCATGAAGCAATATTTTTTCAGCTCTTTGTTGCACCGTTAAACTTGCCATTTTATTACAATAAGTAAGTGTTTTTATAATAATATTAACCTTTCGACGACCGAGGACATGAATTCATGTCCTACAAAAAAGTCCCCTTGTTTACCGACGACATGAATTCATGTCCAGATTCCGTCCTTCAATCTATGACGTTTTTTACACTGACCTAGTACATTTTATCAATTATTTCAAATGGCATTGCATTTTTACGAATCATAGACAGCTCTGAAACCTTCTTCTGATCCAATTTGATGTCAAATTAAAAAGTAAAAGGACATTTCATTTCAATGCGCGCGAAACTGTGAATTTTAGCAAATGTTTGCTATTGAAAAGGGTGAATTATTATAATGGATACATGCATATTTTAGTTTTAATTGGAAAACCCATATTATACAGAATAGAAAAATACAAAAATAAACAAAAAAATATTTAATTTTGATTATAATACGCTACAATTGTCGATAGAACTGGTATTCTAAGATCCGTTCAAAACAGAGAGCTGTACAAAACTAAATATACACTCAAATGTTATTATTATATTTTTTTAATATTGGCTATATAAGTGGGTTTCAAGAAATTATAACTCGAACTCTTGAAAACATAAAAAAGACCTCTCAGAGCGATAACATTCAATGTCTAGTACCGCGCGCGCGATGATGCCGTACGGTGCGGTCGTATAGCCAAATTGACGTTTTAGAGGGCGCGGTACTTGAAAGGTTAAAATACAGAACTTTTACAGCAAAATAAATGCAATTCTGTCATTATGTCAAATTATTTCATCGACCTAAAAATATTCATACTCTTTTTATTTGAATCGATGCCTTACCAATTATTGAAAAGTAATAAATACTCAGATATAACATTTTAGACCTTGCTGAACCCAGCGTGACAAAGAATGTAATTTGAAAAGTGGTAAAAAATTTTAGATAGCCACTGTATATATTATTATAATTACGACGCTGATAAATAATTTAGGTAAAATCTAGTTGCTTCCAATTTTTTGACAAATCTACAACGTAATATATGTAATCTTGTAAAACTGACTATAAAACATATTGCTACGTTTGGTGGATATTCGTTCATCTTACCAACACATTTCCTTCGGATAAGCATTTCCAACCGAAGAGATATCGTAGCAGAGCGATATGAAAACGAATACTTGGTAAAATCGCACAAAAAAGAGATTTTGCCTCCATTCGTCCCTTAAGGCGATAAGAAAGATATAAAACACTGGTTTTATTGCTAAAGGGGGTTCTATATCATCAGAATTTTGGTCTAATGATCGCGGTATGAAATATTATGTATGAGCGAGCTGTGACAAATGACTATTGCAGAACGAATTGACGTTTCAGTTGGGGTATAAGGCTTATTGGTATATGGATGGTTTATTTTGTAAAGGAATGTTATAGAGCTTATAGTGTTATCTGGGGATCCCTTCTTTTTGCATAATGTTCTTTGTCCTAATATACTTCGGCATAACGATTATGGCACAATTTGTTTTGGCATAATAATACTTCGGCATATTTTTTTAGGCATACATTTTATGTTGGTATAATCATCTTAAAGACTAAATTGTATTGGCATAAATTAGAAATTTGATTCGCATAACGTTAGTAGGCCTAATGACTATTAGCATAACGTTATTAGGCCTAATGACTATTAGCATAACGTTTGTAGGCCTAATGACTATTAGCATAACGTTAGTAGGCTTAATGACTATTAGCATAATATTTATATAATTATATATTTAACTTGTAAAAAATGTATATACTGTGCAACAAAAGTTAGTGACAGAACCGACTTGCTGCAAAACCGACTCCACGTAGTCTTGTTTGTCCTACCCCTAGAGTGTTATTTAAAATCGCATAGGCGCGTGGTCCCGCCAGAGGCCCGCAGCGCCGGAGCCGTGACAGAAGCCCTGCATGCTGCATGTTGCATGCTCGCTTGAATGCTGTATGCTGCATGATTGCTTCATGCTGCATGCTTGCTTCATGCTGCATGCTTGCTTGCAGGCTGCATGCTTGCTTGCATGCTGCATGCTTGCTTACATGCTGCATGCTTGCTTGTTTTCTGCATGCTTGCTTGCATGCTGTATGCTTCCTTGCTTCATGCTTCCTACAGCGAAAAATATGGCAAAGATACATTACCAAAGTTATTATATCCAATTTGTATTGTATTGTAATCATTATGCGTAAATAAATTTATGCTTTAGGATTTTATGCTTTAGGATATAATGCTTAAAAAAGTTATGCTTTAGAACTTTATGCTTAATAAATTTTTGCTTTAGAATATTATGCTTAATCATTATTATGGTTAGAGAAATGATGCTTAAAAAATTATGCGTAAGCTGTTATGCGTAATTATATTATGCGAAAATATAAATATGCCAAACAAAATTATGCTAAGTTATATTAGGTCTAAAAATTTTATGCAAATGGATAGGGAACCTGTGATCTGACTTGCTGTTCGTAGATCGGCTAAGTTAAATAAAATTAACTGGGTAGTTTATATAAACTTGGTTAAAAAGAATCAGTTGGGTGTAGAATAAACGAGGTTATACAGAGAGAAGATTATGTTCAGACCGCTAAGTTCGTGCATAATTATTTAATATACAAAATTAAATATATCAGAAGGCCAATTCTCGTATTTTATATGACATTGAAATTATATTTTGGACGAAATGAGATTATATTTTGAATTTACTCAGAGACTCGAGAGCCTCGTTGGTCTCGCGGCATAAATGTGCCCGTGGGATTGGGAGGTCTCGGGTTCAATGCCCGGGTCGGGCAAAGTGTTATTGGGTTTTTC
This sequence comes from Euclidia mi, assembly GCA_944739405.2. Classification (NCBI taxonomy): domain Eukaryota; kingdom Metazoa; phylum Arthropoda; class Insecta; order Lepidoptera; family Erebidae; genus Euclidia; species Euclidia mi. Next base: position 4,655,057 of record OX123206.2, read on the forward strand.
CGCTAGGAATTTCTCAGTAACAGCACGGAGTCTGGTAATGTGCCCGGTACGGCAATAGGCTTGCCCCCTATTACGTGGGACATAAATATTCATGGCGAAATGTGGGTGTAATATTACAACTCTGCCTACCCCTTCGGGGATACAGGCGTGAGTCTATAAAAAAAAATTACTCAGAATCGGTATTCTGCTAACCTTATGTCATTATCGTATAATTTGAAATAAACAGTTCGTCGTTGACACATATTTTGTGACTTGTTTCAATTTATAATCTAGTTTCAACATCATTTAAATATCAGTTAATTTAGGAGATTACCATTTGTGACGTAAGTATGACACTGACATTATATCGAAACTGTATTTTGAACAAATTTAATTAGAAGAATTGGGCCACTGGCAGACCAGTGGCCCAATTCTTCTAAATAAATTTCTGTGGTCCAGTGGATAGCGTACATGCGTCTGCTGATTTCGGTCAATTCCCCGAACGGGCAAATGCGTTTCTGAGTTTTTCTGAATTCTCATTAGCGACAAGGATTCTGGCAATATGCCCAATAACGGCAATATGCTCGTTCCCTATTACGTGTGTAGGGACAAATGCATGTGTGTTAGGCTGAGTGCAAGGCAAGCGAAAATGTATGTGTGCGTGACTGTATGTGCGGCCGACCAGTTACTGCGCACTGGTCGGACTGAAAGGTTCTCTGAGGGATTTTCACGTGAATAAATCAAAAGTGTTATATCAAAGAACATTCTTTCAATTAAATATCCCAGAGACACCTTGAGACCAGTGACATTGCTCAAATTAACGCTGCAAATATTGCGTAGTGCAAAGCAGCGTTATAGTGGTGACCCCGTATTGAACTAAGTGACACGTATTTCGGAGTATTGCGTCATCTCGGAAAGCATGAGCTGGGAGCAATCGACGTCAGCACCACGAACTCCCACGCTTGCGGCAAAGATGGAGAAATCTGAACAGAGTGAGTTAGCCCAAATTACAATATCTACTCGTTTACCTGAGTTTTGGACTGATCAACCACGCTTATGGTTCGCCCAGTTCGAGGCGATTCTGGCTAATCAAAAGCGTGGAGAAGAAACAAAGTACAATCTTGTTATTACGAAGCTGAACAAAGAGAGCATACAACAAGTCGCAGACCTAATTACGAAACCCCCAGAAAAGAAGCCATACACTGCATTGAAAGAAAGGTTACTAGCGGTGTACGAAGAATCGGAAACTCGGAAAATTCAGAAATTGCTGAGTGAAGTTGAACTGGGAGACCAAAAACCCTCTCAACTTCTTCGAAATATGAAAAATTCAGCACGAGAGAAGTTCCCGGATGATACATTACGAGTCATGTGGATTGGGCACTTACCAACATCAGTACGAGCTATTTTGACAGTAAGCGAAGTGTCCGACGTGGAAAAATTGGCGCAGATGGCAGATAAGATGATGGAAACCACAAAGAGTAATGACACGATAGTAGAGGTTGCCACGAGCTAAACAACAACCAGCAATGAACTCTTGATCGCGGAAATAGCTAAATTAAGCAGAAGACTGGACGAGATGGATAGAGGCAGACAACAGTGGCGGCAACCCTACGCGCAACGTTCCCGGAGTCGATCGGCAAGCAGTCAACGTGGCAATACATCGCTGAGAAGACGCAGCCCCGAGGACCCAGACTGGCTGTGTTATTTCCACTTCCGCTTCAGGAATCGTGCTACTAGATGCGAGCAACCGTGCAGCTGGAAGAAAGAGGGACAGAATGCGACACGTCAAAATTCGGAAAACTAGAGCCGGTGCAGGCAGCGGCGGACATCTGCATCGAGAGACCGGGACACCGCCTTTGCGTCACAGACGACAACACAGGGATGCGATTTTTAGTGGACACCGGCGCCAACGTATCTGTTCTACCCGTAACGCAGCGACAGAAAAATGTGAGTGAATCTACAGGTTATAAATTATATGCAGCAAATGGTTCCGAAATTCATACATACGGTACAAAGACTTTAGAATTAAATCTTAGATTAAGACGACCATTTAGATGGAAGTTTATCGTAGCTAATGTGAATCAACCTATTTTAGGAGCTGATTTTTTACAATATCACAAATTATTAGTTGACCTAAACGCTCGTAAACTAATCGACAGGCAGACGAATTTATTAACGCTTGGTAGCATAGTTTCTGCTCGGGAACCAACCCTGAACACCGTAGATAGTGGTCATCCATTATATAAGTTATTGTCGGAATACGCCGATATTACGAAACCTATTCCGTTTAGGGACGATGACTCATCTAGCAATAGTAACACTGTATTGCACCATATTGAGATGACAGGACGACCGGTACATGTCCGTGCCAGACCGCTTCCCCCTAACAGGTACCAGAAGGTGAAAGAAGAATTCAGGCGAATGCAGGAGATGGGGATTTGCAGACCATCCAAGAGCGAGTGGGCCAGTCCACTGCATGTGGTCGATAAGAAGAATGGGGACATTCGGCCGTGTGGTGACTACCGCAGGCTAAACGCAATCACCAAACCGGACAGATACCCCGTGCCACGGTTGCATGACTTCACTTATGTTTTAGCAGGTAAGAAAGTATTCTCTAAATTAGATATTAATAAATCGTATCATTACATAAAAATTGCTGACGAGGATATTGAGAAGACGGCAATCATAACGCCATTTGGATTGTTTGAATTTCCGCGTATGACCTTTGGGCTACGAAACGCGAGTCAGACATTCCAACGATTTATGAACAACAGTGTGTTACAAGGGCTAGAATTTCTATTCAATTTCGTCGATGACGTCATCATCGCGAGCGATTCCGTAGAAGAAAACAAAGAACATTTGCGTATAGTCTTCGATAGGTTTAGAAAATTTGGCATTACAGTAAACATCGCTAAGTGTGATTTTTGCAAAGAGAACATTGAATTTTTAGGATACGAAGTGTCAGCCAGTGGTATTCGCCCTCTCGACTCCAAAGTCCAGGTTATCTCAGAATACCCGTTGCCCAAGACAATAGATGACCTACAACGATTTCTAGGTATGGTAAACTTTTACAGGGCTAGTATACCAAACGCTGCCAGACATCAAGCGAAGTTAAATGAATTTCTAAAGAGTTCTAAACGTAAAGATAAGACCGTGATACAGTGGGATGATAGCGCAATGAAAGCATTTGATTCGTGTAAAGTCGGTCTAAAGAATGCGGTCTTATTAGCTCATCCTCAGGCGAACGTACCCATATCCCTTATGGCCGACGCTTCTGAGAACTGTGCGGGGGGAGTCCTGCAGCAGAAAGTGAACGGGTCATGGCAGCCTTTGGGGTACTACTCTAGGAAGTTCACAACAGCTCAGCAAAAGTACTCCACTTACGACAGGGAGCTCTTGGCTATTTATATGGCGGTAAAACATTTTCGTTACTTGTTTGAAGGTAATCAATTGATAATTTTTACGGACCATAAACCGTTGATATATGCGTTCAATAAATTAGAAAGTAATTGTGAAACGCCCAGACGGACTAGACAGTTATTATTTATTAGCGAGTTCACAACAGATATTAGGTATATAGAAGGCGAGAACAATGCACCAGCGGACGCGTTATCGCGAGTCGAAACAATTCAGTGCCCGACTGTACTCGACTACGCGGAATTAGCGCTCGCACAGGAAGCTGATAGCGAGCTTGCAAAGTTACTTAGAAAAACAGATAAGAATTATAGCCTTAAGGAATATTTTGTGCCGTACTCCAAGGTACCTATTTATTGTGAAATCTCAGGTAAAACATGTAGACCGTATATAACTGAAAAGTTCAGGAGAATGGCTTTCAATTCGGTGCACGACCCCAGTCATCCGGGCGTTCGAGCTACGCGCAGGTTGATCGCTGAACGGTTTTTCTGGCCGGGACTAAACCGCGATGTAGGACAATGGGCAAAAGCGTGCCTACAATGTCAAAGGTCAAAGGTTTATAGGCATACGGTTTCAGATTTAGAACATTTCGCGGATGCTGAACGTTTCAAGCACGTACATATTGACATTATAGGGCCCTTACCAATATCGCAAGAGGGGTACAAATATTGCGTAACCATGATTGACCGGGGCACGCGTTGGGCCGAGGCCACCCCGGTCAAGGACATTATCGCAAAAACATTTTATGATGTTTGGATTAGCAGATTCGGTTGCCCAGAAAGATTGACGAGCGACCAGGGTCGTCAATTCGAGAGCTCACTGTTCACAGAATTAATGAAAATAATGGGTATTAAAAAATCGCGTACCACGCCGTACCATCCACAATGCAACGGAATTGTAGAACGGTGGCATAGGTCTCTAAAATCGGCATTAACGGCCCGGCTAATAGATAACTCAGGGTGGTGCAATGAACTTTCGACTACATTATTAGGGTTGCGAGCGGTAAGCAGGAGCGATAATGGCGTGAGTCCGGCAGAGTATGTCTATGGGCAGACGCTTAGGTTACCCGGAGATTTCCATAACACCTCTAGTAATCGAAGCGGAGACAGCAATGAATTTCTCGAACAGTTAAGTACGTTGAATAAACTAAAACCGGTACCGAGGCACCGTAAAGACTCACGCACACTATTCATTCATGACGATCTTAATAAATGCGAGTATGTTTTTATTCGTAACGATGCAGTTCGCAGGCCTTTAACGCCGACGTACGACGGACCCTATCACGTAATAGAAATAAAAAGTAAGACATTTTTTGTACAATTACCGAATAGAGTGGTTAACATTTCCATAGACAGACTCAAACCCGCGTACCTATTAAATAGCGAGAGAGAGGGCGACTCCGAACAACCTTACAATAAGACCACCGTGAAAGACTCAGTTATGAGTGAACCAAACTGGTAGCGCCATCTACCTTCCTATCCATAACTAATCGCATCAAGATCAATCGTTCCACGTCTAGTGCGAGCGATACCATATTTCCGTCCCGCTCTATTCCACTCCCTGGAAGAGGCACTGCCTTCGCCTGATTCGTCGACGCGATCGTGGACGCGAGTGACAGTCGAGAACATTCCTCCCGCTGAGAACGCCGTCTCGATACCGTACCGCGCCGCACCGTTGTATGTGATTATATAAACCGCTCGCAAGTGGGAGTGACGGTGAATTGAAGTGTAAACAATCAGCTGCATCACGAAACACCAGGAGGAAAAGAAACGAAGAAGGTTGTATAAGGTAAGTGCCTTCCATCCTTGAAATATCCTATACCCACTCAATCACCTCCTCCCGTATCCATCTCCTCTTCCCTTATTCCTTTCTAGGCGACCCAGAACTCGCCCTAATACAGTCCATTCCATTAATCCTTCCCAAGTCGCCTAGAACCCTACGGTTTCGGTGTAAAGCCGAACCATTTTTTTGATCCATACGAGTCGGATTCATTTACGTTTTATACGTTATACCGCTATACCTAGGCAGTTATAGCACCTAGCTATACTCCTAATATATTCACATAACCGTCACATGGTTATTTCCGCCCGCATTAGTAGGTAAACTTTTATGTAGCTACCTACTTATTAAATTATTATTTCTGCAACTATCATAGTTGTCTTATAAATCTCATATTTCAATCAACTTTAATTCCTCGGCTCTAAGGTGTTGCCTACTTAGCCTACTTAGGTAAAATAATAGGTACATTAGACATTCTTATTTTGTTTCGGTCTCATTAGCTTATACTTACGTAAGCATGTCACAACAAAAGAAGTCACGCGTGTCGGAAGACAAAGAGATGACAATCTTAGAAGCAAAACGCAATATTTTATTTGAGCGCATTCAAAATATCTATGAACGATCAAAAACCGTATCTATGTTTGACAGTAATAGCGAAGCATTTCTCAGTTATTGTATAACAGTAGATAGTATTCGAACAGATTTTCATAAGTTGTTAGACGATTATAACGCTAGATTACTTTCTATCAATCCTGATGAAAAACCGAACTATCAGGCGTATACCTCATTCGAAGATCTTTATTGTATTATTAAGCGTATACAATCGCAATTGGAGGGTAAATGTTCAGCAGAGCCCGTTGCCCGCAAACCGAGATTACCGCCAATCGAGATTATGTCGTTTGACGGAGATATACGAAATTGGCCGTTATTCTATGCGAGTTTTAAGTCTACAGTGCACGATAATGGTTCTCTAACAGATGCTGACAGGTTGTACTATTTAATAGGTAAACTGTCACCGAAAGCCCAGTCCGTATTTGCAGGTGTCACACCCAATGCTGAGAATTATCAGGTCATATTTCAGTCACTACTTGACAGATATCAAGACACGCGCGTCCTAGCGTCTACGTACTTTGACCAAGCTTTAAATCTCAAACTGTCCAGCAACGCGTCTGTCTCGAATTTCCAGCTGTTTATTGATAACTTCGTAACCGCGGTTAATTCTCTTAGGAATTTAAAAATAGAAGATCTTTCCGACTTTATGTTGCTTCAACTCGCTTTAAAAAAGTTTGACACTGATACAATTCGCGCATTCGAGATGACGGAACGCAATAATAAAATACCTACACTAGATAGTTTTATTTCGTTCATCAAAGATCAGTGTCGAATATTTCATAATACGCAGTCTGGTTCACCTGGCCCGTTTAACACTAACAACAACAAACAAAGGTTGAATAAATCGCGAAATAGTAATAATAACTCAGTCCCTAATCCACAATCTTACGTAACATGTTCGGAATCTAATAGTAATAATTCACAGAAGTGTCTGTGCAGTAATATAGTGCACGACCATTACTATAAGTGTCCCACCTTTAATGATTTAAATCCAATTGCTCGTTTTAAAAGCGTAAAAGATAACAAAGCTTGCATTAATTGCTTAAGCATAAAACATAAAACGAGTAATTGTTCCAGTAGAACGAGATGTCGCTCGTGTAAACAAAAACATCATACACTGTTACATTTAGATAAAAATAACCGGTTGTCAAGTCAAGCCGCTAACCTTGACACACTTACGCAGGTGCAGACCACGGTAGCTGCGCCTTCCGCGTCTGAGGGCGAAGTATCGTTGTGTATGACATCCATTGCGCGGGCGACGCGCACGCGAGGACGGCACTCGCGCATCTATAATGATCCGCGCAGGGCCAAAACGCAGTGTACGGCGTCTAACACGGTACTGTTAGCGACAGCGCAAGTTATCGTATATGATGTTAATGGGTCGCCGCACATGGTACGTTGTCTGCTAGATAGCGCATCTCAGACCAATCTAATAACATCGGAATGCTTCAAACGCCTCGGATTATGGAATAACTTTAAAAATACTAACTCAACCGTCAAAGGGATAGGCGGATCAGAAAAGCATTGCAGGGGTTCCGTAGATATTAAAATACATTCGCGTTTTGATAGGAATATTAATTTTAACATTTCTTCGCTTATCGTGGAGCGTATCACGGACGCATTGTCGAACGCTAATGTAGACGTAGCATCACTCACTCATCTCGAGTCATTGCCGTTAGCCGACGCGGAGTTTGCGAATCCGGCAGGCATTGATCTTTTGATCGGAGCTTCAATATTTCCGCACTTGCTACTAACTAACATAGTTCGTAGTGAGCGATATGATTTACCGCCCGCTATTGAGACGGTACCTGGGTATGTGATTATGGGTACCGTACCTACGTTACATACTTCTCATTATATTACGTCTTGTTGTTGTTCTGCTCTTCAAGAGATCAAGGTAGGTGCTAAAACTGTGTGTAAGATAAAGCACTAATTAGCTATGCTATGCTACGCTATGCTACGCTATGCTACGCTATGCTATGCTATGCTATGCTACGCTATGATATGCCAAGCTACGCTACGCTACACTATACTATACTACACATCCGCTTTGTATATAGATGACATTGCCTGTAATGTCATACCCGCTCCGCTAGCAATTTCGCTTTGTGAAGAGCTTATTCAGCTTTTCAAGCGAGTCCAGTTTGATCTTGTCGAATGGACAAGCAACTCTAAGGAGGTTCTCGCACGTATACCAGATTCTCATAAAGCTTCTCCAGACATTGAGTTTGAGAGGTCTGTACCGCATAAGGTTCTCGGTTTACGCTGGGACAAATCCTGCGATAGTTTTCGGTTTGACGTCTCACCGCCAGATGACAAGTGCGCCAAGCGCACTGTGCTGTCCACAGTGGCTCGACTATGGGACATAATGGGTTTGTGGCTCCCACAATTTTGTACGCCAAGCTCTTGATCAAAGAGCTTTGGCTATCAAAGTGTGAGTGGGATGAAACACCCCCTGACCATATTGTCGCCGCTTGGGGCCAGTTTTGTATTGAGCTTACCGCGCTCAATGAAATTACTATTCCGCGTCATCTTGGGTTGGTAGATGGATGTACCATCAACTTAACAGGTTTCGCTGACGCCAGCGAGCGTGCTTACGGCGGAGTCGTATATCTGCAAGTCCGCATTGGTTCTAACTACTCGTTGCAGTTAGTTTGTGCCAAGTCTAAGGTCTCGCCTGTTAAAACCATTTCGGTTGCGAGACTGGAGTTATGCGCGGCCCTTCTGCTGTCTCAGTTGCTCTGCAAGGTTCAGGACACAGTTTTGCCCCACTACTCTATTAATAAATTAACGCATTTTCCGACTCCAAAGTAGTGCTCGCTTGGATTCATTCTTCTCCTCACCGCTGGCAGACTTTTGTCGCCAACCGCGTTAATAAATTGATTGAACTTGTTTCAATCACGTCGCGGGTTGTCGTACTCGTCTTGAGGAAGAACGTTCCATAGATCATATTGACTGGAAGTTTATTCCACCAGCATCACCGCGTTTCGGTGGATGTTGGGAAAGCATGGTCAAAGTAATTAAAACGCATCTCTTCAAGGTTATGGGTCAACAGATCCTCTCTTACGAAGAGCCTTTAACTGTCCTTGCACAAGTCGAGGCACTGATCAACTCGCGTCCGCTTCCAACTCAGTGAGATCTAGCCTGAAGTTGGACCTACCTCTTAGTTTAAGTATTTAGTTAGTAGTTTTCGCTATTATTGCGTTTGTAGTTTTCGCTAAAGTTAATTTAGATTAATTTTATTGTCATATCGCTGTCTTAGCCTATTGATGGGTTATGCGGTAGTACACCCAACATAGCTAAGTTCAATTCTATTTTTTAAAGGCAACCCTTTAGGGCCGGGGGGATATGGTAGCGCCATCTACCTTCCTATCCATAACTAATCGCATCAAGATCAATCGTTCCACGTCTAGTGCGAGCAATACCATATTTCCGTCCCGCTCTATCCCACTCCCTGGAAGAGGCACTGCCTTCGCCTGATTCGTCGACGCGATCGTGGACGCGAGTGACAGTCGAGAACATTCCTCCCGCTGAGAACGCCGTCTCGATACCGTACCGCGCCGCACCGTTGTATGTGATTATATAAACCGCTCGCAAGTGGGAGTGACGGTGAATTGAAGTGTAAACAATCAGCTGCATCACGAAACACCAGGAGGAAAAGAAACGAAGAAGGTTGTATAAGGTAAGTGCCTTCCATCCTTGAAATATCCTATACCCACTCAATCACCTCCTCCCGTATCCATCTCCTCTTCCCTTATTCCTTTCTAGGCGACCCAGAACTCGCCCTAATACAGTCCATTCCATTAATCCTTCCCAAGTCGCCTAGAACCCTACGGTTTCGGTGTAAAGCCGAACCACAAACGTTGATAAATTCCCTGCCACACCAGTAGCGTGTAAATAGAGCGATAAAGATATAGGCACCAAGAGAAGTAAGTCCGGTCGAGCGATAAGGCCACCGGTTAGATTTAACATATAGTGTGTAAACTTCCTTAGAGGTGAGGCTAGCCTGTAGTCATAACAATTTATTCTGCGAAGACTGCGTACCAAGCATAAAATAACACGTACCTATACAGTACATTGTAACATGTTATGAGTAACTTATTAATTGTCCACTTTGCAATTTAGACAAAGAGCATTGCAGAAGATTACGAAATGTATATTTAGATCATGTAGTTGGTATGTTGTTTTATGTGAATATTAATAATATGGTAAGATGTCACTCACAGTTTTTCCGGGTCTCAATGAAAACTTCGCGTAATAATAATGAGTTGAGAAATAGTATAATATAAAATGTGTGTTTGTCGAGTATGTTATTTTTGTGGTGTGTGTATGATTTTTTCGGCGTCACCATGTCGGGTACTGTGGGCCCCAAGGGGTGGTTATTAATTATTGCAGAGTAGGCCGGCATGGTGACTACCCTTAATGCATAATAATATATATTTGAAACACGCTGTATAGCGATCCAATATTTATAAAATATTAAGACGGACTGAAGTAACAGCTCTGCACTTTGTATTAATGTAGGTCAACATGATAGAATAAGATTGATTTTATTTAATATTTCGTTAGTCGTTTACATTACATATTTTACTGTAGTTGAGTAAACATCCTATACTTACATATTCAATTGAAATCATGGGCAAGACATATAGTAAGGAAGAAGTAATAATAGCTCAGAACAATGCAGTAGAAACGCATATGACCAAGTATAATATTGGCTTTGCGGTATTTGCTACGGCAGTGTGTATCGTTGTATTACTTGTTGCATGGCGTCAATGCCGCCATCGTGTTAAGAAATGGATTCGGAGAGAGGTAAATGGTTCATCCGGGACGGTAAAAATGGTGCTGCCAGGGCCAATAGGCATGCGCACCACTCCTCAGCAGCCACCCGCGGCTACCTACGAATAACATATTATGTACGTATTACGAGAACATTGTATCTGCTGCGGTGACGTCATGGTTTTATTATGTATCGTCGATTACAAGAGTGTAATCGGTATAATAGTGATGTGCAATAGTGTAAGTTTTGTTTACATTTGTGTATAATTTTAAAGTGTTAATTATCTAAGTTTGCAATTTAAAAGGAACCTAATGTAATTTGGTGTTTTAAAAGCAATCAATGTGAATAGAAATTTAAAGTTGTATTGAGAATAAAGATTAATATCAAGATAAATTGGTGAATATTGTGTAACTTTTTTTTTTTAAGCTAAACAAAAATCAATATACGCAATATTGATTAATTGTGTATGTAAGGCAATTAGATACAGCAAATTTTTCAAAATTTGGGGGGGTAGTGTAGGGACAAATGTATGTGTGTTAGGCTGAGTGCAAGGCAAGCGAAAATGTATGTGTGCGTGACTGTATGTGCGGCCGACCAGTTACTGCGCACTGGTCGGACTGAAAGGTTCTCTGAGGGATTTTCACGTGAATAAATCAAAAGTGTGTGTGTGTGGCCAACTCTGGTGTCAAAGTTTAAAACGGCCTGAAGGCCACTGACATGGCCTGACGATGCTTGAAGATGGTTTAAGAACCGGGACGGACAGCTTCACGTGCCCACTGAAGCAAAGCTTTAGCACTCTGATGTAAATGCCACACGCGATCACCCATCCAAGTGGCGACCTGTGCAATCGTAGTTTAACTTTGCCGACCTATACGAACGGCAAGCCAAGTCTCGCTATGAGTGCTACAGGACACGCTACTAAAAAGACAACAGCTGATCAGTGGCTGTTTTAAATCTTTTGTTAACAAAAGATTTAAACATAACATAACATAACTTCACGCCTTTTATCCCCGAAGGGGTAGGCAGAGGTGTTATACACACCCACACTGTGCCAGTTATGTTTCGGTCCCAATGTAATAGGGGGCGAGCCTATTGCCATCTACCGGGCACATTATTAAGCAAGCGATAATAAATATTTTTAATTTAATACACACATAACTTCGAAAAGTCAGAGGTTTGTGTCCGGGGTACCTAGGGATCGAACCCGAGACCATCGTGTCGGCAGTCTGTTAGATACACCACTGGACAATCGCCGCTTTTTTAGCTTTTTAAAGATTTAAAACTGCGTCTTATTCAAGCTAATTTGTGTAATCACCGCGGAAACAGGCAATATAATTCGTGCTAAGTAAAAATTTTATTGTTAATCACAATTGGCAAGTTCAATGGTTAAAGGTACAAAACTATAATATTCCCAAACTGGTTGAATCAGTCTACGTTAAATACTCAACGTATAAAAAATACATAACAAAGATTTTTGACATTTCGTACCGGAAACGTACAGAGATGAACGCAAAATAAATTTGAGAAAGGTAAGATCCGATGTCCCCCTATTTCTGCTGTCTGACAAATTTCCCACCATTAACGTCGCCATGTTTGCCGCCATTTTCGACGCCATTTTGACGAATTATTTATGTCAGCCATTTTGTTAGTTTAGCGTGGTTTAGTCTTAAGTTCCAGGTGTTATCTGAAGAGAGAATTTAAGGCGAAAAGAGGGTGTAGTACAGTTTATTTCTAGCCCACAGCTAGAAAATAACCTTAACAATGTTGAAAAGCCAACCCGCCCAAAAGCTAAACTACAGCAAACCCTAGTACGTTGTTTCATCAATCAAAATGATTGTATGAGCAGACTCATACAATTACATTATTATTTTACGGCAAGAACTAAGTCTACCCTTTTTTATCTTCACACCCGTATCCCCGAAGGGGTAGGCAGGGTTTTACTATTACACCCTCTTTTCGCCTTAAATTCTCTCTTCAGATGACACTTTGTAGGCACTGCTGTATTGAGTTGCTGCCGCTATATTTTATATATGTTCTGATTTTCCCTGATTATGTCATATTTTATGAACTACAAGTTTTTGAACAGTAGACGCAAAGAATAGAAATGCAGATTGGAATCAATTCTGTGGATCGCACAAAGATTTTCCCTGTCTGCGGAGAACACGAAAACCGAAACGCGAAAACGTCAGTCGGCGGCAGGGCGGGCATTGGATCCTCCTTTATTTAGCCACCGTATCCCGTCAACAGCCCGGACACAACCGTGCTAAAACAACACCACATAAAATGTCATCGTTCTAGCGTTAACCCAGTTGCATCTAAGACTTCTTGCCTTGGACCTCGGGATCCACTTACTAGTACAACCAGAACTGACAACATATCAGCTGCATATAAAACGTTTACATGACTATTTTCTTTTGGCCCTCAATGGTACGGTACGGCACGATTCATCTACGTTCCGAGCACGGCCTTGAGACGTGTGGACAGACCTTTAAACTATTAACCCGCTTATGCGTTAGTGCTGTTGACCTTTCACCGTCAAGTATCAGAGCGATGACTAGCGTTATTCTAAGTCGCTGAACACGTAACATATTATAACTTAGGTAACTAATGTTTCATACGTGACATGACAGAAAACTACAAAAGATAGAAAATTATATTGGGTACAGACGTTAAATTTTGTTTGTGCACTAAGTAAGGGTGGTCAGCAGTAAGACTCAAAATAAAATTCTTTGTCAGAGACCTTTGGGCGGTCTGAAATCTACAACACCAGAATTGGCCACACACTCACACGAAAAAGAAAAAAAACTACCGTATGTAAGATCGCCCCGGATAATATCATTATTTTGATAATAAACTGTTTGATTGCTGAACAACACCCAGAGGCAGCGATAGCCGAGTGGAGATACCAACAGACTGCCATGCGGCGCGCACCAATGACTTTTCGGAGTTATGTGCGTATTGAATTATTAATTATCGCTTGTCCCGTGCCTCGGAGAGCAGCTTAAGCCGTCGGTCCCGGTTGTCATGAAGATCTTTGACAGTCGTTATAGGGCGTCAGTACCTTCTAAATAAACTGACACTAGTCTAAACCATAGAATATCGTTATCCCTTCGGATTGCAGAGGTCAGACACGCAGTTACTCTGTGGAAAAGCTAATATTCAGCCAAATCAGGTTAGACTAGTAAGCGGGCCCCAGATTGAAACTGGGATAAGGCTAAGAGGATGATGATGATGATTGCTGAATAAAATCTGTTAGAAAAATAGTACCAACCGCTAAATATTTGTCATCAACATTTTGAAACGCTGCTAAAACAGCAGACAGAAGCAACTTGACAACCAGCAAAGCTGCAACAATATTTTGGCTATAAAATTTATTTTCACAGTCATCTGTAGTATCAAGGTTGCGGACGACGCGCGAGACTTAAAACTATTTATGAAACATTAGTTCCAGTACTTATGAATATGTGAATGTTTAATTACTATGAATATTGGTGTGAAAGAATGTGTGAATTTGAAGTTGCGTTATACCGGTTGCATCTCCTTTGTGCCTGGAGTTCATTTACGAGGTTTGACAGAATATAAGTTTTTACACAGAGCGATAGTCGTCTGATCCAAGCAATCCGAGTGCCGGAGGCCGGAGATTTAATAGACTACAACTCAAAAAGGTTATAGTGAGAAGAAGCCTGTGTCTAGTATTAGGACGAATCGTGAACAACGCTGATGATGATGACTTTTGCCGCATTCGTTTTCTTTCACTCGACTTTTCTTACCTGTGCCTAAAGGCTGCAAACTGACAGTCATAATATTTTGTTTTGTGGATTACACTAATAGTTGTCCCGGCATCAGTATAGCTGCCTCTTAACCCACTACATCCATACGTGCAATCATAAAATCACACGTGTTAATATTATTGTAGCTATTGGAAACAGACTTCAGAGCACATATATCAATACCAGCAATATCCTGGATCAAGCGCTGTTTGCGGATAAAGCAAATATTTGAGTAATGACGTGGTACTGAGGCCACTTCAATACTTCAGCTTCTACATTTCTACAGTATTTTATAACATATTATACTTCGTCTGCAGCCGCAGTATAGAATTCGATGAAGTATAGTATCCGTAGTACGTTCGCGTGACATATTTGTATTTCCATCAGGAGGAATTTTCAAAAAGCCCCTCTTAGAGCACCCCCTACACTCCCAAGGAACATACATGCCTTTCAGCTTCTTGTGCCCTACAATTTCGGAGATACGTTGTCTGCCAGCCAGTTAGTTAGTAACGAAAGACTTCATAGTTTGATTGGTATTATAAATTACATTTAAAATTATAATGTATTTTATTATAATATTCTGTAAGTCAGTACACTGCAATTTAGCCTTGCTTCTGTAATAACCTCTCCACGTCTCAAAGTTTGGCTGGAAGTAAATTCATTTTTGAGATAAGCTCGACTTTGTACATATTAAATGTTATACTCAGTACACTTATCCTTGGATGTAAGTATTGTTTTTAATAATATGTTCACAGTCATTTCACCGCTTAGAACTATCATTCATACAAAAAGTACTCTAAAAATAATTTTAAAAGGCAATTTTCCAGTCATTGACATCTGGCAGTCAATTGCATAACATATGCCAAATTATATATCACAACAATGACGAATGGCACGCCAAACGACATTTTTAAGAACTTTATAGGAATTTTCATGTTTGCATTTAATACTCAATGTGTTGAGCTGAGAAATGCTAGCGAGTTCATTTTTATATTTTATTAAAGAATTTGTATTACTAATATCTGATTTTTGTTTAATTTTGTTCTTACGGGCAAGGACTTGAGTACTGTCGTACATTATGCTTTATACTTTATGCAACAATAAGAAAACGATAATATACTCTTCTTCTTTTCGTGTCGATGGCAACACTTTTCATACGGTTTTAGCCCAGAACTCGGCAACGCGTATCACATTTGGCCTTGCTTGATGGATGGATAATATTTTGATTTACATTTTCATGATCATCATCATTTTAAGCCGTTGTCGACCATTTTGGTGTAGGCCTCCTTCAACAACTTCTACTCCGCTATGGTCGGGCAGCCAACTATAAGCCTAAAATCATCTTGTATAGAGGATTTTTTTTTTAAAAGACAACTCCCGCATTAGGACATAATCCTGTGTCGCGGGGGACTTAACAAACATACAACTAACGGACACAATGAGCACCTAGACTCGAGACAACAATTTGTTAATCACACAAAGTGTTGTCTCGTGTGGGAATCGAACCCACAACACACGGCGCAGTGTCAAGCGGCGAGGCGGCCGCCTAAACCACTGCACCAACCGTGCAGTCCAATATTACATCAACATTTTACCAATCATCATCATCTTCTGACGTAAATAAAAGTGTATCACAAGATGACTACAAAATTTATTATTCTAAATTGCAGAACAGTATTGTGACGAGCTGAATGTGTCTCAACACTGTGATCTTGAATATCTTGAAGACTAAGTATCGGACTGCGTCTATATTCTGTTTTCTATTATATATTTTCTATTTTCTGACCACATGAGCAAAAACTAGCGAAACAGCTTATTTTTGCATTTAAAACTTACCTAGCATATTTTTTCTTATAATTTAATTCTCAACTCAAAGGCAAGTATTGCTAATTATTTTCGTATCAATTAAAACTCACTAATCTCCTTGCTATCCGTGTGGTGACGGATTAAGAATACGGAATGTCACCACCCCATATCATCCCATGGGTGTCGTAAGAGCCGACTGAGGGAGCATATTATGCAGAGAACAGCACTGTAAGAGAAGGAAAACTTGATACAAACCCTATACCAACCCGTTTGGCCAGCGTGGTATAGTAGGCCAATTCCTCCTTTCAAAGGAGAGGCCTAGTCCAGCAGTGGACTGTTAAAGGCTGATGATGAATCTCCTTGCTATGTTATTATGTTTATATTTCTATAAATATAGCAAACTGTATTTGAAATAATTAATATCAAGAAGCCCTTTCTCGATCGTTTCATAGTACTGACTTTCCAGGAACCCGGAATCGAGATCAATTAAGCATCAGGTTAATTTAATACTGTAAGGTGCTGCGAGTTTAAGCGTTTAAGATGCCAAAATCTGAAACCAACAATTAATACGACAAATGTGTTTGGATGAAACTAACTAAGTAGTCTGTTCATAAATAATTGTAATGTTAATACAATCTTATAATAATTAAAACAGCTTTTGCGATTTGTATAAATCATACAATAGTATTTAGCGGGTCTTAGTCGCGATTATTAACTATTTAAAGGCATAAATACCTCTGTTATTCTCCTACGTTTCAACAGGCTTGCAGCAGTCGTGGTCGTGGAGGGACTGGAATTGCTTTATGTTATGTAGATAAATATAATAATTCCTCACATGCCAGCCAATGGTGAATACGTGCCATGTACCGTACTATCTGTATGCAACTTTATTTTGTGAGTTAATATATGGATGACAGTAACGGCGTTGAAACTTCTTCAGTATTGGTAAAGCTAATTAGGATAACAATGATTGAATACACACGCATTGTCCTTTAAAGATACATGTTAAATCTTCAAGCAACAATATCAAAGCTTACTTACAGGTTTTGCATAATGTATTCCCCGCTACCCGGGTTTAAAGAAGGACAGAAATAAAAATCTATTTGCAAAATGCTTACAATATTGTACTACACTACCTAGTGGTTGTCTTCATAGTTGAAGAAAACAACAGTTATATGGGGTACTTTATCAAAACAGAATTCAAAACGAAATAAAAACACACTGCATTCAAAACCACAAACATTTATATCGCACGAATCCACAACCCTTAACGTGGCCAGTAAAACGAATTTCACAAGTCCAAAAAAAGATTTCTACTACAAACAACGAGGTATTTGCTTAAGGAAAAAATCTTCTGCTACTAAACTGAGTACAGTTAGTTAGATAAAATCTTTAATTCCCGTCAGCGAATGTGTACCCTAACATAACTGTTGATTATGCAAAACAATGTCGTGGAAATACTTTGTATTTACACTTTTGTTACTGCTGTGGGCCCCACTTAAAGCGAGACGTCTCATAATATTTAAATTGTTTTAAATAGCCTCACGCTGTTGTGAGATAGCGGAGTAAAACGAAAGCTTTTTATGTAACCGGCTTACGGTACGCCAGAACATTAGTTCGATGTGAACTTTACAGCTTAAAGGTGTAGATAGACGAGCGTTTTTAAGTGAGTTATGAGTCTTAAATTTGATTTGTGCTTTATAGATTTATGCTGAATACTGTTTCATAATAACATCCTGTTTGTAGCAAACGGCGACGAAATATTGGTTGTTTGCTGTTGTAATCACTCGCGCGTACATTATTTACTTGAATTTGAACTACGCTTGAGTGGAGGACGAGAGTGGGGCCAAATTCATTCAGTTTCAAAATGTAGAAGTACAAACTTTCGATAGCAACTCAGTAACATTCGTACGTCTAACCAAATTTCAGTTTAACTTAAATTGCGCTACCCAAAGTACGCAACCCACAGTTTACAAAATTACATCCGTTTGGCCACAGCCTATAGATTTAGTTCCCAACTCTTCAGTGAGGATCGGAAAAGATTGCGTTGCAATGCTACAGGCAATACAATGCTGCTCTTTCACACATAATGCTGTCACTGTTACCCCTCAACATAACTCGAAGCTCTATAGAAAAGAACCTTGATTGCGTTGCAAAGCTGAAGCCAATAAGTCTCTCTACCTCTTTCACACATATCGCTATCACTGTTACCCCTCAACATAACAATGTTGCTGTTGCTACTGTACGGTGTTTGTCTTTGACGTTACGTAGCAATTAACCGCATGTCCCGCCAACGTGTTTATGTATCAAAGAAAACTCGCTTTTTGCTCATAATTATTATGAAAAAGATCTATTCTACGAGCTTGTTCCTAATTGTTCCTGAATATTATATCTACACGATGGTACCAACGATATGTTTTAAACTTTCACGATTTGTATACATCATACAAAATAATTTAAAGGATCTTAATCGCGTAAACTTTACATCAGTCTCTCCGCGACCACGATCGATGCAAGACGATCGAAACGTCGGCAGCAAATAGGTATTTGTACCTTAAATAAGTTAAGTTTACGCGATTAAGACCTGTTAAATTATTTTGTATGAGGTACGACAGGTCCAAAGTACCCGAAACCGGCGAGCATGTATGAAAAGAGTAAAGAGTGTAGAGAAAGCGCGCGAGGTTTGTAAGGATGGGAGCAAGTGGCGTTCTGTTGTCTCTGCCTACCCCGACGGGAAAAAGGCGTGAGTATATGTATGTATGTATGTAGGTACGACAGGTCTTAATATTTTTAGATATCCCGACATGCAAGATGGTATACCATAATGTAAGGAGAATATTTTATTTTTATATGAAAATGTCGTGTCATGTTGTTTGTGATCACACTCCTCCAAAACGGCGCGCTTCATTTAAGTCAATATTTTGTGTACATGGTATATATGTACTTCAGGGTTATAAACATTCAAGTACCTACTTTATATCGCTAAGTGATTATAGTATTCCTAATTTTTTTACATGGCATAACAAGTTGCTATGACAATACTTTATTTTACCTTTAAGTTTAGGTCGTATTGTAAATTTATTATTAACCGCTTAATATAAAAAAATGTTAACTTAGTTCAGATCCTTCGAATATTTCAAGTATAATATCATCATATCAGCCAAACGACGTCCACTGCTGGACATAGGCCTCCTTCAAGGTTCTCCACACAGACCGGTCTTGAGCCGCCCGCATCCAACCGCCTCCCGCGATCTTGACGAGGTCGTCGGTCCACCTTGCGGGGGGCCTACCTCTGCTGCGTCGTCCGGTACGTGGCCGCCACTCCAGAACCTATCTGCCCCAAAGGCCATCGGTTCTTCGAGCTATGTGCCCTGCCCACTGCCACTTCAGCTTGGCTATCCGGAGAGCTATGTCGGCGACTTTGGTTCTACTGCGGAACTCCTCATTTCTGATTCGATCTCGCAGGGAAACTCCAAGCATAGCTCTCTCCATCGCCCTCTGAGTGACCTTGAGCCTTCTGATAAGGCCCATAGTGAGCGACCACGTCTCTGATCCGTAAGTAATCACAGGCAACACACACTGGTCAAAGACTTTCGTCTTGAGACACTGCGGGATATCGGACGAGAAGATATGTCGTAGCTTCCCGAACGCTGCCCAACCGAGCTGGATTCGAAGATTGACCTCCTTCTCGAAGTTGGACCTACCTAATTGGACTACTTGTCCCAGGTAGATATACTTGTCGATAACTTCGAGCGTAGAGTTCCCAACCTGAATAGGAGCAGGTACAACATGGACGTTCGACATGATTTTCGTCTTGTCCATGTTCATCTTAAGACCTACTTGTTGGGAGACTCTACAGAGGCCATCGAGCATTGTGCCTAGGTCTTCAATGTCCAAGTATAATATAGAAATTTTCAAATCCTCGATCGTCCCAAACATAACCTCAATCTGTTTCTACCCAACAATATAATCGAAGCAGGTAAACATATAGAAACACAATTCAACTGCGATTGTCCTTCTAATTAAACTACAAGTTAATTCACATTAACCCAAAGGCCCAAACGTGGATGTTAGGCGGTCCAGCAATTCACCCACAAACTGTTAATCGCGTAATTTAATTCCAAGCGGTCTGGTAGACCGGCCTATTGAATCTTATTGTGCATTAGTTAGAATAAATAATTACTGTAATTAGAAGCTGTGCAAATGGAGTGTGTGTGTAAATTTAATTGCGAACTCGATCGGTATTATTATAAAACTAATTGAGCCCGCGGTTACATTCGCGTTATTTAAGGCTACTGCTCCGCTCCCGTAGCTCATGTACGTGATGTTATATAACCTATAGCCTTCCTCGATAAATGGGTCTAAAATCTAAGGTCTAAGATTTTTCAAATCGGACTAGTAGTTCCTGAGATTAGCGCATTCAACCAAACAAACGAACTCTTTAACTTTATATATTAACATTAGATAAAGAGTAAATTTAGTTTGATGTTTACTTTCTTTTGACACTTATCTGTGTAAACGTATGCAGATTAGTATACAATATTTGTCAAGCATCAGTTTAAAAATTCGTTAGTATTTTTGAGTGAGAAAGAACATCAACATAGTGCTTTTATTTCTACGTTTGGTGAAAATTATTAAATATGTCATTGGAACATTGAACACGCAAATCTTTCGATATGTGTACTTACATTTATGTAGTTTGCACTTATTTTTATGTTGTAATTATTTAAATTCGTTTCAAGTCTGATAGGAACAACGTTCAATGCTATAAGCAGCGATCGCTATCGTTCTACAAAACTGGCATTTTAACCCTCACTTTGACCGGTACTACGTTCGCCGCACAAAGTATCAGACTTGAAAGAATAAGACAACGTATATGTTGGCAGGATGCAAATTGCTTTATGATGGCGTCGGTTGTAGAGATAAAGACTGTATGGGTAAACAGAATACTGGTTTTAGAAGCACTATTTAGACTGCTTTGATAGTGCTAAAAAAATTTTCACTGCCCTAGCATTAGTTTGGTTGCATCCAAGATATTTAACCTCGGAGCCTGCGATCCACTTGCTTGGTATAACTCCGTTTTGTTTTTGCTAATTTATCTTTTCGAGTCACAGATCTTTATTCCCGGATCGACGGCTTAACGTTCTCTCAGAGGCACAGGGCAAGCCATAATTCCCCCCCGTGGGATCTCTACCTTGTCGTGGTGGGGGGCTTAGTCTTCCCAGGTATTTCCATGTACAATTAGCGCTGTGTCATCCGCATATGAAATAATGCTGCAGTTTGGAAAGGACATGGTACACAGGCTATTGACATAAAGTAAAAAGAGCGTGGGCGAGAGAACACTGCCTTGTGGTAAACCAAATGTAAGACCTATCTGGTCACTGGTGTAGCAACGTATCCTAACACACTGGGTACCATTGGTGAGATATGAGCGAAATATGTCTAGCACAACTCCACGTATCCCGACGCTTTCCATTTTGTTAAGTAACAGAGAAACAGAGACAGTGTGGAACCCCTTAGAGAGATCCAGAAACACTCCAAACACTTTTAAATCGCGGTCTAGGTTCTTTACTATGGTCTCCGTTAATTGTAGTGTTGCATCTTCGGTGGACTTACCTTTTATAAATCCATACTGGTTAGGTGCAATTAAATTGTTTTTTAAAAGATGTTTTGCAAGCCTAGAGTTCAGCAGATTTTCGAGTATCTTGGATAATACTGTTAACACGGAGATGGGCCTATAGTTGTTGACACTGTTTCTGTCACCACTTTTGTAGATAGGGTGTACGAGAGCCCTTTTTAGAATATCGGGAAAAGTACTAGTAGTTAGACACAGGTCAAAAACATATGTGAGAGGAAGTAAGAGGCTACTACTTGCAATTTTAATCACTCGACAAGGTATTTTATCTACGCTTGTGGCCGTATCGCTTTTTAGACTCCGAATAATAGACTCGATCTCTCTACAATCTGTGCCCAACAAAACCATAGAATCTCTAGTTAATAGGCATTCATTTGAGTTTTTGAGATTGTTGGGTACATCATAAGATCTATTATTAGTTCCAATAGCATTTGCTAATGTAGGGCCAATACTTGCAAAATACATATTAACTGAGTTAATTGATGTTTGAGAATCCTGTCCCCCATTTATGAGGGCGGTCGGTAAGGGCGATGGTTGTTTTAGATTGCCAATTTTATTTATTGTTTTCCACGTACCTTTAGGATTGCCTTTGTTTTTATTAAACTCGTTCCGTTTGTACTCAACTTTTAGTTTTTGCAGTAAATTATTGCAATAGTTGCGATACCTTGTGTACGTTATGTGGAGTATAGCGTTCTTAGAGTCCAATTTCAGTTTTTTATGTAACTTATCCCTATGTCTGATGCACTTTAAGAGGCCTGGAGTGATCCAGGGTTTTATGGTACGTTTACGATTAGGGATAGTTACGTTTGTGGATTGACGTGTTATTGCGCTTGTTATCACGTCTGATAAAAGAGTAGCCGCAACATTCGCGTCTGTGGTAAGGTAAACTGGAGCGTAGTCTATTTTATCTAACGTTTGGACAATTGACGGGTAGTCTATTTTAAGAAAAGTGGCGCGAGGAAGATTTCTTTTCACTTTTAGGTCCAGGCTGAATATAAGTGGTGCGTAATCTGTTATTAGGGTATCGAGGATATAAGTTGAAGCGCATCTATCCGATCTAAGCATAACGTGATCAATGCAACTTTATTGGATTTATTGGATTTAATGCGCGGGAAGAAACCCATGATATGCCATTAAATCTAAGTATTTCGAACAGTTACCGTCCATACTGCTTGGAGAGATATTAATATTGATATCACCAACTATAACCACAGATTTAATTGCACTCAAAGAAGAAAGACATTGATCGAGACTGTCACAAAATCTATTGATATTTCTTTGTAAAGGTGAACGATAAATACCCACCACAGCATACTCCCGGTCAGATGTTATTACAATGCTGTTAGCGTCAGACATTGAGGGAGTGGACACATTATGTTGTATATCAGATCTTATGTATAGTAACACACCGTCGTTTTGACTAAAGTAGTTTAATGAGTATGACGTATAGCCAGTAATTGTCGGTATTTCCGTGGCTTTACTTAACCAACACTCAGACAATACTAGAATGTGACACTGTATGCGAATCCTATCTAGGAGAACATGTAGGGCATCTATGTTACAGTTAAGCCCCTTAACAACACCATGTTCAATAACCATGTATGGTCCTTCCAGCAAGATTCGGCACCGGGTCATAAAGCTCGGGCCACGCAGTCTTGGTTGGAAGCGAACGTTTCGGACTTCATTTTTTTTTTAATAGTAATAGGCGGCAAACTAGCAGGCGGATTGCCTGATGGTAAGTAATTACCGCCGCCCATGGACACAAACAACACCAAAGGAGTCACAAGTGTGTTGCCGCCCCTTGGGGTTGGGAACAGAGATGGGATGAGGGAGAAGGAATAGGGGATAGGGTCTCCGGCACTCTCACTCACCGAACAAAACGCAACAGTTTAGGTACTGTTACTTTACGTCGATTTTCTGTGAGAGGGTAGTACTTCCCCGGTCGAGCCGGCCCATTCATGCTGAAATCAGCAAGGCTGGCCCTCGTCTAGTCCCGATCTTAATCCGCTGGATTATGATTTATGATCAGTTTTAGAGAGTACGGCTTGCTCTTAACGCCATGATAATTTGGATTCCCTAAAACAATCCATACGATTTGCAGTGAAGAATTTTACCATGGAAAGAGTGCGTGCTTCTATATCTAGCCTCAACGTTTAAATGACTGTATTGCAGCCAATGGAGACCACTTCGAATAAGCTTTTTATATTTTAAATTGTTTAATATTTATGTATTAAACTAAAACATTGTAAAAGTAATAAATGTTATTTGCAATTAAAAAAATATTTTTTTTCTTTGTTACAATATTTATGACAAGACTAGGATCTTTACGAAGAGACGGAAAAATCAACATCAAACTCTGTAACAACCCGTCTGGCCAGCGTGGTATAGTAGTCCATATCCTTCTAACATTTTATTAGTCACTAGCTTTTGCCCGCGGCTTCCCTCACGTTAAATTCGGGGTAACACAAAACTCTTACATCGTTCGATAGTAATTTTCCTTTTAATTCTGTTCATAGGAACTAATAATAAATATAAGCGCAAGAAGTATTTAAAACATTTCAGTTTCGGTAAACAGTATTTTTAGAGTTCCATAGTCAAAAATAGCTAAACACGAAGTCTTTATCTATAGACGCGCTATGTCTGTCAGTCTATCCGTATATCATAGCCACTTTATGCCGAAACTATTCAGTTTACACATTTGAAAATTGGTAGGTAAATGTATTCTGTGAACCGCTTTACGACGTAATAGAAAATAACAAATATTGAATATTAAGGAGGGCTCTTCATACATGGAACTGATGTGGAAAATGGGTCGTTAAAATTACTTTGAGTTTCCTACAACCATTCTTTCTCGAAGTCAATCGTTTGAAAAATATACGGTTCCAAAGTGGTAAAATGTGTGTGTGTGTCCCTCTAACTTTTAAATTAAGAGCGTGACATAATATCTGAAAAAAAATATATGCTGTAGATCGTAATAAAAACTTCCAAAGAAAATGGGTTTAAACGATATGTAGTCACAGTTTTTGAAATAAAGCACTTCTTAAAAACCGCCAATATAGCTTAATCATTGATACAAATACTATTAATAGTTAGTCGAAGATAATGGCTATGGTAAGTCGATACCTCCACTACGGAACTCTTAATCGCGAAAAGCTTTTATAATGTTTCATCTAGGTGTTACTTGTAGCCGTTTGCCATTACAAACCTTTGGTGCATTAAGATTCCGCATTAACAGGACTGGAACACCAGCGTGCAGTCTCAGGTTGCGTGAAGGTACTCCTGATAATTGGAAGGAGTTCAGAAATTCTATAGGGTACGAAGAAACTTGGTCAGTATTCTAGATATTATTTACCAAAAGGTGCTCAACAACATCACTTAGCATACAATCAAATGTCAAAGCCATGGTCCGATATATCTCTATACACACTTTCGCATTTACGAGTAGAGAATATTTGTTCAGCCGGTTTAGCGTGAATTTGGTACATACATACATACAAATTTTCGCAATTGTACCTAATATTAGTAGAGATTAGCCAAGGCTGTTACAATAATTATTAGTTTATATAAGTAAGCGCACGAAGTAATGACAGTGCACCATATGACAATGTATAATGTGACAGTACTGACGGATAGCAGATGCGCAGCACTCAATTCTTACAGCGGCGCATGCGTCCTTACTGTCAATCGGTAGGAGGTTTGTCCCTACAAACTTCGACCCTCTCTATAATCCCTCCCAGATTATTTTTTGCATTTTATTGTATCCTATATGTTTTTCTTGGTTCTGAGCTACCTCCCTACCAATTTTCAGCTAAATCAGTTCAGCCGCTCTTGAGTTATAAATAGTGTAACTAACACGACTTTCTTCTATATATATAGATTATATACCTAATATATATCTTTAGACAATTTCTTTATACACAATATTAACTGTTTTCCACCTTCACATAGAACATGTAAATTATTTTTACCGCTCACTCGTGAACATACCACATATAACTGGCCATGTGAAAAACAACATGTTCGGCGGTCGACTTTAGCTGTTTCAAGTGTCTGTCATTGCGATTTATTTAGAAAATACACACAGGACTACGAAAATTCAGCCCTGCCGAAAGTAAGATAGCCCTGTTGAGTAACTCAAGAGGTATCTGAATTTAGGCCTCAGTCTCCCGCTCAAAGATTCCCACGTACGTGACGTGAGGAGTGGAAAATGTGGAATAATGAGACACCTGTAGGTATATGAACAGAACACGAACGAACGAAAGAAATCAAAGAAACACAATCACATACAACTATCAACTATTCAAAAGAAACGACAAAGGCAGCAATCCAAGTAATCTCAGCGCCATCTATGTTTACATATACAAACCGACCGAGATAGAAAATAATATGGACTAATCGACAATTTATTGAAATAAATTAATAGTTTAAAAATCACTAGAAAAACACGCTTTTATAAATGCACGTAAAAACAAAAAAATAAATTATGGATTGTTCAAGTTGTCTCTATTTCTGGGCTAAACTACATATGTGTTTTAATTATAATATTTGATTGTAAAAGCGTGGGGCGCTGGAACAGGACAGACTTTCTTGTTAACTAATACTAACTTCCTGGCGGAAGCTGCATGAGTTCGCACAAGAGCCTAGCATTTATGCCGCCAAAGGGTTACCAAAGAGAACCAATAATATCTCGTCCACGAACAAGAACTCTACATTTAACCACTGTTGACGTATTACCCTTATGTACTTAATTTGCTGAAAGAAGAGGCGTTAAAAATGTCTGTGAATGTCGACTTCCTCGCTAATGGCTCATGTTTTGTCTGAGTTCGCCAAACTGGTACTTTGAGCAGACTGTTTAATGTAGAGGTACTTACTACTCTAATAAAGGGCGAGCCTATTGCCGTACTGGGCACATTTCCAGACTCCGTGCTGCTACTGAGAATTTCATGACAGATAATCCCAATAACACTGCCCAACCCAGGAATCGAACCCGGGACCTCCCGATCCCACGCGCACATTTATGCCGCTAGACCAACGAGGCAGTCGTATAGGGTTTGATGTCGAGTTTTCCATCTCTACGCAAAGATGGTATTTGCATCGTGTTATCCCTTAGTCGCCTTTTACGACACCCACGGGAAGATTGGGGGTGGTGACACTTGTATTCTATGCCGTCAACCACACATATTTTTAACATACATTTTTTTAAGTAGGCGAATGAACCCGCATCCTCTCCATCTCCGCCAGTGCGTCTGTATTGCATGGTGTTTTATATGTCAGCTTAGAGCAATCTAGCTCGTCAATCTGGAGACAACTAAGCGATTTTACTCTACTTAGGGCCACATACGCCTGTCCAGCCGCAAAAGTACCGGACCCTAAGTAAATCACTGCGTGGTCTACCGTACAGCCTTGCATCTTGTGCACGGTAGATACCCAACTTAAAATCACTGGGAGCATGCGCCTTTCCACCGTACCGTAGCTATACTTGGCCGGAAACTGGATTTATTAGAACCGTTTTATTTATATCGCTAGGAATAATTGACTCTATTGCAGTATTTCAAAGGTTTCAGGTCGCGTCAATAAGTTGGTCTTGAGTCTTTATGTCGTACATTTGAGTTCCTTTTTGTTCGTAAAATTTAAGAACTTCATTGTTGTGCTTTTCTACTTGGTTGTTTGTTGGATAAATACGCAGTGCTTTTTCAAGCGCAAACTTGCCGGTAGCATTTGATGAGACCTTAGTCAGCAATACTGCGAGATGCTCGCTGTTCAGCTTTCCGACCCTCAAGGCGTTCAAGATGTCGGTGAATGTCATGTCTCCTCGCTGGCGCATGTTTTGTCTGAGTTCGACTAATGTGAAAAGCCGCCATAAATGAGTTGCTGGTCTCATGTGGTCCGGCTGTTGAAACACCTGTTTACCACGCACTGGCGGAAGCTGCAAGAGGTCGCCAAAGAGCATAACGTTTATGCCGCCAAAGGGTTCATCGTAATTCTTTAGCTGGCGTAAACGAGCGTCTATCATGCACAACATCTCATACGGAACCATAGATATCTCGTCCACGAAGAAGAACTCTACATTTTGCCACTGTTGACGCATAATTCTCAAGTAGTTGCCGGAGAGTTGAGGCATGTTCACTAAGACGCCGTCTCTTTGAACTGGTAATATGAGCAAGCTATGCAGTGTAGAGCCACCTACTAGTCGTGCTGCAACTCCAGTCAGAGCGCCAATCTTTGTAACCTGCTTCCCGTAACATCTGTTCACTTGATTTTTCAACAAGTTAAACAAGAACGTCTTTCCTGTTCCAGCGCCACCAGTTACAATAAGTTTAAACCTTTGTTGATCGCCCTGTTGTTGCGACTGTATGTTTGACGTGATAGTATTGAATAGTTGTCCTTGGTCCATATACATAGCCTGTCGTGCTGAGCCGAATTGATCATTGGTCATAGTCTGTTCAGGATAGTCTTCATTGTGTTCTATATTATCCAATACTGGGGCTCTTCGAGGATCTGAAATGCGTGCACTTGATTGAATGCAATTTCCAGCTGCCAGTCGCGCTCTCTGTGCCGCTACATGTGACCGCTAATTGCCTTCAACTGCTCTTCTCGAGATAAGAAAGCCTCTCTTGCACTATTAAACCCTTGTAACAGTTCTGCTTCGGAGCAATAAGGCATATACTGAACCAGCAAACTGTAATAAAAGTTCTCCGGATCAGTGGTCGCTATGAAGTATGGTACTCGAACAGCAGCAGGCATAGTTCTTACGATCGTTTTGCTGTTGTCTGTTAACGTAATCAATTGCCGAGGTGTTCGAGTTGATGTGTCCTCATTATCTTGATCAATGCTTTCTTCGCTTTGGTTCTTCTGGTAGTAAGTGTCAAAGAGCATTGCAAACTCAGTCAGGCTCATGTTAGAGAAGTCAAATGTCGGGTGGTCTGCGGGTCGCTTTTCGTACCGATCGAAGAAGTTGTTGCAGTATCCTGTGGCTTGCCCATGATCGACAAAACGCAATACTCGATATCGCTGCTCCGGTTTCCGTGTATTTAAAAACACACAACGAGATACGAGATACGAGAGCTGTCACGAAGCGGCAGGTGACACAGGCGAAAAGCGCATCCTGGGGCTGACACTTGCCTTTCATGGAGAATTTTCATACAAATTCTGAATAGTCACCGAGAAATGTCTAGCTGCTCTAGCTGTGTCTGTTGAATGGCTTGAGCTATTCCCGATTCTAAATTAGTTGGCTCTCCTTTCGACAAATATTTGGCGATATAGAAAGATATCGCCTCATTCCACCCACAAGGTTGGATGTCCATATTTCCCGTCCAGACTTTTCATAAATCGGGATTGTAGTTATTGACCCACACATCTTTCATCCGGCGTTTGAGCAGACATATTCTTCCTCCACTTCGAATAAAATCGTCCGACGAATGTGCAACTATTCGGGTCTCACTGCATTCCTGACGTGGAAAATTTAATCGGCACTTTACTGTTGTGTTGTTTTTCGTACATGTGGGTGTATGTTTATGGTTCTGGCATTTTTTTACCAAATCATGAAGTTCTGGCTCTTCATCTTGGGATGGCAACTTGCAGGAAACGATGCGGTCAACCTGTTGGACACCTTCGGCAGTATCAAATGTTGGATGATTTTCAATCCACACAACCATGTGTAGATGAGGACTGCCTCGATTCTGGTACTCAATACGCCACCAGTGATCCTTCAATTTGCCACACAGAATGTCATCGTTACTTTTCATATATTTATATTTTATTTTATTTTATTCGAAATATTTAAATAATTCTAAGTCCATTACGTGGCCTTTCACACAAGTGCAAACACAACTATGATACGATATTCCATCATGGAATGCCAGTGCCTATCTTCCGGCTTCATCATCAGACCTTGAAACCTAATTGTAGTCAAAGTTCATTACGTGGCCTTTCTCACAAGTGCAAACACGACTATGATACGATATTCCATCATGGAATGCCAGTGCCTATCTTCCGGCTTCATCATCAGACCTTGAAACCTAATTGTAGTCAAAGTTCATTACGCGGCCTTTCTCACAAGTGCAAACACGACTATGATACAATATTCCACCATGTAATGCCAGAGCCTATCTTCTGGCTTCATCATCAGACCTTGAAACCTAATTGTAGTCAAAGTTCATTACGTGGCCTTTCTCACAAGTGCAAACACGACTATGATACGATATTCCACCATGGAATACCAGAGCCTATCTTCTGGCTTCATCATCAGACCTTGAAATCTAATTGTAGTCAAAGTTCATTACAAGACTTTTATAAGGAATCCAAAACAGCTATGATACGTTTTTCCATCATGAAGTTCCAGGTCATATCTTCCGGCTCCATCATCAGATCAGTTCGGCAGTACCATATTATTAAATTATCATCAGAACTACATACAGTTGCCAATTTTCATTACGCTACGACCCTTGGAAGATGGTTAAATTAGTTACCTAAGATTCCATTACATAGTTACATACACGACGACCTAATAAAAGCGTGTTAAAAAGGATCTATCGTCATTATTTTTATCAATTAAAATAAAATTAAATGATTATATAACCATTATATAAACATAATAATTTGAAATAAATAAGATTGACCGTTTAAATTAAGTGGATATTGTAATAAATGTTGACACAGAGACTTTGTTTATGAAAGGTACCTGACGCATAATTATTGTCTTTTTTGCAAGATACCTTTATTTTGCTAGAAAATGATTTGAAAATAGTGACATCTATCGGTCGGAAGGATAACTATAATTATGCATCGTTCCAGTAATTTATTTATCGAAATTACATAAAAATATACTGACGAAATTAAGAATCGCCTCCTTTTTTGAAGTCGGGTAAATAGCCATAAAAACTTTAAAGGTACCTATTTAGACTAACTATACTTTTACTAACAAACTTATAATGATCATAGATGGCACCACATATATAACCAGTTTTGAATGTTTGGGAGTACGTACAAAGGAGAGGTCAAGCTGTACACCGAAAACCACTCAACCGATTGTGATGTAACATATTTTATAGGTTTGAGTATCCTTTGTACATGAGTGTAAGTTTTATTGAAATCAATTTCGCCATTTTAGAGATCTTTAGCAACATAGGGAAAGACAGACAGACATAAATTCTAAAAAATATCAAGTATTGCTTTTTAGCATTTGCCTAGATTTTTTAGCTAATTTTCGTCTAAATATCTTTAATGTACAGACTTTTTCACCTCTACAGTTTTATTATAGTATAGATAATGTTTTGTGACGCAAGTTAGGAGAGGCCTATGTCCAGCAGTGGCCTGTGACAGGCTGTATGATGTCTCCTTACTCAGAATAATTGAAATTATCTGTCAAATGTAAGCAGTTCGTACAAAGTAGTTTAATCTTAAACTTATGCTCGAGTTTACAAACTTTGAAACTCGGTTGCTATCACATACATATTTTACCACAAGTTCCACTTGATATTTCCATGTAAATTTCAGACTAAAATAAAGTCTAAGTTACTGAATTCTTTTCAGTCTATAAACATCCACTGCTGGACATAGGCATCCCCAAGGGACTGACAAATATTTTATTTTGCCTTTTTATTTTTAATTAATTACGCGATATAGACCCGTTACTGACCGACTACTACCGACCCGACCTTGACTAGTCTAAATATTACTAATTTTTATTTTTGTTTGTTTGTTCTTTTATTTTTTATTTTGTAAATATTAATAAAAATGTACCTAATTAT
The DNA here is from genome assembly GCA_944739405.2 of Euclidia mi. Lineage (NCBI taxonomy): Eukaryota > Metazoa > Arthropoda > Insecta > Lepidoptera > Erebidae > Euclidia > Euclidia mi. Next base: position 4,686,581 of record OX123206.2, read on the forward strand.
TTTGTGGATCATACAAAATAATTTTGCGGATCTTAATCGCGTTAACTTAACTTATTTAAGGTATAAATACATATTTGTTACCGACGTTTCGCTCGTCTTGCACCAAGCGTGGTCGCGGAGAGACTGATGAGAGCACAGCGCCGTCTTGTGGCAGTGCGGGTTTTGGCACCTACCCTCACTTGGTCTTTATTTAAGTTCGCAATGTCGGTACTTCGACACACTACACTAATGACGTCTACACACTGTCTGTGACACTGTTGAGATATATCACTGCGGCGGTGTTCACATTTGCTGATGACTGGATTCCAAGTAGCCGATAATATATATCCATCCTCCCGGTCGAAATTGTTATATTTCTTGATTTCTACCTCTTCACGTACTATCCTGGAGTAATAGTGACGATCAGTGGATAAGACTTGCAGTTGATGCAGTTCTATCCAGTGTATTGTGTGGAGTCAAAAATAACTAATATTTGATTTTATTTCATTTTATACTCAGAGATATCACAAAACGTTTTATCTCGTAAGCAATCTAGCTCGTAACTGTCCCGTTTTTTGTTCTAACAATCACAAATTCTCAATCAGTACCCTTAGCACGAACATTTAACAATTTCGTCATAGAATAGTAGAGAGACAACTATTCGATAACAGATACGAAACTATTACTACGGGCGAACGGCAGCACGGAAGCCTAAATCTTACTTTCGTGACCTCTATACGAATACTTAACTATAGTTAAATAGAACGAAGATTAAAATGACAAAGAATGAATGTAAATGAATGATATGTTCAAAAACTGTGACGATAGCATTCGTTAAATTATTTAAAGTGGTTTATAATCAATTATATAAACAATTAATGTTATACGTATAAATTAATAACTTAAAAAGTAACAATCATAACCATATTCCGACGTGTTTTTTTATAAAATAGTTACTAAAAAGTGCCCGCTCCCTTTGCGATTTCTGAATGTATCTTTTGTGTTACTTGTCAGTTTTGAACATTTTATTTACTTCTAAAGTTTTAATAATTATAGTATTTACCTTTAAGTATATTAAGAAAAATGTCAGCAAGAACAAGCTTCGCGCAATTTTCAATTATGGTGGATTTCATGGAAAAGTAAGTTGCTAAGTACTTCATTATGTTAATAATAGTTATGCATGCATGTGTGTGAGCGTCCCTACATTATTGGTAAATATCATACACTTGTCGTAATTTTACCTACTAATCGTGGCACGGAGATTTATCGAAGCCACAGTATCTGCCAAATGGGCGTCAATGTAGTGTAAGTATATGGAAGTGTGATCCATCTATACAACCACAAACGCCCGGTATCCTATATTTTCTAAAAAACCTATAAAATAGTAACAATCAATTAGTACCCATATAACATAATAATAAGTAATAAGTTATCAAAATATAACTTAAACGCACTTTTGCTTTATGAGATCTCTCTCAGCTCTCGAAGTGGGGAACTTAACAAATGTGCTAGTGATGGCTGGATTATTAAGTGCCTTTGTTACCTCGGTCACGTATTTGCTAACACTTGTTTATCCCAAGTGCTTAGCCATGCCAACTAAGCGTTGATACGATCATGTGGCGTAAAATGACAACGCACAAAGAACCTGTAACATAAACAATATTTTAATATGAACTTCATAATCAATTTTCCGTGTGGATGACGGCATAGAATACTAGTGTCACCATCCCCTATCTTCCTGTGGGTGTCGTAAGAGGCGACTAAGGGATAACACGATGCAAATACCATCTTTGCGTAGAGACGGAAAACTCGACATCATACCCTATACGACTGCCTCGTTGGTCTAGCGGCATAAATGTGCGCGTGGGATCGGGAGGTCCCGGGTTCGATTCCTGAGTCGGGCAGTGTTATTGGGTTTTTCTGTCACGAAATTCTCAGTAGCAGCACGGAGTCTGGAAATGTGCCCGGTACGGTAATAGGCTCGCCCCTTATTACGTGGGACTAAAGAATATCTGGCGAAAAGTGGGTGTAGAAATACACCTCTGCCTACCCCTTCGGGGATAAAAGGCGTGACGATATGTATGTATGTACTTCATAATGATTAACTATGTAGGTACCAATTTTTTATAGTTTTTTCCATACCAACAATAAGCTCTAAACTAATTATTTTACTTGGTTCTAAATAAGTTTTGCTGCGAAGTTCCTGACACAGGAATCTAAAGGCTTGCTTGCTTAGACTATATCTTTTTTTAAATTCGGATTCGGAAATATTTACTTAAGGGATTTTAAATTTTTCGTAAATTCGTCCGTTCAATTATGTCCCTGTAATTATGTTTTAGGGCATTAAATTCATAATATAGATATCATTAGATACTTATTTAAAATGCAGATTAGATAGTATACAAGTACTTATAATAAAAATATAGGTAAGTAATTCTAAACACGACTTTACGAACCTTGAATCCCGTATTTCTCTTCTTGCATTTAGAGCCATAATCCACGAATAATAGTAAAATGCCACAGAATCCGTTCTATATGGTGCCAATAAAAACATTTTGTTAATAATTGAGTATTTTAATACAATGAAAAACCAGCCAAACTTATTTCAATAGTCTCACTGTTCTCACTGTAAAAATGCCGGTGAGTAGACTTTCGTGATTCTCGATAGCTTACTATAGTAAATTGGCGATACTATATGTCAAAACAATGTTCGTGCTCCCACTTTTCATACATTTGTTTATCTAACTACACCCTTGACTACACGATGACTATACGACGCGCAACTCTAGACGCTTATGCTCGCAAATTTTAGTTCCTAAAACGGCCACGGTGCGCTGTACAAATTTCCATACATTTATTTTCTATAACTATTCTATTACGGAAACTATACGATAGTACAAAATGTTCGTGCTAGGGGTACAGATGACAAACAATACTGCCATTGGGCTACATTACAGATAATATAATTCTGAGGAATTCTACGATGCTTAAACCAGTCGTATACATTATTTTGTAAATAATTATTGTTTTAATTGTATTTGTCTTTAATCTTCATGAAGGCAGATGTGATAAAAACTTGTACAGCATTGCTCAAATAAACTACGAAAGATTTTGGGTGTAATCTTTGTAATAATTAAAATAAAATCTTCAATTTATATACGACCAGAACCCTCACTGTCATCTTCCTCAGAAATTCAGTATACATAATATATATTAAAATACATCACCGGCAAACATTTGCTCTCATTAATAAACTATGAATATCTCCAGAATATTTCGCAAGCAAATATTTGATATCCAAAGTTTCCTTGATTTGAAAGTGACACGGGAGAAATTGACCAAGTTTTTTGTTGTTGGAATGTTGTTTTTAATTAAAACGGTGAACTTGGGTGTGTGCCAAATGTTCCAGAGCCCGTTGTCTAGTGATATGCCCATAAATAAGACGATTGTGGGTAAGTTGTTGTTTGTTTCGTGGCTTTAGGAAATAGTTTCGATGAATTAGCACCAATTTTCTTTTCTATCTAGATGTTATGCTAGTCTAAGTTTTTTGTTTGTACTGATTGTGTAGTTCTAGTTTCCGGAATAGATAAGTTTGTAAAAATATAAAATGCTGAGCTTATTTTGTGCAGATCGTAGCAAAAATTAATGAGTGCTTATCATTGACGATTGATGAATAAGTGTCCTATTAACAAGTAGAAATAAAAATTTGAGTCGCAATTGAGTAAAGTAACGATAGCAGCAGCATAATCTGTATCATATCCATAACCAACATAGATTTTCCTGTAGCTTTCTTAACTTAGTTCGATAAAATGTTCTATATTTTATTTACTCGTTCATCATTCTTATGAGCGCGTGTATATGACGAATCTTTTCCATAACTTCTTTACGAATTTTGATGAAATTAGTTACGCGTGTTTGTGAAAGTTTTGTATGTACAATTGGACTCAGTTACTAGGGCGTACATTGTTTTTTTATGGTAACAGGTGGCAAACGAGCAGACGGATCGCCTGATGGTAAGCAATTACCGCCGCCCATGGACACAAGCAACACCAGGAGCCACAAGTGCGTTGCCGCCCCTTGAAGTTGGGAAAAGGGATAGGATGAGGAGTGGGATGAGAGATAAGGAATAGGGGATAGGGCCTCCGGCACTCTTACTCACCGAACGAATCGCAACAGTTTAGGTACTGTTACTTTACGTCGATTTTCTGTGAGAGGGTAGTATTTTCGAGCCGGCCCATTCATGCTGAAATCAGGAAGGCTCTACTACCTTGAAAACTAAAAACTAAAACCACCACGGTTTGCGCATTGACGGGATATTGCGAATCCAACCAAAAACTCCAAGGTGAAAGTCTTAATGCAACTGGGATAAAGCGAGGAAGATGATGATGAGCTTTAGAAGTGTATTAAGTTATCGATTTAAAGCTTTTCCAATTTGTATACGTCACACAAGTTTGTTAAAAGGGTCGGGTGTTTGTTAAAATCGCGGCAACTAACGCGTATAAGGTGTACATATTCCAATTTTCTCCACTCGTTTTTTCTGATGCGGTCGGCGGTTCGACAGTTTACAAAGGTCATGGTTGCCGTTGTCCCTGTGATGCCTGGGCTTACACAGTTATCCTCACATTTTTTATTTCCAACCATACTGTGTACTATTCATTAGTTAACCCAATTAAAACCCTTTAAATAAAGGAGAATGGGCAAAAATTTACGAAGCCTGGTACTCGGCCCAATAGTTTCATTGGAAAGGTTTTTTTAAAAGGGTTAATGATAACTAAGTCGCTTGTCTCCTTTTGCTGTCGGAACGGAGTTATTTTGTGTTGAGTATTTAATATTTATTTTAGTTTTTTTTGTTTTTGTTTAGATAATGGTTATATTATATCGTTGTCTTGTATAGAATCATGTGTGTGTTGATCAATAGGTACTAAAATGAATAAAAGTACTGGAGAAAAAATAAAAAAATATAGAAAAAGTAAGAAATGTTATTTATTTTTTTAAACATTATTATCAATAATGATATTGTTGAGAAACGCTGTAGGAGCAGTGAAACCTTCATGTCTGGCATATCCTAGATACCACACATTTCCCCCCCGCGGGATCTCCACCTTGTCGTGGTGGGGGGGCTCAGTAACCGTGGATTGCTCACCCGCGGTGAAGCTAAGAGGGATCCAGGAGGGGACGCTCCGCGTGGGCTTGGAGGGGCCTGCGCAGGATGCGTCCAACGGTGCGGGTGCGGGGGACAGTTCTGTCTGTCTCTCGCAGTCGGGTGCGGTCGCGGGAGGAGAGGCGTGTCAGTGTTGCGTTGCCGCGCGCCCTATCTCTCGCGACCAAATGGGGGCGCACCATTTGATGCGTCGCGGTGGGGCCGCAGAGGAAGAGGAGATGCGGTGTTGCGTTGCCGTCCTCCCTATCCTCTGCGGCCGCTGGGCGTTTTGGCGGCGGAGTCCAACACCTTAATCCGTCGCCAAGGGGGTTTTGTTCGGGGCCCGCCTGACCATCTGGCGGGCCAATACCCGTTGGAGGGTGGCGACGAGTGCTTTGGTGATGCCCCACCCTCCGACATACGGGTACATGGCGGCAGTCGAGGTGGTTTTTAGTGGAAACACCACATACTCCGGCTCTTATTTCCCCCAAGAGTCGGAGATCCGAAGGGATTTTCCACCTCGTAAAACAAAAAAAAAAAAAAAAAAAAAAAAGATACCACACATTTACCAACATAGTTTTTTACCAATGCATAACAATAATAAGTTCTTGACCGTACGTGACGTGACTGTATGCGTCCGCGTAAAAGCCAAGCATCATCGTTCATACCATATTCATTTAAATCTCGGGGTGCGCTTTCTCTATATATTTCTAAAATGTATAGGTAGTTAATTTGATAAATCCTCAATGCAGTAGGATCGGGCTAGCTTCAGTTGATAGGTGCCCAAAGAAAGTAAAATAATTTGTCCTTCCGTTAGTTGTGGGAAGTTCTGTATTTCGTGACTTTCTATTCTTTGAAAACCCGCTCTTCGGCTATTCAAACGTTTTCTTTCTACATAATCATAAAGTAGATTCGGGGAATTTATTTTCTCCCTGATTATTTTTTGTATTTTCAACCATGATAGGTATGTAATATTATCGTATTTGCAGTTATGATATCAACTAAAACTGAAACTTTGTAAGCTTCCCGTGTTTTTCGGACAAGGATTTGGGACAAGTCGTCAAAGTAAATATTTTTCCTGATTAAAAGACCTATGCAATGACACCACAATGATTGCTATTGGAGCGAGTACCAAAATGCCCATTCTCTTTTGTATTGAAAATAATATTATCATACAAAATTACTTTTGCATTCTTAATATTATTATGTATTCACAACTCATAGTTTGCAGTCTTCAGTGCAATACTATAAATGCTCCTTGTTTTATGAACTGAACGGCTCTAGCATTAAGTGGATTGTATTCATTTATATGTAAAACAGTTGATCTTACGAATGCTTTTAACAAAGCAAATAGATTTAAAAGAAAGCTTAGTGCAATTATTATGCTCTTGAGAATGCAATTCTTTTTCTGTGGATATACATATTAGGTTTAATTATTATAAGTGACTTACAAGAAAAACTATGGTTGGCATGTGTAATATACTGGCATACGAGTACTTTGGGTCTCTTGAATGAATTATTGTAAACTCTCTCGAGACACAGGATTTGTTGCTATTGGGGCAGATCTACGTAGGTGTGGACATTTTAGCTGCCTATACGGTTTGTGAAACTAACAGACATATTAAGCTGCCAGAGGTATCTTTCGGGTGCAAAAACTTAAAATTGTTCTGTATTTGCCTAAGTTTCATTAACCTCGTCAGAAAAATAAAAATCTGGTACTGAATATTTTAGGCTTTAACAAAATGCGGAACTTAACCCTACGTAGTATACTTACAAATAGTTCTAACGAGTCTGCGTGCTACTTTTAAAGTTCTTTGTATATATATTTCTAGTTAAATCGCCATATTTAAATGAAAAGATCTGCTCAATGTAAAAAAAAACATAATAAATTTCACCCAAAATTGAAACTACAAACAAACTCACAAATGTAAATCAGTTGCTCACCACCCAATGTGTGGCTAACGCGCACAAACAGCTATTGACTTACACGGTCATTATGTATGCACTCTGTAGACAATGCTTTACCACAGTATAAAGATATACAGTAGTTCGACGCCTTTGATCTCGTAGAAAAAGCCGACAACGTCTAGACAACGGTAAGGAGGCTAGGGCTGACACATTTAAACAAAACCTAATTATTCAAACACCGTCTATTTATTTTAGAAAATATTACAATTGCTTCGCTACATGAATATTATAGTGTAAATCACTTATTTATTATATTACAATAATTAACGATATATAATTACTATAAAACAGTTGGCAATTTTTCGTGCGGTGACAGCTTTGCATACAAAGTGTCAGTCAGCACTTATTTCATCCCGCAAGAGTTGTGGGAGGCGGTTAATATATGAAGCATTTTTTCAGATATACTAGGTCGTTATCGTACAAACCAAGTTAAAATAAAGCGATTGACGTAGCGGTTGTGGTTGTTTAATGGATGGCTAACCATCGGATCAGCTTGCAGAGCCTATGTTATCGATATGAAGAATTTTGCAGATCTATTTTCGAGCAAACTACGTTAAGGTACAGCAATAGACATCAAGGTCATTTTATGGATGGGTGACCGGGCTATGAGATTACTGAGAACATGTGTGGGTTTATAAAAGGGGGCCAAAAATATGGTTATTTATTTAGCTAGGACGCGCCGTTACCAAGTTACATATTAATATTTGATAGGTATATACTTACCTAATACGAAGGTACTAGGTTAGGTACTTATTGCATGAAATTAAAATCACGCTTGAATAGAATATTACTGTGCGGGATTCACTGGACTTCGAGAAATAAAACTATCTTGGAAACTTTGGATGACGTGTAATCTTTGCAGCTTACAAAAGCAGAGTGAAGGATTATCCAAATCGTATACAGCAGGTACATTTTATAAAAAGGAGTCTATACAAATCTATAACTATGTTAGGCCGAACTTAATCTAATGCTACCGCGTAGCGAACTATAACGTACGATTGACGCTGCTGTGAAATAATGCGTAGGCGCTTTAACATGCCCCCGGGCTTTGGAAGCTCCAAGCTTTCAAACCAAATCCGTGGTTACTGGCAGCGGACATATTCTATTGAAGGCCCTCCGTATGATGCCAGTTGAAGTGCGAATGTCGGCAACTCTAACGATTCCATCCGACCCTGGGTGCACAGCTACAATTCTCCCCAATTTCCATTTGAGGGGTGGCAGGTGGTCCTCCTTGATGACCACTAAGGAATTCAGCTTCAACCCATCTTGGGATGTGTGCCACTTAGTTCGTTGTTGCAACTCAGCAACAAACTCCTTACTCCAACGTGCCCAAAAATGTTGACGGAGTTGCTCAATCCGTTGAAAACGTGATACATGAGTTGTGGAACAGTCCTGGTAACTTGGTTGTGGAAGGGCAGTAAGAGGTCGTCCAACCAAAAAGTGTCCCGGCGTTAGCGGAGTATAATCGTCGGGGTCCGAAGACAGCGGTGTTAACGGACGTGAATTCAAAACCGCCTCAATTTGGATCAGTACGGTATTCAATTCCTCAAATGTAAGGTTACAATGTCCCAACACTCGTTGAAGATGGAATTTTGTCGACTTCACACCCGCTTCCCATAGTCCGCCGAAATGAGGAGTATACGCGGGAATAAAATGAAAATTAACTCCATGATTAGCAATATCCTCGCTTATTGAATTGCTCTGTGATTTTAAAAACTTTGACAGGTCGTTGTACGCACCAACAAATGAGGTACCGTTGTCCGAATATATGTTGACAGGTTTACCTCTGCGTGAAATAAATCTATAGAGTGCCAGTAAATATTTGTTGCTAGTCAAGTCACCTACCAGCTCTAGATGGACAGCTTTGGTGGTGAAGCATATAAAAATCGCGATATAAACTTTTACGAGCCTACATCCACGTCCTTGACGACTAGCACAAAGTATAGGGCCGGCATAATCCACGCCTGTGCTGTCGAAAGGGTAGCCACCTGGAACAAGTCGCTGGTGGGGTAGATTCCCCATCAACGGCGTAATAGTTTTGCCCTTCATACGATGACAACGTACACACTGATGGTAGCACGCTTTAGCTAAGCGACGACCACCGATAGGCCAATATGATTCTCTAATCGTAGCCAACAATAATTGTGGACCTGCATGCATTAACCTTTTATGTTCATAATGAAACAATAACTTCGTAAAATCATGAGTGGACTGTAAAATAATGGGATGTTTCTTACTGAACGAAAAGTCCGAATTATCGAGGCATCCCCCAACACGCATTATATTAACATGATCTAAATAAACATTGAACTTAACGAGGGAGCTCTTCTTCGGTAATTTCTGTTTATTGACGAGTAACTTATACTCTGGAAACGAGTCCCGTTGACTATTAATAATTATTAAAGTTAATGCGCATTGTAACTCATCCTTTGTAAGAAATTTACTATTACAAGGTTTCTTTCGACAAGCTTTAATAAAACGCAAAACATATGCTACTGAGCGCACGAGCCTAAGATAATTTGAAAACCTTTTAAAATCTATTAATTTATCTTTGCTATAATCATTTGTAACGGCGCTCAATAAAATGTGTGGTCGTGTTTCGGGCAAAGATTCTAATGCTAAACCTTTCAGTTTCAATTGAGACGGCCAACTGGACTGCTCATTGTGTAAGAACTTGGGTCCAGACCACCACAAATCCAACCCTTGCAGGGTTCTGATATCCACGCCACGAGATATCAGATCTGCTGGGTTCAGATCGGTTGGTACGTGTTGCCATGTGCAGTTACTCGTCTTATCTAATATCTTAGCTACACGATTACGCACAAACGGTTGTAGTTTTGAGGGCAACATTTGAAACCAACCCAATACGATGGTTGAGTCAGTCCAACAATAAACATGATTTATGTTTATTCGAAAGGCTTGTGAAACTTTTTCATAAATACGCGCACCTACCAAGGCACCACATAACTCTAACCGAGGTATTGTAGTAGGCTTAATTGGGGCCACGCGACTTTTAGCCATCAGTAACCTGACCATACATTTATTAGTATCGCTGATGCTACGAACATATACACACGCACCATAGGCGCGCTCAGACGCATCTGTAAACACATGTAATTCAAGTGACCTATACGCATTACAAACTACAATGCGTGGAATACTTAAATCATTTACGAGAGGTAAAGATTTTACAATATTATGCCAAGTATTTTTAAGTTCTGGGTTTAGCGGCTCATCCCATGAAAGCTTGTCTAACCACATGCTTTGTAACAACATTTTCATGGTGATGATGAAAGGAGAAAGAAGCCCTAAAGGATCAAAAATGCGTGCAATCGTTGAAAGTAGATCCCGTTTCGTATTATTAAGAGAAGGTACCGAGTTTACTATAAAACCTAACTCATCAGTATTTGCGAACCAGTTTAAACCAAATAACTTATTTGACACGCTAGTGCCCATACTTAGGTCTAATAATGGCTGATTGGACTCAGTTAATAGTAGCGGTTCATTAGATCTCCATTTTCTTAACGTCATACCAGCAGATGCCAGGGCATTTGTGACTTGAGTGCGTATAAACTCAACCTCACTCAAAACATCCCCACCAGTCAACAAATCATCGACGTAAAAATCATGTTGGATGATTTCAGCTACCCTTTCATGCTTACAATCAAGACCTATTTGTTTGAGACACCGAGTAGCAAGAAATGGCGCGCTTGCCGTGCCATAGGTTACCGTGTTTAATGTATAGGTCTTAATAGGGTCGTCTATATTGCTACGCCAAACTATTTGTTGCAAGTGCCTGTCAGATGGATGGATGGCTATCATTCTATACATCTTCTCAACGTCGGCCGACAGGACATATTTGTGATGTCGAAATCGAAGAAGTATTGACAACAAGTCATCCTGAACGGTAGGACCCACCATCTGTATGTCATTCAAGGAAACACCTGATGACGAAGGGCTGCTTGCATTAAATACGACACGTAGTTTAGTAGTCGTACTACTCTCGCGTAATATGCCGTGGTGAGGTTTAAAATAGTCATTACGATTATCCTTTAAATTTGCTACTTTATTTTCACTCATGTGGTCTAACTTTTCGTATTCTGACATAAAATCAAGATATAATTCGCTAAATTCTCGTTTGTACTTCAGTCTACGTTCTAATGAATGTAAACAATGCTTAGCCCTATTGTACGAATTTCCTAAAACATCAGGACTTTGTTTAAGCGGTATACGAACACAGAACCTACCATCGCGTAGGCGAGTGGTATTTTTAATAAAATGTTCCTCACACAACTTTTCCTCTGGCATATAATTAGACGCTTCAGAGTTTATTTCCTCTAAATCCCAAAAAGTCTTTAAGTCGGCTCGTAGTTTCTCAATATCGCCACTAACCTGAGTAAAATTGCATCTAATGTCCTTTGACATTTTGGTACAATGAGAGGTAATGGGCCCGGAAACTATCCACCCTAACTTAGTCTCACATAAAACTGGCATATCAACGCCTAACTTTATTTGTTGTGATCCTAACAGATCCCAAAACAGGTCAGCACCGATTAAAATATTAATATCTGCGGGCTCATAAAACGTAGGATCAGCTAAACAGATGTGAGAAGGCATCTTAAGAGCAGAAATATCTATTTTTCGACATGGCACATCACTGGTTATAAATGGCAAAACAAAACAATAAAGCTTAACTTCATAGCTATTATTGAGTGACGTCACTTTTACCTGACAAGTTTTGCCTACGCGAGAAATCACGTTATTTATGCCTAATATCGAACCGTCAACATTACTTGTTAATAAATTTAACTGCGTACACAAACGAAGATGTGCTGCCGCTATCCAAAATAGCACGAACAACATGCTCACGACCCGAATAATCGTATAACTTAACTAATGCAGTTGATAATAATACGTCGCTAAAAGTCTTACAAGAACGAGCGACGCTTGCGGCCAGAGCAACATTACCTGTCTCACTAGAAGCGGACGGTAAACATATCGGCGGAGAGGGGCTATCAGATGATGCGTTGTTATACGTATGTTTATTACGCGCATTGACATTAACACTCCTAGGCTCCGATGAATGAATTAATGCGTGATGTTTACGCTTACATGTTTTGCAACCTGATTTTCTACAATGATTGGCAAAATGACCCGTATGTAAACAGTTGTAGCAAACTTTATAATTAGGCAATATTTTAAGACGCTCATCAATACTCATAGCGAGAAATTGAGGACAATTATTCAGTGTATGATCCTCTTTGCACTTAGGACAAACCTTTAAAGTCAATGTTGTGTTTAAATTGTTAGAACCTTGCATCGTGACCATAGATTTTATCTTTGGACGCAAATTAGATAACGTGTGAGACGGATTATTATTGCGTGACAATTCTAAAGTTTCGACAAAGTCGGCACGGTTACGCATAAATTGAATGAAGGCATCAAAAGTAATCGCGTTATCTTTATCTACCCGGCTTTTATATTCCTCCCATTCACGATATGTTTTGTTATCTAATTTACGAGTGACCATGTAAATTAATAGTGTATCCCAATGCTTAATTGGTTCGCCTAAAGTTTCTAAAGCTCGCAAATTCTTATTTAATGAATCTATCAAACCTTTGAGGGATACTGAAGATTCCTTTGTCAGTACGTCTAAATTAAATAAAGCTGATACGTGATTCTGAATGAGCAATCTTTTGTTATCAAATCGTTCGCATAATATCTTCCAAGCTACTGCGTAGTTGTCAGCAGAAAACTCAGTTGACTGGAGTACCACAGCCGCGGACCCCTCCAGTGACAAACGCAAATAGTGGAACTTATTAATGTTGTCTAGTTCATCATTAGAATGAACGAGGCTCGCAAAAGAATCGCGAAACTCTAACCAATCACTGTAAGAACCGTTAAATTTAGGTTACTGTATAGTAGGTAACTTAACTGGCTTGTATTTACTGGCACGCTTACTATTATCGCTATTAATTGATGGACTTACTTGATTATATTTACCTAATAGATGTTGTGCCCTAGATAAGGATTTGTAATATAACGATTCAAAATCTGAACGCTCAGTATACTGCAATTTAATATCTTCAACAATACATTCGAGACGCAGTTGAACCTCATCATATTGGTCGTACAAACACTCAATCTTGCCTATGCGCAGCTGCAATTCAGTGACATCACAGTTCGTCAAGGAGCTTTCATCAAGCGAGTCCAAATAATTAATAAATGCAGTTAATCTGCCTTTATAACTGCCTCGCCTCTTCACTAACTCCTTTTCCTCGGACATTATGGGTAACGAGTGCTGTCGACCTGGAATTTATACAAAATAAAGTTAATTTTAGGTAACAAAAGCTCAAATTGCGCCGGTACAGGGTGTGGTTTGAATTTAGTTTCTTACTAGGTACCTACCCACGCATACAAGAAAATAACTACGAAATATAATTTCTAGATGTATAAATCTACAAATAATTACACAAATATTAGAAAAGCTGCTAAATCCTTTTTTAATTATGTAAATACAATTAATAATAGCCAAATAACTTTGCACAGAAATGTTTTCTAATAAGTGACAACCTACCTACTTAACAAATTAATGGTTGCAAAAAACACAATAATACAATATTTTAACAAAATTACACAATAAGTACGCTAATCTGGTTATAATTAACGATAATGAGCAATGAAAAATGTATCGTAATAAACCTAACACTCAAAATTGTGATACATGAGCTAACTAGGTAGTTAGGTACCTACCGCTGCATGAAAATTAATGTGAATAGTTGCCGTTAAATTGACGAAATAGTTAAAATGTAGCACTAATAGTACTTATCAAATGATATTAACTAATTTACAGTCTAATATAAAGTATTTACTTTATTACGGACAACTAGCACTATGCAACGTTTGCCTAAATGAACACAATAAATTAACAATAATCCACTAACCTTATAATTATTCCCTTGATTATGGATAAATATTACCTTATCGAGTGTTGGGTACCGATTTAAACCAATTAACGGCGTACTTGATCCAAATATACGAATATCCAAGCCGGTTCAAAGTCCAATAATTTAGTGACGAATCCTCTCAAAACTCGTAGATAATTTTAATGCGATCAGCTGATTCCTCATCCGCTCGTAATGGACCATATGTGCGGGATTCACTGGACTTCGAGAAATAAAACGATCTTGGAAACTGTGGATGACGTGTAATCTTTGCAGCTTACAAAAGCAGAGTGAAGGATTATCCAAATCGTATACAGCAGGTACATTTTATAAAAAGGAGTCTATACAAATCTATAACTATGTTAGGCCGAACTTAATCTAATGCTACCACGTAGCGAACTATAACGTACGATTGACGCTGCTGTGAAATAATGCGTAGGCGCTTTAACAATTACCTTACAACTAGTATTTAAATCAATGCTTACAACTATACTTAAATTTTCTTACGTCTGCCATGTTGTTTATGTAGAGTAATTACTACTTTATTCTGTGATTTGGCCAGACATGAGATAATGTAAAAGTTAGTAAATTAGTTGGTACGTGCACATTATTTTAAGTGGTTATAGGTACATACATTTCAAAATAATATAATTATAATTAATGAAATTTTAATTATTGGTGTAAGCAAATTGATGAAATCGCAGATTTTTTAAATCCTTATTTTTTATTATCTTTAAGCAGCATGAAAAATTGCAATGTCTCACAGCACAAGTCGTATGCACCATCTTAATTAATATTCATAAGCAAATAAATAAGTAACGAACAAAAAACAAGCACGCGCCAGCCCCCAAAAACATGTACCTAGTTGGGAACTAAGGCGACATACGTAAGTAGGTACCGCTCTACCCGCGTCTCACCTCTTGTCCCCCGCTCGATTGACCCGTCTAGACGTGTTCGTCGAACGACTGTATGGATTATTTGACTGTGGCTTTACCATGAGTAGGCGTTACGATCCAGCTACGACTCCGGGCTTAGTGTAAGGCGAAGAGATATGCAACGGTTTGATATGACGCCAACTTCTTAGGGAGTAGGAGATCTGTATTAACTATTCGGAGGTAAGACCGCAGTCAGTGTTTAAACAACGGTTTAGACAAAGGTTGTTTAAACAAAGGTGACAGTTGCTTTTTAAAGACAAATCTCGTTCTAGCAATCAATCCTGTGTCGCAGGGATTGTTACAAACAACTAAGAGACAAAAATAACAACCAAAATCGAGACTTGAACCTACATTTCTAGTGCATCATCGTCCTCCTAGCGTTATCCTAGTTTCAACCTGGGCTCCGCTTACTAGTCTAACCGGATTTTGGCTGAATATTAGCTTTTCCACAGAGCGACTGCCTGTCTGACCTCTGCAACCCGAAGGGATAGCGATATTCTATGGTTTAGACTAGTGTCAGTTTATTTAGAAGGTACTAACGCCATATAACGACTGTCAAAGATCTTCATGACAACCGGGACCCACGGCTTAACGTGCTCTCCGAGGCACAGGACAAGCGATATTTAACAATTCAATACGCACATAACTCCGAAAAGTCATTGGTACGCGCCGTGGATTTGAACCCGATACCCTCTGCATGGCAGTCTGTTGGTACCGCCACTGGGCTATCGCTGTCTTTTTACCTACCTATATTTCTAGTGCACTGTGTTTAATTTAAACTACAGCGAAAGACAACACTTTAAGTGGTCTACAAATATTTTTTTCGTGTACTTTTGCCTTTATATATTTTCAGCACAAAAGTGCCTGGTTCTGTTAGAAGAGCGTATCGCCATTCTCAATCGCGTGTCGCTTGATCCGCCGCTAAAGCCATAGTCAGGCGCTTAGTGCCCCGTTAAGTGGTTAACCACTGCACGACCACTAATTCGGCATTATGTGGCAGTAGGACGCACGCATTCACTGTAGTTATGGACCTAACAGAAGGCTATCCGATCGCCCGTTTTCATGTCAGTAAACTGATATGTAATCATTTTGTTGCTTAACATGTTGTTCGGAAATAGAACGATTTTGAAAATAGTTAACAGTAGTGAGAGATAACGTCATCTCGTGACCACAATCGATAAAAGCCAGTGGAATCGTCGGGGAAAAGGTTTTATTATGTTTTATTTATCTTTTTGTTCAAAACAGACTATGTACAATAAATGGACTGAATGCTTGAAAAATTATAAAATCATTTTTTTTTTTGGTTTATTTGTCAACCCAAGGTGCTGCAGTAATAAATAATAATATGCGTTCGTCTTAAGTCTTTGTTTCAATATTGGTAAGGAAAAAAAATTGTCATTACCAATAATTGCGAAGCTGCGAGAACACAGCGTTACATTTAACAAAATGTCAACTAAAAATTATTTTTAAATAAAAAAAAAACCAACTTCAAAAAACCCCCGACTTCAAAACTGTTTCCTCCAAAACCAATTATTTTTTGTCTTTTAGTTCCTTAGGGGCTTTTTGAAGTTGGTTTTTTTTATTTAAAAATAATTTTTATTTTTTGCTTTTTAGTGGTATACTAATAAAAAATTGTAATAGGTGGTAAGTAGGTACATAGGATAGTGTAGGTAGTACATGATGGGGAGGCCTTCCTTACGTGCCTCAATTCTGAAATGTAGACCTGAACCTTTCTGGCAATTTCAAGTATTTTTTTTTGTTTTCAACTAACTAGCCTAAACACGTTCGTTTCAGTTCCATCATCAGATCCCGGAAATCATCCAATACCAAAGACAAAACAAACGAGCCTAAATACGATGATATTGCGTTATTGTATTACAAAGATCCCATGGCCACCTTCCTGCTCCATCATCAGACCCTGCAAAACATCCAGTACCAAAGTCCATGTAAAGACGAATCAAACGACCTTAAACTCGATGAGATTGGGTTATTGTATCACAAAGATCTCATGGTTACCTTCCAACTCTATCATCAGACCATGGAAATCATCTAGCAATAAAGTCGATGTAACGACGATTCAAACGAACCCAAACTCGACGGCATTGGGTTGTTACCGTCCAATCGCTTCAAGTGTGCTTATAAAATTTGAAGAGTTCTTTCGATTTCTCTGGATTCCATGATCAGATCCTGACCTGATGATCATGGGACCAACTAAGAAGTATAACTCTTTCAATCAAAACAAGAATTTTCGAAATCGGTCCAGGCGTCTTAGAGAAAAAAAAGATTCCGACGTTAATTGTAAACCTCCTCCTTTTTTGAAGTCGGTTAATGATCAAAATAAAAATATATTTACTTAAGAAAAAGGTCCTATTCGTTAGATCCCATTAAAATTCTCGCCATAAAACATTTTTGTTAGCCATCTAATCCGGCGCTGTCAGTTACGTGTTCCAAATGTCGGGGGTTGTCGTAGCGAAGGCTTTTTGTGACCATGCCGTGAGCGTTTTGATCGTAAGATTTAACGTTTAAAGTATATGAAGCAGAGTTATGTCTGCGTTTGTAATTGGTTTGTTTTGAATTTAAGGAAATTGTGTCTTTTAGAGATCTTGTTGTTTGGATAAAATTGCCACAGTTTATGTATAAATGAAATGAGTTTGTTATTATTTAAGCGGGACGTAAAAAAGGTTCTCTCTAGGCGATCAACGTGAAGGCCACCATACCACATTGGTATGGTATTTGGGATGACCACCTTTACTATGGGACTCCATGACTGCTTAAGATCAGGCGGCATTGACTCAATTTGTTAAGCATTAATAAGAAAACAATGCTTTGTAGATCCAGGATAGAATTCATATAATAATTGCATGATTTTGTTATTAAGTTACTAAATTATTATAAGTCTGAGTGTCTTCTATTTGTTATCAAAAAATCTTAGTATAGAGTACAAACTATCATGCTCATAACACAAACATTGTTCCTGAATGGGAATCAAACATACCACCAGACTGAAATCAATCACTACGTTTACATACCAATTCCAACATAGCAGACGTTATCACTAACACTAAAAGATCCTTAGACAAGTTGAAAACTTGTCTAAGGATCACCATATATACTGGTTAAAGATAATAATGTAGGCGAAATCAGTCGTGCCCCTTAATTAAAAGAGATTAGACAAAATAAATACGTGTAGGTAAGACTTATGTTACCTGTTAAGAGGAGTGGAGTGAGGTAACGGGGTGATAAACTGGAGTAAAACGGAGAGAAGGTGCAGACTGTGTCCTTTTACTGACGCAATGTGTTTCAACAAGGCAGAGAGAAGGAGAACCGAATAATGCAACTAGTACATAACAAGCCGTTAGAGCGAGCGGTGGCTAGGGGTCACATCATTTTGTTATACGCTAAATATAAAGCATTGTTCAGAACTGAAGAAAACTAATAACCTCACATTGCAACATACGGCATTTTATGTTTCTCTGATTTGCTACCCCACTCTGTTTCATCACACTATTTCTTTAATTATCAGCTTTGTGTACGTATATAGTATGTCCCATTGCTGGGCGCCTTTTCACTATAAGAAGGACACCACGCTTGTCAAGTGCACATTGGCAGATATCGCCCTTGTTCTTTATAATGTATAAATCTATAGACTTGTCTAGTCTCTATCCACTATGAAGCGAAGTTTTTGTACTCGTACAATTATTTTATTGGTTACATTTTGTGAGATTTCCTCCATTCCTCTCCACTTCCATGAAGAAGCAACCTTAGTTACGACACACGCACATCTCAATATCTTCAATATATCTTCGTCTTTAGAGCGAATTTCTCATTTCCCTTGTCGGCAGTTTATCGAGCCAAGTCAACAGCCTGATTACCAGCCATCTAAAATATACGAGGTTTTTATCGTACTCAATCAACATCTTACGAGACTCCGTTAAGGAAAATATCCTGAGGACGCTACAGGTTAAACAGGGTGTATTTACTGGTGTTTTAAGATTACCCGTTTTAAGGGTTCCGTACTAAAGTACCTGGAACCTTTAAAACTGATTTCGTCAAGCTTATCACTTCGTCCGCACGCGCCTATTGTCTAAATGGTTTAGTACTTATAGAACAGAAGACAAGGTTATAATTGGCCCGGGTGTTAGTTGGTTATAGGAGCAAAAGGAACTCCATAATTATGGATTCAGATGAAAAAGCTATATTACTAAAAAGTGCCATCAAAATTCGTTCTGTGTTTACCTTTTTACGCAAAAACCAGCATGTAAGACACGGTGACATACATTGATACACCCACAATTATATCCATCAATCTTCATCATCCACCGTTCTGATTTAAAAAATCGGTCTTGACAAGGAAAAGTAGAAATCAAAATGTATTTGGCTTTTCATTTAACATTGCATATACGCGTTTAATGAATAAATTTTGCACCAACCGAATGTACGAACCCTAAAGGGTACGTAAACATTGGGTTGTAAGTGTTTCCTGCGTATTTGTAGGGTTGCCAGGTATAAACACTTCGACTGTTAAGTTGATACTAGTTATATTTCAATTTGTTTAATAGAAAAATCTTATATTAAAATTATCGCTACTTCACTGCGAACACGATTATATTGGCTACGAAAAACCTGTCAGGAAAAGCGGTTGTTATTTTTTTTAGCCTGGACCGGATTTTTTTTACCAACCTATTCGCAATATATTTTTAAACATGCAAAATTTGATATAAAAATACTTTTCATCCAATAAGCAGATCGGTGATTGTCGCTCTTCTACGAATCTTAGACTATCTGTCAAATAAACTGTAATAATTGAATGTATGTAAACTAGTCTAGATAATCACATTCAAAATAAAGTTAAAAGGAATATTATCGTTGGACAGGTACGATACTTCGTATTGTGCGTAGCCCAACCTGCACGTGTCCGATTCTCCATGTGTTTTATTGAGTACTGCTAAGCGTTCGTGATTGAAAAAAATGATATTGTTTTCTTATTGGTGGTGTAATAAGTAATAAAGTTAAGTAATGCGATCTCTACACTGCAATGCGGCATCGGGTAAATAGTTTGGGACACGTCGCATCGTATCGCCATCGTCGCTTGTCACCATCCATTATTTTAAGTTTTAATATTAATTTAAACTGCAGCAACTTGCAAAAACGCGTTAAAATGCTTAAAGAAGATACTGGAATATTGAACGACATGTAAACTTTTCATCGACACTCATTATAAACGTTGAATATTACGTGCTTTTGCTAGCTTAATCTAGTATTTTGAGAGGATATTACCCGACACAGCACGCTGTTATTAGGCGGAACTAATACTGTAATATTTGTGCTTCCTAAGAGCAAATATCTTTATTAGATAGCCTGATAATATAACATGCCAACGGGGCGTTTCATATTATACACATATTCTATTAAGTTTTAAGCATCAGTCTACTTGAAAATAAATCTAATACTAATATATAAAGCTGAAGAGTTGATTTGTTTTTTTGGATTATTTGTTGTTGCTAATCTCAGGAACTACTAAGCCGATTTCAAAAATTCTTTCTGTGTTAGATAGCCCATTTATCAAGGAAGGCTATAGGCTATATAACATCACGCTATGAGCTACGAGAGCGGAGCAGTAGCCTTATATAACGCAGGTGTAACCGCGAGCTCACCTAGTAGTACATATATTTAAAACTAGAAGATGCAGCTACGTGTCTTCCTTATCCCGGGGAAATTTAGGGAAATTCTTTGTTGTCCTTCCCTACGGTCCCCAACAAACATTCGTTCCAAATAGCATCTTACGCCTAGTAGTTTCAGTTGTGCGTTGTGTGTGAGTCTGTAAGTAAAGGAAGAATTTTATATAAGATTTTAGCGATTAGTACATTTTATTTCATCATTGTCCGTGTGGTGACTGATTAAGAATACGGAATGTCACCACCCCATATCATCCCATGGGTGTCGTAAGAGCCGACTGAGGAAGCATATTATGCAGAGAACAGCACTGTAAGGGAAGGAAAGCTTGATACAAACCCTATACCAACCCGTTTAGCCAGCGTGGTATAATAGGCCAATTCCTCCTTTCAAAGGAGAGGCCTAGTCCGGCAGAGGACTGTTATAGGCTGATGATGATTTAATAAGTCGAACAGAATGCTAATTAGAGGGTCTCGAGGGAAAACTCACGACACACTTTTCATATTTTCTTTTGTTCTTCTAGAGTAAGTAAAAGATACACAATGTCGCTTTGTCAACAAAATGCAATTTGAATTATATTTCGACTTCATATTATTCTATTCTATTATCAAGGTGCGATTAATTTATTATCTCGGAACAACACGCTTCAATATTTAATACGTCAAATTATCGTATTATATTTATCGTGTGCTCCGTATGTTAACTGTGTCGCGTCAAAGAGAATATTCATTACGGAGGCATTAATGACGGAAAATTGATGTAAGTATGCTCTACGCTCGCGGGTGAGAGCGGCGTAAGGCAAAGACTGAAAGACGATGAATGATGATAAAGACGAGAAACAGCTTCTGTTATTGTAGTTTTTTATGATAAAGCTGAAAGGTAACGTGTCTTTCATTAAATTTATAGAGGGGAAAAAAAAGATTTTTTTAAATCGTATCGCTTAACAATGCGCCCGGTAGATGGCAATATGCTCGCCCGGTATTACATTGGGACCGAAACATAACTGGCGAAGTGTGGGTATGTCATACACCTCTGCCTACCCCTTAGGGGATTAAGGCGTGAAGTTATGTAGTTATTATTATGTTTATGTAAAATAGTACCTACACAGGACCAACACATGATCTCTTGGACTGCAATAAAGTGACGACGGTTGATGTTAACCACCCTGAAACGTTGGGACAGATAATACTCAAGCCTCAGCTCCTTCGGGCCAAATATGTAGTTATTATTTTATTTTTGAATAATTTCGCGGTTAAGAGCCGCAACATGAACATTAGTGTCGTTAAAAGTGTCTTATCTCTTTAGAGGCTATTTATCCCGTATAATTTAGAAATCAACAGCACAAAAATAAACCATGGCTTCGAAGAACGACATTATGTAATTACTGAACAATAATTACATTATTAACGATTAACACGCGATTCTCCTATCACTCAAGTCTTCTTGATGTATGTCTGAACCAGAAATTGTATTTTCCGTCGCGGAAGGTCCAACGTATAATTGAAGCGAGCTGATTTATTTCGAAATAATTACAAGGGGATTGTTTGCACCCCTAAATAATGCTGACATATTCTTACCCCATGGGGTGTTGACTAATTTAATGGGAAGTTAAATATGGTTAGAATGATAGATGGGAAAATATATCTATTTTTTTAAAGGTACCCATTACCGACTCGCATGTATGATGAGGTGAATGATTGTCGGGAAGTGAAAGAGTATTTGGCGTTCCATAGTCGCTGCCAACCCCGATGGTAGGCAGACGTGATGATAGATAGATAGATCTATTTTATTAAAACTAAAATCAAGACCCATACAAGACGAATCAGTCTTCTTAAATTCACAGAGAATTTCGTTCATCCGACTAATTTATGTAGTTTAGACATTAATGCGTTCATAGCATGGCTTAAATTTAATTACCTTTGAAATAGATTGGTGAGGTTAAGCAACATTAACATAGGACACCAATTGGATGGGTGACCAATAGTTGCGGTGTTTACTGCTACCGTTTTCAGAGGCCATGTAAAGCTTTCCGTCACTGGTATTTTAGACAGAGAGGACATGAATTGTTAGGCCATGTTGGACGCCTTCCAGCGATCTATACATTCCGATACATAAGTTGGCCACACACTCCCACAAAAAAAAGAAGTTTAGGCATTACTATGAAAGTATGCAAATAAAAAAAGTTCTTTAATTTTTTTTATTGACTCGTGCCTGTATCCCCGAAGGGGTAGGCAGAGGTGTAATATTACACCCACATTTCGCCATGAATTTTTAGGTCCCACGTAATAGGGGGCGAGCCTATTGCCGTTACCAGAGTCGTTACCGGGCACATCACCAGACTCCGAGCTGCTACTGAGAATTCGGAAGAACCCAGTAACACTTTTGCCCGACCCGGGAATCGAACCTGGGACCTCCGATCAGCAGTCGCATGCGCTATCCACTGGACCACGGAGCCAGTACCAATGAACATACATGCCAAAGTTCAGCTTCTTGCGCACAACAGTTTTGGCTGTGGTTTGTTTGTCAGTCAGTCAGTAACGCAAGAATTTCAAACAGAAAAAGATATAGAAGACTGCCATGCAGAGGGTATCGGGTTCGAATCTTAGGGCTCGAACCGGGAATCGAACCCGGGACCTTTTATTTAATTATTTCTAAATTCTGTCCCCACTTGTATGGCTATCGCCCAAAAAGTAGCCTGTGTGTTATCATATATATATATATGTATGCCGTGTGGTTTGTTTGTTTTGTTTTTGTTTTTCGTGTGAGTGTGTGGCCGTGTGGTTGACGGCATAGAATACAAGTGTCACCATCCCCTATCTTCCCGTGGGTGTCGTAAGAGGCGACTAAGGGATAACACGATGCAAATACCATATTTGCGTAGAGACGGAAAACTCGACATCAAACCCTATACGACTGCCTCGTTGGTCTCGCGGCATAACTGTGCGCGTGGGATCGGGAGGTTCCGGGTTCGATTCCTGGGTCAGGCAGTGTTATTGAGTTTTTATGTCCAGATTTAACAGAGTATTACATCATCTGATTTCAAAACCACACTACAGTAGGTATAGTGATATGCCACAATTAAGACCAGTGTCAGATTATACAATAGTACCCCTATTATATAATCTTCTACTCCCCATTATAACTGTCAAAGTTTTAGACGATAACTTGGATTAAAGCTGAGACAAGGGGCAAGCGATAATATATTTGCTATTTAATACTCACGTAACTTTCAGTTGTTTGAACGAACAGAGGGTATCTCTATATGGCAGTCTGTTGGTGTCTTCAGAAAACGCTGTCACCGGCATGAACTCACCTAGCTTCTTTAGTAAAAAAACACACACTGGTTAGAAGTCAGGATCGCTATCCACTAGACAAACTAACCAGAGTCTATGACTTCGTCTACTAAGCCAAATCCTCTAATTTGTGTTGATAACAGCTTAGCCGTTCGCTTTAATGCTTAAGCAACTTATCTAAAACACTTTCCATTTACACTTACCTTCATCTAACAGCTAGTTAAACCGACAACCTTTACTTAAGAAGCTGTATCTGAATTGTCTGAGACTATCTGAACGTAATATTGTATCGAATAACAAAACTAAACGCTGATTACTCTTTGAGAGGAGACCCGATTGCCTTAGCTTTCCTTATCCGCTTTTAAACTCAGGTGAGAACATTATATTAAAATTTATCTATTTTGAATCCAAATACGGACAGAAAATTGTAGGAAAATTGAAATTCTCGCGGCAAAAGCTCTAGAACATTCTATGATACTGATGCCGGGATTGGAGGTATAATATATTCAATTATCTATGTGTTCTTCAAAGAAGATTTTAAAACTAACTTGTACAGTGCTGGCATAGAGTTGTAAATAGAAATAGTTATTATTTATTTTCCACAATTGTTTTTAGAGAAGCACTACCAACTGTTGTTTTGCTTTATCTCTGAGCATATAGTAAACTGCAACCAAAACTGTAAACTGGTCCAGTGGATAGCGTATGCGTCTGCTGATCAGGAGGTCCCGGGTTCGATTCCCAGGTCGAGGAACAGTGTTACTGGTGTTTTCCTCATTCTCAGTAGCAGCACGGAGTCTGGATATCGCCAGTCACCGCAGCCTATTACGTAGGACCAAGAAATTCATAACACGGTGTAATGGGGGTGTAATATTATACCTCTGTCTACCCCTTCGGGGTAGAGGCCGGCAGGTCATGCCTGTATATATGTATGCATATAAAAAAATCTCTATTATAAATGTATTTATAAAACTAGCTGATTGGAAAATCCTCATGGAATCCCTCCGCCGTGGGGGAAGGGCGAAGGGGACTGTCAGACTCTTACTGACTAAAACCAACCCGTGTTCCTCATGTACCCGTGTGTCGGAGGGTCGGGTATCACCGAAGCATTCTTCGCTACCCCGCGACGGGGATTGGCCCGCCAGATGGTCAAGCGAGCCCCAAACAAAACCCCTTTAGCGGCGGATGAAGGTGTTGGGCTCCGCCGCCAAAACACCCAGCGGCCGCAGAGGATAGGGTGGACGGCAACCTGACAACACCGCATCTCCTCTTCCTCTGCGGTCCCACCGCAACGCAACAAATGGTGCGCCCCCATTTGGTCGCGGGAGATAGGGCGCGCGGTAACGCAACACCGACACGCCTCTCCTCTCTCGACCGCGCCCGACTGCGAGGGACAGAAGAACTGTCCCTCGCACCCGCACCTTTGGACGCATCCCGCGCAGGCCTCCGTCAAGCTCACGCGGAGCATCCACACCCGGGATCTCGCTTAGCTTCACCATGGGTGACCCAACCACGGCTACTGAGCCCCTCCACCACAACAAGGTGGAGATCCCACGGGGGGCCCCCGCCCGTGGGATATAAAACTAGCTGATATAAAATAGCCATATATAAAACTAGCTGACCCGACAGACGTTGTCCTGTCTTAACGATGAATATTCAATTCGAAATGGTATAATTAATTAAAAAAATGTGTGTTTATTATTTTAATGATTTATTATAAGCAATATATTTTTGCATTATTTTTAGATTTTGCATGAAAGTGCTGGATTACGGATAGTATATAAAACCTTTAGCAAATAATACATACATACAGTACAACTGTCACAGAGCTACACTAATGGCTTCACTTGGAAAGTATGTCAACCAAATTATTTTGTTCTACTGAAGTCGAAGTATTCCGTGTGGACGGATTAAGAACACGGAATGTCACCACCCCATATCATCCCATGGGTGTGATAAGAGCTGAAAGAGGGAGCACATTATGCAGAGAACAGCACTGTAAGAGAAGGAAAACTTGATACATACCCTATACCAATCCGTTTGGCCAGCGTGGTAAAGTAGCCCAATTCCTCCTTGCAAAGGAGAGTCCAGCAGTGGACTGAAGTCGAAGCCAGAATAGCGGTCAGAGTTATTTTTCAAGGTAGTTAAACCCTGTTTGGCGAGAGACTGATGACGTAACGCTACGCTACCACATCGCAACCACTGGCAATAATACAACCACAACTACATTTCATTGGCACCTCAAACAACCGCAAGGAGCCGCTACAATTTGTGGTGTGGTCGTTAAAAGTGTGAGTCAAACCTTCATCAAAATCATATTGTTTGTTATCTGTCTTTCCAAAAACATATTTATATAAACTACGACTACGTATTTGAATTTAAATTAAATACGACTACGTATTTGAATTTATATTAATCACTAGCTTTTTGCCCGCGCGTTAAATTCGGGGTAACACAAATCTACTTGTCTCAAGTTGTGTGAAGACACTCCTGATTATACTAGAGAGTCAGTAACTCTATAGGATACAAAGTAACTCGATCAGTATCTATGACATTATCCACCATTATCTACCGAAGGGTACATAATAACATCACCTTGCATACAGTCAAATGTCAAAGCCATGTTACAATACATGTCATCTAAACACTTTCGCATTTATTTTAGTAGAGAAAATCGTTTCAGCCGTTTAAGCGTAGTATATAATTATTTGTTTAGATATGCGAACAATGTAATCACCATAAATTTATTATATAAT
This sequence comes from Euclidia mi, assembly GCA_944739405.2. Taxonomy (NCBI): domain Eukaryota; kingdom Metazoa; phylum Arthropoda; class Insecta; order Lepidoptera; family Erebidae; genus Euclidia; species Euclidia mi. The sequence goes on from OX123206.2 coordinate 4,713,266, forward strand.
AAATCTATGGTAATCACCGTGCACAATATGACAATATGTATGATGTGACAGTACTGACAGTTAGCACATCCGCAGCGCACTCAATTATTACAGCGCATGCGTCCTTACTTTAAGGAGGAAAATTTCTGCCGTACAATCTTCTACCCTCCCTACAATCCCTACCAGTTTAATTTTTGCAACTTATGGTAGCCTATGTCCGTCTCCATGGTCCAATATATCTCTATATTAAAGTTCAACAAAATCGGTTCAGCCGTTTTAGCGTGAAAACGGAATATACATACATACATACGCACTTTCGAATCTATAATATTAGTAGGGATAAGTAGGGATACTAGTAAGGATTCAATTTAAATTTACATAATTGGTATGCAAACTTTTTGACACAAATAAATCCAAAGCATAGATTGAAACATAAACAACATCACACTCTGTCATAATTGTTAGTTACAAGTGCGCTTCTGGAATTGGTTTTACAACTAAATTGATACACGACTAATTTCCTACAGCTCTATCTAGTGTACCAATATTTTCAGACTGCTCTTACTTTCAAATACTGAATGTAGTTTATTATGAGATTTACTACATACTTTATTCACAAAAAAGGCAGCATTAACCTACTGAGAGGAGAAAGTGTGAGGAAAACTGCACGTCTGAGAGCTCTCCCTTATGTTCTTGAAGGACATGTGGCCTGTTTGGTAGACCACTAGAAGAGATTATGTGCCAAGCAGTGGAACATCTTTTATTCATGAATGATTCTCTTTTTACTCACGCCTGTATCTCCAAAGGGGTAGGCAGAGATGTTATATTACACCCACATTTCGCCATGCATTTTAGTTCCCACGTAATTGGGGTCGAGCATTAATATGCTCGACCCCAATTACGTGGCTTACCGGGCACATCACCAGACTCCGTGCTGCTACTGAGAATTCAAAAAAACGCAGTAACACTTTTACCTGGCCTGACCTGACCGACTGATGAATGATGATGATGATGATAATAGGGTTATAATACTTGTGTTACACAAATTTATTTGATTATAATTTGAAAAGTAACGATTAACCAAAAAAAATTCAATCGACTTCATTCCGTTTCATGACCGATATTTTATAACAAGATATGGTTAGGTTATACAAGATAACCGGTACTAACCGAAATTGAAAACGGATTCGCAACGCGAATATAAAACTATTGAAGTGTGTAAGCGATAGTACTTCCTTAATGGGTATGTTTCCATTGACCGTTTTCGAGCAATAACTAGCTGTCGTAATGTAAAAACCGACGCGTTTTATTAACAATGAAAATATATATAGCTACTGCGAACGAGTCTGGAAACGCTTATTATGAAATAGGTTTTTGATAAAGATTTTTTTCTACAATATTTTCTTTTTTCTTTGGTTCACACGAATGTTATACTTTGCAATTAAACTACTTTTCTTCTACAGATGTCATCATCCTCTTAGCGTTATCCCAGGTTCAATCTAGGGTCCGCTTCCTAGTCTAACCGGATTTGGCGGAATATTAGCTTTTCCACAGAGCGACTGCCTATCTGACCTCTGCAACCCGAAGGGATAGCGATATTCCATGGTTTAGACTAGTGACAGTTTATTTAGAAGGTACTGACGCCCTGTAACGACTGCAAAGATCTTCATGACAACCAGGACCGATGGCTTAACGTGCTCTCCGAGGCACGGGACAAGCGATAATTAATAATTCAATACGCATATATAACTCCGAAAAGTCATTGATGCGCGCCGTGGATTCGAACGCGATACCCTCTGCATGGCAGTCTGTTGGTATCTCCACTAGGCTATCGCTGCCTTTTTTTTCTTCTACAGATGATGGATGCGTTAACTGTAGTTAATTTTCAATTCATATATTTGAGCAAAAATAGTGAATAATTGTGATATTTATTTGCAAAAGGCCTATTGCTATCTTTGCTTTTCAGACAGAAGATAATAATCTACTAAATTAGTCACATTATATTTCTTTTCAGAAAATTTCCAGAGACTTGTTCACGCCTCGCGACTCAGGCATGTACTTGATGCAAAAATTACCTAAGCATAGTACTTGTTGTAATACCGTTGCTAGTCTTCTGAGCACGCTCTTAATTTACTTTTTTATGTTAATAGGCGGCAAACGAGCACAGATTGCCTGATGGTCAGCAATTATCGCGGGCCTTGGACACAAGCACCACCACTGGAGTTACAAGTGCGTTGCCATCTTTGGGGGCTGGGAAAAGGAACAGGAGGAAGAGTGCCATGAAGGACAAGGAATAGGGGATGGGGCCTCCGGCACTCTCATTCACCGAACAAAACGCAACAGTTTAGGTACTGGTACTTTACGTCGATTTTCTGTGAAAGAGTAATACTTCCCCGGTCGCGCAGGCCCATTCATGCTGATATCAGCAAGGCTCCCTATCACCTATTGACTGTGATGTGTAGAACTTTCATGATACCTAAGAAGTTTAATTTTAAGATTAGTGATCCTAAACGATCTCTTTTTATAATCTTCCGACCTCTAGTATAGCCAAATGTCTGCCAATGGTGGACACGCATGAATGTGCTAGCGAGTATCTCCTCAATTCTAGATTGAAACAATTTGGAATCCAAATGGTGCTGAACGTACATCGAAAACTAGTGACCTATTAAATTGTCATGCCGCCCTACCGAGTAAATCAAATTGCAGCTTTATTTTTCGTGAAATACGATATATTTACTTACTAATGGTTTATAGCGTTCATTCTAACTGTGCTCCGATTACAGTTTGTTTTTTTTTCTGTACATTTGTGACACGGAATAGGTAATGGAACTGCGGCATGTTGGTTCCAAAACCTTTAAAATATAAACATATAAAAATATTAGCTTTCAGGGTTCGCCCGTGGTGTTCGATAATGGGAACAAAGAGTAAGCCATGTGCTATTCTGATGTGCAAGATATATAACGCAACTGTTTCATCAACATTCGTCTTCACTGCGTGAGAGAATACAAACATCCATAAATCCTATAAATTATTTTGTGCATTTATCATAGTATAATTATGTAAGATCGGTTTGTGTGCAGAGCCTTGTGGGAGGTATATAATATATATAAAGTGAGATATGTCCTGGCGGAAAATTACAAAGCTGTGTTTTAAACGGCAGTTTATAAAAACCGAATCATACATTTTGCCCTCGACACATGGACAAAAATACGTCCCTACTCTATGCCTTAGACACAAGCCACATATACTAATAAAAACATTTAAGCCGGATTCAGCCAATGTGTCTCTGGTGCGATTTCTGTATAGGTTTACGACTGAAGTTCGCAGATTAAAACGTTCCAGGTCTGTACATCGTTTTATGTATTTGGGTCAATGTTCGTACTCGAGAAATAAAATAAATATATTATACTATCTCTAGTTGAACATTAGGTTTACAGGCATTTACACTGGTATGGACAATATAAAGGTATCCATACTACTGCTATACTGCCTTCTCCAATGTAAAGTGCAGTAACTGCAAAAACATGATATAGGAATTTAAACTTTAACAAGAGACACGAAAGTTTAAATTCATATATCATGTTTTTGCTGTTACTGCACTTAAGATTCTGGATGGCAATATAATTTTTATGCGTGGAGATAGTTAGGAGGTTTTAGAGCGATGACGGTGCATAGGATGAAACCTACGCCCTTGGGCTGAGCAACTAGTAGACTGACAGGCCAGTTGTATAGGTACAGTTTGCATAAAGTGTATGTCTATACATACTGCTGTTACGCATAAGGTCTATAATAGTATGAGCCTAGCTATGTTACAAGTATTTATCGATTTGTCGCTTTCACGACATGCATTATAACAATAAAAGATATTTCAGATTTTATTGAACTTAATATCTAATTTAATTTCACTTAAGATCACAACATGCCTTGATCATTTTCTTCATCGCAAAAATGGTTAAAATCTAATAACAATTATTATGATTTGTCAATGTGTGTGTTGAACAATTATTATGAGTTGTGGTAAGGCATGATTTCATCTTTTTACATTATTGTGTAGGTATTAATGTTTGGGGCAACGAAAGCCTAGTGGAGATACCAACAGACTGCCATGCAGAGGGTATCGGGTTTGAATCCACGGCGCGCACCAATGACTTTTCGGAGTTATATGCGTATTGACTTGTCAATAATCGCTTGTCCCGTGCCTCGGAGAGCACGTTACGCCGTCGGTCCCGGTTGTCATGAAGATCTTTGACAGTCGTTACAGGGCGTCAGTACCATCTAAATAAACTGACTATAGTCTAAACCATGGAATATCGCTATCCCTTCGGGTTGCAGAGGTCAAGCAGGCAGTCGCTCTGTGGAAAAGCTAATTTTCAGCCAAATCCGGTTAGACTAGGAAGCGGACCCCAGATTGAAAACTGGGATAATGCTAAGAGGATGATGGTGTAGGTATTAATATTTAAAAGGGCATGTCTAACTACAGATAAATCACACAGTAAAATAAATAACAGCTTTTCAGATACGTTGGTGAATATAATGGCGATGTTCGTACGTGTATAATTATCGTCAACTATACAAGTTTACATCATAGTGTTACATAATCATTCCTAAAATAATGCCTGCTTACCTAAGCCTTGTCGAACCATCCAAAAAAAGTTAGCAACCTCATTTAAACCTCGAACATTCAAATCGTAACGTCACACAACCCTAAACTGCGAACCGGGCGAAATGTAGCTCAGTATCCGCTTTTATCAGCTTTTATTGGCAACACTCGCCGGCCAGTTTCCCTTGCTGTTCCGGAAACTAAGGCCATTTTTATATGAGTGGAGTTTACGCAGCAGTGTGGGTTAACGGTAGTGACGTAAGCGACTGACATGTTTTTTAAAAAGGTAGTTGTATATTTTTTTGAAGTTGGAATTGTTTTTAGTGTATGGAGGTGTGTTATGTCGTTATAGTTTTGAATAGTGTTGTAGTGTGGGTATTGCAATGTAAGCATTTGCACACACACATACGCAGATTTTCAACCTTTTCAATGTATAACATGGAAAGCTTACATACTCGCAATATTATTTCTCGAAGGTTGGTTCTGATCTATTTGTGATATAATTATTCTCATACTTTTTCGATTTTTAAACATCGTAAAACATTATTTGACGGTTCATAATTGCGTAAATGAAACTTATTTGCGACTTCTATTTTAATCCCGTGAGTTAGGCTATTATAAGTCGTCCGAAACGTCGGAATAGAATAGGTATTTATACCATAAATTAGTGTCATTTACGTGATTTAAGCCCCGTCAAATAATTTTGTATTCTATATTAATAACCGAGTCATCAGTCTTTCGAAATGAATATTGATTACACCGTTCATATGAAAATGAACATTAAAAATGAATAAGGACTGCTCTCAGAAACGCCAATGGCGCATGTTTTAACCGGGTTATGAATTAACTAGACGATACCCGCAGCTACGCTACGATCTCAGGGGCATTTCAGGAAAGTCGTTTCTGGTGATACCTGCGATCCCCAAGGCATAGTGATTGATTTTAAGCTTACAGCTGACGTACTTCTACGACTTTATCGGACATTCGTTACCAAATTGGGGACATCCTAAGAAACGGCAAGGTCTGAAGTACCCGAAAACGGCGTGCATGTATGAAGAGAGTAATGAGTGTAGAGGAAGCGCGTGAGGTTTGTAAGGATAGAAGCAAGTGGCGTGCTGTTGTCTCTGCCTACCCCGACGGGAAAAAAGAGTGGCTATATGTATGCATGCCTGCCACAACGGCTACTACGGAAACGGCGCCATACATTTTTATACTCTGATTATTGTCGAATTAGCCATACGGAATCGATCTTGAGCTGCAGAAGAGTGCGGCTGCGATCGGCTCCATCTCATTAACCTCTTAGCATTATCCCAGTTGCAACACCGGGGTCCGCTTGCCTAGTCTAACCGGATTTAGCTGAATATTAGCTTTTACACAGAGCGAGTGCCTTTCTGACCTCCGCAAACCAAATGAATAACCAAATTTTATGGTTTAGACTACTGTCAGTTTATTCAGAGTCTGACTCCCTATAACGACTATCAAAGTTTTCATGACAGCTGAGACCGACCGCTACACTTGCCCTCCGAGGCACGGGGTAAGCGATAATAAAACGGCTCCATCTAATATCTGGAAAAATATATGCACCTTTGAAGTACCATTAGATTTCTCTATTTTCTTATCGCATGTACCACACCAGAACAGAACCCGTAGGCATCGCTGGAGTAACAGCCACCTATCAAGTTACAGCCCGTATATCAATAACCTATTTTTCATTTCAAGTTCACGGTGAAACAGAAAGGTTGTTCACAGTAAAGAGTATGTGATCATTTAGTCTTTTACTTAGCACGGAATATTTGAATGTTACGTTTCATTCAGTATTAGCAGCTTTGGTACCTACCGTGAATGAAAAATTGGACAAATATGAGACTGGATTGCGTATCGAATGTTCCGTGTGTAACTTGTATGCAAATAGTTTTTACATACACCAGTAAAACAATTTTGGCTGTGAACGATTCTCGAACTCATCATCCTCCTAGCTTTATCCCAGTTTGAACCCGGTTCCCGCTCAAGTCAAACATTTGTGTGCATGAACATGAATGTTTTTTTTGTATTTACAAAAAAAAAATTGTATGTTTACCCATAGTACAAGCTTCTGCTTAGTTTGGGACTAGATGGTGTTGTGTGAATGTGGTAAAATATTATTATTCTTATAGAATATTACTATAACGCAAATAAGGAGAGGTCTATATTCAGCAGTGGACTGCGAAATGCTGTATGATGATAATATTTAAGAGTTATATGATATAAAAAATAAAATACTTTCAAACTTTCGCGACTGAACTTCGAGATGGTTAGTCGTCTCGTGACAACGGCTGGTATAACCCATGCCAAAACTTCGAGAGAAATATTTGGTATCTTACCTATATGTTTCAATACTGTTTGCGTGGTCCAGTCAATAGCGTATGCAACTGCTGATCAGAGGTCCCGGGTTCGATTCCCGGGTCGGGCAAAAGTGTTACTGGATTTTTCCGAATTCTCAGTAGCAGCACGGAGTCTGGTGATGTGCCCGGTAACGGCAATAGGCTCGCCCCCTATTACGTGGGACCTAAATATTCATGGCTAAATGTGGGTGTAATATTACGCCTCTGCCTACTCCTTCGGGGATACAGGCGTGAGTCTATAAAAAAAAAATTACGCCACATAAACCCGTTACAAATAAATTACTATGAACGTATAAGAATATCTATCAAACAATGAAATGTAACGGAACAGAATTTTCATATCGGATGTTACAGGCTCAATTTAATTTATTTGTTATTTTTACCGCAAACGTTAGGCAGCTGGTAAAATCTTTGGAGAGGAAATTAGATTGGGTTCATTCTAAATGAATCAATTAACGAATGAGAGGAACAATGAATGTATTAATTGATGCTCGCCGCAACAAACGATATTTAATTTAAAGGTAGTAGAGCCTTGCTGATTTCAGCATAAATGGGCCGGCTAAACCGGGGAAAAACTACCCTCTCACAGAAAATCGACGTAAAGTAACAGTACTTAAACTGTTGCGTTTCGTTCGGTGAGTGAGAGTGCCGGAGGCCCTATATATATTCCCTCTCCCTCATCCCACTCCACATCCTATCCCTTTTCCCAACCCCAAGGGGCGGCAACGCACTTGTGACTCCTGTGGTGTTGCTTGTGTCCATGGGTTGCGGTAATTGCATACCATCAGGCGATCCGTCTGCTCGTTTGCCGCCTATAACTATAAAAAAAAGATTAAAATTATTGATCAACATTTCAGCTCAATCAGATTTCAGATAACAATTCTGGCAGCACGGTTGGCCTAATGGTTTCAACGATGAAAACGCTTGACACTGTGTCAAGTGTTGTGGTGTGTGGTTCGATTCCAACAAGAGACAATATTTTGTGTAATCCATAAATTGTTGTGTCGAGTCTGGGTGATCATTGTGAGTTGGTTGCATGTTTGTAAAGACCTTCACACATGATGATGTGGACTGGATCCAGTGGACTGTTAAAGGCTGATGAGCCTTTAACAGTCCACTGGACTTAGGCCTCTCCTTTGAAAGGAGGAATTGGCCTACTTATACCACGCTGGCCAAACGGGTTGGTATAGGGTTTGTATCAAGTTTTCCTTCTCTTACAGTGCTGTTCTCTGCATAATATGCTTACTCTGTCGGCTCTTACGACACCCATGGGATGATATGGGGTGGTGACATTCCATGTTCTTAATCCGTCACCACACGGACCAAGTCCTTCGCAACACAGGATTTAAACCTAGTGCGGGTTTTGTCTTTAAACAAAAAGAAAAGTTTATATTTCTAACTATTCCTAAATCCGTATGAGATTCTTTACAATGTTTATGTTATGTTAATAAAAATAGCCTTAGTGCCAAGTATATCTGGATTTATTCTAAAGCTTATATCACTCAATTGTTAACAACCATTTCACCCAAAAACGCGAACACAAAAATAAATAAAAATGCAATAGTCATACATTGGAAACAGAAAACAAAAACTTTTGCATTAAATAAAATCCGCATTGAGACTTCATAACTTTGTAGTCGTGCAATGCCTGGGAACCGAACCGAATCCCCTCGGGAAACTTACATTATAATTCTAACAATGGAAATATCGAACGGCTCGATACACAAATTCCTCGATATTGTACGCATGTTTAATAATACGATGATGTGTAAAGATGCCTTAATCTAGTAGTACGAGATCCCGATGCGAGGTTCTAAATAAATCATTAAAATCTTTTCATCCACGAAAAAGTCATCATAATTTTAGAGAAAATATATTATAATTTTCACAGGAAATGTTGCAGATCCGTATTATTATTAAAAAAAAAACATTGATATGAAATCATGAACATAAAAAATGTATACATTTATTATGTTTATTTATTTAAAAACTTTATATACACGGAGCGTATAAAGGCGGACTTAATGCCGTAGGCATTCTCTCCCAGTCTACCTTAGAGTGGTGCAGAGATTATGCACCACTACATAGATACAGATTATTATTATGTATGTTCATGTATACCTTATACTTTATTTATATATTCCATTTTACAACGCTTTTATATTTATCTGATTAATACCCCAGATTCATGATAAGATTAGTGCGATCTGGTAGCTAGGACTTACCGAATTATTTTTTAGCTTTTAGTACATAACCTAACTACATAGTTTTTATTGTAATAAAACCGTTTAACATAAAAAAAGCTTTTATTTTATTTTATTTTCAAGTTTTTAGTTTTGTTGTTATTTCATAGTGAGCCCTATTCTACCAATCAAGCCCTTTCATTCGATACTCACATTGAGGTGTTTGTGGAAAATATGTAGGTAATCCACCATTTTTTGGCGGCAGCAATCTTGAATTTTTCATAGTGAACTCTATTCTACAATCAAGCCCTTTAATTTGATACCCATATTGAGGTTGTTGTGAAGAAATATGTGATCCGCCATTTTGTATCGGCGGCCAGCTTGGATTTTTCATAGTGAGTTGCATTCTACCAATCGAGCCCTTTCATTTGATACCCACATTGAGGTTGTTGTGAAGTAATATGTGATCCGCCATTTTTAATCGGCGGCCATCTTGGATTTACAATCATAAGGAATATATTATGATGTATTGTCATCAAGATTAAGAGTAGAGTGTATCAAATATCAGATCAATCTGTCATCAGGAAGGGGGTAAAATTCCAATTACTAAATTTTACCCAAATAAACACACAAATAAACAGGTCAAGCTAAATAAAACCATTTAATAGTAATAAAAACCGTTTAATTATACAGGGAACTTAGACTAATGGCTCATATTTTGGGCAGTTAGATTAAAGTTAATGATATTTTTATGGACAATCTGACTCTAAATCTTAACTAATAATAAAAAATATCGTTATGCTGGACTAAACCATTCCACACGGCGATCCCTTCAAAACATCCCTTAATAAGTTCTGAGGCCACAATATAGAAAAACATCAAATTAAAAACCGCCTTCTTTAAAAATTGTTGCTGGTTATAATAATAGCCTTCTTCTATTCACGCCGTTATTTATACCGCTGGTTTGGTTAAAAGCAATGAACAAAACATAGCTCGGTTTAACTAAAAAATATCCCTTCACAAGAAAAAAGTATGCACCCTTTGTACTACGCGGTTCACAGAAATACTTAATTTTAATTAACTTGGTACATTTTCTTGAAACCTGTTTGCCTAATTTGCGTGTTGCCTTTGATAAATATACTTTTATATAGATACGTATACACATGCATGTGTTCTCAAAGTGTGTTGGGAACTTTTTGTGTTCATTTTATAGAATTTCTTTATGAAGTAAAACCCCTACAGATGCAGTTCAGTGAGTATGCGTGCCAGAGCTCAATGATCTCATGCTGGTAAATAAAAATCTGGAATAGTGTTGATGACAGTTTCATATAGAGTTTATTTTAAATGCAGTTGTCCTTACTAACACACAGTGCAAGAAAAGGCAAGACTTAGAAATGTCAAGTTCTTACTAAACTTTGAATGTTTCCGGTGGGGCTTTTATCTAAAGCTAAAAGCTCAGTTTAGTCATGTACGTGTAGTAGTAGTTTTAGATTATAGATTTAATAGTTTTGTATTACTGCGGGGCATTTAGTCATGTCCTCTATCTGTAGTTTTAGATATCGGAATAAAATCTTTGAGAAAGGAGTATTTGATATTTAAAAGTACATAAAATATTATATGTAACAATGTTATATCATTAACATTAACAAAACAGTCTGTTTTCATTGCTTTTCATCCATCAAAGCTTCAAACCCAAGACCATATCTGACCCTTCAAATTCCGAACAAAACATAAAAGTTTATTCAAATCATTACAACCTTATTCTGAACACAGTTGCACAAACCGTGAAGCTTATCACAAATTTTCGTTCGGCCATCGAATGGTATTCTGCGATAACGTGCGAAATTGCCTTAAGCGGTTTTTGTTTAAAAATTCCAGTTACATCCGCAGTGGAATATCACAGGGACATCTGTACGTCCAGGTATTATCCTGTTTGCTGATGGCGTGCTTAATAAAGGGTGTTTTTTTATTATTCGGATTGCGATAAAGTGTGAATGTACTACAGTTGTTTTGTAGTGATTTTACTTAAAGAAGAAATAATAATATTAATTCATTTATTCCCAAAAATAATAACAATTCCTTACAATGTTTCAAGAAATGAGAAATGTTGAAGGGATGATTGAATGTAAAATAGTTTTCTGAATTATGTTTGCAGTTTTGTATGGTATGTAATTTTTTTTCTAGGTCTCCTATGACCTACGAAGTACCTGCCTATTAAGTTTTTCTGACAGGTATTTTAGTTGCACTTGAAAAGCCCAAAATCTACAGCAATAATTAGGTTATGAATTAAACTTTTCACATTATTGAACTTTTTACTGTTTTAGCTAGGAGATAAAACTGAGGAGTTTGGAAATGGATATCGTAATATATCCGTGTCAATCCCTTAGTCCTTTTAAATAAGTAGGTCAAACAATAGTTCGGCCATATAGGAGGCTATTGGGTGGTCGATAACTCCGAAACCGGCCGCCATGCGTGGGAATACACCTTAGGCCTCCCTCACACTGATTTAAAAATAATATTGTTATATTGTACGCTCGGCGTCCGTTCGGCGTGCGCCCGGCGTTCACTTTGTAGGTACTACAGAGTGAACGCCAAGCGCCCGCTGGGCATACGCTCGAGGTACGCTGTCGCCCAATGTGAGGTCGGCTTTAAGCTTAAACAACGGCAGTCGCATTCTACTGAAGTCGTACATCTTCACACTAAAGTCATATCACAACAGTTGCATATTCTGATAAAACGTGACTGCGCCAGTGCACAATACGGAACTCATTCTAAAGCTCTTCTCAAGACGCCGTAAACGGAAAGAAATAAAATTTATTTAGCAAAATATTCAAACACAATCTTCATCTAAACGTATCAAGAGTTATCACGCAGTATATGAACGTATCAATGTTTTATATTGCGATGCAGCATCCAGGCTATTCAAACGCTCGGCACTTCTATCTGGAAGATTTATCGGCTACAGATAAATCCCTGTCGAGCCAACGCGGATACGTTGTGTTTTATTATTTTTCGTTTTAAACTGTGTTGATATATCGCAAATTTTCGTTTGAGTCAAATCTGTATATATAAAATTATTTTCTTTCTGATTGACTGATAGACAACGCTCAGCCAAAACTACTGGGCGCAAGAAGCTGATATTTGGCATGTACAATTAAACAAGTCGGCGCTGGTACAGTTTGAAAAAAAATCCTTTGGCTCGAAGCGGAGCGATTGCCTCGTGCCTCATTCCAACAATCTGTGAAGAGAATATCGGGTTCAAACCTTCATTTCGACATGGAAGTACACGTTAAGCCGTTCGATCCCCGCACGTTTGACTGTCATGAATATTTTTGTCCGTCGTAATAAGGATTCAATATATCTGGCTATACTCTCTTGGCTATACTGACAAATATAGTGAAAGAAGAAAGAAAGAAATTAAAGCATTTATTTCTAACAGACGAAAGACCTGAAAAAAAAGTCAATATGACAAAAAAACTGCAATATATAGGTATGAATATGTACACGCCTGTATAAAAATAGGAGGCCAATTCAGCATATTGCCGGGCACATGTGCCCCGCGCTGGTTTTCAACTGGCTCCTCAGTAGACACGGATGTCAAAACCAATGAACAATATTACTAACTATAAAATAACTGTTTTAGATAACATTTTGAAATATATTTTTATACTTATATAACATTTTTAAATAGTTTTTATTGCTAGCCAAAAGCACTGCATTACATAATATGTTGTTTTTTTGAACACCATAGAATATCACTATCCGTTTGGATTCCGGCGATCGGATGGCAGCCACTCTATGAAAAAGAAAAATAACCCTTTTTCAATGTTCTGCTTTATCTGGTTTTACTAAAAACCCAACCGCGGATTCAAGACGAGATCTTGGATGGCAACTCAGTGCAATGTAACACCGTCATGTTCGAGTGGCCTATTCTTGCTCAACAACATACCTGTAAGGCACATAAGGCACTTCAACCACTACAAATTTGTATTTCAGATCCAGTTGCTCGTACATGATTCTGGTTATTTCTGTGTGAGTAGTGGCAACAGCAGACATTTCATATTTATTATTTCATATACCGACTGTCTTGAACACATCTCATTACAATCCTTTTTTGCGATTCCTACATCACCATTAGCCATCACAAGTACAACAAAAATGAATAAAGAAATCTAGAATAAATCAACACTAGTCATACCAAATATGTATGGTGTAAAAAATACATAAGAAGATCTGTACATTATTACCTAAATATGCTTATAAGGGCGCTACTTCCTTATCTTCTAGCAGACATCTCAATATATTACCATAATGACGAACACTAAATAACGTTATAAGAGAAAATGCCAAAAAATATGCCTTTGATGATAAACAGTGCTGCTGAAAGGCAGTCAAAAAGGAGATTCATTCTGTCTTTGTACGTTATGTTTATGACACGGGAGGGTCGGCCATGGAAACTCCCGACGAAAATCAACAAAGAATGGCCGTAGATGTTATTATGTGACTTTTTTACTTGAGTAAGTCAGTATGTTATGGTGTTGTGTTGCTGTTGTTTTGTAAATGTGAAAAGGGATTTGTTGTAGACATCATCGTTTTTTGTAGCTTGTCGGATTATAGTAGGTACAGGGCATGAGTGACATTACGATTATTCATCTTATAGTATTGCTGCTACATTGAGGCCCTACATAGATGTGGCCAACGTTTTAACGTGTTAAATTACAAATAGCCAAAGCGCATTTTTAACGCTTTAATTAATGCGTACTTGGCCAAGCGCATATTTAACGCTTTAATTAACTTGTATTTGGCCATTGCCATTAACGCTAACGCTAACGCAGGTGTAGCAGTAGCATACGACAAATTAAACTTCAAAAACAATAGTAATGTGTCAGAGAGCTTCATATCTACCAATAATAGGCTGAACCTAAGGTCACACACGATGCCTAGAACAGTGTCTTTGTTAGTTATTTTATCTTACATTGAACCTGATGTAAGACTGCAGGTATGGCGTAGCGATTGTGGGAAGGTCTCATGAAAAAAATAACAAAAGAATCGTCAAGTATGAGTAGGTAGCTGTTCGCCTATGGAATGCGTTACCATTACATATAAGACAGGCTCAGACGATAGCTAAATTTAAAGCTTTAGTAAAGGTTCACTACCTGTCACTATAACTTTTTCTCGTTTAATAAAATATATGTACCTCCTTATCGATATGTATGTATGTATGTATGTATTAAGTAGGTATTAATTATATAGTTTGTTTACTGGTACACATGCAACTACTGTTATTTCCTACCAATAATATCTCCATCCAAAGATTGCCTGGTAGAAATCGCTTTCAGCGATAAGGCCGCCCTTTGTACTCTACTTAGATAAAGGATTTCTAATAATGTTTTCATTGTGTACAAAAAAGTGTAAAATAAATTAATGAATAGATAATCCCCCCCTCAACTAGGTAAAAGTATTTGCACCGCTTAAGAGCCTAACCGTTATAGGAATATAAACATTCGGGGTCATTAAAACTGATTTTAAATTGTCTTTCGGGATATCGGCTATTCGGAACAAAGGTATGCATATACCGAAAGACAATATAAAATTAATTTAATCTTTACCGCATTCCGTTTCACATCAAAGACCTGTTCAGTTCCTAAAGGGTATTGACATGCCGTTTTGTAAAGTACTGAAATTGTATTTAAATTGAATTATAATAGTAGCTGCTTTCAAAGATTACCCCGAACAAACAGCAAGACAGACAGACGGACACTTATGCCTTGGTATTGTGTAACTAATTACCTATAGGTATATACAATCAAACAAGTCAGCGCTGGACCAGTTTGAAAAAAAATCCCTTGGCTCGCTCATAGAGTCGAGGCACACTAGAAACTGGTTTTGTATACGAGTGTCAATGTGCGTGTAAAGTAGCACTGAAAGCGACGATGACTTGCTGAGTGATTCTCGCCCTTATGGTGGTCAATCGGGAAGTTGTTCGACTGTACTTGGAAATAAATAACTTTTTTTAAATTAGGCACTTCAACTTAATTTATATGTTGTATAGAAGGTGGACAAATACACATAGACACATGAGTTAATAACCTTTATACAATATTTTTAAATGATAAACAATATAATAATATGATTGTTGTAACAGCACATTGAACTTCCAAGATACATTTTAATGTGTTTTGCTGTTCTTTTAGCATATTATATTTCCTTTACTACAAACAAAATCTGGTAGTATTATCGAGAGATCAGCTGATCGCGGTCGCGTTCGGATATGTCGTGCGCGCAGGTCAACGCCCTGACCTATATTAAAAATGACCTCTAAAGTGTTAAAGTGCAACAATTGCAATCTAGTTGTCAATGAAGTGCTCTCTTTCATTCAAAATAAAATGGATGTAATGGATGAAGAAAGTCTCGTCGCGATATGTGCATCTGCCTTTTCGGAGGAAGATTGTATAAAAGGAAAAATCATTGCTTTTTGAGTCGGTTGCACAGCGTTATGTGTTGCGAAAGGGTGATCGTAAAACAAACAAGAACATATACGATATTATAACCCGTCTTAAGGAAACTGATCCGGAAAAAATACCTGTGTTTGTTGCTCGAGAACTTCAAAAGCTACCGCCAGTGACTTTCGACCACATTGATGTCACTAGATTACGGAAGGAGATTGTTTTGATCCAGAAAGAAATACGTGAAATCCAGGAGAAGTGTTTTACAAATAGGTACTCAATATGCGACGGTAGATGAATTAAAAGTACTCAAGCTCAAAATTGATAATTTGAAGTCAGAAAAAAGAAAGACAATCAATATTGATCCTAATGTTAATATGAAGAGGGGAGGTTATTGCATGCAGGATAGCTTCACTCGTAACAGCGGAACGATGGGCTTTATGCAGTGTACACAGAGGTCAATGACCGAGCTTGAGTCACCAAGTGCTCAGGCGCAGGTAAAAGAAATGTCCAGTGAGTCGACAACTATGCTATCTTCCTCTTACGCGAGCAAAGTGCTATTTTAATTTAATATAGTTTATCCTTTTTTACCCTTTGTGCCTTAATGCATGTTGATGTATGTAATTTATTAGTATATATTGAACTGTCTACCGACAGTTACTTTTTATAAAACTATATTTTTAATGCTTTCTATCTGTGGAAACTTTTAAATGGCCTTCTTGTATGTATTTTTGTTCTTATTGTATATGTTAGCTGTAAGTTTTCCTAATAAAACAAAATAAAAAATAAAATAAAAAAGTGGGATGTACAGCTATCTCGCTCAGTCAACGCATCTCATCGGACTCGCCAAGTGCGCACGTGGAGGCCACCGGTATGTCAACCGCGGTTTCGAACAATGCGAAATCAGCTGTGCCGTCGTACAGTGTAGCGCCGTCTCTGTTAAAGCAGCCGGCGCAAGTGGAGGGGTGTGGGATACGCACTATAGTTAGCTGCGTGAGCAATGTATGTACACAAGATCCTAGTTTAAAGGAAATAAAAGTTGACAAACGTAAAACGGAAAAAGATGGCGATGAAGGAGAGTGGATTGAGGTAAAAAAGCGTCATTCGACGAGATTTAAAGGGAAACAAGGATGTGCCCCGGTAGATTCATCATCGAAATTTAGAGCTGCTGACGTAAAAATGCCTATGTTTATATATAATGTTTCAAAGGATACTACGGAAAAGGATATCGAAGATTATATTATGGCTAAGACTAGTATTGTAGTGGCACCAGAAAAAGTAAATATGAAATATTCGAAAGAGTATGACTCATATAAGATATATATTCCTAGAAGTAAGTTAGACTTGTTTCAGAAAGGTGATTTTTGGCCGAACGGAATATTTTTAAGAAGATATATAATATTTAAGACTCGTCAAGATCACATAAGCACGGGAAAGGAGCAGGCAGTAACACGTTAAAATGGTTGTAAAAAATAGATTACTTAAACTATTGAGTTTTAATTGTAGATCTATAAAGATATCAGTAGATCATGTAAAAAAACTATGTGATAAAGCAGATATACATAGTTGCACTGCAGGAAACGTGGTTGTTGCCTCACGATCTATACTATCTCAATGATATACATTCAGATTTCGCGGCAATGGGCAACTCTGCAGTAGACACAGCGGAAGGAGTACTACGTGGGAGGCCGTACGGTGGGGTGGCCATTCTACGGAGAAGGAGTGCGTATAGTGTAGTCGAGATTATAAAGTGTAATAGTGTGCGTATCTCGGCAATCAAATGTGTGAGACAGTCTCAATCAATATTAGTATTCTCAGTTTACATACCTACGGACTGTCAAAATAACCTGTCAAAATTTACTGCGTGTCATTCTGAAATTAGTGCGGTAATTGATGACTGTAATGTAGATACTGTGTTTATTATGGACGACTTCAATGCGCACCCAAATGAATTGTTTTTTAATGAAATTATGAATTTTTGTGAGGAACAAAGCTGGTCTTGTGCTGACATAGATTTGTTACCAACTTGTATGAACACATACACATACTTAAGTGAGGCTCACGGTACTGTAAGATGGTTAGACCATTGCCTGGTTACACATATGGCATTTCAAACCATTGAAAGTGTAAGGGTATTGTATGAAGTGTCATGGTCAGAAATCACGTGTAATGTGGTAAATACGCCAATCAAAACTATTATAAAAAATAGGTAGTTAACAAAACATTATGGGGGATACGAAATGAAAAACAAATATGTAAATATAGGGAATTATGCAATGCAGCATTACGTAATATAGACTTTCCGGTAGAATTGCAAAACTGCTGTGACTATATATGTGACAATCTAGATCATAGAGATATAATAAATACAATGTACACTAACATTAAGTCTATTCTGACTGATGCCTCGGAGACATCTAAAAGTGTCGGTAAGTCTTATAATAGTACTTCTATTGTTGGGTGGAATAAGCATGTAGCTGAATCTCACGGGAAGGCTGGGCATTGTTTCAATGACTGGGTCCTACAAGGGAAGCCGCGCGCTGGTCCACTGTATTCAAGTCACATACTTGAATACAGGGGACCAGCGCGCGGCTTCCCAAAACACGCAAACAATTTAAGAAACAATTGAAGTGGTGCCAGGATAACGCTGAACAAATAAAAATGGACATATTGGCAGCAAAACATAAGGCTAAAGATTTTAGTAGTTTTTGGAAAAATACGGGAAACTTATTTTCTAAGCCGAGTGTTCCTGTGAGAGTTGACAGTGCAGTAGGGGATCTAAATATAGCCAATATTTTTAAAGATTTATTTACTATAGAACCTATGCCCTGTGACACTAATAATTTAAGTAGACCATACGTTAGACCTGGTGAAAATACGGTCGAATTTTGCCGGTAGATGTAAAGAACGTAATTGAAAAGATGAAGCGTGGCAAGTCCCCAGGTCATGACGGTATAAGTATTGAACATTTGCGTTATGCAGGTGTACATTTACCCAGAGTTCTGACCTTACTGTTTAATTTCTCTTAAAATCTGTTTTGTATAGGTCATTCTTTTATTCCAGACGATATGATGAAAACAGTAGTAGTTCCAGTTATAAAAAAGAAGACAGGGGACCCATCTGACAAGCATAATTACAGACCGATATCACTAGCCACAACCATGGCGAAGGTACTTGACAGTCTCATGGAAGCACAGTTGAGCGAACACCTTCAAATTCATGACTTGCAGTTTGGCTTCAGGCCCAATCTCTCAACAGAAATGGCAATTATGTGTCTGAAACAAACTGTAAGGTACTATACTGACAGAAAGACACCAGTATACGCTTGCTTTCTCGATCTTTTGAGGGCCTTCGACCTGGTTTCGTATGACATACTTTGGCATAAATTACTTGAGGAAACCACTGTGCCGAGGGAACTGATATATACTATATATATGGTACTGATATATATGGTATAATAATAAAAAAACACTGTCAGGTGGGTCAACTCACACAGTCAGGAGTTTAATCTGAAGTGCGGTGTTAGGCAAGGCGGGTTGACGTCTCCAAGTTTGTTTAACCTGTTTATTAACCAGTTGATTTGTAGGCTGAGCGGAACCATGGTCGGATGTTCAATAGGCGGACAAATGATTATTAATATTAGTTATGCGGATGACACGGTTCTGTTAAATCCGTCGGTAACCGCAATCAAAAGACTACTGGGCATTTGTGAATCCTAAGCTCTGTCACATGGACTCAAATATAACGCCAGTAAAAGTGTCCTCATGATATTTAAAGCAGGCAATAAGACTCCCTCGAATGTGCCACCAATTAAGATCGGAGGGTCTTCACTAGTAAGGGTATCAAAAGTTAAATATTTGGGTCACATGATGACTGAGCGGCTACTAGACGATGAAGACATGGAGAGGGAAAGGAGGGCATTGGCAGTCCGTTGCAATATGTTGGCCCGTAGATTCGCACGATGTACTACAGATGTAAAACTGCTACTTTTCAGATCCTTCTGTCAGTCTTTTTACTCGTGCAGTCTATGGATCAACTTTACGCGACGGGCTTACAATGCCTTACGTGTTCAGTACAATGATGCTCTAAAGGGCAGTGTTGAGGAAACCAAGGTACTGCAGTGCTTCTCTAATGTTTGCAGAGGCTTCGGTCGATGATTTCTTTGCCATCATTAGGAAAAGAACTGCATCGATTATGAGCAGGGTCCTTGGTAGCACCAATCGTACTGTCCTCCGAACGCTAATGTGCAAAATGAACAGTCCTTTCATTACATTCTGGGCGAATGTACAAAAAATAGCTATTAATAATGTTAATTATTGTGTATTCTTGTTTACTAACAATTTACTGACACCCTGTTCTTTTTTGTTTCTTTTTTGTTATTATATATTTTTTATATGTGTTACTAACAATGCCTACTACTAACTTTCTTTGTACATTTTTTATGGACGAAAGTCTGAAATAAAGATTATTATTATTATTATGCTTTTTTTTTCTTTTTTGCAATGCTCAGTTGCAGTAATAGCTGATTCTTATGGAGTCTGTAAAATGTTTTTACTTATTTATTTAGAAACAAACATTAACGACATTATTACAGGAAGAAAAACATAATACAATATTGAAAGCTATACAATATATTAACTTATATACACACAAATGTATAAAGAAATGAAGATCTTAATATACGATACCTAATTATTCTAGTAGGTACTTATTTCCAAGAATCAATTTACAATAGGAGTAGTGAAGTCTTAATAGGTTATTGTAGAGTATTTATGGTCCCAAACTAGGCTAGGCCTGTATCTTGGGCACCATTTAACAGAAATAACTCTGACAAAGTTTTTGGTACGAGATAAGAAGAGCCAAATATAAGCTTAACACATTAAGTAGGTAAGTATAATAAAATACAATTTAAAATATATTTTGCTGAAGTTAAGAGCGCGACGTGGTAAAAATAAAACTAACATTATCAATTATTGCAATAATTGTGTTTTTAAGTACGAGTTTGTATGTAAGTTATGGTGTGTTGTGTGGTGTAGGATATGTGTGTGTAGGTTTGTGTGTTGCACCCCCCCCCCGTGGGATCTCGACCTTGTCGCGGTGAAGCTAAGAGGGATCCAGGAGGGGACGCTCCGCGTGGGCTTGGAGGGGCCTGCGCAGGATGCTTCCAACGGTGCGGGTGCGGGGAACAGTTCTGTCTGTCCCTCGTAGTCGCGCGCGGTCGCGGGAGGAGAGGCGTGTCGGTGTTGCGTTGCCGCGTGCCCTATCTCCCGCGACCAAATGGGGGCGCACCATTCGATGCGTCGCGGTGGGGCCGCAGAGGAAGAGGAGATGCGGTGTTACGTTGCCGTCCTCCCTATCCTCTGCGGCCGCTGGGCGTTTTGGCGGCGGAGTCCAACACCTTAATCCATCGCCAAGGGGGTTTTTTTCGGGGCCCGCCTGACCATCTGGCGGGCCAATACCCGTCGGAGGGTGGCGACGAGTGCTTTGGTGATGCCCCACCCTCCGACACACGGGTACATGGCGGAAGTCGAGGTGGTTTTTAGTGGAAACACCACATACTCCGGCTCTTATTTCCCCCAAGAGTCGGAGATCCGAAGGGATTTTCCACCTCGTAAAACAAAAAAAAAAAAAGGTTTGTGTGTTGCACATGCATCTAAGTAACTATCTGATATTATAAGGAAATATTTTTCTGTATCATCATATGATACGTTTAAAAGTCGCATCAATAGCGTTTATTTTTTCAGTTGTCTAACTGTGAAGTTTGTAGTGTTGAGAAAGGATAATACTTTATTGTAAATATGGGTGTGCAGAAATACTAAAAGCCGTTGTGCGATTGTAGACCTCATTGCTCCTGTAGGAATTCTGGGTTTGCGGTATGAGATGGGGGCTTTTTGATATTGTTATGTGCATTTTACATGCTACTTTGTGAATATAAAGTTTTCGTACTCCGAGGATAGCTGCTTCTGAGTACAGGTTATCTGTTGAAATGGAACGGTTTATGCAACATAACTTTAAGAGCAGCACTTTGAGCCCTTTCGAGTCCCAGCATGTCTATGGTATCTATTATGCACTTCTGGGCCTGTTCTGTAAATTTCGACAGGCTGCAGTTATAAATAGCAATATAAAATAAAATAATTAAAAAAATTGCAATATAAGTACATATAAAAATGTTAAATCTATTACGGTTATGTTACTCTGAAAACTACAATCAAAATGTTTTCTTGCTAAGATAACAACTAAACTTGTTCAGAAAGTTTTACCATTCAAAATACTATAAATTAAAACATCCAAGTGTTATCCCCGGTTGCATCCAAAAACCCTTAAGACCTGATTCCATCATTCGTGTCCATCCGAATGAAAAGTTTTTAGACAGAGCGATTGCCAATGACATAGTGACATTATACGGATTACAATAAATGGCTTTTATAACAATTCATTAAATAGAATACGACTTTGACCTGATCGGAACGTCTGTCTTTATATTCTTTACACATACGACCTATTCAAGAACAAGTCTGGAGTAAAAAGTAAAAGAACCACCCTATCTTGTAAGGAACCCAAAACAGACTAAATTATAGAGGACCTTTATTGGACGTAACCCTAATAAATACAAAGAAGCCTTTGGACAGAGGGTACAAAATAAAATAAATGTACAGCAAACTCTCGCTTGTAGAGGGACGAGCTGATAAGTTAGTGATGTGCTCTTCACTATCCCAGGTCCCGGGTTTCTTCCATGCTGATAATAATCTAATATATAAAATTCTCGTGTCACAGTTTTCGTTCCCATACTCCTCCGAAACGGCTTGACCGATTTTGATGAAATTTTTTGTGCTTATCCGGTATCTATGAGAATCGGCCAACATCTATTTAAAAAAAAAAAAAAAATTTTGCACAACAACGTTTGCCGGGTCAGTTAGTATAGTATTAAAAAGTCTTAAGGTGCATTTCGCCATTGATATAAATCGTTACAATAAGAGTCAAACTCATTCAACCAATAGTGCAAAGCGTCAGCGCAACGACCATGTCGCTGTTGCTTGTGCAGTCCCACCAGTCAGTGTTATATTTTTTTCTTAAGAGCCTACACCCTTTTGTCCCTCTGCGACCAAGACCGTTACATGTTGGTCGCAACGTGGCAAAATATCGAAGCTATTTAATATCCACGTGGTCTCGATTTAAATTTGTTTATAATAGGTTAGTCTTTAAGTTAATATAGATATTAATCCTTTTATGTAATATTAACATTCTAATAATATTCTAATATTACAATAATAAAAATAAAAAAAGGATTGACCGATATTCCCAAAATCGCACATTTCAAAGAGATGAGAAGTTGGTTTATAGGAATTGGCAGCAACCTGAACCAGGTGCGGATGGTGTGCGTCGACCAGATGATGCGAACACGATTACGTTCTGGCGCAGCATATGGTCGACTCCCGTCAGCCATACAGAAGGTGACTGGGTTAGGGATGTTAAGCGATCATTTGAGGTAATATCTCTAATCCTCTCCATATCTCACCTGCTCCTCAAGTCTGGTAGTACGACGGAGCCTACGAACTATAGGCCAATTACTTGCCTACCGACAGTGTGTAAAGTTTTTACATCCATTTTGAGAACAAAATTGGAATTACATATATTCAATAATAAAATTTTATCTGAGTCTCAAAATGGGTGTAGAAGCCGGGCACGTGGTACTAAGGAGCTACTCCTTATCGACATAGCCATTAGCCAACAGGTTCGCCGTAGTCGAAAGAATCTGGCGACATTGCTGGATAAACTATAAGAAGGACTATGACTCTGTGCCACATACGTGGCTCTTGAGGGTGCTGGAGTTGTACAAAGTAGATGCAAATCTATGCGCCCTCTTGAGGGCATGTGTGGGGCAGTGGAGTACGGTGCTTCGCTATCCAGGATGTCGACAGCCTTGCGGGTATGGCGTACCTATAAAGATCAAGCGGGGTATTTTCCAGGGCGACAGTTTGAGTCCACTATGGCTTTGCCTAGCACTGAACTCGCTGAGCACTTTACTCGAAAGTTCAGGGCTAGGATATCGATTGCATAGTAGAGGTCAGGTTATTTCTCACCTCCATTTTATGGATGACCTAAAACTATTTGCCCCCACTGACCTCCAATTAACTGAGGTACTAAAGATAACTGAAAACTTTAGTAATTCAATTAAGATGGAGTTCGGTGTGGATAAATGTGCGGTCATGCATGTAAAGCGAGGCAGGAGTGTGGAATCTGATGGTATAGAGCTTTTAGATTTCACACAACTTAGATCTCTTTCTGGAACCGAAACTTACAAATATCTGGGTATATCGCAGGCATTAGGCATTGATGAGACGGGCATGAAACAGGCGTTGCAGGTACGTTTCTTTGGCCGCCTGAAGAAAATCTTAAAAAGCTTTTTATCAGGCGGAAATAAGGTGCGTGCCTGTAACGGTTGGGCCATGCCGGTCTTAATGAACACCTTCGGCATACTCAGATGGACTCAAACAAAATTGGACGCCATGGATCGGAATGTTCGCTGTCTACTCACGACGTACCGGATGCATCAACCGCGTTTGACGGTGATGAGATTGTACATCCCGCGTAAGTGTGGGGCTCGTGGCTTCCTAAGTGCCAAGACCCTCCACAATCGCGAGGTGTGCAATCTCAGAGAATACTTGCTCCACACTGACGCAGGTGTGCACCGAGATGTAGTCACTGTAGACAGTGGGCTTACCCCGCTGGGTCTGGCCAAAGAGAACTGGCGCAAACTTATCGTACTTGGTGTAGAAGAGCGCAGGGAGGTATGGATAGGTAAAGAGCTGCATGGACGATTTTATCGGGCATGGGCTTGCATGGGCAATAGATTTTTCAGCATCGGTGTCCTGGCTGCGTTTTGGCGGTCTTTTCGCAGAAGCAGAAGGTTTTGTGTTTGCAATTATGGACGAAGTTATCATGATGAACAACTACCGGAAATATATTCTGAGGGATGGGAAGGTCGACATAATTATGTCGGTCATGTCACCAGCCTGGTGAGTCCTTTAGACATATAGTATCCGGCTGTTCTCGTCTTGCCACCGGCGAACATTTGCATAGATACAACCAAGTAGCCAGGATTGTCCACCAGCAACTTACTTAAAAGTACCAACTTATCGACTCTGAAATACCGTACTACAGGTATGTGCCCGACCCAGTTCTTGAAAATGATCGTGCTATTCTGTATTGGGATCGGACTATCATTAGCGACAGAACTATTGTGGCTAACAAGCCGGACATAGTGGTGATAGACCAATTAGAGCGCCTTGCAATGATCATCGACGTTACCATACCATGACGAGAATCTTGTGAAAGCCGAAGAAGATAAACAAATGAAATATTTGGACCTAGCTCACGAGATTGTCAACATGTGGGATGTTGACTCGGCGATCATTGTACCGATAGTCGTCACCGTAAATGGTCTTATTGCCAAGACCCTCGACCACCACCTCAAGAGGCTCTCGTTAGACGGCTGGATCAAGTCCTCTATACAGAAGGCAGTATTGCTGGACAAGACACGCGTCGTACGAAGGTTCCTTTCTCTGGATCCCTAACCACCGGTAGCTTGGTCCCTGTGCCCGATGCCGATGGGTCTCCGTGGTCCCATTTTATATATTTAATTATATCTTATTGTTATATTTAAGTATGTAAAATGTGATCATGCGAACAATATTTAATAAACAGAATAATAATAATATAATATGCTACCACATACACAAATCACCATCTTGTCCCAAGCTAAGCACAGCTTGTGTTATGGGTACTAGATAATGTATAAACATACATAATTTACTTTTTTTTGTAAATACATACATATTATACATAGAAACACCCAGACCAAGACAAACATCCATGTTCATGTACACAAATTTTTGACTTGAGCGGGAATCGAACCCGCGACCTTCGACGTAGCAGTCGCTTACACTCCCGCTGCGCCAACCGGTCGTCATATGTTGAATTTACCTTCAATGGAATAAATGTGTTTCTCTTTTCCCTTTCCTTTTGTAGGACCTGCTAAATGAACTCGTATAAGGGGCCATCCATAAATTACGTCGCAGAATAGTGTAGCGTGGGGTCAATGAAGTATGACATTGTATGATGAATGAGATGCTGGTATATCAGACCAGCTATGACAAGGACGGAGAAGGGATCACAAAAAAATATTTATTTATTTATTTTATTACTTCATATACACAGAGTATATAGGCGGACTTAATGCCATGGGCATTATCAACCAGTCTACCTTAGAGTGGTGCAGAGAGATAAGCAGTAGGTGTATTATATGATGCATCGAAATAATTGTAATTATTGCTCTTAATAAACATACATATGAGACCTTATACATGGTCAACCCCTAACGTATACAAATCGCGAAAGTATAAAATCGTTTAATCCCTAACGTGTCGGCCACAATAAGTAGCTACTCGGTACGTCACCTGTCACTTAGTTTTGACTGACAGCCGATTTAATAGCTTTACCCCATCTCGTCACAGTCATGTATGGAGTTGTTTTCAAAATGTTTTAATTTGGTTATGGCAAGCTTTCACGCGGTTTGCTCAATCCTTTATTTTTTTTCATACGAGACACGGTGACGACGGATTAAGAATATGGAATGTCACCACCCCATATCATCTTATGGGAGCATATTATGCAGAGAACAGCACTGTAAGAGAAGGAAAACTTGATACAAACCCTATACCAACCCGTTTGGCCAGCGTTGTATAGTAGGCCAATTCCTCCATTCAAAGGAGAGGCCTAGTCCAGCAGTGGACTGTTAAGGGCTGATGACGAGACATAAAGATGACAGCCGTGTTTTAATTCCGTGTCAATATTCAGTTGTCTTTGGTTTAAAATAATAATATAGTTTTATACAATTTATTATACTTTCTTACATGGTATAATCTTTTTCGAACAGATTTACATTTCCTTCTGAAATTCTAAATAGAGTTACTTTTATGGAACTTTAATCAAGATTGTTTTATCTATTTATAGAACATGCTGAGTAAAGAATTGTATCCAAAAAGGTATTGATTAATTTTAATGCAAATGTGTTATTTCTAGTTTGGATTTTGCACTCATAAGTAAGGCAAATAGGCAGACAAAACAACAACTGACTTTGATATTAATTTGCGGTAATTAAAATTCAAATTCAAAATAAAACCTTGAAAAATTTAACGACGGCACTACTCCGAGAATTAAATTGAATTAATCCTGCCCTTAGCTCAAATCAAAAGTAATATCTATATTTATTATAAATAAACAAATCATATAAACACAATATGAATCTATCCATACGTAAATCTATGAATATTTAGTAAATATGTAACTGTTTATAGTCCGCTTTAGCAGTCCTTAAACCATAACGCTTCCATCCGTTTTGCAATAAAATGAGAAAATCGAATCTCTGAATTGTAAACATCGTTGCTACGGTACGCTGTTTATATTACCCCTTGTGAAGGGAAAAGAAAATATTATTTCTGTTTATAGTTTGCCCAGTACACGTATGTAAGCAAATATGTAAAGAAATCATGGCATATTTGGGGGCAAATATTTTTATACGTACGTATAACACGAGTGACATTAACCCGAGGTCATGGGGGTGGAAAAGTGTTACACGGACGTTGGGGTGGGTCTCACAGACCCGTTTATTATATATTAGTTATTTCAATACTTTGGGAATGAAAAAGATTATATTCATTAGTGTTTAGTTTTTTAGGTATTTATGTAAATAAATAAAAGAAAAATATTATATTATTTCACGTTTTAATCAGATTTATTAGACTATTTAAAAATAAACGACAAATGTTGACAAAATCTTTCCCTTCTACATAAATGTTACTCTATTATTAATAAACAATCAGTATTAATATTTTAATGTCACTTTTTTGTAGTAAACTAGATTATCTATAAACAAAGCCGTGAAAAAAGACTCTTGTAAAATTGACAGTATATGCTGTCTTTCTTCTCGGTCCATTTTTTACTAGGTACCTACAAAAAACGCAAATAAAATACTTTGAACTGTTTGGAAGCAATCTAAATCGTAAACTAGAATAAAAAGAAACAAATATAAAAGCATTAATACACGGTAAACAATTAAAATAATATGTATTAAAAATGGCGCGAAATTGTTACACTATCTGCGGGGATGGGTTTCACATACCTCTTTTAATTTGGTGCACGTATAACTCCGACTGCCGCTGCCTCACGTCTAATGTGTTACCTGCGACGCATAGATCAACTCAAAAGTTCTAGCTACTGAGAAGTGCGGCAAAGTCGCACGCATAGTAGGTGAACTACAAGCGAAATAAAATGTTACGGGTCACAGACCCAACCCCCATGACGCCGGGTTAAGTATCAAGGAGATTTTACACGGCCCCTTTGGAACAGTCTTGATACAAATTACCAACGTAGAAAATTACATAACAAATTAGCTTGATTCAAAATTGTAGGATTTTCTGTAAAAAATCTTTATGGATCACATTTTACTATAAAAATCCGATCATATATTTTTATCAACAGTTCTGGTATAAAATGTGAAAACACCTTAATTCAATTTACATTTGTATACGTATTCAAATTCGGTTAAACCCGGGATTTACCGACACGGTCGCAATCTTATTTATACGTTAGACAGGACACTTCATGACCTCACTAATTGCACTCTATCTTGCGGATATTGAAGTAACCGTGTTTTATCTTTTATGTTGAATGTCCCGTATATCCGGGGTTTTGATAACAGCCTTACAACACTATTTATGAGGACTTGAAGGCAAGGTTTGAGTATTACTATTCAGGCCTGTAATATTGGTCGACATTTTAAGACTCTTGAAGATACAGTGCTGAATATATTTAGGAGTTTTATGTTTATAGTGTAAGAAGAAGTTAAACAACATAAATTAATTTACATATTTTTTTTTTTGGTCTACTTAAAAAAAGGAAGGGCTATTTTATATTATAATTTTATTATATCTAAAAATGAAGCGTTTTTGATACCACTTTATCAAAAGAGCAAGTTCGGTCATTTAACCATTTAATTTTCCACGTTGATAGATTACTACCGAGTCCATTACAATTATTAATTATTTAATTAGTTAAATAAGTACAGGTACCCGAAACATACAAAATGAAAACCAATAATTTGTAGCCAGATCTAGTAGTTCGAAGTCGCGAAGATTTTTACTTTTGTAAAAAATGTTTATTGGTTGCTCGCCAAGTAAACGGCACGTCGAAACTCAATTTCAAGGTAGCAAGAGACTCTTGGTTTTTTTTTTCAAATCTACCGTGTTCTTACATATTTTTTTGTGCTAGTGGGCAATAGTGTCATAAGCAACCTACAACTGCATTTGATTGGAATCTCATGTAGTAAAATGCTATACAATATTTTGTTACAATGAAATTTATTTGCCAACGGGTATTTTCAGTATGTCAGGTATTATACAATTCTTCGAACTATGTTTCAGAGAATACATATTTAAAATAAATTGAAATTTACGTAAAAAACTAATACTGGCGTACCACAAGGCGTACACTTTTGTCTAATACCACAAAACGAAAAGCGTCTTCACTTGAGCAATATTCAGTACCAACTTCGCCGCAGTAACTTCAGTGGGAACACGACGAACATACAATTTAAAATTACTCGACCTTCATATCCATATAGAATAAAGGGGCGTCTGAATGAAACGAACAAAATGTTATTAGATTTTTCTTTTACGTCTTCTACATTGAGGACCCTCGCACTCTGTTTTATTGTCAAATTGAACTGGATCGCACTTGAGGGTGTTCCAGCTTATATATTACGTAGAAACGTTACACCAGAAGCCTTCGCACACATTTTAAATTCACTCACACATGTACAGTATTAAGTGGTGAGCTTATAAATATTAAGAGCAAACGAGCGTCTCAAGAATGCTTGCTATACTACACTTAATGAAGAAAACTGTAGATAATGAAATATTATAAATACTTATGGCAATTTGTAGAATTATAATAACAAAGTACACCAAGGCCTTACGCAAATTAATTACAAGAAGAATGAGGACTAATGTACTGATGTGGTCCCATTGACGTAATTACTTCAAAGTTAACGTGTTAACTTTTTTTATCAAATTGCGAAGACGACAAACACAGCGAGGTCGGGACAAGAGGAGCTAATATAAATTTACGAAAATTTAATATAACAGACTCTAAGTTTCAATAAACGAAATTGCCACATCTCTGTATTTGCACACTTCTTGAGTTTTTCTTTTCACTGCACAGTATATTTGCTGAACAAACATCCTCAATATAATTTTGTCTATAATTTCTTATACAAATACCACTTGTCTCCTTTTTGGAGTGTTGCGGCAAGCTAATAGCTTTTCAGTTAATGTTTATTTTTTCAGACACAGTTTAGTAGATTGAGTATATATTTTTCTCGCACAGATACACGGAGTTTTTCAGCTGTTGCTCTAGTGTTGGGTAAATAGTAATAATTGCTTTCTATTTCTGCAGTTGACTATATTGTACATCCAGGTTGTCAAATGCTTAGTAAGGTACGACCAGAACGTAAAAATCGGGGATAATTTCAATATATCTAAAATAAATTACTATTATCATCTCCGGTCACTGTTCTCTTCTTCTGGCAAAATTTTGAATCTAAATTTTGCCAAATTGCAATATCAAGAGTTGCCTTGTTTTTAGAACAAGCGGCAGAAAACTACTCATTAGTTTTGGTGTATTCAGTTTATAGATATATTACTCCAAGTCTTCGTAAAATAATAAATTCATTTATAATATAATTATAGTCAACTTTAAGATGGTAACTTTTTTTTTATAATTAGGTGCTCTCAGATCTCATAAATATACAAATTGCGAGCTACGCTGCAGGCAAAACAAGCTTTATTATTAATACGGAAGAATCGTTTCTTCATTAAGGCGCTGTTATACCTCAGAAGCCGTGAAACACCTAATTTTTCGTCGCGCAACTAGCCATAACGGTACATACTACAAACTTGCAAAAAATGGAGCTTATAGTCAAAAGTCTGAAAAAAAGACTTTTGAAAGAAATTTTCATGTATGTAAAATAGAATCACGGTAAAAAAATCACAAAAACGAGGCAGAAAATAATCTTTCGTCTCAATGTTTGCAATATTTTGATCGTAAGCTATCATATTTTATTTAATAATATTGTAGGAAACCTCATGAACTAAAGAATTACCCTATTTATTTTCATATTATACGTGTATATTTTGTAAAATTAAATAAAATCTGCCAAACGTCTATGATTTTGACGCTCGGTTAATCCCATCAATATCAAACGCTTCGGCAATTTAAACCTTATTAGCATAAGCAGTGTACTGAGTGTCAGTTGCTAGTTTACGCCCCGCCCAGACCTCATCATTCGGCTATGAGCCCTGTGAGAGATAGGTCATGTCGCTTGCGTCTCCGCTGCACGAAATTATACGTAAACCTGTTTGTTATTGTAATACGCCGATTTGAGTTCGTAATGTCATGTTTTATGTTATAGACTGAATACTTTGAATCAAATAGGCTTTTCATGTGACTATGGGCACATATAATTAGGACCTAAGTTTATATTCTTGTTGCGTTTAATGTGTTATTGTTTCTGTGCTTATATATATATAATTAGAAGAATAAAATATGGACAATTAGAGAAATAAAGTTCTACGAAGGATTTGTACAAGAAAGCGTAATAAAATAGGAATTCATCCATGGCCAAGTGATTATGCAATATGAAACATTTTTACACAAATTATTTTCATAAGAGTCTTTTATGACTGACTATGTTATACATTAGGGATTATGCATAATATAATTAAATAAATTATTCTCACAATACATAGCTGGCACAGTTTTCAATGTTTGAAAGAGTAATAACATAAAATCGAATCATTTTATGTACCTATATTGAAAATTCATTAGCTTGTCAGAGCGCCTGGAGCGCTAAGATGCCGCCACGGCGAACAATAAACAGTGCTAATATGGCGCTCCGCAGTCCGCACACAAGCGGTAACGAATGTTGTATTATTGTGTTGTGAACATAAACCTATTTAGGTACATCGGGTAAAACTTTGATTATTCATTAACTATTAGGTATGTCTCAGTACATCTAATATATTTTTAATTTCTAAAACCAATCATTTATAAGTAAGTAGGTGACTTCTCTGTTTGCTATAACACAAGTTATAGTGTTTTTTTAATAATAAAGTATCTAACTAATTAAATTATCTTTATTGTAATTACAGTGAAGTTAAAGTTACAGTTTAGCAACGTCTTACACACATTTGACTGCAGTAATTCCTAACACGATTTGTTCAAGAGTGATAAGCAAAAAATACACGAGGGATAGCAGTGACTGGTTCAAATTGCGTAAGAATATGTTGACAGATTCAAATTTTGGTATAGTGGTAAAAAGAAGAGATAACAACAGTAAAGCCAACTTAGTAAAAATTATTTTGTACAAATAAAATATTTGCAATGAAAAAAGCAGTTGCGCATGGAGTCTAAAATGAACCACTGGCTTTGCAACAACTGGCGAAGCAAGAAAATGTAATGATATATAGGATTATAGATGGATTAATAGGTCCAAACACGATTGTAGAAATTTAATGTTCTATAGTTGCCTATAAGAATGGCCTGGAGAATAGTATAAGAGCAAATAAAATACAAATATGGAAACATGATAAAAAAGTTAACTGACTAGTCTAAACAAATATTGTAATTGTTATTACCAAATTCAGGGGCAACGCCACGTTACACGCAAACAAACATGTTTATTTGCTGTGTGGAGTGGCGAAAGTAAACCACTAAAAATAGAAATGATAGAAAGAGATGATGTTTTCTGGGAGACGAAAATGAAAGAAAAGCTTGTGGCGTTTTATATGAATTGGCAGTTGCCTGAAATTGTTGATTCTCGTTGAGCTCAAGGGATGGCATTGCAAAATCACGGAGAGGAAAATGTTTCATCAGTGCTTGAAGCTTCTACAATACCAAGCCTTAAAAGGAAGGAGGCCTTGAAAGGATGAAAATGTGCCTCGTGAAAAACAGCAAATAATTTCGATGAGAATAAAGAAAACCTGCCGGGTTGCAGCAGACAGCTAACTTTTGATGAGCTGTAAACTCTGTATTTCGTTAGTAAATGATAAATAAATATCTTTTAATATTTATTTTCTTTGAAACAACACATATTTTAAGCGTAAGAATTTTTTATATTTTCCATACAAACATGTATGAGGAGAGCCAACGAAAAAGCAGTACCTAACTCAAATTTTAATTGTATAATTTGGGTTGAGTTTCGAAACGAGTCGCCTAAATTTGAGGGTATTGGTGGTGTACGGGGCTTAAGGGAGTTAGTTTTAATCCCCTAAAAGTAATTTTGGCTGCCGGAGTTGCGTCAAAATATTTTTAAACAATTTCCAAAAATTCTTAGTAGTAGTTTTTATACTTTACTACAGTTTTACAAATGTCATTTTTAGGTTTTATGTGAAAAACGTGAAACGAAACGCAAACCCGCCATCTTGGAATGATCATATTGACAGCTAATGTCAAATTTGTGCGTCATTGCTTTCGAGTGCCTAGGGTTAGGTGCGACTGTAATAAGTAACTAAATAGGTTATGTTGGGTTCTCTTTTGACTCTTAATCCGAAAATAGGAACCCTCAATCTTAGTTTATTAAACTAGTGTGAAGAATGTGGAAGTTGGCAGTGCCATACACACCGATGTTTGGAGATTTTTTTTTCAGAGGAAACTAAGTATTTCCGGCAATTGAAAATGGTGAGGGTGGGTTCCGAGACCTCCCCTCCTCCCCCTCAACCACTCACAATCCCTAAAAACGGCGACGTATTTCGAAACCTTTACCATAATAATTATACCTATAATAACAATAAAACATCCATAAATAAATAAAATAAATCAACTTTTACTAAACTTCAATTATTTCGTAACTCGCTTTAGTTGAGATACGGCTTTTGCGCTTAGTAGGACAGTATTGTGGTTTTTAGGGTACCGTAGCCAAAAATTGTAAAAGCCCTTTATATTTTGTAGGATAGTATTATATAGGTCGTTTTTTATATATTGTAGGAACCCTTATAGATTCGCCATGTCTGTCTGTCTGTCCGCCCGTATGTAACAGCCAATTTATTGCAAAACAGATTTGAAAACTTTCAGGAATGGAATTAGATGTAGGTATTCTATGAACTGCTTCACCATTTTTATACAAAAACAAAACAAAAATAAAATTAGGGCCTCCATATATGGAACTGACTTAATTATTTTTATACGTACCTACGGCACGTAGGTATTTATCTACTTTCGTCAACAATAATTTCGTCAAAAAAAATTAATACCTATAACGTCTAATGTAAACCAGTTTTGCTCATGGCTCCACTGAGAACAAAAATTGCGCTATGCCTATATTATACAAACAGATTGATTCATGTAATATAAATATTAATATCAGTATCTCAATTCAATATGCTAAAACGTTTTGCTTGCGATTTTGAAATATTGGAATACGGGTGTCGCCAGAATACGGCCGCACATGACGAGGATGAAGGGCGGCGCCCCGCAGTAGACGGAGCTAAGCGCCCTTCACCTCCCCTGCTTTACCACCTCATTTACCAAAACTGTCGCTTAGGACAGCGCCTTAAACAAGAAACAGGAAATTAATAGCTGACTTCATCCACATTTTTTTTTTTTATTTAACTTTCTGCACAACACAAAAAATATGTGGTACATAGGCGGACTTAATGCCTTAGGCATTCTCTACCAGTCAACCTAGGGTGATGCAGAGATAGTTGATAGTAGGTGCGTGATTATTATAAAATTATTATTTGGTATTAGATAATAATTACTAGATATATATAAGTAAATTACTACTTAAACTATATACATATACTTAAATATATACATTTAATATATAGGTACACATATAAAGAATAAATAAGTATAAATACATATATATGTATATGAATAAATACTTGCCAATTATAGATATATACATAAATAATATATAAGTCAGTAAATCCAGTCAGTCTGTGATTATCCTGCCATTTTACTCCTTACAAACTCTCGAGCCTTTAACTTGAAAGTGAGCCGATTGTTTGCCATCCTGATTTCGAGAGGGAGCGCATTCCATAATAAGACAGATTGGACGAAGAAGGAAGAGTTGACGAATCCAGAACTATGAGAGGGACACAAAAGTAGACGATTATTAGATGACCGCAGGTTTTTGTCGTGATTTGAGCATAAATATTGTAGATAAGGACTTAGGTAAGAAGGAAGAGATGGAGAGTTAAGAAAAGAGAAAAGAGTAGTGAGAACACGCAAACTACGGCGTTGACGAATAGTTAGCCATTTGAGTTGGGAGCGGTATTCAGAGACATGGTCGTATTTTCGAAGGTTGTAAACAAATCGAATGCAGTTATTGAGAAGCCGGTCTAGTTTGTTGAGAAGGTCTGCATTCAGGTCAAAATAGCACACATCACCATAGTCGATAATAGGGAAGATTAAGGTCTGCATGAGCATTACCTTAGTGCTAGGAGGGAGGAAGTTCTTCAAGCGGTACAAAGAACGTAAGCATCCTGTCACTCTTTGACTAATAGATATGACTTGAGCCCGCCAGTTCAGGTGACTATCCATGTGTAAGCCCAAATTTTTAACAACTGGACTGAATGGTATTGCTATCTGGTTATACATGACTGACGGAAGCGTTGAAAACTCAATTTTGTTGATGATGCGTTGGCTACCAATGATGATTGCCTGGCATTTAGCGGGGTTCACAGCAACACCAAATCGTTGTGACCAATCATGTATAATGGACAGTGCTTGATTTACCCCATCGATAGCGGAGGCGATGTCGTCCACTCCTGCCTGTGTATATAGCTGCAAATCGTCAGCATACAAGTGATACGCACACCGAAGATTCTGGGTCAGGAGATTTATAAAAATAGAAAATAATAATGGAGAGAGAATGCCGCCTTGAGGAACGCCAGACTGGAGGTCACACCATGATGACGAAGACTCACCGTGGCGAACCGACTGCTGACGTCCCATGAGATATTCAGAGAACCATTTCAGCGCCTCTGGAGAGATCTGAAGGCTGGAGAGGATGGATAAAAGGATTTCGTGATTGACAGTGTTAAAGGCGTTCGTGAAATCGACCAAAGCTAGCACCGTAACTTTGGTGTCTTCCATTCCCGCCCTAACATCTCCAGTCACTTTCAAAAGAGCAGTCACTGTGCTGTGTCCAGGTCTGAATCCGGATTGAAATCGGTTCAATAGTTGATTATTAATGACAAATTTAGAAAGTTGTCTGTGGACACAAGCTTCAAGCACCTTTGAGAGAAAAGGAAGGATTGATATGGGTCGGAAGTGGCTTGGGAGGGAAGGGTTAGGGATCTTAGGCAAAGGAGTTACTAAGGCTTTCCGCCATAGTGAGGGAAACGCACCTGTGTCGAGGGAAAAATTGATAATATGCGTAATGGCTGGTAACAATTGATCAACTATAGGAACAATCATTTTTCGACTTATGTTATCGCAACCTGTAGCGTTGGATTTGATGGAAAGGATAGTCTTCTTGATCTCCCCCGGGGTCACTGAAGAAAATTTAAAAGCGTCTATATTAAGACGAGGAAGATTACGCAAGTAATTCACAGTGAGACACTTGGTAGGATGATCCAAATAATTAGAAGTGGTGAAATGTTTATTGATTTCATCCAAACCAATTGTCCACTGGAGATCAAAATTGCGCTGCTTGCCAATACCTATAGTCCCGAGGAACTTCCAGATATTGGCAGGCGAGGAAGAGTTAATATTACAGAGAATATGGCGGCGTTTAGCGTTACGTATCACCTGATTACACCGATTTCTTGCAACTTTATATTGAGACCATGAATCCTCTGTCTTGTGCTTTTTAAATTTGCGAAAGGCACAATCCCTGCGTCTCATAGCGGTTTTGACTGCTTTCGTAATCCACGGAGCCGGTGGACGCTTCGTTTTGACTTTTCTAACCAGTGCATGAGCATTATACAACTTGAGAACAGCGTTGTTAAAGTTCTCTACCTTTTCATCCATAGTTGCAGCATCGGTCAGGTGATCCCAGTTCATTGTAGATGCATCTATTTCCAGCTGTTTTACGTCCATACGCCCAAAGCAACGAACATGCAGAACCTTAAAGGGAGGACGGGGAGGCTTAAGGATGTATGAGAAGAAGATGAGATCGTGATGGGAGAAACCTGGAGCAGGGATTTGACCATGTTTGGAGACTAGGTAAGGAGCAGAGGTGCAAATTAGATCGAGCCATGTATCCTCCCCATCGACATTGTGATGAGTAGCTTGCAGTGGTAGAATGTGGAGACTACATGACTCGACAATTTGGAGGAGCTTGTAGGATCTAATGGACTGTTGAGCAAGGAGGTTGGTATTAAAATCGCCCATGATGATGTGGTGGGCGTATTCAGACCCTAAAGATTCCAGTATCGGTTCGATACTGGAGAAGTAATCGACTGAGGGGGGACAATAAACAACGCCTAAAACTAATTTTACTCTCTTGACCCAAACCTCAATGAAAAGGTATTCGGCAGAGTCAGAAATGTCAGAGGAAGAGATAGCGAGGATTTTGTGAGGGAAATCGGAGCTGAGATAGATGGCAACACCACCTCCTCTTCTGCCAACTCGATCATTTCGGATTAAAATAAAACCTGGGAGAGGATAAGTGGTAGAAGGAAGGTGAGGCTTGAGCCAACTCTCTGAAATCAGGACAGCGTGAACATTGGCATTAGACAAGGCTTCTAAAAGATCGCCGTAATGGCTTGGCACACTTTGCGCGTTTATATGGCACACATTTATGAGATTACTGGTTCGTTGGTCGAAGGTATGTTGTAAGAGATCACCTAAGGTATCACTTAAGGAGCACATGCTATTATCATGAAAAGACTCATTAGCTGAATGAAAGGACTCATCTG
The DNA here is from genome assembly GCA_944739405.2 of Euclidia mi. Taxonomy (NCBI): domain Eukaryota; kingdom Metazoa; phylum Arthropoda; class Insecta; order Lepidoptera; family Erebidae; genus Euclidia; species Euclidia mi. Next base: position 4,750,841 of record OX123206.2, read on the forward strand.
ATAACATTATAAAATATGTGTAACTAAAATATTATGTATATAATAAAATTAAATAAGATTATATAAATATAATATATACGTATATATATATATATATAAGTAAATAGGTTAAATATTCTAACTAAATGTGTATAAGACTACTAAGTTCTACTCACGTTTATATGTTTTCCTCTCTGCACCACCCGCCAGCCAACTCACAATAAATAAGTAGAGATAATTACATAGTTTTAAGTTTAACAATTACCGAACTGCATAACCGTTTAGAAAACAAAAAGTAAAAGATTTTCGGATGAAATACGTCAATTGACAGCACAAACAAAACGCAACACAGACGACACATAACAATGACGTAACGGAACGAGCTGTCAGTTATGTCACTTGACAATCACAAAGTCATCTGTCATTCACTAGAAAATAAATAAATAAGTTGTGTGTGCGCATGTTGTGGGTAATGTGAATAAGTCTAAAGATAACTGAATAATAACGGGTCACTGACACAGAACTTCAACGAGTATGTAAACACGACATTATAGGATTAGTAAATAACGCAAAAGTTAAAGAGAAGCTTAAAATAAGACAGTTGGTTAATTCTTTCGCGGCACAGTTTTTGCACTGCCGGCGCCGTTCTTTGCTGTGGTATCCGTATCACCTGCTATACTCGGATGTTTAGCGATCAACTGCTTCAGATCCTTAGTAGAGGTGATCTTGGAGCGTGTCCCATTCGGAGCTTTAACGACGATAGTGCCGTCCTGAGTCCAGCAGGAACGCATTCCGAAGTGCTGACGAGCCGTGGCAAATAGTGACTGCCGGGTTTTGGTCAGGAACTCCTTGACCGCAATCTTCGAGCCCTTCAGTGCTGTCTTCGCCCGCCATACTGCAGTCCTGGCGCTCACACTCGTGAACCTCACCAAGATAGGCCTGTGCCGCTCCTTGCTAGGTGCGCCAAGCCTGTGACAAGTTGAGATGGAGCTCTCCCCAACATCCTTGGCAGACATTCTAGAACGGATGATATCTAGAATCAAGGCACTGCAGTTGTCTTTCTCGGCTTCAGCAATCCCCAGGAAGATAAGCTCTTTCCGCCTGTGTCGTGTCTCCATAGCGTCGAGCATGCTGGAACAGTCTTCTATCTGCCTGCGAAGGAGGCCAAGCATGCTGAACATCAGCTCTCGGAATGTCCTGAACTCTTCCGCTACTTTTGCCACCGTATCTTTGGCAGGCCCCGCAGACTGAATTTGGCTTTCAAGCTCAGCCATTCGTCGTGCAAAGCACTCCTCCAGACTCTTCTGCGCCAGCTGGATGTCCTCAAGCTGTGACATTGTGTATTAGTGATAGCCGGTAGTAAACTTATGTGATGTGCTGGCAGGTGGTATAAATTGAGTGATACTTGTGCTACATTAACGTTCCACAGTAAGTAATAGCAGTTTTAAAGTTTATATACCAACTTTAGGCAAAACTTGTACTCAAATTAGTGTTTTATTAATGAAAATGGATCAATTCTAACACGTCTAATCGTTTTTAGCACCTACCCATTTTCTTAGGAACAAACATGAAAATATAAAACAAATACATTATCGTAACAATTCAATTGGAAACAAAGCCGAAGGCATTTTAATAATCTTAATGTTGACAAAATAAGGTATGTTTTTGATAAACAAATTTAATTAGTAAGAAAATTCTAGCTGAAAATTATTGTAAAATTCTTTGGTTATTTTTAATTACTTGCTTTTATTTTGTTGGGCTAGGCTAATGAGCGGTTATTATTTTGTCTTAATCAGTTATAATTTCTTCTTTTCTGCAAACTTGTATGTTATACAACATCTCGTATGTTAAAAAAATACGTAGTTAATAATTTTTTTCATTGCACATGTATTTAAACACTTAAGTAACATTATATGCTTCCTTCCAATATAAAATCGAGATAGGATAAATCAACACAAGAACAAACATACGACATTTTACTCGGAACATTATGGGCCATCCCAACAAGATTGTCAGTCCACCTTGCAGGAGGGCCTAGCTCTGCTACGACGTCCGGTGCGTGGCCGCCCCTCCAGAATCTTTCTTGCTCCAACGGCCATCGGTTCTTCTGGCTATGTACCCTGCCACTGCCACTTCAGCCTGACTATTCGGAGAACTATGTCGGTGACTCTGGTTCGCCTGCGGATCTCCTCATTTCTCATTTGATCTCATAAAGAAACTCCAAGCATAGCTCTCTCTATCGCCCTTTGAGTGACAACACTGGCTACCCACACTGGTTAAGGCTTTCGTCTTGAGACACTGCGGGACATTGGACGTGAAGATATCTATAGGAGCAGGTACGACATGGACGTTATATATGATTTTCTTCTTGTTCGACCTACTTGTTAGGAGACTCTACAGACGCCACAGAGCATTGTGCCGAGGTCTGCCATGGTCTCAACCATGACTACGATATTGTCACCAAGTCGAAGGTGAGTGATACAGTACTCGCCGTTGATGTTGATACCGAGTCCTTCCCAGTCCAGAAGCTTGAAGACTTCTTCAAGCGCAGCGGTGAATAGTTTCGGAGATATAACACCTCCCTGCCTCACCCCACGCTGTAGTCAAATAGGTTTCGAGCTCTGGTCCTGGAGGCGGACTGACATGGTGGCGTTTACGTACAAACACTTCAGCACTTCGACGTATCGATAGTCGATCTGACACCGTTGGAGAGAATGCAGCACTGCCCAGGTTTCGATCGAATCGGCTTTCTCATAGTCTACAAACGCCAAGCATAGAGGCTGGTTATACTCCTTGGGCTTTTATATGTGTTCAGTATGTGGTCTATAGTACTATTAGCCTTTTCGGAAACTGGCTTATTCGGAAGGCTGGAAGTCGTGTAGCTTGCAAGCGAGACGATTCGTGATGAACGTTGAAAACAGCTTATAGACGTGGCTCAGAAGTGGGATGGGTCTGCAATTCTTTAAAACGGTTTTGTCGACCTTTTGAAGAACAGCACAACCACTGGCACACTTCTGTGCTACGCCTGTGGTGTTTTACCCTCGTGTATGACAGAATTAAAAAGCTTACGAAGCATTTCCAAGGATATGCCGTCAGCTTTCAAAAGCTCTGTCATAATTCTGTCATCACCCGGTGCCTTGTTGTTTATTAGCTGTTTTAGGGCCACTAATCTCGTGCATACTGACGTCCGGGATGTCTTCGGTATGGTGTCGGATCAATCTAGCTCTGGGGTCGCGTGTGGTCGTGTGGTCTTGTATAACTTTCCATAGAACCTTTCGATCTCCTCCAAGAACTGAGGTCTGGATGACACAACACTGCCATCCTTCGTCTTCAGCTTTGTTAGCTGACTTCGCCCGATAGACATATCTCTCTGGAAAACATTAGAGCCTTTGTTCCGCTCGATCGCCTCTTGAACACATTTGGTGTTGTATCGGAGGATATCGCAGGTCAGAGACTTAGATATCTGTCTATTGAGGCGCTGATATTTTGGCATGTCGCAGCCAATATCAAAACGGATAAATCATTTGTAATCACTAATAATTTCCATTATTATTTATGCTTTATCGAATCCAACCAAGCAATTGGCTAGTTAGCCATGAGGTGGTAGGTAGGTAGTTAGAACATAGTCCTGCAATCCCTAAGCAGCAAACCTGTGTGACTCGATGGGGTAGAACATCAAGCCGTAAATGCTGATAACGTAACTAAATGGCATATACAGATAAACTTAATAAAAAAAATTGCAGTATTGCGTATGCTCTTTTCATGCTCTCACGAGTAATTAACAGAAAAGCATTGTTGGCTGCATATCATGGACTTGTGGAATCTCTAATCAGATTCGGTATTATTTTTTGGGGCAACTCAACCGAAAAGGACACAATATTCAAAGCCCAAAAAAGGTGCCTTAGATCTATGTTTTATCTCAAAGTTACTGATAGTTGTAAACCGTATTTTAAGCAATTCAATATACTCACAATGCCATGTATTTATATATTGGAAATAGCTTCATTTGTTAAATCCAACCCAAATTTATTTCCTCGTCTATCAGACGTAGCACCTAGAAATAGGCGAGATAATAGCAAATTGTGTCTGCACACGGCTCGGACAACACTTATGCGCAAAAGCATTTTTTGTATGGCTCCAGTTATCTTAATATATAAAACCCTTGCGTTACTGACTGACTGACAGACAAGCTACAGCCAAAACTACTGGGCACAGGAAGCTGAAATTTGGCACGTATGTTCCTTGGGGACCGTAGGGGTGCACTAAGAAGAGATTTCCCGAAATTCCCACGGGATCGGGCAATACGGGAAGTTCGCAAAAAATACGTGCGAAGTCGCTGGCGTTGACTAGTATATAATAAACTCCCTAAGAGTTGGAAAACACTTACCACAGAAGCTTTTAAAAGTCAAGTGAAATCGCTATTAATGACTAAAGCATATTATAGTGTCACAGAGTTTTTGAACGACTCAATATAAATAAAATATTATTTACACCAGCTCCAATTATTATTGTTATGATATGTATTAATAAATTGTAATAATCCAATAAATTTATATATGTTTATAAAATTGACATTAGATATAATTGTTGACTTCATTATTGTGCGTAACTTAAAATTATTATTAATTGATTTGACATTTATTTCATTACTTTTATACATGACATTTTGTTTTTCTTAATTTTATTTTATGTTTATATTCTTTGATTGACTCTCATTTGTTTATACAAAAATTTAAATTTAATTGAATAAGTAATAATTTAATTATAACATTCCTAATAGAATTTGCACGCCACAAGTTATGGCAAACATGTATGAACCAATACACTGTAAGATCTCGCATTCACACCAATGTATGTATACAACATGTTTATGCAAATAAATATCATTCATTCAATCATAAATAAAAGGCGTGAGCCTTTATCCCCGAAGGGGTAGGCAGAAGTGTATTACACATCCACTTTTCGCCAGTTATGTTTTGGTCCCAATGTAATAGGGGGCGAGCCCATTGCCATCTACCGGGCGCATTATTAAATGCCTTAATTATTGAATACACTTGAATAATACATCAGTAACAACTTATAACGGAATCGTGCAACTTAAAAGCATGTATTTCATCGTAGGTATATGTATTGATAAACCTAATGAAAGGTATTTTCGGTTGATGTTATACTTAGTTGAATAGAACCAAGAAGTACTATTTCTGAATAATTCCAATATGCCAAAAGATTGAACGGCAATGCATAATGTACTATCTCGATTTACAGATTATTAACGTAGAAATCTGATTGAATAATAATACATTTATAACAAAACCTACTATTTTAGCTTCTAGAAGTCCTCAATAATATCCCTTTATTACTTAGGGCACAGAAACCTAATGAATCCACATAAAACAGGTATTCGTTTCAAGAGCGCGCGAAATCGCATTCATATCCGTTCATTTTTGGCGAGATAGGATAAAATGTTCGCATTTACTGCGCGTTGCAGTTAGTACAAGTTGAATGACGCGAATTCTGGCGCTAAATTGAAATGTATTTAAGTTAGGATTTCTTGCAACGATGTGGAGTATTAAATGGTATAAATTGGCATTAAAAAGTGAAATCTTCAAAAAAAAATAGATAGGACCAGTTACCAGTTCACAGTCAATATTCAGAAGATAGGGGGAGGGGGATACTTTGCAATTAAGTGTTAGTAGAGCCTATTTTTGTCCTTCCTCATTTATGGTATATTGAAATTATTATTTCGAATTTGTTTTAATTTTAAGGTTTAAAAAGGTGACAAATAGGGTGTGATATTTTAAAGGTATCCCTCAGTTGAATATTTACCATTCCATCTGCGGACAAATTGTTTTAGCGGACATATAAAACAACCAGACTCAAAACAATTATTTCGCATAAAGTATTTTCCAGTGTTGGGGACGAATCATAGATTATACAGATATACTGGTATAGATGCGCAACTCCCTCTAAGGAAAAGTTCAATAGGCATCCTCTACTCTAGATGGCGCACAAACAATTTTATTTTTATTCCGATCGTATAGATGGCGTTAGTAGTGGATTCATTTTTCAAAATAAAATAAATGTTTAATTTCGGTGTTAATAAATAAGTAAATGACAACTATTATGTAAAATATGCAATTTAAAAGTAAAAAAATATAAAAATCACAAAAAGTAGTTGGTAGCGCCATCTACCTTCCTATCTACAACTAATCGCATCAACATGAATCGTTCCACGCTTGTCTAGTGCGAGCGATATCATATTTCCGTCCCTCTCTTTCCCTCTCCCTGGAAGAGGCCCTGCCTTCGCCTGATTCGTCGACGCGATCGTGGACGCGAGTGAGAGTCTAGAACATTCCTCTCGCTGAGAACGCCGTCTCGATACCGTACCGCGCCGCACCGCTGTATGTGATTTACCGCTTCCACCAAGGAAAACCCGCTCGTGAGTGAAGTGAAAACAAGCAGCTGCATCACGAAACCACCAGGAGACTGCCCTACGGAAACGAAGAAGGTTGTATAAGGTAAGTGCCTTCCATCCTTGAAATATCCTATACCCACTCAATCACCTCCTCCCGTATCCATCTCCTCTTCCCTTATTCCTTTCTAGGCGACCCAGAACTCGCCCTAATACAGTCCATTCCATTAATCCTTCCCAAGTCGCCAAGAACCCTACGGTTTCGGTGTAAAGCCGAACCATTTTTTTTTATCCATACGAGTCGGATTCATTTACGTTTTATACGTTATACCGCTATACCTAGGCAGTTATAGCACCTAGCTATACTCCTAATATATTCACATAACCGTCACATGGTTATTTCCGCCCGCATTAGTAGGTAAACTTTTATGTAGCTACCTACTTATTAAATTATTATTTCTGCAACTATCATAGTTGTCTTATAAATCTCATATTTCAATCAACTTTTATTTCCTCAGCTCTAAAGTGTTGCCTACTTAGGTAAAATAATAGATACATTAGATATTCTTATTTTGTTTCGTTCTCATTAGCTTATACTTACGTAAGCATGTCACAACAAAAGTAGTCACGCGTGTCGGAAGACAAAGAGATGACAATCTTAGAAGCGAAACGCAATATTTTATTTGAGCGCATCCAAAATATCTATGAACGATCAAAAACCGCATCTATGTCTGACAGTAATAGCGAAGCATTTCTCAGTTATTGTATAACAGTAGATAGTATTCGAACAGATTTTCATAAGTTGTTAGACGATTATAACGCAAGATTACTTTCTATCAATCCTGATGAAAAACCGAACTATCAGGCGTATACCTCATTCGAAGATCTTTATTGTATTACTAAGCGTATACAATCGCAATTGGAGGGTAAATGTTCAGCAGAGCCCGTTGCCCGCAAACCAAGATTACCGCCAATCGAGATTATGTCGTTTGACGGAGATATACGAAATTGGCCGTTATTCTATGCGAGTTTTAAGTCTACAGTGCACGATAATGGTTCTCTGACAGATACTGACAGGTTGTACTATTTAATAGGTAAACTGTCACCGAAGGCCCAGTCCGTATTTGCAGGTGTCACACCCAGTGCTGAGAATTATCAGGTCATATTTCAGTCACTACTTGACAGATATCAAGACACGCGCGTTCTAGCGTCTACGTACTTTGACCAAGCTTTAAATCTCAAACTGTCCAGCAACGCGTCTGTCTCGAATTTCCAGCTGTTTATTGATAACTTCGTAACCGCGGTTAATTCTCTTAGGAATTTAAAATTAGAAGATCTTTCCGACTTTATGTTGCTTCAACTCGCTTTAAAAAAGTTTGACACTGATACAATTCGCGCATTCGAGATGACGGAACGCAATAAAAAAATACCTACACTAGATAGTTTTATTTCGTTCATCAAAGATCAGTGTCGAATATTTCATAATACGCAGTCTGGTTCACCTGGCCCGTCTAACACTAACAACAACAAACGAAGGTTGAATAAATCGCGAAATAGTAATAATAACTCAGTCCCTAATCCACAATCTTACGTAACATGTTCGGAATCTAATAGTAATAATTCACAGAAGTGTCTGTGCAGTAATATAGTGCACGACCATTACTATAAGTGACCCACCTTTAATGATTTAAATCCAATTGCTCGTTTTAAAAGCGTAAAAGATAACAAAGCTTGCATTAATTGCTTAAGCATAAAACATAAAACGAGTAATTGTTCCAGTAGAACGAGATGTCGCACGTATAAACAAAAACATCATACACTGTTACATTTTGATAAAAATAACCGGTTGTCAAGTCAAGCCGCTAACCTTGACACACTCACGCAAGTGCAGAACACGGTAGCTGCGCCTTCCACGCCTCGCAATAATGAGATATCGTTGTGTACGATATCCATTGCGCGGGCGGCACGCACGCGCGGACGGCCTTCGCGCGCTTGTAGTGATCAGAGCAGTGCTAGGCCGCCATGTATGGCGTCTAAGACTGTTCTGTTAGCGACAGCGCAAGTTATCATATATGATGTCAATGGGTCGCCGCACATGGTACGTTGTCTGCTAGATAGCGCATCTCAGACCAATTTAATAACGTTAGAATTGTTCAAACGCCTCGGATTATGGAATAACTTTAAAAATACGAACTCAATAATCCGAGGGATAGGCGGATCAGAAAAACATTGCAAAGGTTCCGTAGATATTAAAATACATTCGCGTTTTAATAGGGACATTAATTTTAACATTTCTTCGCTTATCGTGGAACGTATTACAGACACGTTGCCAAACGCTAATGTGGACGTGTCACTCCTCACACATCTCGAATCATTACCACTAGCGGATTCGGAGTTTGCAATCCGGCAGACATTGATGTTTTGATTGGAGCCGCAATATTCCCGCACTTGCTACTTACTAAAGTGGTACGTAGTGAGCAAAATAATATACCGCCCGCTATTGAGACGGTATTCGGGTATGTGATTATGGGTACCGTACCTACATTACATACTTCTCAATACGTTACGTCTTGCTGTTGTTCTGTTCTTCAAGAAAACTATATTGACTCTCTTCTCAAGCGATTTTGGGAGCTTGAAGAGGTTACCGCACCGCCCTCGATGAGCCGTAAAGATCTCGAGTGTGAAGAACATTTCCGCGCTACCGCAGTTCGTGACGACAGTGGCAGATACGTTGTGGCGTTGCCATTCTGTGGTGACCCTTATTCGTTAGGCGACTCGTACGCTGCTGCGCTCAGACGTTTCCATTGTTTGGAACGTAAACTTGATGCATCACCTAAGTTACGCAGCGCCTATAATGACGTCATTCGTGACTACATAGATAAAGGTTTTTTGAGTGTAGTTGTAAACAACGAGGGCAACTCTCTGCCCTCATATTATATCCCGCATCACGGCGTAGTTCGCGAAGATAAAACCTCTACTAAACTTCGTGTGGTTTTAGACGCTAGTTGTAAGACTACATCGGGTCAGTCGATTAATGACATTTTGCATGCCGGCCCCAATCTACAGGGTGATTTATTTAACATCATAATAAAGTTTCGTCTTTTCCAAATCGCTCTGTCAGCTGATTGCCGCCAAATGTTCCTCAATATCGGCGTTCGCGAATCTGACCGTAGATTTCAACGGGTCTTTTATCGTTTTGACAAGAAAGAACCTTTATCTGTGTATCAATTCAATCGTGTTTGCTTTGGACTCAAGTCTAGCCCATATCACGCGTTACGAGTTGTTCGCCAGTTGATCGCTGATGAAGGCGATCACTTTCCCGCCGCAGCGGCTGTTGCCACTTCCGCTTTGTACATGGATGACATTGCCTGTAGTGTCATATCCGCTCCGCTAGCAATTTCGCTTCGTGAAGAGCTTATTCAGCTTTTCAAGCGAGGCCAGTTTGATCTTGTCAAATGGACAAGCAACTCTAAGGAGGTTCTCGCACGCATACCAGATTCTCATAAGGCTTCTCCAGACATTGAGTTTGAGAAGTCTGTACCGCATAAGGTTCTCGGTTTACGCTGGGACAAATCCTGCGATAGTTTTCGGTTTGACGTCTCACCACCAGATGATAAGTGCACCAAACGCACTATGCTGCCCACAGTGGCTCGACTATGGGACATAATGGGTTTTGTGGCTCCCTCGATTTTGTACGCCAAGCTCTTGATCAAAGAGCTTTGGCTATCAAAGTGTGAGTGGGATGAAACACCCCCTGACCATATTGTCGCCGCTTGGGGCCAGTTTTGTATTGAGCTTACCGCGCTCAATCAAGTTACTATTCCGCGTCATCTTGGGTTGGTAGATGGATGTACCATCAACTTGATAGGTTTCGCTGACGCCAGCGAGCGTGCTTACGGCGGAGTCGTATATCTGCAAGTCCGCATTGGTTCTAACTACTCGGTGCAGTTAGTTTGTGCCAAGTCTAAGGTCTCGCCTATTAAAACCGTTTCAGTTGCGAGACTGGAGTTGTGCGCGGCCCTTCTGCTGTCTCAGTTGCTCCGCAAGGTTCAAGACACAGTTTTGCCCCACTACCCCATTAATAAATTATACGCAATTTCCGACTCCAAAGTAGTGCTCGCTTGGATTCATTCTTCTCCTCATCGCTGGCAGACTTTTGTCGCCAACCGCGTTAGCAAATTGATTGAACTGGTTCCTGCTACTTGTTTCAATCACGTCGCGGGTATTGAGAACCCCGCAGATTGCTTGTCTCGTGGTGTCACTCCACTTAATCTTCTGCATCATCCATTGTGGCGTCGTGGACCTTCTTGGATCTCCCATGATCCGTCAGAATGGCCCATGCAACCCTTTGACCACAGTGCAGAAGACGAAGATGTACCCGAGCGGAAGTCTGTTTCTTATCCCGTGATTGCTGAGGTTGCGGAGTCTCCCATCTATGCACTCGCACTACGCATGTCATCGTGGTCTAAGTTACTCCGCGCCATCGTTTATGTCTATAGGTTTCTTAGGCACCTACCTAATGAGACTTTTGTATCAAGTACTGATTTCAAATTCGCAGAATGTAAGTTACTACGAGCTGTACAAGCTGTTCATTTTAGTAACGACATTCAAAATTTAAAGGACAATGTACCTTGTTCTCCCGCTATCCTTAGACTCAAGCCGTTTCTCGATGAACATGGCGTCATACGCGTTGGGGGTCGTCTGTCAAATTCGGATGAACCTTATAACTACAAACATCCTTGTATTCTGCCGCGAAACGATCATGTTGTCGACCTTCTTGTTGATTTTTATCACAAGAAGCACCTCCATGCCGGTCCGGAGTTGCTTATGTCCTTACTTAGGCATAAGTATTGGATTTTAGCCGCTCGACGAATAATTCGTCACAGAATACATAAATGTAACGTCTGTTTCAAATTTCGTCCGCGTCCGACTTTCCCTCCCATGGCCGATCTCCCTAGCCAGCGCGTCAACCAGGTTGCTAAAGCGTTTACACACACCGGTTGTGATTACGCAGGACCACTGCAGTATACGCCAGTACGTGGTCGAGGTGTTAAAAGCCGTAAAGCCTGGCTATGTATTTTTACATGCTTAACGACGCGCGCTACGCATATTGAAGTTGCGACAGATTTAAGCACGGTGTCATTCCTGGCAGCCCTTAAACGATTTCTCTCACGGCGCGGCCCTATACAGTGTTTGTACACGGATAACGGCACTTGTTTTGTGGGCGCAAGCTCTTATTTACGCGACCTTTATAAGTTTCTCAGGGAAGAATATCGTACTCGTCTTCAGGAGGAACTTTCCATAAATCATATCGACTGGAAGTTTATTCCACCAGCATCACCGCATTTCGGTGGATGTTGGGAAAGCATGGTCAAAGTAATTAAAACGCATCTCTTCAAGGTTATAGGTCAACAGATCCTCTCTTACGAAGAGCTTTTAACTGTCCTTGCACAAGTCGAGGCACTGATCAACTCGCGTCCGCTCACGGCATTGAGTAGTGACCCTGCAGAACCATCCGCGTTAAGCCCTGCACATTTTCTGAACACAGTGCCATTATCGTCATTTCCGGCTCCTGAAGCAGACTCTTCAAGCTTGCTCCAGAGACATACTCTGCTGGATAAACTCGTGCAGTCGTTCTGGCGGCGCTGGCGTGCGGAATATCTACACCAGCTTCAGGCTAGATCCAAGTGGAATAGTCCTGCATCCCCTATACAGGAGGGTACGTTGGTCGTCATAATACATGATAATGCTCCGCCGCTTTCATGGCCGTTAGCCATCGTAGAGAAATTGCATACTTCCAAGGACGGTACAACTCGCATTGTTACCGTGAAAACCGCCAAGGGGAGTTACGTGCGCCCTGTTGTACGTCTCTGTCCGCTTCCAACTCAGTGAGATCTAGCCTGAAGTTGGACTTACCTCTTAGTTTAAGTATTTAGTTAGTAGTTTTCGCTATTATTGCGTTTGTAGCTTTCGCTAAAGTTAATTTAGATTAATTTTATTGTCATATCGCTGTCTTAGCCTATTGATGGGTTATGCGGTAGTACACCCAACATAGCTAAGTTCAATTCTATTTTTTTTAAAGGCAACCCTTTAGGGCCGGGGGGATATGGTAGCGCCATCTACCTTCCTATCTACAACTAATCGCATCAACATGAATCGTTCCACGCTTGTCTAGTGCGAGCGATATCATATTTCCGTCCCTCTCTTTCCCTCTCCCTGGAAGAGGCACTGCCTTCGCCTGATTCGTCGACGCGATCGTGGACGCGAGTGAGAGTCTAGAACATTCCTCTCGCTGAGAACGCCGTCTCGATACCGTACCGCGCCGCACCGCTGTATGTGATTTACCGCTTCCACCAAGGAAAACCCATTCGTGAGTGAAGTGAAAACAAGCAGCTGCATCACGAAACCACCAGGAGACTGCCCTACGGAAACGAAGAAGGTTGTATAAGGTAAGTGCCTTCCATCCTTGAAATATCCTATACCCACTCAATCACCTCCTCCCGTATCCATCTCCTCTTCCCTTATTCCTTTCTAGGAGACCCAGAACTCGCCCTAATACAGTCCATTCCATTAATCTATTCCAATAATCTAGATTAGCGTGGATTCGATCCACAGACTTTTAAGTTATGAGCCTGGCACTCTTCCACTTTTTTTTTTTTTTTTACATGTACCCATGTGTCGGAGGGTAGGGTTTCACCAAAGCATTCCTCGCTACCCCCCGACGGGTATTGGCCCGCCAGATGGTCAGGCGGGCCCCGAACGAAACCCCCTTGGCGGCGGATGAAGGTGTTGGGCTCCGCCGCCAAAACACCCAGCGGCCGCAGAGGATAGGGAGGACGGCAACGCAACACCGCATCTCCTCTTCCTCTGCGGCCCCACCGCGACGCAACGATGGTGCGCCCCCATTTGGTCGCGGGAGATAGGGCGCGGGGCAACGCAACACCCACACGCCTCTCCTCCCGCGACCGCACCCGACTGCAAGGGACAGACAGAACTGTCCCCCGCACCCGCACCATGGGACGCATCCTACGCAGGCCTCTACCAAGCCCACGTGGAGCGTCCCCTCCCGGGATCCCGCTTAGCTTCACCGTGGGTGGCTTCTAACCCACGGTTACTGAGTCCCCCACCACGACAAGGTGGAGATCCCACGGGGGGGTAGCACTCTTCCACTGCGCCACGCAGATCTTATCGATTTTGGCGAAATTTCCGTTCAGTTATCGCTACAGATATTTCTAGGTATATATGTATTTTTTTTTTCTTGCAATCTTCGGTAGATGGCGCTGATCTATATGAAATTTACCCATGTATGGAGCTTTCACGGCCCTGGGAAGAATCCACAATACTCAGTGCAGTTATGCGCCAGGATGATAGAGTAGAATAGAATACTAGTTTATTTGCCAAAAATGTAGGTGATTCATAGTAGGTCTTAAATATAGATAAATGAATCCTTGTATATTTTACCATTTAGGCATGCAACTATTCAAGTTACAGTACAATATTATAATAGAAAAATCGGCATTATATTACTAACTTCTCATAAGCAACGGTTAAGTACTAAAATCTAATTATTAAAACAATATCAAAGAGAACCATCATTCAGAAATTCTGTTATTGAGTAATTACATTTATCAGCTAAGAGAAGGAAAACTTCATACAAACCCTATGCCAACCCGTTTGGCCAGCGTGGTATAGTAGGCCAATTCCTCCTTTCAAAGGAGAGGCCTAGTCCAGAAGTGGACTGTTAAAGGCTGATGATGATGATGATTAATCAACTAAAAGATATGTGAGATGTTTTTTAAACATATTAAATGGTAATTCCTTAATACTAATAGATATCTTATTATATACAGTAGGGGCCATGAAAATAACACTTTTTCTCAGCAATGTAGTTTTATATGCTCCAGTTGACAATAAGATTGGATATTGAGTTCTCATGCTGTAGTCCTTCCTTGTAAGTAGTCCATTTTCGAACATCATGCAAAGACGGAAACAAGTACTTATTTTTTTTGACAAATATTGATATTTATAAAACATATAAACAAGGAAGGGTTAATAGCTTGTGAATTTTAAATATAGGCACATAGTTGTCAGTTGTTTTGAAGTTAAACATTGCTCTTATGCAACGTTTTTGAGATTTAAAAATGCTTTCCTTTTCACTACAATTGCCCCAAAAAATTACGCCAAATCTTAAGGCTGATACGACCAAACCATGGTAAGCTACAAGAATTGTTTTAGTATTAACTTTTGTTGAAATATAGTACAGTGCATAAGCAGATGTACTTATCTTGTTGCATAAATCATTTGCTTTTGCCTTCCAGTTTAAATGATTGTCTATTAAAACTCCTAAAAATTTCGTCAGAGTAGCACTTTGTATAGCCTGATCGTTGTAATTGATGTTCATATCAGGCACGATTTTTCGTTGATGAAAGTGCATAATGTTGGATTTTTTATGTTAACCACTAAATTGTTGCTATTGAGCCAGTTAATTATATGTATTATTTAAATTATTGTTTATATCTTTTTCGTAAGTATGTTTATCATGACATTTTACAATTAGTGTGCTGTCATCGGCAAATAGAACCATAGGGCGAGGTGTTTGTCGGGGCGGATCATTAATATATAATAAAATTAGCAGTGGCCCGAGTAAACCGCCTTGAGGGACACCGAATTGTGTTTCTTTAGGCGTAGACATGTACTGCACTTTAGGTTTAGTTTTAATACAAATTTTGTCGATTTCCGTAAATTGCTTCCGGTTTTCTAGAGAAGACTTTATTAAATTTAATGCATTTCCTCTACTACCGTAGGCCTGAAGTTTATATAAAAGAGTTTCATGGTTAACGTAATCGAAGGCCTTTGACATGTCGGTAAAAATTGCACATACCTGAATTTTATTATATATGTTTGGCATTACTTTATTGAGAAAATCAAATACTGCCATGTTGATATTTTATCGAAAACCGTATTGCTGTGCACGTTGAATTTAATCAAGAATGAATATAGAAATTTGTTTAGTATATTTTCTATTATTTTAGAGAACACCGGTACTAAAGCGATAGGCCTGTAGTTCGTCATAAGCTTTTTGCAGATATTTATTTATACCACTACGTTTTATATGAACTCAAATTGTCGGGTTGACAAATAATTCAAATATTTTTGAAACCGATCCCCGAATAGAAAAAGTTTTAAAGCAAGCCTCTAAAGTTTTTAAAACAACTTACTGAGGGAAATATAACCCAATGTAAGAGCCGAATAAACGCACGGTTTTTGAGTCACTTCACGTTTGTAATATAAAAATAAAACTTCAAATATATTTTCTAGATAAAATTCATATTATTATAATGAATAAAGTAACTGCCTCCGTGGTCCAGTGGATAGCGTATGAGTCTGCTGATCGGAGGTCCCGGGTTCGATTCCCGGGGCGGGCAAAATGTTACTGAATTTTTCTGAATTCTCAGTAGCAGCAGGGAGTCTGGTGATGTGCCCGGTAACAGTAATAGGCTTGCCCCCTATTACGTGGGATCTAAAATTCATGGCGAAATGTGGGTGTAATATTACACCTCTACCTACCCCTCCGGGGATACAGGCGTGAGTCTATAAAAAAAAATTAAGTATTCATGTAATTAAGCCTGTCTACTTATAAGAAAGCCTTTAATCTTCTTGAATGGCAGCCATACAAGTCTAATTATTTAACCCTTGTTGCCTAGCGGTTATAATTGGTAATTATTCAGCGCTGTATACGTTACGGTAACTAAGGAGTTGGGGTCGATGACTCGATAAAGCTGTTTGAACATTGTTGGTTAAATAACTTTTGTAAGGTTTCTGAATAGAAGCTTTTTTTGAATAACTATGGAAAAATAAACAGATAAATGTATGTGTGTAAGTTTATTCATTGTCTAGTACCCATAGTACAAGTTAGTTTCAGTCTAGATAGTAACAGAGTGAAATCAAACTATAGTTTACGGATTTTATCGCGACTATAATGAATCATGTAGTTACTTGATCATTCAGTTTAAATTTAATATTGGTAAAACAAATAAATCGCGATAAAATCCGTAATCTGTAGTTTAATTTCATTGTGAAAATTCACGTAAGTAAGCCTAAAAAACACTTCTTGGCACTATTTTCTAATTACGATCACTTCAGAAAATTTCATTGCTAATAAATAATTGACAGCAACCGGAGCATAAAATGTTATGTGCAGGTGTGGAAACAAAACATTAATACGCCGGACACAGGACAAAAATTCAATAAACCTGCTTACTATAAACAACGGACCACAGAGTAAAAATTAAATTAATCTGTGTTTGAATTTTTAATATCGCGCGAAGCAATCGTGGTGAGATTAAAAAGTTAATGAGCGGCCGTACTTGAATGTCGCTATGATGGAGAGAGGTGGTGGAATGTCATCATGGTACATCATCCACAGATGAAATGAGATGAGATGTGCTTTGGAGATGAGAGGTGTACGAGGCAAAAAACGTGGTCTATTAGTCTTGCTACTGTTTAAAACGCATTGGTGAGGATAGATGGATTCTCGTTATCCTTTCACGCAAAGAATACTGAATAAATGTTGGTGAAGCTTTATTGTGGTTTGCTTATACATTAGAACAGCACATAGGCTACATTTTGTTGCGCTAGGTCGCTAGCGCAACAAAATGGCGCTATATCCACGGTGTTGTCACGAGCAGAACCTTGTAGTAAATAAAGTCACGATTGTCTGCTCGGGAACTTTTTACATCTTAGTTTGTAATGTCGCCCATAGCTTTTAAATAAAATATATATTTTTTTTGTTTTTGATTGCATGGTTGGCGTAGTGGTTTAAGCGGCCGCCTCGCCGCTTGACATTGCGCCGAGTGTTGTGGGTTCGATCCCCACACGAGACAGCACTTTCTGTGATTCATAAATTTTTGTTTCGAGTCTGGGTGTTCATTGTGTTCCTTAGTTGTATGTTTGTTAAGTCCACTGCGACACAGGATTTAGTCCTAGTGCGGGAGATGTTCTTTTATTCTAAATAAAAAAAAAACGTCGACCACCTTAACCCATCATAGGTCAGTAGACTTCACTCGTCGTGTATTTCGTCTCTTCACAAATATACTATTTCCTGCATCGATTTATATGTATGATTTGCTGCGTGTAATTTCCTTAGTCACCTTTTATGACGTCCACGGAGTGAAATGGGGTAGTTAAATTTGGATTTTAATCCGTCACGACACGTTTGTAGCCACGCTGAACATAAATACATATAGTTGTTGTTTTCTACGCATTGCTTCCGTGGTCCAGTTGATAGCATATACGTCTGCTGATCAGGAGGCCCGGAGTTGAATTTCCGGGTCGGTCAAAAGTATAATCGAGTTTTTCCGAATTCTAGTAGCGACACCGAGGTCCCGGGTTCGATTCCTATGTTGAGCAAAAGTGTTCCTGAATTTTGCAAAATTCTAAAAAATGCAAAAGTCTGACAAAGTGCCCGGTAACGGCAATGGGCTCGCACGGCTCGCACCCTATTACGTAGGACCTGAAATGTATGAAGGAAAAAGTGCGTGTAATATTAGGCATACTTCTACCTACCCCTTCGAGGATACAGGCTTAACAGAAACACTCGTGTCGCGCGCGAATGCGGACGTGCTTGCTCTGCTACGCGCGCAAATTTTTATTATTATAAGTGTAGTTAGTGGCTATACATGCCGCCCGATATTGTAGCTATGAGCTGTTCACAGCAACTCATAACCAACGAGTTGTCGGCATTCATACAACATGCCATCGACACCATGGACGAGGTCATCATTATGCAGATCTGCAAGACCAACTTCAAGAAAGACGATATCAGTGCTGGTAAAAAGCTACTGTATCAGGCGCTGAACAAGTTGGATCAGATGCCGTCTCGGCGAAGGGATGGCACCGAGAAAAGTGTCCAGGACATCATCTCTTTATTGAGGGTGACCGACCCTGACGAAGTGCCTACTTTTGTGGCGAAGGATCTGCATATGTTGCCGCCCGTCACATTCGATCACGTCGACGTAACCAGGCTGTTGAAGGACATAACATCTCTAAAATCCAGCCTGGCTGAGGTGCAGTCCAAGATAGAGAAGTCGGACAGCACCATAAGTGAGCTACGTGCAGAGGTAGTGTTATTACGTAACGCTATTTCTATAAATAGCTCACCCAACGCTAACGTCAACACACAACGCGGATCTCAAAATGCATCGATCGGCAGTTTCGAGTCAGCGAATTTGCTTGCATCGCCTACCGGCGGTAATGCACGCGCTTCGTGTACTGTTGCTGACCTCGGGTCGTCGACACCTGTCAAGGTGATGATGAATGTGGTTACGTCAAACACCAAACGTGCCTATGCCGATGTTACTGCCGAATGCAAAACGAGGCAAAATCGGCAGGCGAATAAAGGGGGTAAACAGGAGCATCGTGAACTCCCCCATCACAAGGTCGTGGAATTGAGAGTCCCCAAAAAAGGAAACGTGCGACAAGGACGGCTTCATCAAGGTTGAGAGGAAGAAGAAGAAGAAGCCTACTTGTCGAAATCTTTGTGGTACCGGATTAGCAGGACCTAAAATGCTGCTGCGTCCCGCAGTACCAACCACACTGATGTACGTGTCCCGGCTGCATCAGTCTATCAAGGACGAGGAGGTGGTGGAGTACCTACGCACGAAGACCAACCGGACCTTGAGAGTCGAGAGATTGGAGTGCCGCCATAATACGAACTTCAAATCGTACGTCGTTCGGGTGCCGACTCAAAAACTTGAGACTTTCTTAAAGGAAGAGTTTTGGCCGAAGGGTGTTGTATATCGGCGTTTGCATGGTAGGTTACGAAATAACACGCAGCCTAACATGAAAACAGTGTAAACAACAACACGCATTTCATTTTAATAATTATATTTTTTTAAATGAAATGCGTGTATTTATGTTAGACTTTAAGGTATGTATCTATGGGTTTTTCTACCTGAGAATAAACGGTTTTATTATTATTATTATTTATTATTATTAACGCTTTAAAAAAATCTGCACAAATTACCCAGCTGTCTGGTTCCGAAAACACAGCCTAACAGTTGCAGTCTGTGAAACGTTGTTATCTGTTTTAACTATCACGATACTTTTCCGTGAAATATTTTGTCGGATTTGATTTTAAAAGTGCTTTTTATATAGTACATCATATTATTATAGTCTATAATACATATAATGAATAGACATAGGTTGTTAGTGAATGTTTCCAGCCTCAAGCATTCTTGTTTAGTATCTGTTAGATTTTAATATGTCTATGCATTAGCTATGTTAATTATTTAGGTAAGTCTTTAATAACTGATTTTATCATGTGGCTTTACCCATTTTAATGTTGATGTATTGCGTGTGGTATACTACATTTTGTAATTAAAGTTGACCAGATTCGTTCATATTATAATTGCTTCAGACATAAATCGATCGTCTTTGCGCAAAGAAAATACCTTTTTTTAATTCAATAAGGTAACGTTAAAGTAACGGATATAGACAGTAGTATATTTTACCTTTTTCTATATTATTTTATGTTTATACCTTTACAAATAGGTAAGGTGAAAAATGTTAGTTTTTAGAAACTGAACATCTTTCCCAAGAAACATGGTTTACCTAATTATATGTGTTATTAAGTGTGTACGATTATTGTTTTATTCAAAGTAGTTTTTACGACTATTCATGTTAAATTAATATGGATTAGTAGCATGGAAATAACACTGTTTTGGAAACACCTTATTTCTTCTATGGTTACTTCTAATAATAATTTGCAAAATACTATTAGTACATAAAACAAACCATCATAATAAAATGAGGCCTAATCATTGGATAATATATCCATAATTTTTCTCATAAAGTACGCGTAAGTTACGCGGTACGCCTAACCTATTGATAACAAATATATTGATGCTTTTAATGAATTGTAATTTTAAGAATTTTCTTAACTGATTTTGAGACCAAGAACTTATCCGCTAGACCACAGGATAAAATATTTTCCCACTTACTCGGGTAACTGTTGAGAAGCTCACAACAAAATTCTTCACGCATGCGTCTTGTTGCTTTTGTTTGACACACACTGTCATAATGCGTGCCTCATTTACGGAGCTATTTTTCTTAGGCAGCGCGGGGTCTAGTATAGCGAAGCGGGACCAATCATTTGTCTAAGTATGCGGGCTTCTATTATATCTATTTTGGCATCATTGTATAGTGGTTGGTGACCGAGATTGCTAAAATTGTTGGTGGTTCGATACCTACCTTGGGTAAATCCTTGAGTGATTGATGACCAAGATTATTTTATCTTTATTAATCTCCTAACTCAAGATCTTCAATGCGCTTATCACCTGTATGCCGATGACTTACAGATATACTCTCAGTCATCCGTTGAAGACGTCTCGTCCGCAATTCTTGAAGTTAACCGAGATCTAAGCGCCATTCAGAGCTAGTCAAACAAGCTTGGTTTGTATGTAAACCCTAGCAAATGCCAAGCAATTGTCATTGGTAGCCAATGGGTAATTAAAAGATTAGACGTCTCAACTTTGCCACCACTAGATTATGATGGTAACGTCATAGACATGTGCCCAGTTGTCAAAAACCTTGGTCTACATATGGACTCTACGTTAAGCTGGCGAAGCCACGTCACTCAAACCAGCAAAAAGATTACCGGTACTCTACGTGCTATCAATCGCCTAAGGAACTTCCTACCACCTAAAACTAAGACAATGCTTGTGCAAACTTTAGTATTTCCCTTGATCGACTATGGTGATGTGTGCTACTATGACCTGAATGCAGATCTTCTTAACAAACTTGACCGTCTTCTCAATAACTGCATTTGATTTATTTTCAATCTTCGCAAGTATGACCACATGTCTACTTATCGTTCCCAGTTAAAGTGGCTTCCTACTCGTCAAAGACGCAGTCTGCGTGCTCTCACTACTCTCTATTCTATCCTTATGTCTCCCAATACTCCCAACTATTTAAGTTCTTACTTTCAGTACTTATGCAGCAACCACGATCGTAACCTTCGTTCATCTAATAACCTTGTCCTTCTCTGTCCTTCACATAGATCTTCTTTCATCCATTCTTCTTTTCCTACTCAAGCTATTCTTCTTTGGAATGACCTTCCTCTCGAAATCAGGACGTCTACTACTAGGTATTGCTTTAAGACAAAGGTAAAGCAGCTTTTATTGCGTAACTTAGCAGAAGTATTATAACATTTAAATATATTTTAGGTATATATTTATTTATATATGTATATATAATATGTATGTGTATGTTAGTATATGTATGTGTATGTAAGTATATGTACTTATGCATTTCTATATTCTATGTATGTATGTATTATTATATGTACCGCGCTCTGAGGCGGACGTGTAACGCGTAGAAATAATTAATTTTATTGTTTAGCGCGGTGCAAGCCGACGCTCGCAAATTTTAATCGCCATGAGTGAAAAACTTGTGGCGAACGAGCTGCTGGCGTTCCTGCAACAGAAGCTGGATGTCTTGGACGAAGTCTCGGCTATTCAGATCTGTGCTTCAAACTTCAGCGAGGAGGAAATAGCGGCTGCTAAGCTGCTTGCGTACAGGTCGATAAACAAATGCGATCAGATGGTGTCCCGCAGGCGTGACGGGACGAAAAAAAGTCTGCAGGATATTATCACGCTGCTGAAGGAGACCGATCCTGACGACGTGCCGACGTTTGTGGCTAGGGACTTTAACAAGTTGCCTCCCGTCACCTTCGACCACGTCGATGTCACAAGCCTCTTGAGAGACATCGTCTTTCTTCAGGCAAGTTTAGCGGATGTGGACAAGAAATTGGAAGCATCCCAGGAAACCGTCGCACACTTGCGCACGGAAGTGGACGACCTACGTAATGCAGTTGCAGTAACTGGGTCACCGGCGCGTAGTAACATCAACACGCGCCGAGGAGCGTGCGTTGATACGTCAGTCCAAAGTTTCGCATCAGCAGTTTTGTCACCGCGGAATGTTGTGACTGCTGAGTGCGCTACCAGAGCGACGCGCAGCCCTACCTCCGTCCCCGCAGCTCCCTCTATCGCTGCGCGACCTAAAAAAGAAGAGGCGCAGCGAGTAATTGCTAACACCCCTTCAGCTACTAAGAAGTTTATGCCGGAGAAGGCATCGAGGAACGAGGTAGCTGATGATGGTTTTGTGACGGTGCAGAAAAAGAAGCGTCGTCAGAAAACCGTCAAGAACTGCTGCGGCACGGCTCCTGTGGAGCCTGGTGCAAACCTGCGCGCCACCGCACCGAACACACCCGTGTACATCTCTCGCCTGCACTACACCACGACGGCGGGGGACATCGCGGAGTACGTACGTCAAAAGGCCAAGTACATGCCGAGAGTGCAGTTGCTGGAGTCGCGCCGTAATGTCAACTCCAAGGCGTTTGTGGTGCGGATCCCGACCTGCTATCTACATATCGTCATGAAGGAAGACTTTTGGCCGAATGGTGTGGTGTTCCGTCGCTTCCGCGGACAAGTGCCACATGAACGCACAGCATCATCGTGCAAGTTTTTTTTAACATAGTTCGTAAGTATACTTACTAACAAAAATTGTATATTGTATGTATGTTCATTCTGTAAGATATCTATCATAATTAAAAATATGTATGTCAATCCATTGTCTAGGACCCATAGTACAAGCTCTGCTTAGTTTGGGACTAGATGGTGTTGCGTGTATTATATTGTGTCTATATTTATACTTATATAAATAAATTGAAATTTAATTGTAATTAATTGTAATAAAAAAATAATATATAGATTCACGTTTTCATATTATGATTTAATTTTGTTTAATGTATGCGCGTCCATCATATCTATTAAATATATGGTTTAAGTCAAACTCCGCTTTTTAAATACACCTACCATTAATCTCTGCACCACTCTAAGGTAGACTGGCAGAAAATGCCTAAGGCATTAAGTCCACCTTTATACGCTATGTGTGTATATAAAGTTAATAAATAAATTAAAAAAATATTTGTTCTGAATATATGAGAGTGTTAGTTTTTTCCGGTGATATACTACACCAGATAGCCGTTAATGTTAGATAAAACATAAAGTTAATTTAATTATTTCATTATTACTTACCACTCACAGTGTAAAGGATGGATTAAAACACTTGTTTAAGGTTCGAATGATTGAGCTATATTGCATTAACTTACATACTAACATTACATATATAAGGAGGTTAGGCTGGCTACACACTACACCTCCCCCTTTATAAAAAAGAATATATGAGTTTTTATTTTAAACATTTCAGTGTTTATAAATTGGTTAAACACATTTTATTAAACAATAATAAAGTTCCTAAAGCAAAACTAGAATAGAAGTAAATGATAATAATGCACTGTTGACAATTAAAACAATAATTCCATGTAATACTTAAATAATACTAACTGTTATTAAAATAAATTGCTAGGACATAATATTTAAATATTTTCTAATTTATAAAAAAAAACAAATTTCATCTTGTTATAATTCTAAATTAAAAAATAAATAATATATCCACATTTAAAAGCAATATAAAATGATAATCTTTTTACTAATTTGCATATAATCAATATATTTATTCCATTTTCATAATTACATCTCGCCTTTCCAACATGCCTAATTCATAATGTTCATACAATATCATGTTTAATTTGTAGGTACACCATAACATAACATTTTATATCATTTCATAGTTGACTTTATTTATTCATCATCATCATATTCATTTCTTGTCGACTTTCTTTATACAGTTCATCATATTAATCACTTGTCGACATTATTCATCATCATTGTTATTATAATACGAAGGTCATTATTTAAGGCTCCTTTGGCCACCAACAATTATCACAGAGAAAATTCATTTACACCATGATTAAATTAAAAGAACAGAACACTTCATCGTATCTTTCATAGTGTGTACCTACATTATTTATTATCTTTCAATATAATATTCAACATCTATCCATATCACAACTATTATGCTTTACAAATCCAAATGAATACTTCGATTTATAAGAATTTAACTACGCATTTGGGTGATCAATCCAAATTGCAGTCAAAACAAATTATCTACCGAAATATTCCATTCCACTTTATACATTTATTTTACGTACCAAAACCAATAATCTTAAATACTCACTCATTTCATATTTATCATCTCTATCCTCATTGCCTTATTACTCCATAACAATACTCAATGACATACCTTTCAACATACTGATTAAAAAAAAACATGCTTTAAAACAATACTTATTAAAAAGTGAATTTACGTTACACACATTTATTTGACATATATATTTTTATATTTAAAATATTGAATAACGATACATAATAAAAACCAAACCACATTCGTATCAAATAATATTGAATCATTCATATGTATATAATTGTTACATTGAAGATGCATAAAGTACACATTGCAAGTTCGCATCGCATTACTTGTCCATAAATAGATACATGTTGCATTCCTACAGGTGTCAAATTTTAAAACAATGATGTGACGTTGTTGCTATGAACTCACTTTAATGTATTATATTTAACTAATGTATTCTACTATAATTGCACAATAATATCAAATCTAATTATTAAAAACATCCAAAATGAAATCTTTTACATAATAAGAAGTAAGTGCTGTTTCTATCGATCAAATTTAAAATTGTATAAAATAGTTTTTATTCCAAAGTAACTCATAGAGAACTTGAATACATATTAAATGTGAATATAATATTAATTTAACGATATTAAAAAAATGTAAACGCATTACAATTATAAGGCAAAGTCACGCGCGTGAGATAGTATTCATAACGTATCAGATGTCGAATTCAAGTAAATCATTCTTGGACACCATATGCGTCGTCCTAATGGTATACTTGCAATTATAAAGTAATCATAATATAAAAATATGACATGTTTATAAAAAAAAAAACAGTAAATCAATGCATATTATGAATGTAAAAAGATATTTATTGTCAACAGGCTAATCTAAAGGCTAGTCTAATCTCTAATATAATTCATGGTTACATTATTTTGATATTATGATTAAAAGTTGGGGGTATAATTAAACATAACATAGTAGCATAATAGTGCGTGGCTAAAATAAGAAAAACAAAATTGACCTTACATAATTAATGACGCCTTGGAATAGCATAATGTCCTAATCTTCTCGTTTGATGGAATCACGCTCGTAGATTGTCTGTACTTGACCAGGCCGGCGGGGCTGGCATCGGGGTCGACCAAACCATCCAATCTTCCCATTGCGTCTTCTACGGCATCCTGGAGTCCACATCGGTATAGGTACGGTACGATGTGCCAAGGTCGTACGGGTGCCATCCTCATCATATATGACAAAAGGGAACAGCAGAGGCACAGCGCGCAACGATATTAAGCGATTTTAACAATACGTGCAGTCCAACGAAAAAGCACATTCCGCAACACATATGTAGTTCATCACATTTTATGAAAAAATACTTCGTCCAAAGTACAAATACTATTTAAACACCGATAGCTCAGCACTGCCCAAGGGCAGCACTGGCAGGGTCGCCATGTAAAGGATGGATTAAAACACTTGTTTAAGGTTCGAATGATTGAGCTATATTGCATTAACTTACATACTAGCATTACATATATAAGGAGGTTAGGCTGGCTACACACTACAACAGTTACTTCAGTACATCCGCGATCATGGCGCTTGCAACAGTGCCAAAATATTGAAACAGAGGTACGTGGTATAGGTATATCCCTAAAGACAATATACAACAAATATTAAAGACCACGAAAGATTTTATATTAATTAAATTTACTTTAACACCTTTTTATATGATTTTCATAATTATATCAAATTCTAAAACAGAAAAAATAACACCTTATACCACCACCGAAGAAGAAAATCCATAATAAATCAATCGGATCATAGGCAATAATGCTCACTTCAAAAGCCAACAATCAAATCGTGAAACTAAATACGCCTGCTTAGATAACATCAGGTCCTTAAGTACGGCAATTTTCAACTCATTTGTCTCAATCAAAAGTAAATATAAATATCGATATCAGAATCTCTCCTCGTCCTTCGTATCCTAATATCTATTCCTGCTGCGCTTATCATGACACGAACTTGCGTTTGTAAGGTTCTGGGATCGATTATCGGGTAAGACAAACTGGTGTTATAAGTTCGTCAGGAATTTGGTGCTGACATCAATAGTCTAGTCAGTCAATCAGTATTGTAGATAAAAGTAAAACTAAATGATTTTTTATAGACTGAAATGTTGCCATTTTTATTTCAAAACAAGCCCTCACAGCAGAACTCGGCTTGCCATTAATAATAGATCGGCAAAGTTAAGCAACGCTTTCACAGGTCCCCTCATGGGTGGGTGACCGCGTGTGATATTTACATCAGAGCGCTTCCTTGCTTCGGAGGGCAAAGCTTACGGTCCCAGTTCTTGTCTTAGGACAAGTATTATTAGGCCATGTCATAGACCTTCGGCGGTCTGAAAACTCCGACACTGGAATTGGCCGAAAAAAATCAATTAAATATAATTTCGCATTTATAATAAAAGCCTACCTTTTTGTCACAACAATTAAAGAATTATAAAATTCTAACATCCTGCTTGAGAAAACTCACAATTTATTCCTTTCCAATACAGTTTTAACTTCGTGGCGATAAAAGTCTGAGTGTTACAACATCGCCAAACAGACAGCATTCGCGTCTCTTGTATAAAGCTCCTCAATAAAAATATACACATACAACTTTCTGCAATAAACTGCAGACATACAATCTTCAAATGAGAAATTCTTGTATCGACACTCGGAAATGTTGCATTGTGATATTTTTATATACATACCATTTTACAATATAACTTTTAAGAAATACAAAGTATTGTACAATATAATTTGTCGCCTGTTTTTGAGGTTCTTGGCAAATATGACGCTATTTAACTTGCAACGATGCAAGCATGTTTGTCGAGTTTTGTAAATTTGGTATCAAACTTCAAACTTTGTAGTTGTCATTTTAGGGAATGTTTTTAATACGCTTAGGAATTAATCTCTGTTAAAGTCTATGGAGTATGTTGGTCTAAACCAGGGAATACCGTGTAGTATCTAATATTCTTTCTCTCACTAAACTAAAATACATTACTCATGTCTTTTTCTTTATCATAAAACTGAAAAGAGGTAGAAACAAATAAAAGCTGTCAAACTTTATTTCACAAGGTTTACTCCGTAGTTTTAAGACACGTTTCGACCGGTCGACTTACAACGTAGGTATCATAGTTCTGAATCAGTACAAAATATAGTTTAGCAGTACTAAAATATTACATAGACTCACGCCTATATCCCCGAAGAGGTAGGCAGAGGTATATTGCTTCACCCACTTTTCTCCAGATTTATTTTAGTCCCACGTAATAGGGGGCGAGCCTATTGCCGTACCGGGCACATTACCCGACTCCGTGCTGCTACTGAGGATTTCCTAACGGAAAAACCCAATAACACTTTGCCTAACAATCTATAATTAACAATTTTATACACACTTAACTTAGATAAGTTTGTGGTGAGCGTCGTGAATTCGAACCCGAGACCCGAGGTTAGTTTCTCATCTCATCATCTTAGCCATTAGAAGTTCATGGCCATAAGCCTGCCCCAATGCTCTCCACACAGAGCCTCCCACATCGATCCACTGCCTGCAATCTCTATATGATCGTCGGTCCACCTTGTGGGAAGCGTACCTCTGCTGTTACGTCTTATCTAGGTTGTCTTATTACACCTGTTTGGTAATTTTTCATCCAAGCCATTTTGAAATGCTTATATAATTCAATTCAATTCGATTCAATTTATTTATCAAAAAACACATACATTAAAATATTATTTTTATATAAAATCAAACTTAAGGCTAAGCGGTTTACTAAATAAATAGAAAGAACACCACTCCTGTACTAGTTAGAAAACTGTATCACAGTAAGTGAGTTCTCTCTTTACAAATTCTTGTTATGTATTTTAACAATACCACAAAATAATTAAAATATTCGTAAAAAAAATAAAAAGGTAAACATTAATATGAATTTCTAATTAATAGGTACATGTACATATAACATTGACGCATTTATTATTATAATTGCATGTTGTGCATTTTGTAGAAAACTTAGTGTAACATAAAAAACTACGAGTCAGCTGAATCGTGAACAATGTCAGTTTGTTAGTAATGGTTGTGTTTAGCATTTATTTATAATAATTACATAATTTGCGTGTGCGTTTTATCCAAACTAGGTGAATTTACAATATAATGTTAGTAGGCTAATATTGAACGATATATGACAACCAAATTACATGAAACATTTGTTAAAGCGCGTATATTATGTAGCTTAGGTATCTCCATAATCGACGGTGTTTATATACCTCCTCTCTGCCATAATTTTCGCCAGACAGTCAATAGAGCCTGTGTTGTGTTTACTCGGCTTTTTATACTGCAAGCAGGTAGCGCACGTTGGTTCGTCGGCTTTTTTCGTGCATTCCTGTATAGAATGTCCACGATCGCCACAATGTCCACAGGTGTATGTTGTCTCCCGGCAAGTCTTAGCTGCATGGCCATATTGCTGACACTTGAAACACCTAGTCACTAAGGTAAAGTCTTTAACAGGGCACGAAGACCAGTTTATAAAAACTCGATCTTTTTTAATGAGAGCTTTCCTTAACACTGCAGAGACTTCTATGATAAAGTTGCAGGTCTCACCGTCCTTCTTGCCTGACTTATGGCTTAATTTGATGCTATTAAGGAAATTTTCAAGGTCGCAATCCGGCATCACTTCGGCAACATTTTGGTGGTACAGGCAGGAAAAAACTTCCCTTTCTTGCATACAAGTGGGCACACCTATTATCACCATCCTCGGTCGTCGCTTAAGCGGCTCATCTATCTTAAGACCTGAGCTCGTGAGCTGCACTGATTTCTTGAGCTTCTCAATGTCATCTCTGGAGTCAGTACTAATTATGACACCGCCGTTTTTTATTTTGTGTAGGCCCCGTACGTGCAGTTTCATCTGCTCAGGGCTAATAATCTTTTGGACAAGGGATTTTGTGTCCTCACTTGACTTCAATTTATCACCAGGATAAATGGCTACTGAGTTCATTTTCTTTGGCTGCATAAAATTATTAGGTCCTTTTTTTACCATGTCCGCAAATGAAGTCTCGGGAGGTTTTGATGTTTCTTCAATGGTCCGGGTGAGGTCTTGTAGCCGCTGTGATAGGTCTAACTGATCTTGAAGTGACTGTACAAATGTTTGGGCTTGGACGAGTCTAATCTTCAGGGCCTGGTACCGTACTGCCATATGCGATGTGGCAGTACCCACAGTACGGCACAAATTGTTGATGCGCAACTTTTGCTCCGAGTTCATTTTGCCCTCAGCTACGATAGCGCACACCCCATTGAGACTTTCTTCAATCATGGTCATCCACGAGTGTATCTCCGGTGTTTGCATCACTTCGCGAACATCTTCACCTTGACTCGGCGCATTAGGTCTCGTTGCGGGTGCAGGTGCAGGCTCTGCCGACGGTGTAGGAGGCGGGGAGTGCAGGGTCCTGCTACTCCGGTTGAAGGGGCTGTGGTCCATTATGGGTGATAATCTACTAAATTCTCTTAAACACGATCCATATTTAAAATTATAGTTATATTCATTACACTGGTAAGTTTAAAAACGATTGCCGGCAAACTTGGTCACGACTCAGCACGTTATATGTTTATTTTAATTAATTTTTAACACGTCTGTACTCAACGAAAGGTGCTAGATATCATAATATATTTATTTAATGGCCTAACGCCTATCCTAGTTTCGGTGTAAAGGCACTTTACTGGTATAACGTTGATGCTCATATTAGGTTATTGTGTCGTCTAAAATACGGCCTTCGTAGCATAATGGTGTAATGAAACTACTTATACTGAAACCTGTATAATATATTTCAGAAGATAGGAAAATACGCTAATAAAAAAAGGATGAATATGGCTTTCTTACTTGCTTCTTGTCATGAAGACTCTCCTGCATGAACAATGAACGTGTATTTATTAATTTAGTATTTTATTATTTAGAGCATGTATGAAAAGAATAATGAATGTAGAGGAAGCGCGTGAGGTTTGTAAGGATAGAAATAAGTGGCGTTCTTGTCTCTGCCTACCCCAACGGGAAAAAGGCGTGAGTATATGTATGTATGTTTTATTTAGAACACACATTTTATGAAAATAAACATTATTAGTGTATTTACCTATCTTCTGAAAGATATTATACCTACAGGTTTCAGTATAAGTGGTTTCATTACACCATTATGCTACGGAGCGCACTACTAACTTATCAAAGTGCGTATAAAATTGTTAGTTATAGGTTGTCAAATGATGAAAGAAACCTCCCTGTCTTCATAACTTCTAGGATAATATTGATTAAATCGTATCTGCTACATACTTGCTCAAAATAAGACATAAGGCGAACTAATATTTTAGTACCTAATGCCAAACTATATTTTGTACTGATTCAAAACTATGGTGCATAGGGTTCCCACCAAGAACTTAGGGTCCCAAGCCAACCTCACCTGCAAGTGGTGCACCTGCCGATCAACGGACGAGGCTCTGGCAAACAAAATATCCCGATAAGCGGCAATAGGCTCGCCACCTATTACGTGGGATCAAAACACAGGCGAAAAGTGGGCGTTTAATATGCCTCTGCCTACCCCTTCGGGGAGACAGGCGTGAGTCTATGTATGTATGTATGTCAAAACTATGATACGTGTAAGTCGACGGCTCGCAACGTGTCTTAAAACTGCGGAGTATACCTTGGGAAACAAAGTTTGACAGCTTTTATTTGTTTCTATCTCTTTTCAGTTTTATGAAAAAGAAAAAGATTTGAGAAATGTATTTTAGTTTAGTAAGAGAAAGAATATTAAATACTATACGGTATTCCCTGGTTTAGACGAGCATACTCCATAGGCTTTAACAGAGATTAATCCGTAAGCGTATTAAAAAAAAAACCCTAAAATGACAACCACCAAGTTTGAAGTTTGATACCAAATTTAAAAAACTCGACGAACATTTATATTGTACCATACTTTGTATTTCTTAGAAGTCTTATTGTAAAATGGTATGTATATAAAAATATCACAATGCAACATTTCCGAGTGTCAATACAAGAATTTCTCATTTGAAGACTGTATGTCTGCAGTTTATTGCAGAAAGTTGTATGTGTATATTTTTATTGAGAAGCTTTATACAAAGGACGCGATGCTGTCTGTTTGGCGATGTTGCAACACTCAGACTTTTATCGTCACGAAGTTAACACTGTGTTGGAAAGGAATTGTGAATTTTCTCAAGGAGGTAGTTAGAATTATATAATTATTGTGACAAGAAGGCGTACATAAAATGCGAAAGAACGTTTATTTTAATTTTTTTCTTTCCTTATCATGTGACCAACTCTGGTGTTGAGTTTTCAGACCACCCAAAGGTCTCCGACTAGGCCTAACGGTTCTTGTCCTAAGACAACAACCGGGACCGTAAGCCTTAAATTCCTCGTGCGGTCACCCATCCAAGTGGTGATCTGTGCAAGCGATGCTTAACTTTGCTGACCCTTTACGAATAACAAGCCAAGTCCCACTGTAAGTCAAGCGAAGCCAAGGCACGCTACTGTTTGAGATGGCATCATTCCAGTCTATGAAAAAATCAATAAGGTATTCAGTTTTACTTTTATCAACAATACTGATTGACTGACTAGACTATTGATGTCAGCACCAAATTACGACGAACTTATAGCAACAGTTTGTCTAACCCAGTAATCGATCCCAGAACCTTACAAACGCAAGTTCGTGTCATGATAAGCGTAGCAGGCAGAGATATTAGTATACGAAGGACGAGGGGAGATTCTGATATTGATCTTTATATTTATTTTTGATTGAGACAAATGAGTTGAAAATTGCCGTACAAGGACCTGATGTTATCTAAGCAGGCGTATTTAGTTTCACGATTTGATTGTTGGCTTTTCAAGTCAAGAATATTTTCTGAAATGTAGCCGTTAGCATAACAACCACAAAAAATAAGATCTTTTATGTTGTTTTTGTATTTAATTTTTGTTCACGACGTTACAGTTAACGGTTGAGAGGGAAAACAAATCGAGTTTTCCAAGAAACTGAGTCTCGTTTTCGGTGAAATTGGATTTGCTACAAATCTCAATGTAATGAAGCCTATAGTTTTGTTCTATTCTGTAATGATTGATTTGTTTGTTACTGAAGCAGGAGGTCAATATTTATTAGGCCTTATAATATTATTTTGTAAGGTAATATAGTTATTTTCTTTTCATACGAATACAATGGATAAACGGAAATAATAATAATAATAATAATTTATTCATTCACAAAAATACAAAAGGTACGTACACTACAATTCGTCTTAAATTAAATCCATTGGTATAACTAGCCTAATGTCTTATATTTAGTTTTACATTATATAATAAGTACATGACTAATAAAAACAATAGTGTACATAAAGCCTCATAATCATAATATACATATATTTGCAATATTAGCAAGAACTATGATTGCGTTATAACTCAAGTAATTATCGACTACCTACTCGAACTAGGTTAGACCTGTGTTTCGAGCTGACGCTTGATTAAAACTTAGAGAGACAAACGACAATATTATGTACATGTTTATATGCTAATATTATAACATAGTGTGTAAGTAATTAAGTTTATCAAGATTTAGTTTAATTTAGGCAGACTATTTATTATAAATTAATAATATAAAAACGAAATAAAATAAAAATACACAAACTGTTTGAAATAGAATTAGTTTTTATTATAAGTCAAATCGATTAGATCGATTGAGTAACATTTTGTTTAGTCTATTGAAAATTTCTGACAATGGTCACACTGAACTGTCACTTCCGTCTTCCGTTGAAAAATTACCAGGTTGTCGACTCGTACCTAAAATTAATTGATCGCCTTTTGAAAAGCACATCCTTGTAGCTACGCGAATAGTTTGTGAAATCTATTAGATTGCCGCTTTTTTGACTCCCGGCACGGTTTGTGACATATTGAACATTTGTGAAAAATTATTGTGAGCACACCCTTTTGCATTTCGTGTGAGTTGATTAATTGAAATAAATAGAGTAAACTGTCTTGAATGCCGCCTGATCTAGTGCTGGCAACGGTAAATTGTGATAAAAGACATTGTGAACTATTCATTGACATTTGAATTTTGTGAACTTGCATCGTGCATTGAAGACGCTGCGTTGGAGTCTGGTAAAGTAAAGATAATTCACTTGCTAATATTGGCCAATTTAGTCTCGTGTGTGTCTAGCTTGCCTCCAGGACTCCACTCAAGAACATCACCAGGAGATATTTGGTAAGACATTAATATTAAGATTATAAGTCATCGCTGTGCTACCACAGTGAAGGTGTTTAGATAAATTGTCTATCGTGGTCAGGTGGATGTATTACAGCTTCCACTGCAACTCTGTTCTCAACAGTTTCCCACCTGGCTGCGGTAACTCTAGACATAAACTTTGATAGCAAGAGCGTGGTTAACTGTGCCTATATTGTAAACTTGTATCTTAGCCGCTGTTGCATTACTGAGTACAAACCTCAGATTGGTATAAGCTTGTATCTTATCACCTTGTAGACAGTATTGTAGTGTTTGTCAGGCCAGTTATTGACTAAAATACATAATATTTAATTGTATAAGTTGACCTAGATAATTTGAAACACATTGTCACATAACCTCAATCAGTAATTGTTGATTTGTATTGTTGAAAAATCTAACTTAAATTTGTTGTTGCATTAATAAGTCAGTTTATTTGGATACATAACAGCTGTATGTATCAATAAATTTAGTAAATTTAGTTTATTGCATATATTCATAAACATAACAACCAACTTGACCTTGCTACTTGGGCGGGTCACATTAATAAACTTTGTTTTGTTATAATATAAAGATAATATTGTTAGGTAACACATATTCTGTGCTTACTTACTATTGTATATCTCAAATAATACAGCCAGTCTGTCTGTTGCAAGTAATTAGTTAATTTATTTGAATATTTAACTTTAATTAACTTATTTGAAGGTTCAACTTTGATAACTTTGACTTTGTTTTGTGTCAATATATATTGAAATTATTAATTTTGTTGGACAGTAGATACCTGTCACTTGCCTGCACTTGCAGTAAACAGGCTAATACTTTGTTGGTTTCAAAGAATTAAGAAAAATTAAGTTTTGATTGTTAATTTTATTTAACGCTTGTCCGGGCTCTTTTGAATTTTGATTATGTCAGCTATCAAGGACTTGCGTGCGGCTGCTGGTGCTATTGCATCAGATTTGCGCTGGTTTGCCTCGGCCAGTGCCTTAGTGAACCGGCCTGATCGCCAGCAGGCCTTACTTCAGAGGTACGAGCGGATTGACGATCGCCTGGCAAGTGTGGAACAGCAATTCCGCACTTTCAGCACTTGCTGTCTTGAAGTGTCAATCAATGATTTCACCTCTGACCAGCGAAATAAGGTCAGCGAAGACTATGCCCAGGTCTTAGACCTGTATGATGCTGTCTCCAATACTGCGAGACAACTAGTTGCCGATAGGGAAGGGCAACCCGGCCTGAAGCAGGAGCTTCCTAGGTCAGCACCGGGGCTGGTGAGTAGGCTCCCTACTTTGGACCTCCCCCATTTTGATGGCTGCCTAGGAAGCTACCTGGGCTTCGTTAATTTGTTCGACAGCCTAGTCCATGATAGGGCTGACCTTCGGCCGGCACAAAAGTTGGCATATTTAATGTCGGTTCTGGATGGGGAGGCTAAGGGCCTCATCCAGCATCTGCCCGTGTCTGACGAGGCGTACCAGACGGCTCGGGACCTAATCACCCGTAGGTACCACAATAAGCGTGGCCTCGCCGACACGCACATCGAGCAGATTTTGGGTTTGCCGACGCTCATCCGGGTCTCTGGGTTGCGCACCCAACTGTTGAACCCGCTTTTGGTGGCCATCAACGCACTTAAGTGCCTTGACCTGTCCGTGGACCAATGGTCCTATCTATTGGTGCACATTGTGTTAAAGAAGCTGCCTGCCGACCTGAGGTCGCGTTTTGAGCAGCGCTTTGGTGGGGATAGCGCGACCCATCTGCCCCCCTTTGCTGACCTGGAGAAGTTCCTGGAGGATGAGTGCCGGGTCTTGGACAACTCCGGTGGTGACACGCCGGCTAAGTCGCAGCCGCCCAAGGTCAAGGAGCAGGCTCGCGTTCACACCCGAGCCAATGTTGACCGGCGCCCTCCTCGCTTTGCGGTCACGCAGAGCCCAGCGGAGTGCTCCTACTGCAAGGTCACGGGGCACAGAACTGCCAGTTGTAGGGCATTCTTGGACCGTCATGTCGCCTCTCGTAGGCGCATCGCGAATGCCCGCCGCCTTTGCTTCTCTTGCTTGGGGTCCCACTACCAGCGAGACTGCCCAAACTCTCGCCCCTGTCCTCACTGTGGAGGACAGCATTTGGACATTCTCTGCATGAATGCCAGAGACGTTGGCCGCTTGTCCAACCAGCCGACGCCGCGCACGGGCGGGTGTTTTGAAGGTGGCAGCCGAGGCTCACTGGCGCGTAGCCGAGAGTCGCCTCGCTCAATTGATCGCCACTCACCCCGCTTGGAGAACCGTAGCGTGCGCACGCCTCCTCTCTCTCGCGCACCTGAATGTGCTGTTCAGCGTCACCAGCACCATGACTGCTGCCCCAGGTATTCCCCTCCTTTGGCGGAGCGTCCCCGCCTTGACTCGCGCCCACCTCGTTTTGGGCGGGTGCGTCACTATGACCCCCCACAGATGGCGCGCGGATCGAGTCATCGCGCCCTTGAGGACTTCAAGCCGCACCCCCATTTTGATTTGCCTGGTCCTGGCCAACGGTCGCCGCCCAGGCAACAATAGGTCATTGACCCCTGCCCTATAACGCCAACCTCCCCCATTGAGACCGTTATCCTACCAACGGTTGCTGTTAGGGTCTGGGGACCCACGGGGACCTCTGTTGTTGTCCGTGCTATATTGGACACAGGTTCACAAGGTTGCATTACTTCCACTTATTTGGTAGGGCAGGTTAAATTAAATATGGGCTCTTTTCCGAATTGTATTCGGGGCATAGGTGACGTAGCCTCTAATGTTGAAGGGCAAGTTAAAGTTTTGTTTGGCCCTGTTGAATCTTCACACCCGAGGATTAAAACCTCGGCTATTGTGTTGAAGAATATTTTGGGTATGCCCACAGAAACAGCTACCCGCTGCTGTGGTGAATTTGACATCGGGATTGGAACTGGCAGACCCCAAATTTGACACACCGGGACAAATCGACTTGTTGATTGGCTCTGATGTCCTCGGTGGAATTTTGATTGGTGGGAAACGGGTCTTGGTGCCAAATGGTTTGACTGCCATCCCGACCATATTTGGATTTGCTTTGATGGGACCTGTACCTAGGGACCCCCCTCCACCTGAACTTGACAATTTGTTGGCTGTAGGCTCCGCTCTCTCTGATGCGGTTCAGAGGTTTTGGGAGATAGAGGAGCCCCCTCAAGCTGCCCGTTTGAATCCAGAACATGAGGAGTGCGAGCTGTTCTTCCAGAACAACACTGGTCGACTCCGTTCTGGTCGGATTATTACGAGGCTACCCT
Source organism: Euclidia mi (assembly GCA_944739405.2). Lineage (NCBI taxonomy): Eukaryota > Metazoa > Arthropoda > Insecta > Lepidoptera > Erebidae > Euclidia > Euclidia mi. Next base: position 4,787,871 of record OX123206.2, read on the forward strand.
TCCTGTCTGTTCGGCCTCCGCTTGGTGAGTCACGACCTTTAGCCGAAAAGAGATTGTTGGCTATGGAGCGTCGCATGGGTCGTGATCCGGAGCTCAGACAGAAGTATATTGAGTTCATGAGAGAATATGAACAATTGGGACACATGTCAGTGTCAAATTTGGATTGGCGTTCGGTGGAGCATTACTTTCTCCCGCATCATGCGGTATTGAAGCCATCGACTGGCAAGCTGCGCACAGTGGTTGATGGTTCTGCGCAGACTTCAACGGGCGTATCCTTGAACCAGTGCTTGCATTCTGGTCCCAAGTTGGTCAAGGACCTTCGTGACGTCATCACCAGCTTCCGACGACATCAGGTTGTCTTTGTAGCCGACATAAAAATGATGTTCAGGCAGACGATTATCCACCCTGATGACCGTCGCTTCCAGCTGATCCTTTGGAGAGAGTCTCCTCGTGATCCCATGGTCGTCTACGAGCTCAATACTAATACGTACGGGTTAAGGTCGAGCCCCTATTTGGCAATACGTTCTCTTTGGGAGCTCGCAGACCGAGAAGGCTTGCGTTTCCCACGAGCCTCCGCCATCTTGAAAGACGATATTTACGTCGATGACATTTGCTCGGGCGCCTCCACAGCGGACGAGGCGATCCTCCTGCGGGACGAATTGATAGGTATTTTGGCCTCCGCTGGTTATGAGTTGCGCAAATGGATTTCCAACTCACCAGCGCTTTTGGAAGGCTTGCCAGAGGATCATCAGCAAGATCCACATTTGTTTGAGATTGTTGACAACCCCGCCATGATGGCTGTTCTAGGCGTTCAGTACAGACCAGTCCAAGACATCTTTACGTATAACGTAGACCTGAAATTGCCTTGCTCTTGGACTAAACGTCTCGTATTGTCTACTGTCGCCAGAACCTTTGATCCGAACGGTTGGATCTGTCCAATTATATTTTGGGCAAAATGCTTCTTGCAGAAGCTTTGGACAGCAGGATTGACCTGGGACGAACCTCTACACGGCACTCTTGTTGAGGAATGGACCTCTTTTGTATCCTCACTTCCTGCCGTCAACGAGATCTCCTTGCCTCGTACCATCCTTCCTCCCGGGAAGTACAAGGCCACCCTTCACGGGTTTTGTGACGCCTCGGAACGTGGTCACGCGGCCGTGGTGTACTTGCGCACAGTTAGTGCCTCAGGTCAGGTGAGAGTCTCCCTGATCATGGCGAAGAGCAAGGTAGCACCCCTTTGGACATCTTTGACCATTCCGAAATTGGAGCTCTCGGGAGCAGCACTACTTGTACGCTTATTGAACCACGTGTCTAGTACTTTGGGTAAAAGCATTTGTATTAGTGGGACCTACGCCTGGATAGACAGCCAAATTGTACTTTGTTGGTTGAAGGCGTCTGTCCACACCTTGGAGGTATTTGTTGCTAATCGCGTTTCCCAAATCCAGAAATCCGAAGTCAAGCTTGTTTGGAGACACGTGCCAGGTGAGCTCAACCCGGCTGATTGTGCCTCGCGCGGATGCTTGACGCCTAGTTTGATAGGTCATTCGCTGTGGTGGGGTCCAGAATGGTTGAGTCGACCAGAAATTGATTGGCCTCGAACGCCAGTTTTGAATACTTCTAATTTGCCGGGTCTACGAACACTCGCTCTTGAGAAGGTAGAATGCGCCTTCGACCCCGATTTCCTGTTGAATCGTTACAACTCCCTCGACAAGTTGTTAGGTGTTACTGCTTGGATAAAGCGTTTTGTTTTTAACTTTAGGCACCCACAACAGAAACGACTGACACCGTTTCTCTCACCACAGGAACAACAGGAGTCCCTCACCTTTTGGGTTCGTTCTGTGCAATTGGCGCATTTTGAAAGGGAGATTGCTATCCTCAAGTCGGGGAAATCGAAATTGTCGGGAGCTGTATCTAAATTGAACCCCTTTTTGGACGAAACGGGTCTCTTGCGCGTTGGAGAGCGTCTCAAGAACGCCAACCTCCCTTACGGGGCTCGTCACCCCCTTTTGTTACCTAAGGACGGTCATTTGGTACGTTTGTTGGTAACTGACCGTCACCTTAAAAACTCGCATGCTGGTTGTAATGCTTTGTTGGCTATTTTGCAACGCGAATTTTGGATCTTGTCTGCCCGAAGAATTATTCGGAGTGTAGTCTTTCGCTGCATCCCTTGCTATAAGCTCAAGGCTTCCACCATGCAGCCGTTGATGGGGGACTTACCGGCAGATCGCGTAACTGAAAGCAGGACGTTTGACGGTGTTGGCACGGACTTCGCTGGTCCCTTTTTGGTAAAAACGTCGACACTTCGAAACAGCAAGACTGTTAAGGCCTACTTGTGTGTTTTTGTTTGTCTCTCCACAAAGGCCGTACACTTAGAACTGGTCTCCTCGCTTACGACCGAGGCGTTTGTAGCCACATTTGACAGATTTGTATCCCGCAGAGGGATGCCTTCCTTGATCCGTTCTGACTGCGGCACTAACTATAAGGGCACCTATAATTATTTGAATGATGTTGTTAATTTCCTTGAAACCAACAAAGCTGATATAGGTGATAGGCTTGCCCGACGTGGGATAAATTGGTTGTTTTCCCCACCAAATTGTCCACACTGGGGTGGTATATTTGAGGCCGCCGTAAAATCGGCCAAAACACACTTGCGCATGACAATCGGTGAGTCTGTCCTTACATTTGAGGAACTCGCAACTGTGTTTTGTAAGATTGAGGCCGTTTTGAACTCTCGGCCATTGTGCCCGATCTCCTCAGATCCGAATGATTTGGAGGCCCTTACGCCGGGCCATTTTTTGATTGGTCGCCCACTTGTCGCCTTGCCTGAGTACCCCTATATTGATACGAGACCTGGTCGTCTCTCGCGTTTTGAATTGGTACGCCAGATTACTCAGAGCTTTTGGAAACGCTGGAACTTGGAATATTTGCACATACTCCAGCAACGCGTTAAGTGGACCGACAAGACCGATCCACCCAAGATTGGTGACCTCGTTTTGAAGGAGGCTAACCTTCCGCCACTCAGATGGCGCAGAGGGCGCATCCTTCGTTTGGTAACTGGGGCTGATGGAGTTCCCCGATTTGCTGAGGTCTTGGTGGACGGTTCGATTCTGAGGAGAGCGGTTGCAACATTGTCACGTCTACCAACCGATTAACGGACCGGTAGGCCGGTCCGGGGCGGGTGGATGTTTGAAATAGAATTAGTTTTTATTATAAGTCAAATCGATTAGATCGATTGAGTAACATTTTGTTTAGTCTATTGAAAATTTCTGACAATGGTCACACTGAACTGTCACTTCCGTCTTCCGTTGAAAAATTACCAGGTTGTCGACTCGTACCTAAAATTAATTGATCGCCTTTTGAAAAGCACATCCTTGTAGCTACGCGAATAGTTTGTGAAATCTATTAGATTGCCGCTTTTTTGACTCCCGGCACGGTTTGTGACATATTGAACATTTGTGAAAAATTATTGTGAGCACACCCTTTTGCATTTCGTGTGAGTTGATTAATTGAAATAAATAGAGTAAACTGTCTTGAATGCCGCCTGATCTAGTGCTGGCAACGGTAAATTGTGATAAAAGACATTGTGAACTATTCATTGACATTTGAATTTTGTGAACTTGCATCGTGCATTGAAGACGCTGCGTTGGAGTCTGGTAAAGTAAAGATAATTCACTTGCTAATATTGGCCAATTTAGTCTCGTGTGTGTCTAGCTTGCCTCCAGGACTCCACTCAAGAACATCACCAGGAGATATTTGGTAAGACATTAATATTAAGATTATAAGTCATCGCTGTGCTACCACAGTGAAGGTGTTTAGATAAATTGTCTATCGTGGTCAGGTGGATGTATTACAGCTTCCACTGCAACTCTGTTCTCAACAGTTTCCCACCTGGCTGCGGTAACTCTAGACACAAACATTTTGGTACGTTACTAATTACAGTTAATATTCCACATGTCACGTAATAAGAAATATAATAATAATATTTAGACAAAATTGTTAAAGATCATTTTAAAACTTCTAGTAATTTTTCTGTGTCGTCGTAATTGAGTTTTTGTAAATATTCTGTTACTGTTGTTCTGCATATTTTATAGCTAAGACTATATATATTCAGAAATTTATTGAACTTATTATACAAGAACGGTCCTAGAAACACGTAGAATCTTTTAACAAAGACATGATTTGTATGAGGCGTTACACAAACAAGGTCCTTTCTTCTTCTTTCAACAGGAATTGGAGAATATGGGAGTTCGGTGTGCTGTTTTTGTATAATACTAAGTACAAATAGTTGGCGCACTGTTAGCACGTTGCATGATAAATAGAGTTGGTGTGTAGGGAATTTAAAGCGACGAAATGTAGCCACTTTAAGAATTGCTCTTTGTGCTCGTTCTAGCGGTAATAGAACTGATTTAAAATAACGCTTTATAACATCTTCTATCAATCAATTTCAAGCAGACGCGAGGTATGAGTGGCTGTTTTAAAAAGTACCTAAAAAGGATAGTAATTTATACAATTGTGTAAATATAATACTAAGTATTGGTTGATAACACCTTGCAAGTATTAAAAAAATATTATGTCTATAAAATTTAAACATAATTTTACATTGACTGCCTCCGTGGTCCAGTTGACTGCCTCCGTGGTCCAGTGGATAGCCTATGCGACCGCTGATCGGAGGTCCCGGGTTCGATTCCCGGGTCGGGCAAAAGTGTTACTGGGTTTTTTCGAATTCTCAGTAGCAGCTCGGAGTCTAGTGATGTGCCCGGTAACGGCAATAGGCTCGCCCCCTATTACGTGGGACTTAAAAATTCATGGCGAAATGTGGGTGTAATAATACACCTCTGCCTACCCATTCGGGGATACAGGCGTGAGTCTATAAAAAAAATAAAAATAAAAAAATTACATTTAGCCGTGTGGTTGACGGCATAGAATACAAGTGTCACCACCCCCTATCTTCCCGTGGGTGTCGTAAGAGGCGACTAAGGGATAACACGATGCAAATACCATCTTTGCGTAGAGACGGAAAACTCGACATCAAACCCTATACGACTGCCTCGTTGGTCTCGCGGCATAAATGAGCGCGTGGGATCGGGAGGTCCCGGGTTCGATTCCTGGGTCGGGCAGTGTTATTGGGTTTTTCTATCACGAAATTCTCAGTAGCAGCACGGAGTCTGGAAATGTGCCCGGTACGGCAATAGGCTCGCCCCTTATCACGTGGGACTAAAGTATATCTGGCAAAAAGTGGGTGTAGAAATACACCTCTGCCTACCCCTTCGGGGATAAAAGGCGTGACGATATGTATGTATGTATGTAAAAATTACATTAGTAGAAGTAAATCGTTTAGCCGCTATCATAATCTTAATAAGTAGTGTATGAATTTTGTGCCTAGTTTAGCCACAGGTGTCTGTGTGCATTGTCAATTTTTTTATGAAGAAACTAGAGGACGCCAGCAGCTACGCCTGCATTTTTTTTAATTTACCCGTTTTGGCCGATCCCGTGGGAATTTCGCGAAATCCCTTCTTAGTGCACCCCTACGGTCCCCAAGGAACATACATGCCAAATTTCAGCTTCCTGCGCCCAATAGTTTCGGCTGTAGCGTGTCTGTCAGTCAGTCAGTAACGCAAATATTTTAGCTATTATGATTACAAAGGAGTTTCTTAAAGGTCTGTAAGAGAGAAAATTTTCATATTTAAGTGTGTTTTATTTAAGTATACAGTTTACAAAGTTTTGGAATGATCAAGAATCTACGATTTGTCAGGAAGTACCCAATGAACACTCAGATTCTGATCATTATTAAACCTTTGTAAATTGTATGAAATTGGACCCGTATGGAAAACAAACACACTCTGTGCAGTGATAAACAGAAAATAGCTTAAACCACTATATTATTATTCGAGCAGTCATAGATAGCAGTTGTTGATCAAAATGTTTTATTTTGCATAATAATAAATTTATATATAAACATTATTAAATATAGTTGATTTTTTGGAACAATAATAATTAATGTTTAACAATTTTTATGAATGTCGATGGTAGAAAATAAATAATTATATTATTCATGTATGAAGCTAAACAGTTATCTATAAATATCTGTCGCATAAACAGCATACCTACTTGTGAACCACAAGTCTTTTAGCGCAAGCTGAAAAATAGATACACAACGCTATGCCAACTGGCAGTATTTAACAGTTAACTAAAAACACTGCACCACAAGAAAATTTATACAAAAAAATTAATAGATAACGAAAATAAAACAATTCTACCGTATTTCCCATAAGCTGTATGTAAACCCAAAAAACAAAACATAGGTATTTCTAAAACCCGCAATAAGCTAAAGTCTTTTCAGAAATGTATTATTGAGTCAGTTCCAAGCTTTACCCGGTTCATTAGCTTTACATTCCGTATATCCGGATAAGATCCGGATAGGATATTGCCCGGGTAGGTACTTGTATGTACTGATTGCTTTAGCTTTTAAATAATACTGGTATGCGTCTGTAATTCCGTTCGAGGAATATGGACGATAAGTAGAGCTGTTTATAAGGAATAGAAGTTATCAATGAGATGTTAATTTATTTGGATATTCTGTGAATAAAACATTATGTTATGTATTTGCACCGTGATACATATACTTTGAAAGTTATATCTTCATAATTAGCACATTTACAAGAGTTAGTTGCTTCAAATTGTACTTCATCCGTGTAAACTCCCATTTGGAAGCGCTTTCCAATTGAAAAGTCCAGGCAAGCAAGTTTTTACTTAGTATATAGACTTACGTCTGTATCCCCGAAGGCGTAGGCAGAGGCGTAATATTATAACCACATTTCGCCATGAATGTTTAGGTCCCACGTAATAGGGGGCGAGCCTATTGCCGTTTCCGGGCACATTACCAGACTCCGTGCTGCTATTGAGAATTCGGAAAAACCCAGTAACAATTTTGCCCCAACCGGAATCGAACCCGGGACCCCCAATCAGCAGTCGCATACGCTATGCACTGGACCACGGAGGCAGCCACGGAGCATTACTAAAAGAATATGACATTGGTGACCATGGTCACCCATTACCCGTCAAAATGAAATAGAACTTCAGTTGAAGCTTTGAAACTTTTATCGATACTTTCATTTAACTGACTAGCCTCGGCCCACGGCTTTGCCGATGTGTGTGTTGTGATGTATAAGCTATACTGCAATATTACGTAATATTTTTTATGAAAGACTTACAGTAAAGCTCTTGTGACATGCAACTATAAGGATGTGCTACAAAGACTAAATTGTTTCATTGAACACTCAGGGGGGTAACCAAGGTCCCTCTTAAAAATATAAATATATCAGTTTACGTTGGATATGACTGTGCTCATTAAAGCTTAAAACATCGCCCAGTATTTCTTTCTTAAATAAAAATAATATCGCTGATACATCTTTTCACGTATCTTTTATTTTTATTCCGCTGCATTATAGCAAAGCTAACCCAGTCATAACTGCAATCACTTTAGATAATTATATAATTTGTATGCAATAACCAATTTTTGTTTCACGCACAGACCGCCATTTTGTGGGTACCAAGACTCCTTTTCATAAGACGTTTTCTTAACAAGATAGAATAAAATGCTTTGTAAGACTTGATAATATAAATGCAGTATTTAGCTTGCTATAACTTAAATTAAATGGTGCTAGAATGTTCAAGATAAGTTGCATATAATGTGAACGTTTATTTTAATAGTGTAAATACTAGTCTAGATGTTGGCTGCATATCTAAAGCCCTAGCTTTGAACTTACCAAAAACAAATAAAAATTCAGCCTCCATTTTGCTACATTACTGACAGAATATTAAAAATATTTTTCTTTCTTCGAATGTATCTAATTTGTATATCCCTCAAAATTATATGTGCCTAGCTCAGTCGCTAAGGCTCGCCGATGATATATCAGATGGGACAAGTGACTTTATTTACCTATATGTATGGTATCGTCTTAGGAATACAAAGTATCACTACTCCATTTCATTCCATGGATGTCGCAAGAAGCGACAATGGATAATAGTCAAAGGAAATAATAATATCATCTTTGCAGAGTTGGAAAACTCGAGATCAAACATAATATCAACCCATTTGGCCATCGTAGTACCTATCATATATATGTATTATAGACTCACGCCTGTATCTCCGAAGGGGTAAGCAGAGGTGTAATATTACACCCACATTTCGCCATGAATTTCTAGGCCCCACGTAATAGGGGGTGAGCCTATTGCCGTTACCGGGCACATCACCAGACTCCGTGCTGCTACTGAGAATTTGGAAAAACCCGGGACCTCCGATCAGTAGTCGCATACGCTATCCACTGGACCACGGAGGCAGTCGTAGTATATTAGGCCAAATCCTCCTTTTGAGTAACAATCCTATTGTAAAGCAAATTAGTAGAAGCCTACTGACAGCATGGACTGCGAAATGTATGATGATATCTGGGAAGTCCTATAAAAATACTTGTTTATTTGAGCCAAAAAAACTCGTTTCAAAATTTTAGCGAGTTTAAAAGGTTTTTATCAAATACATAATTATTATTATTAATGATACAGAATTCGAACTCCACCGATTAGTGAAAAGGGGACCAATTATTACATGAAACTAGAATCTTATTTAGAGACATGCATACATATTTTCCTAACTATTAGGAGATGTTTGTTACTTCCCAGAACCTTTAGAGCTCCGTTCGTAAATTAGCCTTTAACCAAATTCAGCGAAAGACATGTTTACCGTATTTGCTCTCCGCATTGAGGTTGGATTAGTGTTTCAATTAGTTGCGTGAAGTAAGCATAACAACCATCAAATAGTCCCAAAGCTAGAGAAATCACATTAATTAATCAATTCTTATTACATAACCCAGATGCTGATATATTTTTTGACGCCCTAGCAAAAACTATAAATAAAGTTTCCAATTATTTAAATCTGATCAACAGATAAATATGTACGTTATATGTTAATAAATTGTTAAAACGTTTGTTGTAATATATTATGGTTAAGTTTATTTTATTTTGTTAAAATGTATATTGTAATCCCTGAAATTATCTTATTTTGTTTTTGTTTATAATAATAATTGATAATATTCTAATGTGTAACCTATTTGTATATTTAGAATAGATGTAAGCGAATTGGTGTAATGCTGTAAGCTTATATTTTTTATAAATAAATGAAATAAAAGACTAGATATGCGGGTACCTGTATTGATTTTAAGAGTAAAATAAAATCAATCGTGTATATATAAACTGTCAGGCTGATAGGCTTCGTGTCTCTTCTGATTATGATAAGAATTGACCATAACCTACCATGCTGATCAAGTACGGGCAGTAGCATACTTCACATGTCTACGAGAAAATTATAACGAATTCACAGGAATGCAAAAAGTTAAGAATGGTGCAAACATTGATTCAAATTCGGTATTAATGGCGTGAAAAGGTTGGCTTGCCAAGCATATCTTGGCATTTATATTTAAACAGTTAGTATTCATTTAATTGAGTAGCTTATCAGCAGAATTAATTGAAAAATTATGGCATACGATGTCACATTTAGACTGGTTGATTTGAACTTGATTGACAAAAGCTTTTCTAGCTTTTAATGCCTGAAACCAAACTGCCTGACATCATTTTATATGCGTCTATGAACCGCAAATTAGATACTAATTAATAACAATTACGCCGCACTGTTTATTCAGTTGAAAATTATTGATAGTAAACACTAAACTTAATATTCTACTATTATATAGCAAGTCTATCTTATGACAATATAGAGACAAACTCCGGTTTACTTTAATTAAGACTTCATAGTAAAACATGTTCATAAAAAAACATCTTAAAACTAAACACAAATTCCGTGCTCTACATTTTAAAAGTAGAGTTAAGTATTTTAATGTTAACTCACCTTACTTTTTAAATCTCTGGAAAATATTTCTACTTGTCTCTACCACAAGTTTAACACATACCTGCAAACAAAAAATAGCAATTTTAATAAAAGCACACACAAAATGAGGTTTCCACTCTACAAAACTAGTCTCTACATTCCACTGAGCTGACTCTACTACGACTTTTACTATTTGGACAGGGAAATTCCGTGAAGCTTATTTGAAAAAAGTAACATTTTGCAGGTAGAGTTCGGCTATGCTTTGAAAATTGCGATAGAGCCGTTTTAGGTGGCAGACATATTTAAGTTGAATGAAAATTGTGGATGCAGTTACTTTGAAAAGGCTATATTTAATAAAATGATGAATAGATAGCATTACGAAAGGATATTTTTAAGAGGCCGGGTGAATTCAGTAAATTTGAATGCTGGCTTTATTGAAGTAGAGCTTACACTTCCATAATTTTTTTACTTAAAGTGAACGTATTTTGTTTAATGGAACCACTTAAAATACATTTAATTTGTCGATTTTATCATAAATGCAATTGGACCAGAGAAGAAACTGAATTTTTAATACGTACATAACTTTGAGAGGTCAGTAGTGCGCCCTACTTTGAACTCTTTGAACCCGATACCCTCTGTATTGCTGTCTGTTGGTAGCTCCACGAGGCTATCGCTGCCTGTTTCCACATGTTATATATTTAATATTTACTAAATTTAATACTTATGGAGCAAGAGCCCACGACTGCCAGACCTTCTATTTTAAAAAAGCTGAAAGGTTGCCTGTGCCTGTTTCTGAACGCAAATTATATACGTAAAATTTTGAATATCGCTTATAAATTATAAACGTACCATTAAGACTATAGCATAATTGCCGCAATATCGGTATCAGCCCTTTTTAATCCCTCAACTGCAATATGCACCTCATAAGTGCATAACGGGACGTCTATAATTAGTCGTCGATATTTAACGGTTTTTGCACTTGTAACACGATCTGAGGGCCTAGCCAAATGGCATAAACGCTAGACGAATAGAATAGAATACGATAATCAATGTATGGGATTGACATAAGCTTACGACACATCCCGTCAATGATTATCGTATTCTATTCGTCTAGGGTTTATACCATTTGGTTAGGGCCTCTGGTTATATCATTCGATTTATCGATTTCCGCTCGAGCAATTTTAATACTTTGGCGTGAAGATATATGTAATGAACTTGAAACGAGCAAGAATGAACGAAAATTAATTAAACAAAATACGTATGCTATTGAACTTTTCGACGACGACATATTTGCCATTTTGATATTGAAATAAGTGTGCACGAGAAAAGAAAAAATGTTTGTAATGAGAAAACATTGAATAATCTTATAAGTATTATATACAAAACTACTGGAAAATACATAAGTTTATGTAGATTTCATATTGAGTTATAGTTTATCGAAAAGTGATAAATATTGCAGTGAAAAAGTAACGAAACTTTTGTAATGCACTTATTACGTTCCCAAAGAATGGCGGCCGTTATTTTTCGTCGTGTAAACAAATACGTTTTATGTTGAAATTATGATTCTAAAGTAAAACGTGTTGAGTTCTCTTTGCACATTGTATAATATTGTTTTAACGTAATAAAGTTTGGTGATTATGCGTGGATATTCGATAAATTGTGATAAAGTTTACAAGTTATACCAATGAAATTTCTCAAAATCAAAATATATTACATCGCTGCGAGAACAGGTCAGTTTTTTTTTACTTATTGAAAGATATAACTAGTTTGATAAACTCGTAACGAAATATAATTCATGCCATATAATTATATTTTTATAGACGAATTTTTAGTTTTTCTGCAAGTCTACGTAAAAATTAAAAAGTATTTGAAATGACGTTGCATTTCCTGCGTTGGGCAAACCTTGGGCCTTGCGCAGGATAGGAGTTAATACATTTTCTGACATACTATTTTATTTTATATAATTATTTTATTGTTCATAATACTAAAATAACATTTTTATTTTATTTAACATGGCTATAAACGTAATCATTTTTATTTTATTGGATATCTTAAAAGATCGCAATTGGCTAAGCTCTCGTGCTCGTACCTACAGTGGACTTTCAAAGTGTCTGGCAAGATGTTAAAACCATTGAAACTGTCCGGCGGTTAGGCTAACATCTTTTTATAGGTCTACAAGTAACATATATAAAATTAAGCGTTTTTACTATAACGAATTTTAGGTTCCATTTTATCCACCTTTACTACCTCATAACTGCCAAAGTAACCACAATCCAAACTCTTTATCGGTGGTCGTTCTTACCTTTGTAGGGGGCATGCACAGGCAAACTTTCAGCTTTTATAAAATAACGAAGGTCTGGCAGTCGTGGGCTCTTGGGCTATTACGCAAATTTTTCCATTCCCAGTATAAAGTTAACCATACATACAAATGAGAACCATGAAAAGAAAAATACCCTTTAGAAATTGGTGCAAATCCCTTTTTATTACGTCAGTGATCCCTAATAATCCCCGATGTATGTGCCCCCAATTTGCGAGGGTGGCTATCGATTTAATTGAATCGCACTAATTACGGGCCAGCCAATATGTGACTGCTGCTTTTGGGATTGGAAAATTCTGCTGAAAGGGATGTGTTATAATATTTTGATGTTGTATAATATTTTATATTGTGACATCGTGCCTCGGCGCTTGCGAGCCCCGCTACGATGACGCACTACAGTGGGGAGCCCTCTCCCGCTTGCCGACCATATATATACCGGCGACACACGTGGTTGGCCCTTTCTTCTGCTGGGAGACACACGTCAAAGCTGAGTACTCATCCGAGGACCTGTGGAGTGTCAACCTACCACCTACGCCCTGGATAATTGTCTAGTCGGTTAACCTCAAGTGTCAGTTCTTTTATGTAATCAAAACCATTGTGAATCTGGAATATAACGCGAGTTTAATCTTTCCTGGTGATATTTTTTATTTATTTCCCGTAAGACAACCTAATTATCTCTTTTTAATTGCTCGGCGAGTGATCGATCCCGGCTATCCCGTGAAAATCAATCACTCGTGCGACATTGGCGCCCAATAGAATTTTTAAATATATTTTTAAAAACGTAGGTTGGCACTTTACAGGTGAGTGAAATAATTTCTTTTTCTCTTGTATATTTTTCTCCTGTGTGTGCATATATTCTGGTGTGGTGAATTGCGTACAGGTACAGTTTCTATCTATTTTGGTTGGCCATAAGCAATTTAACTGTGTAAATAACATAACGGTGATTTAATTAACGTCGGTCTAAAATCACGTTCCACCGCGGGCAGCGTGTCGAGCCGCCAACCGGTTCTAACCGCTTAGCCGTTGAACTAACGTGCCTCGTGTTCGCGAAAAAAATATTGTGATTCAACCTTTGAGTGACCTTTAAGAAATTTTTCTTAATCCTTTACCAATCATCACACCATTGTTTAATTTAGTGTATTTCAGCTTTTTTTAGCACGGTATTCGATTTTCTGGCGATATTTAATTTTTTTCTAGTACCGGCGTAAATACTTAGATTTTCTATTATTGTTTTGTAATAATGGCTTACATTATAAATTTCTCATTATTAACTAAAGCGGAATTAGAATATGAGACCACAATACGCGGCGTTTCAAAGCCTGACGATCCCCGCAAACAAATCGCTAAACTTTCAGTTAAAATTCCCTCGGAGGATATATTATCTTCACCCTCCCACCAGAGGAGGATGTGGCTGAAGTGGAAAAGTCGTTATTAAGATCAAATAAACACTTATCTATGTTGGAAGCAAACTATACCTCCGAGCTTCAACAGAAGGTCGAAACCGTGCTTCACCATTGTTTTCATCGACTGAATAGGGTGGATACCGGCAGTCTTGATATAAAAAAAATTGAGTCTGTGTGGAATAAATTTAATGACTTATATGCGAAATTACAATTAATCACGAGCCGTAGTTCACGGTCGGATTGCTCAGTGGCAGAGGGAAACACTTCCTATAATTACGACCGTAAGCTTTTCTCGGAATTAGGTAAATTCAAATTTAACGGTAAATCATGTGTAAGATTTTTATTGAAAAAATTGATGAATTTATGTCCTGTAGATCTATTCCACATGACAAGATGTTGTCTTCCGCTTTTGAAATATTTTCGGGTGACGCATTAGTTTGGTATCCTTCTGTTAAAAATAATGTAAAGACTTGGTTAGAACTTTGCGAACTTTTAAAACAAGATTTTAGTCCGCATAACTACGATTATCGACTTATGACGGAGATTCGTCAGCGCTCACAAGGCGAGAACGAATCAATAACTATTTACGTGGCAAAAATGCACGGTCTGTTTTCGCGACTTAGTTCTCCTATCGCTCATTCGGAGAAGCTAGAAATTTTACTAAATAATATTAGACCTTGTTACACTAATTGTCTGCTCACTGCAAAGGTTGTTGATGTTGATAGTCTGGTCGAAGTTTGTCGTCTTTTCGAAAATTACCAAAGTCGCAGTAAGCAATTTTCTGAACCCCCTAAAGTTTCAAAGAATACTGTAGCACCCGATCTAGCGTATAATTATCCGTTTTCTAATTTTTCTTCAAACAAAAATGTTTACAATCATAATCACTTCAATAAATATAACTCTGTCGCCGATACATCGAGATACAAGTCTGTACCACAAGTCAACGCCGTATCGAGTACTTCTAATATAAATAAAACTTTTTGCGTGCGTTGTAGATGTAATTCGCACTCATTACGTAATTGCCGTCAGCCACACTACCTAATCTGTTTTAAGTGCGGCACAAAGGGTTTCAAGGTGTCAGACTGCCCCAATTGTAAATCTAAGTCGACCCCTACAGTTTCAAAAAACTAGTTAATAAGGATTGTGGAAAATCAAATTATACAACTAATTGTAATAAAACAGAGTGGAATAATTGGTTGGACTTTTTAAAAAAATCTTTAATAGCTATCATATTTCCTCAATCCGTAATTCTAAAGTAGAATATTTACCTTACGTTACTCTAAAATTAAACGGAATACCTACCACAGGTCTTTTAGATTCTGGATCGTGCGTTACAATTTTAGGTAATAATTTGCATAACTTATTTTTGAAAGACAATGTTTTGGATAAATCGAAACCTTTAAGGTTAATAACAGCAGGCGGCGAACGATTTGAGTCTTTGGGATCGGTGTTTCTACCCTTCGAGTTTCAGGATAAATTGATTAACTTAGAAGTTCATGTTGTACCTGGGATTCAAAATTCCCTTATCCTTGGCATGGATTTTTGGCGAAGCTTTGGCCTATTTCCTAACAAATTGGAGTCTGTTTTGATTGTGAACAAGTCTGACGCTCAAGTAATGGAGTTGCAGGCAGTTCCCCCTACACATCTTGTTTCTTATGATCATCTTACAGTCGACCAGAGAGCTACCGCTGACAACATTATTTCTAAATTTACCGATATTTCATACGAGAAGCGGGGTCTCGGTTGCACAAATATTATTTCTCATTCAATTGATACAGGTGATTGTCCCCCTATTCGGCAAAGATTTTATCGCATGTCTCCCGATAAACAAAGAATATTAATAAAGCATCTTGACGACATGCTCTCCGAGGATGTTGTTGAACGATCCGAAAGCCCGTGGTCAAACCCGGTCATTTTGACACCAAAGAAGAATGGTGAACTGCGTTTCTGTTTGGACAGTCGAAAATTAAATTCCGTTACAAAAAAGATGCTTATAGCTTGCCTTATATTTCGGAAATTTTAGATAATCTGAGAGATGCTAAATACTTGTCTAGTTTAGACCTGTCTAAATCTTTTTGGCAAACATTAATTAAAGAAGTTATATTCCCACGCGTGGCACATTTCAATTCAAAAGAATGCCTTTCGGTCTTACGAATGCGCCAGCTTCTCAACAACGATTAGTTGATATTTTATTTTATGGCCCAGAATTTGAAAATAAGGTTTTCTGTTTTATCGATGACATAATCTGTATCACGTCCAGCTTCAGCGAGCATATTACTCTTTTATTACGCATTCTTGATAAACTAAAAAGCGCTAATTTAACAATTAATCTCGAAAAGTGTCAATTTTTTAGAGATAAACTAAAATATTTAGGCTATGTTGTCGACTCTAGTGGATTGCATCCCGATCCGGATAAAGTAAATTCAATGAAAAATTATCCCACTCCTTCTAATAGAAAAGAAGTACGTCGATTTTTAGGCGCAGCCTCGTGGTACAGGCGTTTTATACCGAATTTTAGCTCTATTGCTGCACCCTTAAATAAGTTAACATCTCAAAGTAAAAACGCACCTCCATTCTGCTGGACGACAGAGGCTAATGAGGCGTTTCGTAACCTAAAGAATTGTTTGATTTCCTCCTCAGTGTTGGCTTGTCCTGACTACTCGCAACCGTTTGAAATACACTCAGATGCTAGCGATTTTGGTCTTGGCGCGATCCTCTGTCAAAGGTTAAATGGTGAGGAAAGAGTCATAGCGTACTATAGCAAATCACTCACTAAGCAAGAAAAAAATTACAGTGCCACAGAGCGCGAGGCCCTGGCTGTTCTATCTGCTATAGAACACTGGCGTTGTTATGTTGAAAATGGTAAAAAGTTTATTGTTTACACTGATCACGCTGCTTTGAAATGGTTCTTGACCTTAAATAACCCTACTGGCCGGTTAGCCAGATGGGGAGTTCGCTTATCTTACTATAATTTCGAAATACGTCATCGTCGGGGTTCCGATAACGTTTTACCTGATTTTCTGTCTCGCTCTTTACCCATTTCTGCTATTGCTAATGATATAAATATAGATATTAATTCTAATCAGAATTTACCAGTTTCTACTAATGATCCTTGGTATTTAAATATCTATAAAGGCTGTTTAAGTTCTCCGACTTCCTTTGTTAACTATCAAGTAATAAACAATAAATTGTATTGTTTTAAAAAAACATTAAACCCTCTCACTAGAGAATTTCAATGGAAAGAGGTTATTCCGTCTGACCAAAGAATTGACATTCTAAGGGAGAATCATTCTTCGCCCACTGCTGGACATCTGGGTATCTTTAAGACATACAAACGTCTTGCACTTAATTACTTTTGGCCTGGTATGTACTCCGATGTTGTCAAGTTCGTCAGTTCATGTGAACCTTGTATCACCCATAAACACCAAAACCACCCAAATTTAGGTCTAATGGGAAAACCCAAATCATGTCAAAAGCCCTTTCAGACGATTAGTATTGATTTGATTGGTCCATTGCCCCCCAGCAGAAAACAAAACACTTTTATATTTGTGGTCAGTTGTTGTTTCTCTAAATATTGTTTGCTTTTCCCCATTAAACGGGCAACTGCAGAAGTGATAACAAAAATTCTCGAGGAAAATGTATTTTTGGTGCATGGAATTCCATCTACTATTGTTTTGGATAACGGTAAACAATTTATTAGCGCAACCTTTAAAAGTATGTTGTCAAAATACAAAATTCCAAATTTGCATTTTACACCGTTGTATACTCCCCACGTTAACTCAGTTGAACGTTACAACAAAACCATTATTACAGCTATTTCAACTTTCATAGAATCTGATCATCGAATCTGGGACACCTTAATCACTAAGGTTCAGTTCGCCCTTAACTGCGCAGTTAGTGAGGTTACTGGTTATTCTCCTAATTTCCTTGTTTTTGGTAGGGAGGTCATAACATGTGGTTCTCAGTATATTGACAAGGAATTTAATTCCAATATGGTGCTCGAACCACGGGACGGCTATGCCGAAACTTTAGGCTGCTTATCCTCTATTTTCGAGAAGGTACATTCAGCTCTGTTGTCGGCCCACCAACGAAATTGTTCATCTTATAATCTTCGCCGTCAACCGGCAGAATTCAATGTCGGTGATATAGTTTGGCGCAGAACGTTTCTACTTAGTGACAAGGATAAATACTTTAGCAAGAAATTGGCGCCTAAATTTATTAAATGTAAGATTGCCTCAAAAAAGTCACCCCTAGTATACAAACTTAACGACATGGCCGGTAAACCTTTAGGAGAATGGCACATCAAAGATTTAAAGTTGATTAATTACAAAGAATAATAAAAGCATAAAAACAACAATGACGCATATCTATACTAAGTTATAATTACCTACATAATCATTTGCGAAGGCCAACAATGGTTCTTATGTTTTCGAGTCGAAGCCCACAAGATAATGTATTGTGTTGTGTTAATGATTTATGTAAACATGCTAACATAAAATGAATAAATGTTTCAGTTATAAATGGTAATAAAGTTTATTACATGTAATATTGTTACAAAGAACCTGTTGTTTATCTAACTATCAGTTATGGCTCAGTGGTTAAAAAGTCGTTGTCGGATCGGTCTGGTGTTCGATTCTCGCATGTGTATTTTCTATAAATGCATATTGATTGGCGTGTTGTTTTTCGCCGTGCCTTGTTCTGAAGTTCTGTTGTTATTCTTAATTCTGTATAAATTCCATAATCAAATTGTTATTATAGGTACTTTATAAACATTCAGAGTAATTAACCGTGCGTCGCGAGCTCGGAACAGTCGAATAGTACCTACCATTTAGATCGTACCTACCTAGTTGTCGTTATGACGCACGCGCCTTCACTCAGCGACGCGCCGATAAATAAATGCCTAACTAATGATTCACCATTGTTTACATTCAAAAGGTGTTTACTGGTCGTGTTGTAGTTATTAATTAGAGCAAAATATTTATTAAATTCTTTCCTTTGACATTGAGCGGTCCGGTCGTGTCTGCGGCTTATATTATTTTTGTTCATCGTTACGAAAAATCTGTTGTTACACCTAACTATATTCAAAAAGTTTACTTATCTAGTGGCAAAGGCCGAACCCAAGATTTTTAAGTCGTAGGGCTAGATCAAGTTCTTATATCTACAAATCATTATTACCTAATAATTACCCTAAGCGCTTCTCCATAGATTGTTATCTTTGCTATTGGGCCATTACACTGGCCTTGGCATTTACATGTAGGTATGTGTGATGAATTATGAATGATAAATGTTTATGTTCAAGTTCAGACTGCCGTTGTACGCGTGAAGAATGCAAGCGTGGGTCATTATTATTTAGGTATACTAATTAGCGTATAGGGTTGTCACTTGTTCAAGGTACTCATGCCCTTGTTTTCTCTAATTCCAGGGAGTATCTTCAGGGCTGCTACGCCCGTTGGGGTAGGGAATTTTCCTTAGGGAAAATCCCGGCCTAACGGGGGGGGGGGGTGTGTGACGTCGTGCCTCGGCGCTTGCGAGCCCCGCTACGATGACGCACTGCAGTGGGGAGCCCTCTCCCGCTTGCCGACCATATATATACCGGCGACACACGTGGTTGGCCCTTTCTTCTGCTGGGAGACACACGTCAAAGCTGAGTACTCATCCGAGGACCTGTGGAGTGTCAACCTACCACCTATGCCCTGGATAATTGTCTAGTCGGTTAACCTCAAGTGTCAGTTCTTTTATGTAATCAAAACCATTGTGAATCTGGAATATAACGCGAGTTTAATCTTTCCTGGTGATATTTTTTATTTATTTCCCGTAAGACAACCTAATTATCTCTTTTTCATTGCTCGGCGAGTGATCGATCCCGGCTATCCCGTGAAAATCAATCACTCGTGCGACAATATGTTGTTACAAGCAACATGGAAAGTAAGTATCTATCAATGCATTAATTTCTCATCATAATCGTAACAGATTTAACCCGAAGTTTTCAAACCACTTCTATCATCATCATCAAAGCAGCCAATAGATGTCCGCTTCTGGACATAGGCCTCATCCAAAGTTCTCCTTAACCTTCCTTCCTTATATTGGTCTTGAACCATCGGCATCTATGCGCTGCGCGTGATCCTTAAAAGACCGTCAATTCACCTTGCGGGAGGCCTACTTCTGCTACAACGTCAACTGCGTGGCCGCCACTTCAGAACATTTATGCTCCAGCGGCCATCGGTTCTTCTGGCTATGTTCCCTGCCATCATGACTCTTCGGAGAGCATGTCAGTGACTTTATCCCTTTACCTTACCTAAATAAATGCACACCCTTGCTAGCTATACCACTGATAGTAAAGTTGTAATATTCAAATGTGTTACATTCAAAATTACAACTCGATGGTTATTCAATAGTCCCAGTGGTATTGAGCCCTATTTACAAGGGTCTGAATCAATATTGGCGGGTACCTTATGTAAGTGGATTGCTCAATCGGTGTCTAGTTTTAGATGTTACATACTATGTAAATATTTTAAGAATGTTGAGAGCTATGCCATAAAGTTCTTTATATAATATAATATTTTATTTATAGTAAGCAAACATTATTTTTGTATTAATTGAATTAGATTCATAACGTAGTGAAATATGGGAGTAGTGCCTATTACATTTTTGCCTACACCTTCGGGAATACAGGCGTAAGCATATGACTCTATTAAAGTAAATTATAATATTTAGAACAGGACAGGTACAAAATACATTGTTTAACTTCCGAAGAATATGAAAAGAGCATTTGTTATCAAGAAATGATAATGATGCTAGCTTAAGGACAATAGGAGCAAAAATAGGGTTAAATGATTTTTACTCCTGTTGTCTTTAGCCTAGCATCATTATCATATAAGGCAAAAGTTTCTAGAATACGTAAATATAAACATAAATTATTACTATGTACCGTAAGTCAAGCTATAAGCAATAAGCTTTAAGAATATGGTACGAATATAATATCAGCTGAGTAAAAATATTCTCGAATGCAACTCATGTCTCGTGTTTGAATGTGCACTCGGTTCGTCACGAATATATTATGAAGACTGATTTATGTTAACATGGTTGACGGTAATTTTCATAATATTTACGATATGATACTGTATAGCTCTGTCATAAGGAAATTCGAATAAATATACTAAACGTTGGTCGTATCATCGTATTTTCAGAGAGAATTGGTATGTAAAAAATCCTTGCATTACTGACTGACTAACAGGTAAGCTACGGACAAAACTATTTGGCGCAAGAAGCTGAAATTTGACATGTACGGGTATGTTCCTTGGGTGCACTAAGAAGGGATTGCCCGTTATTCTAACGAGGGCGGGCAAAACAGGTAAATAAAAAACAATGTGCAAGTGTAGCTCTAGTTAGGCAATAAAGCGGCAAACTTTCCAAATGAATTGTAATCGGGTATTGGTATTCAAAGGTTTACGATCCTGTTAATGCTTAACATATTCTTTTTGATCAGCCATCTAAATAATATTGACGTAATATACTTAGCAAGGATGGTCATGAAATATGAAAAATATCTTATTACGATCAAAGAGTTAACAGTATCAGTGAATCATAATTTCGGTTGCCCAATAAGCAATTCATTGAAAATAAATATTTAAGTTTTCTGTTCTCACAAGCAAGATTAGCATCATCACTCTAGCGTTATCCTGGTTACATCCAAGACCTTAGTTTTTCTTTTTACCAGGTGGAACATCTTTTCGGAACTCCGGCTCTTGGGGAAATGAGAGACGAAGTATGTGGTGTTACCACTAAAAATCATCTCGACTGCCAACCAAAGACGCTCTGCGGGAGGAAGACTAGGTACAGGAGCTGTCCAGTCTTCCTCCCATGGCGCCAGGTTCAACGGAACCCGTTCTCAGGGAAGGCTACACGCCCTCACCTACCCGTACTGGTTCTCGGAGCAACGAATCTTAATCGGCGACCAGAGCTCTCCATGCTCTGGCGGCCCGCGGCCCCGTTGGCGGATCTCGGCGAAGTCGTCCTTGTCTTCGGGTGGGATCAGCCCTCTACCGATCCCGCTCAATAGTCTCTTTTTGGAGCATTAGAAGCTCGCAAAAGGAGGCCACTGCGTCCCAGCCCTTCTCGCCTGCCAGCATGGCAGCAATAACTGTTGGCGGCGACAGTTTAGTTTTAGGGTCTAGGGACCGCATACTAGTTTAACCAGGTTTGATAGAATATTAGCTTTTTCACAGTATGATTGCCGTTTCACCGCCGCAACTCAAAGGCTTGATTAAGACCACTGTCAGTTTATTCAAAAAATTGACTCCCTGTAACGAATGTCAAAGATCTTGTCGCCGGCTCTGCCATACTCGAGGTAAGGGGCAAGCGATAATTAACAAATTCAAAAGCATGCATAGCGTGCATTATCGACAAGTCGATAGTGCACGCCTGAGATTGAACCGGATATATAGCCACATAATTATAATGTCTATTGTCAACTGGGCTATAAAAACTATGTGACTAGGTACATTTGTGTAACATATTAATGTCTTTATTTCTTTTTTACATCCGGTGGGCATCGAACTCCCCATTTTAGGTTTTGGAGTCAGAGCCCCTAGTCACAAAACGCCAGTAAGCGTGGTGCCAAATATACAATTTTATATATATATATACTATCCTATATTATAGATCCAGTAGTTTTTGGCAATATGTCAAAAATTACTGAGAAGCAGTTACAATTTTATGGGGCTATAAATTACCATTATTTAACATTTTGACAACATAGTTTTAATTTATGTAATTTCTTCTTACTGGAAAGGAAAAATAACTGTCCGCTCATCATAATATGTTAGTTTAGTTAAAAAAGTGTTCATAATGTAATAATTTTTCATCATTATATCATTCAGTCTTTTGCAGTCCACTGGTAGACACAGGCCTCTCCTAATATAATATGCCTCACAATAGCATACTCAATAGTTAATAAAAAAATTTATAGTAGTTGGCGGCCAACGAGCCAACGGATCGCCTGAAGGTAAGCAATTACCACCGCCCATAGACACAAGCAACACCTCAGGAGTCACAAGTGCGTTGTCGCCCCTTGGGGTCGGGAAAAGGGATAGGATGAGGAGTGGGATGAGGGAGAAGGAATAGGGGATAGGGCCTCCGGCACTCTCTCTCTCTCCAAACGAAACGCAACAGTTTAAGTACTGTTACTTTACGTCGATTTTCTGTGAGAGGGTAGTACTTCCCCGGTCGAGACGTACCATTCATGCTGGAATCAGCAAGGCTCTACTACCTGTAGTTATAGGAGGATTTGGCCTACTATACCACTTTGGTACATGGTTTGGTATTAAGTTTACCGCTTTTTTCCGAAGATACTATTTGTTTCTTGTATTTTCCTTAGAAATCATTTATGACACTAACGCAATGAAATGGGCTAGTGACGGTTTAAAATCGGTTAAGCTGTTTCAGAGGAGTTCAATAACAAACACGAGATTTTCTATATAATATATGCTGTTGCCTGCGGCTTCGCCCGCGTATAAGAATAACATTATATTTTACCTTTTATGGAAAATTGCGATAGCCTTTAGACCCCCTAAATCCAGCTCTTTCGAATCATCCATTCTTAACAGATGCGTACTATGTATAATGTACTTCCCTGCCAAATTTAATCTTTATACGTCTCGTGGTTTCCTAGATTTTCTGATGAGTAAACTTACGCTTTTATGGATATTGATTTTTATCTGCAGGTTATATTTAGTCCTTGTTTTATACTAAGGCGGTAAGACTTCATATACTTACTACATCAATATTACATAATTGCTAGTCTCTAAGCTGCCAATTAATTAGTCTAAGAACTTATCGTAACAAATTATCCAAAATGTTTACCAGCCTTCTTAACAGAGTGTACCTAAGCCAATCAATACACAAAAAAGCCCAATATATCTTGATCTGTCGCTCAAATCTCCTCTTTATAGAATATTTGAGAATTAAGTCGTTCGATACTATGAGGGGATCATGTTACACTGGTTGTATAAATTAGGTGATTGGAATAAGACCGATTACTTAAGGGACAGCTATTAGTATAAGGCTGGGTGCACACTGTGTGCAAGAAAGCGTTAAATAGCTATTTATAGAATATTAAATGTAAGTGATTATATTAAGCCTTGACACAGTTTTTCAATATTTCAGTACTTTCGAAGTACAAAAAAAGTAAAACACGCTCTTAGTGAAACAAAACCAGCTTGTTTTTAAGCGACACCAATCCAACATGATAAATACATACATTCTGTTGCATTGAATTCTCGTTTCTATGGCGAAAAGATTCATAATCCATATCATGCGAATAACGTCATTATTTAAAGTCGTTCCGCTGTTATTAATTCACATGTTAAAATTTCCAAAATGAGGGATTTTTTGAAGCCGTATTAGTTTATCTTAAAAAGCATTTAGAATATCATGAAGAGCTAACTAAAGAACATTTCCGATCAAATCTTACAAACTACAGTTTAAGGATTTGAGTTAAATTACATTTTGAACCGAATGAAGTAGAACTACATTTTTTTTATTATTACTAGCCGACGTTTCAGTTTCTTTACAGGAACCGTGGTCACGGCAGACTGAGACTTACAAACTAAATCAAAATTATCTGTTTTCTTTTCATTTCCCTACGTTATGCACCCAGCTTAACTCATAAGCGTTATCGATTGGTAACGCTGTAATTTATACGGATCGGGATTATGAGTGATTTTCGTGTTCTGATTAAGTAATGATACTGGCGAGTTACTTTGAGTGGCTTCGTCAGTGGATGTCGGGATGTACTTAGTTTGATGATCGGCAATGCAAAGTATCTTTGGACCTCTTTAATTAGGGATTAGGTCAAATGTAATGCCGTTTTAAATGGGTGGTCTGTCAGTGATGACTTTATCGTAATATAATTATGTGGCTATATATCCGGTTCAATTTCAGGCCTGCACTATTGACTTGTCGATAGTGCACGCTATATGCTTTTGAATTTGTTAATTATCGCTTGCCCCTTACCTCGAGTATGGCAGAGCCGGCGACAAGATCTTTGACATTCGTTACCGGGAGTCAATTCTTTGAATAAACTGACAAAATGACAGTGGTCTAAACCAAGTCTTTGAGTTGCGGCGGTGAAACTGCAATCGTACTGTGAAAAAGCTAATATTCTATCAAACCTGGTTAAACTAGTATGCGGTCCCTAGACCCTAAAACTAAACTGTCGCCGCCAGCAGTTATTGCTGCCATGCTGGCGTGCGAGGTATACTGTAATAAAAGAAAACAGTAATTTTGGCGTACTTATCCGCTTGACCGCGCACAAGTGACTATTTTCCCTTTTTGCAAAAACAGATGAACGCGTAAACTGTCATTTTTCCCACGCTTTTCCGCTGCGCACTAATCTGTTTGTGGAACTCAGATAACTTAACCGATTGCAGTATGTTGCATATCAATAGACGCGTAATTAAATGAACTTTCAATGATACATATAATATAGTTAAAGCCCACGCAAGGGCAGTATAAAGTGAAAATTAGAAATGTTTCCCGCCATTTTGAGCGCGATTTAATACTTCTGACATATTCCTTTTTCTCGTCCTTTTTTATTATGGAAGGTATATCAGTATTATACACAGTTAGAAAGGTTATTTAATTTACTTTTAGAGGAAATAAATATAATGAAAAGAAACATTTTAATATTAAACATAAAAAAAGATTATTTTTTTAATTGGCGCCAATTTTCATATTTTATTTTTTTAAATACCGTTTCATGTTATATATCAGATTCAAACTTAGATAACTTTCTTTCCAACTAGATTTCCAAGTATAAAAACCAAGTCTGATAAGAATCTGATATGAATTATTTTTATTGGAACCTGCACAGTTGTTTACTTTTTACCGACTGAAGTTGACTGAAGACTGAACTGAAGTTCCCGCCAAAATTTTCGATAACTAATATCTCATAAATAATATGAGTATTATATATTTTATCAAAGGTTTATTTATATACTCATAATAAAAAATAATCCAACGCATAAATGTAACCTTATATACATACATATTTATTTAATTTTTTTTAAATAAAATGACGTTTTTACGATAATTTTTAAGTAATACACATTATTTATTTATTTTTTTGCTGTAACTTCATAATTAATCAGTTAATTTACAATAAAAACGTAAAAGTATGATATATAATTACATAATTTGTTTACAATTATGTTTTTAATCCATAATGACGCCCGGCGCGCGGAATGCAAAGTCAGCGAAATATATTTTTTTTTTTACAAATGCTTACATCTAAATAATTTTCTGCAAGTATAGCTATAACTTTATTTTATTACATAGTTATTATCACCAGGTACATGAAAATACAACAGCAAACCAGATTCAGCTTAGACTTTTATTTTGATAAACAAAAGTGTCGAGTATGTCGTTAAAGACGACATTGTTTACGTTACGGCCGCTCGCCTAAAGTAAACATTTCATTCAAACGTAATTTGTTTTGTACAATTAGAATGAGTCATTCATTAGATTGCAGAAAAATAAACAACACTCCTCTCAAGTTATTAACAATCGCACAAAAACTAATTAATTGAGCGCACCCGTCTTTAAGTGGCGGCGCGCACTTGAAATTTGTCGATGCTGAGTAAGCACTTAAAAATGGTGAGCGGTCAAGCGGTTATGAAGTTTGAATCATCTGCTATTTACAAATTATTTTATCATCATCATGACAGCCTAGAGACGACCACTGCTGGACATAGGCCTCCCTCAAGGTTCTTCACACAGACCGATTTTGAGCCGCCCGCCTCAAATTATTATTTACTTAAGTAGGTATTATTTACTAAACTTACAAGTATTTTCATTGTCCTTCAAAATGTCCACCACCATTGTCAATACACAGATCACAGTCTTTTCACTTCGTCCAAAGCGTCCAATATGCGGTGTTTTAATTGTTCGACACTAACAGGCTTACTTCTGTACACTCACAAAATAATGTCCATGGGTACACAGCTGCACTCGTGTTTTCTCAACTCAAAAAGTTCGCACGAAGTATAGCTACATACTCCCATGATATTATGAACTGATTAGAAATCGCGTCGGGAAAACGTAGACAAACAAATTGCAGCGAAAGAATCGATAGGTACGCTCACGTCCGGTAGCAATTTAGTACTGTTTGTAGCATCTGAGCGCGACGCGCGCGCTGTGGGGCAGGGGGGAATTTATCAATGGAATATTTTACTACTAATAGTACGCGAGTCGGTCATAGTCTTAGTTATGCATTAACCAATTATTACGTATTTTTGTGGACAGTTTTGAGACAGTTTTGGGATTTAGTGTTTTTATTTTTTAACTACATAAATATGATCAGTTAAAGATACTTAGTGCCCCGTTAAATTTTTTTTACTAATTAAAAAATAGTGGTGTATATACCTAGTGACTAGTAGAGTTGTCTTTTTAAAATAAAAATAACAAACAATCTGCAATATTTTGGCTTTATACACAGCCAAAGAGTGTATCATCGTTCTAGCTCTTTACCATTAACGTGCTCTTCGAAGCACGGGGCAAACGACAATCAACAATTTTCTACACACATTTCTTCGAAAAGTCAGTGGTGCCACTGACTTTTAAGCCCTAGGGCTTAAACGCGACTGACTTCCAATCACTAGGGCTTACACACGATACGCAATGCGTGGCATTCTCTAATACCTGTGCAAAGTGGTCCAATTTTTTGACACAAATAAAACAAGGCACTGGATTCCACCGGAGTTAGTTAGTTATGATAGTATTCGTATCATAACTTTTATATTTAAATGCAATACCAATTTAATATTGCAGCAATAAAATCACCAAATTACGTATCAGTAGTAATTTTACGCCGTACATTCCACAAGACTCGTAGTATTTTCGCAGTGTAAGAGCTAAGTTGACACCGCTAATTTATCGTAGATGGCAACCTTCACTTAACGAAGATGTTACGGTTTATCAGACTGTATGTAATGCTTGTGAGGTTTTCAAGCTTTTTTAGTTTCCGCAGACGACTCATAACGTTTGAATTAAGTACTTTATTTTATGTACAGGAACTAAATTGTATGAGATTGTTTGAAGAGTGTATACGAACGTAAAAATGTTTATCTATATCTATACATAGTATTAATTGAAGTGCTCGTCGCGCCCTGTCTGTCTGTATTTATTTCTTTTTTTTAAAGACAACTTCCGCATTAGGACCAAATCCTGTGACACGGGGGACTTTACAAACATACAACTAACGGACACAATGGACACCATGTACGAGATAAACTCAGAAACTACCTAACGGATTTTAGTCCGATTTTGTTTAATATATTGTGATATTCCTGAGGAAGATAGTAGATAGATTTAGATGTATTTTCTTGGATTTACGCGAATGTTACACATTGAAATTAAACTACAGTTTAAAGATTTTATCGCGTTATATTGGTTTCACTTGTTATTACATTTAAACCGAATGATATAGAAACTTAATTTTTATTATTAGCCAACGTTTTGAATTCTTTACAGGCTGTCATGTTCACGGCATACTGAGGTGATTTTTGTCTTAATTTCTTGAATGTATAAGTTATCTCAAAGTACCCGAACATTTTTCAACTATTGGTGTTACTATTTAAGCAGAATAAGCTCACAGTGTCCTTAGGTGTCCTGGTGACTTTGTCCTTCTAGGGTTTCATTAGCCTTATGACGGGGTCCCAAGCTGGAGGAACATTCCAACCGTCTTCCCTATTGAAATTAGGGTGTTTTTTAATTTCGATAGCCTCACGTATCATTCTTGGAAGAAAACGGTATTCCTTTGCTAGTATCTGTGGTTCATCAAATTGCAGGTAGTGGTTGGGTCCTTGTTCCACATGTTCACACACAGCAGACTTTGTTGAGCGTTTATGTTTTATGTCAGCTATATGTTCTTTAAGTCGGATGCCTATGCTTCTCTTGGTTTGTCCAATGTATGAGAGCCCACATTCACAGTCTATTTTGTAGACACCGGCCTCTGACACTTGACTGTTGATAGAAATTGATATATCTTCGTTGACGGCTTGTAGTAAGTTTTGACTGAAGCTCGCTTCAAGATGTAGCCAATTTTGTCGGTCACATCCTTGATATGTGATGTTATAGACACTAAACGAAAATATATAAGCCCACATAAAAAAGGTTTTCTTATACTCTATCAAAATTTGGCTTCACAGTCCAACTGCGCCATGAACATGAAAAATAAGAAAGAAAAAAAAAAGAAATTAAAAAACCCACGTGTATTGAAATGCAACTTCGCTTTGTGTCAAAACCATGTCGGCTGTCACTTGGCTGTCACCGATCCGAGAGAATGGCTCAGGATGTTTTATTGTATTATATATAGAAATATTTACTGCAAAAATATGACTACACCAAAACGCTTTCTCACGCAATTAATTTCATTAAATTACGGCAGCCACTGTCGTGTTTCCCGCTACTCGCATCGCAAACCCAATTTCGCTAAATCTCAACAAACTCAAACTAGGTTTTGCCTGCAATTTTGTTTTGAAAATCATTGAATTTTCAAACAAGCTTTTAATGCTTATTTAGCCTCTCAAGGGGTATTCCACCCCTATTATTAGAAATTAATTCTTCCTTAGAGTGCCTATTTTAGATATTTATTTTTCCATAGTCAAATCCTGAGTCAAACAATAAATTCTGTGTCTCTAAGGACTTCACAAATATACAGTCAACAGATGCGAAATACTCCTACAGCAACAGCTTACAGCTAATAGATCAGACAAAGTGTTACATAGAGCGGAGTCAGACCATACACTTGGCACCATTTTAAATGGTGAAGCAACCGCTGATTTGAAATCATAACAACATGCGTGCATTTTAATATGTAGTATCTCGATAATGTCCATCTTTGAGGATCCAATATAGAAAGTATGAAGTTAATCCCTGGAAGTATTCAAAAGGTTTCGTACAAACTTTGCCTCCCCTTTTAATCCCCTTAAGGTAAAAATTTCCAAAAATAATTTCTAAGTGTTCACTAACTTCATTTGAGGAACCAGTACACAAAGTTTGAAGTAAAGCCATTGAATGAATAAAAAGTATAATACGAATTCTGACTAACTGTTTAAACCCTTAGAAAATCCTCTCTTAGTGCGCCCCTACAATCCTCAAGGAACATACATGCCGAATTTCACCCTACTTGCGCCAAATAGCTTCGGCTGTAGCGTGTCTGTCAGTCAGTAAGTAAAGCAAGGATTTTATATATACAGAAGATGATTTCTTTTGGGCATCTGCCAAATTTGTTGATTCTTTCGGTTAGTGTTGCTGTATTATATTTTCCAGCATGGAGCCTTATATTCTTTTCATTTAATATGATAAATAACAGTCAAAGATTTTTAAATGAAGCTGGTTTTACCCTGCAGTGGGACGATATGGGCTTAAAATAATATCAAAAAAACAACAACTATATACCTATTATGAAATTGGCATTACTTATATGTAATTTGTATTATTCTTGAGGTGTGAATGCTAGATTTACAATAACTCAACTCGACAGACGAAGATATTTGAGTAGTCCAAATAATAACGTGGGATTGGATTAAATTTCCAAAATAACATTCAATGTATTACTTTGAACTCTCACATCGAATATTAAGAAATGATTCCAATACTTAACCTTACCAGTATCCCTTGCCCTTAACTTGATGGATTGATCACCGTTAAGCCGGGTCCTTCTCAGTTCTATAGATCAATGTTATTTATTATGCGCCGTTCCCTCGATCTTCTAAACTGATCATAAAATATGATACGAATATAAAAGGTGGTTCCGTAAGCTTAAAGTTCTTTTTTTAAGACTGTACCAGAGCTAGGAATAAATCCTGTATCGTGGGAGACTTTACAATCATACAACTAACCGACGCAATAAAAAACAGACTCGAAGCAAAATAATATCGACCGCACAAAGTGTTGTTTCGTGTGGAAATCAAACCCGGAACTATCGGCGCCAATCAGCGTTGAGGCGGCCGCTTAAACCATTACGCTAACCGTCCAGTCGTTTATAGTGACTTTAATAACCACGCTTTTTCTAAGTTAAAAAAAATACTAACAAATTACTTACTTTTTGTCTTCTTCTACAATCTAGTAAATAATAAACGCTTCGTTAGACTAGTGGATTGTAAACTTGTACTGTCGCACTTAGTTGGCAACCGATTTGAGTGTCCATTCATTGAGAAAATTGTTATTGGTCTCCTGTTCTGATATTAAGAGTTGAATACGGCACGTAGTTCAGTGGACGCTAGTAGATTTCATATCGTGATTGTTTACAATATGAATGGGAAATATAAAAAAAAACACTACAAATGCTCACAAAAATCTCTACATCGTCCTAGGTACCACATCTTGATACAAAAAGTTAAACAATAGCTTAGTTTACTAAGTTTAGTGTCGCTGCTTGCTAATTATATTGAAATGGATCATAATGCCGGCCTCACATTGGACGTGTGCAGTCTTTGGGTTTAGCCAATCGAAATAAAAGTGTACGTTTCACGCTGCTTTTAATTTAAAAATAGTAGTCATAGCAGCATCTTTATTTCATACAAGATCACTGTTATTACCTTTTGTTAGGGCTGTTAACCTCGACGTCGTCTATTTTTATTGTTATTTATTGTTTAAAAGAACTCTTGCATTAAATTTTTACCCTTTTCTTAGTTTTCTATTCTGGTCTTTACAAATATTCAAGCAACGGACAAATAAATACATCCAGATTTGGAACAAAAATGCGTGGATCACTCTCTCTCTTTTTTCAGAGACATAGTCTTGTGCCATATTTTCCTTTACCGTTTAGCAAGCGATAAATAACAATTTTATGTAATAATGAAAGAACAGTGGATTTCCGAGACCCTCTACTTAACAGTCTGTTGGTCTCCTAACTAGGCTATTGCTACTTTAAATTTTCAGATAATTTATGTTAAACAGCCTAGAAGAAATGGTCAAATTAGCCGAGCCTTTCCAAATTTCGTATAATGAGATTCAGGGCAACTCTTTGAATAAAAACCTTTTAGTTCCACGAAAACAGAGGGCAAATCTAATAAAATTCTATTCTTCACTTTCCAAAGAAACTTTACAACCAACTGATGTATATAAAATACGAAACTTTTACGCAATTCTCTGCCCATCCCTCTTGGGGTATGACCTTGGTGAATAAATAACCTAAGTAATCTTAAGGCTCTGCAAACTGTGATAGCACGGCACGAGGTTTTGTGATACTGAAAAATAAAACTTAATTGTATGAGGATAAAATTCAAATTTGCTGACTTGTTAGTTTAAAAATGTGTCTGCATCATGTATGTATCTGTGATCATTCTCGTTGAAATTTAATTTTTTTATTACCATATAATTATTTTGTTGTTTTTTGTCGTAAAAAATTCCTTGTCGTGACTTGTCGTGGATAAAAAACCAGACATTTTTATATTCTGACTGCCGTAACCTAAAAGAAACCTTTTTGTTTTATTACTTTATTAATAAGACATTGAAAAGGAGCTTAGCTATAAGCCTTTTAAATAATATTAACAGGTCATCGTATTTCTGGCAATGTCGTTGAGCTTTGTAGTACTTTTGCTACGGCGTAGCGCAGCATGACAGGAAAAATCGTAGCACTTTATTACTACTATTAGAAACGTCAAAGTTTGTGATGATGGATGTATGGAAGTTTGTTTCTCTTTCACGAAACAACTACTGAATAGTTTTTGATGAAACTTGGTAGTAATATAGCTTATACATACATCAAAATAGCACATAACTATAAAAATAAACTAGTGGAGATACCAACAGACTGTCATGCAGAAGGTATCGGGTTCAAGTCCACAGCGCGTACCACTGAGTTTTTGAAGTTATGTGCGTATTGAATTATTAATAGTCGCTCGCCCTGTGCCTCGGAGAGCACGCTAAGCCGTCGGTCCCGGCTGTCATGAAAGTCTTTGACAGTCGTTATAGGGCGTCAGTACATTCTAAATAAACTGATACTAGTCTAAACCATGCAATATCGCTATCCCTTCGGGTTGCGGAAGTGAGACAGGCAGTCGTTCTGTGGAAATCTAATATTCAGTGAAATCTGGTGAGACGAGTAAGCGAACCCCAGGTTGAAACTGGTATAACGCTGGAAGGATGAACTATAATATGGTTAGATTAAAATTTTGCGGCTTCTGCTCAACTAATGGGCTATCTTTATGTCAAGTGTTTATGTCTGTCTTCTACTCTGTAAATAATACTAACTATTATATTTTATCTAAATCAAAAGACTTTACTATTGAATACGACCTATTTCTAATCTAACAACATTGGCAAACTTTTACCGATTATTGACACCCACGTGGGCAAAGCTGTGGAAAAAATTAGTATAGTAAATTTTATTTTAAAGTTTACAAGAAGTTAAGTGCCGGAGGCCCTATCCCCTTTTTTCTCTCCCGCATCGCACTCCTTTTTTTATTCCTTTTCCTTCTTGGGTTGTGGGTATCCATGGATAAAGGAAAAAGGCAACAAAAATATTCTTGTTGAATAGTTCAACTAAACTGAATGCTAGTATTTTCTTGGATTTACGCGAATGTTACACAAAACTACAGTTTACGGATTTTATCGCGTTATACTGAATGCTAGTATTAGAAGTATGTGTGATTAGTGCAAGGGCATGAATCAAACTGTCAAGTTAAAACTCAGACCGCTCTAGGCACACTTCGCCTCTTAGGAATGGGCCATTATCATCATTATCTCAGCCAAAAGACATTTGCTGCTGGACGTAGTCCCAAAGCTTGTGAATGGATGCGGGCTTAAAATTGAGGTATTGCAATGCCTATAATTAATGAACAAGGGTAAGAATAAATGAATGAATTTCTGAAACAAAAGGAATATTAATTTAGATAAAACACAGATAAAAATAACAGAGAGGTTATATAGTAACCATTCGATCTTTTCACACCTGTGCAAATCAATTTAATTTAATAAAGAGCTTTGCTATTTTCAGCACGTATAGGCTGGTTCAAACACGGAAGCCACAGATATTACCCATTCACACAATATTGACGTGAAGTAACAGTGTCTGCTCTCTTGTTTCGTTTAATTATTATCATCAGGTTTGTTTATAATGTCTTACTGCTGGGCTAAAGACACTTTTCACTATGAATATAAAAAAAGATTTAGAAAGAAGAAGGTTAGGCCATAGTCCAACACGCTGGACAAGTGCGAGTGGGCAGACTTTCTTTTCGAGAACATTATGTAGAACCTAATGGAAGGAAAGAGGAATCCACCACTCATTTGAGTCATTGCCCATCGCTCCTGAGGATGCCTCGTGCAGAGGCGAAACACGTGTCGAAGCATAGTCGGCGCATACAGCGGGATACTGCAAGTCAGGTATCTTCCTGGAACCCATATTATTCCTGTATCCCTTATCCTTGTAGAGGAGTTCGGTATTTTCAATCTTTTTCTATTGCAATAGTTGGGGTGGTCAATCCGAAGGTGCGTGGTGGCCCTGCCACGCACCTGGCAGGTTCCTCTTTCCTTCCATTAGGTTACAATGGAGTTCCGCCAAGTAACGCCTGATTCAATCAACTACATTATGTAGAACTCTCAGATATGCAGGTTTCCTCATGATGTATATAAACTACGAGCAACGCTTACCATGGTGAACTACCGCCTTATCTCTTATTAATTATAACAAGAGATTGTAGGTAGTAGAGTTGATATTCTGTCATATCTGGTTAGACCAGTTAGCGGAACCCGGGCTTCAAGGCGTTCAAGTCTTGGCTGCAATCGGGATAACGCTAGGGCGATGATGATTGTATGTAGTAGAGTCTTGCTGATTTCAGCATGTATGGGCCGGCAGGCTGGATCGGCTGGAAAAGTACAACAGAATATCGACGCAATTAAATTACTAGTATATCTCTCTTACACTATACACTACACCTACTTCTTACTCTCTGCACCACTCTAAAGTAGACTGGTAGATAATACCCATGGCATTAAGTCCGCCTATGTACTCTGTGTATATGAAGTTTTAAATAATTAAACAATGTATCGTTCGGTTAGTGAGAGTACTGAAAGCTCCAGCGCCATCTTGTTCATCCTCATGTCACTCCTTCTTCTATTCCTATCCATCCAGCTCGGCTACGCACATGTGACTCATTTGATGTTGCCGGCGACTATGAACTGAATAGCTTACCATCATACGATCCATCTGCTCATTTTCCTCCTAAGACAAAAAACTAAAACCAAAGTAATAAAGTCTTTTTACATCGCAGCAAAGCACAAAATATGTTACTCAATCAAGTAACATCAAGTTTTTTCGCCGAACACCCTGTTACACTACACAGCGTGTTCCTAGTGCCGTTGAATTTGTACAACTTGTAGCATTATTTAGTAAGCTCTCGGTGAACATTGTTTTACTTAGAACTTAGTTACAGTATTAAAGTTACTTGCTTTGATACTTGAGAATTCAATGTCGAATTTCTGGAAAATTGTTAGTATATTGCAAGCTTCTTTGTTGTTAAGCGAATGCGAATATTTAATCGTTGTGATACTGTGAACCTAACACGACTAATATTAATACTAAAATAGGACAACTTATACACGGTCTTGGGTTGAGTCTGTAGTAGTACAGGCTTGAATCGATTGCTATAGAGCAATACATATTTAATTACAATTATAAAATGTTAATTATTCCCGGTAGAAAGCAATAGGCTTGCCCCCTATTACATTGGGACTGAAACATAATTGACGAAGTGTGGGTGTGTAATACACTGCCTACCCCTTCGGTGATAAAAGGCGTGAAGTTATGAAGTTATGATATTTAATTACATATAATATCCTGCATCAATCCACTGCGCGGATCCCAAGAAGATCGTCAGCTCATCTTACGGGAGACCTACTCCTGCTGTGTCCGGTGCATTGCCCCAACTACAAAACCTTCTCATCGCCGCGGTATAGTAGCAGTATCTAATCAATCAGTTCTCCGAGCTCTGTGCTCTGCACATGGCCACTTTAACTTGACTTTTTGAATACCCTTTTTTGCTGCACATCTCTTAACTCAATTTCTGCCCTTGGCATTATTAATTTAAAAAAAAACTCAGACATTACCAGTAAATAGGCCACATCATAAAGATAATATTACCGTTTGTCTCACTAACCACTATCAGTTATTTAGTTAAACGGATTGGTTTTGGAAGTAAACAAAGTTATTGTGATTCCGGACAATACACCCGAAAACCGATAGAGGCAGCTCTACCGAGAGTAGTCGTGAGCAAATATTATTGTTTAAGTGTTGTTTAAATGTTTGCACAGAGAAACATTATTGGGGAAATGAAAGGTAAACAAGACTCGGCATTGCTTCAGGTTATAGTTATATATATTCACATACAAATAGTTTTGGTAAGATAATATAGCAACGCCAGATTTGTACGAAAGTAGGTGATTTTCAGAATCACATTTATATTTTGTGGCAATATGTTAGGTACAAGAGAACTGGTATTGCCCTGGTTCATTTACATCATAATTTGTAGCTAGTAGTAGTCGGTAACGAGTGAACATTTGTGCCTTCGACCAATTTGCTTTATTGTACAACCAGGTTTGTAACCGTCGATCTTTTATTGAAAGGTGGTTCTTAACTGGGATGTTTTTGAAATAGGCTTTCGATGTTTCACTTCAGAAGTTTCAATGACAGTTTACAAGATTGAACGTTGTGTGTACTTTGTGTTCGTTGATTGAATGTTTATTTGTTTATTTACTTATAGGTACATCAACAATATACATACTATAATGCGTTAAGAATAAGGCACTGTAAATACAATCTTATATGTATATCAATTATAGACGTACACAACATTTTTGCAAAGTATAAACAAACAATTAAAAGTTACTTAAAATATAAAAATACTGAAATAGAAATCAAAATAAACATAAAAATAAACAACCAAAAGATGAGATTTGTCAATGTTTGTAAACTACCCCGAAATATAAGATTAATTCAGTATGAGACACTTCCCGCAAATAAAAATACAGTACTAAAAATACATGTGTATGAGTTGCCTCATATTATGTGAATATTTAAATATAGCTTTTGAAATAGTGGTCAGTCTAAACTTTCAATAGATAGAATTTTAATGAGCGCAAACGGCACACAACTTGAAACTAATCCATATAAATAAATATGAATCACCGAACACAAAGAACTTACAAACTATATTAAAATTATTTGTTTCCTTTTTCTTTCCCTACGTTGTGCACCCAGCTTAACTCGTAAGCGTTATCGATTGGTAACGATGTAATTTATGCGGATAGGGATTATGAGTGATTCTCGTGTTATGATTAAGTAATGATACCGGCGAGTTACTTTTAGGGGCTATTCGGTTGGATTCGTCAGTGGATGTCGGGATGTACTTACTTTGATGACGGGCAATGCATAGTATCTTTGGACCTCTCTGATTAAGGATTAGGTAAAATGTAATCTCATATTAAATGCGTGGTCTATTAGTGATGAAGTTATCTGTCTTTTAAAGATGTCGATTAAATGTGAGGTTCTATTTCATAGGCGATTCCGATGTTCTTTTGTAGATTTTTTGTGACTATTAGGAAGGTTGAACGTCAGATGTTTTTTGTGTCCATTGATTAAATTTATGTAAACTACCCCGTGTTGAAATTTATTCTTAGTGCGAGAGTCGTCTTTTGAAAAATAACATGTATTTGAGTCGCCTTATTTGTTGTGGATATTTAAATAAAGATTTTAAGGGTAGCGATAGCCTAGTGTTTTTTAGTTTGTGGTTCGAATCCACGGCGCGCACCAATAATAATAATTATTATAATTTATTTCATTTAAGCAAAGGTTTACAATATAATCACATATACAATATAGGTGAGATAAAAAATTGTTTGCAATAATAAAGATGTGAAACGTTAGCCCCCGTACTAATGTAGGCATACATTGTATCACGGGTGCCAGCGCCTTCCACTTTTCTAGACAAAATATTCGGTCTCTGATATAACAATTTTATATTTTTATCTATAAAAATCCACCATAAACAATCATGATTGCAATTTTATTTTAATAATTAAATATGTATTGCTTTATCATAGAGCAATGCATATTTAATTACAATTACAAAATGTTAATTAGACTGAGTCTATAGCAATCGATTCAAGCCTGTACTACTACAGACTCAACCCAAGACCGTGTATAAGTTGTCCTATTTTAGTATAACTATTAGTTGTGCTAGGTTCACAGCACCACAACGATTAAATATTCGCATTCGCATCACAACAAAGAAGCCTGCAATATACTAACAAGTTTCCAGAAATTCGACATTGAATTCTCAAGTATCAAAGCAAGTAACTTTAATACTGTAACTAAGTTCTAAGTAAAACAATGTTCACCGAGAGCTTACTAAATAATGCTACAAGTTGTACAAATTCAACGGCACTGGGAATACTCTATGTAGTGTTATAGGGTCTTCGGCGAACAAACTTGATGTTACTTGATTGAATAACATATTTCGTGCTTTGCTGCGATGTAAAAAATTACAAAGATTAGATGTCAAAACTCTACCGCCTGTAATGTTTAATGCCTTGATCATCCCATATAGTGCATCCGTAAAAGACCTAGGCCTGTACATCGATTCCACTCTCGATTGGCAAGTGCAGGTGACTAATGTTGGTCAGTGGGTTACCGGAACTCTTAGAGCACTATACCGCCTCAAGAATTTTTCCTTTCCAAAACCAAGACAATGCTTGTGCAGGCTCTAATATTTCCCATAATCTACTATGGTGATATGTGCTATTATGACCTGAATGCAGAACATCTCGATAAGTACGACCGACTTCTTAATAACTGCATCCAATTCATTTACAATCTTCGTAAGTATGATCACCTATCTACTTATCGTTCCGAACTAAGATGGTTACCAATTCGCCAGCGCCGGTGTTTGCGTGCTCTTACTACCCTCTTCTCTATTCTCAAGTCTCCTTCCCCTCCATCTTATCGCACCTCATACTTCCAATATCTATCTTCTATTCATGAGAGAGATCTCCGTTCTTCTCATAACCTTCTTCTTTCTTGTCCCAGTCATACTACTGGGTTCGTTAACTCTTCTTTTGTGGTGCAATCTATCATCTTATGGAATACACTCCCTCCTGAAATCAGACTGTTCACTAACCGTTATGCATTTAAAATGAAAGTTCGAGAGCTTCTTTTTGATAGATTAAAGGAATCAGCACTTCAATCTCATCCATTATTATAAGTATTTATGTAAGTATATAAAATTCTCGTGTCACAGTTTTCATTCCCATACTCCTCCGAAACGGCTTGACCGATTTTGATGAAAGTTTTTGTGCTTATCCGGTATCTATGAGAATAGGCCAACATATATTTTAAAAAAAAAAAAAAATTTTGCAAAACAACGTTTGCCGGGTCAGCTAGTGTAAGTATATAGTATGTATATTTAGGTGTCTATAGACTTATGTATAAGTATGTATATATAGAACTATATATTTTGTATGTATTTATATATATATACTATACATAATAATTATTATGATGTAATACCTTGTAACTTTTCCATATTTAAATTTATATAGTTAAATGCACCTACCACTTTTATCTCTGCACCACCTTAAGGTTGACAGGTAGAGAATACCATAAGGCATTATGTCCACCAATGTACACAATGTATGTGCATAAAGAATAAATAAATAAATAAATAAATAAAAATACTTTATTACTTCGGTTTTAGTTTTTTGTCTTAGGAGGAAAATGAGCAGATGGATCGTATGATGGTAAGCTATTCAGTTCATAGTCACCGGCAACATCAAATGAGTCACAAGTGCGTAGCCGAGCTGGATGGATAGGAATAGGAGAAGGAGTGACATGAGGTTGAACAAGATGGCGCTGGAGCTTTCAGTACTCTCACTCACCGAACGATACATTGTTTAATTATTTAAAACTTCATATACACAGAGTACATAGGCGGACTTAATGCCATGGGCATTATCTACCTGTCTACTTTAGAGTGGTGCAGAGAGTAAGAAGTAGGTGTATTGTATAGTGTAAGGGAGATATACTAGTAATTTAATTGCGTCGATATTTTGTTGTACTTTTCTAGCCGATCCGGCCTGCCAGCCCATACATGCTGAAATCAGTAAGCCTCTACTACATACAATCATCATCGCCCTAGCGTTATCCCGATTGCAGCCAAGACTTGAACGCCTTGGAGCCCGGGTTCCGCTTACTGGTC
Source organism: Euclidia mi (assembly GCA_944739405.2). Classification (NCBI taxonomy): domain Eukaryota; kingdom Metazoa; phylum Arthropoda; class Insecta; order Lepidoptera; family Erebidae; genus Euclidia; species Euclidia mi. The sequence continues at coordinate 4,827,723 of OX123206.2, forward strand.
TAACCAGATATGACAAAATATCAACTCTACTACCTACAATCTCTTGTTATAATTGATAAGAGATAAGGCGGTAGTTCACCATAGTAAGCGTAGCTCGTAGTTTATATACATCATGAGGAAACCTGCATATCTGAGAGTTCTACATAATGTAGTTGATTGAATCAGGCGTTACTTGGCGGAACTCCATTGTAACCTAATGGAAGGAAAGAGGAACCCACCACGCACCTTCGGATTGACCACCCCAACTATTGCAATAGAAAAAGATTGACAATAGTAAACTCCTCTAAAAGGATAAGGGACACAGGAATGGTATGGGTTCCAGGAAGATACCTGACTTGCAGTATACCGCTGTATGCGCCGACTATGCTTCGACACGTGTTTCGCCTCTGCACGAGGTATCCTCAGGAGCGATGGGCAATGACTCAAATGAGTGGTGGGATCCTCTTTCCTTCCATTAGGTTCTACATAATTTTCTCGAAAAGAAAGTCTGCCCAGCACTTGTCCAGCGTGTTGGACTATGGCCTAACCTTCTTCTTTCTAAATCTTTTCTTCTATATTCATAGCGAAAAGAGTCTTTTGCCCAGCAGTAAGACATTATAAACAACATACACACACACAACGTCACGCTTTTTAACCCCGAAGGGGTAGGCAGAGGTGTATTTCTACACCCACTTTTCGCCAGATATACTTTGGTCCCACGTAATAAGGGGCGAGCTCCGTGCTGCTACTGAGCATTTCATGACAGAAAAACCCAGTAACACTGCCCGACCCAGGAATCGAACCCGGGACCTCCCGATCCCACGCGCACATTTATGCCGCGAGACCAACGAGGCAGTCGTATAGGGTTTGATGTCGAGTTTTCCGTCTCTACGCAAAGATGGTATTTGCTAATGGTGTTATCCCTCAGTCGCCTCTTACGACACCCACGAGAAGATAGGGGGTGGTGATTATAAACGGCCAAACATTATAAACAAACCTGATGATAATAATTAAACGAAACAAGAGAGCAGGCACTGTTACTTCACGTCAATATTGTGTGAATGGGTATTATCTGTGGCTTCCTTGATTAAACCAGCTTATACGTGCTGAAAATAGCAAAGCTCTTTATTAAATTTAATTGATTTGCTCAGGTGTGAAAAGATCGAATGGTTACTATATAACCTTTTATCTGTGTTTTATCTAAATTAATTTTCCTTTTGTTTCAGGAATTCATTCATTTATTCTTACCTTTGTTCATTAATTATAGGCATTGCAATATCTCAATTTTAAGCCCGCATCCATTCACAAGCTTTGGGACTACGTCCAGCAGCAAATGTCTTTTGGTTGAGATAATTATGATAATGGCCCATTTCTAAGAGGCGAATTGTGCCTAGAGCGGTCTGAGTTTTAACTTGACAACGTTTACAGTTTGATTCATGCCCCTTGCCCTAATCACACATACTTCTAATACTAGCATTCAGTATAACGCGATAAAATCCGTAAACTGTAGTTTTGTGTAACATTCGCGTAAATCCAAGAAAATACTAGCATTCAGTTTAGTTGAACTATTCAACAAGAATATTTTTGTTGCCTTTTTCCTTTATCCATGGATACCCACAACCCAAGAAGAGTCACAAGTAGAGTGCAGACAAAAAGGGAAAGGAATAAAAAAAGGAGTGCGATGCGGGAGAGAAAAAAAGGGGATAGGGCCTCCGGCACTTAATTTCTTATAACCTTTAAAAAAAATTTACAATACTAATTTTTCCCACATCTTTGCCCACGTGTGTGTCAATAATCGGTAAAAGTTTCCCAATGTTGTTAGATTGGAAATAGGTCGTATTCAATAGTAAAGTCTTTTGATTTAGATAAAATATAATAGTTAGTATTATTTACAGAGTAGAACACAGACATAAGATAGCCCATTAGTTGAGCAGAAGCCGCAAAATTTTAATCTTACTAAGTTCATCCTTCCAGCGTTATCCCAGTTTCAACCTGGGGTTCGCTTACTCGTCTCACCAGATTTCACTGAATATTAGATTTCCACAGAACGACTGCCTGTCTGACCTCCGCAACCCGAAGGGATAGCGATATTCCATGGTTTAGACTAGTGTCAGTTTATTTAGAATGTACTGACGCCCTATAACGACTGTCAAAGACCTTCATGACAGCCGGGACCGACGGCTTAGCATGCTCTCCGAGGCACAGGGCGAGCGACTATTAACAATTGAATACGCATATAACTTCGAAAAGTCAGTGGTACGCGCTGTGGACTCGAACTCGATACCTTCTGCATGACAGTCTGTTGGTATCTCCACTAGTTTATTTTTATAGTTATTTGCTATTCTGATGTATGTATAAGCTATATTACTACCAAGTTTCATCAAAAACTATTCAGTAGTTGTTGCGTGAAAGAGAAACAAACTTCCATACATCCATCATCACAAACTTTGACGTTTCTAATAGTAGTAATAAAGTGCTACGATTTTTCCTGTCATGCCGCGCTACTCCGTAGCAAAAGTACTACAAAGCTCTACGACATTGCCAGAAATACGGTGACCTGTTAATATTATTTAAAAGGTTTATAGCGTAGCTAAGCTCCTTTTCAATGTCTTAATAATAAAGTAATAAAACAAAAAGGTTTCTTTTAGGTTACGGCAGTCAGAATATAAAAATGTCTGGTTTTTTATCCACAACAAGTCACGACAAGGAATTTGTTACGACAAAAAAAAAACAAAATAATTATACGGTACTAAAAAAATGAAATTTCAACGAGAATGATCACAGATACATACATGATGCAGACACATTTTAAAACTAATAAGTCAGCAAATTTGAACTTTATCCTCATACATTTAAGTTTTATTTTTCAGTGTCACAAAACCTCGTGCCATGCTATCGCAGTTTGCAGAGCCTTAAGATTACTTCGGTTATTTATTCACCAAGGTGTGCATGCTGCCCATCCCCAAGAGGGATGGGCAGAGAATTGCGTAAAAGTTTCGTATTTTTATATACATCATTTGGTTGTAAAGTTTCTTTGGAAAGTGAAGAATAGAATTTTATTAGATTTGCCCTCTGTTTTCGTTGAACTAAAAGGATTTTTTCAAAGGGTGGTCCTGAATCTCATTATACGAAATTTGGCTAAAGGCTCGCCTAATTTGAACATTTCTTCTAGGCTGTTTAACATAAATTATCTGAAAATTTGAAGTAGCAATAGCCTAGTTAGGAGACCAACAGACTGTCTAGTAGAGGGTCTCGGAAATCCACTGTTCTTTCATTATTATATGAAATTTTTATTTATCGCTTGCTAAACGGTAAAGGAGAATATGGCACGAGACTATGTCTCTGAAAAAAGAGAGAGTGTGATCCATGCATTTTTGTTCCAAATCCGGATGTATTTATTTATGTGTCCGTTGCTTGAATATTTGTAAAGACTAGAATAGAAAACTAAGAAAAGGGTTAAAATTGTGAGCAAGGGTTCTTTAAAATAAATAACAATAATAAAAAAAAAATCAAAACAATCGCCTCCAAAAATCTGGAAAATGTGTGAAAAATAGCACTAAAAAGTAAAAAATAATTGCGTTATTTTTACTTCAATTTACTTATATAAACGTCACCTATTCAACTGAATATTATATACTTATACGAGTTATAAATATCTACCACTTAATTCACATACCTGACATAATACATATTTTTATATGACTAGCAAACTAAATTAAATACCTATCACCAGAAATCAGATAAGTATATTATATTTTTGGACTAAGTACTTAGAAAAAAATATTTTATTAGGACTATAATATACAATTATACTTTTTTTTTGGAGTCGGTGCCAGCTGAGGTTAAGAATTAAATAAACAATTATTTCAAAATTAATAAAACCCTACTGCCATCAATTAAGAACTATGAAGTAAAAAAAAATATAGCCTATATCACACGGGGTAATATAAAGATTCCAACGATATGCCGCACATCCGAATCGTTTTAGGCATACAGAAGTTATGGCGGAATAAACAAAACTCACATACTTACATATTTACAAAACATACATGTACGCTTATAAAACATTACGCTCTTTTTTGGCAGTCGTGTAATAATGAAGTTGCGAAGTACGAGTATATTTTCTTGATCAGTAAAGTGGTCTACACACGGCCCTAAAATCAGAGTCAATATCGGGAGAGCGAAAATCTCTACACACGTCCCTGCCAGCTATAAATTACATATAAGTAATGCCAATTTCATAATAAGTATATAGTTGTTTTTTTTGTTATTATTATTATAAGCCCATATCGTCCCACTACAGGGTAAAACCAGCTTCATTTAAAAAAAATTGACTCTTATGTATCATATTAAATGAAAAGAATTTAAGGCACCATGCTGGAAAATATAATACAGCAACAGTACCAAAGATATTAACAAATTTGGCAAATGCCCAAAAGAAATCATCTTCTGTATATATAAAATCCTTGCGTTACTTACTGACTGAGAGACACGCTACAGCCGAAACTACTAGGCACAATTAGATGAAATTTGGCATGTATGTACCTTGAGGATTGTAGGGGCGCACTAAGAAAAGATTTTTGGAATTTCCTCCCCTAAAGGGGTAAAACAGTTAGTCAGAATTCGTATGAAACTTTTTATTCCTTCAATGGATTTACTTCAAACTTTGTGTATTGGTTCCTCAAATAAAGTTAGTGAACACTTAGAAATAAATTTTTGAAATTCTTACCCTAAGGGGATTAAAAGGGGAGTCAAAGTTTGTACGAAACCTTTTGAACACTTCAAGGGATTAACTTCATACTTTCTATATTGGATCCTCAAAGATGGACATTATCGAGATGCTACATATTGAAATGCACGGATGTTGTTATGATTTCAAATCAGCGGTTGCCTCACCATTTAAAATGGTGCCAAGTCGACGGCCTGACTCCGTTCTAGGTAACACTTTGTCTGATCTATTAGCTGCAAGCTGTTGCTATAGGAGTACTTCGAATCTGTTGACTGTATATTTGTGAAGTCCTTTGAGACACAGAATTTATTGCTTAATGGAGGCATTGACTTAGAAACAAAGAAAAGTTTGTTAATATAAAATAGGAAGAATGAGTTTCTAATAATAGGGGTAGAATACCCCTAGAGAGGCTCAATAAGCGTTAAAACCTTGTTTAAAAATTCAATGATCTGCGAAACAAAAATGCAGGCAACACCCAGTTATAATAGTATTTTTGCAGTAAAGATTTCAATAGGAATGACAATGAAAATTTTTGTACAATAAAACATCCTGAGCCATTCTCTCGGATCGGTGACAGCCATGTGACAGCCAACATGGTTGTGACACAAAGCGAAGTTGCATTTCAATACGCGTACATTTTTAAATGCCGTTCTCTTTTTATTTTTTCATAGCATATGGCGCAGATGGACAATGAAGCTGGATTTTGATAGAATATAACAAAGCTTTTTTTGTCTAGTTTATTGGTGTAATGGTTAGAAACCTGACTGGGAAATTGCAGGACGTAAGTTGGATTCCTATGCATTCAAAATCTTTTTGTAAGATGACAATTGGTATTAGATATGGAATAGGATGTATCTATAATATATCATTATTATGTAAGTTATAGATTATCTAAGTAAGTGTATCAGGATTATGTATGAGAACAGCATACATATTTTCATCTCTCACTATACATTACTACGTTCGTATATACTCTTCAAGGATCTAATATGATTTAGTTCCTTAATATAAAATATACCTCTTTATTTAATATTTATGTATGAGTCGTCTGAGGAAACGAAGATAGCTTGAAACCTCACTAGCATTAAATACAGCCTGATAAACCGTGACAACTTCGTTTAGTTAAGATTGCTATCTACTATAAATTAGCGCTGTGAGCTTGGCTCTTGTACTACGAAAATACTGAGTCTTGTGGAAAATACGGCGTAAAATTTACTTCAGACTTGTAACTTTAAAATATTTTTATTGCTTCGATATTACATTGGATCAGCATCAGCCCTGTATAAATTATTATGCTGACACACTGCTGTGCACGGGTCTCTTTTCACTATGAGAAGGGTAAGCCCTTGTCACGAAGTTTACCTTCAGTGATATGTATGAGAGTGATAATGAAGAATTTAATTCGCACTTAATTTTGAAAAGCAATTGGTGCGCACCGTGGATTTGAACCCGTGACTCTCTGCGTAGCATTCTGTCAATCTCTTCAGCAGGCTATTGCTGATTTGCATTGGTGATGTTTTTAAATAGTCATGATAGTGAGTAATCGCTCCGTTGGGAGTTGGCTCTTGGTTTTTCTTGAATCAAAAAGTTGGACCACTTTGTCTAGGTATCAGTGGCGGATACGAACAGTCTGCCAGAGATAGGTTATCGGATAAAAGCCTGCGGCGTGTATCAGACTTTTCAAAAATATTTGCACACTAAACTTTTAACTGTCGTGTGCCTTGAGTTTCTAAAAGCACATTAAGTCGTCGGTCTTACCTGGGAAAGTGTTTTAAAGACGACTCCCGCACTAACAATAAATCCTGTGACGTGGGAGGCTTTGAAAACATACAATCAACAAACGCAATGAACAAACAGACTTGAAACAACAAATTCTGGATTACATAGTGTTGGCTCGTGTGGGAATCGAATCAACAATACTCGGCGCAGTGTCTTATATCACTAATCCACCCAACTAGTCAAATTTGGTTCAACCTCGATTTTCTATTACAATAATGGTGGAACTGATCCGTAAACAAGAAACATAAATCTGATTTTCTATTCCAAAACATATTTATTAAGTAAAAATATATTCATACTCATTTATAAGAAAATATAAAACGATTAAAAGCAGACCATGATACATGGTACTGCAAACGACAGCAAATAAATAGCTCTTTTTAAAAGATAAATCGTATTCGGCTGGATTTTCAAGTTTTTCATATATGTATTTAACTATTCAACTAGGTCAGCTGAAAAAGCATTTGTGGAAGTATTGGCATTCGCAGAATATCCGTAATTTCGTATGTTTGCGGACAGTGATTATCTAGAATTAACCGTATTAATTGGTTAATTTGTGGGAAAATACCATTTGACCTAATGTTAGCCCTGTATATAAACTGTCCCACTGCTTGACATTGTCTACCACGCTGCCCAAGTACGACAGACTTCACATGTTTTTCGATATCATTATGAGGAACTTTCAGACTGACAAGTCCCCTGGCGATTATCCTTTACCTTTTAGCAAACGATAGTTATCAATATGACATATAACTTTGAAACGAATTGGTTCACACCGTAGCGTAGGTTTGATACCGAGAGCATCTAAGTAGCAGTCAGTTGATCTCACTTATAGGTTAGGTTATGTTAGGTTAGCTGCTGTTATAATATTTATGAGAGTTCGTAGATAAACTCTGCGTACTGTGAATATATCAAAGCCAGATTAAATTTTCAGTACCGTATGCATCATGCATCTGCTTGGCAGTATATTTATCTCTCATATAGACTACCGTCTTAATTTTAAAGTAATGGAGCCAGATTATATTGTGTCCGTGTAAAACTAATATTTTTAGAGCGCCAGAAAGCAGTACATATGATGTCTCTGCGCAATATTTACTTGTTTCAGAGTGCCTTCATACTAGCGTTATTTATGCTACTTTTTTAAAAGACAACTGCCGTACTAGGAATAAATCCTGTGTCGTGGGGAACTATCCTTCTCGAGGTTGCCGCCCGTTCTTGGTCCAGTTCCTTCAGAAATGGATGCAACCAAAACCTCCAGCCGAAACACAAACAACAGGCACATTACACACGCACACACACACACGTACACACAAGCGCGCACACATCCACATCCAGGAAAACATCTCTTCACCACGCCCGTTCGTGGTCGGGTGGGCGCGGGCTCGTAGTAAAAAGTCACGGGTAAGAGAACCTGACCACCTGCGCTAGGCCCTGCGCAGTCGAGCGCCGTACGCGGGGATGACGGAGTCCTGGGGGGTTGAGCCGAGCGGCGCTGGCGGTAATGTGACCGTGAGGCAACACGCCCTCTTTGGTCCCGATTTCTCGCTAAACGGTAGCCCGCTGTGAGCCGCAGCGGGGTAAATGGCTATTGTGTCCCGTCAGAGGGCCACAGGCTAGGGACGTAGGGTCCACATCAGCAGTTGGAATTTATTTCGGCTGTTGATGTGGCAGGTGAAGGCTATACGGAGGGCGCAAGCGAGGGATGACGGTTAGAGTTGGTAACTCGGCTCAGGCCATTGACCCGAGCGGTCGCCCGTAGTCATGCTCATGCTGTAAACCAGCCCCGCGTTCCTATATCCCTCTGGTAATCCTAACGTCCGGTATGACGTTCCCTGATGCGGGCTCCATGGAGGGTGGGAAGCCACAGGGATAAAGTCTTAGTAAACTTGCATGGATACCGTAATTCCAAGTACTACCCCAACTGCGACGGGGGCAGCGAAAGCTGTTCCCACCGCAACAAACAAAACCAAATAGATGGTTGACGCCGTGGCCTCGGCTGCAGGTGTTAAACCATCCCCCAAGGACGAGACTTCAGCGCTGTCTAACGCTAGTACTGGTCCTGTCCTTACAATCGTCAGCCCGTTTGAAATCAAGCGGGAAGACGACTCCTCCTTCGCAGGCTGGCAAGTGGTAAGTCACCACAAGGGCAAAGGTAAGGGCAAGACCACCAATACTGTCCAACAGAGTGGCCCCGCTGCTATCAGCTCTGCGAAGAAGAAGAGTGCGGGTAAAAACAAGAGACAGCGCCTGGCAATAAGGCGGAAGGCTGCACAAACCGCTGCTGCCGCCGGTGCTGCCTCTACAAAAACAGCGGAGCAGGCCGCTTTCGCAGGTCCCAGTAATGTGACCAGCGCGCAGCCTGCACTCAGCAGTGGGGGGTGCACGAAGACCGGAGGCAGTACGGGGAAGCCGCCACCCTGGACGCCATCCAGCTCCGGCACCACCGGGAAACTCGCCAGGTAAAACTGCCGAAAACAAGGAAAGAGGTGAGGCCAAACGTGCTCTCAACGAGACCAGCTCGCCTCGAGGGGAGCACAAGAAGCCCCGCCTCGACTCCTCCAGGATACAAGGTAAGTCCTACGCACAGGCCTCCAAGGCGTCCCTGGGTGTTGAAGTAACATGCAAACGCACAGGGAACTTGCCGAAGGAGTTGGTGGACCAGGTACTCCGGAAGCTCCAGAGAAAGATCCTGAGTGATGCCTGGTCGACCAAAACCCCCAAACGCCCCGCTCCAGCGTTCACCGGGAAACCCGTGCACGCGAACGGGGTCCTCAAACTTTGGTGCGCCGACGAGGCAACGCGTACCTGGCTGACGGAGGCAGTCTCTCTCCTGGTCCCACCACCGGGCTTCAAACTGGAGGTCAGGGGCCAGGAAGAGACCCCGAAGAGAGTGTGGTGCGGCATTGTCGTACCCGATGAACAGGGGTCTTGGACGACGTGCGCGTCGTGGGTCGCGCTCTGGAGTTTCAGAACCCCTGATTGGAGGTTGAGAAATGGTCGATGCTGCACTCCGAAAGGCAGTCAGGTGGGTGGTTCCTGGTAGTGGGCGTCCCAGAAGAACAGGTCCCGATCCTGATGAAGAACGAGCGCCGCCTCGCGTTGGGGGTAGGTGCCGTCTACGTCAGGTTCCGGGACCCCTCGGGTAAGTTTGTCGACCATCCTCCGGGACGCGACGACAACTCCACACGAGTCAAGCAGGACTCAAACACCAAGTTAGGGTGCGACGCAGAACCCGGCCCGTCAGAGCCGGCCGCGTCTGGCTCGGGGGCTGGCGCATCAGCCTAGGGTAACTTGGAAGATGAGAGCCTGCTCCTGAGCCCGGTGCGGCGGGACAACGGGGTGGAGGCTGGCGACATCCTGGCCGGCCTAACGCAGCTGACGGTCGGGGAGGTGGGGACATCATCCAAAGATGAACCCTCTGCCTAGTGACGTCAGCTGCCTTCAAATCAACCTCCATCACAGCCAAACGGCCACTGCGCAACTGCGCAAATGGATGGAGGTCCAACAATCAGCCATCGTGCTCATCCAGGAACCTTGGATAAGGGGTGGCCTCATCAGAGGCCTCTCCAGCCTGGGAGGTAAGATATATTCTTCAACTGACCACACACATCCAAGAACCTGCATACTGACAACTAAAAACATCAGAGCCCAAGCTTTAACGGAGTTCTGTTCCAGAGACTTCACAGCGATACAAATTGAAACAACACAGCAGCCAAGGAGTATAGCGGATGTTTTTGCATCGGTCTATATGCCCGAGGCCGAAGATCCGCCTCCGACCTCACGCGTCTGGTTAACCAGTGCGAGAGAACCAAAACGGAGGTCGTAATAGGAACCCCACCAAATGTGGGGCATGAACTGCAATAACGACAGAGGTAAATCACTCGTTGAATACCTATTCACCACTAATCTTAACCCTATTAAACACAGGTACGGAGCCACAAGACGTGGTCAGACAATTATCGACCTAACTCTCGCAACAGAAGGAGCGGCTGAACGCATCAAGCCATGGCACGTCTCGAAAGAGGCATCGTGCTCAGACCACAGATGGATCAGCTTCTCTATGGAAGTCGTTATACAACCCACACAGCCACGCAGAAAACCACACAACACTGACAAAGCAAAGTATGTCCAATTACTTAAAGATAAACTTACCCTTACTGCTACGCCGACGGTACTGGGTGACAATGAACAGATCGACGAGCAGGTATGTACACTGACGCAGTCGATGCTAGACAGCTACCACGCAGCCTGCCCAGAAACCACTCTACCCTCAACCCCAGGTAAACAACCCTGGTGGGGCGCTGAGCTTGGACGCAAGCGCAAGAAGGTAAGAAGGGCTCTAAACAGGGCAATAAACACAAGCGCGGACGAAGATTGGGACGCTTATAAAGCGGTCAAATCAAGCTACAAGAAATGCCTCAGATTCAGACGCACCATGGGATGGAGGAAATTCTGTGGGAGCATTGAATCTTGCCAACAAGCAAACCGGGTAAGGACCGATGGTTGTACCAGGTACTCTCCGTAAACCGGATAACACATACACCACATCGGAGGAGGAGACAAGACGCGTCCTACTCGAAACGCACTTTCCAGGCTGCGTCCTCACCCCGGTAATAACGTGGCACGATACACCAACAGTGGCGACCGCACACGAGTGGAGACACGCAAACACCGTGGTCACAGAAGAAAAACTCCGATGGGCCATCGATAGCTTCCATCCCTTCAAAGCAGCCGGACTGGACGGCATCTTCCCAGGGTTATTACAACGGGGGGGGGGGGGTGAACCTGTCCGTAAAAGAGTTCTGGCAATCATGAGGGCTAGCCTGGCCGTTAGATATGTACCGAAGAGTTGGAGGGAAGTCAAATTAATTTTCATACCAAAACCAGGCAAAACAGACTACACCAATGCAAAGTCCTTCAGACCAATAAGCCTAACCTCCTTCATGCTTAAAGTCTTGGAAAGGCTATGCGAAAGGGAATTAAGAAGTGGGGCACTTAAGCACCTACCTCTACATGCCAATCAACATGCATACAGCTCAGGGATATCGACGGAATCGGCCTTACATCAGGCCGTGAACCAGATAGAAGCTGTCAGACATGGTGTGGATCAGATGCTCATATAGTGGATCCAAAACATGCTCAGCAAAAGGGTAGTGCGCCTGCACGGCGACTCCCAGACAGCCTTGATAACTAAAGGTAGCCCGCAGGGCGGTGTTCTCTCCCCGCTATTGTGGAACTTAGTCAGGCTTCAAAAGCTTCAAAGACTTACATGCTTAGCGGCCACGGGCTGCATGAAAACTACACCTACAGCGGCACTCGAAGTGTTGCTGGACCTGCCTCCATTGCACCTGTTCATACAACAGGAGGCAATGATGTCGGCGATCCGGCTAAGAGCTCTAAAAATCTGGAAAGACACTAACACACCGCACACTAGCATCTTAAATACGCTCTTTAAAGAAGTTCCTCTCACACAAGCCATTGGCGACCGAATGCCGAAACAATTTGTTTTCGACAAGAAATACAAAATCCAACTGTACGAGGATCTACACCAGGGAGCGGTTGGCCACAACGAGCCCACGATCTTCACAGATGGGTGTAAGACGGATACAGGTACGGGTTCATGAGTATTCTCCGAGGACCTAAACATCAACATCGCAGCACCGCTACAACACGGTCTACCAGGCCGAACGTTTCGGCATAATCCTAGCTGCCACAGCAATCATTGTACGTGAGGTAAGGGAACGATCCATTAGGATCCTTTCAGATAGTTAGGCTGTCCTGTCTCCCTCTCAACTCTCAAAAGCCATACTATCACCTCGGCACTCACGCATGAATGCCACCAGAAACTAACAGAGGTAGGTAAACAAAACAAATTAACACTGCAATGGATCAAGGGCCACAGTGGCTCAAGAGGGAATGACGCAGCCGACGTTCTTGCCAGAAGAGGGGCCACTTTACTTTTTTACACTTTACTTACTTTTACATCTTTAGGTGGCGGGACCCGTGCCCATTATTCCCCTCCCTTCTGGTTTTTATCGCAACCTGGTAAGAAATAAGACCAGGACCCAACACAACCTGTCCTGGATTGGTATTGAAACATGTAGGCAGGCCAAGGAGGCTCTTCCCGCAGTAGACGGTAAGATAGCCAAACAAATCCTCCGGCTGCCCAAACAACAACTGCGGACAGTCACGGCCGCCTACACAGGACACGGATTCTTTAATAAACACCTATGCACTATTTTTATGTGCAATAACTTAAAATAATGTTTACCGGTACATATATTTGAGTAAGAAGTGTAACTTAAAAATGTCGAGCGCCAGTCCTTTTGCGCGCAGTCAGATCACGTGTAGGAGCCCTACGCCGTCATCACCGTTGCCGTCACCTCGTCCTGAAGACAAACCACCCGCTGCCACTGCCAAGCCGACACTTGAACTTATCACTACAGCAGAAGTAGAAAGATGGATGAAGATAATCAATACTTATCTGACTGAAGTTTGCTCTATTGCTACAGAAAGTAAGCTCAACACAGACTCAAAAGTACGAGTCACAAATATCTGCCGCCAAGTGAGCACTGTTGCATCTGAGATGGCTGTAAACTATCAGTCAGTGAAACAAAAGGCGATGCAAGCACACTCCACCATCCAGCACCTTCAAGAGACAAACAATATCTCAAATACCCTTGAGGAGATTAAGAAAGTCGTGCAAATAAATCATACCCAGACCCAGAAGAATACTTTTGCTGATATGGTTAAAAAAGGTAGCAACAATTTTATTCGCCCCAATACCGTTAATTCAGTGACCATATATCCAGCCGACAAAAGTAAAAGCAGTGATGACACTAAAGCCCTTATCCAGACCATAATCTCGCCCGAGGAAATGAAATTGCATGTACGCGGTGTCAGAAAGACAAAAAATGGCGGTGTAGTCATCAGCACCGAAAATAAGGATGACGTCGAGAAGCTCAAAAGCTCTACAAAGCTTTTAACATCAGGACTTACTGTCGAAGAGCAGACTAAGCGTCGTCCTAGGATAGTCGTTATTGGAGTTCCTACAGCACTCAGTGAAAAAGAGGTCTTCGAATGCATGTTTGAACAAAACTTAGCACAGACATTTCCAGACAAGACAAGAGAGTCCTTCATTGCCTCCATTAAATTGAGTCACAAATCTGGGAAAAAGAACACGTCGGTGTGCAATTATATAATTGAAGTACCACCGGGAATACGAAGAGCCCTTATTAACCAGGGGAGAGTCTTCATAAACTGGACATCATGTCCCGTGAGGGACTTTACCCTTGTTACAAGATGTTATAATTGCCAACAATACGGACATGCAGCAAAATTCTGCCGCGAAACAAGCCCTACCTGTGGTCATTGCGGAGAATCAGGACACGTCATCAAAGAGTGCAGTAAGAAGACATCACCACCTTCCTGCGCCACCTGTATGAAATTCAAAAAGCCCAGTAATCACCAAACTGGGGACGAGAGCTGCCCAGCAAGAAAATATGCCGAGGACAGGTACCTGAATTCCATCGACTATGAAGGCGCCTGAGAGCGCCACCAACTACAAGTAAAAGCACCGCTTCTAAAGGTACTCGTTAATTATAGTTATGGCTAATAAGCTAATAGATGACTTGGACAACTTCTCTATCTCAGATTCAAAAGTGTGTAATATTGAGGATTGTAAAAGCCTACTTCCACCTCATGATAAGTGTCTAACTATTATCTCGCAAAATATTCGTAGTATCTATAAAAACTTTCAGGAACTAGAAATTTTGCTTCATACTATTGACATAACTTGCGACATAATAGTGCTGACAGAATGCTGGTTATCTAATAGATCTGACGCTCTACCAACGTTAGACGGTTATCGACAATTTTGCAGTGATAATCACTTCAATCAGAATGACGGCGTTGTAGTATACATTAGAAAACATCTAAATGTAGTTATAGAAAAACCTCATATTGATGAAAGCAACTGTCTGCTCATTAAAGTTAACCAAGAGACTGCCATAATCTCTTTGTATAGGCCACCATCTCTTAGTACAGATAAGTTTCTTAATTCCCTTGATTTAGTACTAAACAGTTTATCAACTTACAAGAATATAATTATAACAGGTGACTTAAATATAAATATTTTGTCTGGGAGAAATGACGTTCGAGGACATGATTATCTTAATGTCTGCTCTTTTCATGGTCTCTTGCCAGCTCATACTCTTCCTACTCATTAAAGTGGATCATGCTTAGACCACTTCATTATCAAAACAATGCATCCATCACGCACCTTGGTCATTAACTCTTCAATCACAGATCACCGCACTATTCTATTATCTTTACAACTATCATTTCCTAAACAAAAATGCACACCCAGCTATACTAAAATAAACATGGAGCACCTTGCAATTGATATACCTAACATAGATCTTGACCCCGTTTACTATTGTGCTGATCCTAATATTTCACTCGATTACCTCATAAAAGAATTACAAAGTGCAATTCACAAAAATACTACTACTATAAAATTATCTAACAGACATAAAATAACAAAACCGTGGATTACACAAGGTCTTTTGCGCTGCATAAGACATAGAGACAAATTGCACTCGAAGGCTAAGAAAGCACCCGATAATGAAATTATCTGTATGTCTTACAAGCGATATCGCAATTTTTGTAACAACCTCCTAAAAAAATTAAAGATTCAATACAACAAAGCTGAACTAGAAAAGGCGGGGCATAACAGCAAATTAGTATGGAAATTTATAAAAAAATGCACCTTCACCACTAAAAATCAAGAACCACCATTAGATTTACTTCAATCCGAATCAAATCCCACACTGGCACTTAACAAAATAAATATGTTTTTCGCTAACGCTGGCAAATCACTTGGAGAAAGAATCTTGCACCAAAGAAACTTCTCATTGCACGACACCTGTAACAAATCATGTAACTCCGCGCTTAAATCTTTTGTATTATTAGATACTGACGTTGACGAAGTCGTTCAAATAATAAAAGGACTAAGGGATACTTCAGCAATAGGGTGGGATGGCATTTCTACCTCTATAATCAAAAGATTTAAGCACTTCCTTGCACCTCCACTAACCCATATTTTTAATATATGTTTGTCTGAAGGTATATTTCCGAAGTCTTTGAAAAAAGCTATTGTTATCCCAATATACAAAACGGGAGAAAGAAGTTGTGTAAACAACTATAGGCCGATTTCAATCTTGCCAGCATTATCTAAAGTCTTGGAAAAACTAATAAATAATCGATTAGTGAAATACCTGGAATCGAACAATATACTTTCAGACAGGCAGTTTGGTTTTAGAGCGCATAAATCAACAAACCAGGCAGTTCACATGGTTACTGATCACATTGTGGCTAACCTGGATAAAGGGATGCATACTATTGGGATCTTCCTAGACCTTGCCAAAGCTTTTGACTCTGTTTCAGTTCCAGGTCTATTAAGAAAGCTTGAGTATGTGGGAATAAGAGGCACACAATTGCAACTTTTTACTGTCTATCTTAGCGACAGATGTCAGTGTGTAAAACTAGGCACAAACCTTAGCGTGGATATTCCTAATCCCCCCTTTGGGGTGCCTCAAGGGAGCATTTTAGGAGTAACTTTGTTCCTAATATATATTAATGACCTATGTAACCTAAGTCTTCATAATGGTGTCGTTGTGTCTTATGCAGATGATACGGTACTATTATTCACAGGAAATACTCGTACTGAGGTATATACACATGCTCAACTAGGTTTCAATACTGTAAATAACTGGCTTTTTGACAACATACTAACTTTAAACACCCAGAAAACAAAATATATCCACTTCTCAATACGTAACAATAACATTAATGAATCACCTAACAACACTATATTCGCTCACGACAGTAAATGTAATTCATCTGCTGACGTTGCATGCTCCTGCCCTACTTTAGAATCTACACAATGTATCAAGTACCTTGGAATAACACTTGACAACAATCTTAATTTCCGCATTCACATAGACCTCTTATGTAAAAGAGTACGGAAATTAATATTTATTTTCAAAACAATGCGTAGCGCTGCAAATTTTAAATTAATAAAACAAATCTACCTCTCATTGTGTCAGTCAATTATAGCCTACTGCATTACTTCATGGGGAGGGGCATCCAAAACCATCTTATTGCCACTAGAACGCGCTCAGAGAGCTATTCTAAAAGTGGCGACGTTTCGACCTTACATATTTCCTACCTATGAATTGTATCAGTCCACTAATGTTCTAACTGTACGTCAATTGTTCATACTGCACACCATACTAAAACAACACGCACTAATTCCATTCAAACCACTGCCCCCGGACAAGAGACGGAAAGATCTAGTCTGTACTAAGTTTCATGGTAAACATGTCTTTATAAATAGATTTTTCTTATTCATAGGCCCTTTTTTATACAATAGATTAAATAAGTTACTAGATATATATAATTTTAGTTATAAACAATGTAAAATAATCATAACTAGACACTTACAAACAATGACCTACTCCGATACTGAGAATTTGCTAACTGTCATAAAATAATCACCTACTATTCAATAGCCTCGATTTTAATTATTATTGCATCAATGTTAAATTTAAGCGTATGCACATTTGTTTTATTTGCACAATTATATTACATAAGTACAAAATAGCCTGAAACACAGGTGAAAACCTAGTTCAGGCAATTAATTTTAAACTAGATAGCAAAGTAAAAATAACCTATACCGGCTTTAAACTACCTATATGTTAAGTATTTATTGTTTATTAGATTATAAAGTATTATATTATTATAAGATTATCCAGACCTAATGTATCCATCCACTGTAAACATTATTTTTGAATAAAGATTATTATTATTATTTGTTTCTCTATCACGGCTATTCTTTTAACCTTTGATGTTAGAAGAATAACCGGCCCTTTGGCAGGCATACACGGAGACATAGGTCCAACGCGCAGAGGCCCTTTGAGAGTTTTAATCTAGAATGTGATGGGACACCTACTAAGGCGCCTCCATCACTGCACTATTAAGTGCAGTCACGGATTAGCCGCAGCAGGTGCAAGACTATTGCTACTTGTATGGAACCTTATTAATCTGGGCTATTGGGTTGGGTGTTTAATGGATTGGTCTAGGTGAACACTATGGATGAAAAACGGCGCCTGCCCTAAATACTCTTATAGTATGTCGAAAAGAGGCAGGCGGTGACTCGCCAACTCACTGGATGGGCCCTCTCTAGATAGCCGCCAAGGCAAACAAACTCTACCATAAAGGCAACAAGAGGGCAACACCGGTGTAAGCGGCTAGGGGTGTAGAGCGGTGCGGCACCGGTTTCGCCATCGCAGGCCTCGTGACAACGGAGACCCGGAGCGGGTTTCCCCGTAATTACGCCCTTGACAATGACACTTCCACCCCCGAGCAAATAGCTCTTGCGGCTTCCCTCTGGCCGGCCGACCAAGGCAAGCCAGAGTCGAGGGTCCTGCAGGCGCTCTTGGTAATCCACTCCAACCAGCCAATAAAGGCAAGCCGGAGACGAGGCCCTGACCGGCCCTCTGAAGTATTCGGGACCGCAGTGTCGCCACACACATTCAGCTCGCCACAAAGCTGCCCTGCGGTTTGTAAGCTTTCTTTCTATCCTGTTATATATATATCACAAGATAAAGGTGATGTTTGAAAGCTGTTACTCTGCCCTCTGAGATTGCGTTAGTCTCAAGATGAGATTAACGACTGCCCCAGAGGGGTTTTATTTATTTTTATTATTATTATTATTATTATTATTGGTATCACCGACAGCCCGCTGTGCAGGGCCTGTATGGCAGCAGACGAGACGGCAGCCCACCTGCTCCTCGACTGCCCTGAGGTCGCACAGTACTGACAGCAGTACCTGTCCAGATACAGCACCCTGAGGGAAGCAGTGGGCCACATCAAGAGTCTGCTGGCCTTCCTCGAAGAGCTGGGGTGGCTCGAATGACGAAACCATTCCCACCCGCACGCAAAATACACGCCAAGGCGTGGAGTTGCGGATACAGCCCGTGCCCTCAAGTATCAAGTAGTCCGACGATTCAGTGTGGGTAATCAGTGATCACATTTGTCCGTGTGGTGACGGATTAAGAATACGAAATGTCACCACCCCATATCATCCCATGGGTGTCGTAAGAGCCGACAGAGGGAGCATATTATGCAGATAGGTATTAGGTATATGGTATAGTAGGCCAAATTCCTCCTTTCAAAGGAGAGGCCTAGTCCAGCAGTGGACTGTGAAAGGTGATGATGATGATCACAGTTGGTGTAGCCCATGCCAAAACGTTGGGGCAAATATAAGGTCACACCTTCATGTTCAAAACGCGATACATAATTGTTACATAAACATTCAAATTTGAAGACGGTTCTCATATATTTTGTTTTTTCTAAAGACAATCAAACCGCAAGCTCACTCATTTTATTCCTACTAGAACTAGCACTTTTCTTGCAGGTATTATCTGTTTATTTCCCTCAAAACATAGAGGATACAAAATAGACATATACCCACTTACTTACTAGACTAGAAAACTGGACTCGTTTGCTCTTTGCTTAGCCCTAACAAGTAATTGTGATGAAAATATTAATGGTAAAAACTGAGATGTCAGCATACACTCGTTAGCGAATGTACGGAAGGACGAATATCATTTCCCGATGAGACAAAAACAACTCTATTTGAAACTCCACACTTCTACCAAAGTCTAATTTTCGAGCTACACGAGTTGCCCGGTTTTGAGCAACTATTTTTATGATGGTGCTAGCCGGTCAAATAATTAATTGGTTTGCAAAGGTAACGAAGTGATAAATTGGTAAAAGTGGAAACTAGGTTTCGTAGGTAGTGTTGTTTTTATTGCTTTTGCAGTCTGGATTTGATTCGATACGGGACAACACTTTGTGTGATGCAGTGAAATAGTTTCGAGGGTCTTTGTGTTCGTTAGTTGAATTTTTGTCAAGCCTCTCGCGATATACCTAGAGTTTGTTCCAAAGCTTCTAGGTATATGTCGATCCCGGACGTCAAATTAAAAACGTCAATAGCAGCAACACGCATGGGACACTTCCTATTTCTAGCTAAGCCAGATAGATACTCCTACTGTTTTGCATCCGTGGCTAATGGTGGAATTTTAGAATTAATGTAATAATAGGCTTTCTCTAAAAAAAAATT
Organism: Euclidia mi; assembly: GCA_944739405.2. NCBI lineage: Eukaryota > Metazoa > Arthropoda > Insecta > Lepidoptera > Erebidae > Euclidia > Euclidia mi. The sequence goes on from OX123206.2 coordinate 4,847,399, forward strand.
GCGTGTTCAACCCAACAATCTAGCAACAAAATTTAAAAATAAACTCTTCATTTTTGTAGTGTAGATGAGCTTACGGGAATTCGCATAGTTTTCTTGCCGTGAAAATATTGCTGCAAGTATAAAACAATAAAATCATGTTATTTTTTTTACTAAAATGCTAATTTATAAACAAGGATAGCAATATGCTATTGGAATAAATAGTTGAAAGTGAAAATAATTTATTCATTTAGGCCACAGAACAGCGCTTGTGGACGTCAAAGTTTAAGTTAATTACTTAACGATTCTAGATTTACATTTACTGCCACGTTCGCAATGCCATAGGGAGAACCACGAGAAAGAACGGGCAATAAAACTCATGGCCACTCTTTTCAATCGCCAATAATATATAAGCATCATCAGCCCTTTATACTGTCCCACTGCTGGGCACGGGCTCCTTCCCATTATGAGAAGGGTAAGGCAATAGTCCACTACGCTGGCCTAGTGCGAGTTGGCAGACTTCACATGTCTTTCGAGAACATTATGGAGAACTCTCAGACAAGCAGGTTTCCTCACGATGTTTTCCCTCAACGTTTAGCAAGCGATAATTAACAATATAATACGCACATAACTCCGAAAAGTCATAGGTGCGCGCCGTGGATTCAAACCCGGACCCTCTGTGTAGCAGTCTGTCGGTCTCTCCACTAGGCTATTAAGCGATAGCCTATATTTTTATAAAATGAAATCCTCATTTCGACCTATCTGTCTGTATGAACGTCATAAACTCAAACACTATAGAACGGATATTTTTACGGTTTTCAGCAATAGATAGTGTAATTCCTGATGAAGGTTTAGGTGTATAATTCACGAGGGCAGAGCCACAAGCGCAGTCTAGTACATATTATAAAATGAAATCTCCTTTTCGTCCTGTCTGTCTGTATAAACGCGATAAAGTCAACACTACCAAAGAAACCTGCCTCCGTGGTCCAGTGGATAACGTGTGCGTCTGCTGATCGGAGGTACCGGGTTCGATTCCCGGGTCGGGCAAAAGTGTTACTGGGTTTTTCCGAATTCTCAGTAGCAGCACGGAATCTGGTGATGTGCTCGATTACGGCCATGGGCTCGCCCCCTATTATGTGTGACCAAAAAATTCATCGCGAAATGTGGGTGTAATATTTACACCTCTGCCTACCCCTTCGGCGATACAGGCGTGAGTCTATAAAAAAATCTGAAGCAATTCTATATGAAATTTGAATAATAAGTTTATATTATCATTTAGTTACACGCTAATATTCCATCTCTGAGGGGGTAAAATAGGGGTTGAATATTTATTAAAAATATGTCCATTTTGATGCCAGCTCTATAAATAATTGTGGCAACTGATTCTCATTCAGCATCATCAGACGTGTATATAATATATTGTCCCACCGCTGGGCATGGGTCTCTTCTCACTATGAGAAGTTTAAGGACTAATCCACCACGCTGGCCAAGTGCGGTTTGGCAGACTTCACATGTCTTCTGAGATCAATATGGAGTACTCTCAGATATGCAGGTTTCCCCACTATATTTTCCGTCACCGTTAAGAAAACAATAATTTCATGTATAATTAGACTCATTACATATAAAATCATATAAGAGAAAGCCCGCAGCTACGCACATGATTTTTGTATTTAACCATTTGTCCTGATGTGTGAAACCCAACCAACATGCAAAATTTCAGCTTCCTGCCCAATAGTTTTACTGTTGTCACTCAGTCAGTAACGCAAGCCTTTATTAAATATGACGACGGGTAGCTTGATGTTTGGCCGGTATCAACGCTTCACAGTTCTATGTGGGCACAGCTGGGTTTCTTTGCAATGAATACACACTGAGTACCATACACTGAGTTTATTCGAGTACACAGAATACAGTATCTTCACAATTGTAGTCTAACGTGATAACATTTTCACTTAAAGTCTTGCAACGGACCGAGGACAGATGCACGAGGTACTTATGGCTCGCCGCTTCGAGCCAGAATGCCATTCCTCGCCAGACGAGTTCGCAGGAACACTTGTCAAACGCCACCCCTCCAACGCACCGCAATACGTCACTCAGCGGTCACCAGGTGGCAGCACTTCCAGTCGTTTAGCGACTATACTAATGATTGCATCCGACGTATAGGTACAGATTTATAGTAAGCTACTTTAGTACAGCTGTTTGTTGTTGATTATCGTATGCAAATACGTTTGTTCGCTATCTGTGGTAATTGTTGACCAAATACGGAAAATTATCATCTACATTTTCGTTTGATTTGGAGGTTAATAGTGATTTTTGGCGTTATTTTATTGAATGTAAAGGTTAGTATGTGTTGCCATTAATTATTACAAAAGCGGTCGCTCACTATTTAGGCCTAATGAGAAGGCTGAAGGTCACTAACAGGGCGATAAGTGCTCGGATTGAGTCATTTCTGATTCAATCATCTCTTTGAGAAACTGCAATGAAATTAAACAGCTGTGAAATTAAAATATTCTTGAGTCATAATAATAGTGTTGATCAGGCGACAAAAAATGAAGTTCACTTCAATAGCCTGCTTGGTAACAATAAGAACTGACCGTATTGTAAAGCCATCGTTCCTGATGGCTACCATGAAAATATATGTTAGTCGTTACGTTAAGTATTTGGCCCCAAATATCCTTTTGGGTTGCGGAGGACTTACGGCAGCCAAAGAGTAGAAAAACCTAGTACCTAGAAAAATCTGATAATCCAATTACTTTTTCTATGCATACCAGTATTTTTTATATTCCTGAGATAAGCGCGTTCAAAAAATTTATAAAATCTATAGCCTTATCTGAGTAAAAATTTCAGATATATTTTCAAATAATGGCGCCTTCACGTTAATATTTATATATGTATATTTCGCAAAAGAGTGTTGGAATCTGGTAAATGCAGCAAAATTTTGGATTCAGAAATCAGAAATCAGAATTTTATTTGTAAAACATAGGTAATATCCCTGTGTCCCGTGCCTCGGAGAACACGTTAAGCCGTCTGTCCCGGCTGTCATGAAAATCTTTGACAGTCGTTATTCAGGGAGTCAGTACATATGAAATAAACTGTTACTAGTTTAAACCATGGAATATGACAAAATTTAATCGTTCATCAAGTAAAAGATTAGTTTTATGCGGTGATTATAATATCAATGTCCTAAAAAGAAATAAAATTACACTAGAACTAGAATACTTTCTCCTCAACTATAATTTAAAATTAGAATTATACTAGCCTACAAGATTATCAAGTGGCACGTGTATAGATAATTTTGCACATAATTACCGAAGGCACTTTAAGGGTCAAATAATAGATCTTGCACTTTCTGACCATACGTCACAAGTTCTCACAGTACCCGTAAACAAAACATGCCGTCTAAAGTACTGGAAATTAAAACAGCAAGTCGTTTCAAAGGAGAATTTACTAAGATTCAAAAATTATCTGCTATGTTTGTCGTTCAGCCGAGTATTCGATGCCACAGATGCAAATGTGGCCTATGACACTTTCATTGATGAATTTTGTTTACTTTATAAGCTGTGCTTTCATATAAAATTTTAGTTATGAAAACTAACAAAAGAACTAAATTGATATCCCGTGGCATAAAGCTGTGTAGTAAAAAGCAAAGATAATTACTATGGAACTACAGGCTAAAACCAAGTGCCGAAAATAAATCTGAATTTAAAAAATATACTAAGTTATACAAAAAAATATGAGATTAACTCAAAAAGCACAAAATAACAACTTCATAAGAACTTCTCAATATAAAGCAAAAGCCACTTGGAAAATAATAAATAAATATAAGCGAAACTTGCCACAAGAACAAATATTGACTATAAATAATAACAATACCATTATTACAGACCCCGAGGATATAGCAAATGAATTTAATAATTATTTTATCGATGACATTAATAATAATATTAGATCTGACATTCATTCAAATAATAATAATACTTTTAATAATTTGACATTACAATCCCTATTTCTTTCACCTGTTTTAAATTATGATGTTATACGTGTAATTAAGAGCCTTAAAAATACGACTACAACTGGTTATGATGGGGTGTGTACTAAAGTTATAAATTTTGTTAAAGACATAATAGCACCACCACTGACACACATAATTAATTTAAGTATTACTGATGGCATATATCCAGACTCTTTAAAAAAGGTAATTGTTAAGCCTCTTCACAAAAAAAATGACAAAACTGATATACAAAACTATAAGCCGATTGCCAAAATACCAATATTCTCTTTAGTTCTTGAGAAAATTATTTATAATTTTTTATATGATTTTTTTAAGAAACATAAAATGTTCTGTAAAGAACAAAAAGGGTTTCTTAAAAACACTACAATAAACATGGCTATCTTCGATCTTCTATTTAATGTCATGAATGCCGTTGATAAAAAGACTCCTGTTTGTGCTATATATGCTGACATGTCAAAAGCATTTGATTTTGTAAATCACAAAACGTTGCTTAAGAAATTGCATGGATATGGTATAAGGGCAAATGCCGAAAAGCTTCTTGAATCATATGTAAGTAATCGTATCTAGTACACAGATATATCTAGGGTTTGTACAACAAGTAAATTGGAAAAAAAATACATATCAGGACCTCGTTATATTCAATTTGGTGTGCCACAAGGTAGTGTGCTAGGCCCTTTATTGTTCTTGATTTATATTAATGATCTTCCCAAGTGTACAAAACACGATATGGTTCTCTTTGCGGATGACAGTACAACCGTAGTAAAATGTTCTCGGTTAGACTAATATCAAAATGACATTAACAATTCTTTGACTAATATAGTAGATTGGCTTGACAGAAATAATTAAACAATTAATTTAAACAAAATTAAGTAATGCAAATCCACCAAAAATGTGAAGTACCTCACATAACTATTTCTTATAAAAACCACGAAATAGAACAAATAAGTGAAGCAAAATTTTTGGGTATCATTATTGATGATAGGCTTACGTGAAAACCCCATATTCAGGAACTATGCAATCGATTAGGTGCGTCAGCTTTTGCGCTCCTTCATCTTTCACACAAAGTTGGCAGTGACACATTATTAACGGCTTATCATGCGCTAGTGGCACCAGTTTTGAGATTTGGAGTTATTTTCTGGGGTCACTCAACAGATCGTGATGTTGTATTTGAGATACAAAAGAGATGTATAATGTCTATGTGTGGACTAAAACCAACAGATAGTTGTACAACGTATTTTAAATCTCTGAAGCTACTAACATTACCTTCGTTATATATACTCGAGACAACACTTTTCGTAAAAAGCAATAAACATTTATTTACAAAGGTTTCTAAAGTACGAAAAGCCCCAATGCGAGCTCAATATGAAAATAAACTTTGCCAAACAAAGTGTAAAACCGCTTTGATGCAGAAAAGCTTCTTTGGTATGGCACCCAAAATATTTAATAAAATACCCGACTCTTTAAAAAGTCTGCCTGTTATACAATTTAAAATCAATTTAAATTAGCTCCTAATAGACAAGTGCTACTATACAATTGACGAGTTTCTTAACGATGAACAAATTGTTTTTTTTTTATGTATTATATTGTAATGGATGTATAATTTTCTTTGTTTCTTAATCATATTCTATTATTGTGACAATTTATAAATGAACAGATAATAATTTGTACTTTTAAGCGGACATTAATAATTTACTGTAATATTTGAATTATTATATTTGTATGTTCTGATGACAAAACATAGCGCACAATTAGTTCTAAGACCATCTGTATTATTATTACCTATGTTTTACAAATAAAATTCTGATTTCTGATTTCTGAATCCAAAATTTTGCTGCATTTACCAGATTCCAACACTCTTTTGCGAAATATACATATATAAATATTAACGTGAAGGCGCCATTATTTGAAAATATATCTGAAATTTTTACTCAGATAAGGCTATAGATTTTATAAATTTTTTGAACGCGCTTATCTCAGGAATATAAAAAATACTGGTATGCATAGAAAAAGTAATTGGATTATCAGATTTTTCTAGGTACTAGGTTTTTCTACTCTTTGGCTGCCGTAAGTCCTCCGCAACCCAAAAAGATATTTGGGGCCAAATACTTAACGTAACGACTAACATATATTTTCATGGTAGCCATCAGGAACGATGGCTTTACAATACGGTCAGTTCTTATTGTTACCAAGCAGGCTATTGAAGTGAACTTCATTTTTTGTCGCCTGATCAACACTATTATTATGACTCAAGAATATTTTAATTTCACAGCTGTTTAATTTCATTGCAGTTTCTCAAAGAGATGATTGAATCAGAAATGACTCAATCCGAGCACTTATCGCCCTGTTAGTGACCTTCAGCCTTCTCATTAGGCCTAAATAGTGAGCAACCGCTTTTGTAATAATTAATGGCAACACATACTAACCTTTACATTCAATAAAATAACGCCAAAAATCACTATTAACCTCCAAATCAAACGAAAATGTAGATGATAATTTTCCGTATTTGGTCAACAATTACCACAGATAGCGAACAAACGTATTTGCATACGATAATCTGTATAATTGTGGCCTAGTTATTGTGCACCGTAGACTGTTTATTGCGTTGATATTAAACAGCTGTGAACTTATTGAAACATTGTTCAGAGTATCATAGTAATTGTGTTGATCTGAGACCTAATTCTCCTAAATAAATTTGTTCAAAATGTAGTTTCGATATAATGTCAGTATCATAATTATGACGTATACAGTATTCTCCTTAATCAACTGATATTTGAATGATATCGCGACTAGATCAAAAATTGAACAATGTATCAAAATATGTGTCAACGACGAACTATTAGACGATAATGACATTAATTTAGCAGAATACCAATTGTGAGTCAATTCAAAATCTAATCTCATTTCGTTCAAAATATAGTGTCAATTTCATATCAAGAATTGGCCTTCAGATTGTAAGAGAATTGATAACGTCAATATAGCTCTCCAAATAATCAAGCTGAAGTAGCAGTGGGCAGGGTGCCAACCTCAAAGAAATACTGGCCTTTGAAGCATGAATTTTCTGGAGCTACGGTTATACACCAGACGAAACAGCAGACGTTGACAGAGACGTAGTAAAACACTCTAGGCGATGTGTTTAAGCAACATTACTGAGATCTATCGCACAATTTCGATCTGTGTGTTGAGTCTAGGAAAACCTATGTTCAGCTGTGAATGTTTTCTGGTTGAGATGAAGAAAAAAAGCTTACTGTTTGTAAAGGAGTACGTTTGTGTCAATGGTGTGTCAAGTTCACCGCAATTTTGCGCAAGCAGATGGGCCCTTGTGTGGTAAATGCATGGTAAGTGCGCCTTTGTATGCGAACATTTCAAGCAAAATATATTTCGATTTAAAAAATATACAAATAAATTAAACAATTCCAGACGAGTAATTTCAATTCGTCACAGTTTCATCAAAAGATTGACTCTCAGAAAAGGTTTACGGTATAAAATCCGCCTTTTACATCAATTTTATGCGTAAATATATTACTAAACCAAAAGAGATATTCGGTCAATATCTATTTGGTAGAAATATTGACCAAATATCCCTTTTGGTTTAGTAATATAATTGAAGTTCGGTATATATCAGATCGAGATTCCACCAAGAATTTCATAACAAAACAACTCAATATCTAAACACACTTCTTGCTCGCAAGAAAAATATCATGTATCAGCGAAACAAAAACATAACATAAAACAATCCTTTACATTAAGTATTCCCCCGAATACACAAACTTCCTAAACTGAATTGTCAATCACAATGATTACCCTTCAGTCGATAGAGCCGATTAATCTTGTCCCCCATTCCCGAACTCTCTCCTTTACTCCCCAACCCCCCTATTCCCCATTCGCTCTCCCCGAACAGCTTGATTTATCACCTGCTGTTCGCAAGGCTGATAAGAAGTGTTGCTTGCTTTAGGTCAGCTCTTGAGGTGTCGGTGTCAATTTTGTGTTGAAGTATTTATTGTTGTTCGCTAGGTGGTTCAAATGGTATATTGACTTTTAGTACGTTTCGAATTTATTATACATACATACATACATAGACTCACGCCTGTTGCCCCAAAGGGGTAGGCAGAGGCATATTAAACGCCCACTTTTCGCCTGTGTTTTGATCCCACGTAATAGGTGGCGAGCCTATTGCCGCTTATCGGGATATTTTGTTTGCCAGAGCCTCGTCCGTTGATCGGCAGGTGCACCACTTGCAGGTGAGGTTGGCTTGGGACCCTAAGTTCTTGGTGGGAACCCTATGCACCCCTATTATACATAGTTGTATAAAATGCAAGAAGGAAGTAGAATTGTACTGTTTTTTTTTCACATTATAATCGTACTAGAGGACCCGTGCTGCTCCACAGCATATTTTAATATTATAAAAAAAGCTCTTACATATAGGTATGATGAGTACATTATAGCCTTATCTTATAAGTAAAAAGATGATATTCTTACCAAATATATATATATATATATATATATATATATATATATATATATATATATATATATATATATATATGTCATAAAACTTCTTTTCTCACAACATTGGCTTTGCGTTGCACCTTAAGTATCGTGAAATTTCCTCCTTGGCATTACTGAATGGTTTGCCGCGCAATAGGGATATATATAATACTAGCTGACCCAGCGAACTCCGTTCCGCCTTTTTAAAAGTTTTTATTTAATTCCCTTTTTCCAAGCCCCTTTTCCAAAGTTACCACTGACTTAGCGCTTAATCTCTTATCATTTCAGAGTCTATAAATGCGGAACAAACAAACATAGATTTTTATATAATGTTGAATTCCCCATTCCTTAAAATATTGGAGACAATACCCATATCGACTTTTAAAAAAATGCCCGTCCGCCATCTTTGATCACGAAATAGATGTTGTATTTGGATTCACCATCCCTTAAATCATCAGAGACGATAACCATATTGATTTTTTAAAATTTTCCATCCGCCATCTTTGATTTCCCATCCACCATCTTGAGTCATGAAAAAGATGTTGTATTTGGATTCCCCATCCCTTTAAACATCGGAGACGATACCTATATTGATATTTTTTTAATTTCCCATCCGCCATCTTTTATCACGAAATAGATGGTGTTTTTGAATTCCCCATTCCTTAAAATATCTGAGACGATACCCACATCGACTTAAAAAAAATCCCGTCCGCCATCTTTGATTTCCTTTTGATCACGAAATAGATGTTGTATTTGGATTCTCCATCCCTTAAATCATCAGAGACTATACCCATATTGATTTTTTAATTTTTTTCCATCCGCCATCTTTAATTTCCCATCCACCATCTTGAATCACGAAATAGATGTTGTATTTGGATTCCCCATCCCTTTTAACATCGCAGACGATACCAATATTGACTTTTTAGAAAATTTTCCCATCCGCCGCCATCTTTGATTTCCCATCCGCCATTTTTGGTCACGAAATAGATGTTGTATTTCGATTCCCACCCCTTAAAATATCGAAGGCGATACCCATATTGATTTTTACGCGATTTTTGAAAAGATCATACTCAAGCAACTACTAAGACATTTTAATCAAAACAGCCTCCTTCATGGTGAGCAATATGGTTTTACCAAGGGTCTTTCGACAACAGATGCAGGAGTAGCGTTACTCAAACATATCTACAGTGCTTGGGAAAATTCCCAAAATGCTGTTGGTGTGTTCTGCGACCTTTCGAAAGCATTTGATTGTGTCTGCCATGAGACGCTCTTGTGCAAGCTTAGACATTACGGCGTCCAGACTAAAGCATTGGATGTCATTAAGTCGTACTTAAGTGACAGGATCCAATGTGTTGAAATAAATGGCTCAAAATCCAGTGGCTTACCTGTTGATTTAGGAGTGCCACAGGGCAGCATCCTAGGGCCTTTCTTGTTTCTTGTTTACATAAACGATTTACCTTTTTACTTGAGAAACATTTGTGACGTTGTACTGTTTGCTGACGATACTTGTTTGATATTTAAAGAAGATAGAAATAAGGAACACTTTAACGAAATAAACAGTGCACTCATTCAAGTGACTAAATGGTTTAATGTAAACAATCTAGTACTGAACGCCAAAAAAACAAAATGTGTTAAGTTTGCTCTGCCTAATGTCAGAAACCTTGGTCCTAACATAGTTTTAAATGACGATGTACTCGAAACAACTGAATCCACATTATTTCTAGGATTAACACTTGATTTGAATATACAATGGAGTGCGCATGTTACATATCTCTCAGGGAAACTTAGCTCAGCTGCTTATGCCGTTAAGAAGGTTCGTAGGTTGACCGATGTCGATACGGCTAGATTGGTTTATTTTAGTTATTTTCATAGTGTTATGTCATATGGCATATTGTTATGGGGTAGAGCTGCTGATATCCAAAATATTTTTATATTGCAGAAACGGGCAGTTAAGGCCATTTACCAGTTAAAGACAAGAGTCTCACTCAAAGAAAAATTTAAAACTATTGGTATTCTTACTGTAGCGTCACAATATATTTATTCCAGTGTTATGCATGTAAGACTAAACATAAATTCTTATAAAATGAATAGTGACAGACACAATATCAATACTAGAAATAAACATAAATTATGTGTTCCGTATTTTCGTTTGCACAAAACGCATAGCTCTTTTATTGGGCTCAGTATTCGCATATACAATAAATTAACAACTTATATTTTAGACTTGCCATTAAGTTCGTTTCAGGCAGAAGTTAAAAAGAATCTTATAAATAAGGTATATTACAGTTTGAAGGATTATTTTGATGACAGGAGCGCTTGGAAGTAGTTGTTCGCTTTTGACTAGGTCAATAATTAGTAGTTTTATTTTATAGTGTAGTTAATTACGATATTCTCATTTCATACTTTGCATTCATGTTCCACACTTTCATTATAACTTTGCGGATTTGTAAAATGTGGGTAACTCGTGGTCATGGGCTAACTAATAGGTTGTCGATTGCTTTGGTTTCATAATACCGTTACTTTCTGCTTCATTCACTTCTACCATAGTTCTGACCATGTTCGCGAGTTGCCTACATTAAAAAGACGTAAGTGGATGCTCCTGTTTCACCATATTTACTTTGGGAGGCTTACCATATGAACATCATTTACTGCTTGAGTATGATATCAATAGCTACTAAAAATTTTACTAGTAGATGTCTACAATGTGAAACAGTTGCAGCTCCTTACAAAAATAAAATGTACCACCATTATATTTGTTTGAAAAGAGTGGCCATGAGTTTTACTGCCCGTTCTTTCTCGTGGTTCTACCTATTGCATTGCGAACGTGGCAGTAAATGTAAATGTAGAATCATTAAGTAATTAACTTAAATTTTGACGTTCATAAGCGTCCCTTTGTGGCCTAGATGAATAAATGATTTTGATTTTGATTTTTGATTTTGATTTTGGCGCTACCAATTACATTGCCTTATAATTAATCCCCTTTTTGAATTAAGAGAATTAATTGTGTAGAATAAAATAGTTTGTTTCTTTCACCACTTTATTAACAAAAATGACAAAAATACGACCGGTTGGCGCAGCGGGAGTGAAAGCGGCAGGTACTAACCTGTGGAGTTCGATTCCCGCTTAAGTCAAACATTTGTGTGCATGTAGGTATTTACAAAACAAAGTATATAATTATGTATGTTTATCCATTATACACCACCCATAGTACAAGCTCTGCTTAGTTTGGGACTAGATGTGTGTATGTGGTAGAATATTTCCTTTTATTCTACAACATTGTTAATCTGAAATAGTATTTTAAAACAAAGAGCTTTACCTACCTACCGTAGTTTAAATTTGGTAAACATATAAAACGGGCCAAACAGTTAAATTAAGTTTATAAGAAAACATCTTAGTACTTTGAAAGTAAAGCTATAAAAATGCTTAAGAAAATGCAATTTGAAACGTAGCTTGTAAAACATAAGGTTCAATTTCGAACGAACGCTGCGATGCCAATCCTTTCGTTATAGCACTGAATTAATTTTGTTCAGCAGACCAAAAACAAACATTCATAAATTAGTTTTACAATAAATAAATATAATATTGGCTGCTTTGAGGTTGGTCGTGCCAAACACTAGGTTAAGAATTACTGCAAGACAGAGGCTATTCGAGGTCCCAACAGCTCGCACTAATTTAGCCAAATATGCGCCACTTGCCAGAGCTATAAAGCTGATTAATAAAATTAGCTGTAAAATTGATATTTTTAATTGTACACTGGCGGAATTTGTAAATGTAGCTATTAAGGTACTTACAAAATTGTATTAGACAATTTTTTATTCATTATCTTGTTGTTTAATGTTGCTTGTTGTTCTTTATATTTTATCTTGTTGTTCTAATTTTGCTTTGTACATATGCTTATAATTATGTTTGTAACAATATCAATCGCATTGGGTGAAACCTGTTATGATTGTGTTGTCTTGAATAAATAAATAAATAAATAAAAATAAATAAATAATTAGTGCTAGTTAACAAACAAATAAGGCAATTTATTTTAATATTGTAATTCAAATATTATTGACATTATTACTGTTATTATTGCATACACTTTCATTTAAAGGCTGCTATACACAGTGCCGCCGGCTTTTGGCGGGCGTCTGTGCCGCCGGCATCGGCCGCAGAAAGCCGCGCATCATTCCAGTTGTGACAGTCGTGTAGAACGCTAGTGAGGTGACACATTGTGATTCGTTATCGATTACGATGAATAGGTAACGAAGTCGTCAACACTGCCATAACAGCTGTAGCTTTAATTTTATTATGTAAAACAATTTAAAGAAGAAGAACAAAGAAACATACAAAAAACTATACAAACATACAATAAACAGACACAAAATTCACACCAATTTCTGTTTCGTGTGGGTATCAAATCCATAACACTCGGCGCAACGTCCCGCGGTCGCTTAAGCCACTAGGCCAACCATATAGTTGAAATATAAAGAATCTCTACTAGATTAATTGCAAATCGAACAAAATTACTGTAAATGCTTTTCTTTGCTGGTTGATTCTGTTAAATGCAACTTGGAATCGATTTGATCTGGAGAATGCTCTGGAGCTCTAATTTTCCGCACCACAATTAATTTATTTTATGGCAGAATTTAATGCAAGTTTCTTTTGTACGTTATGTTTCTGTTTGGAACTAATAAGTAAAATTTTGTTTATGAAACTTGAAGCTGAAAAGGATTGTTTACTTGTAATTGATACGTATATCGATACAAAGCACTTGTATCGAGCATCCCTAAGTCGCAACCTGCGCGGCCCGCCGGCCGGCGGCTCCGCATGCCGCCGGGCGTACGCGGCTTGGCAGGCCGCCGGCACTGTGTTAATTCATTGTTGTTAATCAAACGATATCATTGTTGTTTATCAAACGATATCATTATAAAAATGTTGTTAACCTTTACGGATGCTAATCACTTCCAATTATGTGCTCTGCAATTAAATATTTTCATAAAATAAATATATGATATTCGTTTTTTGCTCATTAGTGGAAAACTAGCACCCTGCATATGAGGCTAATATATTGCTGTTTATCGGTCAAGTGGTTCCGAGTCTCCACATTACTGACACATGGTATCTATATTCTCTATACTAATCTGTATACATAAAATTCTTGCGTTACTGACTGACTGGCAGACAAGAAACTTCCAAACCTACTGTGCACAAGAAGCTGAAATTTACACATACATACATAACGTCACGCCTTTTATCCCCGACGGGGTAGGCAGAGGTGTATTTCTACACCCACTTTTCGCCAGATATACTTTAGTCCCACGTAATAAGGGGCGAGCCTATTGATGTCGAGTTTTCCGTCTCTACGCAAAGATTGTATTTGCATCGTGTTATCTCTTAGTCGCCTTTTACGACACCCACGGGAAGATCGGGGGTGGTGACACTTGTATTCTATGCCGTCAACCACACGGCAAATTTATAATAATAACACAGATTTAACAAACAAGAACCAGATGTAGCGTATTCGTCCAACTAAGTGAGGCACGTTGACAGCTATGTGTGCGTGACATTTGGCGACTGGCACTATACGGACACGCGCGTCTATGTGTGTGTAAAGTTGCCAGATTATGAATAATCTCCCACTATTTTGCATATAGTTTTTGCAAACGAATATAAAAATATTACATAGGTAATATTCGTTTGTGGTTTTGAAGAATTTACAATAGATTTAATTAATGCTTTTAATATGTAATGCTGTTGTGAAAATTATTCAAATAAAAGATACCATTAAAGTATGCTTTTATAAATACATTTCTTAAAAAATTTAGGCTCCGAGTTAAGTTTTAACTAATTTTATTCGTAAATTGAGAAATAAATAGATAGGCTTGCGTCATAAATATTAATTAGCTAAAAACATTTTGTCATGCATACAATAAATTATGAATATCATAATCATAAATCGTAACCAAAAAAAATTGCAATTAAAAATAAATAATGGCTACAATCAATAATTTCTGTTTCTGTACTTAATGTACACACGGCGCCAAGTCAAGCTAAATAGTCGAAGTACGATTTTGATACTTATTCCCTACGCCATAAGAACGGTACAAAGGTCTAACAACGGTACAAAGGTCAAAGTGTATAGCTTGACAAGTAGCCGCGTGTACACGAATATTTGGATCGTTTGGGGATCGAACTCAAAACAATGTATATACTAATGGAAATCCTATTAGTATATTTATAAGAAAAAATATAGTCTACAATATACTTTTACAATACGTTAATTTATTTTTCATTAACATGACAATAATTATAACCTACATAATCAATTGACAAGTGCATTTTCCCTAATTCAGGGAAAACGGTGTCGACGTAAACTGGCAACACTTACATATTTTCTGCAGAAATACGAATTTTATCGAAATAATATTATAAAACGGTCAAATAATCCATAGTTATCTGTAAGAATATATTCCATCTTCCCGTATTTGCTTTTAGAAACAACTTTTACAATGTTTAAAAACGCAAGACGGCATTTTATGAATTTAAAAGCAGGATCGATCGTGGCGTGTGAACTGTGCGATGCTTCGCAGCGCACTGAGTCGAGTTTGTATTCGCTTTTCAATTTTGTATTTGCTTTAGTGGCCTCACGCAAGTGTTCCGCGCGCTCTGTCTGCCTTTTATTCTATAGTCTTAGAATAATAATAATAATATTCTACCACATTCACACAAAACCATCTAGTCCCAAATTAAGCAGAGCTTGTACTATGGGTATTAGATAATGGATAAACATACATACATACATACATACATATCGTCACGCCTTTTATCCCCGAAGGGGTAGGCAGAGGTGTATTTCTACACCCACTTTTCGCCAGATATTCTTTAGTCCCACGTAATAAGGGGCGAGCCTATTGCCGTACCGGGCACATTTCCAGACTCCGTGCTGCTACTGAGAATTTCGTGACAGAAAAACCCAATAACACTGCCCGACCCAGGAATCGAACCCGGGACCTGCCGATCCCACATTTATGCCGCGAGACCAACGAGGCAGTCGTATAGGGTTTGATGTCAAGTTTTCCGTCTCTACACAAAGATGGTATTTGCATCGTGTTATCCCTTAGTCGCCTTTTACGACACCCACGGGAAGATAGGGGGTGGTGACACTTGTATTCTATGCCGTCAACCACACGGCAACATACATATATACTTTTTTTGTAAATACATACATATTATACATAGAAACACCCAGACAAAGACAAACATCCATGTTCATGCACACAAATGTTTGACTTGAGCGGGAATCGAACCCGCGACCTTCGACGTCGCTTACACTCCCGTCAAGGCAAATTTCCAAAGAAAATTTCCAAAGGGTAGGGCAGAAACAGTTAAAAAAACTATGCGAGCGTAGCTGCGGACATACTCTAGTATATAAAAAGGTTGTTAAAATATACGAATGCTAATCACTTCCATTTATGTGCTCTGCAGTTAAATATTTTCATAAAATAAATATTTGGTATTCGTTTCAAATAAATAAATGATGAGTAGGATGAAATTCAGTGGAAATTCATCTGTATTATTTTTTTTACTATGTACCTACTCATTAGTGGCAAAAAAGCCCACTGTATATAAGGCTTGTATTTTGGCCTCGTTGCAATCCACATTATGTAATACTAGATGAGCTCGTAGTTACGCCCGCGTTTTCTAGGGCTACTGCTCCGCACTCATAGCTTATAGCGTGACGTTATATAGCCTTCCCGGATAAATGGACACGAAAATAATTATTCTAATCGGACTAGAGGTTCTTGAGATTCATCATCATCATCAGCCTTTAACAGTCCACTGCTGGACTAGGCCTCTCCTTTGAAAGGAGGAACTGGCCTACTATACCACGCTGGCCAAACGGCTTGGTATAGGGTTTGTATCAAGTTTTCCTTCTCTTACAGTGCTGTTCTCTGCATAATATGCTCCTTCTGTCGGCTCTTACGACACCCATGGGATGATATGGGATGGTGACATTCCGTATTCTTAATCCGTCACCACACGGGCGGTTCTTGAGATTAGCGCCTTCAAAAAAATAAACTTTTTATTTTTACTGTATTAATATAGATTCAGTCTCCACATTACTAAAACATGTTATACATATAACATGTTATGTTATATAATCTTCACGCACGTTTAGTCGAAACAGAAGATTAAAAAATGTTCATAGATTATCTATATATTAAAAGAATTTGTGTTTTATAATACGAGTCGGCCAGCCCGTTCTACCCAACGGATTCGCATGATTTTTTTTAAATGAAAGCTCTCGCTGCATAGATTTGTCATCAACCATTAGAAATGGCTCGGCTTTCCCATCCGCCTAATGTTGGGAAAATCAACCCTACAGACGGGTAAATTACGTTTTATGTTAGGAAATTTTTTGTGTTTTTAAATTACATTACGGACTATCTTCGGGTATCTTATTTTTTTTTATGTGGAACATATTACAGCAGTTCATAGTATGTACTATTGTCATATAATTATATTACAAGTGGTAGTTATGGGAGAAATTGAAGCTTTGGTAAGAATAGTAGTTTTGAGAGAAAAGGTACTTTTGACAGCACCGGCGGTTTTGGTAGAAATTATAGTTTTGAAAATATTTTAGGTATGATAGTGTTAGTACGAATAGTAGTTTCGGTACAAATAGTAGATTTTATAAGAATAGTATTTTTTTAGTAGGAATAGTAGTTTTGGTAGAAATTGTATTTTTGGCATATATAGTAGTTTTGGTAGCAATGTTACTTACGATTGCTACCAAAACTAACATTCCTACCAAAACTACCATTTTTACCAAAAATACCATCTCTATCAGGTAAATGTTCTCATCGTACCTAAGAGCTTTTTTATAATATTAAAATATGCTGTGGAGCAGCACGGGTCCTCTAGATATTATATGAAAATCAATTAATGAATATCTACTTACCCTGAAACACGATTGGGTTTTTGAAACATACCGTTTGATACACACACTGAACACGGCACCTGAAACAAACAAACACATTTTTATTAATAATTATTATTAGCGGCGTGCGACTAGTGGCCGGCGACTCAAAGGCGGCGAATTATACTCGACATTTGGCCGTTCGGCTCCGTTGCGCGCGGACGTGGATGTTCTTTATGTATTGCAGCGACAACATACAACGATAAGAAATGGGACAGTGATGTCAACCTTCGCAACACAATGTTCGCTAAAACTACAATAAAGCACATTCATAAAAGATATTGAATTCTAGAAACACAAAACGTGCCCAACGAATTTACAAAACACTCGTATCGTCTTTTGATAATCATTTATTTTCCCCAGCGCTTGGTACAAAAAATATTCAGAAACAATACTAAAACGGGTATTTTATAACTCTATTTTCATATATCAGAGGAGTATCCAAAATTTTGTATTTTGTCCCTATTCTCTGACACATTACGGCGGATTATATATAGAAGTGCTTGTCGTATTTTGTCGTTTCATTTTCTTTAAAATGGTATTTTATATTATTGGTGCTTTTTATACATTTGTTGTATATAATTATGATTATTTTATTTATAATAATCCAATTATACTGGGTGTAAGGAATGGCATACCTTCCAACTACTACCAACATAAGTATACAAAATCACCTGTGATATTTTTATACCAATACTAATGTTGTGCCTATACAGATATACATATATACAGTATAATCGATTTGAAACTTCCGCGATTTGTATACAATGTTATTAGCTGGTCTTACAAGCGATATTAAATTAGAGAATGTCAGTATTTTCAAATATCTTGACATAGTTCTAAACCACATACTATTCTAAAAAGATATCTTTAATAAAATACTGAGAAATACCTTTATACTTGTTTATTATCGCTTGTTTATATGGCTATACAACAGAAAATGTGTATATAAATCCTTTGTAAGCAAGTTAAAACTGTGGACAGTAACATATTGTAGGTTTCAAGTAGCGGTGCCAGGTTTGAAAAACAAGTCTAAACAAAGTTCCTGCCACCGACGTGTGGGAATTAATCTAGCCCAGTTTAAATCTAACTTTGCTCTTTTACAAGTTGGTTAGCACTGTCTTAAAGTAAACACCACTGTATTGCTTTGCAGTGAGGTAAAATTTAGTTTTTTTCTGGAGTAATTCTTTGATTCGAGTTTTCTCCTCACTTGGTACTTGGTAGCACGGGCTGTTTTAGCGACTCCACGTCCTAGCGTGTATTTTGCGTGCGGATGACTCTAGTGTTGTCATTCGTGCCACCTGACATGAACCTTCACATCATCCAAGTAAAATTTGAAGGAATGATGGATATGGTAGTCGTTACGGGGAGTCAACACCTTGAAAGTACAATGGTGGTACTGACAATGATCTAGTGTCATGGAATATAGCTATCTCTTTGGGCTACGGAGGTCAGACACCAGTCACCCTATTGAAAAGGTAGATATTATATCGTATCTGATTGGATCAGAAAGCTTTGATGGAACTGGAATAGGCTTTATTCCAGTTCATGGAAGAAGAATGATGATGACAACTCAAGGACAAATGAAAGTAGTTGCAACACACTCAATACCAAACTCATACTTCCCTACTAGTATGGAAATATATATTTAAACTTTATGTGCATATACATAAATTAAAAATAGTTTTTTGGGATATTTATCACGAACCCTCGTTTCGGCAATCCGATATTTCGACAAGTTGCAAGCGCTGGATTTATACTCAAACTAAAACCTTTGTTCAAATGAAAATTGTTTTATCTAAATATTATTTAATATTCTGTAATGATTTACTAACATTGCGGTTTTTCGTTTCTAACGCAAATTCTAGTGGTATAGTTTAAATCGTTGTAGTCTGATTGAATTTACTGTTAAATATAGCGTGCCGAAGTGAACGCACTGTATTTAGATTGTTAATTAAATTACGTTATGGGTGTAAAATTTTCAATATTTGTTAATGAAAATTAGCAAAATATAGTAGTAATAGATAAACATTTTGGTCAATAATGGGATTTTTATATTACGATATGTTATTTTGGGTTTCCTATGTAGTATAATGTGTAGTTTCAAATTGTAATCACATCGAATATTATTAAAATTTGTTATACTATTAGTTGGGTTAGGGTTAATTATCACTTGTCCCGTGTCCCAGAGAGCACGTTAAGCCGTCGGTCCCGGTTGTCATGAAGGTTTTTGAGAGTCGATAAAGGGATTCAGTACATCTGCATAAACTGACTCTAGTCTAGAACATGGAATATCGTTATCTCTGTATTGCGGAGATCAGACAGGCAGTCACGCTGAAACGGACCCCGGGTTACAACTTACTGTGATAACGCTAAGAATATGATAGATACTATTTGTTAGTTGGGCATAAGAATTTACTACCCATTCACACTCGTATCATAATATAATAGTTCAGTTGGTAGACTGCCTCCGTGTTCCAGTAGATAGCGTATGCTACTGCTGACCGGAGGTCCCGGGTTCGATTCCCGGGTCGGGCAAAAGTGTTACTGGGTTTTGCCGTATTCTTAGTAGCAGCATGGAGTCTGGTGATGTGCCCAGTAACGGCAATAGGCTCGCCCCTTATTACATGGGACCTAATAATTTCTGGGCGAAATGTGGGTGTAATATTACACCTCTGCCTACCCCTTCGGGGATACAGGCATGAGTCTTTATATAAATAATAAATAAGTTGTCAGTAATTTTAATGACAAAGCCGCATGGTCTTTTAGACTACAAGATAATTATTAAAGATGGACGGCTCGATCAAATCGTCACTCTTAACAAACCAATGAGTGAAAATAAAAACCATACAGCCATAAGTGACCCACAAATTCACGAAAACAGAACAGAGCAGATATCTATTCCTAGCTCGAGCACAACAATAATTTCTCCACAAACAAGAAAGCAGTCAATTTCAACAGCATCTAATGGAAATGTATTGGAGCCTATTTCACCACAAACAGATTGTACCAAAACCGTCAAGAGGAAAGTTGTTATTATAGCTGACGAACAGGGACGCCATATTCAACGACACCTACAGTGACTTCTGGGCCAGAGTTATACAGTCAGCAGTTATTGGAAGCCAGGGGCATGTATGAAAGAAGTTTTAAATACAGAAACAGATTTATTAAACAACTTAAATAAGAAAGATTCTGTCATAATTCTAGGTGGTAAAAATGATAAAAATCCAACTGTCTTTTAGAATTGTATCCATTACTTCTTTAAAAGGTATCATTACACAAATATTCTAGTCTCTGAAGTGCCATATAACAAATATTTAAATGAAAAAAAAAATGATGAGCTGAAATTTATTATATATATTACCTAGACATGAGTTATTCTTCTTTTTTGCCTAAGTACAAATATGTACCTGTGCACATATCTCAACGTTTGTTAAAAGACATTATGAATACAATGTATAAAATTAATTATGAGTTATATAAAGACTGTGGAACGAAAAATGTGGCCACACAAACTGAATTTCCAGAACCAAACCCGGCTCCCGTTCGGACGGATGACTCCAGATCAATAACTGATACCCAGACAAACTCACAGTTTTTTCTGTAATTACATTAGTATCTTGCACCAAAATATAGCAGGATTAATAAACAAGTCAGATGCGTTATCTGTGAAGCTGGCGGAGCTAGAAAATAAAGGTACTAGGGTTGATAAAGTTTGTCTAACTGAGCATTTCGTAAAAACAGGTCATGAAGAACTTCTGCAAATACCAAATTTCTGTCTAGCCGCTATTTATTCTAGAAATACGAAACGAGGGGGCACTTGTATTCTTATAAGACACTAGAGTTTCGCGAATTAACAGAAGTGTCAAAGCAATCTGTATTAGGTGTTTTCGAATGTTGTGCGATTGAAATATTACCACATCGTATAATCCTAATCTGCATTCATAGGGTTGACATATTTTATGAAAAACTAGATACGATATTAGCAAAATTCAACCGCTTTTCGAATAAAAAATTGATTTTATGTGGTGACTATAATATTAATGTACTTAAACGAAACAGAACTACATAAGAACTAGAGTATTTCCTCCTAAACCATAATTTAAAGTTAGAACTATACGAGCCTACCAGATTATCCAGTCACACGTGCATTGATAACTTCGCACACAATTACCGAAAAAACTGTAAGGGTCAAATAGTAGATATGGTCAGAAAGTGCAAGACTTTCTGACCATACATCACAACTTCTTAAAGTACCTATAAAGAAAACTTGCCATCTTAAGTATTGGAAATTGAAACAGCGAGATATTTCAAAAGAGAATTTATTACTCTTCAAAAACCATTTGCAATGTTTATCGTTCAATCAGGTTTTCAATGCCACAGATGCAAATTTAGCCTATAACAATTTCATGAATGAATTTGGTTTACTCTATAAACTATGTTTTTCTTATAAAATTTTGGTCCTGAAAACTAACAGACGAATTAAATGGATATCCCGTGGAATAAAGCTATGTAGTAAAAAACAAAGACAATTATTAGGGAAGTACAGAATTGAACCATCTTCCAAAAATAAAATTGAATTTAAAAAGTACAGTAAATTATATAGAAAAATCCTAAGGTTAACGCAAAAAGGATAAAATAACAATTTCATTAGAACTTCTCAGAACAAAGCAAAAGCCACTTGGAAAATTATTAATAAGTATAAGCAAAATTTACTCCAAGAACAAATATTGACCATAAAAAAGAATAATTATATTATTACAGACCCTAAAGACATAGCAAACGAATTTAAGAATTATTTTATTGATGACATTGAAAATAATATTAGATCTGACATACTTTTAAATAATGAATATAATACATTTAATAACTTGACACTAAAATTCTTTTTACCCGTTTTAAATGATGATATAGTACGTATAATTAATAGCCTAAAAAATACGGCTACTACCGGTTATGATGACGTGTGTACTGAAGTTATAAAATTCGTAAAAAATATAATAGCACCACCACTGGCACACATAATTAACTTGAGTATTACTAATGGCATATATCCAGATAGTTTAAAAAGGGTATTTAATTGTTAAACCTCTGTACAAAAAAAGTGACAAAACAGATACGAAAAACTACAGACCCATTGCTAAAATACCAATATTCTGCAAAATTTTTGAGAAAATTATTTGCTACTCTATATATACCTAGTTTTTTTGATAAACATGAATTATTTTGTAAAGCACAAAAAGGGTTTCGTAAAAACACTACTATAAACATGGCCCTATTTGATCTTCTGTTTAGTGTAATGAATGCTGTTGATAAAAAGACACCTATTTGTACTATATATGCTGATATGACGAAGGCATTTGATTATGTAAATCACAAAACATTGCTCAGTAAACTACGTGGATATGGTATTAGGGGAAATGCAGAGAAACTAATAGAATCTTATTTAAGTAACCGTATCCAGTACACAGAAATATCTAGAATCTGTCCAATAAGTAAATTAATGAAAAAATATATGTCTAATCCCCGTTATATTCAATTTGGTGTGCCACAAGGGAGCGTCCTGGGTCCTTTACTGTTCTTAATCTATATTAATGACCTCCCTAAGTGCACAAATCAAAATATGATCCTCTTTGCGGATGATAGTACAACCATTGTGGAATGTTCTCAGTTGGCTGAATATAAGAGTGACATAAATAATTCTTTATCGGATATAGTGGATTGGCTTGATAGAAATAATTTGAAAATCAACCTCATCAAAACAAAAATTATGCAATTCTACCAAAGATGTGAAATACCCAATATTACTATCGCTTACAATAACCATGTAATAGAACAAATCAATGAGGCTAAGTTTCTGGGTATAACTATTGATGAACAGCTTACATGGAAACCTCATATCCAGGAACTATGTAAACGGTTAAGTAAGTCTGCTTTTGCGCTCCTTCAACTATTGCACAAGGTCAGCAACGATACCCTCCTGACGGCTTACCATGCACTAGTGGCATCAGTTCTGAGATTTGGAGTTATTTTCTCATTTTGATTTGGGTCACTCAACTGATCGTGATATTGTCTTCGAAATGCAAAAAAAGATGCATCAGGGCGATGTGTAGTTTAAAATCAACCGACAGTAGTGTAACATATTTTAAATCCTAAAAATTACTGATATTACCATCCTTATATATATTTGAAACAGCACTGTTCGTAATAATTAATATGCATCTTTTTCCAAAGTTATCTGCTGTTCGAAAAGCCCCGATGCGAGCTCAATATGTAAATTAATTATGCCAGATTTAGTGTAAAACCGCTTTAATGCAGAAGAGTTTCTTTGGTATGGCGCCCAGAATATTTAATAAAATACCCGACTCTTTGCAAAATTTGTCAACATTATATGTATAAACTTCTAATAGATGTGCTATTATACAATTGAAGATTTTCTCAAAGATGAACTAAAATAACTTCTGAATGTATAATGTATTTGGAATTATAATTGGACTTCAATTGTATAAATTGCCGTATTTTTTATATTATTTTTAAATTTTAAGTATACTATTATTAATTTTTTTATTTTTTTTGACATTTAATTATTATTAACTTCTATTTTAAGTGGACATTAAGAATCTATTGTGTTATTTAAATTTTGACCATTACCAATATTTGTATGTCCTGATGACAAAACATAGCGCTCTCTAATTCTAAGACTTATATGACCTATGTTTAACAAATAAAGTTCTGATTCTTATTCTGATTCAAGGCAGTTCTACCCTGCCACAGGAGTTCAATTTAGCGTTTTGTCTGTTGAGTGAGAGTGTCGAAGGTGCAAAAATAGAGAGATAAGTTAAATATTTGAGGAGATTTATTACCCGTTGCAAACACCATATCCGCTTATGTCTCCGTAACCAGCAAAGCGCGTAAAATTAAGCCAAGCCAAATTCCAAGATTAAGTGTCACTTTTCTATCATTTGGTCAGTCATCTTCAAAACAGACGGTGATTAAAACTCTTATCCCTTATCATCTTACAGAGATTATGCTCAGATCCTACCGTCCACTATTAAGACCTTCTTCCAATTCGACTATCAGTTTAGTTAAGGAAACCCTTTCGACAATCCAATTGACATTCCCATTCACTCAAAACCAAATCATGGCATATTAGAATACACTTACTTTGGGTCATTCTCCACATATTTTATTTACCCCGGGTAATTCAAAACCGATTCGGAGTTAGCACCTCAAAGTGGTCCTCTTAAGTCATTTCCTGTGTAATATGAGACACACCTTTTCGAGACCGGTTTATTATTACCCTGCAAGGGATTTCAAAGGGGTCAATGACGAATGCTTTTTTTTATTTACTTCCTGAAACGAATTCGATGTATGTGTCATGGTATTAAATAACCTACGCGTTAATTAGCTGTTATATTATGCACTAGCTCTCTGTAGATTTGCCATGCCATTTAAAATAAAATCCTTTTTTTGTTTGATCATTATTGTCAATATAATGTAGCCATGACGCGCATTCTCGTTTAACAAGTTCCACTTTGGGTGATTTTTTTATTATTTGTAGTCAATTAAAAATGATACTCATGTTGCAAATTTCATATATTACGATTATTGCCCGATAACTTTTAAACTTGCTCAACTTGTACTGAAAGTAATATTTATGAAACGGATCTATGTCACGTAATTATTTGAAAATATAGCTAAAATTGAATTAATATAATTTTGAATGAGATACAGAGTTACTTATTTCATTAAGATCAGAAAATAAGATTTCTTCAGAATAAATTTTACACCCACGGGCCACGTTTGGATAGATATAAATTTATGCCACTCTTTTAAATCGTTCAATTGGGACAAATACCTAATTTATAATCTGTGGTAGCGTTACTCAGCCGAACCACTTCGCAGTACTAGCTTAAAACAATCTAATTATTTTTAAGGATTGCTAATAACAAAAGATCCATGACCCAACATCTCTTGCTCTAGCAGCAATATTTTCTCTCCTTTTCCGATCGTACCCTTTCTTATCTCCAGCATTATGCACTCAAAATCAGTTAACGGAAATGAAATTAATATCTTCATCGGCATCCTATCAGTAAATAACCAACAAGCTAACTAGCTACATAATACAACCTTCACTCGGCTGAAGGCGTCCGTGAATTTATTACGTCACATCCGGTCCCGGCGTCAATGACTTTCGGTTTCGGGGGAGGTTTTATTGCACTGATGTACAAAGACAACGGCTGGCAGATTGAAAATTGTTATTTTTATTGCTCTAGGGCGGATTGGGGTTGCTCTCCGTCAGCTTTTGTTGAAGTAATCGTAAAAATATATTTTTAAGACTGTCTTGAACAAGACATTTTTGATCCTATGTGGTAAGTTTGAAAGATCATGAGATTATTAGATCCATTTTCGAGTCGGCAATATTTTCATGGCTTTTTGGTGGTCAATTGGCCGTTATTCGGAATATGGCAATTTGAACAAATATTTAGATAGCATAGACTCATCATAAAAATCGACAAAATTCTTACAAAATTTAGATGGGATGCATATAATTATTTCGAGCTTATATCATTTTAAACCTGAGTTCAAAATCGCTCTATGTAGAGTACATTGGAGGGGGCCTATGTCCTGAGGTGGACATCTCTAGGCTGACATGATGATGATTTAGGCATAAATCTAACCGACTTAGTACTCTTACGACTTGAGCATTGATGAATTTCTTGGGTAATAATTATTATATTTACAATTTACCTAGGTACATTCATAACTCATCTACTTTAGCCGGAAACGAAATGTAACCAAGCCAAAATGGTGCTTAACTTAAGTACCTTTTTACCCGACTACGGCGAAGCCAAAAGGAAGGGTTATGTTTTTGGCACTCTATGTATGTATGTACATATGTTTGGATGTTCCACCGTAGCGCCTAAATTACTGAACCGATTTTAATAAATGGGGTATCAATAGATTCCTAATAATAGCCCGGGTGATATAGGCTGTATAAATTTTATCAAAATTTTCTATTACGGAATTAATAGCTCAGATTCCAACCTCAAAAAAAATTTAACTGCGATAATCATTACGTGTTTGGTAGCAAAATAAAGGTATTGGTGAGCACATTACAAATATGTACATATATTATACTGCTTCGGTCAAAATATAACTTTAAAACGCGGTTATACTTACAATTCACGCGGTTCAGACGCTTTGCGTTACCTATTTTTCTTTCTTTCTCCTTGTAAATATGACAATGTAAATATTGCAAGGTGAGTTTGTTTAAATGCCCTATAGGGATACGGAAAAGGATTAAATAAATAAAAAATAAGTTTAAAAACTAAAACCCGACTACGTCAAAATGGGGTCTAAAAAGAACGAAACAAGAAAGAAAATAGCTCATTCAGATACAAATCCAGAAAAGTATAAGTACAGAAATGCTCAAGCTTGAGCCGCGGTCGCACCTATTTTATACTAGTGTACATGTAGTTACCTGTCGTGTTTGTTTAATGCAGGTGAGTGTTCCTGGCACCCACAATAGGTGTGACCACAGCTCTGGCTTGAGCATTTCTGTACTTTTCCTTTTCTGGATTTGTATTTGAATGAGCTATTTCCTTGTTTCGTTCTTTTTAGACCCCATTTTGACGTAGTCGGGTTTTAGTTTTCATACTTATTTTTTTTATCTAAGAAATTACAGGACTTATTAAAACAAAATATTACAAGTACGAAGACGGTTTTTTACTGTAATAAGCTTTTGCCGGTATAAACATAATTATTCACCTACCCATCCCATATTTTGAAATCATCCCGAACTTTAAGGAATACAATTTCAAACGTCAAAAACTGTCAAACTCAATATAAAAGGTTTCGCTGACAAATCCGATCTAAATTTACGCAGTATAAATCCCATTTAAGTGCCACATTTTATATTTAAACGGGTTATTTTCCTCGCTTATATTTTAAAATTTGCCATCATGAGCTATTTATACTTACCTATGTATATAAAAACGAAGTGCCTTTTTCATCTGTACTTCCTTCTCGTTTTTTCTTTTCAGTATGTCTGTATTAACGCGATAAACTCAAAAAACTACCGAACGGATTATTGTACGGCTTTTACCAGTAGATAGTGTGATTCCTGAGGAAGGCTTAGGCATGACACACACAGGCGAAGCCGCGGGCAAAGTCTGGTAATTATACCAAAATGCAACACGTCCCGCCTATCCATAATTATATGGCCATGACGCCATTATTTAATATACCTTATTGGCATGATGACTTCGGAATTTTTTTTTTCTTAAAGACAACTCCCGCATTAGTACTAAATCCTGTATCGCGGGGGACTTTACAAACATACAAGTAATGGACACAATGAACACCCAGACTCGAAACAACGATTTATATATCACACAAAGTGTTGTCTCGTGTGGGGATCGAACCCACAAGACTCGGCGCAGTGTCAATCGGTGAGGCAGCCGCTTAAACCACTACGCCAACCGTGCAGTCATTCATTTTGGACTCCATGACTGCTTGAGGTCAGGCGGCATGGAGCCTTTTTGATAGGCTTCAATATAAAAAAGAAGGTCAACAGATTAGTGAGTCCTGATTCCGAAAAGGGATAATTTATGAGCTCAGTACAACGTTAAGTAAGCGACACGTGTTCATATTGCTCATATTGCTCAGTCTAACGTAATGTAAGCGACACGTGTTGTGAATTGACTCTATGGTGGTTCTTAGAAGAGTTAATATAATAGACAAACATAAATTCACGCCTTTATTCCCGAAAGGGTAGGCAGAGGTGTATTACACACCCACATTTCGCCAGCTAAGTTTCGGTCTCAATGTAATAGGGGGCGAGCTTATTGCCATCTACCGGGCACATTATTAAGCGAGTGATAAATAAAATTTCTAATTCACACATAACTTCGAAAAGTCAGAGGTGTTTGCCCGGGGTACCTGGCAATCGAACGTCCGTTATTAACACCACTGGGCTATCGTCACTTCAATATTGCTCAGTACAACGTAAATTAACCGACACGTGTCGTGAATTGACTCCATGGTGGTTCTTAGAAGAGATAATAATATATAATAATAATATAAGATAAGGTATATTGCTTCATAGTTCTGCTTATATGGCTGCAACACGTGCATGATTGAACATAATATTAATTTTGTTTGTGCAAGCCAGCTAGCCTGTTGTTAGTAACATTAGCATGGGTAAAAATCCCTAAGTGAGCTTTTTAGAAGTACAGTTTCAACATTATTCAATGAGCTTGAAATTCTGTTTTTCCTAAGATTGATTTGCTGACAAAATTGTATGCATGAATTTGAAAATGAATGTTTTACGTCGCCCAACTACTATCTTTATAGGCTGTTCTTTAGTTACAAGGTACTACCTGTACAAGTTTTTTAAATTAAAGTGAAATATAAAATAACAGATATTTTTATAAGATAATTCTTTCAAATCAGGTTTGACAAGTGGACTCTAGACATTAAAATCGAAGATATTGGATGTGGATAATGTTAGTTCAATGATGATAAAATTAAAAATATATTTTACATGCCTCCGTGGTTCAGTGGATAGCATAATTATGCGTCTGCTGATTTAAATCCCGGGTTTGATTCCCGGGTCGGGCAAAGTGTTATTGGGTTTTTCCGCTAGGAAATTCTCAGTAGCAGCACGGAGTCTGGTAATGTGCCCGGTACGGCAATAGGTTCGCCCCCTATTACGTGGGACTAAAATAAATCTGGCGAAAAGTGGGTGTAGCAATATACCTCTGCTCTACCTCTTCGGGGATATAGGCGTGAGATACATAGTCTCATAGGGTTTAGGGTAATTTTAAACCTGACCTTTCCCAAAATATCAATACACTCTGTGAAAAGTCAGGTAAAAATACCCTTTCTATCAGATCAGAGATTGTTTGCTTAGGGCTGCCTCATCCTACTGCAGTTACACAGTAAAGTAAAAGCTTTAGATATTTTAGGCTGATATTTTATTATAAAATGATGGATTGGGATGTAACTATTCCTGTACCTCTAATGTATCATTCTTATAATCATGCCTATCAAAACAGCTAGCAGCCCCTTAAGTGATAAAAGGTTATTTTGGCTCATATACTGACTTCAGTCAGTTTAAAAAAAAAGCAGCGCTAGCCGAGTGGAGATACCAACAGACTGCTATGCAGAGGGTATCGTGTTTGAATCCACGGCGCGCGCCAATGACTTTTTGGAGTTATGTGCGTATTGAACTGTTACTCGTAATTATCGCTTGTCCCGTGCCTCGGAGAGCAAAGCTAATATTCAGCCAAATTCGGGGGGCGATTCAGAATCTTTCGATATCTCATTTGACATTCGATTCCGTTAATTGTCAAACGGGTTACCTCATTTTTTGTCAAAACTATCGCATTTCCTATCAATTTTATGCATTCAGTATGAAGTAAATTAATAAATAAACCGAATTCAATAAATATTTCTTCAAAATATCTCAGATAGGCGGCTAAAAGACGAGGACAATAATTTGACATATCGTACGATTACTTGTCGTGACATTCTGAATCGGCCTGCCGGTTAGACTAGTAAGCGGACTCCAGATTGAAACTGTCAGTTTTCTAAGCGTTACGGCAGTAAACTCAATAACTTTATTGTTATTTACAATAAGGAAGATAGTATGAAGTTACGAGAGCCAGAAAATTCTTATTTGAAGAATCAAACACAATTACAGATGGATGTTGTTACTCAAATCCCCTTTATAGCCAAATATCCCATGATATCCACTAGTTGTAAGTTTTAAATGGACCGCTAGCATGACTGCCTTCATCAGCAGCATATATTGAGCCAATTAAATACAGGTTTAGAAACCAAAACAAACACCTATTAGACTAACAAACACAGAAACGTCTAGGTACTCAGAATATTAATTGTTATCGACAAGCAGCTAGGAGCTCAATTAAAGTTACTATTTTTCTTTCTTTTAAACTCTTTGAAAACTTTCTCCGTTATTTGCAAAGATAAAATACATTTGAATTTATTATTTTTGCGAGGATAGTAATTAAAGATTTCTCTAAAGGGTTGGTAAGCACTCTCATTATGTTAGTCACGATTTCTACAGGAATCTTGGAAGATAACGTTGTAATTTGTGAAGACTAGGTTTTAGCGCTGTCTTCACCTCTAAACTAAAGACATTGGACGAGGACATTGAACTTGAAATTTGCGCTCCCTTTCTGTTTGCGTAGGTGTTACAGAGATGCAGCTAGCTAAAAGTCATTATAAGCTGATTAATCAGAATTCTTGTCTAAACTTGTCACTACTTCTACACCGAAGGCTTTGAACTTGAAATTAGCGCTCCTTGTCTGTTTGCGTTGATATGATAGAGATGCAGCGACTAGAAGCTATTCTAAACGGATTAATCTGAAATCTTGCATGCACTTTATCAGGGTGTCATATTATGATTCAAGGTAAGCTTTGTACTAATCGACATTTGCGCTCCTTGTCGATTTGCGTAGGTGCAAGAGAGATGCAGCGACTAGAAGATATTCTAAACTGGATAAATCTGAAATCTTGCATATACTCAGGGTGTCGTATTTAGGGTTCAAGTTAGCAAAGAACTTATTTTAACTTTGATTATATAAGAATATTTATTAGTTAACTGGTTGCCATAACACAATGTCAGCATAATTAAGGATCACACGTATGAGTTGTGCTAGTACATTTTCAGCGGCCAAGTCCTTCATTTGGGCCCGCGCCTCAGCGACGGCGCAGCACACTGGCCTTGCTAGGACATAATACATTTTACTTATTTTCACAACTACCTTGTAAGGTAGCAACTAATCAGCAGCCTCCGATCAGCAGTCGCATACGCTATCCACTGGACCACGGAGGCAGTCAAGTCATCAGTATATCAATAATAGTACAAAGTATTATTACACCATTTCCTTCGAAGAATGTCGTAAGAGTACTAAAGAACAAAATATACAAAGCAAATAGTAAGTTTGCTAAGAGACGGAAAACTCGACATCAAATCGATCAATCAATTATTTACTAATCCGCCAAACCAGTGTGGTACAGTAGCCCTAATCCTCCTATTGGCTCATAATGCTATTGTGACGAAATTAGGAGAGGCATGTTCAGCGGCGAACTGCAAAAGGCTGTACAATGATTGGATTACTCAATAATCGCAGCGATAGCTGAGTGGAGAGACCGACGGCCTGCCACACAGAGGGTCTCGGGTTCAAATGCACGGCGTGCACCAATGACGTTTCGATGTTATGTGCGTATTAAATTGTTAATTATCGCTTGCTGAACGGTGAAGGAAAACATCGTGAGGAAACCTGCATGTCTGAGAGTTCTCCATAATGTTCTCGAAAGACATGTGAAGTGTGCAAACCCGCACTTGGTCAGCGTGGTGGACTATAGCCTTACCCTTCTCATAGTGAGAAGTGACCCGTGCCCAGCAGTGGGACAGTATAAAGGGCTGATGATGACTCAATAATCGAAATGGAACTACTACTTTACTGATTTCACGATGTGCAGTGGTACAAATACTGCAATTTCGACGACCCTGTGGCGTAGTGGGAGTGTATAACGACTATGAGACACGTTGAAAGTCGCGGGTTTGATTCCCGCTCAAGTGAAACATTTGTGAGCGTGAACATGGCTGTTTGTCTTGACCTGGGTGTTTCTTTGTATAATATTAAGTAAGTTTTTACAATAAAAATAAAGTATAGAGGTATATCTGATTATCCATTGTCTAGTGCCCAGTATAAGCTCGTTTGGGACTAGATGGTGCTGTCTGTACGTGGTAAAATAGAATAGAATATAGAATTTGAAAATAGCGAGTAGTATTACTTATCAAATTACTGGCACAAAACAATAAAAGTACAATTGGAAATGCTCATATTACGACCTTCGCGTTAACAGTCTGTATACGGTTCAACAGAGTTAGAGAAAACTTACGATATCAGCAAATAATACTGAATGATAGTCGTAAAAAAATATCGACTACTCGTACTATAAGTATAATGCTGCTGGTGTGGCAGTCTTTTATTACATAGATCAAATTAATTAAAGTTCATACTTAAACAAATAGACTGAGGCATATTGATTTTTAAAAATCGCAGCATGACTTTGAAAAATCAATCTGCCTCAATGCCGTATTGATTAATAGGAATGATTTCAGCTAGTCAAATCAGATACTCATAATGAAAAAATGTCAAAAACAATTTCTTTGTACGTATTTCGTATGAAATACCTATGTAGTAGTACGAATAAAGTCAACTTTTTTATGTCCATTTGAGTACTAATGATCAATAAATTGACATTAAAAAATCATAGAGTTTTAACATCGTGCTGAATGAAACTGATTTTGTTTTGGAAGGATGAAATAATCTATTTTATTTATTTTACTAGCAGGAATTATGCCTATTATTTAGCCTCGACATGTACGTACATAAAGTCGTAGGTCCCGGCTCTCATAAAAATCTTTGATAGTGATTAGGGAGGTTCAATACATGTGTATATACTCACACTGATCTAAGCCGTGGAATATCACATCTCTTGCGGTTGCGGCGGTCAGACGACTGTCGATGTCGTTATGTGAAAAAAACGGATATCCTCTCAAATTCGGTTAGACTGGCTTCCGTTCGGTTCAGTAATGAAAAATAAATTTGGTGTTCTCATTATTTCTATGCGGAAAGAAGATACCTATTTCAAAGTTTAAAATTTACGTAAACTCATCGTACGAATGATTTGGAAAAGTATTAACCGAAATAACATACAGTATTATTTGGCGGGTCTTACTCGCGATAACTGACTTATTAAAAGTTATAAATACCTGTTACTCTCCAACGTTTCAACCAACTTGCAATGGCCGTGGTCGCGGAGGGAAGAAGGGAAACCGTTATATGCACCTCGAATAAAATTTAACAACAAACCACGAAATAATCAGAGTCGTCCCGTGACTATGTAATATACAGGTCGAAACGTAGACTCAATTGGGAGCCGCAACATAAATATGCGTAAATAAATAACCAGATCTAAAAATTTATCAATATTAACACACTTTAAACGAGTTGAAATAGCAATATGTGTGTATATTGAGCGAAATAGGCTGATAATATTTATAAAAGGCTTCAATAATCGGTAACAAAAAGCCTTTGTTTGAAATAATAGGTTGTTTCACGTAGTGATAAATAGCACCACAATATTTCATATCAGATTATTGGATAAATTATTTTCATACTTTCTTTTATTCTTTAGAAGATAATTTATTTAGTAAACGGCTGGTTTGACAGAGGGTTTTGCTCCAGCTAGCGTGAGAATCCTGTTACTAGGCTGATTAATCGTACTTGGTGGACTGTGGCCCGAAGATTGATGACGGGCATTTGAACATTTTTTTTAAATTATATACTTATAATAAAAAAAAATACTATACTTAGTAATGATGAGACTGCCTCCGTGGTCCAGTGGATAGCGTATGCCACTGCTGATCGGAGGTCCCGGGTTCGATACCCGGGTCGGGAAAAAGTGTTACTGGGTTTTTCCGAATTCTCAGTAGCAGCAAGGACTCTGGTGATGTGCCCGGTAACGGCAATAGGCTCGCCCCTTATTACGTGGGACCTAAAATTCTGGGCGAAATAACCCACATGTCGCCATGAATTACACGTAATATTACACCTCTGCCTACCCCTTCGGGGATACAGGCGTGAGTCTATAACAAAATAGTAATGATGTAACTGCCAATAGCGCGATCTTAATTTTCTGCGTCTTCATAGTTCCGTGAGTGTCCGTTAGATAATAGATTTTAAACTTTCGCGATTTGTATACATCATACAATTTTATTAAAACGGGCGCTATTATTTGCGATATTTAATTAATTTAAGGTATAAATATTGTGTGTCATAAGTGTTGTGTGTCAACGTACCGACAGTTCGGATAAATATAAAATAAAAAACAAGTACGACGCTGAGATGACATCAGTCCTGCCGCGACCATGGCTGTTGTAAGGCGGCCGAAACGTCGGTAAAACATATTTATTTATACCTATGTTTTACCGACTTTATAAATTAATTAAATATATCCGTTAGATGTAACTAGTGTTTGTATTTTCTCTATTTTATTACAGATAACACTAGTTTTACAGGTATAGCCACCACTATATACAATTCGTAAAACCTCCGTTATCTTACTCGTATTAGCTTAGATTGCACTGAGAATTTCTCACTTATTTAGCATACATAACTCCTTAAAGCAGATGAAGTTTAGTATCGAAAAATAAATTATTATTCTACAATAAGTTATTCTACTTAACCCTAGAAAGCGTAAGCGTAGCGTTTAACGTTCGTCAAAATTACAAACATGTAATAAATATATTCCTCTCCCTTTCTAACGGTTTTGCCAATACACTCGCGGTTTCGCGCCAACTTAGTGGCCGCTAGACTGTCTCGCGTGGTGGTCGCGTTGAGCTGGTAAGTACTTTAGTTTTGGAGATACTTACTGTATGCTCGTCATTTTGACGAATGGTTAGCTTAAGCGTAACTTTTTGACCTGTACTTTATATTGGTTTTTAGTTAATTTATGATGTTTATTTTTAGTTTTAACGCTAATAGTGAAGAATGGCTGCAATATTGGTCACAGTTGACGATATAGTTCGTGTGTTAGGCGATGAAGATAATGGCAATACGAGTGATGTTCCTTCTGACAGTGAGAGTGAGGATGGTTTGTTGACTGATGATGTGGAAAGTGACTTTCACGACGAGTTCTCGGACACTGAAAAGACACAAATAAGTCCACCCTTAAATATTGAAGAGGAACAAGGAAGGTCAGCTTCGGAAGGTCTTCCTCTCAGTGAGGATTCTTCATCTAGTTCAAACTACATTATACACGTGTCTTAACCGAATATTCGAGGCAAAAACCGTCACGAGTATCAACTCCTACATCATCTATTGTCATAATGTCTTACTCTCTGGAGGTAAACCACTGTCGCGCAGAAATTATATGAAGCGATTGCATGAACAACTCGTTGAACCATGGCAAAAACGTTGACTTGAAATGCCAACAATGCCTCGAAGAATTAAAGATAAAATAACAGATGTATTAGGTTTGAGCCCTGAGGAACGCGCTGAAGGTCAAGGTCAAAGTCTTAGTCTCGTACAATCTGGTTCGGGAAGTTCTTTATTACCTGAAAATGTCTCAACTAGAAAAAGGAAAAGCTGCAGCTTGTGTTCCTATAAGAAAAGGCGCATGACAAAGAATCACTGCTATAGTTGCAGACTTCCCATTTGTGGTGAACATACAATTGATTTTTGCCCAAATTTGTTCCAAAAAAATCTAAGTTATTTGATACCTACGGTTAATTTTAAGGTTTTTCTTTATAATAACTATGACATAAAACAAATATTTAAACAAGAGTTCCTAGTGTGGACATTGTAAGATTTAGTGCCATATTGATCTCAAAAATACATGTGCCATTTAAGATTTGTGATTTAGTCCTTAAAACATAAATAAATATTCATTTATGTAATAGTTATCTTTAATTTATATCCAATATTCCCAATAAATAAAATAAACTTGAATAAAATAAAATATAACATTCATAAAAAACACATTTTCAAAATGATCGTCATAAAGTCAAATGGTTAGCTTATCTTAGAAGTTTAGGAACGTTAGCTATGTAGGGTTAACATTGCCTGTTTCGGACAGAAAATCGGATAAAAAGGCTTAGAAACAAGTAAACTTTTCAAATTACTATGTCGAAAAGATAAACTGGAAACTTAAGTAAACATATTAGGCGAGGTAAGATGCGGGCACAACCAGTTGGGCGAATGATTTTGCTAATAGATACTGTGCAAAGAAAGAAAGATAGGGAAAAGTATTTTATTTTGTAATAGGTATATCAGTGATATTGAATCCTTGAAAATACTTTGATTGAGTGTACGAAAATACACATTTTTTATTACAATATAGTGTTGCCCTATTTAGTTATTTTTAAATATAGGCATAGCTCGATCGAATTTGATGGCATAATAGGAAAAATAATTTGGCGTGAAAACTTATTAAGTATACCTAAGTATCAAGCTCTCTTGTTGTTGATTAATTATTTTTATGTCAAGAATCGTAAAGCCCCGGTATTATTTATGTAAAAATAAAGATGTAATTTAATTTATTTTATAGACTCACGCCTGTGGCCCCGAAGTGGTAGGCAGATGTGTAAATATTACACCCACATTTGGACATGAATTTTTAGGTCCCACGTAATAGGGGCGAGCCTATTGCCGTTACCGGGCAAATCACCAGACTCCATGCTGCTACTGAGAATTCAGAAAAATCGAACCCGGGACCTCCGACCAGCAGTCGCATACGCTATTCACTGGACCACAGCGGCAGTAATTAAAATATTAATTAAAGGCTTTACTCGTGGCTATACTTAGAATGAATCAGACTCATGACGGGAATCCAGACGTACGATTGAGCTTATCGTTAAGTAACTCTAAATTCCTTAGATTTGTTGCACGTATGTATGCTGTAGTGTATAAAGGGTAGCCTGGTGGGTTTGATCCCCGCACGAGACATACTTTGTCTGATCCGCCAATTTTTCTTTCGAGTGTGGGTGTTCTTTATGTCCATTGATTGAATGTTTGTAAAATCCCCGATTCTTCAGTCTTAATTAACATTTCATTTCTTCTCCAATAATTATCCTTTAAAGTAACCAATCCAACAAGAACCTTTCCAACTATGGGTATATTTATTTTACAATAGCTGTCGTCCGCGGCTCCGCCCAGGTGGATGTCAGTTATCCCGATAAAAACTATCGCATGAAAATAATTTTCTTTTTTTTTATCGAGAAATCGAATGCACTTTACTAATTATTATAGGTATTATTTTATTGAAAATTTAAATTAAAATCCGTCCAGTAACTTCGGAGATTAGCGTGTATAAACAGACAAACAGACAGAATGTTTTTTTAGATTCTTTTTCCTTTACTGATTCTTAGCCTGTTTTTTGTAAATATTTTCAATATACAGATTTTTTTTACTCTCTTATTATATGTATAGATATAGATACTTGGATGTTTTGGCAAATACAATTAAATAAATCAAACTTTCCTCCGTAATGCTCATAGATTGATGAGCCATTATCAAAACAAACAACACTATATACAAAGGTTTATTACATAATTGATCCCGCTTGTTACGAATTCATATTTTATCTCGCTATTTGATTTGTATGTTATTTTAAGACATTGGTTATTTGCTATGTGAAAACGTAGATACTTATTTGTGTTTTATTTGTTAGAATAAAATATATTATAATAATACAATTTATGAGTTTTTGATCAATGTTATTATTATCATAGCTATGTTACCTTAGAAAATAGGATAGAAGCAGAATCATTTCATTCAAAATAATTATTCCACATTTCACACGATTATTCGATATACCTGATAAAAATATGCTGCAGAATAAATCTTATATCTGTATATATAAAATCCTTGCGTTACTGACTAACTGACAGACAAGCTACAGCCGAAACTACTCGGCGCAAGAAGCTGAAATTTAGCAAGTATGTTCCTTGGGGACCGTAGGGGTGCACTAAGACGGGATTTCCCGAAATTCCCACGGGATCGGGCAGAACGGGAAATTCGAAAATATGTGCGTGCGAAGCCGCTGGCGTCGACTAGTTATTATATAAATCTGAAGAGTTTGTTTGTTTGCTTGAACGCACTAATCTCAGGAACTACAGGCCCGATATGAAAAATTATTTCAGTGTTAGATAGCCCATTTATCGTGGAAGGCTTAAGTTATATAATATCACTCTATGAGCCACGGATGCGGTGTTGTGGCCTTAACGCAGGTGTAAGCGCAAGCTCAACTTGTAAACACATATAATAATTATGTTATACATCAGTCATTTTATGATCACACCGGTAAAGTCAAAACGGACTGCCAAGAAAATTTGAAACATTATCTTTATTTTTGTGCTTGAAAAGCTTTGCAATTCAATTCAATTAAAAAAAATACAATCACAGGTATTAAACTGTGATTGTAATTTCACCGTATTATCATTATCATTATCTTTATCATAAGAAGGTTTATTACCTAATGGTAATAAACCTTCTTACGATAACCAAGTGTATCGTTAACGAATCTAAATTTGTTTTGTAACATTTCCTTGTCTTGTTTTGCACGAGTAATCTGCTTTGATTTATGCATGCTGTGTACACTACCTTAGGATTACTGTCCAGACTATATATTATGTTCACTTAACTACCTACTATGTTAAGATTGTAATCTGTTTGTGTACCTATTATAAATAAATAAATAAATAATTATACTTAAAAACTATAAACACAAAAGCGTCAATTAAAATGTGAAAATCGACTTCATCACACTAAATTGTAACAATTTAGAAGACCCCAGTTGTTGAAGGCAATTCATTAATATAAATCAAAATAATGCGGCAGCTTACCCCAGTTAAATTATCTTCGCTTATTTATTTTGTTAACAATGAGACAAGGACTCAAACCTATTTATATGTGGAAGGAAATGAGGCTTTCTGAAGAGAAATGATTTTTGGAACATGGAAAATGGTGTTGCGTATTCTGTAATAAGTTATTCTGTTTTGTTCTGATTTTTCAATTGGAGTCAGGGTGGATTAAAGCAGGATGAAGTAATATAGGCCATACAGTTGCTGTTAAGAGCCATTTCACGTTTTCGCGTCAATATCTGAGATTTCAGTCGCCTAATTTACCATCTTGGGTAAAACTCCGACATTTTTAAATACATGTAAAGTATAGGCTGACCTTTCGTATTGTGATTTCATGTAACATATTTACAAAAAAATATTTGTTTACTTTGTGGTGATTAATCTCCCACAACAAGTTTACTGAAAAAACAACGCAGAGTTAATTTCAAGCTCTCATATCTATCACTAATATTTATAAAGTTGGCTGGAAAAAATACGTATCGTATCAGAAATATAATTTAGTTGCTACATAATGTACCAGAATATCGATTATTAATAACATTAATTCGTAAAAAAACAAAATCCAAGGCCATTTTTTACGTTTTATGACCCTATTTCAATGCGATTTTTTGGTTTAAATAAAGCGTAATTACGTTTATAAAATCATGTCATAATAAACTGTGTTCTATAAGAATTCTAATTTCAAAGTTTGATGAAAATCCCTTCATGAAATTTATCGTAAAATGTATATCAATGCCTCTCTAATTTAGAATAAATTTAATTACGATGCACCATCCTACACCGATTAGTACGGCGCGAGCGTCCGTTGAGGTAGGACCTGTGCCATTTTATTTCGCGTGCCGAACTTCGAGCGTCCCTAGCGTAAAAGCATTATTATACTACGACTACAACATTTTGATTCCTTGATTTTTGCCTTAACGACAAATGTTAATGTAGTACATTAACGATAGTTACTGCTAATTGACAAAATATGTTATTATTTTCTTGTTTATATAGATAAATCTCTCTTTTCTTGTTTATCTATACTAATATAATAATGCGGAAGAGTTTGTTTGTTTGTTTGTTTGAACGCGCTAATCTCAGGAACTACCGGTCGGATCTGAAAAATCAATATTGGTACCGTCTGCGATGTTAAAAGGGATGGGGAATCCAAATACAACATCTGTTTCGTGATTCAAGATGGTGGATGAGAAATCAAAGATGGCGGATGGGAAAAATTTTAAAAATTAATATGGGAATCGTCTCTGATGATTTAAGGAATGGAGAATCCAAATACAACATCTATTTCGTGATCAAAGATGGCGGATAGGAAATCAAAGATGGCGGACGGGATTTTTTTAAAAGTCAGTATGGGTATCGTCTCCAATATTTTAAGGAATGGGGAATTCAAAAACACCATCTATTTCGTGATCAAAGATGGCGGATGGGATTTTTTTTAAAATAAATGTGGGTATCGTCACCGATGTTTAAAGGGATGGGGAATCCAAATACAACACCTATTTCGTGATTCAAGATGGTGGGTGGAAAATCAAAGATGGCGGTTGGAATAATTAAAAAAATCTTCAATAGGCGATACGGAGTTCGCTGGATCAGCAAGTATGTTTATATAGATTGTATAGACAACCTATACAAATAAATCAAATTGAAATTTCTCTGTGATTTCAAAATGATTGTGTTTTCAAGTGCTTATAGTTAGTTACACGATTTTAAGTCCTAAACATCCTTTTGTCTGCCTGTCTGTCTGTCTTTCTGTTTGTCCGGGGTAATCTCTGGAATGGCTGAATTGATTCAAATGCTGACTTTCACTGGAAGGTTTCACAGGACTTTATCGCACAACATTATAGGCTACAATTTGACCCGGTAGGTAGCGCTGTTGTCGTGATACCGAGTCATTACTTTTTGTACTCATCCATCATCATCATCAGCCTTTAACAGTCCACTGCTGGACTAGGACTCTCCTTTGAAAGGAGGAATTGTCCTACTATACCACGCTGGCCAAACGGGTTGGTATAGGGTTTGTGTCAAGTTTTCCTTCTCTTACAGTGCTATTCTCTGCATAATATGGTCCCTCTCTCGGCTCTTACGACACCCATGGGATGATATGGGGTGGTGACATTCCGTATTCTTAATCCGTCACCACACGGAATACTAGTAGTCACTACGATAAAATTACATATCTCGTACTTTGTCGTGCTGTAAGTCCGAAACTATGTTGGTAAATTTGACTCATCATTGTATTGAATGTATCAATATAATGTTACAATTTTGATAAGAAATTAGTCAATATAAATTACATGTAACATTGTATCATAAATTCGTTTCAACTTCAGCGAGATTAGTTTAATAGGCGGTCCACGGTTGTAATTGAATACCAGAGTTCTAAAATTTTACGATATAAGACAGTGGATGAGCCTGCGGTTACACCCGCATAATTTAGGGCTACTGCTCCGAACCCGTGGCTCATAACGTTATGTTATACACCTCATAGCCTTCCTCGATCAATTTAATGAGCTATCCAACAAATCAGTTGCATGTTCAACCAACCAAACAAACAAAAACAAAATATTCAGCTTTAATATAATAATAATAATGTCCTCCCGACCGATTCCGACCACGGCGGCTCGTCTATATATGAGACTTGCCAACCACGCAGGACATATTATAGTGCTCTATTTGTACTCATCCATACATATGTACATATAAATAAAGAGTGTCTGTGATTTCAAAATAATCATGTGTTTTCAAGTGCTTATAGATAGTTACACGATTCTAAGCCAGTAAGTCGATACCGAGTCTATATAGTATATTTATACACGCTGATTTTTAATTGGTTCTGGAGCGAAGGCCATCTCATTACTTATCGTTAACAGAACCTAACCAGCTAATAATATTTGAAATATAAGCTAAAAAAATAGTGAGAAAATAAATAATTTAATAGTTCGAGAGCACGAAGTACCACCATTGCCGCGCGCTAACGAAATCCGTTCGATCGTGTCATATACACACATAGGTACTAGGCATTGGTCATTCAACTGCGGTGTCTGCGATCCCCCCCCCCCCAATCCTGCGCGCGCCTCGCTTGCATGAGAGGCCCCGTCTGCATTTCAACACAGGGCCAGCCAATAGCGGTGGCTTGACGCGGGCGCAATGCATCACTCGTATCCAATCACGTTTGACTGTGTTCGGGTTCATTTGGCATAGGCCAGTAGTCCGTAGCCTTGAACTTCAGTCTTAAGAAATTAGGTCAGCGAGATAGTTGTATGTCACGTTTTATCCCATCACTTTGTGTCCGTCTTATGTAATAAGTCGAGTATTATGGTCCCTATGTACCTAATTATTACGTGTTTGGACTTTTGGAGATAACATGGAAGAAGCGACGTGTTCGAAGTGTAGTTAAAATACATACATAGGTGGTAAGATAAGGTGAACGAAACAAGTGAAACTGTGTGAAAGGTGTAAATTGATTGTGATGTAGGCAGCAGTAGACAGCTAAGGTAAATGATTTATTCATTTTTGAATACCTACAGTGATTACATTCTTTTAAATACGTTAGAAATACGCAAGTAGGTACTAAACCTTTCCATTGTTAAAATCTTTGTCTAGTTATTCAAAAGATAATGTAGGTACCTATGGCAAACAACGTAACTAATAATTCTTAGTTTATCGTGTTTCTTCTAAAAGTTCATTATGATTTCGTGAACCCACAGCTTATTCGTCAGTCCGAGTTATGTACGAAGGAATTATTTAATAGTTATAGCTATTTAGTTACATACGTTTATTGTTCTAATTATTTATTACTGCACTTCATGGTTGGCGTAGTGGTTTAAGCGATGTTTCACACAACACTTTGTGTGATTCATAAATTCTTGTTTCGACTCCTGTGTCCGTTAGTGGTAGGCTTGTAATGTCCTTCGGAACACAGGATTTAGCACTAGGGTACGGGAGTGGTTCTTAAAAATAGCACAAAAGAAGAAAAAACATGTGTTTAAAATTGTTGGCATCGTAATTACCTAAATCGTGTTTTCTAAGTAAATTACATATCATTATCGGTCCGCACTAAGTAACTACCGCTGTAGGTAACAGCTGACGGCGGCCGCTCGAACATACCTATCTCGAGAGAATCGTGCGTTGCTACGTATTACCAACAGTTACCGATTTTTATAACTTTTTTGTTTTAGGTGCTATATGAATTTTGATTTTGAATATGAATAGAGGATTTTATTTCGGACATGAGGTTTATTTTTCCTAAACCAATAAAAAATCAGCGTGTATAGAAGCGTAGGTCACTCATCATTAAATTTCGAAATTGTCAGTGCAAAAATTTGATTTGGCTACGAAGTAGGTAGTTTAGTATATATATAAGTATATACTTAAGACTAGCCTTTTCCCGCGGTTTCACCCGAGTCCTGAGGGAACTACTTCACGTACCCGAAAAACCCAAATATCTTACGGACTCCTATTTTTTTCTAAAATAAAATATAGCCTATGTTTTAATAAAAATGAAATAATTTTTAAAATCGGTCTAGTAGTTTTTGAGTTTATCCATTACAAACAAACAAAAATACAAATTTTTCCTCTTTATAATGTTAGTGTAGATTAAATTTACATTTTATTGATTGACCGGCAAAATAAAAATTGCTCAATTTGGATGATCTCCTTTATTTATCAAATTATTCTAGTAGGAGAGCTCATGAAGGGATTTCGGGATTTACTCGAGCGCGTCAGATATTGATAGCATCCATGTCCTACGTATTTTTAATAAAGTAGGAATGTTAATCTAATCGTTTGCATAGTGGGGTGGATTATTTACATTTATATCATCTTAGCTTTGCAACCCAATAGGTCTCAATGAGGCTCGAGTAAATCCCAATTTCGCATCGTGAGCTCCCCTACTATTCACAATTCACCATAATTATAATTAAAACCCAATATTTTCATTCATGTATATATATATTTTATACTATCT
Organism: Euclidia mi; assembly: GCA_944739405.2. Taxonomy (NCBI): domain Eukaryota; kingdom Metazoa; phylum Arthropoda; class Insecta; order Lepidoptera; family Erebidae; genus Euclidia; species Euclidia mi. Next base: position 4,891,269 of record OX123206.2, read on the forward strand.
TTTGCCCACGGCTTCGCGCGCGTTGAAGTCGGGGTAACATAAATTTACTTTCAGTCTCAAGTTGTATGAAGGCGCTCCTGATTAGTCTAAAGAGTTCAGAAACTCTATAGAGTATAAAGTAATTCAGCCAGTATCCATGACATTATCTACGATTATACAACGTGTAACGCAAATAACGCACATCCTCAGACACCCCAATTACAAAACCTTGTTGTAATCATAATACATGCATTGAAATATTTTTTTTATTAGCCTAAACATTGTTTTTATCGAAAGTATAAACTTGATTATAAGTGAAATGCGTGGTCACTACAAACCTACGCACGCACACAGTCACACGAAACGTTTGCTGTGGTAAACAAACGACAGCGAAATACGATACGGTCTATCATTTTTTAACATCGTTAGTAGCTATTGTGACTATCTCAATTTAATCATAATAATCATACCTAGTTAGCATTATTGATACATTAGAAATTAAAGTAAAAGAGCATCAATGAGATAATTAAAGAAGAAGGGCGTGTTTAAAGTTGTGAATCATATTTTTTTTACAATAATAGAATAAACTAATGACTCACAGGCTTATTGTCACTTGTTCGGCGTCCTCTTTTTAAAATGCTGACACCAGGTGTCCACCACCTGGCTTAAATATTCCTTTAATTCACTTAACGTCACTGTTTCAAAAGCAGCTGATCTTATTTTAACTCCCCGGCACTTGATGTCTCGTAACAATCAAGTAGTGGTTTAATAGTTAGGTATGTCCCCATAAAGCAAAAGTCCAGGGGCGTCAAGTCAGGTGACCTAGGAGGCTACTGGACAGGACCGCCGCGATCGATCCAGCGCTCTTTGATTCGACATCACGATGATCTCGAACGTTCTACGTAAAATGCGGGGGCACCATCATGTTGATAATGCACATTTTGTAAATAAACAAGTAAACTTGTTAAAATATATTTTCACTACACTCACAGAGAATCCAGGTAGATGACTAATTTTATTGATCTAAGCGCAACAATGGCCGCCCGGCCGGCGCTGTACTTACCAGCGCGGGCGACCGATGTGAGACACATTACGTCTCGCTCTTTCCCGCTGTTAATTACGTAAGCGAAAGAAAGATGATAGGTATTTTGGTGGTCAATTGTATGTTATTGTCTTGTAACGACTGTTATGTTGTATTAATGTGTGCGTTCCTGTACGTGGAACCATTAAACAAATGCATTTAAAAAGAAGCCGTTCTACGTTGACTTAAGGTTTATTTTCGTATAATTTGACTTTTAAAAGCAATGAGTGACTATAATTTACGTAATTTTAATTATTTTAAGATTTAAAAAAATGATATTAAATTGTCAGAAATGGATTCAGTAGCCGATTCTGAACAAAGTACTTTCAGGATGTGCATTAAACTTGTTACATGTTGTATATACCGAATATATATCTGTAAACACTTTCGCAATTTATAATATTAGTAGAGAAAATCGTTTCAGCCGTTTTAGCGCCGTCTATAATTATTAGTATATATTATATGCGAATAATGTAATCACCGTGCACAATTTATGACAATATGTATGATGTCACAGTACTGACAGATATACGATAGCACATGCGCAGCACTCAACTTACAGCGCATACGTTCTTACTTCCAAGAGGTAAATTTGTGCTGTAGGTACAGACTTCTACCCTCCATAAAATCCCTCCCAGTTTATTTTTTGCAACTTATGGTCGCCTCTGACCGTCTCCATGGTCAAATATATCTCTATATAAAATTTCGACAACATCGGTTCAGCCGTTTTAGTGTGAAAAAGGAACATACATACACACTTCCGAATTTATGATATTAAGTAGGGATTAGTAGGGATATAAAAAAAAAATATTTGATTTAATAGAGTTTTGATTTTTTTTATATTGGCTGTTTGTCAATTTTGTTGTGCCCATGGCCGCGCATCGCCATCAGTGGCGGAAAAATAGCCAGAGCGCCGTTTTCCATGAATATTTGTTCTCTGTTATAACAATACAAAATGAATACAAGATTATTTTTAATCGTTTTTTATCTTTCGCGATTTTTATACATCGTAAAATATTATTTACCGGATCGTGGGCTTGCAACAATCCCTCCACGACCACGACCGTTGCAAGCCGGTAGAAATGTAGGAGAATAACAAAGGTATTTATGCCTTTAAATAAGTAAATTATCGCGACTAATACCCGCTTAATAATATTGTACGAAGATTATTTTTCCTCGCGTGTTGAAAAATGGGTGTACCTTTATCACTTCATACTCGGTTTCTTAACCAATAATAATACTTAATATCGCCTCAAGTGTAATAGCACAATTGTATCATAATTTACTATTTCTATTAATCTCTAACCTCTAGTGAATTACGATTATTGATAACGCCTCAAGATTGTTTTAGCCGTGTCGACTACTGTCGACTATCGCGCTATACTGTTTCTATTGTGTATGTGTGGATAGCTACGCACACATACACAATGCTGCCGTCTTTTACCTAAACTCGAGCGTTATAATTTTGTGAAATGGCTCTTAAAGACTATTAAAGTAAAGCTAGTGAGGTGTTGGAAAAATTAAAACTTTACTTCTCGAAATGAGCGGTGAATACCGCTTGTAAGGTGAAGTCAAAAGTTGCTATCATTTTGTTTTATTTTTTACGAGAGGTTGGTTGCAGGTCCACTTGCACATTTTTTATTTTAATTTTTTTAAGATTCCCTGATTTCCTGGAAATTTCAGTTTACGGGCCTAAAAAACATACATGCCAAATTACAGCTTCTAGCGCCCAATAGTTCCTTCTGCGTGTTGTCTGTCTGTCAATCAGTAACATAAGGCTTTCTTATTTACAGATTTGAAATATCATAACATTTTAGGGTGAAGATTCTCTTTCTTTTTGAAAAGTTAAAGACAAACTTTAATATCTCAACTATTTTCATCACGACAAAATGTTATTAATCCCTGACAGTCTGTAACAATTATTTATCTTTATTAAGTGATTGCACTGTACATCTAAGACAAGCTGCAATTTATTCATATTGGTAGCTAGAATACTGAAAACTTTAATTTTAAAAAATATAAATGATAACGATAAAAAAATGGCTGCACCAGCAACATGAGAATGATAAAACGAGATTTTCAATGCTCTATTGTCAAACAAAAAATATATTCTGAGTCTGCGTATCGCAGAAATAAAGCTTAATTGTAATTTATATTATTCATCGTAATTTATGACTGCCTCTGTGGTCTAGTGGATATATATATATATATATATAGCCTATATTTGTCTATACTGTTGTTTTATATTTAATTATCGTTCTAATTGTTTGTGTAGTATTTGCTATTTTATTTTATCAATAATGTAAAAAATCATGTTTCTTTTGTTTGTTTGTAATTGTGTGTGTAAATGTGAAAACACCTGCATGTATATTTTCTACACAAATGAATATTTGTTCAGAAATAGATGACTTATGACTTAGCGTTTTCGACTGCTGATCGGAGGTCCCGGGTTCGATTCCCGGGTCGAGCAAAAATTGTAACTGGGTTTTCCGAATTCTCAGTAGCAGCACGGAGTCTGGTGATGTGCCCAGTAATAGCAATAGGCTCGCCCCCTATTATGTGGGACCTAAAAATTCATGGCGAAATGTGGGTGTAATATTACGCCTCTGCTTACCCCTTCGCGGATACAGACGTAAGTCTATAAAAAACATACTGATGAACAGAAAACTGTAAGTAAAGTTTGAATTTATAAGTCAAATTGCTTAATTTTCTCTAATAAAGATTTGCAAAGAACACATTATAATTAAGTATGAAATACATTTGAGCTTAGTGGTTTGCTTCTTGGCGTCATTCACTATCATATCTACCTATAAAGTGTAGTTTAGAAAACATGACTTTCTTACACCTAAGCTCACCATTTCTATACATTACTTAGACACGGGCCAGCAGTCAACACGGCCCTAAAACACGATCACAATACTCCGTTATACAACATTTTGTAAAAAGCTATCCCTCACCCGGCTTTTCGGATTTCAAGTGAGTTACAAATATTTTCAACTCGGAGGCAGTTTGCTTTGCCATTCGAGATGATGAGGGTGACTTTTGTGTATTGAAATGAGCATAACGGCTACCAACAAAATATGATTTTTATATCAAATTATTTTGGATACCTACGTCCTGGACGTATGTAGTTTCCGAGGATATATGACAAGGATTTGGCACAAAGTTTTGTTTGAAGGTTGGATGGCAATTTTCATGTTTTATCTGGGAACAGTTTTATCATGTCAAAATTACAGCGGACTTAGATCAAGTGAGCGTTGGATACGGCTAAAATGTTACGTTTATTTTTAGGATTTTATTCTTGAGTAATAAATGTGATTTGTAATCTGATTTTGTACTATCTAGTTGGTCAATCTGTATAACCTAGCCTTAGAAATTTATATATGAGATTTGCTCGCTCATTTTCCATCTCCTAGCCCTTATCTTGGGGTGAAAGAACTTGTCTTGCTGATTTCAGTATGAATAGGCCGGCTCAAAAGGAAAAGTACTGCCCTCTCATGAAAATCTACGCAGAATAACAGTATCTATACTGCTGTGTTTCGTTCGATGAGTGAGAGTGCCGAAGGTTCCATCCTCTAATCCTTCTCCATCATCCCACTATTCCTTCTATTCCCTTTCCCAACCTAATGAGCGGCTTTTTTCTTGTAACTCCTCCAATCGTTTACTATCGAGTGATCCGTCTGCTGTGATTGCCACCTATTACATAAAAAAGCTACTGACTGGCGGGAGAAAACTTATAACAAAACAAAAAAAGAAATTTAGGATTTTGCTCAGATTTGTAAGAAGTACGCAGTTCGATATCATAAAAGGCTAATAAGGAGCAATAGAAGTCGTTCGTTCTAAGTGGCATCTCGGAACAGGGCTGATATGTTGTAGGTGTAATAAATCTTACTTTACCTTCAGATGTGCAGACGGGTGTGTGTTTTGGTATGTACTCGTATTAATAACTTGTTTCACGCAATAGGCTGCGATTATAGTACAATGGTTAAGCCTACCTCGGTCGTCCGCCGAACTGAATTTTCTGGATAATTTTGTATGTGATAATATGGGTTTTATACAATATTTGTTATCCTCACCCTGTGCTATCACGAAAATATCTGTTTTAAGGATAAAAACACCTTTCTTATCCCGGCGTTTTAAGCGACTAATATCGGTGGTGGTAAGACGAATTCTGGTGTTAAAATCAATGATGTTACAGAAGTAAAAATAAGTACCTAGATATGTTATAGGCGTACCAAAATCAGGACGATAAACATAAGCCGGTTGGCAAGTCTGACATATGAGTGTGTGACGTCGCGAGCCGGTTTTAAAGCGAATCTAACACATCTTGTAAACCGTATAAAAAATACAATAAAATATGGAGTTATCGATGTGTGCGTTAATGAACCGTTTCTATGGATTGATTACTACGTAGGTAACGTATCTACCATTTTCTTGTAATATCATTGGTTAAAATGAAGATCTATCTATCTATATCGTCACGCCTGTCTCCCATTGGGGTAGGCAAAGACTATGGAACGCCACATGTTTCGGTTCAAACATACCTCTTTCGCTTCCTCGACATTCATTAACCTCATCATGCATGCGTGTCGGTTATGAGTACTTTTAATTTGGCCCTTTTTCAGTACGTCACCTATTTGGTCGGAGAGGTCGTATTTTGGTCCAGACAAATTGAAAAACTTTTATCAACTGATATTATAAAAGTTAATTGTGTATGAATTTTCGGTTAATATTAATTAGAAAATATAACATTTTGTATTCTTTATCCGTGGCCGTGTGGTGATAGATTAAGATTACGAAATACCTCATTTATTGCAAGTCAATAAAACGATTTACTTTACTATACCATGCTTGTATAGGGTATCATATGATATAGAGTTGAGTCGCTTCCTAAAGATATTTTCTTTTGCCTTAAATATTTATATTGCTCACTTATCTGCGTAGGCGGACGTTTTCTGACCAGATTGGAGACATCCTAAATATAGGACAGGTCAGAAGTACCCTAAACAGAAGAGTATGCATGAGATACTTGATGGGAGTGAATGAAGCAAGAGAGGTATGTCAGGATCGTTGCAAATGGCGTTCCGTAGTCTCTGCCTACCCCTCCGGGAAACAGGCGTGAGTCTATATATGTATGTTATCTGTGTATGCATTGGCTTCCACAAAACCACAAAAGGTTAAGCATACGTCTTTTCTTTGAGTGTGTGAACAAAAGCTCATTATATTATTTGCTTCATGTATATTTATTATTCTCCCTTAACGATATCGACGGAATAAAATGGGGTAGTGACATTTTGTATTTCAATGTGTCACCACATGGAGACGACCCGGTAAACGACTACCACGCCGAAGGTCGCGGGTTCAATTCCCGCTCAAGTCAAACATTTGTGTGTGTGATCATTGATGCATGTCTTGGTCTGGGTGTTGCTATGTATAATACATACATACATACATACATAACGTCACGCCTTTTATCCCCGAAGGGGTAGGCAGAGGTGTATTCCTACACCCACTTTTCGCCAGATATACTTTAGTCCCACGTAATAAGGGTCGAGCCTATTGCCGTACCGGGCACATTTCCAGACTCCTTGCGGCTACTGAGAATTTCGTGACAGAAAAACCCAATAACACTGCCCGACCCAGGAATCGAACCCGGGACCCACATTTATGCCGCGAGACCAACGAGGCAGTCGTATAGCGTTTGATGTCGAGTTTTCCGTCTCTACACAAAGATGGTATTTGCATCGTGTTATCCCTTAGTCGCCTCTTACGACACCCACGGGAAGATAGGGGGTGGTGACACTTGTATTCTATGCCGTCAACCACACAGCCAAAAAAAAGTAAATATGTATGTTTATCCATTATTTAGTACCCATAGTACAAGCTCTGCTTAGTTTGGGACTAGATGGTGTTATGTGACTGTGGTAGAATATATTATATTATTAGAATTAATCACATACAACATTTTTTTTATTACCTGTCTGTATATGTTCAATGTGTAATCGAACTAATTAAACATAGTCTATGATGTCATCAAGTAACTACAGTTATTTATTGTTATTGTTTTTCAACCGCAATACACTGGGAATAACCACAATTGTAGCACGGTTTCTATGTATTTTTTATATTATTGTCGCCAGAACGACGCTGACGCCCAATGTGAGGGCGGCCTAAGAATGCTCGCTAAAACACACTCGTTTGTTTTTCTGTTTTGTAACATTTGCAAGAATGCTCATAACAGGTGAATGCTGAAATGTATCAGCGCCATTAGAGTCAGGTTACTAGTATAACCAGATTAAACATTATTGGCTTCTGCAGAGAGCGCTTGCTATCTGACCTTCACAACCCAAAGGAATAGCGATAGTCCATGATTTAGAATATTCGGATGTCTTATATTTACGGCTGATACTTACTTACATAGTGATCGACACAATTTAGTCGACGCTCTGTTCCGTACGGAAATAAAATATCTGACCTAAATACTTGCTCTATTGCACCCATTCGAGAGTGTTGACGAAATTTCTTGTATATTGAAATAAGCGGCATTGTGGTGTGAGATTTAAGGTTTGTTTACAAATACGTATTTTGGTAAGACTCTTGAGTTGACTGAGGTGTAAGGGCCTATATGGCAAAGCACATCGGTGAGCATTTCTTTTTGTCGCACTATTGTCGTCATTCACCTCATTTCAAGGTCTAAAATTAATTAATACTGCCTCCGTGGTCCAGTGTACAGCGTATGCGACTGCTGATCGGAGGTCCCGGGTTCGATTCCCGGGTCGGGCAAAAGTGTTACTGAGTTTTTACGAATTCTCAGTAGCAGCACGGAGTCTGGTGATGTGCCCGGTAACGGCAATAGGCTCGCCCTCTATTACGTGGGACCTAAAATTCATGGCGAAATGTGGGTGTAATATTTACACCTCTGCCTACCCCTTCGGGGATACAGGCGTGATACAGGTGTATACTATAAATAAAAAAATAAAAATAATTAATACAACAAAATTATTATAGCGGAACCACCCTCATGCTTTGCGCGCGCTTCGCTGTATTATGTGCATCGGCCCTTACTGAGTTACAGTCACTAAACACACTGTGCCGAAGTTACGCGATATAAGTTCGGCATGATTACGCCTGCAATGCTATTTGCATTACAGAAGACACATTATACCGAAATGACGTTGCGTTATATCGCACAGCGTAACTTCGTTCGGGTGAAAATTCAGCGGCAACTTTTCTAGTAGTAAAGTACAAGCGTAGTTCGTAGCACGGATGTAAGTTCGGCACTTATGGTGTGTCATATCAGCCGAATAGATTGGAACGTAAAATCAGTGGCGGAACTTCGCTCACGTCACTTCGACATAGTGTGTTTAGACAATTTGTTACCTATTTGGTAGGGTTGTCACAATAGGTTAAGACAAATCGCTTGTTCGGTATACGACAGATTCTGGATTGGACAGATTCGTGATTTGGCAGATTCCCAACTCGACAGATTCGTGGATTGGGCAGATTCTTGGACTCGACGGAAACGCTATACGGCAGAAGTACAATTGTAAATAAAATAGCGAGTGGAACCAAAAAAAGGCATGCACCTGAACCTTTAAAAGCACGGAATCAAAATATGCATTTGTTACCAAGGACACGACGTGATTTATTTGACATTCCCAACGATACCACTAATAGTGTTGAATATTTTCTGGTAATATGATCTATTTTGCTTATAAACATAGGAATCTCCTTTAGCTATTATGTGCCACTAGTTTTACCACGGGGATAGGTATCTAAAATAAGTTTAAAAGAAATTGTGTAAGACAAATGAACGTCTACAAAACAAATGACTATAAAATGATCAACCATCGATAGGGCTTACAAAAAACAGGTGCATGCGATTTTGGACCTTATTGACAATTCATGACAGACTTTTTTATGGTATTTTCTTGCTTTCTGACATAGATACGTTAGTAAAATTATAAATTCTGAGTTATGTCAATAAGGTCGAAAATCGCATGCACCTGTTTTTTGTAATCCCTATCGATGGCTGATCACTTTCTGTGTCAGTCATTGGTTTTGTAAACATTAATTGCTTTTACACAATTTCACAACTAATGAGTTCATGAGGATCCTCTGGGGGATCGGGCTAGGAGATCCTGGTCGACAACATGCAAACATGTTAAGTATCTCGTTGCCAACATTGACAATATTTATTTCAAGATCGAAATATTCGTGAAACTTTTGCTCGAGCAATTCAACAAATGCGACAAAATTATCAGGAGGTATAACTAATTAAAAAACCCATTTGTACGTTACCATTGTTAAAATCTTTATAATGACTTAATTATTTCATCTAGTAATATTCATACACACAGTACAATAAACAGCCATCACCACGTTTTTACATTAAAATATTAAAACTTGCAACGTACAAAACAAACAACGTGCGTCGTAATACTCGTAATAACCCTAAGATTGTCAACTGCCTGTGCCTACGTAAACCGGTTTTTTCCACTCTTGCCGCATACACGACAAGCGGCCAGTGGTCACGCACACATGCGCCGCGTGCTCGTAGTAGTGCAACCGATTCGCGCTGTTGTATGAAGCTGTGTCTCTGTTCTGTTTATCTACTCATGTGGTTTAGACACTAAGAGCTATCCTCGGCTACGGTGGTTACAGATTGCATACGAAGGCCCGTACAACGTTAACGCTAGTTACTTTTTTCTTTCTAACAAATATTTACGTAAACTAACTATGCGCCTACTTTTTTACTTTAGATACTGCGCCATCCGTGAATTATATCTATTAAATTTATCCCTCATAAATCGCAAATATTGCGCAGCACATTGCCAATGTAGGTAATATTAGTTGACCTATTACTCAACACACTTATGATACGATATGCAGGTCATTTTATACCGGTAATGTATAGATTAATCTATCGTTATGCATCCTTAGCTTCAAGTTTCGAGGGAATTCTTGCAGAGCTCTTACGCTGCGGTTTTGGTTAACGTTTCGCTAAAGGAGATGAATAATGGGTGATATAGGTAAATAATGTCAATGTTTAAGACCATGAGGTTTACTGCTTGATCGTGTCGGTATAAAGAAGAAAATAGAAATTGATAAAGAGTTTATAATTATTTTTAACTAAGGAGTCATATAGCGACTTACTAAAAAGTATCTGAAGAACAAAAACATAGAGAATTCCACAAAAATAATTGGCATGTTTAAATTTTTTTGTAATAATTTTTATTTCGACTTATTAAAAGATGGAATTACATTTTCTAGAAGCAATGATACATATTTGAAACATATAGGCACAAATACATCGACAAACGTGTCAAAAAATATCCGATAGGTCATAGCCGTAACATATTAATTATAAAATTTTATTTTAAATTAATTGTGAAATGTAAATGAAATATTCACTACGAGAAGCAAGCAGTTATCACAAAATATAATAACCGCATATCACATAAGTATCAAACTGCCACTCCTCAAGAATATGACTATAATTCCAAACCGCTAAACCGTAAATCTCCTCTCCACAAAGCGACGGCCAGACACTCTAAAGAAAATTATTACTTGAATAAGTCAATTTTCGACGAAAGCAAACGGAAGGGCGGTCCACAATTATGAAATAAAACTAAATAACCTTCTCAAAGCCAAGTTGCCCTCAGCCTTTTGCACCCTGTAATAAGCTTTTTCCCCATTATTTTTCTGTTTCACCTCTTTGAGATACCTTCTTTAATGTTTTAATTTAAAAAAATAACATACTGGCTGCAACAGTTCCTCTCAAAGAAAATGTTAATGTACTTGTTTTTTAAATAATAGAGTGCACCGTTTAAAAATAAGAACAAGTTATTATAACAATACGCATTTAGAGTAGCTTAATCTTAGAGATAAAATTTCTTCGTAGTAATTAGCAAAAGCGGTAGGTAAATGTAAATAGATTCATATTACTGTAGCGTTAGTGGTTAAAGCCAGGATATTTATTATTATTATGTTAGTATGTTACATCAGTGACAAAGTACTAGTATGTTATTTTACGTCAACTACACTCGCGGACACGCAAATTGACTCAACCCCTCACTTGCACACATAAACTTATTTTTTGATAATATACAAGCTAATAATACAAATTATATGTCATTTTAAGTCAAGTCAAAATTATTTACTCATCTAGATCACAAGGTGACGCTTATGAATGTCAATTTTTTAAGTTAATTACTTAATGAATCTAATGAATCTACATTTACATTTACTGCCTCGTTCGCAAAGCAATAGGTAGAACTACGAGAAAGAACGGGCAATAATCGCCAATATATTGCACATAAATTTCATTTTTGTAAGGAGCTGCAACTGTTTCACACTGTACTTAATTACTTGTAAATTGTTGGACATAATACTGATAAATAAATAAATTTTGAGGTTATATTTTTGACAGATATCTCTAGGAGATTGATCAACATACAAGGGGGAGCTTTTTTTTTGTTGTCTATCCGTTGTTTTATAATAGATAGGTACTGATTATGTTCTTAATTGACATAGGTAGGTACTCAATATAAAAGTAGAGGATATTGATTAAATATAATCGTCGTTTACTAAATACAGACCAGCGTTTCGTGTCATTATGTCATCATGCCAAGTAGTCGTTCGTAGGTCCGTAAATTACTGCCAGAGGTCAATATTTCAAGAGGAATTCAGTCCGTTGTTCTAGCGAAGTCGTTATTTATACAAGTGTCTAGGAGATGCTATGAGCTATTTTGCTAACACTTGTCAATAATGATATTCTTTAATTATTATCATAAGAAAGAGACTTTATTTTATTCCAATAAAATTAATTTTACCAAAAAACATAGCATATAGGAAAATATAACGAATAAAATGAACAATTCACACGAAACTTTCAAAATTATTAGAATGGATATTAATTATCTTAATATAATTATTTTAAATCACTTGCAGCTGGTCTATAAGACATTGAAATTATATAATTATGTATAGAATCTTGCCCGAATCGAAAAGAAGTCAATGTTCACGTTTGTTTGCAGCGAGAAAACCTTCTATTTAAGAATTTTGACAGCGAATCTTACACGCCTAGACAAAAAAGGCATTCCTTTCGTAGATCAGTCTACTAAATTGAAAGTTTGGAGCCGAGACTTGTTAACTGTTAATGCAAAAGAAGCTTTCACCGAAATTGAAGTCGTTTAAATGGAATTGGTAAATCGGTGGGGATCACCGGTATCCGTGGAATGTAAGCTAATTCACCAGCAGCAGGGCCGGTGATAATGGTCGCTACAATTAAATTGTCTTTTAATTCCTTTATAAGTAGCCACGTTCTATTGCACATATTGGGAGGGCTCAAATTTCTGAGAAGCATTATTGGCGTTCTGACTTTTAACGACAGTTGGTGAGGTGGCAGTCCAGCATGGTTGAGAGAATTTAAAAATTCCTGTGGGTAATGTACTGCGTCTTCGATATTAGTGACAGTGTCTATGGATTTATAATGCTTAACTTGACCCGGGGCTCTTTGCATAATTAAATCGTTTATTTAATTGACTGTGTCATTCCTAGGTGACACTATTGCTCTAGAACACAGCCAACGAAAGTCATTTCCATGTAAATTTTCTATGCCAGGGTATACTGCATCTATCAAGCTTTCTAAAGAATGGACTATTTGACCCAGAGACTCATCCAAAATAACGGTATAACTTCTCCAATTTTAGCAGTTGTTGTGGGAAATTGCTATGCCTATCTCCATGAAAATGAGCTCTCATATTGGTCCGTAAATTCAAATGTTGAACTGATGTCCAACGGCGAGACGATTTCAAGCACGCATCTGCTCGCGTACACCTCTGTTAACAACTGGAAGTGTCTCTCGAAAGTCTCCAGCAAATACGAAAGTTTTACCACCCATGATAGCAGCAGTTTCCGATGTCTTTTAAAGTTCTGCCCACAGCCTCCACATGAGCTCTATGACTCATCGTGCATTCATCCCATATTACCAACGATGCATCTTGTAGCAATTTACCAAGAGGCCCATTTTTGCGAATAGAACACGTTGACCATTGGTCTAAAGATACAGATAGAGGTTGTTTGAAAGTAGAGTGAGCAGTTTTTTCTCCGTTCAAGAGAGTTGGAGCAATTCTTGACGAAGCAACTGCAATCGCTATCTTCCCTGATTGCCTTATCTTAGCAAGTACCAAATTTGTCTTCGCCTGTCGCCATGGGCCGTGGAGCGCAGAAATAGTATTATATTGATTTTGCTATAACTTTCAAACCAAACGTCCAATTTTAATGAATTAGAGACTAAATATTATCTACATAAACAGTACTTTGTGACAAAATAGTATTTTGATAAGGAGTAATGACATGTGTAAAAAATCAAGATTCTTAAATAAAAATATGGTTGTTGCGCTTAACTCGATATAGATAGGTATAGTGTGTCGCGGACTTTTTGTACATATTTTAACTTCTTTAATTAATTGGAATATTTTATGGCTCTATCTTTTATAATTTAGGCAGCCTACGCCAAATAAGGAACTTTTTTGGAAGATATTTTACACCTTGGGTCCGAAAAAAAACAAATATCTTACGGACTCCTATTTTTCTAAAATAAAATATAGTCTATGTTACTTGCAGATAATGTAACTTTATAATGGTGAAAAAAATTTTAATATCGGTCCAGTAGTTTTTGAGTTTATCCATTACAAACAAACAAACAAAAATAAAAATTTTTCCTCTATATTTATATTTATGTTTATATATACTAGCTTTTGCCCGCGGCTTCGCTTGCGTAAATTCGGGGTTCTCTTATTATAGTATATCATATATGTTCGGGGTAACACAAAACTCCTTTATTGGGCGGATACGAAAATTATAGTATAATTTTCGTTTTAAATGTGTAAGAAATATAACTGCAAAAAGTATTTACACGTACTTACAAACTACTTAGTACTAAGACCTATAGTACCTACTCAAAATGTTATTCAGTAGGTATCAGTGACGTTTCTCTAGACTGGCCAATATGGCGACTGTGATTTGTCTGTCAGAACCATAAGAATTTAACAAAATACTCGACAATCCGAATTTTGCGGATATATGTTGTCGACTCAAAATCTTTATTTTTAATGTTTTATTATTCAGGTAAGGTTTCGATGTACTCCTTGATGAAATTATTAATATATAAGATTGGATACTACGATGTCGAGTCGGTTCCAATGTGAAACATTCCAAAATCCACAACTACTTACAAATTAAAAATTAAGTAAAAACATTTTCCAGTGGACTAAATTGTGAATCTAATCCATTCTCAGGTCCCCTTGAACACACATAAAAAAATTCGTCAAGATCGGTCCAGTCGTTTAGGAGGAGTTCAGTGACATACACACGCACACAACAGTTATAATATTCATGTGAATTTCATGTAATAATTTCGCGCTGTTTATCAGTACCTTGATTAATGACACATCTATTTCTAAAACGTGTGGTGACAACACTTTTTTTAATCTGGTAGACCAACTCGCAACCTCCTGATTGTCCTCAAAGATAAACTGCAAACTCAATCACGCAAAAGAAGTTATGTATTTATATAAGAAGTTAAATCCACGCGTTATTGTGTGTGCCAACTATCCCGGAAAAAGTGAACAGTAAAAGTTTTTTCACCGATAATATTTTATCGCTCAAATAGTGGCCACTCATTTCAATAATCGATTTTAAACTTTCGCGATTTGTATACATCATACAAAATAATTTAGCGGGTCTTAATCGCGTTAACTTAACTTATGTAAGGTAAGAGAAATATAACAATTTCAACCGGGAGGATGGATATAGATTATCGGCTACTTGGAATCCAGTCGTCAGCAAATGTAAACACCGCCGCAGTGATAAATCTCAACTGTGTGTAGACGTCATTAGTTTAGTGTGTCGGAGTACCGACATTGCGAACTTAAATAAAGACCAAGTGAGGGTAGGTGCCGAAACCCGCACTTCCACAAGACGGCGCTGAGCTCTCATCAGTCTCTCCGCGACCACGCTCGGTGCAAGACGAGTGAAACGTCGGAAACAAATAGGTATTTATACCTTACATAAGGTAAGTTAACGCGATTAAGACCCGCTAAATTAATTTGTATCACTAATTTCAAGACTTATATTAACTTCGTAATTTATTTTTACAACTTCCTTCTTAAGGTAAAGGGAGTGGATTATTGGGCACTTGTTTATAGTACAGTTATTTTCTACGTCAGCGTTTTTTTGCTAGTTTTGGGATGGAAATAGTGAAGTATGGAATGCAGATTGAGTGTATTTGAACACAAGTTTATTTAACAGGTGCTAATCGTGTAAAATAACTAGTTTAAGATAAAAAATAGTGATAGTATTTATCCCCCGACATTTTGACAGGCTTTCAATGTTCCGAGACTACGACTGTTGCAAGTGGCAATTTATAAAGATCGCGAAAACCTAAAATCAATTACTGCAAAATATAGCTTCTTAGTTCAATGTTGGCGAGGTCACCAAGGTCGGCAAGGTTGCCGTGATATATAAAACTCCGGCACTAGAGCCTACTATAACACAAGGTCAAAATTTGTAGAAAATATGTATGTCCTTTTTATTCTTCTTAAAGTGCGTTAAAAAAAAACTGGTTGTGATTCTACAAAAAAAACACTCATCATTCTTGCATTATTTGAATTATTCGTCTTGCAGTGTACGCTTTCTACCTTGGAGCTTATTTGTTGTTGATGATTGTTCATCTAATTTGGAGTCTAGCCAAATTTTATACATCGTCTGACCTTCGTAATGCACTATAGGATATTCAAGGATACAGACGTAATAGCTGTCATAGATCTTCATAACAGCCGAGCTGACGGCCTGTAAGCCGACCTCACATTGGGCGTGTGAGGAAGGTCTAAAAGCACTCCGAGGAATGATAAGATCATTCTATCATAAACTAAAGACAACTCCAGCCCTAGGGATAAATTGTGCTACCAGGGTCTTTACAGATATTCAAAGGACTCAAAGTATGACAAACAACATTGTTGATCACATTAATTTTTGTCTAGTATACTAGACAAAAATTAATGGGATCGAACCTACAGTACTTGGCGCAATTTTAAACGGCATAGCAATCGCTTAATTCACTACACCACAGTTGCAGTCAACTGCTAACCAATTTACTTAGCATTATGTATGTTTATCCATCGTCTAGTACACATTGTACAAGCTTTGCTTAGTTTAGGACTAGATGGTATACCATCTATGTCTACATAACAATGTTTGTGATAGAATAGAATTTTATTATTTAGAATACAAAGCCGAGGCTTCAAACCTGAGACCCTATGTGGGGCATGCTACTGGCTTACCATTGCTCTTTGGATTTAAGGGAAAATCTGACTTAAAACAAAACGTCTCCCTCTTTCTAATTGGAAGGGGGAGAAAGATATCTTTCTCCCCTTTCCAATTAGCTGAGAATTTGGTTTGTCCCATTTCCTTCGAGAATAATCCCTTTTTAAGATACGCTGTCAAAATACTTAAATAGAAATTTCTCGCTGCCAACAAACGTGAAAATTAACATAATTTCGATTCGTGCAAAATTCTATAATAATTATATAATTTCAATGTCTTATAGACCAGCTGCAATTGATTTAAAAAAATATATATTAAGATAATTAATACGCATTCTAATAATTTCGAAAGTTTCTTGTGAATTGTTCATTTTATTCGCTTTATTTTCTTTTATGCTATGTTTTTCGATAAAATTAATTTTATCGGAATAAATAAAGTCTCTTTCTTATGATAATAATTAAATAATGTCATGATTGGCAAATGTTAGCAAAATAGCTCATAGCATCTCCTAGACACTTTTAAAACATTACTTTCGTTAGTGTTTTCAATACACATTCAATAATTGTTGAAACAATTATAATATATATTATAAATGATACCTTGATATACCGCAGCAGAAGTTACGTCAGGACGACGCGACAGATCGCCCCAGGAGACGGACAATTTATTACCCTTGACAAGTTTCTATTCAATAAAACAGTACAACTTATATAGTTTCGTATAAACGGTCCATGGGTCCTAGTTAAATCAAATTCTATTAGCGTACTTACCTCTATTAGTTGGGTAAGTTTTGATTTTCAACAGACGATTGAATAGGGTCTGGGTTTTGGTTATCAGACTTGTAACCTAAGGTATTTAGTGGACTCTAGACTGTAATTTAAAAGTCTTGAAGACTGAAGAGATCGCTAGCATGGTGACAATAACATAATTGGAAATTTATTTCATCGGTCGCTTCGCTTTTTATTAGAACTACACCACATGTTACGAATTCGATCCTCACAGGTGACAACACTTTGTGTGAATCCACAAATTGTTGTTCCAATTCTGGGTGTTCTTTGCATCCGTTGATTATTCTTATTGCAAGAATATAAACATGTAGTTAAAATAGAATGAAGAGAAGGTGCATCAATATATTATTAAGAAAACATACTTTCTAATTTGATGAGAGCGAATGAAGCAAGAGAGATATGTCAGGATCGTTGCAAATGGCGTTCCGTAGTCTCTACCTACTCCTTCGGGAAACAGGCACGTATGTATGTAGGATATAATTTAAAATTTTGATAGTAGCCGACCACCTCATTAAAAATCTTTTGGTTCAATGAAAATCGGGCAGAAAGAATTATTCTTGCGGGTTTCTTCAACTCGAGCGATGCCTCAAGGGAAGGTTTGCGAGTAAAATTGGCTGGATAATTTACTCCAGCTAGTTTAGATTTTCCGGATGAACGAAAAACTGATTCGAAGCGCGGTTAGGTAATGAAGAAATTATTTGCTCTGGGCTTTAATTATTGTACTTTAAATTATTTACTTGCGGTTTTCCGTGGAATTCGGTTTGTGAGTTAATATTTGCTGAATGAGTTTAGTTCGTAAAATTCTGTGAGGTAAATAGGAAAAGATTGCATCATAATTTATTTGCGCTTAGTCTTTCGTGTTATTTTAAATTTTATTTTTGATTTTATGAATTTTGCGTGGTGAAAATTTAACAAAACTCTACGCTTAGAATAAAAGTTCTCTTGTAAATTTGTTGAAGATAATCGTTATGTAAATTATTTGTGACTAATGGTCAAAACAAATCTCTCTTATGATTTGACTATCGTAGGTACTAAATGGCCTAAAATAAACCGCAGTATAATCCATAAAAAGATGTATTCGCTTCAAAATAGTTACATCCAACTTTTACTTTCAATACTATTCCTTACTCAGAGCAATATTCTACCTACAACTTACCCAAAACATCAATTTCCTGCCTCTTTTTGGGGAAATAACAAGTTTAAGTATTAAGAGCGCCCCTAAATACTTTAGTGGAGCCAAATTACCATCTTTGGACGCCCAAGACTTAATTATAGACCTCGAACCGTATTCTTTTTGGAGCACAATGGGCAAAATTTGTCGTGAATTATGACATCTTAGAAAAGTAATAGAGAATACATTTATTTCTATTGAGTCTTTCCTGATATTAAAATATGATATTATGTATGGTAGATCTTAGCAATAAATACGTTACAGGTAGTCCGAAAAAAGCGCCTATAGGCATAAAGGTGAAAGGGAATCGTTAGGCGTGGTATGACATATGACATTTCTTTGTTTTTTAAAGACAACACCCGTACTAGGTACGATAAATACTGTATCGCGGGGGACTTTACAAACATACAAGCAACGGACATAATTAACACCTAGATTCGAAACAACAATTATTTATGGATCACACAGAGTGTTGTGTCGTGTGCGAATCGAACCGAAACAAATCTTTATGCGAAGAGATGATAATAATAGTATGTAGGTATGTTGGTAAACAAGTGATGAAAATTATGTAGGCAGAGGGACGAAAAGCGAGAGGATGGGTAAGGATGAATGGACCGTTTATATCTTTTGTAGTAAGTATTATTTAGGACTAGGTCAACGAAGTTATTTATTTTCAAGTTTACTCCCTCTCTCGTAATAAATAGTAACGGTAATCCTACACACTATACAATAAAACACATCGGACACAAAAACACTCCAACAACAATTTATGGGTCACACAAAGTGTTGTCTCGTGTTGGAATCGAAACATCAAATAACAAAATAGCCTATAGACGTTAAGACTCAGACACCGAACCCAAATCCACCACGCAATTTTCGAAACTCGCAAGGGAATCCAAACCTACAGGATACTTCCCGTGAACTCAGAAACTTGAAATTTGGTTCGAAGGAATGTCTTATAGCACAAATAAAGGGAAAATTGCGAAAACCGTAATTTTTTAGTTACTTCATAATTATAAAAATAATATTTGTATTATTTTTAAATTACTGCCCCTTTCCTCATGAACGCGTAAAGTTATTAAATTGAAATTCATATCAAATACTCAAGTCTATAATAAGTTTAAGCTGTAACAAAATCAAACTTGTATGTTAACGCAATCAACAGAAACAGCAATTTTAACAGGGTGGGACGGTATTAGCACTGAAATACTGAAAACCTTTAGGCACATACTGTGATACCTTCATTAACTCACATTTATCGAATTTGCCTGTCCGAAGGAATCTTTCCCAAATGCCTCAAAAAGGCAGTAGTAATTCCTATACACAAATCAGGGCAAAAGGATCTGGTAACTAACTACAGGCCAATCTCACTACTACTTTCGATATCTAAAGTACTCGAAAAATTATAAATAATAGATTAGTTTCATATCTTGAAAATAACTCCCTCTTCTCCCACAAGCAATTCGGCTTTAGATCAAAGTTATCTGCAGTAGATGCAGTCCACACCTTGACTAATTATATTTCTGAGAAACATGGGCAAAGTCAACAAGTAGTTGGAATCTTTCTTGATCTGCCAAAAGCATTTGACACTGTATCAATCCCACTGCTTCTCAACAAATTGGAGTCCTTAGGAATAAGAGGCACACAGTTAAAACTGTTTAGAGACTACTTACGGGATAGGTATTAATGTGTCAAAATAGACAACATTATCAGTTCCGAATTGCTGTTACCCCAATTCGGCATTCCACAAGGAAGTGTGCTCGGAGGAATCCTCCTTCTAGTGTATATAAATGATCTCTGTAACCTCAACCTACACGATGGCACAATCGTTACGTATGCTGACGACACTGCACTTCTTTTCTCAGCTAACACCATTACGGAAGCTCAGAAGTATGCACAACAAGGGTTTAACGTAGTAAATAATTGGCTTAAACAGAATCTACTAACCTTAGACGCTGATAAGACTAAATTCGTTCAATTTTGCATGCGTAACACCCAAGCTCATAATAATTTTTACTTATATGCACATAACTGTAATCTTAATTCAAATAACATTTGCACCTGTCCGGAAATTAATAGCACTACTAATATTAAGTATTTAGGAGTTATATTGGACGAAACTCTTTCGTATAAACAACATATCGCCGCTTTAACATTTAGGCTACGAAAACTATTATTTGCATTTAAAAAACTGCGCTTTATTTTAGATCATAACCTCACTATACAGATGTACAAGGCATTGTGTCAGTCCATAATCCAATACTGCATTACCTCTTGGGGAGGTATAGGAAAATCTTTAATGCTCTCTATAGAGCGAGCGCAAAGAGTCCTTCTTAAAGTGGCCACCCGCTGACCTTACCGATTCTCTACAAGCCTTCTGTATGAATCATGCAAAGTGCTAACGGTTCGTCAACTCTATATATTGTACACTGTATTAAAACAGCACACTGCGCTTACGTACAACGCCAACCACTAACACCAAGAGACGGAAAGATATTGTCTGGTAGTTCAAGCTCTGAATCAAGGTTTGTCTTTACTCATAGATTCTTTACATTACTGGGTCCCTATCTTTATGACAAAATAAACAAAAAACATCTATTTATGACCTAAGTTATGTAAGATCGAAACAATGCGTCTATCAGTATTTACAAACATTAAAATATGATCAGACCAAAGAACTGCTGACTGTGGTCAAATAATTATAGGTTTCATATTAGTATTAAAATAATTTTAAGTAGGTATATTTTTATTTAGAAACATTACGTTTAATATGTTTCTGATAAATATTGCGATGACTTCATAACTCAGATCAAAATCATTTACAGTAAGTACCTTTAACGCCTGTCGCACAGGTTTAACCTAGTACAGGCACCTCATTATTTTACCTAAATTACTTTTTAAGAACTGTATGTATATTTTTGTGATGAATGAAAATTAATAATTTATTATTATTATTATTTTATTATTGACCACGGGACGTGCAACCACCTCGAAACGTCAAGCAAAATAAGGTATGTAACAAATAACTAATGCATGTTCGCGTTAATTCCCGTGTATATATATATTCTTATATAATTTTATACATTTTGTAAATAAATATTACAGAAATCCTGTCTTTTATTTGTGATAATTTCCATAGAAACTGTTTACATTCTAAAATTATTTACGTGTCTTTTTTGGGGGGCTCTTTGCGGGGGCCGTTTTGTGGAACACCAATTTAAGAGGTCTCCCGACTGCAATGACTATTTTATTCAAATCTGGTTACTCACCCAGTTGTGCCTTATTACCTAAACCTTTCCCATTTTACACACAAATCAAACTTGTTATTAACTTATTAGTTCGTTTTTTTGCAGGGCAGTCGTGTTTTTTAATTATTAATTTTTATTAGAATTCTGAATACACTTAGTCTGTAAAACTCGTACATAAGTTTGGCAGAAACGATTACATTTCAGGTAGGTAACTGTCGAGGGCTCGAACTCCTAAACATTAAGTACTTCAAGAAAACTCTTTAACAAGAGGGTAACTACTTCCAAACTCGCTTTTATTACACTTACTTGAAGGGCCCGAATTCGATTCTTGGCTGCAAATGATGGGAAATTGAGTTCTAGGGTAAACGGGGACTATTTAGGGCGTAGTCGATGTTAAAATGTAGATGTATAATTAAATTAAATACATATATTAATTACGAATTACAATAGAGTAGAACTAATTAGTTTTTGAAGGGTGTTCAGAAAGGAACAATATCAAAGAAAGAAAAGGGAGAGGTTCCTTAAGGTTATAACTAGAATATGAAATACATAGTTCGTTTTATCCGAAGATGTATCTTCTCTTTATACACCTGTGAGTACATAATAGTTTCAAGAAGTGTGTCGAAGGGTCCTTCGAACTATCCTAGCCTTATGCATAATTCTAAAAGTAATATGAATCATATTTTGTTATAAGCGAGTTATACAACCGCAGTTATATTTACATTTTATTCCAACGGGTGTTCCAAGTGATTAGAATCGGGTGGTTGAAAGTTCGATCCTAGATCATTCGTGTCTGTTGATCTAGCGATAGGTGAACTGAGGCGTTCAAGATTTACATACGTTGTAATATTTATGTCTTTTTATTTATTAATATTTTTTATTTATAGACTTACGCCTGTATCCCCGAAGGGGTAGGCAGAGGTGTAATAATACATTTCACCATGAATTTTTATTTCCCACGTAATAGCGGGCGAGCCTATTGCCGTTACCGGGCACATCACCAGACTCCGTGCTGCTACTGAGAATTCAGAAAAACCCAGTAACACTTTTGCCCGACCCGAGAATCGAACTGGGACCTCCGATCAGCAGTCGCATATGCTATCCACTGGACCACGGAGGCAGTCTAATATTTATTTATGTAATGGATCGCAATCGCGTAATTTCTCAAAAATAAAGGTGACATATCTTCTATTCCGTCTTTTTAGAAAGACACCGATAGCCTAATGGCGAAACACAACTTATATCGATATCCACAAGGCTTGGTTATCCTACAAGCTAGCGAGGTTTCACAAGATTTCTTCTCGAATCAAGGTTAAAAGATTTCCGCGTCCCACAAACTGAATTTGGGCCCCAACCTATGACTTCGTAAAAATGTACCAAATTCACTCCACAGATATTGTGTCGGTTATCAAATTATACAATGTGATGGCTATTTTAAGGGAGTGTTTCATGGTTGTATAGAAAACGTGTCGGAAAGTTGACACGTGTTTAATGTAGAAAAATATTTAGATACATATACAGATAGTAACTCTTTATTTTACACCAGAAAAAAAGAAGAATACAGGGATCAAATAAAGAACTTAAGTCTAGTGGTATAAGGGCGGTCTTATCGCAAAATGCAATTTCTTCCAGATAACCAAGAATGGAATACTTACAATGATTTAGTGACTGAGAGAGTGGGTAGATTATGGTGTACTTTATGGAAAACTCAGCAGGACTAATAACAATACTATTTACTTACATACTATTATTACTCAATCCATAAATATAAACAATATTAGTGCAAGTTTAAAAGAGCAGTGAAGGAATATCTGCCAAGTAGTGATTGGTGACAAGTTTCTTAAATACTGTTAAGGACTGAGCCTGTCTGATTGTCTCAGGCAACTAATTCCACAATCGTACAGCCTGTATAGTAAAAGATTTGTCGTAAAAAACCGTAGAGTGTGCAGGAACTTTCAATCTAAGATTCTCCGATGATCTTAAGCACTTTGTATTTGTGCCGTGAAGGTATTCAAAGCGTGTTTTGAGATATAAGTGAAAGAAGGATTGTATAAAATATTATAGAGAAGACAGAGAATGTGAGTATTCCATCGAAGGCGGATAGGCAGCCACTTGAGCTTCATGCAAAATTCAGAGATATGCGAGAGATATTTAGCAGTCTACAAGTGCTGAAGTATATGTGTGTGATAGTAGGTGTATGAATACTTTGACCATTGCAAGGAACTTCGCGCCACTCAGTAAAAAGTAAAAATAGAGTTATTAGAAATAGTTTGGCAAATATTTTGGTTGTGTTTATGAAGTGAAAACCCAGCCGGGTGGCTGATTGAAGTATCAGAGCGAGGTAACCATTCGTATTTATCTGTAAAAAAAATCGCCACATGTAATTTTAGTCAGATTCTCAATTACTAGTTACAGTCAACTCGTTCATTTAGCTCTTGTCTTTGTCATTCGTAGCCTGGTACAGTTGGTAACTCCAGGTTTCAGTCAAGGATAGGTGTTTAAAATAATAACACATCAAAAATTATTACTTGCCAAAACTCATGGAACCGGAAACCCGAAAAATAGTATATATCTTTCAGTGCTAAAATTATTATTTGTGTATCAAAAATAAAACATACTTTAAAACCGCAAACAAGAAATCGAAATTAAAAGAAAATCCATAGGACGTACAAGTTGGTACAAATACTTAATATCAACTCTGTCCCAAAATCCTCGCAAAGTTACAAAACTTTTTAATAAAAAAGTAAACATAGCCTCTACCGCCGTATCCCAATTTATTCCGTATCCGTATCCGCTATAAGAAACTTTAAGGCTTTAGTTCATTGCACAATATTCTTCGATTGACTCTGCCATGGCAAAAAAACGCATAACGTAGAATAGTTAAAGTAATAAATAGCTCTGGATAAGAACCTCATAGCTATATTGGCTATTATGGGGGCCATAGTGCGTAACTGCTGACGTTTACTACCCAACTGCGCTGTTAAAGAGTGTAATGTTTTGGACTTGTACCGGCAAATTAATTGATTGGTTTGGCTTCGTTTCTCATCCTACATTATATAGAAAGAATATACAAAGAATCATCATTATCATATCATGTGAAAAACGTTCATTGCTTGACATAAGTCTCCCCCAGGACCGATCCTGAACCACCCGCATCCATCCGCTACCCGCGATCCTAACAAGATCGTCAGTCCACCTCTGCTACGAACTGAAAAAACTAATTAAATTGATTCTTTCCACGCCACTGCTGGCTAAGGCTATAGTCCAACACGCTGTCAAATGGGTTCTTAGATTTCTCATGTCTTTCTTTATGTAGTACTCTCAGACATACACGTTTCACGATGTCCTTCAAGAAAGAAGAATCTAATGAAGTTCAACGATTGAATCCAACGTGTAGTACATGTGCCTCGAGCTTTTTGCCGACTAGACCATTCGCTAGAAAGATCCTGAAAATGTTCGAAGCGTTCTTTGGCTCCATACTTGGCTTGTGTGCGTGAGCATGTATGTTTATCTTAGTCTAAGTGTTTCTACGTCTTAATGATTTATAAAGATCTTTAAGCCGGCAACAAGACAGTATTAATGCATGGGATATATAGTAAAAATGATTCCCAAACGTGACAAGTTACGTTCATACAAATCTTGGGGTGTCGTTAGGATAATTCCTGTAACAGTAAATATCGGTAGGTGCGCTCGCGAATTTATCGCTGATGGGGAGCAAGGGCAACGTGTGAAACGAACAAAATGGAACATAAAGATAATGTTTCTACCTAGTTTTGGAATCGTATGTTTTGTGTATAGCTGTAATTTATCTATAATGTTACTTTCTTATCTTATATTTATCCTTAATGTTCACAGGTATAGAAAGGTAGAGAAACGAGGCCTTACATACA
This sequence comes from Euclidia mi, assembly GCA_944739405.2. Taxonomy (NCBI): domain Eukaryota; kingdom Metazoa; phylum Arthropoda; class Insecta; order Lepidoptera; family Erebidae; genus Euclidia; species Euclidia mi. The sequence goes on from OX123206.2 coordinate 4,916,756, forward strand.
TATATGTAAGACCCAGTTACTCCACCGATTATTGATAGGCTTTCTCTTCTAGACAAATTCTAATCTGGAAGAAATTTGTTTGAGTTTTGTGAAAAATGTATTTAACAGGTACTTATCTATCTTATAGCTGTGAAAATATGTATAGGAATATATATGTGATTATGTTTATTAGTGATCTGGTTACCGTTGTACAGGCTCTGGCAAGTTTGTTGCAGCTTTTTAGAGTCCACTGTTGGACATAGGCGTAATTGGCGTCACCAGAATTTGGCTTACTATTTCACGCTGGCCAGACGGTGTGGAATAAAGTTTGATGTCGAGTATTCCGTCTCCTCCCACAGTTTAATTTTGTTTCGTGTATCTACCTTTGTTTTGTTATTTTTTTTAAAGACTACCCCGCACTAGGAATAAATCCTGTGTCGCGGGGGACTTTACAAACATACAATCAACGGACACAATGAACACCCAGACTCGAAACAACAAAATTCATGCATCACACAAAGTGTTGGCTCGTGTGGAGATCGAACCCACAACACTTCGGGCGCAGTGTCAAGCGGTGAGGCGGCCGCTTAAACCACTACGCCAAACGTGCAGTAAACCTTCGTCACCTTTTACGACACCGGATAGAGTATTGGTATTCTTAATCCATAGCCATACCACAGTATAAAGACATACAGTATTTTGATGCCTTTGATCTCGTAGAAAAAGCCGACAACGTCTAGACAAGGGTAAGGAGGCTAGGGCTGCCACATGTAAAAAATACCTACTTATTCAAACACCGTCTATTTATTTTAGAAAATTTACAATTGCGACGCTTCATGAATATAATACTGTAAATCACTTATTTATTATATTACAATAATTACTTAACGATAAATAATTATTATAAAACAGTTTGCATTTTTTCGTGCGGTGCGTGAGTGACAGTTTTGCATACAAAGTGTCAGTCAGCACCTATTTCATCCCGCAGGTGTCGTGAGAGGCAGTTAAGGATATGAATCATGTTTTCAGATATCGTTACCGTATAAACCAAGTTAAAATAAAGCGATTGACATAGCGGTCGTTTAATGGATGGGTAACCATGGGATCAGCTTGCAGAGCCTATGTTATCGATATGAAGTATTTTGCAGATTTTTTTTCGTGCAAACTACGTTAAGGTAAAGCAATAGACATCACGGTCATTTTGTGGATGGGTGACCGGGCTATGAGATTACGGAGAACATGTGTGGAGTTTATAAAAGGGGGCCAAAAATATGGTTATTTTTGAGCTAGGACGCGCCGTTACCAAGATATATAATAATATTTGATAGGTACTTACCTAATACGAAGGTACTAGGTACTTATTGCATGAAATTAAAATCATATTTGAATAGTATATTACCTCACAACGCATATTTTCTTACGTCTGCCATGTTTTTTTACGTACAGTAATTACTACTTTATTCTGTGATTTGGCCAGACATGAGATATTGTAAAAAGTTAGTAGATTAGAGGGTACGTGGACATTATTTTAAGTGGTTATAGGTACATACATTTCAAAATAATATACATAATTACAAATAAAGAAATTTTCTTTTTTGGTATAAAGAAAACAGAGAAACCGCAGGTTTTTTAAATCCTCATTTATTTAAATCTTTAAACAGCATAAATAATTGCAATTTCTCACAGCACAAGTCGTATGCACCACTTTAATTTATATTCATAAGCAAATAAATAAGTAACGAACAAAAAACAAGCGCGTGCCAGCCCCCAAAAATATGTACCTAGTTACGAAATAAGGCGACATATGTAACTAGGTACCGCTCTTCCCACGTCTCACCTCTTGCCCCCCGCACGATTGACCCGTCTAGACGCGTTCGTTGAACGACTGTATGGATTATTAGACTGTGGCCATACGAAGAATGTATGTATGTTTGTTCATTTTTGACACAAGCAACGTGAAAAATTCCTTTACTATTGCAAATATCATCTCTCGAATGATCATGCTTTCAGTCAAAGAACATCAATTGCAGATTAATTCCGCCCTGATTATCTAATTAAAAGCAGCGATAGCCTAGTGGAGAGACCGACAGACTGCTACGCAGAGGGTCCGGGTTCGAATCCACGGCGCGCACCGATGACTTTTCGGAGTTATGTGCGTATTAAGTTGTTAGGTAATTATCGCTTGCTAAACGGTGAAGGAAAACATCGTGAGGAAACCTGCATGTCTGAGAGTTCTCCACAATGTTCTCGAAAGACATGTGAAGTCTGCCAACCCGCACTTGGCCAGCGTGGTGGACTATGGCCTTACCCTTCTCATAATGGGAAGAGGCCCGTGCCCAGTAGTGGGACAGTGTAAAGGGCTGATGATGTATCTAATTCGTTAATTATCATAAAATATCTAGCAGGTATATACAGCGAGAGGTCACCCTCTACAAAAGATAGTATTCATTACACAACTCCCTCTTTACGGCAATTAGTCTACGTTTGCGCTTTCCGTCCGTCCCAAAATATGCCGAGTCATGCCAAAATCTTTATTAATTTATTTTTAAAGTTAAATAATGAAATATTGACATCAAAATATTTTTAATTTCAGCCGGCTAAATGCATGAAAGTAGAATAAATGCTGTAGAAATGAGAGCACTGAGAAGTATATGTGGTGTATCTTTGACCGACAGAGTAAAGAATTGTGTGATAAGAGAGTGTATAGTCTCACGCCTGTTTTCCCGAAGGGGTAGGCAGAGGTGTAAATATTACACTCACATTTCGCCAGATTTATTTTAGTCCCACGTAATAGGGGGCGAGCTTATTGCCGTACCGGGCACATTACCAGACTCCGTGCTGCTACTGAGAACTTCCTAGCGGCAAAACCCAATAACACTTTGCCCGACCCGGGAATCGAACCCGAGACCTCCCAATCCCACGCACACATTTATGCCGATGTAGTGACAAGCATTGAGAAAGGTATGTTAAAATGGTTTGGGGACATGGAGAGGATGGATGACGATAGACTGACAAAGAAGATATATATAAGGCAAGTGTGAATGGGACAGGACAAAGGGGAAGACCTAGGCGGACGTTATCTGACCAGATTGGAGACATTCTGAAAAAAAGGACAAGTCAGAAGTACCCTAAACAGAAGAACATGCATGAGAAACTTGATGGGAGTGAGTGAAGCAAGAGAGGTATGTCAGGATCGTTGCAAATGTCGTACCGTAGTCTCTGCCTACCCCTCCGGGAAACAGGCGTGAGTCTATGTATGTATGTATGTATGTAAATGCATGTCGTGCCACGCACTATGTCGGATGCCTGTCGGATGAGTCTTAAGGATGAAAGGACTTGATCACAATATTCACTAGATGAGCCCTAGGTTACACCCGCGTTATTTAAGGCTACTGCTCCGCTCCCGTGGCTCATAGCGTGATGTTATATAGCCTATAACCTTCCTCGATAAATAGGCATAGAAGTGAAAGATTTTTTTTAATCGGACCAGTAGTTCCTGAGATTAGCGCGTTCAAGCAAACAAACAAACTTAAGTTAATCGACTATTACCTACTCGTTAACTAGTAATGCCTAGGTAGGCTTTACTATTTTTATAGTATAAAACCTTTTAACACTTACCACTTGCTAGGTTTTTGATTTGGGAATTAATATGTCTAAAAGACCATAAAATAAAAAAATTACACAGTATAGCACACACCCGTCGGAGTTTCTATCTCCAGGATTTAGGGTTTAAATTAGTGAGAAAACATCAAATTTCGTATTTTGAGTTTATCTGTTTTTATTATTAATTCCTCGTTTTCTACTATAATTTAGAACGTTTAAAATTACATTACTTCACCTTCTAAGAATTAGAATAATAAACATGGTTAATTCTCGTTAATGTGTTTTACTGCAATAGTTTTTAGATACGAACTTAGAATATTTATTTACTCATTTTCTTTATCATTACTTTTATCATAACTAAAAGTTTTCAAAAAAAATCAAAACCTAATAATGTCTTATTACTTACTGTGTTTTGGTTTAGTTTCCATGGTTAGTGTTGGATCCCATTCCAAACTTATTAAGTGTTATACAACATGCATCGAATTATATTTTTAAAGTTTTAGTATGCAAAAATGTAGACAGTAATCTTATCTACCATCTCCAAGAATCATATTCAGCTGTAGATTCATAGTTTGGTAAGGCATAATAAAATCAGCTTTTTTTGCCCTCCTGTAAAATTTGTTCGAAGTCCCTTACTGTGTCTTGATTTGGGACAGCCGCTATGTATGTAGGTACGTGCACATCAGCTGACGGCGAGTCTGCCCTCGACTCGGTACCGGCACCACAGTTTGGCGCGCCTCTCAATCTTATTAATATAGTAATATTATGTAAATTATATCATTAATATATTTATTTATTTTATTAACTTTATACAATTAAGTATATGTGTATAATTTTATAATCTATATACATATATAAATCACTACACTGCTACACCTCACACGGATTGCATGTTGTGATCGGCACGGCGATTGTTGTACATCCAGGATGTCCAGAAGGGGCTGGAAGAATACCAGCGTCCGGTATGCACTAGCATCACGGGACATAGTGCTGATCCAGCCACCTTTTTTGGTCAGCGATGGGACACATACCTCACCATATTCTGTTGTAATTGTTTTTTTTTATATATAAGTGTTCTAATACTCCTATTTGTTGTATGTACCTACTTGTTTTCTATTATGTGTCCTATGTGCTGTTTCAAAATAATTTTTCTGTTCTTTTCTTTTCTTTAAAATTTAATTGCACAGTTTTCACCGCGTGGTCACAATATATAACTATGCCAAATTTCAGCTTGCTAGTGCTTATGTTATCGCGTACAGCCACGGACAGACTTGTGGGTTATTAGGGATCCTTAAAAAGACAGTATGTCATTACAACCAAAACAACATTTGCAAATCGCTTCTACTTAAGCCAAGATGCGAGACGTGGGAAATTTGCTATCCATCATTTTCATAATTAATTTGAATATTGAAAATCTAAGAAAGAATATAAAACAAAGAGAAACAATTTATCTGTTTGTCCTAGAGGCTAGTGACTCTACTACCTAATCCAGAGGTTTGATTCAACAGGACTAAATAATGTTTGAGTGATGAGTACGATAATCAGTTAAGTGTCTAGAGGTAAGTTGTGTATGATAATAATATAATTATGTACGTTGTAGGTACATATTTAAGAATTTAATTTTAATATCAGTTGTCTGCTTGCTATACTACGCTCTGCCTTTTATATTTAGCTTTGTATCTAGTCATAATATCCATCTGCACCGAAAATAAAATAATAAAAATAGCAGCCTTATTTATTTAATTTCTGGTTCAATATCTCTGCTTATATTTGAACATAAACTCGAGATAATATAAAATTTTGCTGTAAATTTTACGGTCAACGTATGCTCTTCATATCTCTGGCTTATGAAATATTTAATCAAACTTTTGAATGAAACACTTCCTCAAAATGCACTCAGTCATTACGTTTTTAATATATCAAACTATAATATAATAAAGTTGAAGGGTTCGCTTGAACGTGCTGTTGGGGGGAACAATTTAGTTTGTTTTCGCAGTTGTCAGTTATAATTTGTATTGCTGTTAATATATTTTATGCTTTTGAATGTTTTTCTGTTTATGCACTAAGATCAGGACGAGCCGTCCTCATGTGCGATGTGTGCAGCACACACAGGCGCCAGGGTAAGAAACCGCGCGATGGGTGAAATGCAGGCTTATTAAAATTACTTTCGAAAAAGTACGACAAAAGGCGCTTCATAGATTACGCATACAGACGCTGGATTGGGTAGGCGCAGGTAGGCGCAGCACTGAATTAAATAAACTGTATTTGAATTCAAACTAACCCTCTTGTTTATATAATCTTTCATAGCCAGTTTAACCGCCTAAATATTTTTAAGAAAATAAGTCTTTTTTCACCTTCGACACTTATAGAGCTTACTAAAGTCATTAAAGGTGCAAAAGCGGTGCCAAACAATAAAATGCAAAAAGAAAATACATGGGATCCAATTTTACCCTTATACAAGGTGTTGATATGCATTTGCAATATTTTTTCAGGGGTGAATATACTGCAATAACTGAATACAAATACATGTAAAAATAAGTCTTTCTTTGAGACAAGTCTTAAATTTATTTTTTCGTGATCATGCATTATAAAAATCAACTCGGTGTATCGACAGCCGCCATCGCTCAGCTGATCGCCGCAATGTACCTTCCATAAACTGTTGAAAGGTGCAGAATAAAACTGCTGATTTACTATCGAAGTAACATTTAACGAAAATAGGGTCTTATATTATCGCACACTGTTTGAAATAATTTTAGGTGAATAAGTATATATTGTATTAAGTAGTAAAATATTTTGCAAATGCAAATCAACACATTGTATACCACAATTATTGTATTAGCGACTGATTATTTTGCCATATCGCTTATGAAATCCTGATGGCCCAGCCCTCATCGTTTTCCATTTTCTCATTTCTTTCTTCTTTATATATAACTTTCTATCTGCTTACAGCAACTATTCGGTTAAGGCGGTGGTGTACAGTGCGAGTTCCAGCCTCGTAAACACATTTTTGACATAAAGAATATAATTTGATACTTTTGATAGTGTAAGAGAAGAGAGACGGACAAACGGTGCATAGGGTTCCCACCAAAAACTTAGGGTCCCAAGCCAACCTCACCTGCAAGTGGTGCACCTGCCGATCAACGGACGAGGCTCTGGCAAACAAAATATCCCGATAAGCGGCAATAGGCTCGCCACCTATTACGTGGGATCAAAACCCTGGCGAAAAGTGGGCGTCTAATATGCCTCTGCCTACCCCTTCGGGGAAACAGACGTGAGTCTATGTATGTATGTATATAATATATATCTTACACTTAATTGTTGTTCACTGGTTTGTTTAAATTAATCAGATAGCCAGAAGAACCGATGGCAGTTGGAGCAGAAAGGTTCTGGAGTGGTGGCCACGCACAGGACGTCGTAGCAGAGGTAGGCTTCCCACAAGGTGGACCGACAATCTGTTGGGGTCGTGGGCAGCGGATGGATGCGGGTGGCTCAGGATCGGTCCATGTGGAGAGCATTGGGGAAGGCCTATATCCAACAGTGGACGTCTTTCGGCTGTTATGATGATGATGAATCAGATAAGTTATAGTCAGGTTTCAGTGATGAGACGGAAAACTTCTTTAACTTATATACATTTCTGTATATTCTTCAATGACACAAAGCCCATCATCAGCTCGGCTGTACCCTGTAGGACAGTCGCTTCCATCAATCGCACTATTAGGAACATCAGCATCATCAAACCCTGCACTATTTATAATTATTCTTGAGTTTTCACTTCTGCGGAATGTATTCTGGTTTCTGAGCTTTACACTTACGCCGTGGCCATCAGTTTGGTCATCCACAAGGTTTTTTATAAGTCCGCTATTACAATGAATGATAAATAAAATAAAAACTATCACACACACAGTCTTCATTTTGGTGTCAAACTTTACGTAATCTTAATATATAAAATCCTTGCGTTACTGACTGACTGACAGACACGCTACAGCCGAAACTATTAGGCGCAGGAAGCTGAAATTTGGCATGTATGTTCCTTGGGGACCGTAGAGGTGCAGTAAGAAGGGATTTCCCGAAATTGGCCAAAACGGGTAAATTTAAAAAAAATGCAGGCGTAGCTGCTGGCTACCTCTAGTGTTATATAAAAAGTACGTAAGCATTTATCTTAAAAAAAGATCAAAGGGCATTAGGGTACAAGTGGGATTACTGATTGCTAAAAATTATATGACATCCTGATAAAACGCTATATCAATGTAGCTAAACTTAAAATAACACAATTTCCTTATAAGAAACTAAATACTTTTAAGTTATATAATAACTATTTAATTAATACACTCTGAATATTAAACATGAAGCGACAATTTATACAGATAATACAGCGAACTTGGTATCATTCTAGTACCACATAGTCAAACAGTAGAATTTCTCTAATTTGCTAAGTTTTATTCTAAATCCAGACATGTGCCATCGTCTGCTCTAGCCTTGCCAGTAGGACAGTCATCACCGCGAAAGAAATCTTTGTTCCTTCCAGTTCTCGGCTTTGTTGTTGTATTTTCAGATATATTTGTACTCGTTTCAACAACTGTAGGGTTACTGGTCGTAGTTGTTAACACAGAGATTGTAACATTTGGAGTTCTGGTATCACTTGTGTTTGTATTTATAATGAAATTTGGTATAATTACTACTTTAATTTTTTCTTGACTCACTTCACTTTCTGTCGTTAGATTGTCTATCACCGAGGTATATGAACTCACAACACATAGTACAAGAATGACTAAATACGTATTCATTTTGGAAACAATTTTTGACTAATACAGTAATGTATGTTACTGTGTTTTTATACATATCTTTATAGGAGCAGAGATCATTTGAGGAGAAAAGGGTGATAAGATAACAAAAAATTGTTTAAATTACATTTATATACTTAGCTTTATATGAGGCTTTCTTAATTTTTAAAAGCAGTTGCTACTTGTTTAGCCATAGTAAAATGTCTTCCGAATTATCAGTTTAATCACTTTTATTAGATGATAAAGCTAATACTTGTCACATATTAATTTCTACTTACACAGGTTGATTTCTACTTGTAGATGTTGTCACAATATTTTCTGTTGTAGTATCGTCGTCTGTATATTCTATTGAAACGCACACACCATCGGCAGCATGTGCTTTGCCACTTATACAGCCACCATCGAATGCGAATTTTCTACGACTTGATCTAAGTATTTGTCTTTCTTTATTTATTGTCTTCTTGCTAGCGTTTTGTTCTTTATTTTTATCTATTTTGGTCGTTTTAGTACTTTTTGTTGCGATATCGGATTCCAAATTAGTTGAAATGTTGGCATGACTGTCTTCATTGTCACTTTTATTAATATTTTTTAATTTAATATTACGTATTACTGGAGTAAGTTCTATGCTTTCAATAGAGTTTTCAGTTCCCATATTCGTTTTATCATCTTTGGTTTAATATTTGCTTATCATTTGATTAACGCATTCTTCAGTTGCTAAAGATTTTTCTATTGTGACTTGGGTGATGTTAAAAATAAGACACAAAATAGCTAATGTCTTCATGTTTCAATAAATAACACGTTTCAGTAGAGTCAACTTATAAGGGAATACAATAAACGATAATTGAACACAAGAGAGACAATGCTTTGTTACAAATAACTGGTTCATTATACAATTATCGCATGATGGATTTTTATCGTGAAAGTTCAAACCTAATGTCAGTTCAGGTATATTTGGGTTAACTGAATCATTTGTATAATATTTTATTGTCTTTTTGGGCCATACTTTTCTTTCAAGTTTATTGAACAACATTTCGGTTAGTATTAAATACATTTTTCTAGTTTGATAGAGTTTATACAGGTAAATATAACTGATATTGAAATTTTATTTTTTAATGAGACGTATGATCCATGAATGTCTAATTCGCTATTTGATATCGTTTGACTCTTTGTTTTCCGGATATTATTCTATCAGCCTAGCTTGATACACGGATGGCGTAGTGATTTACATAATTGCTTCAGCGTTTCACACAGCATCGATATTTTTTACATGTTTTGTGATCTTCAACTTCTTTCTTCAAGTCTGAGTATTAATTGTGTCTGTTAGTTAAATCTTATAAAGCTCCCCAAAAAATAGCAGACGTATATATATTAAAACTATTATTAAAAACGAATAATCATTACTATTTTATATACACTTAGAATAAGGCTCTTAACCTCATAACTTTCAAATGTAAATCTTCACTTTAGTCATTTTTTTTTATATTACTTAATTTAACTTGATTATATTATTTTGGTCCACTTTACCCCAATGTACTGCTTTATTATTACGACATACTGTACTGATAACTGACATCAATCAAGGCCATTTTTAATGATTAATTACATTTCATCATACAATGTGTTTTCCTCAAAAGAATTTATGGGGAACAGGGATTTATTACGTAAGTATCAGTATTCAGAGAATATAAACATATTCACAGAATAATGATTTGTGTATTACCTTTTGGAATTCATTAGTGATTATGACGAGAGACCGGGATTGGGCTTTATTTCGACTTCTCTGTATTATTTTCCTTGAAAGTTTGAAAATAGCTATTTCTGGTACTGCATGCATTGGTGGTATCTTCACTAGGCTATCGCTGCTGTTTTTAGAAAGGTGTATTTAAATTATTGTACTCAAGTAATTTTATAAGGTTCAGTAGAATTAGACGTAACCATAGAATATCCCTTTGGGTTGCGGAGGTGAGAAGACAGTCACTCTATGGCAAAGCTGATATCCTGTCATATCTGGTTGGACTGGTAAGCGGACTTCGGGCTCGAAGGCATGTAAGTCTTGGATGCAACTGGGATTACGCTAGAACAATGAAAGTGACAGTACAATAATATAAAGATATACTAGATGCCTATAGCAGAGATCGTCCTCTTGTCCTGTTTCCAATTTATTTGCGGTCGGCGCAGTATCTCATTCGCTTCAATATTTTTTATAGCCCGTCGTCCGATAAATAATTCATTATTTTCTCTTTCATATCTTTATATTAACAGTCCATCCATCTTTTCCTTGGCCTCTTTCATCCGCTTTTTATAAATTACTTTCTTACTAGTTAACTTGTTTATAAAAACCTCGTGTTATATCGTTTATGATTGCAATTCTCCAAAACGTCTCCATTAAATTTTGTGTTTTTTTTGTTTATGTTTGGTAGATTATATATTGTAAATATATATTTGATACTGCTTGGTGATTAGGGTAGGATATGTAATATTAAAAAAAATATGTCTTTATATGGGTAAACAACGTTTGACCTGTCAGCTAGTAATAATATATAATAATAATAATATTCTACCACATTCACACAACACCATCTAGTCCCAAACTAAGCAGAGCTTGTACTATGGGTACTAGATAATGGATAAACATACATATATACTATTTTTTTTGTAAATACATACATATTATACATAGAAAATAAGGAAATATACATATGTCAGAATATGTAAGAGAATACTACCTCATGGATTTATCCGTTACAGTAAATTGTTATTAAACTGTCTCATACGTTGTAGTTTATTTATTTCACTGCTTTGATTAATACTTACCCTAAAGTTACAACAAAGACTTTCTCAAAGAAACTACTTGTTCGAGTACTTTCCTAGGGAACTCTTTGAATATCGGACAAAGAGTTAGATAGCTTGAAACAACTTGACCTTGTACAGAACGCCTTTTAATCAGATCGTTACTTCTTCCAAGCTATGAAAAGAAATCAATCAATCAGCCTATCGCAGTCCACTGCTGGACATAGGCCTCTCCCAACACGCACCACAGTACACGGTCCTCAGCCTTCCGCATCCAGTTTGTCCCAGCCACCTTTTTCAGGTCGTCGGTCCACCTAGCCGGGGGCCGCCCTACCTTACGCTTGCCGAGGCGTGGTCTCCAGTCTAGGACACGCTTACTCCATCGGCCATCAGTCCTTCTACAGATATGGCCAGCCCACTGCCACTCGAGCCTACTGATTCTGTGAGCTATGTCGGTAACTTTGGTTCTTTGTCGGATAACTTCGTTTCGGATTTTATCCTTTATAGAGACGCCAAGCTCTTGGCCTTTTCTCTGAAAAGAAATGAATGAATCAAATTAATTATGAAACATGTCTGCTGATTAGCAATCGACGTGCTGGGGATAAAAATGTCCGTTTGTGAGTTTCATGGGTGATCATCAGGTTGACTGCGCGTGTGGGGTAGTGGTTTAAGCGGCCGCTTCGCCGTTTAGCACTGCGCTGAGTGTAGTGGGTTATATTCCCATACAAGAAAATAATTTGTGTGATCCACAAATTTTTGTTACGACTTTGAGTGTTCTTTGTGTCGGTTGTTTTAATAATTGTAAAGTTCCCCGCGACACAGGATTCATTGCTAGTGCGGGAGCGTTCTAAAAAAAGGAATTTTCCGTAACAGCACGCAGTCTAAAATTGGTGTCCGGTCCTTTCCAACTGATTGGCTTCACTTTTATAAAAAATACAACAGCTCAACTAATTTTTTATGGGATATTTTTAACAGTGCGTCAAGAATATTAAGCAACACACTGAGTGCGTTACGCTAAAAATCTTTATTCTACAATAATAATCTACAAAAATAGCACACTAAAATAATAATCGAACACTAAAATACTAATTGCACACCAAATATGCCTCAATCTTAATATATAAAATCCTTGCGTTACTGACTGACTGACAGACACGCTACAGCCGAAACTATTGGGCGCAGGGAGCCTTAATTTGGCATGTATGTTCCTTGGGGACCGTAGGGGTGCACTAAGAAGGGATTTCCCGAAATTCCCACGGGATCGGCCAAAACGGGTAAATTAAAAAAAAATGCAGGCGTAGCTGCTGGCGTCCTATAGTCTTTCCATAAAATATCATTTAATATGAAAAATCTCGTCCGCTTGGGAAACTTATCCACTCAGAAAACTAAATAGGTTATGTTAGGTTTTCTTGTGACCCTGCACCCAAAAATAGGAGCCCTGCGAAGCAGGGCTCCGTGAACTTAGTTTATCAAATTATTTGGTTGTTGAGTAAAAGTAAAATTTGAAATACTTCTTTAACTAAAAGGATTAATTTTAATATTAGAGATTTGCAACGGTCAATAAACAGGTGTTCGTTATGATATATTTTAGTGAGTAGGTATATAAGTATTTTAGTGGTGCAATAAGTATATTTGGTGGAACAAAGAATTTTTTTTGTAGAAATCAGACATTATATTGAGGAAGAGTTAAATACTACCCATTTTTTATATGTGATAATAACATATACTTGCTGCCACAGAAAGGAGAGGCCTATGTCCAACAGTGGACTTCAAAATGCTGTTAATGACACAGATTTTTGTGAAATGAAGACTTTATTTTAGTAATATTTTAATAGACGACGCGAACCATCCACAGGCCTGAATGAGCGTGCTTCTACGGTTCAGTTACTTCGCTACCGAAATGTCGGTATAACTTCCCGCAATGTTTGTGTCAATGTTTGGCAGCGTTGTGTAGTCTATGGGCTGTTCGTATGGCTAAGTTTTATCTGCCAGTGTGGCTGGGAATACAGCGGTGTTATGTGTAAATATTAACATTTTATTTGAATTTTGGGGATAATAATACTATCTTGGGACAACACGCACACGTTTGTCCGATCTCAAGCTACGAGCAACATCTTTTTATATTGTTGACATTATTCAGAATGAGAAGTGGCAATAGTAGTTTGACAGTGAAAAATCCTCAGTGTTGCGCTCCACCATAATTATGTGCGCTGGCCCTTAGTCCCTCCGCGACCACGACCGTTGCAGGTCCGTGGAAACGTCGAGGTAGGTATATTCCTTAAATATCTTAGTACCATTTAAGACTCACTAGCAATGGTATATCCCTACAAACATACCTGAAGTACTCCCTAGGTTATCATGAATATATAGGTTATATAATATTTCGGAGCGGTAAGTTCTCGCGAATCTCGTGGCCACACTAATGAGTATTGCGAACAAACTAGCTCCGAAGTGCATAAAGTGCATTAAACTTAACCGATTGCGTAAGCGAGTGTTGTGTACTTTGATGAACTACTCGCTCTCTACATTATCACTTTTTATGAGTAGCGTTAGCATACGCAGCGCTGTTTAATTAGATTTTATCTACACTATTAATATTATAAAGAGGAAAAATTTGTATTCTTGTTTGTTTGTTCGTTTGTTTGTAATGGGTAAACTCAAAAACTACTGGAACGATTTTAAAAATTCTTTCACCATTAGAATTATCTGCGAGTAACAGGCTATATTTTATTTTACAAAACATTGGGGTCCGTAAGATATTTGGGTTTTTCAGACCCAAGGTGTAAAAAATCATCAAAAAAGTTCCTTATTTGGCGTACGCCGCCTAAACTGTAAGGGATAGAACCATAAAATGATCTAATTAATTTTTTTAAAGACATTAAAAAAATCTACAAAAAAGGCCGCGACACACTATAACTCTATTTCGATACATTTCGAGTTAAGCACAACAACCATTCTATTATAAAAAAAATCTTGAATTTTTTTAGGACTTCATTTAAACTCATTTATTTTACACATGTCATTACTCCTTATCAAAATAAACTATTTTGTCACAAAGTACAGTTTATTGTAGATAATATTTAACATTTAGTCTTTAATTTATTAAATTGGACGTTTGGTTTGAAAGTTATGTCGAAATCAATCTATACACATAAATAAAATTGGAGTGTCTGTTTGTAATATTAAAATAACCGCTTTTTACAAAATGCAAATGGATGTATACACGGTACATATACCGAAATAACATATATTTTTATTTTTGTCTGTCTGTCTGTCTGTTTGTTCTCGCTAATCTCTAGAACGGCTGGACCGATTTTGACGAGACTTTCGCTGGCGGATAGCTAATGTACCAAGGAGTAACTTAGGCTATAAATTAACCGTATAATTAACCGTACGCGAAGTAGTTCCCTCAGGACGCGGATGAAACCGTGAGAAACAGCTAGTTGTAAGATATATTAACTTGATATCTTTATTGATATTCAAGGCCAGGGAATGCATAATGTGAGTTAATAATACACACGCAGGTGCAAAATTTTAATTCAAAACTACGCAAAAAGTGTTTTGAATATCACAGTATATTGTATATTGTACAGCTTGTTGTATAACAAATATTGCGTGGGCATGTGTATTTGTAAACTAACTAAGGGATTTGTGGGTAATGTAACATAACGTCATCACCGTCTTGTATCACGGAGTCGAAGAAAACGAATGGCGAGTAAAACCGCAAGCCACAGCTAGCTATAATGAAGAAAGTTCATTTAATTTTCATCTAATTGTCGTCAAAATACCTATTTCATTCGGACTATTATAAAATACTATATTGGTGTTTGAAGGATTTTTTGCTGTAAGTACCTGACATCATAACTTAGTTACCGTGTCGACGGTATGGGCGCACTGATTTCTGGTTCGACTCGCATTACATCATAACTACTCGTTGAAGCTGCCTGCTGTGCATCTAGTAATTACTACATAATTATTGAAGAGACCAGGAGGCCCCATCCACACTTTTCCTTTTCCCCTATTACGCTCATCCTCCTATCCCTTTTCCTAACCAGACCGACAAAACATTTATGACTCCTTTGGTGTTGCGGGTGTCCATGTGCGGCGGTAATCGCTTACCGTCAGGCGATCCTGTCTGCTCGTTTGCCTCCTATCACAAAAAAACATAATGCATTGGTCATAACATTTTCTTTTTTCTCTTCACTCTCGTGGCTCACGACGGAGAGCTCAATCAGATCTCCGTCTTCCTTGAATCATGGCCTGCTGGTTGACGGCTCCGGGAAGAGTCAAGATGGCAGCGTTGTGTTCGCACTTGCCTCTTGAGAGAAAAGGTGATCATTGACATGTAGGCCGCCCTGTGTGTAGAGACCCATTGTCAATAGGCATGGGTCAGAGCTTGTCTGGGAAGCAGTGAATACTTGACTGGTCCCGCACAAGCGGCCATAAGCAAAAGTGGAACACAGTGGAGGTATAACCGGTACAAGTGCGGCACACTCACTCACTACCGATCCCCGCGCAGAGGCAGTCCAAGAGGATTACTTCACCAGGGAAAAAGTGGTGTGCGCTTCGGGTTTGAATCCGATATCCTCTGTATAGCGACATCTACCGGACACTGAAGGCACTATGACGAATAATTGAAGATCCTGGAATGCGCTATTAAGAAAAATTCGCATGCCGTACGCTTTTTCTATGTATAGTTAATATAAAACTTCACAGTAACATCAGACAGTTCGCAGTCCACCAGGCACGATTATTTAGCTTAGTCAGTGGTTTCAGTGGATCCACTCTCTTTTTATTTCCAAAAGCCTTTCAAAAACCTTAAAAATATAAATACATTTATCATTTAAAATATATATTTTTTTGTATTGCCTCATAAAACCTACTTGCTGCTTCTCTTGTACACCTCTACGGATCGAAAGAGAGCGCCATATACAAGGTTAATGGCAGTTCACCTTTCAGAGGCCGCTGATTGCAATCGCTATATTTTTATAAAATTGTTTAGAATATAATAGAATATCTTTTATTTTCAAGAATATGGTATTACATAGATGTTATCAATTTGAGGTGCAGCATATTCTGCCATTATGGCGTGTAAATATTACAGTCATTAATCAAAGGAAAGTTTAAATCAATGGTATTAATAATTTTAATAAGAATAAAGAGTAATAATGAATCCTTGTACAAATAATTCTCATGTTATGTCAGTGTTTATACAGTGCAATAATTAGGAATGTTAATTTGCAGTTAATTCATAATTTTCGTATTCACTATAACTTTTCTGTTGGAAGATAATACTTATATACTAATAATAAATTATCATAATATTATGTCAGTGTTTTTAAAGTACTATAATTTGGAATGTCACATTGTAATTATTTTATCATTGAGGTATTCATTAATATCATAATAAAGTTTTCCTAATAATAATTTAAAAAATGCAGTACGGAAATGACTTAATGGTAAATTGATAATGTATTCTGGAAGATGGTTGTATACTTTAATGGACATGCAATATGCGTTTCTTTTAAACAGTTCTAATCGAATTTGCGGTATTTTGATTTGAGTCTGTTTTTATGTCTTGTTCGACTATTTTATATATCTCTAAGTCTACAGAATAGGTCTTGATTATTTTTTACAAATATACAAGTTTCATATATGTATAAACATGGTAGTGGGAAAATTTTGTGATTTTTTAAAAATGATTTACAACTTGTTAAATAGTCGATATTAAAAATTGCTCTAATGCATTTCTTCTGGGCTATAAATTATTTGCTTAAATCTACAGAGTTGCCCCAAACAGTGATGCCATAGCGGAGTATAGAGGCAACATAGGCATGATATGTCATTATTGCAGTCCTAACATTTACTATTTCTCGTATTCTTTTCAGTACAAATATAAAGCGATCAATCTTACTGAGAATTTTTTGGATATGTGGCTTCCAGTTACAAAACTTGTCAACCATGATTCCTAAAAATACACATTCACTCACATTATTCAATAGCTGATTATTAAAGCTTACTTGTATTTCCGGTGCGTTTGCTTTGTACGTCTGCAATTGAATTACATTCGTTTTTCCGATATTAATTTTGAGGTTATTCCTCATTAGCCAATTTACCGAGTTATTGATGGCATTATTGAATTCTGTCTCTAGTTATTTTATGCTATTACTTTTTACTATGAGTGTCGTATCATCAGCGAAAAGAATACATTTTTGATGAATCGCATCTGGGAGGTCATTTATATAATGGAGAAATAGAATCGGTGTGAGAAGGCTGCCTTGAGGCACCCCGTATTTATTTTCTACATATGTGGATCGATAGACATTTTTTAGGTTTTTATCAATTTTTACTATTTCCACACACTGCACTCTATTATTCAAGTAACTTTTGATCCAGTCACATGCCTTGCCGCGTAGTCCATAGTTGACTAGTTTTGACATTAGGATATCATGACACACAAAGTCAAAAGCCTTTGTCATGTCCAGGAATATACAGACTAACTTTTCTTGTTTATTTATTGCTTGTGTAATTTGTTTAAATAGGTCAAAACATGCTAAAGTGGTGGAGCTTTGTTTTTTGAAACCATATTGTTCAGTTTTTTAAATGTTACATGCAAATATAAATTTCTCTATTTTATTGCACATTACTTTTTCAAAGACCTTTGCTAATATGGGAATAAACGTTATAGGTCTGTAATTATTCATATTTGTCTTTACTCCTTTTTTGTGTAGAGGCTTTACTATTTATCTTTTTAGTCGGCTTGGAAATATTCCCTCAGATAAAGACAAGTTAATAATATAAGTAAGTGGAACTATCATATTTAAGGCATATTTCTTAATAACCATGGTATTTATGTCATCAAATCCTGTTGAGTGTGTGTTTCCCTAAGTCCTCAAGGTTTACGAGCGATATATCGTTATTTGTTTAATCTATTCTAGTTAAAAGGTTTTTGTCAAATAGAGACGCTACCTTTCTTATTTTCATTAATATACTATGCACTATAAATATATCTTTTATATAAACTTGCCTTCTGAGGATACTGTGATCTGAAAAGAAAACAACTCTATATGCAATCATTCATCATGAATGAAGAATAGAGTCCTACAGGCGTCAGATGATTTTTCAAAATTCTAAAACTCATAAGGGCGTAAAGATATTAAGTTGAAATAAAATAATGGGATCAACCGCTTCTTGGTTTTGTATAGAAATAAACATCACCACCAACCCAATAAAAATACATTCAAAAGTAATTTTAACTCAATGTTTAGCGTGTACGCGAATATTACACATTGAAATCGAATATATATTATCTCTTAAATCAATATATCGCGATAAAATCCGTCAACCGTTGTTTTATTTCCATTTTTAATAGTTTTCAACCTAAGCACTAGCGAGTAAGCCGAATATCTTTCACATATTCGTGGCATCTCTACTAAAGCACTTATATACATTGAAAATGCAAATAAAAGGTTCGAAATCCGATACTCAATTATTTTGGACAAAAGGGATTGTGAATAATTCAAGTTTTGTATTATTCAGGTTGGTATTTGGTGAGCAGGTGCTTTCTGATCCTATCTTGTTGTTGATTATTGTTGGTAAAATAAATCTGTGACGATGAAAGGAGATATTTATAATATACTTAAACAAATCTGTTATATATTATTGACGGCATAAATTGCTTTGTTACGGGGAGTCGTTTCTCGTAATGGTCTTAGCCATGGCGTATTGCTATCCCGATTGGATTATTGGATTGCGGAGGTCAGACGTCAGTTGCTCTGTAGAAAAGCTAATATAATAATTGTGCAGAATCTGGCTAGACCGGTAACAGAACCTCGGGCTCCGAGACAAAAGGTCTTGGTAGTTAAAGTTGAAAGTATGCATACGGGATAACGATGGTGGTGATGACTATATTAGGCAGAACGTTTGAAAAAATCCGCGTACACTTACGCGGATTTTTTCATAAAACAAAAATGGAAAAAGAATTCGCAACCAATATCGATTGGACTACCTAAAACTCCTGCAGAATGAACTAGTCTAATATATAAAATTCTCGTGTCACAGTTTTCGTTCCCATACTCCTCCGAAACGGCTTGACCGATTTTGATGAAATTTTTTGTGCTTATCCGGTATCTATGAGAATCGGCCAACATCTATTTTTCAAAAAAAAAAAAAAAATTGCAAAACAACGTTTGCCGGGTCAGCTAGTAAATTATAAAAATTACCAATAAATTAAAATAATGAACGCGAAATGATAATTTGTGTTGGAACCGAATAAGTTTTAGCAATAAAATGGCCACGAGGGCCGGATATTATTATTTCTTTATATACATTTTAAAGGGTGTACGATTTATAAGCCGCAGGTGATACTAAAACCATTTAAACCATTTATTTATACCACACATATGGACACGTAATCAACAATTTATAAAATTAAAAGAAAAATACAGAAGAAATATGCATGGCAAGGATACAGCTCAGTAGACGCTGTGCCTATTAGGCACAACACTGATTTTCAGCTGCACCCTTCCACCTGAGCAACAATTTGTTTTGACGCACAAACTACAATACTGTTAAACAAAAACAATCGCACAACTGCAATAAAAATTAGACAACAACAATAACAATTACACAACTACAATAAAAATTACAATTACAAATTTCAAGTTTCTTTCGATGGTCACACTATCAAATTTCCAATTAAGGGTACTTCTACGCCGATTTTTGAACGCAAAATAAATCATAAGCAATGTATTTTTTTAAGGTGAACTGGGACATACATTTACGGAAGGGAGGCGGCAGGTCGTTCCATATTTTGGCAGCGGCGTATTTAAAACATCCTTTAAATTGCGTTGTTCTATGGGTTGGTATTACTAAATTATTAGCTTCCCGTTGTCGTGTATTTTTTTGTTGGACATCTCGTACCCATTGCAATTTGTCACATAGATATTTTGGTGTTTTCCCTGTGGCAAATTAGATTACCATTAACTTATTACTAATAAAAAGCGAGCGAGTACCTTACGTCGGGTGTCGTGTGGATATGTTTTGTGGTCGTCTTTTGGGACATGTGATTCTCTGTTATATCCAAGTATTAATAAATTCTAATTTGGTATAATTATCCTTTGAGCATGAAAAATAAATAGGTTCATACTTTCGCAAATCGTATGCATACAAATATTTGTGTTAAGCCTTTCTTTCTCAAATAATTGCGCGATTCTAACCCTTTTATATTAGTACGTAAACATGAACACTCATGCAGTGTTGACAGATATGTATATAATTTCCTGGGACAATACATATATACCATACTAGCTGTGCCCGCGGCTTCGCCCGCGTGGAAGTCGGTATCCTTTAAGTATCTCTTTTTGTGGCCTTGATAATGTAAAATAACGTAATGATCGATTGATGAAACTCCCACTCATAAGTTTCTTACTTACTGTATTAGAAAAGTAGTAAGCTGTAGGTACCCGCCACCTCTCCACCTTCTCTTAGCTCTTTCTTTTAATAAATACCTACTATCTGGCCGGATTACATAATTATTAGTCAATTTGAATCTTTGTACTCAAAAAGTAACACTTGAATAGGACCTAAGTTGGCGATGCTCTACTATGTAATATAAGCTGTAATGGTGTGCAATAAAGAATATTCTACTCTACCGACCAGTTGTAATCCAATGCGTCGCGCCCGCCGTTAAGGCAAACCGCTTCCATTTTATATGAAAACCGTAAACGACTTCAACAACTATTTGCAGCGCACTGTCTTTCGTTAGTTAAGTGAACTCGTGATAATTTTATCTACAACGCCTCTGTGTACACAGCATTTTGTGTGACGTTGTCCGGAGCCTGGACAAACAGTTTGCTTGAGTCGCTTACCCGGGAAAGGGCCACGTAAAGTTGACCATGCGAGAAACTCTCGTAAGATCCACGCCAGCAATTTTTAGCGTCTGCCCTTGAGCTTTATTTATTGTCAGTGGTGCCATCTAGGGGCAAAAGTACCGCTAAAATTAAATTTTTATGTAATACCAGATGGCACCACTGGCAAAATTAAAAGTCGGTGTTAAGATCCAGCGCTGACAATATAAATATTAGAAAATAAGCTATAATTACTTTTGCCCAATATATGTATATTTTAAATTGCGATAACTTTTGATAGAATAAACGGATTCTGATAAACTAAAGACTAAATGTTTAACCAAAGACACAAACTATGCGTTTGTCATTATCTCGATACAAACAATTTAGTGTGTTGCTTGAATTAAAGTCTATTAAATTTATTGAATGACACTGCTAGGCTCCCATAGGTGATAGCGTGATGATTGTTGTCCAAGGTCTTCAGGTAATATATTGGTGAAAACCGCATCAAAATCCGTTCACTGGTTATTGCGTGATGATTTAACAAACATACAGACAGACAGACAGACAGAAAATAATTAAAAAAAAAATGTTTTGTGTTCTATATCGATAACATGTCACAATACAATTGAAATTTCGCAAAAATATTCAATGTACAGACAAAGTGCTCTTTGAGTTTTATTATAGTATATATGAAGCGTCCTCTTGATCGAGGAAGTACTGCCCCCTCAAGCTACGATCGAAATAGGTACTTACTATTAATTTAACACGCGTAGTACAGTATACTTATACTGTTGAATTTCTTTAGGTGAGTGAGTGTGCCGGAGGCCTAATATCCTTTTTCATGAAATTCAATTTTTCTAATTCATAAATGTTACAAAGTAACTCTTCTGAACAGATTTTTTTTTACAACCAGGTTAGGAATGGCAGGGCTATGAGATCAGCCTGGAAGAACCTGGAAGACTCATGCCACTCTTTTAAAGCCAGAATCTTAAATCATAAACGATTTGAGGTACCAAGTGGTACAATCTTATCCCTCATCCCCTCTTATTCCTTTTCAAGACTGAGGTTTACTATCACATCTCGCGATTTCCCTTACCTACTCATTAAAGACAAATAAGATACATATTAGATCCTGGAATTATCCCACATATTCCAAAATCATGGTCACTACACCTGACACTTCCATTTCTTGGGTACAGTAATGGTTTATTTTATGGTCACGGAGCAACTTTATGCCCAGTTCGGGTGTTTAGATTTATGTCGGCGTGCCCACTGCCCAGTGCCCAGTGCTGGGTTACGTGCGTGCCGAGTTTGTTTTCATCTTGTTCGATGTTGGGGCATTTGGTGGGAAAAAAAGGTTTTTATTTATTGGTGGGATATGATTTGTGGCCAGAAAATAATAAGTAAAAGGCGTAGCAGGTAGTATGTTTATTATGTTTATTTAGGATGTTTATTGAATCCGAATAGTTTTATTAGTGTAATAAGTGGACCCAAAGCTCCTAGGTCTTGGATGCAGCCGGGATAACGCTAGGGCGAAGATGATGATTGAATGCGAATGGTCGAGCTGAAGTGGCATAGGGTAAGGCATATAGTTCTAAATATCTATGGTCATTGGGGCAGAATGGCTCTAGTTGTGGCGGCCACGCTTCGGATGACGCAGCAAGGCCTTCCGCAAGTTGAACTAATAATCTTGCTGTCACCGCGGGTGGCGGCTGATTGCGAGCGATTCGGGATCGGTTTTTGTGGAGAGCTTTGGAGAGGCCTATGTTCAGCAAAGACTTAAGTATACCTTAAGTGAATAATTAGGCTGTATGTAGTGTCTGAATTGAATATGCTATCCTCTGACAGCTAAAGAAATGTGTTAAAATGGATGCGAAAAACTAAAGCAATAAAAGGATACGCCAAAAATAATTAAAAAGTTAAATAATATTTATAAATGTAGTTTTAATTCTCTTTAAAAAGCGTAAAGATTTTCCATTAACATTTTCATGAATTTATGAAGAGCTATTAATGTTTTAATTTCTCTGGAAATTATTTTGCCTTTTATAATCATACTAGAGGACGCCAGCAGCTACGCCTGCATTTTTTTCAATTTACCCGTTTTGGCCGATCCCGTAGGAATTTTAGGAAATCCCTCCTTAGTGCACCCCTACGGTCCCCAAGGAACATACATGCCAAATTTCAGCTTCCTGCGCCCAATAGTTTCGGCTGTAGCGTGTCTGTCAGTTAGTCAGTAACGCAAGGATTTTATATATTAAGATTTTAATCGATTCTATATTTTGTTTTAACTGAAAGTGTTCATAATACAAAAGTAAGATGTGGAGGTAAGGTTAGGTAAGAACGAAGTATACAAACCCATATGGAAAACTAATTTAAAAAGTGAGAGTTTTCCTGCAGCAACCCTTCCCGTATTCCAGCCTCTAAGGTTTTATTTTTGCAACAAAAGGAACCCTGTGTTCCTCTTCACAGTGTAATTAATTTGTATACTGAAATTATCAAATTCAGTATAGCCGTTTTTAGGTGAATTCGATAAATACAAACTTTTACATACCTAAGGTCAATAGACTGCTACGCAGACAGTATCGGGTTTAAAAATCATTATAAGAAGGGTTAGGTCAGTTCAAGTGTGGGTTGGCAGACTCCAAATTTCTTTGGAGAACATTGTGGAGTACTTTCAGATTACTTAAGAATGTTTTCCATAACCATTTTGCTAACGATAATTAATCATTTAACAGACGCATGACTTGCAATTCAGTAGCGTTCTCTGGTTTTGAACTAGAGACCCTGTGCTAAACAGTCTGTTGATCTCCACTAGGATATATCGCTGGGAAAATATAATGTCTAATAAATAGTCAGACTTTATTGAACAAGAGGTAATCTACAAATAAATATAAATGTTGTTAAAATATAATTAGTTGTATATTTAGTTCCCCGTGAAAACAACAGCAGACCTTTCAATCAGTAACTCTTGTCTCTATATTTTTATCGTAGGCCTATTTCCGCTTAACAAACTGGCACCGAATTAAATATCTTCATTCATTTCGATAGCAACTATGTAATGTCCAAATTGTCCGTGTGGTGACGGATTAAGAATACGAATTGTCACCACCCTATATCATCCCATGGGTGTCGTAAGAGCCGACAGAGGGAGCATATTATGCAGAGAATAGCACTGTAAGAGAAGGAAAACTTGATACAAACTCTATACCAACCCGCTTGGCCAGCGTGGTATAGTAGGCCAAATCCTCCTTTCAAAGGAGAGGCCTAGTCCAGCAGTGGACTATTCAAGGCTGATGATGATGAAAGTTTTCTCCACCTGCATTTACTAGGAATATTGTACTTAGTTAATTCTCCGTCGTTACTTAGCAACTTGAGTGCATAAACTTTAACACTTAGTAGTTATACAACACCGGCGCTGTTGCAATTTGTGCAATTTGCACAGACGAGCATGTGTTGTGCAGTTTATGAACGTCAAGGTAAGTGCATGAGGCGGCATAAGTGCATGAGTGATGGGACGGCATTTAATTAAGGAGTGGTTGCTAGTTTCCGGCGTTTGCTTATTTAGAATAACTTACGTATAATATGTTAATGAATTGTAATTGTTTTATCTTAGCTGATCTGTGATAGATATATGTAAGTCTAGAAAATAATGTAATGTATGAAATTAGATCATTGTTTTGTTGGTTATAAAAAGTTATAACCGATTACATTTATATTATATTCTGTGGATAACGGTGTGAGTGCACATTTACTCATGTTTTATCGTGTATACCAGTGTTTCCCAAACATTTTTCTGCCATGGCCCGGTAATTTTCACATTGCCCCTTCGTGACCCATTGAATACTTTTAAACCCAAGCTGGTTCCATTAAGGTTAAATAATTCACATTTATTAATAGTAGAAATGTTTTTTATTAATACAAGGTACTTAATTATAATGTTTTGGTATCGCCTATTTAATCACTAAACTGTACGTCGATCGATAGTAGGTTTTATTTTTAAAACAAGGCGGGAATGTTTCGACGCGGTATTTTATTTTGACGGCACGGTACCGGGTCGCGACCCGGCAAATGGGAAACGCTGGTGTATACTATTAGACTAAGGATAATGTGTCACTGTATGTTTATCCATAATAAATAAATAATATAAAATAAAGCCATTACCCGTCGGGGGGTTGCGAGGAATGCTTCGGTGATACCCGACCCTCCGACACATGGGTACATGAGGAACACGGGTTGGTTTTTAGTCAGTAAGAGTCTGACAGTCCCCTTCGCCCTTCCCCCAGGGCGGCGGGACTCCATGAGGATTTTCCAACCCGACACAAAAAAAAAAGGGTGACGGATACAAAGTGTCATTTAATTTCGTAGGTGTGTAAGAGGCGACTTATGAAAATACACGAAGAAAATAGTATCTTTGAGAAGAGTTGGCAACTTAAAATCATACCTTCTATTAACCTGTGTAGCCAGCATGACATCATAGGCCATTTTTGACTCCCGACGCTCAACAAAAAGCTTAAAAGCAATTTAAAGGCGACACATAAGTTAAAAGAGGAAGGAAATGATTACTGTAATTTCTGCCACTCTAAAAAAGTGATACAAATTATTTTTATGGTATATCTGCTCAACTGTGGTTGCAAATAAAATTTTGTACATAGCTTGTATTGCTCATACAATAATACAGCAAAAATAAACCAACTTTTGTCATGACGTGTAAGGCAATAAAGAGTCTTCAAGAAAAATTGTGCCGAACTGTCGATATTTGCCTCTGAATGTTTGTCTGTGTTCAGTTTGTTCAGTCATCCATCACCCGTCGCTTTAATAACGTCGTAATAGCGTCGTAACAGTAACTCACTTTTGTAAAAGCCAATTAAGATTGGCACCCTAATAACCAATCTACAGTTTCATTCCCAATTTCATTCAATAATTGAGTAAATGACGAAGCTCAAATTGTCCATTTGAACGGTGTTTTTTTTATTTTGGCAACACTTAATAAAGGGAGGGTAAGACGATACAATTAATTAACGCTGGAGGACAAATATTTATTAATACCAATGTCGGTGTTTAGCTGTTAAGCCTGTGTTGGGAGGACAGCTTAAGTTGATTATTTACAAGTGCAATAAGTTTACAAGATTAAGTTTTTGCGATAAAAGCTTACCTATGTCTTATCAAAAAAAAAAAGTAGAATAAATGCTGTAGAAATGAGAGCACTGAGAAGTATGTTTACATACCAGTCTTTGAATGACAGAGTTAAGAATTGTGTGATAAGTGACTGTTGTGGTGTAAAAGAAGATGTAGTGACAAGCATCGAGAAAGCTATATATAAAGCAAGTGTGAATGGGACAGGATGAAAGGAAAGACCTAGACGGACATTCTCTGAGCAGATTGGAGACATCCTTAAAACAGGAAAGGTTAGAAGTACCCTAAACAGAAGAGCATGCATGAGGAATTTGATGGGAGTGAATGAAGCAAGAGAGATATGTCAGGATCGTTGCAAATGCCGTTCCGTAGTCTCTGCCTACTCCTCCGGGAAACAGGCGTGAGTCTATGTATGTATGTATGTCTTATCGCCAATTACAGCTAGCCTATTTTATTCTAATATATGTACATCTATATGGCTGCAAATCTGCATCAAAATCAATTCGAGGTTTTAGTGTGAAAGAAGGACAAAGATGAGAAGACGTGGCTCTGTCCACGTGAGCCTCCCTAACTTAGCGATTAGGAAGAAGAATTTTCTGAAATGCTTGATGGTAAATGGAAATTTGAGGAATAGATGTGTGTCTGACAGAGTCGCGATGAAAACCGCAATTCGTTTGACCTCGCTGCTGAGGCATAATGAAAAACATTTCTTTTAATGTAATGGGCTGCAAACGAGCAGATGGACCGCGTGGTGGTAAGCGATTGCCACCGCCCACGGACACAAGCAATACTAGAAGATCACAAATACGTTGCCGCCCTTTGTGTTGGGAAAATAACCGGCATGGTCTAACGATTCTTCAACAGGAACTAGACCTCTAGTTTACGAATCGTCCGAACCACGGTAGCGCTCTGATGTAGATGCCACTCGCGGTGACCCATCCACCAGAAGACTTAATTTTGCCGTCCTATTTATATGCTACGCTACCTATTTATAGCTTTTATTGAGTAAGCTTCGACCGAACAAATATAGATACAGCTGCGTGTTTCTTTATACAAGCAAAGTCAGGCTTATCTAATCCACCATCAAATGTAACTAAAGGTGAAACAGTAGGAAGTGATTAAATATTAACCAATAGCGATAATTAATGCTGCCATCAACGAGATATTATAATACCCAACACATAAGCCTACTGCGAGCAACAATAAAAAATAACTCACATAGTTATTATGAGAGCCATCAGATAGTTTACGGCTCCGTTACAGTTAGGGCCAAACGAGCATCATTTTGTGATATGTGAGACATGACGACAGGTTGGCGCAGCGGGAATGTAAGCGACTGCTACGCCGTAGGTCGCGGGTTCGATTCCCGCTCCAGTCAAACATTGGTGTGTATGAACATGGATGTTTGTCTTGGTCTGGGTGTTTCTAAGTATAACATGTATGTTATTTCCAAAAAAAAAATATATATATATATATTTGTTTATCCATTATCTAATACCATAGTACACGCTCTGCTTAGTTTGGGACTAGACGGTGATGTGTGTTTGTGGTACAATATTATTTATTTATTTTATTTTATTTTGGGTCTGCGATTTATCGGTTGAAATTCTCCGTGTGATAATGGATTAACAGTACTATGATTGTAAAGTGTTACTACTTCATTTCATAGGTGTAGTAAG
Organism: Euclidia mi; assembly: GCA_944739405.2. Taxonomy (NCBI): domain Eukaryota; kingdom Metazoa; phylum Arthropoda; class Insecta; order Lepidoptera; family Erebidae; genus Euclidia; species Euclidia mi. The sequence goes on from OX123206.2 coordinate 4,944,572, forward strand.
AGGCGACTAAGGAAATACACGAAGTAAACAGTATGTTTGGAAAGAGACGTATCATCATCTTCTTGCCCTGGTCCCAATCTATTTGGGGTCGGCGCAGTATGTCCTTCGCTTCCATTCTTTTCTGTCGCCCGTCATCTGATCATTTACCCCTTTCTCTTTCATATCCATCCTCACACAGTCCATCCATTTTTTCCTTGGCCTCCCTCTCCCTTTCCATCCCTCTACCTTCATATTCATCACTTGCTTACCTACATACATATCATCTCTTCGCATAATATGTCCATACCAAGCCAAACGACTTCCTTTCACTTTCTCGTCTATAGGCGCCACTTTCAGACTACCTCTCACGTATTCATTCCTAATCTTATCCATTCTCGTAACTCCACACATCCATCGCAACATTCTCATCTCTGCCACATGTAATCGTTTTTCATCCATCTTCTTAGTAGCCCAACACTCAGCTCCATACAATACGACAGGCCTTATAACCGCCTTGGTTGGAAATGTTTGGAAAACGCCATGTTTGGAAAGAGACGTATATTGAGAGTATTTCTGTGGTTTTTCAAATCCTCCTAACGGCTCACAATGCTATTGTAGGCCTATATCCACCAGAGCACTTCAAAATGCTGCATGAAAATCGGTTACGATGCCAGGTGGAGGATTTCTCGGTTATTAGGGTAAAGACCAAAGTTATGGTCACTGACCGAGCTGGAAAAATCACTCGCACTTAAAGATCGTGAACGACTTCCTTATACAGGATCAGTGATCTGGGAGGTGTGGAAACAAAATTCGCGAAAAGGCGCACATGGGCAAGACCTTAATAGGCAAGATATTAAGAATCTGGTAGGACAGATGTTTTTTCCTATACAACAAAAATTTGACTCCTGAAAACGCTAGTATTCTCGATATTTCTTTATAGCTCCCAATCTTGGTGAGTTCGCGCAGTGGATCAGTGGATTGAGACTTTTGAGATGTAGTATTGGAGAAAAATGTTGCGCATATTGTGGCATCAAGATGCACCAATTAGTTTATTCTCAGCCAACTCAAAATAAAGACAAGGCACGCCATAATATGATATCAACGAGTCCTGAGTTACTTTGTTCGCCCGACACAACCGGATAGTCTAGACAAGCTGAAGGCCGATTCTCCTATTTCATCTGACATCGACACTATATTTTGAATGAAATTGCGATTAGATTTTGAATTTACTTGCAATTGGTATTCTGGTAATTTAATGTTATTATCGTCTATTCTATGGACGTATATAGAGCATCGTTGACACATATTTTGACACATTGTTCAAGTTACGATCTAGTCGCGATATCAATTAAAATATCAGTTAATTTAGGAGAATACCATCTATGCCACCAACATCTGATTGAAACTGCATTTTAAACTCATTCATTTACAAGAGTTGAGCCTTTGATTGTATTTGGGAAATACGATATTTATTTGGAAAAAATGATTGCTTTAATTGCATTATCCATTAAAAAAACAGGGGACTACGTTTGTATTGAAAAACGTCCTTAAGGTATAAAACAGAATGCAGCGGAAATGCTGCGAATAATTTCTCACAGCTCGAAGAACTACGCTGGTTTGATCTCACCTTTAGTGGGTAATAAAAACAAAGGTTATGACGGTGTATAAACTATTACTGTAATCTCTCTGAAGCCTTGTAGTAAGTAACTAGTGATATGAGACGTGATAACACGATTACATTATTGTTTTGTTACTTTACGATGTATAGTTTCACATATTTGTATTGTTGAACAGGCATTAATAGTTATAGTTCGCTCTAGCGTTTTCCTACTTGGATCCAAGACGCTTTGGAGCACGGTGTCCATTTAGTAGTCCAACTAGATATGACGGATACCAGCTTTTCCACGAGCGACTACCGTCTGACTTCTGCAACAAGGGACACAAAATATATTATTACTCACGCTTGTGTAATACTACACCCACATTTCGCTATGTTACGAATTTGTAGGGCTCTCCTAATAGGGGGCGAGCTTATTGCCCTTACTGAGCTCTTTACCAGACTTCGTGCTTCTACTGAGAATTCGGCAAAACTTAGTAGCACTCCTGACTAAAAAAATTATATCAAATATGAGTCGCGCCTGTTGCAGTCAATATGTGTCCTATTAGAATTTATTATTTGTTTTATTTTATTTGTTTTAGATTGGTTCTACTGGAGTGAATTTTTTATTTTATTTTTAGTTTTTATTTAAAGTTACTCTATAACCAGTCAAGTATTTTTTCAGACTTTAACTGATTCTTACCGTTTAAATCGTATATAATATGTATCTTATTGGTTGCTACATTGATCAAAAATTTACAAAACATAATTCATAATTTAGGTAGTTGTTAACTACCAAACTAACTAAATCGTCAAAACATCCTCCAGTCAGGCAATATGTATCGAATGAATAAGTAGCAATGATCGACCGGATGAACGAGCATAAATCACTGAACGATTGAACGAGTGAATGAGTTAAAATGGTTAGCTAAGTGTACGGCATAAAGATATAAATCTGTTGCACCGTTCGTGCTTGGTTTCCAAGTGGCTACACGCTATTTGGGGAGAGAAACTCCGCATGGTTCTTCAAGTTTTTAAGGGTCCTCGATCACGATTTTGTTTTTTTATTATTACAAAGACTTCAGGCAGAGGCAATTATTTTTGAGTTTACACTTTGCAAGTAGGTGTTTTAATATTCAGTGATTGGTTGTCGCTGTTGTTTAAGCTATCACTCCGCAATTTGCATAGTTGGTAAGGAGAAAGTTGTGAGTTCCATATGAGCCTAGATTCCATATATAGTAATAGATAGATCGCCTTTTCTTTAATTTTTCGTCGACGTTTCAATCCCGTGGGAATTTCGGAAAATTCCGTATTAGTGCTTCCAAGGAACATACATGGCAAATTTCAGTATTTGTTCTGTACCTGGGTGTAATTTATCTATAATATTTGAATGTATTTAGAGATATATAATTATGTTATGTATAAGTTATCTCGTTACTATCGTTTGGGCTCTGCTTAGTTTGAGGCCAGATGACCGTCTGTTAACTGACCCAGGAATAAAACCCACCCAGAAATATAAAATTCTTGCAAACTGACCCAGAAATATAAAATTCTTGCGTTACTGACTGACTGACAGACCAGACACTGCTAAAACTATTAGGTGCAGGAAAGTAAAATTTGGAATAATTTGGAATGTATGATCCATTGGGATTGTATGGTTGTGCTAAGAAGATATTTTGCACGGGATTGAGAAGATACAGACGAATAAAAAAATGTGCGTGCGTAGTAACGGGCATCTTTTAGGCATTTATAAAATAACTTATCCTGACTGACATATCATCGCAGAGCCTACACTACTGAAGTTAGAAACGTGATCTGTGCACAGTAAAAAATCACTAAGGAAGACATTCTGAATATTTAACGCCTAGAGAGTTAAACATTTAAGCATCACAAAAGAGTTTAGAGCCGCAACAAAAAGCTTGTTTCTTCATAAAATTAAAGTAATCTAGATACTACATCATTCGGTTTACATGTAAAATATCGAATAAACTATAAACCAATATATCGAGGAAAAATCATGGATATATTTATGTAACATATATGTTAATCCGTAAACGGTAGTTAAATTTGAATATGCAACATTCGCGTAAATCCAAGAAAATAGTATTCAAGTAACAGAAAAAATATATCATTTCCTGCCGTAAACACTTATCATTTCTCATAACTTGTATCAATACAAATATATAGCTTCATATTTTGAATGAATCCATACAAAAGGCAGCGAATGATAAAGAAACGATATTAATGATTGATTGAATAATGAACGATGTTGGCAGATTGGGTGAATGATAACAAAAGAATGTATGAATGAACGATTCACTGAAGCCGTGAACAATTTAATGTGAATTATGAAAAACTCATTAATAATAAAAAGGGAAATGTTTTTTGGATGGTTTACGACTTTTTTACGTGATTTAGCTTAAAATAAGGTTATGATTTCTACGATGTTTTATTAAGTTACGTTTATTTCTCTCGGATGATTTCCTTTGTAAACCATTCAATAGTTTTTGATAAATTACCTATCTTATTGTCATAGTTATGATTATCCTTAGCTCACTTGATTATTGGGTTTTTCGGTTGGGAAGTTCCATTTTAAAGTTTTGTCTGCATGTTGGTGGCAGGCAGTGCTATCCTAGTGGAGAAACCAATAGACTGACATTTAGTTGGTATGGGCTTCATGTCGACAGCGCGCACCACTGACGTTTTGATGTTGTTTGAAAGAAGTTTGCAAGTTATGTGCTTATTAAATTGTTTTTGCTTGCTCCGTGCCTCAAAGTCAAGCCGTCGTTCCCGGCGATGTTGTGGTGGTTAAAACATACGCCTTTCCGGTTGCACCAGAGTCATGTATTCAGCCATGCGAGAGAACAATTTCCGTGATCTACAGTGAACAGTACTTAAGCTGTTGCGTTTCTTTCGTAGAGTGAGAGTGCCGGAGGCCCTATCCCCTATTCCTTCTCCCTCATCTCACTCCTCACCCTATCCCTTTTCCCATCCCCAAGGGGCGGGTAACAAAGTCAAAGTCAAAATCCTTTATTCATTTGGGTCACAATATGACGCTTCTGAATATATAACGCACTTGTGACTCCTATGGTGACGCTTGTGTCCATGGGCGGCGGTAATTGGTTACCATCAGGCGATCCGTCTGCTCGTTTGTCGCCTACTACTATAAAAAAAGTTCTAAATTTTATAGTGTTGTGTCCGATTATTGAATGTTTCTTAAATCGCCACACTACAAGATTAATTCTTAGCTGTCTATGTCTTCGAACTTGGTCAAAATTAATTTGACCCAGTTCGAAGCCAAAGTTTCCACCTGGCGCGTAATTCAGAAATCGAATTCAAAACCTTGCGATCAACACGTAACTCATATAAAAGAGATGAAGGGTCTGAATATCCCTGCCCAAGATTATATGTAAAACTAAGAAAATAGCTTTCAAATCATATTCTTTGTATTTACGCACGTGTATCGATAATAACACGACGCGTTATGACATCTGTCAACTTGACAGCTGTCAAATTAGGAACTGTCATAGCCGCATGAATATAAGTAACGTAAGATAATGTCAGTATAAATATTATTTTATCGAAGACATTCTGAGAAATATTGTGTCTTTTTCCCTTAGGGAATTTAAGTTGTTTTTTTTTGTATAAGTAAAGACGATTCCTGGAAAATCTGATTTCGTTGTGGAAACATGTGTTTCGTTTAAGCTGTTTCATTGAATCTATACTTAAAATTGTATTGCTGAATAATTTAATTGTTTGGTTGAACGCGTTAACCTTAGGAACAACTGGTTTGATTTTAATTATTATTTTTTTGTTAGATAGACTGAAGATCTTGTTGGGATCGCGGATAGTGAATGGATGTTGGTGGCTCAGGATCAGTCCATGTGGAGAGCCTTGGGGAGGCCTATGCCCAACAGCGGACGTGTTACGGCTGATATGATGAATAGTAATTAATCGAGGAAGGCTATATAGCATCACGCTATAACCGATGGGTGTGAAGCAGCAGCACTACATAATGCGGGTGTAATAGCGGGCTCAGCTAGTAATTTGATAAATGTAGGGTTCTATAAAATGTTTTTTTCGTAGATACAGGCTTGTGGAGATACTAACAGACTTAGACTTGACACCAGGATTGAATCCTGCTTACTATAATAACATAATAATATAACTTCACTCCTTTCATCCCCGAAGGGGTAGGCAGAGGTGTATTACACACCCACACTTCGCCAGTTATGTTTCGGTCCCAATGTAATAGGGGGCGAGCCTATTGCCATCTACTGGGTGCATCATTACGCTAGCGATAATTAATTATTAATTTATAATGCACATATAACTTCAAAAAGTCAGAGGTGCCCGGGGTACGTGGGGACCGAACCCGAGACCATATTCTCGGCAGTCCGTTACGTGCACCACTAGGCTATCGCCGCCGCTGCAATGCGAATCCTGCTTAGCGGTGAAAGAAAATATCGTGAGGAAACCTGCATGTCTGAGAGTTCTCCAGTGTTATCGAAAGACATGTAAGGTCTACTACTCGCACTTGGCTAGAGTGGTTGACTGTAGCCTAACCCTTTTCATAACGAGAAGAGACCTGTGTTGAGCAGCGGATTGGTTTATAAACAACGTTGATGATGGTAATTTAGATTATATCGGTATCCCCTAAGTTTGAGAATCACTGGGGTAGACAGAGATGTCATACTTTCACGGTAAAAACATGCAACGCTTGCACAGGTCACCACTTCGATGGGTGACCGCTTAGTGGCATTTACATCAGCCCGCTACCATGCTCCGAAAGGTACTTATAGCTGTCGGTCCCGGTTCTTGTCTTACGACAAGAATCATTAGACCATGTCGGCGGCCTTTAGGCGATCTCGAAATTCCGACACCACAATACACACATAAAATACCATGCCGGCGAGACATGTTGGTACAAGTTTTAATGTCGAGTTTTGAGTCTTTTAGCAAAGATAGGTACTATTAGCTTCTTGTATTTTCTTTAGGCGTCTCTTGGAATGAAAACGGGTACTAAAATCTTGTATTCTTTATCCATCCACTACATGGATAAGACATTTATATATTTACATTTATCAGGGTTGACAATCCCACTACGCAAGGTACGCTTTTTTCCCTCCAATATTTAAAAGACCCTTGAAATCTCACCGCGACATTTTTTGTAATATTTTGTAAAGATGTAGGTTGAGTGTCGCCGTTAGAATGTCATTGTTGCCAATGACGTCACACAATATGGCGGCCGCCGGCTGTCATTGTGTAACAATGTAGTAAATGGGGACGTTTTGTCTAACTAAAGAGCATTATTAATAGCACTCATTTGAGTAATTTCTTGCTTTTGTCTAGGGCTTTTGACTCTACCTTTGTTTCATATGCTAGCTATCTGTTATAGCGATGTGGTTTGTATTTGGAGATAGTATTGCTACCTACCTTCGCTTGTGGTTTTGTCCTCTATTCCTTGTTTATATACCTGTCGAAAGGCACGATAAACTAGACTTTTCCCGCGGCTTCACTCGCGTGAATTATACACCTAAACTTTCTTCAGGAATAATCCTATCTATTGGTGGTCCGTGTGGTGACGGATTAAGAATACGGATTATCACCACCCCATATCATCCCATGGGTGTCGTAAAAACAGACAGAGGGATCATATTATGCAGAGAACAGCACTGTAAGAGAAGGAAAACTTGATACAAACCCTACACCAACCCGTTTGGCCAGCGTGGTATAGTAGGCTTATTCCTCCTTTGAAAGGAGAGGCCTAGTCCAGCAGTGGACCGTGACCGTAGGACACTCAAGGGGTTAAAGGCTGATAAAGATTGGTGAAAACCTTCATTTTAAAATATAAATAATAACTTTATTGATCTTAAATATTTAACAATAAATAGAATACAGACTGCCGCCGTGCTCCAGTGGATAGCGTATGCGACTGCTGATCGGAGGTCCCCGGAGGGTTCGATTTCCGAATCCGGAAAAAGTGTTTCTGGGTTTTTCCTGATTCTCAGTAGCAACACTAGCAGCACGGAGTCTGGTGAATTGCCAGGTAACGGCAATAGGCTCGCCCCCTATTTCGTGGGACCAAAAAAAACGTGGCGAAATGTGGGTCTAATATTACACCTCTGTCCTATTCCTTCGGGGATACAGGCGTGAGTCAATAAAAAAGATATGTATCCTTAACATATAGCACAATACCTGTATGTTTACAATAAACAATGCACTTTGATATCTAAACTAGGCCGTATCTTAGACGCGAGATAAATTTAATATATAATTATATCTATAGTATAATGATATTGATTATTATCCATGTAATTCTATTATCTAACCTAATACAATAAGGTCGTATTTCCAATAAAGATGTAAGTGATTAGTGCAATAGTACGCTTGACTGTGAAAGATGTTGCAAAGACAGTGGTCGGTAGAAACACGTTCAGAACCGCATCCGATATATCAAGTGAAGAGATCTAAGTTCTTTGGATGTGGTAGTCTAATGTTACCGCATTTTTGACTTTTGGGATTGTATATTAAAGGTGTACTTGAGTAGGATAGATTTAAGTATTCATTTGTGACAGAACAGCGAGCATTTGCCAATAAATACATTTTTACATTACCGAACAACAAACAGAGCCAAAACATTGCATCGCGCATTTACATGATGTTTTTAGCGAACGCCTAACCGAGCGGTCGGCAAACTTTTGTTTTTTGTTGGCTCCTTAGTTTGTATTAAGATATTTTTACAAGACCATTCGTAAGTAAGACCTACGCGGGCCGCGTGTTGCCGACCGCTTTTCTTACCTAAAATCTCAAAGCTTATTGTCCTTTCGCTAGAATGCTCGCCAAAACGCTCGCTAAAATAGTGTATTTCTAAATACATATAACTTTGATTCAATCGTTAATCCCCCTTGAGACTAAAACCAAGTTAACTTACTACATTCCGCGACTCTTGCTCCACTTGACGAATAGCGGCTATTATTAAAGTTGCTCCGAGACAGGGCTATTGGACTGAATGTTACCGATTTGTTACTGCGGTAACTTCCGTAGCGCTACGCTGTAGCATTTCGTAGACATTGCTACGATACTTAGATGTTTAAATTAATTACATGAATGATGATTGCATGGCCTTTTAGATGTATGTAGAGTTGTACTTCTGTTTATAGTTGTAGCGCAGTGGTGCAATATCTGAAGAACTGGGTTCCGTGCCCACTTATCACAGTCTTTTTATTATACAAATGTGGTACCGATAAAAGTCTATATATGTATAAAACGTCATCTTTTCGTTCGTTAAAAAGGCTGTTATTTTCCAGCCTTCTATCTCCACACATAAAAATAATATTATGACATCGAACTGTAGCGACGACGTGAAAGCAGGAAAATCAAATACACTTTTACATTTACACTTTTACATTACTTGGTGAAACCGTACAAAAATAAGTTCGGTAAATTTTGAGTTTATCGGGCTCATACAGACAGATAGCAAGGCCATTTTATGATTTTTTAAGCACCTAACATGTTTCTCTGCATCAAAAATGCCTATGGCATTAAGTCCGCCTCTGAACTCTTGTTTGTGCATAAAGATTACAAATAAATGAAAATAAATAATATGTATAGATATAAAATTCGCTCTACTGATCTGTCCGATCGTAGAGAAGAGGCATTCAGGTCCGCGCTCCCGGCTCCCTCGAGCAGTCGCAATCACTACTAATATCCCTTCCGTGATTGCGGCATCCTTTGTTACCTTTGACATTCTTTCCAAACACCAACCTCCTTTAACACTCTCTTATCCTATCCTGTATTTTCCTTCCGTTCCTTATCCGAAGAAGAGGTGAAGAAGATGGCGGAATGACATTTAGAATCCCCTAAATGTCATTGCGCCATCTTCTTAAATATTACTTTACCCCAGGAGGGTACCGGATCTACCGGAGAATCCCTCTCTGAGCATTGTCGCTCAGACTGCCCCATCATATCTGGGGAGGGGGCCAAAATTCCCAACGGCGACGCGCTTTGTCACACGTCACGTTTTGTCTCCCCGTCTGTTGGACGGGGGGCAAAAAGAGGGCTAGAGAATGCCTATTTGCAACGGTGAATGTTTGTGGAGGAGCGGATAGTAAGATTGATGAATTGTGTGATATGATGGATGTAAGGAAAATTGATATACTAGGAGTGAGTGAAACGAAGAAGAAAGGATGCTCAACAACTACTCATGGCCGGTATCATGCATACTGGTCTGGAGTTGTTGAATATAAAAGAGCTAGCCGAGGAGTTGGAATGATTCTGTCGGATAGAATGAATGAGTGTGTTAAAGAATATGAATATTTTAACTCCAGGCTTCTTTGGATGCGATTAAAGCTTGGCTCAATGAAAGTCTTTGTTGTGTATGTTTATGCTCCGGACATGTCCAAATCAGTGAATGTCAGAGAGGAATTCTGGGACAAGGTCAGAGATTTGCTCGCTAGGTGCGAGAATAATGAAAGAATAATTATGTTAGGCGACTTTAATGGATGGGTGGGTGTGTCTCGTGATGGATGTGAAAGGGTTCTAGTGCGTTTTGGCGACGAGAGAGTGAATGAAAATGGTGAGAGTTTGCTGGACGTTTGTATGGAGGGAAAACTTGTGGTGACAAACATTTTGTTTAGTCACAAGTTGATTCATATGTATACATGGCAAAGGCAGACAGAAAGAAGTATGATAGATTTTGTTGTGGTAGATGAACGTTTAAAAGGAAAAGTGAAAGATATAAGAGTGTACCGAGGCTTAAATATGGGTACTGACCATTTTTTTTTTGGTAGTTAGCCGCATAGCGGGACTAACCACTAAATGGTGCCATCGTCCTCGCATACACTCACCTGCCATAGAAAGAGTGAAAGTTGAAAGATTTGAAGAAGAGGATGTACGTAGTTAGTATAAAGAGACATTGGAATAAAGGTTTAAAGAATTGCTTGAGAAAGATGATTGCGAGGTAGAAGAATTTTGGAAAGAGTTTAAGAATGGAGTAATAGGGACAGCTACACTAGTATGTGGCGTAAGTAAGAGGAAGCATGTTAAAAATATTTGTAATGAATGGTGGGATCAGGAAGTAAGTGGTGTGGTCGCAGAAAAGCGCAAAGCATGGATGGACTTGCTGGCCATAAGAGCCAACAAAAGGGTACAAGGTAGAATAACTGAAAATGAGAGGATAGTGAAAGAAAAGTATGACAGGTTGAAATATAAAGTAAAAGAGACGGTATGAAGAAAGAAAGAAGAATGTAAAGATAAATTTGATTGAAAGTTTTCTCAGCATTTTCGGGCCAATATAAAATTATTCTGGAACTTGGTTAGAACAGCCCGAGGCAAAGCAGGAGATTCGAAAGTTAGTGTGATGAGGGATGTAAATGGAAATATTATAAGAGAGCATGGGGAAGTTTTGGATCAGTGGAAGGTGTATTTTGAGAATTTGTTTGAACGAGGAGAAAGTGTCACTAGGCATGGTGTTCCATTAGTAACGAATGAGGAAGATAATTGTGAAAGTAATATACGTATGGAAGAGATACGGTATGCAATGAAAAGTATAAAAACGGGTAAAGCTGCGGGATATGATAGGATATCTGCTGAAATGCTCAAGGTAGGCGAAGGCGTCACCGCAAGCCTACTGTACCTACTTCTCAATAAATGTTGGCGGTCCGGTCGTGTACCAGATGACTGGAACAAGGCCGTAATTGTGCCACTGTACAAGGGAAAAGGGTCACAGCAGGAATGCAAAAATTATCGTGGTATAAGCCTCCTGAGTGTTGTTGGTAAATTGTATGCAAAGATACTGATTGAAAGAGTAATCTCTGAAACGGACTGTAAAATTTGGGATGTGCAAGCGGGATTCAGAAAGGGAATGGGATGTACGGATCAAGTATTTTCCTTAAGGTGCATTTACAGAGAAAACCTTAAGTAAACACCAGAAGGTTTTCTGCGCCTTTATTGACCTGGAAAAGGCTTACGATCGAGTGGTGAGGGAAGAACTTTGGTCAACACTTTCTGTGTATGGAGTGAACAGCAATCTGATACGGGCACTTGAATCCTTATAGGTATAGGGATTCAAGTACCTGTGTCAAAGTAAACAGGGCCTACACGGACTGGTTTAACATTGATCGTGGTGTTAGACAGGGATGTGCAGTGTCTCTTTGGCTGTTCAATCTATTCATGGACAGTTGTTTGACCGATTTGAAAGGGTATGAATGTGGATTAAGAATGGGTGAATGTGTTTAAGACCCTGCTATACGCTGACTATCAGGTTCTTTTTGCGTCGTCAGCGTCTGATTTACAGCATATGGTCACCGTAATGAATGAGGCATATAAGAAGAAGGGCATGAAAGTGAATGTAAGCAAGACTAAGGTCATGGTTATAGAGAGGGAAGACAGTATAACTGAATGTAACATAATGATAGGAGATGAAAAAGTGGAACAAGTGAATGAGTTTGTGTATTTAGGCTCTTTGTTTACGAGAGATGGAAAATGTGAAGGAGATGTTGAAAGGAGAGTGAAAGCAGGAAATAGTGTGAATGGCGCCTTATGGTCCATCATCAGTAGCGAAATTATCCCAAGTAAGACTCGCCTTGCTGTACTGCAGGGAGTTTTGGCGCCAACACTGATGTATGGTAGCGAATCTTGGGTATAGCAGAAGAAGCATGAAAGTAGAATCAATGCTGTGGAGATGAGAGCATTAAGGAGTATGTGCGGAGTAAGTATGATAGATAAAGTGCGTAACAGTGTGATACGGGAAAAGTGTGGTCTAAAAGAAGATGTAGTGACAAAGATTGAAAAAGGAATGTTGCGTTGGTTTGGACATTTGGAACGGATGGATGAAAGAAGAAATACGAAAGGAGTGTATCGTGCGAGAATGAATGGAAATGTCGGGAGGGGACGCCCTAGGCGGACGTACGCCGACCAAATAGGTGACGTACTAAAATAGGGCCAAATTAAAAGTACCCATAACCGACGCGCATGCATGATGAGGTTAATGAATGTCGAGGAAGCGAAAGAGGTATGTTTGAACCGAAGCATGTGGCGTTCCATAGTCTCTGCCTACCCCAATGGGAGACAGGCGTGATGATATAGATAGATAGATAGTATTTTATATTATGAACAGATGTGTCAATGGCTTGGGGCAAGAAACACCATAGTTATTTTATTTACGCAGAACCAAATTCCAAACAAGCAAACACCTATTAAGGCGAGGTTGAAGTACAGTGCGAAGCTCGACCTCACCCTCCGCAACAAACAAAAACACGGGGGTGGCGTCAGCGAGTGAGCGGGGGGAGGGGAGTTGGGGGGTTCGTGTGTGCGTGTGCCACAGCGCAGCGTAATGCAGTAAGTCAATTGTGTTCGAGTGTATCTGGATTAGGTTTTCGTGAAATGATAGTTAATTGGTGGGTCCGGAAAATTATGTTTCTACATAGTGCGTACTAGACATGTGCGCCGATCTTCGCGGCGCACGCCGCCAGTCATTTTAACCACGCCGCCGCCGCCGACCTTTTCATCGGCATCATCGGCGGCAACATTTTTAACAATATTTAAGATTAACCTAGGGGCATTTCACCTGGTCTTCTGCCATATGCAACCTTTGCCCCTCAGGGAGATCCCTGACCTTTCCATAGCTCTGTGAGTAGCATGAATGACATGACGTGTGTTCCACGTCTTCAGCGTTATGTTCCACGTCTTAGGTCCATAAGTCAAGTTGTGGCAAAAATAACTCGAAGAAATGATGCAATTCCCAAAAGCCATGCAGCTCTCTTCTGGCGATTTTCACCGTCAAAGTTGGCTTTACCTAACTGCAATTTATGCCCAAGTATATGTATTGTATGTATACCTCTTAACAAATGTATGATTTGTATGTTATAAATACAGCAATAGAATTACAATATTTGACAGGTAAAATCAAGGTAATACATAAAACTTAGTTACTAATTATTAGGTACATAATAATAATCATTGATTAATATTAGCGTGTTGTGTAAGTTAAACAAAAATGGCAGTGTTAGTCAATTTCGCATTATTTATAAAGTTACTAGATGTCGCCAGCGGCTTCGCCCGCGTCTATTATACATATAAACCTTCCTCTTGACTCATTCTATCTATTAAAAAAAAACCGCATTAAAATCCGTTGCGTACGTTGCGTATAGAACATATCTCATTGAGGCTTTGTTCAATGATCAACATCCACGACTGTATCTCCGGTGTGGGCGTGTGGGCATCACTTCGTGAACATCTTCACCTTGACTCGGAGCATTAGGTCTCGTTGCGGGTGCAGGTGCGAGCTCTGCTGGCGGTGTAGGAGGCGGGGAGCGCACGGTCCTGCTACTCCGGGTGAAGGGGCTGTTGTCCATTTTGTATTTCAGTTTATTAATTACTCGTGAGACATATTCATGTTATGTCTATGCACATTACACATGTATAACACTTACTACCGTTTACGGAACTAATAAGGTTACGATTCAGCAAGTTATTTGTTTATTTTAATTCTTATTTTCAACACTTCTGCTTGAGTACAGACCCGTTCAAAATAAGAATTGAAATAAAGGTATGATTATCTGTAGTGCTATGTGTATTACAAATTGTGAAAGCTTGCAAATGCTTATTACATACCTAACACAGTCGTATTTGTGCAACTTTGTCTGCGTGGACTACAGTATTCATGAAACTTTGAATCTTTCATGAACACTCCTTGAGAAATAATCTTGAAGATTATATGCTGCAAACATTCAAAGCTTTGGTGGATCTTAAAATCATAATGTGAATGTAATATTACATCTCTACATACCCCTTCGGTAATGCAGGCGTGAAGGTAAAAAAAAAGCAATGACGCCCGGACTCGAAACGACAATTTATGGATCAAACAAAGTGTTGTCTCGTGATGGGATGGAACCCACGGTACTCAGCACAGTGTCAGGCCGCGAGACGGCCGTTTAAACCACTACGCCAACCGTGCCATCAATACATATGTCTTTACTCACTCTATAATAAACAAATATTATGTCTGCGCTCATAATAGATTGCATACCTAATGTTTTGTGCATAAAGTCCGCCTTGAGTAATTTGAAATGCAGAAACCATAAATAATAAAGTAAAGAAATATTGCTTAAGTAGGGATTTATAGACAATTCCAATCTGGAGTGCAAATGTGGTGCTGTTCCACAAACAATGGGACACTTACTATCTTGTCCTGCGTGCCTTAATACCTGCACGTTACAGTGCCATACTCGTAGCTAAGTTTTGGGTTGATACAATATAGGTTGCCATCGACACGCTAAGAAGAAGATAAATAATAAAATATATACATACAAAATCTCCCAAAAAATATTTCGCTTAATTTTTCTTCTAAAATAAATTTCGGATGATTTTTTTTACAGAGCAAAGACAATGAGGGACTTTTATCTTTTCTCCTTTATGATAAAAGTACCTTAAAAAGTACAATCCATTCAATTTGAAGGTCTATCACAAGTCTTTTGATTTCGCCAATAATTATAAATTTCCATTGAAAAATTATGAGAATTCTTTGCGTATATAATTTAAAAGCATTCATAATATTTTAATGGATTGAAATAGACAGTGTAGTAGATAGATATTATCATTACGTAAGCAGGGATATAAGTATTATTTTTCATATATTTGGTTTTTGTTATATGTTACTTTTCGCCCACGTGCACACGGCTCGTGCCACGGGAAAATACTTGTATTTCTTTCGCGAATATACGTTTTATATTTTAACATGTTTATATAACATTTTTGTCGGGGGTTATAGACAAGAATTTTATCTTACTTTTTTCATATATATGTACGGTCGCGGTCTAAAAATGTTTACCACTTTTCAAATTACATTCTTTGTCACGCTGGGTTCAGCAAGGTCTAAAATGCTATATCTGAGTACTTATTACTTTTCCATCATTGGTAAGGCATCGATTCAAACAAAAAGAGTATGAATATTTTGCGGTCGATGAAATAATTTGACATAATGACAGAATTGCATTTATTTTGCTGTAAAAGTTCTGTATTTTAATATTATTATAAAAACACTTACTTATTGTAATAAAATGGCAAGTTTAACGGTGCAACAAAGAGCTGAAATAATATTGCTTCATGAAGATAGCATACCATCCACTATCAATATAGCTCACAGTCTGACCGCGCCCTGATTTTCGCTAGACGATATCATCGTCATCATCACCCTAGCATTTTCTTAGTTGCATCCCAAGCTTGCACTTCGGAGCCCAGGGCCTGCTATTACTGGTCGGCCGAGATTTGACTGAATATCAGTTTTTACACGGAGCGACTGCCATCTAACATCATTCTAAGGTTAGACCAGTAGTCAGTAGGTATATTTGAGAGCACTGACTTCCCACTAATGACTGCCATTGATCGTGATAGACAGCCGGGACTGCTTAACGTGCTTTCTGATACACGGGGGTGAAACACCGCCAACTTCGGGCTAATTATTAAGAATTTCTTAACAGAAATTCCTAATAATTCGTCACAAAGAAATTCTTAACAGAAAACCTTAGCAACATTTTCCGAGCCCGACCCGCGAATCGAACCCGAGACCTCATGATCAGCTGTCGTATGCACTACCGCTAGACCAACGAGGCAATCTTACGCTAGACGATATAAATATTGTATTTTTTCAAAAAGGTTTTATATTCAGGATGTCGTATTTTCGGCATCCCTTCCATAATTATCTGTCAATGTAAAAGTCATTTGATAAACTTATTAATTACAAATACCAAAATCGTAAATAGCAAGTTTAAAATTACATTATTTGAAGACTATAAATATTTTAGTTTCAGGGTAAATATCACGCTTGTAATTAAATGAACGTATCTTATAAATGTGGAATAATAAATCGTTATTGACACCAGTTGCTACGCAACGCAAGTTATCATAGATTGGTTGCCTAGTACAATATCGTCATCCTTGTGTCATTGATATGTTCATGCAATTATAAGCCTTAAGGTGGTAAACACTTTCAGACCGCGACTGTATGTGATAAGGACCACTTACACAAATAATTTTAAGATATAATTCTAAGGTCCAACTTACAACGGCTTTTTTAATGCTATTTCTATTATAAACGCTAGAGTTTGCGAGTTTGTTAATTTTTCTTAACTTTTTGCTACTTTTCAAGCTAAAAATTTTGAATGGATTTTGACGAAACTTTGTATAGTAATATAGCCTATAGATTCTTTTGTCGCGATAATCGACACCCACTCGGCTGGAGCCGTGAGTAAAAGCCGGTTCGATTTAAATATTTTAAATGCAATTTAATTAAATGGTCTGTTAAAATGCCTTTCACCGATAAATATAATTTTCAATGGAATAAATTATGGGCAATTCTCTGTGCTTAAATAATGACTTTTTCTTTAATGTAGTTACTTATAATTTAATTTCATGAAACGCTTCTACTTTCCACGCTTTGCATGTGTAGGTATGGTTGTAGATGTTATTTTATGATTTATGCAGTCTTAAATATTTAAAAAATATATACAGGTGAGTAATCTGTTTACCAGATGACTGTCTGAGTTGTCTCACGGTATGATCAGTGTATTAGTCATTTGTGTAGAAAGTTAATTAATAATCAATGTCTATTTTGGTTATTGTCAGTTTGTTGCAATGATTACATCCACAAGCACTCCATGAGAACACTACCGTACCATAATCACCCCTCTAAAAACTGAGTGAATACTTTTTTGAATACTCAACTTGATGGCTTATTCTCCGGTATAGCGAGCAATTTTTCAGCTACCCAGCACCCTTGTCTCATTTTACCGGAAGAAGGGTATCTCATCAATCGTCTAAGATATCCACAAAGAAATACATCGTAAAAGCAATACAACTCGGTACAATCAGTTCATTAAAATGACACAGCATTACACTGTCGGGACATAAAAGAGTGTAAGCTTTTCTCTTTTATTCGCTCGTTCAACATTAATGTTCCTTTACAATTGAGGGCAGAATATTTCGGACGCGTATTTGACTGGCTTAAATATGGTTTTATATTATGAGTTGAAGTAACATCCAAGGATGTTTTTTATTTATTTATTTGACTTCTTGCGCTACAAAAATGTGGTACATGGAATGCCTAGGGCATTAAGTCCGCCTGACTTAATGCCCTAGGCATTCTCTACCAGTCAACCTAGGGTGGTGCAGAGATAATATAACAGTAGGTGCGACATTAGAAAATGAGTAATGATATTAGAATAATAGTTGAATAAATGCTAGTGATAAGTGTAAATAAATACTGTATACCTATTTAAAAAGGTACATAAATATCTAGGCATAAAATTATGAATAAATACATGTAAAATAATAGATACAATAACATTAGCAATAAATAGACTATCTACACTACAAAATAATTTTTAAATCAAACCAGAATAATTAACCACACAAAGAAATAAACTAACTAACTCAGCTTTTCAATATTATAATAATGTCTTCCGTCCGATTTCAGCCACGGCGGCTTGCCCTTTAAAAAGTCCACACAGAAACATAAAAAACGAGAAATCAAATGAAATAAACCGAAGGAATTAAACACAAATTTAAATATATCTGTTCTAGAAACTGTGTCATTGATACCGTGATTCCACGGAACAGGAGCCATTATCCTTTTTATAAACCTAAAAGCCATGTAATATGGAACGAGATTATCTGAAAATCTGTCATAGAAGTCCTTTGACACCGAATTACTCAAAATTGTGTAATAAATTATTACGTATTTACCTCACATTTATAAATAGTTAGCTGCTATTCTGTCATATCTGTTTAGACTAGTAAGCGGACTCCGGGCTCCGAGCGCAATAAATGCAAGCGGGGTAACGCTAGGACTATGATAATTTATAAATAGCTAAGTTTAGTGCTGGCCATACCTCCATAGTGTTAGTTTCAAAATTAGCGGGTTTCAAACAATGTTTCAACCCGTGAGAGTTGAATTATAATATAAGAAACCTTGTCTTAGGGTCTATGTTTTAAAACTGTCCGAACAAGTGAAAACAAACTACCCAAATTTCATGTTTCAACATCAGAATCTGCTGTGCAATACGGCCGTCAAGATGTGTCATGATAGCTAAGTATCGAAAAACGAAAAAGTACTTCTCTAATAAAATTAAATATACAATAGTTATTTGTATTTTTTTTCAAATAAATGAAATAAGTTTAACAATACAAACCTCTGCTAGCCGCCTTACACACGCCTGATACAAAATTCAATTCGAACTCTCCGTAAACCCAACCTAACAGACAAAACTTCAAAACTAAAACGAAAATATCGAACACAATTACAGAAAACACTGGCCAGCACAAAAAGGGTAAAAAATCTAATTTTCTTTTTATTATTTGTTTTTTATCCCAGTGTATACAGTTTTGGGCACGCACTGTACTTATCTCAGAAGAAAGCCTTTCAATTTACTAAAAGGTTGACAGAACAAAATGATTTTAATTTTGCGACGGTACAACAAAAAATACATAGGGAATGCTTTTCACTTTTTTATTGTATTATTTATATGTTTTTTATATTAAAGTAGCTCTTTGGAGTAATATAAGGAAGTGCGTGTAAGAATAATGAATGCTTTTGAGAAGCAGAGACAGTGATGAAAATGTTTGTCGTAGCTGGGTCGGAAAAATGTATTTTTTAATTTTATTTCGACAGACTGTCTTGTTACTTAAGCTTAGAAGGCCTTGGATAACTAAATATTAAATTCTAAAAATATTTTTAAAGTAATGAAGTGAGCTTAAGAGATAATAGTTAGACTAAAATATAAATATAGTCTACGTATGATTTTACACAGATAAGTCTGGTTATAATAGGTAAGTAATACGATATGATATCATATAGTTATACTAGAAGAAATAAAATAATGTCAAATTACAGGTAGCAAAAATTTTATGTCAAAAGGTTTCAACCGAATTTCCATAGCGAACTACACATGATGGGCACCTGCATCGTTACCTACATTATATTGTAGAGGGCGCTAACAGTCGTTGATCGAGCAGATAATATTACGTATGTATAGAATGATGAAAAAAATATCGTAGATGCCTTTTTGTTGCAAAGCTTCTTATAAGAAACAAGAGGATAGAGCTACGCCCTCACATATTCTTTTATTTAAATTTTTCTGCCAGATTTCGTGCGAATTTCAGGAAATCCCTTCTTAGTGCATTCCTACGATCTCCAAGGAACATACACGCCAAATTTTAGCCTCTTGTGACCAATAGTTTTGGCTGTTTAGGCGTTAACTTGTCTGTCAGTCAGTAACGCAAGAATTTTATACACACAGATAATATTCACAATTAATTAACAAGGCAATGTTTCACGCACTCACTCATAGTTTTGGCTGTAGCTTGTCTGTCAGTCTGTCAGTAACGCAAGGATTTTATATATACAGATTTTTAAAGCTAGGAAAGTGAAACTCTATTCTTTATTTTTATAAAGGTTTTCCATGCAGGCCGGCTTTCATTAAAATTCAACAGGTGCAACATATCGGAAAAAATGTATGTAAGTGGAGCGAAGAGTGGTATGTTGTGTGGTAGAAAGTGAATTATTTATTAACATATATCTACCACTACTCAGTAATGTCAGGAAAACAGAACGGTTTGTACGTACTTAGGTACATAAGCCTTTTTCACCATCAACATTATCACTTAAGTTTTTCCGTATTCTCAGTAGCAGCGCGTAGTCTGCTTATGTGCTCGGTTTAGGCAATAGGTTAGCCCCCTATTACGTGGGATGTAAAATTAAAAAGTATGGCGAAACCGTGAGGCGTGCGCCATTATAAATAAATAATTTGCTCACACGCAACTGTTATTATATTTTCTGGTATAACACATAGTTAAATGGTAATCTTCAATTACAATTTTAACTACAGCTGACCTTTAATATTATCCAAACGGGAAGGATATTTTTCCTAACCAAAAATGAAGTCGGTTAAAATATGACATTACAAAAATATTATGTGAATTTGGAATAAAAATACTTCAGCCTCAGGAAAAATACTTAAGACAAATGAGAGCTCCCTCACTAGGAATCTGTGTTCGTATATATAAAATGCTTGCATTACTGACTGACTGACCGACAACGCACAGCCAAAACTATAGGGCACAAGAAGCTGAAATTTGGCATGTATGTTTCTTGGCAACCCTAGGGGTGCACTAAGAAGTGGTTTACCGAAATTGCCACAGGATCGGGCAGGAACGAATAAATGTAAAAAATATGCGGGCGTAGCAGCGGGCATCCTCTAGTACCTAATATGACTAGAAACAACAATTTGTAGATAAGAGAAAGTATGGTCTCTTGTTGGATCGAACCCACAACACGGCGCATCTCAAACGGCGAGGCGACCGCTTAAACCACTACACCACCATAAATGCAGTGCAAAAATATGTATTTTATCAGGAAAAGCATCAATGAATGTTTACTCTCGTTCTCGTTTTACGCGTCGACGTCACAGACATTTGAATTCAACCGTTCAAATGAATTATTCTCAGTCCCCGTAGGCTCAAGAGTGATCGCGCGGAGATTGGCTTCGTAATGACAACGCCTTTGCATCTCACTGAATTCACAGTTCGCTATTCACAGTTTAGTTCCGTTCATCGCCTGCGTTTCGATGGCGTTTCTATATCGAAACGAGCTGCTTATAGTTTTGTTCTTTAAAATTCTAAGAGGCTTATAATGTCGAGAGAAGAAATAAATGCTCGAAGTATTGAAAGTGTACAATTTATTTATGTAATTTAGAAGAACGGCAGACGACACGATGTTCTGATAATTAAATTTGGTGACACACTGACTGCTGTGGTGGCCACCGTGTCTCATTATTTTAACAAACCATCTAGGAACCCATTGAAATATATGCACAGTATTTTATTAAAATTGTCCATGCCGTTTAGAAATATCAGAGTACACGTGCCAGAATAATTAAACATGTTATATTGTTATGATTGTTGAATCTTTCGGCATATTGTGTATTCGACGGTAGTTTGGTTGCACTTTAGCATGAAGCCAAATGTACGTAATTATGTCAGATGTTGGTCGCCTTTTCTCGGTGGCGCAATTTGAACCGAACTGAAATTCGGTTAGGCTAACAGACGGACGGGCATAATTCAGTCGCCGTCCACCGCTTGTACTAGCGCATTTTGTAACTCTTAATTATCACTTGCTAAACGGTGAAGAAAGGCATCGTAAGTAAATCGAAATCATCGAAAGACATGTGAAGTTTGCCAGTCCGCACCTAACCTGGAGAAGAGGCCCGTGCCCAGCAGTGGGACAGTTTATATACAGGACTGATGATGATGATGATTCTCTAACTAAAGCTGGACTCTCTTCCTTCCCTTACTGGACCATAATTCGGTTAAAACAAAACAAAATAAACGTGCCTTCAGGGATATGCGCGCCAATCGTCTAACCACCAGGGCTGCCGAAAACCGTGTGAAGTGAAGAAGGTACCTACAGCCGGCAATGATGATGATGACTTACCTACATACTTGCATATACAATAAGTATAAAGTTATTTTGATATTACCTAAAGGTACTTCAATTTTATACTTCTACAGAGAAGAATATACTATTCTGTTAAATTAGCTACATGTCTAGTACCCTTATGGACGTTTAAATAACTAATAATATAGAGATACGCAATTTAACTCAAAAGACCTCGCGACTCGTAGTAATTTGATTGCGTAGTGTATTGCCCAATTCAGGCCAAACTAATTTATTTGAGCCTCGTTAGGCTAACTGCCTAGACCGATCTAGTTAGCCTTGTTATGGCCTGTCTACGCTTGGGATTTATCTTGATTTTCGCGTAATAGGATTTTTATTTAGTAGTACTTGATACTGCAATTACTAAGGTAATTGATTCTGACACAGCGCCATCTGTGAGGCTGTTGGTTATCGCGATAAAAACCATTAGTGTTATTCTGATGCAATCATCGTCTAGCATAATCCCGGTTGCAACCAAGAGTTTGATTGGTTTGAGTTATAATATAACTATACCTGTTTATAGAACGGTCGAATTGATGGGCTTGGACCTTTTCTCATTATGGGAAGAAGAGTAAGGCCACAGTCAACCACGCTGACCAAATGCGGGTTGGCAGTCTTCACATTTTTTTCGAGAATATTATAAAGAACTTTTAGACATGCAGGTTTCCGCACGAAACTTCGGAAACTTAATATTCTATCAAATCTATAATAGAAAGCGTATTCCGGATTCCAAGGCGAAGGTTCTGAATGCAGCCGAGATAATGTTTGTATGATGTACCTATGTGGTTATTTAACATCGATATTCAATAACATTGTACTATCCATTACGAAAAAACATAGTTATGAGTTTGATTTCTGATATCCATCGCGTCCAGAATTCGCAGTCAGCATGCAGTTTTAACAAAAGTTTTGCCCGACTACTATGTTCAGTGAAAACGTGAGCTCATTATAAACACTTTAACTTGGCAATTTAGTCAGCACATAACTATCAGATCGCCATCGCGCTCAGTTTTTGCTCAACTATTAAAAATTTATTAAACTTCACAAAGCAAGGCAGCTTTATGGTTGTAACAGATTAAAAAGTTTGTAAAACTCGTTACTGAGTCAAAGAGCTTAATGATTCTGCAGAATTTTGTCTATGGATCTCATGAGTGGGAAGGGCACTGTTATGTCTGGTCAAGTAATTAGCGACCCTGACTGAACTGAGATTGTGAATTATATACCAGCAATCACACTATCTATTGGTGAAATCCTCCCAGAAATCCAATTGTTCTCGAGTTTATGGCGTCTATACAGATATATTGAACGGGGGACTTCATTTTATAATATAGATTTGTATAACTTATTAAAGTAAGTACCTAAGTTATTAACTTATATATTTTTATAACAGCTGCGAAAACTCATAAATGAATGCCTACGTTGCCTCGTTTAGTCATAATGTAATAATATGTATACTAGACCTACTGTCACCTGTCGGATACAGAGCCAAGTCTAATTATTATTGACCAAACCTATGTAATATATAGAAATAGAAATAGGTACAGATTTTCTTGGGTTTACGTGAATGTTACAATGAAATCAAACTACGGTATACCGATTCTATCGATATATATATTGGTTTTAGAGAAATTACATTTAAACCAAATGATCTCGAAGCTACATTTTTATTTTGTTCTAGCGTACGATAAAGTCTATCGCTATATAGTAGGTTGATTTCAAAGGAATAGGTACCTTTTCCCGCACCTATAATCGACTACCTAAACCATTCAGTCGCAACATAAGTGGCAACAACAAAACACCTGGTAACAACGTCGTATTTCGTTGAACGGTGTATTTCTCGCAGAAAATCAATTCACAATCCTGAACTTCAGATAGTGAGCAAACTTAGACTGTAAGCCTGTCTAACTGTGAACATAGTCGAAGATAAAATGTACTTAAGTAAACTGACGTTAAGAGAAAGCTTTAATTAGTGTCGATTATATTATTTGGTAGATAACATCTTTTAAATCATTAATCACTGCAGTAGGCACTACTGCAGTTATTAATGTCTATGAGTAAGTCTTTGATAAGGTTCGATTATATTACTTGACGACCGATTGGTGTAGCGGAAGTGTAAGCGACTACGCCGAAGGTCGCGGGTTCGATTACCGCTCAAGTCAATCAATTGTGTGCATGAACATGGATGTATGTCTTGCTCTGGGTGTTTCTATGTAAAATATGTATTTACAAAAAAAAGTATTCATATTATATTATAATATATTTATCCATTATCTTGTACCCATAGTACAAGCTCTGCTTAGTTTGGGTCTAGATGGTGTTGTGTGAATGTGGTAGAATATTATTATTATTATTACTTGGTAGATAACATTTTTTCAATCTTACTGCAGTTATTAATGTGATAGTTTTTAAAGAGTTTTGTCATGAAATAAGGGCCGGCTGATGCTGATGGCTTTACGTACCCTTTAAAATTTAAATCATGGTAGTACTCTAATGTGTATCCAACAATAGGTGTCACCCATTCAAGTGGTGACGTTTGCTAACCTTGCTTTACTCTGCCGATCAATTAGGCGAACCGCCAGTCAAGAAACGCTCTGACCATTATACCTATCTAATAGCGAAAGAAGTTGTCATAAAAAGTGCAGTCCCTCTGAGTGAAAAAGGCATTGTCACAAAACTATTTAGGTACAAAGTTAAGTTAACAACGGTAAATTTTGGTTTTACCGCCATTTTATGTATAGGAAGTGCTCTTAATATTCCAAATGAACAAACGACCTTCACACAAAAATCCAAGGGCATTCAAGTATGTTTTTTTTTAAGAATTCAATTATAGCGCCGAATCAGAGGTGAAGTACTTTTTCGTACGACGGAAATCGAAATTTTGGCCATATTTGTCGAGCCTCGTGTATTTAAGGTCGTAATTCCATTTGTTGACTACCTTATTCGCCCTGGAGTTTAATTTCGTGGCTGTTGCTACGGCAATAGGTATCCCATTTTAGACAATATCCCATTTTGCATTGTATAAATGTCTTGAGGCCCTGTTGAGATACCAACAGACTGCAGAAAATTATTTATTTTGTTAGCATTTGTTTTTATTTCAATTTATTCGGTAATTGAAATTATTTTTCTAAATATTTTCTATGATATTGTTTGCCTTAAGCCTTTGTCGTACCAAACGAGATCGTGTATGCCTAAGGTGAGCACGTTAAACATTTATTATATAATTTTCCAATATACGCGATGTAAAGTTGCCCGAGTGTTACTGGGTTTTTCCGAATTCTTAGTAGCAGCAAGGAGTCTGGTGATGGGCCCGGTAACGGCAATAGGCTCACCCCCTATTAAGTGGGACCTAAAAATTTATGGCGACATGTGGGTGTAATATTACACCTCTGCCTGCCTTCGGTGATACAGGCGTGAATCTATAAAATGAAAGTTTTCTAATTTCAAAAGTTTCTTTTTTGGCGGTTACCATCCCAAGTATTTTATGGTACTAAGAACTCCTCACGTACTTAGTTGCCTCTCAGTTCACATCCAGTTAACTGGCTTTGCTTTGAGTTGAACTCTTCTTGGTCTCATGAATGTGCGATTCAGCTTCGATCTCACAGGGATACCTGATATCTGCATAGCCACTGAACAAAGACACTCAGTGGGCGATAACGAGTTATAGCCCACTGAGTGACTTTCAACCTTCTGAAAAGGTTGATAATGAGTAACTACGTGAGTAGCTCCGTAAGCTTTAAATGCTACCAATTCTAGTCAAAGGCTAGACATCGTGGGATATCTCTTTATTATAGTCTTGGAAATATAGATCTTCTACGTATTGATAGACGTTTTCATAAACAATTCTTATGCTAGCGCATCTAAATCCATAATCTATCCAAGCTTAATTCAAGATGAAGTCAGAAAGATTTATACAGTTGCCTAGAAGTAATAATGAACCGCATGCACATATAATTAATATAAACGAAGGTCCTCTTGGCAGCTTTTGGCGCTAAGCCACAATTAACTGTGCTCGGGCGAATGCGCTGATTTAGCGTAAATTTAATATTATGTGGCTTTGACTTATAAATGTCTGATGCGTTTATTAGATTATGGTTAAACAGTTATGGCGCTTAAAGGGATTGGATATCACCAAGTTTGTTGCTATTTCTAGAACAGACTTAACGGCAAAAGAATTACCATTATTTTTACTTTCGTGAACGTTCCACAGTAATCTGAGCATTATTAACGGACATTATTCTTGGTAGTTGATTTGGTTCTACAGATATAAATTTAAACCAAAAGATCTAGAATAACATTTTGAATTGTTAATTATTGTTTATTGCATTACGAAGTCGGTCCTGGCTCATGGCTGTCATAAAGATCTTGCGGACCTTTATGAAAATTCAGTTTCGTTAAATATATTGACACTGGTCTTCGCCATAGAATAAGATTGTCCTTTCGGATTGCAGAGGTCAGACGGCAGTCGCTCTATGCAAAACTAATTCCGTCGAATCGGGTTAAACTAGAAAGCGGGCTGCAAGGCAAAATCTCTGATGCAATTACATTTTCACGACTATGCGACGTCTTTTTCGCTTTTTAAGGGAGGTATCTAGGTAGAGATAACTGTAAAAAGTTACCAAGTTCCAACTTTTATTGAAGTCTAAAAGAAGGGCTTGTCTTGCTCGGAGGGCTTGATTTTAGTATGCCTGGGTCTCTTCTGCAGATATACTTTAAGTGTCTTATGTGAAATTGCAGCATTCGTAACGTAAGTTAGAGTGCTGTCAACGCAATTGGAGCCTTACTCGACCCTTTGTATTCCTTCGTCAGTGTTTTGTATTCTAAATGACAAACTCTTCTTATATGTAATTTGAATTGATGACCCGAATCAAGTTTAGCAACTTCTGCTAAAAGTAATCTAGAAAAAGTTTTACAGTGCAATCAAAGCTCATTATTTTCCATTTAAAATTCATACCGGAGACAAAACTTAATTTAAATTTAATCTCGAACGAATCTCTACCAGGTATATTGCCTATTTTACGAAATAATAATTTATAATAATAATAATTTATTTATCCTCAACAATACAAAAAGGTACACTACAGTTAGCCTTAAATTAGTTTAATTGGTATAACTAGCCTAATGTCTTATATTTAGTTTTACATAATATCATACATGTCTGAAAAAACAATAGTGTACATAAGGCAAAAAAAAAATATATATTTGCACTATTGGCAAAAAACAAAGATTGCGTTATAATTATCGGCTACCTGCTCGAACTAGGTTATACCTGTGTTTCGAGCTGACGCTTGATTATTACAGAATGATACAATGGACAATAATATTTTATTGTATGTAAACATTAAAACATAGTCTGTAAGTAATTAAACTTATTAAGATTTATAGTAAAACTTTATAGACTAATTTAGTTAAAAATAATAATACAAATACTCATACAATTTAAAATTTCAGATCAGTTAGTACTTAAATTTATCAATGCGAAACCACACGTAAAAATATAACACAACACGTAAAAATAAAAATAATATACTGACAATATTGAAAAAGTTCATTTTAAAATTTCTAGTAATTTTTCTGTGTCGTCGTAATTAAGCTTTTGTAAATATTCTGATAATGTTGTACTGCACATTTTATAACTATGTCTATATATATATTGAGTAATTTATTAAACTTATACAAGAACGGGCCTAGAAATGTGTAAAATCTATTAACAAAGACATGATTCGTGTGAGGTATTGTACAAACTAGGTCCGTTCTTCTTCTTTCAAAAGGAATAGGAGAAAATGAGATTTCGATGTGCTGTTTTAGTATAATGTTGAGTATAAATAGTTGGCGCACTGTTAACACGTTGCATGACAAGTAGAGTTGGTGCGTAGGGAATTTAAAAGGACGAAAAGTAGCAACTTTAAGTATTGCTCTTTGTGCTCGTGCTAGCGGCAATAGAACTGATTTTGCCGCGCCACCCCATGTTGTAATGCAATATGTTAGTATGGATTGACAAAAAGCTAAATAAACCTATTTTATTAATTTGTAATCGGCTATGTTACGTAGTTTTTTAAAAATATAAATTAATTTACGTGTTCTCGCGCATACAATATCAATGTGTTTACGAAAATTTAGATATGTGTCGAGTGTTATACCTAGATATTTAATATTGTCAGTTTTAATTAATGTAGGACCAGTACATGCTAGGTCAGCGTGCATTCTACAGTTGTGTGCATAAATGTGTAGGTTAGCAGGTGATGAATTAGTATTTCTCATCCGGGGTGCGTGTCAGAAACCTCCGCGTGGTGCACCCCGGGCAACGTGAGTAGCAAGTTGCTACTCGCGGCTAATTCTGACAGTGGGCGGACGGTGGGTCGAACTCCGACTACCGTCCGGTTACCAACGCGTAATCCCGACTCTTTCGGGACCGCGGGTCTTCGGGCTGCGAGCAAGACAAGCTCTCTAAAAAATTACCCGGAATTGGGGGTCCTTTGGGGCCCCGCTTCCACTCGTTCCCGTACGGCTCCTTTTGGGGTCTTGCGGGGACGCTTGGGCGGGCGTGCTCGCTTCCTGCGCCTTTTGTGGGTTGCGGGCATGGTCGAACTCCGGCCACCGTTCGGTCAACGCGTTAGCAGGGGGCTTTTTGGCTTCCTGCCCGCGGGTCTTCGGGCTGCGAGCAAGACAAGCTCACTAAAAAATCACCCGGAATTGGGGGTCCTTCGGGGCCCCGCTTCCACCCCGTTCCCGTGCGGCTCCTTTTGGGGTCTTGCGGGGACACTTGGGCGGGCGGGCTCGCTTCCTGCGCCTTTTGTGGGTTGCGGGCATGGTCGAACTCCGGCCACCGTCCGGTCAACGCGTTAGCAGAAGGCTTTTTGGCCTCCTGCCCGCGGGCCTTCGGACTAAGAGGGAGGAAACCTCACTAAAAAGTTACCAAAGAGTGGCGCTTGCGCTGCTTGTCTCCGCGGGACTCCACCCGTGGGGACTGTCGGCGGGCGGTGTCGCCTTTTGCGGCGCCGCTCCTTTGCAGTGTCCCTGTTGGGCACTGCCTTCACGTCCCTCCCGGTACTCCTCTGGTCATCAGAGGGGACACGGGACGGGACATTGACGGGCTTGGTGTGTACTCACCCTACCGCCAAGCAGACAGCGGGGTTGTCTTTCTTCTTCCATCTTCGGACGCCTTTTTATTTATTTTTAATTTTTGTTTCGTTTTGTTTTTGTTTTGTTTACTTTACGTTTTATTTTTTCTCTTTTTGTTTTACTTTTATACCTTTTATTTTACTTTTTGTTTTTGTTTTTATTTTACAATTTTAGTTTTTCCCTCTTTTCCCTTCTTTCATTCTTCCCCCCCTGCCCCGATGTCACCGTCACCCCAATCTCGTAATCCCGTAGTTTGCAGTGTCTGTGGTCACGTCTCGCGGCTGTCCACGGGACCGAGGGTCTTGGCTTAACCGCCCGGACCGTGTGCAAGGTAAGCACTATAAAAATCCCCTAATCCTAAGTTGCTGCCGCACGGCGAGAGGATGCATGGCTGACAGGGAGGTCAGTTCCTAGTGCGGCCCCCTCAGGGCACCAGCCGCCGCCCTTGAGGTATTAGGCTTACCCGGGTATAGCGGGATCTCTGCCCGGGCGGACTTTTTATTTCTCCCGCACTCGTGGGTTCTAATATGAGTAAACCTAAAAATAAAACTACCATACCGAAGTCGGTTGACGAACCAACCCGCACGCCCAGTTCTGCGGGTTCAGATGCAGAGCGCATTACAGCGCTGAAGGAACAAGAGTTGGAGCTGTCCGAGTCAGACAGCTCCGCTGTGAGTATGATCAGCGTGCGCAGCGCTGAAAGCCCCAGCCGGGCGAGCAAGCGCACACGCTCGGAGCCAGGCTCGGCCTCGAGCGAAGAAGGGACCCCCACGCCGAAACTTTCGAGAGTGAGGGGTTTCAAGACCCGCGGCAGACCGCCCACCCACGGGCACTTTGTGGGCCTGGGCAGAGCTCGCGCGGAACTCGCAGCCGCCAAGCTGCGAGAAAAGCTCCTCGAGCGTGACGCAGAGGAGGAGCGGCGCATCGAAGCGGCCACAAAAAAGGTGGCCGCATCAAGAAGCTCGCGCCTCTCAGAGACATCGGTCTCTGAGGGAGAGCCGGAGGAGGCTACCGCCACCAACTTACGCTCGCGTCTCAAAGACGCCTTGGAGGCCATCACGATGGTCTCCAAGAAGTCCAAGGGACTCAAAGGGACTTGTCAAAAGTCCCTCAAGGAGTCAGTGGCGGCAATAGCAGAAATTGCGGATGTTCTCCTCAGTCGCACAGCGTCTGAGGAGACAAAGAAGCTCCAGGCGGAGAACGCCCGCCTCGCCACCGAAATCGCGGTACTCAGGCGCGAACAGGAGGAGCTCCGTGTCGCTTTTCAGAGGCGCACGGAGGCTAATGCGCCGGACAAGGCCACGGAGGACTTGGCTGCCCTCCGACAAGAGATGGCCAAGATGAGGCAGAGCCTTTCCGCCTTGGAAGGCAAATTATTAATAAGGCCTCCAACGGCGAGCCGGCAAGCGGCCCAACAGCCGCAGCCGCCTCCACAGTCGTCTCCGCAGCCGTCAACATCATATGCGGCTGCAGCGGCTGCGCCACGGCAGGCCGCGACTCAGGCGCCCAATAAAGCCGCGTCTACTGAGGCCCCAAAGGGCAGGAAGAGGGGCCAGAAGAAGGCCCAGCCCACCCCTGCCGTTCTGCAGAGTACTCCTGCAGCTTCCGCTCCCAAAAAGGATGGCTGGGAGACTGTTGGCGCCAAGCAAAAGGAGGCGAAGGCCAAGCGAAAGGCCAAACAGAAGGCCAAGAAGGCTGCAAAAAAGGCGGCCAAGAAGCTCCGCACCCCCAGCTCCACTGCAGTGGTACTAACGCTGCAACCAGCTGCCTTGGAGCGGGGGACCACCTACGCGGAGCTCTTAAAGAAGGCGCGTGGGGCTATCGACCCCACCACGCTCGGAATAACGACGGGCCTCAGGTGTAAGGTCACACAGACCGGGGCTCGCCTAATCGAGGTGCCTGGGGCCGGTAGCGCCCAGCAGGCAGACGCCTTGGCCTCGAGCCTCCGCGACCTCCTCCCAGTGGAGGATGTCCGTATCTCTAGGCCCCAAAAGTGCGCTGAGGTGCGAATCGGGGGCCTAGATGACTCGATTGTGGCTGAGGAGGTTGTTGCCGCCGTTGCCAAGGCCGGGGAGTGTCCCCCGGACCAGATCCGGTGCGGCTCTATTCGTCCGGGCCGTGCCGGTATGGGCACGGCAATCATTACCTGCCCCGTGGCGATTGCCAAAAAGTTGGCCGATGGCCGTCGAATTTTGATTGGTTGGGTGTCAGCGCAAGTGCGGCTCCTGGAGCCGAAACTGCAGAGGTGCTTCCGCTGTCTGAGCGGTGGCCACGTTGGTGTCAAGTGCACCTCTGCGGTGGACTGCAGCGGCCGCTGCTTCAGATGCGGCCAGCCCGGCCACTTGGCCGGCAGTTGTGAGGCCCCGCCGCACTGCGTTTTGTGTGCGGCGGCGGGCAAGCCGGCCGATCACAGGGCCGGCACAAAGAGTTGCGCTGCACCTAAAATACAAAAGGGTGCAAAGGACGGCCTACCGGCCAACAAGGGCGCCACTCCCGTGGCCAGTGAAGCGCCGGGCAATATGGAGCAGGATTAATGGCTCCACTACGCCTTCTACAGGCGAATTTAAACCACTGCGCCAGGGCTCAGGATCTTCTTCTCCAGAGCATGGCGCAGTGGTCAATCAACGTCGCCCTCGTCGCCGAGCCGTATTTTATCCCCCCCCGTGATGATTGGGTGGGGGACCTCAGCGGCTTGGTGGCGCTAATTTCGTTAGCCGCCGCCCGCACCCCGTCCTTCGAGAACATCTACCGAGGGCGGGGCTGCGTCGCAGCACTCGTAAAGGATACGGTTGTGGTGGGTGGCTACTTCTCACCCAACCGTTCCCTCGCCGACTTCGAGGAGTATCTCCTCAAATTGAACGTCGTCGTCGCTCATAGCCGTCCTCGCGCCGTGCTCTTCGCCGGGGATCTCAACGCCAAGTCTACGGCTTGGGGTTCTCCGGCCACGGACGCTAGAGGCGAACTGCTGGAGCAGTGGGCCGTTGAGAACGGCCTGCTCGTCCTCAATCGTGGGTCGGTACATACGTGCGTGCGTCAGCGGGGCGGTTCCATTGTGGACGTTTCATTTGCAAGCCCCGCGCTAGCACGCCGTATCCGAGACTGGCGCGTCGTCGAGGAGGTGGAGACGTTGTCGGACCACCGCTATATTCGGTTCGGCGTCTCCGCCGAAACAGTCAGCTCCGACGCCCCGGTCCGAAGAGGCCCGATTGAGGGCGGTCCGCGTTGGGCCTTAAAAAGGCTGAATCGGGAGGCCCTCCTGGAAGCCTGCATAGTTCAGGCCTGGGTTTCAACATCTACCAGGCCTGACGATATCAATATGGAGGCCGATTGGTTCAGGGGGGCAATGACACAAGTTTGTGACGCGGCGATGCCTAAAGTCCGTAGAACATCTGGGCCACGCCGGGTGTACTGGTGGAACGACACCATCGCGCGCCTGCGCAAGATTTGCGTCGCAGCGCGCCGCCAGTACGCCCGGTTTCGCAGGAGGCGTCGCCGCCCTCCCGACTCCACTGTCCGGGAGGCGGCATTGTACGAGGAGAACAGAGCGGCCAAGAATAACTTGAAAGAGGCCATCTGGCGGGCCAAGCAAGACGCCCGCCAGGAATTGCTGGAGACCCTCAATCGAGATCCGTGGGGGCGCCCATATTTGATGGTCAGGAACAAGTTACGTTCCTGGGCGCCCCCTCTAACGGAAAGTCTCCGGCCAGAGCTGGTCGAAGATGTTGTGGCCGCTCTGTTCCCGTCGCGGGCGGAACATATCCCTCCGCCCATGACGGCGCCGCCTTCCGAGGCAGCCAACGCGGACATAAACGACGTTCCCGAGGTGACTCGGGTAGAACTCCGAGCGGCGGTGTTGAGGATAAAAAACACCGCCCCAGGACCTGACGGCATTCCTGGCCGAGCGTGGGTCCTGGCAATGGAGGAGCTCGGACCCCGACTGGGGAGACTCCTCACGGCGTGCCTTGAGGGGGGCCAGTTTCCACGAGCCTGGAAGACGGGGAAACTGGTCCTCATCAGAAAGGCAGGGCGCCCGGCGGACGGCCCGTCCGCCTATCGGCCCATAGTGTTGTTGGACGAGGTCGCGAAGATTTTCGAGTTCATCATCGCGGAGCGCCTCGTCCACCACCTTTCCACGGTGGGCCCGGATTTTGCGGACGTGCAGTTCGGTTTCCGCCGAGGGCGCTCAACAATTGACGCGATAAAATCAGTGAGGAGTCTGGCGGAGGAAGAGGTTTCAAGGGGCGGGGTGGTCCTGGCGGTGTCTTTAGACATCGCCAACGCCTTCAACACCCTGCCCTGGAGTTGTATTCTAGAGGCACTCACCTACCATCGAGTGCCTCCATACCTCCGCCGTATAGTCGAGGATTATCTCAATGAAAGAGCAATTGTCTACCCGAGTCATCTCGGTATTAGTCGGCGAGTTATGTCGTGCGGTGTTCCGCAGGGGTCGGTCCTCGGCCCCCTTCTGTGGAACATCGGTTACGACTGGGTGCTGCGCGGTACGCTCCTCCCTGGCGTGGGTGTCACTTGTTAAACCGACGACACCCTCGTCACTGCGAGTGATAAGACGTACCGGGCGGCGGCTATAAGGGCGACCGCTGGGGTCGCACAAGTCGTTGGAAGGATCCGGCGTTTGGGCCTAGAGGTGGCCCTCTCTAAATCCGAGGCCATTTGTTTCCACGGGCCTCGGAAACGGCCACCCGCAGGGGCCCACATTATGGTAGGAGGGGTCCGCATCGGCATCGGGAAGAGCCTAAAATATCTGGGGCTCGTACTCGATATCCGATGGGATTTCCGCGAACACTTTGGACGCTTGGCCCCCAAACTTCTCGGGGCAGCGGCAGGCTTATCGAGACTGCTGCCCAATCTTGGGGGACCAACCGCCTCCTGCCGGAGGCTCTATGAAGGAGTCGTGCGGTCCATGGCCCTTTATGGGGCCCCGATATGGGCGCACGACCTGACGGCGCACAACATCAAGGCGCTTCGCGCACCGCAGCGCGCCATGGCCGTCAGGTTGATACGAGGCTACCGCACGGTCTCCTTTGAGGCAGCGAGCCTCCTAGCCGGATCACCGCCCTGGGATCTGGAAGCTGAGTTGCTGGCGTCACTCTATACATGGCGCCAGCAAGCCCTGGAGCAGGGCGAGAGACCGGCGCACCGTGACATCGAGGCGCGTCGGTCGGAGCTCCGCCAGGTCCTGGTGGCGGAGTGGAAGGCACGACTTGTGCACCCCAGCGCCGGGCACGCCACGATAGTGGCGGTAAGTCCCGTGGTTGAAGAGTGGTTGGAGAGACGTCACGGCGTCCTCACCTTCCGGTTGACTCAAATCCTTACCGGCCATGGTTGTTTTGGCCGGTATTTGTGGAGGATAGGCCGGGAGGAAACGCCCGGATGCCACCATTGTGGCAGCAGCCGCGACCCTGTCGAAGACACGGCGTTGCATACTTTGGCGGAATGCCCAGCCTGGGCATCGCAGCGCCGTGATTTGGTCGCGGCTCTGAATACGGTTGTCCTCTCGCTCCCGGCCGTAGTTCTGTCTATGGTCCGGAGTGAGAGGTCCTGGAACGCCGTCGCCTTCTTCTGCGAAGCAGTCATGCTGAGCAAGGAGGCGGCGGAGCGGGAGAGGGAAATACATCGCCCTCTCCCCAACCGTAGGTCCAGGCGTCGGGGACGTCGAACAAGAGACGACCTCCGACCACCCTGAATTCAGTGCCTGCGGACAGTGAGCGCTGGGGCTGCTCCCTGTCCACCAAAATGCGGGAGGCGACGCGTGTCCTCGCCGCCTCCCAAGTAGCTTTGTGAGGTGATGGATGCGGGAAGTATGATGGATGCAAGAAGTTTGATGGATGATTGCGAGATCATGACAAGACGGGGCCCGCCAACACCTACGGCGGGCCAATCCCGGGCGGGGTCGCGAGAAAGTATGCTAATCGTGAATCGCGTGACCCCGCCAACACACGGGACCCGTAGGGACACCGCGGTGGTTTTTAGTGGGTATGCCCCGAACGCCTGTAGGGGAGAGCCTCCACATACCTCCTCCGCCAGTCCCAAGCCCAGCCGTTTTAATGGCTGGGTTGGCGGAGTTGAGACGACTCATAAGGAGAGTTTACCACCGTAGTGAACAAAAAAAAAAAAAGTATTTCTCATTCTAAATAACATGTATTTCGTTTTGTCTATATTCATGGTTAACAGATTTTGGTGTAGCCAATTTGAAACAATATTAAAAGCATTTTGCGCGCGGTCATATAGCTCAGGGTATGTATTGGCCGAGAATAAAAGCGCTGTGTCGTCAGCATATGATATTAATATACCGTTTTCAACATTTAAGCTGTAAATGTCGTTTATATAGATAAGGAACAAAGTTGGCCCCAAAATACTGCTCTGTGGTAAGCCAAAACCACTATTTTTACGTTCAGCACCAACATATTTACCAATTTTCACACATTGATAGCGATCGCTAAGATAGTCAGAAAACAATGCAAGTTGTGTACCCCTTATACCGAATGTCTCGAGCTTGCGCAACATTATGGAGCAGGATATTGTATCAAACGCCTTGGCAATGTCTAAAAAGATTCCCATGGAGTGCATGCTCTTATCTAGACTATTGGTTATGTGCTCCGTAAGCTGGTGTACTGCTTGGTTAGTGGATTTTTTGGGCCTGAAGCCAAATTGGTTATCTGAAAGCAGCTTATTATCTTCAAGGTACTTAATCAATCTAATGTTTATTATTTTCTATAAGATCTTAGAAAGGCCCGTTAAGACTAAGATTGGCCTATAGTTTGATATACATTTTTTGTCACCGGATTTTAAAATAGGAGTAACTACTGCTTTTTTAAATAAGCGAGGGAAAATTCCTTCGTGTAAACATAAGTTAAAAATATGTGTTAACACCGGCGCAAATATGTGTTTGAATTTTTTGATAATATTGTTTGGTATATTTTTTGGTATATATATTATCCCACCCAACTGCACACACCTCTTTCAAACCACTTATGATACTTATTACTTCATCTAAAAAATCGAAAAAATCGAAATGGGCAATAAAAGCGGCGAATACAGAGAATCTATCAAGTCTCCAGCATAGCATAAAATGCCGCATTAACTTATGTATTTAATTCGTCTTCACTAACATGATTTTACTGGCAAATTGGAACGGAGCACTGCACTGCACCTGAGCGCTTATTGTAAGGAACGACTTGGGAACGATCTGTTTATTGCATCGTTAAAGCTGTCCGTGCGTTGTTGGGTACAGAACGTTTAGTAATTTGTTTGTAATTGGTAGCTTGCGTAAGATTTTGTCACGTTATTTATGTTTGGGTGAGTTTAGAGTTTGGTTTGATGTTGTTGAATGATAATAATATATCCTACCTATATGCTTTATTTAAATTTGCTAAAAGACTCACTTAGTAGTCCATGCAGTGGCTATTAATTAATGATTGAATCGATTCGGATTTTAACTGGTAATGCAGTGACGAGAGTTCGGCGGGATGGTTACTGAAGTTGCCATGTCGTGGAATACTACCTGCGTTCCTACTGAATAAGAGATCAGAACGACCAAGACTATCAACAGTCTTCTCATAATGACAACAATATGAAGTAGTACATAGCGTAATTAAACGAGACAGAAAGTCGTATGCCATTATGGTATATTTTTTAGACAATAATAATAATAATCATTTGTTTTCAGGTAATAAGAACCCATAGATATATACCTTATAGACTAACATATATAAAATAACATTATTACAATACAAACTGGTGTTGTTTACGGCTTCATGTTACGCTAAGTGGTATTGCGTAACCTCCCATGAAAACGAGGATACACGACACCCTAAAAACTCTTCTTTGAGGAAAGTCTCGAGATGTTGAGTCGGCACCCGCACCACGTACGACTTGAAGTTGGTGTTATGCCGTGACTCCAATCTCTCGACTCTCAAAGTCCAGTTGGTCTTCAGGCGCAGGTATTCTACGACCTCCTCGTCCTTTGTGGGGTGATGCAGCCGAGAGACGTACAACCGCGTGGTTGGTACGGCGGGACGCAGCAGCATGTTTGGTCCCACTAACCCGGTACCACAAAGGTTACAACAAGTTGGTTTCTTTTTCTTCTTCTCCACCTTTATGAAACCATCCTCGTCGCATGTCTTCGGTTTTGGGGCACGTAGCTCCACAACCTCGTTATGAGAGGGTTCACAAGGCTTCTGTTTACCCTCTTTTTCTTCCGGCCGATTCTGCTGCGTTTTGCTTTTGGCAGCAACATTGGCATAAGCGCGCTTAGTAGTCGATGCATCAACGACAAAACCTTGACCGGTGTCGATGACCCGATTTCAGAGACATTACGCGTCACACCGCTCACATTACAGGCGATAGGCGACGCAAGCAAATTCGCTGACTCAAAACTGCTGATGGATGCGTTTTGAGCCCCGCGTCGTGTGTTTACGTTGGACACGACTGGTGACCTACTTGTAGAAATAGCGTTACGTAATAACACTACTTTTGCACGTAGCTCACTAATGGTGCTGTCCGACTTCTCTAATTTGGACTGCACCTCGGCCAGGCTGGATTTCAGGGATGTGATATCCTTCCCAGCAACCCGGTTACGTCGACGTGTTCGAATGTGACGGGCGGCAGCTTGTGCAGATCCTTCACCACGAACGTAGGCACGTCGTCAGGGTCCGTCACCTGCTATAAGGAGATGATATCCTGGATACTCTTCTCGGTGCCATCCCTTCGCCGGTACGGCGTCTCGTCTAACTTGCCCAGGGTCTGGTAGAGTAGCTTCTTGCTATCACAAACGTCTTCTTCTTTGAAGTTGGACCTGCAGGTCTGCAGAATGCTGACCTCGTCCATGGTGTCGATGGCATGTTGTATAATCGCCAACAACTCGTTGGCTATGAGTTGCTGTGAACAGCTCATAGCTACAGTATCGGGCTACGTATAGCCACTAATTACATTTATTAAATAATAATTTAATACGCGTCGCGGCGCCGCACGTCCGCACTCGACGGGAGTGCGTTGCGTCGTTATCAATGGCAGTGCCTGAAGATGGCGGTCGACCCCTACTTATTCGTAGTCCCCCCGTCAACAAACAAACAAGTTCTGCAATTTTATGATATACCATGCTGCAAAAAGGTCTAGTCTGTTGCCCCGGCAGTTTGGATGGAACCCAGTGTATCTTCCACAGTCAGAAAATGGCTTATAGCCACGGATTCATTGATAAGTATACAGGGTGACTTGCTATTGCTCGTGTTCCGTTTGGGAGGTGTATCTATAGCCTGAATGTAGTATTTTTACCCCTGTCATGTTTATAGGTGCAAGACGAGAGAAACGTCGGAAACAAATAGGTATTTATACCTTAAGTAAGTTAAGTTAACGTGATTAAGACCCGCTAAATTATTTTGTATGATATTTATTGGCGTCATAAATGCCCCAATAAATCCATTTTGGGCAAAACTTAATTTTTGTTGTAAACATTTTCTAGTTTTTAAGCTGATTTAAGGCCACACTAAACTCATGCACGCTAACGTCCGGGATATCTTCGGTATAGTGTCGGATCAATCCAGCTCAAGGGTCTGTCACTGGGATAGATAGATAGATAGATAGATATACGCTTTATTGTACACCAACATAGCATTAAACAGTACATATTTTATAAAGAGACTTAAAACTACGATAATGTACAATCGGCGGCCTTATCGCCTAGGGCGATCTCTTCCAGGCAACCTTGAGGTGGACAGGAATGATATGAGCAAAAATGTGGAGCGGTGCTGTAGTTGCTAAAAATAATACGAAACTTTTAGATACTATATACATACATACATACATATATATACATTTTAATTCGATAAATATACGTACATAAATAAAATACAACTAAGTATTAAATATTACATAAAATAAAATACAAATATAAAATATACCTACTTACATACATTATATAAATAGATAGTTGCGGATGGTTGTGTATAACTGTCCATAAAACCTTACAATCTCTAAGAGCTGAGATCTAGATGACACAACCCATCATACTTGTTAGCAAGAAACATTGAATATTAACTTACAAACACACTGTAGTAAAATTGCTATATCGAAACCACCTCGATAGTTTTCATAACAACTATTTTAACTGAATCGAGAAGAGGTCGATGTTCGGATGCGAGAGACTTACCGCGACAATGTTAGGCCAAAATAGGATTTTATTATACACTTTTGTTTAAGATTTAATAGTTAGCGCCGTGTGGAATTCGCGTAATTAAAACTACTAACTTGGCAAGAATTCCTAGCGAATTTATGATAATACTTTGCTAGCCTTCGCAGAACTTATTAAAAGGTGAATTGATTATATTATACAGTTTTAATCTTGTTATTCGTGTAATGATATTATTCCCAGCTCTGAAGAAAATGGACACGCTTTATATTTTGCCACGTAATTATACACTAGACTCTAGAGCATTAACTTGTAACTAAACATAGATCATTTGCTGTTTTTAAAACTCGAACCCCATTTCGATGACGTTCAATGTTTATTATTGCTTGATTTTAAGAACCACCATGTGATTTGGTGTTGAATTTTATCGAGCAAGCGCACGAGCGTGAGGGACGGTGGGGAGTAAAGAGGAGTGCATGCAAAGTAGAAAGAAATCATCATTGTCCTAGCGTTTATCCCGGTTGTATCCAAGACTAACGCCTTGGAGCCCGGGCTCCGGTTACTAGTCTAATCAGCTATGACAGAATATTAGCTTGTGAAACTTTTTATCTTTTTATAGCGCGTTTCGCTTCTAGTTTTATTTATTTATTTATTTATAGACTCACGCCTGTATGCCCGAAGGGGTAGGCAGAGGTGTAATTCTACACCCACATTTTGCTAAGAATTTTTAGGTCCCACGTAATAGGGGGCGAGCCTATTGCCGTACCGGGCACATTACCAGACTCCGTGCTTGCTACTGAAAATTTCCTAGCGGAAAAACTCAGTAACACTTTTGCCCCACCCGGGAATCGAACGCGAGACCTCCCAATCCCACGCGCACATTTATTTTATTCTATTTTTTATTTTAAAACTTCTTGCACAATATTACAAAATAATGCACAAAGGCGGACTTAATGCCTGTAGCATTCTCTGCCAGTCAACCTTAGGGTGATGCAGAGACAATTCAAGGTAGGTGCGTAAGAGAGCCGTAATGTGAGAGCATTTATGCCGCGAGACCAACGAGGCAGTCTTCGCTTCTAGTTATTGCTGTTAATTCGGAAACTGCTAGATGTCGCCGGTAGTGTATTTTTTTTTAATTATCTACTCACGCCTGTATCCCCGAAGGGTAGACAGACGTATAATATTACACCGACATTTCGACATATTATGAATTTGTAGGTCCCACGTAATAGGAAGCGAGCATATTGCTCTTACCGGGCTCTTGCCAGATTCCGTGTTGCTACTGAGAATTCAGAAAAATTTGCTAACTGTTTTGCCTGACCCGGGAATCGAATTACCCGATCAGCAGACGCATACGCTATCCACTGGACCACGGATACAGTGTATACCTTCAGTGTTGTAGTAAAGTAGTAGGTATTAAAATTATGTAGCTACAGCTACAAAACTTTACTACGGATGCTCATAAGAGATTAGGTATGTCTCACCAGCTCTGGGTCATTGATAATAGAATGGGTATTTAATAGACTTTCTAGTTCTCATCATCATCAGCCTTCAACAGTCCACTGCTGGACTAGGCCTCTCCTTTGAAAGGAGGAATTGGCCTACTATACCACGCTGGCCGAACGGGTTGGTATAGGGTTTGTATCAAGTTTTCCTTCTCTTGCAGTGCTGTTCTCTGCATAATATGCTCCCTCTGTCGGCTCTTACGACACCCATGGGATGATATGGGGTGGTGACATTCCGTATTCTTAATCCATCACTACACGGATTTTCTAGTTCTAGTACTACTATATCTCAAAAGAAGTAAGTGCAGTAGCAGTACGCATTCTTTAGTCCTCATGGTTCCCCTTGGCGGTTAAATCGCCTCACCCTTCAGCCACCTTACTCAATCTATTTCTTGCCTTTCAGTCTATTGTTAAAATCTGTTCTGGTTCCGGTTATTCGGGGCTTTGGCGAGTGACAAAGTGTTTTCTTCCTAGATTGATTATAGACGTGATTTCTACGCCTTTTTATACACAGCTCCTGTGCTGCAAACATTCAAGCAACGGACAAAAAGAACACTGAGACTTGAATTAATAATTCGTAGAGTACACATAAAGTTATCTAGTGTGGATTTGTAACTAACTACACTCAGCACAATTCGATACGACCGGTTACACTACTACGCCCAACCACCTGTAAAATTTTGTAGTGTGTATTTCAAAGAATTTAAAGAAAGCAAAATGTGCTTGTTTGTTCAAAAATAGAAAAATAAAATAAGTAAACAGCTTGCAGTTGTGAAACTTTAGAGCGAAAATGCGTACGTTTACGGTTGCGACACAGAAAACCTGTCTACCTGCGTTACGCGAAAACGTAATAGTAGTAAATACATACATACGAGTACAATACACTTAGAATATAGCGATATAGAATATCGCTAGTTATTCCCTATAACGATAAGGAATATGGTACTTATTCACAAGGTCAAGCGATAGTTAACAATTCCATGTGCACACAACTTGAAAAGTCAGTGGTTGGTAGTGGTTTTAAACCCAGTATTTTCTGCCTAGTAATCTGTTATTGGTAACTCATCTAGGCGCTGTCTTTGTAATAAAAAAGTTTACCATGTTACACAATTTTCTTCATAATCAAGGACGCAATTTATATCGCTCAAAATTTCCAAGATTAACTCGCTTGCAGGCATTTTGTGGGTGCTTGTATTTAAACGCCATTATTTTTGTCTTCATTATGACAACTTTATGAACAATTAAGTGGTTTACTAAGAATTGTGCCTTGCCAACTTACAAAGCTTAACATTTTTGCCTTTTCTTTCCGTTGATAATAGATCGAAGAATAAAGGC
The DNA here is from genome assembly GCA_944739405.2 of Euclidia mi. Taxonomy (NCBI): domain Eukaryota; kingdom Metazoa; phylum Arthropoda; class Insecta; order Lepidoptera; family Erebidae; genus Euclidia; species Euclidia mi. The sequence goes on from OX123206.2 coordinate 4,986,742, forward strand.
AACGTTTGCAGAGGTCACTAACTAGATGTGTGAAAATCTGTGGTGGAATTTCTTGCAGTGCAATACCGTACTTAGGAGGGCAAGTAAAGCCGTCAGACGGTACTTGTCTCTGAAGAAGGAATTCGGGCAACTCTGATACCATAGTTTGCCAAATACAAAAAGAGAAGAAGAGAACAAAACTGCCGTACCGTGCATAAAGCCTGTATGGGCTAATCAAAACAGTTCGCATGCGGCTCCTATGTTTTGCTTTTATGGAAATCCTCCGCACTTAGCACGTGGGCTCTAACTACTGATGAAGTCTGACGCCAGCCTAAGTTACATATTATTAACCTGCTTGCTGCACATATAAATATTAATAAGTATAATCGTCATTATAATTAAACCTACGGTCCCTAAAGTACATACACGCCAAATTCAGCTTCTTGCGCCACATAGTTTTTGCCGAACGTTGTATTCAGTCAGTCAGTAACGTATTTATTGAATTATATTTAGGTACTAGCGATCCGCCCTGGCTTAGCACGGGTGCAATGTTTATAGGCACGCGCCGCCGGCCCCCGGGCCCGCCGCAACCGCTATGCATATAAACCTTTCTCTTGAATTATTCTATCTATTAAAAAAACCGCATTAAAATCCGTTACGTAGTTTTAAAGATTTAAGCATACATAGGGAAATACAGACAGAACACAGACTTTGTTTTATACTATGTAGTGATGATACATATGTTTTGTCTTACATATCATCGCAGTGGTACTACTGAATCATGAAATTTGGCTTATGGGTTATTTTAATGCCATAGCTTCTATTTAAGAAAGGAAGCAAATAGAAAGTAATTTTTTATACTTCTCACCATGGAAGTAAGATCCTGCAAGGTTTTTTGAAAATCTGCTATTTTTGAAGATAACACAAGGATGACAGTGGGCAATAGCTCCGCTGCTAGTATGCGATAAATAAAAACTATACAGGTGTAAAAAATATCTGTCTGAAATAAATAATGTTAAATAAAATCACCCGTCTGTTTGTGCGGTTCAATGGTCTGTGGTGTGGCTGACTGAATCTGTATTATGACGTGTTCAATTAAATACGTCGACATGAAATGCCAGTGTTTAATAATGTTTACTTTTATATTGAATCTAGGGGATGCCTGCAACTACGCTCGTAAATTTTATTTTACATTAACTTTTTCTACCTGATCTCATAAGAATTTCAGCAAATCCCTTCTAACTTCTACATTTTGTCAAATTTCAGCTTTTTCTATCCAATAGTTTTGCACAACAGACAACGCACAGCCGAAACTACTGGCCGCATGGTGATTCATTTGTCACGTATGTCCTTTGGAGTGTATGGGAGCACTAAGAGAGGATATATTTTGACCATTCTTTTAGTCTCAATTCAATAAGGTACAAATATCTCAAGCAAATGGAGCCACCACCCAGAAAATTTATTTTTCCCTGGATTGGTCGCGACTTAAGACTTTGTTGTTAGGATCTTAGAACGTTATGTCGTTCCCATGGGTTTAAGTAATAAATAATCTAGACATGTGTTAGTCAAATGAAATAACCTAGAGACAGCCTGTAAAACAAACATTGGAGACGTAAGCCTTCTTTATATTTTATGCATCACACAAGACGTTAGCAGAGGAAGTAATGTTCATATCTATGGAGTTTCATGAACGTGAGTTTTGTAGAAAGAACTTCGTGGATTTCCTATATTGAATTGCATTCTATAGGTTGACCGTAACCGCTGTAGGTACCGCGCCTTAGGTATGCGAGCGGCGAGACGGGGTGGCGAAACAGTTGCTCCATCTGATCATTCTGCCGTCATCGCTCACGGCGGCAACTAGTCTTATTTGTTGCGGACTGTCTGTGTCAGATGCACATGAGGTAAAATATCTAATGATGGGTCGTGCGTTATCTCGAGATATCAAGACTGACATTTTCAAAGTTACCGAATATTTAAAAAAAAGGAAAGCAGACAAAGAAAGTTTTGAATATAAAAGTGACGCAAATATCGCCAAAATTGTTGCGAAGGCTAAGGGATACTGCGAAAAAACTGTAAGAAATGTAGTAACTGCAGGAAATTCATCAACTAATTTAGGCCAACTGAAATTTAGTTCACCAAAAAAAACAAAAGTTATAAAGAAAAAATACGTTATTGACGATTTTGATTTGGGAGTCATCAGAAGAAAGATTAATCAGTTTTATGAGATCGAAAAAAGAGTGCCAAGTATTCGTAAATTACTGTCAAGATTGAGACAGGATGGCATATTGAATTGTGGACGAGAATATCTGAGAAATCTTTTACACACAATGGGTTACTGTTTCAAAAAATGTAGATCGAAGAGACATCTTCTCATAGAACAACCTTATATTACAGAGTGGCGGAGAAAATACTTGACGAAAATCAGGAAATACAGAAGCGAAAACAGCAATATATATTTCCTAGATGAGACATATATTAATGCCAGTCACAATGTGAGCAAATGTTGGCAATCAGTGTCAGACCCGGAAAAGGACGAAGTGTGGTAATTCTTCAAACTGGGTGTCGAAATGGCTTGGTTCAAGGTGCATTAATTATATTTAAATCAGACGCTAAGACCGGTGACTACCATGTAGACATAAACGGGCCTACTTTTTATAAGTGGGTGGATGAAAAGCTAAAAGATAAGTTGCTGCCGAACTCTGTAGTTGTCATGGACAACGCATCTTACCACAGCACCATTACAAGCGTCAAAAGTGAAATACAGAACTAGTTGCGGCGCCACAACGTTGAATTTTCCGAAACTATGAAAAAGGCCCAACTGCAAATTCTTATCAATAACACACAAAAAGAGCCCGTTTACAACATTGAAGAACCCTTAAAAGCCCATCGACACACAGTACTGCGTTTACCGCCATACCATCCAGACCTGAACCCCATCGAGTTGGTCTGGGCTGATGTCAAAAACAATATAGCGTAAAACCATATTAATTCTTCTCTAGACGAAAAGATAAACGCACTGAATTTATTGTTTTCGGAGTACACGCCAGAAAAATGGCAGAGATGTGATGACCATGTCCAAAAAAATGAAAACGTTTACTGGGATCGCGACAATAGGTTCGATGATATTCATCATCAACAGCCTTTGATAGTCCACTGCTGGACTGGCCTCTCCTTTGAAAGGAGGAATTGGCCTACTATACCACGCTGGCCAAGCGGGTTGGTATAGGATTTGTATCAAGTTTTCTTTCTCTGACAGTGCTGTTCTCTGCATACTATGCTCCCTCTGTCGGCTCTTACGACACCCATGGGATGATATGGGGTGGTGACAATTCGTATTCTTAATCCGTCACCACACGGACGATGATATTATTGAGTCAAAAATAATAAATCTGCAGGATGACTCTGATTCAAGCTCCTATAGCGAAATGGAATATAAAGTTAAAACAGAATCTATGTCAGAATAGTCAGTGTAATTTATTTATCTAATAAATAGGTTTTAATTTTTAATTTGAATTGTCAGTCACTTTTTCTTTTTCATGTACTTCCAAGGATTAAAGATTCATTTCATTTATATTGGTTCTTTTATTGTACTTCGCTGCATTGGACAAAACAGGGATTGGATAATATAATTATACTCGTATATATAGTTAAAAAAATTGTGCTTCGATATCGTAAGATCTGTCTGACACTACGAATCTCATGTGCGTTCATGCTCTTTCCTGCCCACACCCCACCTCCCGACACATACCTAAGGCGCGGTACATTGGTTGCGGTCAAACTATAGTGGAATTAATACCTTACATTTACATAACGTTTTGTATATAATAGTTGTTACTTAGCATGTACTTCGCGACTGTAATTGTTCGGGCACACTGGTATCCTCTAATTTCAATGAAATAAAACCATATACAATTTTCAAAGCCATATTGACGTTCTCGTTTCTGTATTTAAACAAACCAAAAATAATAAAACGCTTATTTTTTTATTAAACAGAGGCATTTAATCTGTGCTTTATAAATCACACGAGGAAGCAAAGAAAAATGTAAATAAATATTGTGGTCCATAAACAAAATTAATTCTTTACACAAACATACACAAAAAATGGAAAATTAGTCAGATAATGGTTCGCTTTACACAGCAAACAAGCATGAACAAAAGATGTGTTAGAACAAAGCTTAAATTAATTCTGTATGGCCGCGTTTGATTCCGATAACCATGTGGTTTTTAAAACTACAGCTACTGTAGTTAAGATTTGAATTGAAGAATTAATTTTTATATCAATAACTATTAATTTTGGCATTAGTAACTAACCGACAATGTGAAACAGTTGCAGCTCCTTACAAAGATAATATGTAAAACCATTATACTGGCAATTAAAAAGAGTAGCCACGAGTTTTATTGCTCGTTCTTTATCGTGGTTCTACCTATTGCATTGCGAACGCTGCAGTAAATGTAAATGTAGAATCATCTAGTAATTAACTTTAATTTTTGACGTTCATAAGGGTGACTTTGTGGCCTTAATGAATAATGATTTTGACTTTTGACTTTGACTTTATTTTCCTGCTATATTTCGTCCAAGTGGGCAGTTATCATAACAAAAGGTAGCTCATGTCGTATTCTGGTCTACTAGCTGTAAAAGTGTACTGTAAAGTTTCATCAAATTTTCCATAGTAGTTTTTGCGTGAAAGAGTACCAAATATCTAAACATCCATCCATTCTTACAGTTTTTCGCATAATGGCATCAATATGTACGACAAAAGTGGCACACTTTATAGCTTATACAAGAATAAAAAAAAAATATATATAAAGTAAATTTGTGCAAGACAATAGCATATTTCCTTAACTTCTGTCCGAGCAAGAAAAGAAGAATATAGTAGAGTATTAATTTAAATTTTAGCTATTATAGTACACCATGCTGGTGAAGTGCGGATACATGTGATATGATTTTCGAGAACATGGATTCTTCTCAAATATAAAAAACATATGCTGCTTAATCGTCAACTACTATAGTAAGCCGATAGTAGTAACCCACTAGCCGGAAGCAGTTGGTGTCAGTTTGAAGCGGTTCACCTCGGTATTATAACAGCTCACGTGCCCCATCGACCCTCGCTCAAGGTTTGTTGGTCTCTTGTTTCATGCGGGACGGGTATTTGTTTTTAAATTCATCCTCAAGTTTCCAACTCAATGTGGGTCAAGTGAAGTGAGAAATTTCGCAGCCGCTGTTGAAAAATAATATTTTAAGTATATTTGGTTAAAATTTATATGGGTCATGCATGCGACAGAGTTGTTTGTTTTTTATAGCCGCTGGCAGACGTGCTAGAGGCTCACTTGGAAAGCACTGATTTTAATACATGGTTGATATTTTAGATAGATAGATAATTCTTTATTCAGCATCCTAAGTAAAGAGATTACTAAATCCATGTTGTGATTAGGAATACAAAGCGTCACTACCTGATTTCATTCCGTGGGTCTCGTCAGAGGCAACTTATGAATGACGAAAAATACACGAATCAAATAGTATGTGTGAAAAAAATGTTGAGAAAAGTGAAAAAATGCTATTGTTGTGCAAACTAAGAGAGGACTTTGCCAAACAGTAGACTGCGACTGTATGATAATGATGATATGAAGAAAACACACTCGAATTGGGACGTGACTGACTGCTAAGGTAGACGAAAGAAAACCTTTATCTTTTCTTTCTGCTGCCTGTCATGCTCACGCGTTACCAACCCAAGAGAAAGGTGAAGCTACCCTCAACTTCAACTAATTTTCTTGTTAAGAAATAGTAGAGGGGTACACAGTGTATACCTCCTACTTTCCTTCACAATATAGTGTATAGTCTATGAAATATATATGATATGTGAAAAGTCTAACGAAAAAAATAAATAGAATTTAGAATATCAAAAGAAAGTATCTGGAAAATTTGGGTGAACGTTTATTTTAAACAACAAATAGAGTATGGCATGTATCGGTGCATAGATATTAGAATACAAGAGATATGTGTTCAATTCCACCAAGAACACCCTTGGAAGAGGTCCAAGTGTCGCACGCGGAGCAACGGGGCGTACTTTACGACTGTAGGTTCTCAGTGCATGACCTGGACTGCCACACAGTGTTAGTTAGCATATACGTCTAAGAAAATAAATTCGATCTTACATATTACTACAAGAACGTGAAAGTTTGCGAGGACGGTTGTTTGTTACTCTTTTACGCAAAATCTATTGAATGGTCTTTGATGATTCAACCTGACCTTCCAATCTTTGCTTTGATTCGCAGGCTGAAAACATCTCCATAATGTACATTGTAGCTTTAATTGCTTGCGATAAGAATAATTCACGTCCGAGTATCTAATGTGCACACCCAATATTTGCATTGGTTTCTCGTTAAATATGAAGTTTCGGCGTAAGGGTGATTTTAGGTCAGAAGACAATTCGAACTAGTAGTTTCTGGGATTAGTGCGTTCAACCAAACAAACAAACAAAGCATAACGGTGGTAAACTGTAATCGAATTTAAACCGTTCGCTGCAACTTACATAATAAGGATTGCTTTAAGAAATCGGGTTAAATGTACTCTAAAAAACAATACCGCATGTTACGTTATTGCTTGTATATGAAAGTTCAAATAAGAAAATAATTTTCAAACACAATGTGTCTAGTATGAAAGCAGTATTGCTGCTACAAGCTTATATTATAATTTCGAACAATAGCTGCATAATAATGTAGGTACAACAAAGCTTAAAGCATTTTGAGACTGTCAGACAGTTGCCACCGTGTTTGAGAATACGTGTACCAACCGTCCCGTGATAATTTAACAGAGTAATATATTGCAGTAGACGGGTGTCAAAAAGTTAAATTGTATTTCAAGCTACATAAGAGCGAGACGCATCAAGTAATATTGTGACTAGAAGAATTACTTTATGAACTACTCGCTGTGGCTGCGTTATTTGGGGCTTCTGCTCTGCACCGTTCACTCATAGCGTGATGTTATATGTATACGCTCTAGCCTTCCTCGCTGAATCGTCTAGCAACCAAAAAAGAATTGTCCAAATCGGACTAGTAGTTCCTGAGATTAGCGCGTTCCACAAAACAAACTCTTCGGTTTTATAATATTACAATAGATTTGCCACGGCTGCACCTGCCTATGTGCGGATAGGACAAATATACCGCATGTGATAGTCTGATGCATGAACTATATTACTGTAAGGCCGCATAAGAATCTTTTCAGTAGTTTTTGCGTGAAAGAGTAACATAGGTACATCCTTACTAACTGCCGCATTAATACGTGTAATAGTAGAAGAATTCATTTATTCTCAAAGTGAAATAGATTTTTTTTGCTATTAATAGTAGCCATACATATCTTTATTTATGTTTATTGTAGACAAGCTTACACTCGTGTAGTATAGTAAAGTTTCTACGTATCGCAAAATTTGTAAGAGATGTGAGAACATAATTAATATTGTATAGTCTTCACACTGAATGCTTTGCAGCGAACACAATAGAAAATCTATTGTCGAGACACAGCAGACTTGGCGGCATACTGCGTTCTGAAACGAATACCGACGTAACTGTAAAAATATTATTATTTTTGAGTTTTGTAAAATGTATTCAAATGTGGCACAGGTGTATGTTGGTTTAAATAATAGATAAAGAACGATATCTACAAACTGTTCAGTTTTATTATATTTGTATAGTTTTAGATTTGGTATAATGTACTTTCAGTGCACGGCATAGTGGTCAAATTGTATTTGCTTGTTGCGCTGTATGTTGGAGTTTCGATCCCATGCGGTACACTTTGTTACTTAGCTTATTGGGCGACTAGGTAATTTTTATTCACATCTAACGAGTTAATAGTGTTTTTTACTGATGCTTTATTGCAGTTAAAACTACTTTTACGAAGAGCGTCAGTCAAAAATACTTTTAACCGCAAATTTGCAGTCAAAAGTACTAATAACCAATACAATTCAGTCATAACCACTTTTGACCCACCTGTTCAGTCAAAAGCACTTTTGACTGATTTTGCTAGTCAATATAGTACTTTTGATTGGTTAAAAGTTTTGACTGCAACATATATAAATATTGCACGTGCCGCCGGCTTTTGTCGGGCGTCGGTGCCGCCGGCATCTGCCGCAAAAAGCCTCCGGGCAGCATTCCAGTTGTATGGAACGACCACACACAAGTAGCAAATTGCAACCTGCGCGGCATGGCGGCGCGGCAGCCGCTTCTTTGTGCAGTAAAGCCGGCGGCTTTGTATGCCGCCGGCACTGTGTGTAGGAGCCTTAAAAATCATTGTTTTGTTAGCAAAAAGGATAAGTAGTTCTAAGAAACCTGACTATAATTTATCCGTTACAGCGGTACCTAGTGGAGCCCTACTAATTTCAGCATGAATGGCCGGATCGACCGGAGAAATACTACCTTCTCACTACCTATAGATCTCTCTCCTTCATCTATTCCTTTACCTATCCAGGCCGGCAACCCACTTGTGATTCCTTAGGTGTAGCGAGTGACTATGAGCTTCTGTAATCTCCTACTATCGTGTGCCCGTTTGCCTCCTATCAAACAAAACAAAGAAATATATGTCTACTTTATGTCATATAATTTTAATTGTCTTAAATTTTTTGATATCTTGTACAAGTATTTTGAGTTACTCATTTGAATATATTCCATATTGCCACGATCTCTTTGCCTTGGATCCAACGTCTTAAGCAGGCCACAGCGACATCAGACACATACCTTATACTAATCTTCTTGTAACTGGGCTTAAGAGCATAATCTTCTTCTTTGTGTCAATACTGTCCTTGGTGTGAACAATATGAGACACGCATAATACTCGGCCACCCTAATTGCGTTAGGAGTGACTTTCCAAAGGTCAGGCATAGTCGACGAGAGATGAAAAACTACCTATGTCTTTCTGCTCCATAGTACCTACTTACAATTTCTGCATAAAACCGCAGCTGCTAAGGAGTAGTCCTCCTAGTATCCTATATATATCTCTATCCAGCGTACAGATTACGGCAAAACGTTCCCACCTTGCGGGGGCTTGTGTCCAGCAATGGATGGATTTCGGCTAAAATGATGATGCAACAAACATAATTTGTTTTTCGAGTCTAGGTGTTTTATACGTCCGTTGATGTTTCTGAAGTGCCCCGCGATATAAAATTTATCCTAGTTCAAGAAATGTCTGTGGAACATAAATAATTAGGAATCCATTTTTAGGGTGCCGTAGTGCCGTAGTGCCTCAAACAAGGAACCCTTATATAATACTTTCGCCATGTCCGTCAATCTGTCCATCCGCGGTTTTACGCGAAATCTATAAGCAGACCCGATGCCCTAGTCTAGAGGGCTAAAATTTATACATTTGCGAAATAATCGGCAAAAACCACCAATTGCAAAGTGTCCCTTCCGTCCTCTGTTATAAACTATGTTAAATAGTTGCATACAATGATGAATTTTCACCACATGGCAGTATGGAAATGATTATATTTAACTTGTTGTTTTGAGCGCGCTCATTATCTTGAAGCACTTCGTGGTGTAAGATATTTATATTCAGTAGTTCGAGTTTGTATATTAGTATTTAAATCAGAGCTTTAGCTTTGAAAATGCACATTTCTTAATAACTAGCTAGTAGTCGAATATTCATAGTAGTTACTTTCAAATCTGATTTTAGTGACTGATGCTCTATGGCACCGGTTCTCATCAGCCAAACTTTTACCACGGCTGGTGTAACCCACGCCAAAACGTTGGGGCAAATACGAGGTATTATAACCTTTAGTCTTATTACCTACTGCCTAACCCGGCAAACGTTGTTCCGTCATATAAATTGCTTATAAAAGGGTTATAAAAGTATTTTTATATAATATATCATCATATTATCTATCCTCACAAGCTTCCGGGTTTTAAAAAAGTACTTATTATAGAAAATTATCTTTCAATTACTTTATCCTCCATATTTATTAAACCATTTACTAAATGGGACGCTTCACAACCCTCGAAGCCTTTACGGACTCTATCAAACGTACCACATCCATAGAACCTTTGATTCCACAGAGAATAGAACCTGCGTACTCAGCAGCCTTTCACCATTTATTATAACCGACCCCTGCGGTCAATTAAGCCGCTGATTTGGGTGGTTTACCTGGAAATGTGGATTTATTTAATCAGCGAAATCAGATCGCTGATGTTGCGAAATTATTAGCTGATAGGGTACTTTTTTAAGTGGAAGTGATGCCTTGGGAATTTAAACTTAGTGGTCATTAACATTAGGTTAATTTTTTTTGTAGAATATGTACAACGTACTTTTAATTTGAGTAGTATTACCGTGGTGGCACTTGCAATAGTATCAAAATATCGGGCAAACGAAACAAGCTTGTATGGTATCCCTTCATCCCGAATGATAAATTATGAGTGCAAGTATTTAATAGTTCCTGCATTTTTCTTTCATTGTTTCGATCTAGCATTTATGGTAATCTATTTATATTTGTGGTATTTAATTTTGAGTCAGCCGTGTCATTCAGCCTTTTAAATCTTGTAAAATTTACATCAGAACCTAACTACACGTATATGACTTCTTTTAAGTACACTGCTATGGTATGTTATCATCAATTAAGTAAATACAACATTCAGAAGGAGTGATAATTATTTTTTATTGTTGCATCCTGCAGCTGTAGGGGTCACAATGAGAGGCACACACATACCCCACTGCTTGCCCCAAGAAGTGAAAGGATGAGCCCAAAATTTGGGTGTTGGGTTTGGCGGGTCTTACTCGCGATAAATACTATATTTAAGGCAGACAGCAGAAGGCAAACAGACGTTAACAAAATAATATATACAGTATTTCACTGAACTAAAATAATATTTTTAATTAATTTCAAAAGCAATTAAAAAGAGTGCTCTTATAATTTATATTATAATTATGTACAGATAGCGTGTAATATTCCATTTAGTAATAACATGGCAGTTAAGTTTAAATAATTAAACATAAATGTATTTTAATTCGCTATAAAAGTAAATTGTTTTCGTTATATTGTTTCAAAATCGCATCGCGAAAGTAAGTGAGATGATAGGCAATTGTGTGATACCACGTTTTTAATGGTGATAAGATTTATGATGATCATGCCACTGCCTCCAGTGGATAGCGTATGCATCTACTGATCGGGTATGATTCTCGGGTCTAAATTATCAATAGCAGCACAGAGACTGGCAATGTAGCCCGTAAAATCAATAGGCTCGCGCTCTAGTACATGACATCAAAAATATCTATACATGGCCAAATATGTGCGAAATATTACACCTCTGCCTACCCATTCGGGGATACAGGCGTGAGTCTATACAGAAAATTAGAAATAATGAGATTTATTTTATCCAACAAAAAAGGTTACATTAACAACTCAGATGATTAGCCTGCTTCCAGTTATCTCGAGCGATACAGCCTATTTTTTCTTGTGTGATTGTGTGGCTAACTCTGGTGTTGAAGTTTATGGACTACCCGAAGACCTCCGTTACGGTGGTGACTCTTGTCCTCAGACAATAACTGACACCGACGCCCCTACACGCCTTTGACGCACAATGCATTCTAGAATAAATGTCACACAAGCGGTCATCCATCTAAATCGTGACCTCTGTTAACGTTGCTTAACTTGGCCAATCTATCACAAAGTCAAGCCCCGCAACGAGCGCTACATACAGCCTTAAATATGACGTCACAACACACTTCTTACCGTACCGTCCTACTCAACGGTAATATTTCTTCGAAATCCCCTCAATGTATTGTAAAACTATATACAATACCACCGGTGATCGTACATATTATGTAGAGTGAGTCTCAAACCACAGTGCGCTACTCAATACTCGTTCTGCAGTGCCTTAGGGAAATACCAAGCAGACGTGCAGCCTACGTGGTTGGTTTACATACTGTACATACACTTCAAGTTATTGTGATTTGTATGGTCGTAGCTGCTCCGTAGCGGTTCCGTAGGCTCGTAGCTGTAAGGTAAGCTACGAGAGTATTTCGTAGTCCACAATAAAATTGTAAATGTTATTAGCGAACGTGAGAATGTTATAAAGTTTTGCTTTCATTACCTATATGATTATCCTTGAGTTATACCGGTTGCATCCCATATTTTCTCTGTTAGAGTCCGGGGTCCTCTGAATGATCTTACCAGATTTAACTTTTATTTTGCTTTCTGCAGAGCGACTTCCATCTGACCTCCGCAACCCAAAGGTATATTTGTTATAATTATGAGAGCGATAATAAACATGTTGAAATGTACATTGCTTCTAAAAGTTCCTGGTGCGCACCGTGGTACGAATCCGAGACCGTCTGTGTAGTAGAATATTTGTCTCGTCACCAAGCTATCGTTTCCTTTTTAAATAGAGACGCAGTTACATATAATTTTAAATTCTTTATTTGTATTCGAGGCTTTTTATCCAAACATATGCTCACGCCTTTTTCCCGTCGGGGTAGGCAGAGATAACAGAACGCCACTTGCTTATATCCTTACAAACCTCACGCGCTTCCTCTACACTCATTACTCTTTTCATACATGCTCGGTTTCGGGCTAAATTTGGTCCATGAATGTCCGACGAGGTCTGCCGCGATCAACTTGCTGACACACATCTACCTTATAGATCTGATTCGTCATTCTTTCTTCACACATCCGCACTATGTGTCCAAATATAGAATTAGATTCAATAGTTTGGTACTAAGCGCTATTCTTGTACGCATTAGTAGTCAGGTATTTCATAGAGTTCATTCCCATAATTGATTTTAAGGAACTGTTCCGCGAGAATTTCACAAAAATAGTACAGTGCCGGGATAGCTAAGTGGCCTAACAGACTTCTATGCAGAACGCGCCGCTGATGTTTTGAAGGTAAGTGCGGCTAATATTATTATTTCTCGTTTGCTAAATTGTGAAGGAAAATATTGTAACTAAACCTGCACGTCTGAGAGTTCTCCAATATGTTCTCGAAAGTTACCTTAAGTAACACATTAAAATATTAAAACCACATGGTTGTGGATGATATATAGTAGAGCCACCAAGGTTCATAATGGGGGCTTTTGACGTCCACGCTTTGAGTAAAATCCGTATTGTGGAGATTTCAAACAATCAATCAACGGTCCCACAGACTCGGAGAATCAAATCAACAAAGTGTTTCCCTTACGGGGATCAAACCCACAAAATTAGGGCCAGTGTCAAACGGCGGGGCAACCGCTTAAAATCACTACGCCACCTGCACAGCCAATTCAATAAATAACGTGAATGTTTAATTTATCATTTGAACTTCAAGACTTCCAAGAAGTTTCTGCAGTACTCGAATACTATTATAAAACTGTTTTGATTATTTGCTTCAGAGAGGTCATAAAATCAATTTATTTTGATCGATCACCCTTGGGACTAAGGTTTTGGAGGTGATCACAGTATAAAATTCAGTCATACTGAGCAGTCGAACAGTTATCCCTTTGGGTTGCGGAGGTCAGACGGGCAGTCAATATGTGGAAAAGCTAATATTCAGTCAAATTCGGATAGACTAGTAAGAGGGCACCGGGGTACAACTGGGATAACGCTAGGAGGATAGTTTGGCAGTTGAACCTAAACTACTCGGTGCAGTGAATTAACGCGCTGTCTACATTAACCACTGCTGTATGCTAGTGAAAAGCCACTTGGTGAATAGTTAACAGTATATTTTAATAGTTGTAGTATTTCTGCAGATTCCTAAGACGGCGGTGTGAAGATTGACATCCCTAAATAGATGAGTTGTGTGGAGACAGGAAACGGAACATTGACATAAAGGTACTACATGAAGCTGTGCTAAAGCATAAATAATGTATCGGTGTAAAAAAGTGAAACTAAAGAGCTCTTTACTGTGATAATGAAAGTACATTGATTTGAAGACGAGTTTATGATCTAAGTGAAAGTATAATAATATAAGAAACAAAAAAATATATATTTTATAGTATATTCTTTCCCATTCGGGCTATACTTTGAAATGGATGAGAAGCATTTTTGATGTCTCAATGCCATATAACCGTTATTATAAAGAATCTTTTCTACTTGGCGACGTTTATACCGCGACACGTAAATTTCGTGTCTAGTAACTGTACTAGACACGAAATTTACGTGTTGCGAGCGACGTCTCGTGCGACATCTACGGGTCGTGTGACTTAAGGTCTTAGCTTACGTAACGGGTAAATTCCTCGGGTGGAACGAGGACGGCATGGGTATTATTTTTTTTCTTTACCTGTCACATTAGATACGTCCAACGGTTGATGAGATTTCGTGATGAAGCTTTCGCTTTTATACACCGTGTGTCATAAGTCAGCGATTTCCTGAGAAATATTTATTAAGCCCACAAAGCATCTTAAATAAAGCATTTGTATATATCTTGTAAAAAAAAAGACTTTTTTGTCAAAATTAATATTTCACAGCACTACAACATGTCAGTTCATGTACACTATTTGTTGCCTAAAAACTAGCTTAACTATCGAACACATACGTTCTAGTGATGTGAAATGTCGATTTTGACGAAATTGCTTCATAGAAAATAATATATTCTAAACTAAATTTTATTAAAAAATGTTCTATAGGAAGCTCCTATATCATGGGTTACACACTTTTCGGGAACAGACAGACTTCAAATACACGGTGTATATATAGAAACAAAGGTCATAAATCTTCATTTTGTGAGAACATTAGAATCACCAGTATATGTTGGAGACACATCTAGCGCATAATATCTTTGTTCGTCTCTGTTTACCAAGCGGAAGCGTGTACTGTATTCAGATCGCATTGTCTTCGCCTTCGGCTTTGCGCCGCGCTGTGGCGTTTCATACACTGTTACTCACCGCTACTCGACGCTGCGAGGATTTAAAGTACCGCTATTTACACCGCATTACTTATGAATGCGTTGATCCCGTATAGGTATAGTAATAAGTACTGTATTATAGCTTTTACACTATGTTAAATTATTGTATTGTTTTGATATTTGGAAACATTCTGTTTTGGATGACTAAACTACATTTTATCTGACCACTAGCGACTCGCCCCGGTTTCGCACGGGTGCAATGTTTAAAGGCACGCGCCGCCGAGGACATCACATTAGAAACCTCTAAAACTATCAGTGTTTCCCTACTATATTATGCATGTATCATACTTATAAACCTTCCTCTTAAATCATTCAATCTATTTAAAATAACGCATTAAAATTCGTTGCTTAGTTTTGAAGATTAAAGTATACATAGGGACAGATAGACAGAAGACCACAGACATAGATCTACATAGATAACGCAAATGCATGCACTTCGCGTGTCTGAACTCCGACCAAGCGTCGAGCTTGGTCGCCACTAACTTCAGTCCCCGCGCGTCCGTTTTACCGTTAAGTAAACTTTATTCACATTACGTTGCCGCGTTTGCTTCGGACGTTTGTTCTGACGTTGTGTATTAGGAGACGATGAATATCGCACAAGCGATACTGTCGCGCATCGCTTCGACTTCGTGATACAGGCAACGTCACAGTAGGTATTGAAAAGTCGGCACGCTTGGTTTCAATACAAATCGTGATAGTTGCGTTATCTATGTAGATCTATATCTGTGCAGAAGACATGTATTGCAAATAATAGTACAAGCTATATATTTTTTATTGATGCCTATCAAAATGACTCCATGCTGCCTGATTTTAAGCAGACATGGAGTTCCATAGTAAGTCATCATGCCAATAGAATATGTCAAAATGTCGCAAATAGAAGTTATTTCGTGAACTGTTAAGATTAGCTTCAAAATTTTTTTACGCAGTTCTAAGCTGTAAACTAAGACGCGACTGGATAACAGCCTAGTGAACTAGAAATAATTGTTACTTTGAAGTTCTTTAAAAAATAATAAACACCACCCTTATTTATTATGTAGGTACAAACCTACATGATAATAGCCTTATTGTATCCAAATTGCTATAAAGAAAGAAAATTGACTCTCAGTGGTTATACTTATATACTTTGTTGGTAAGAACACCTTCTAATAATCTAATTATATATTTTTTTACGTTACTGACTGACAGACATATCACAGCGGAAACCACAGGGCCTGTTCATTGGGCGGTGTAGGCAGCACTGAGAAAGGATTTTTGGAAGTTCCTACTCTAAGGGGGAAAAACCACCCACACGGTCGGAGCAAATAATACTTGACAAATAAATATTATAGACATAACAATTATTGTTATGTTTACCGAGTTTTTACGAATTCTCAATAGCAGCGCGGTGTCTGGCAATGTGCCCGGTAATTATTTTTATATTTTACTAGAGGACGCCAGCAGCTACGCCTGCATTTTTTTTTTAATTTACCCGTTTTGGCCGATCCCGTGGGAATTTCGCGAAATCCTTTCTTAGTGCACCCCTACGGTCCCCAAGGAACATAAATGCCAAATTTCAGCGTCCTGCACCCAATAGTTTCGGCTGTAGCGTGTATGTCAGTCAGTCAGTAACGCAAGGATTTTATATATAAGATTTAGGTAAACAAAACAAAACATAGTACATATTTAGATATTACAACATTAAGGCTATATAAGTTTCGTCTTAAACTACGTCTCTAAATATTGTGCACACACCATGACTATAAGTTATGATTATGACCTTATAATAGCAATAAGTTCGCCTCTTATTACGTAGGACCTAAAATTTATAAGGTAAAATGTGGATGTAATATTACACCTCTGCCTACCCATTTGGGGATACAGGTGTGACGCTAAAAATAATAAAAAATAACAATTATCGTAGTAAATTCAAATGTAAACATACATTAGTTTGTCTCGTCTCGTTGACTTTGTTACAATGGAGAAGTGACAACTTCAATCATGCAGACAATTGGTATCAACCTGTTAGTTGATACTGATAGTAAGTTTAATGAAAACATAAAGATATGTTTTCGAAACTGACTTAAAACTTGAGCCAACTATCACGATTTCGAAGTGCCGTGCACCGAATTTATAATCAAATGTCTGGCACGTGTTTTCAAAAAACGATTCGCTATAAATAATACCAATCTATATTTTCTACTTGAATCATATTTTCCATTAGAATATAAATGTGTTCGACCCCAAGCAATACATTTGACAAAGTGCTTCCATTTGAAAATAATCTTGCTTCACTGGTATCGCTTCAATAAATTGGCAACTATCCTTTTGTTAGGTAAGTAATTTTAAAATGAAGAATGTATTTTCCTTCGTTGAAGGTACTAATAATGGGATTTTTGGCGACTAGTATACGTTCAATGATATTTATTGATGAAAGTTTAGCAGTTCACTCAGAACAGTTTTGTAGGAAGTAGAGCCTTGCTGATTTCAGCTTAAATGGGCCGGCTCCACCAGGGAAGTACTACACTCTCACAGAATATAGACGTAAAGCAACGGTATCTTCACTGTTGCAATTTGTTCGGTGAGTGAGAGTGCCGGAGGCCCCATTATCTTTTGCTTCACCCTCCTCCTGCTCTTATATATTAGTCCTCATAGTCCTTTTTGATCCAGGTCGGCACTTGTGACTCCTTTAGGGTCGCGGGTGTCCATGGGCAGTAGCATCTTTTGGGGTGGCAAGCCTTATGATTACGATGCGGTGCTACCATAGATCATAATCCAGTATATACCCACATATTCTGAGGGTATAAAAACCTCTTGTCTCGATCTTTCGGCCGGGTTACATCAACCATGTTCATGTCGTTATCAAAATTATGTGCGAACGCGCTTATGAAAATAAACAAAAGCTAATTGTTCAAACATGAACATGACATTCTTGGCATTCCAACACACATCCAACTTATCACCGAGGAAGATGCGTGATATTATAAGATCAACTAACTTATCACGTACGGCGGTCGGCTCAAAGATGCTGCATCGGCGCAATACACCGACAGCACACAACTAAATACGTGTGTATGTGTATATAGAATAAGTTTAGTATATAAGACAATAATTTTAAGAAATAAATCAGTCATTAGCTCACTCCCGGCTTTGACTCATACCCTACCCCTCACCTCTCACTGCGGCCAAGACACCCTTAGCCGTCACCATGATCGGTCTTGTGAGTCTGCTCGACCGGCAGTGAGAAAACCCACTCCGCTACACCTTAATCCTACCCACTTTCCGTCTGCCGCAGGCCTTCCGGCGACAGATATCCCGGCCTAGGGATCCCAGGGACTGCTAGGGAACTAGGGATTAGGGTTGTATACGCGACAGTCTGTGTGACCACAGTGTACACGGCCTCGCTATACAATATACCTAACAGGGGTAGGGTAGCACTAGGGAGATAGGGAATAGGTGGACTTGGTTACTGCGACGGTAGCCAAGTTGAGGAAAACTACTACTACAACAAGGGAATAGGTGGACTTGGATACTGCGATGGTACCAAGTTGAGGGAAACTACTACTACTATTACAACAAAGGAATAGGTGGACTTGGATACTGCGATGGTACCAAGTTGAGGAAAACTACTACTACAACAAGGGAATAGGTGGACTTGGATACTGCGATGGTACCAAGTTGAGAGAAACTACTACTACTACAACAAGGGAATAGGTGGACTTGGATACTGCGACGGTACCAAGTTGAGGGAAACTACTACTACAACTAGGGAATAGGAGGACTTGGATACTGCGACGGTACCAAGTTGAGGGAAACTACTACTACAACAAGGGAATAGGAGGACTTGGATACTGCGACGGTACCAAGTTGAGGGAAACTATTGCTACAACAAGGGAATAGGAGGACTTGGTTACTGCGATGGTACCAAGTTGAGGGAACTACTACTACAACAAAGGAATAGGAGGACTTGGTTACTGCGACGGTAGCCAAGTTGAGAGAAACTACTTTTACAATTGCTACTACTACAACTAATACTACTGTTAAATAAGGGAAGGAATATAATTTCTGGAGGGGTGAAGAACATGCAATTGTATAACAAAAAATGATTACAATTGCGTGTTGACTAAATATATATATATTTTTTTTGAATACATATGTACCTACCGATTAAGTTCTTAACATTTCCCCCGCAACGATCGCCTTAAGACTCTACAGCATGCAACGAGGTCAACTGTCGCTGCCAGGGTTGCATCGCACGTGGCCTACAGCCAGCCAACCGAAGCCGTCAAGAAAACGAATCACCAGTGAACAACAAACTACAGATGCCGTTAACGTTGAGCTGAAGCCTACGCCGAAGAGACGCCAGAATGTCCACACCTGAATAGAAGACCATCCTGAAGCCTGCCCCAGAGAGACGCCAGAATGTTCAAACATGAACATGACATTCTTGGCATTCCAACACACATCCAACTTATCACCGAGGAAGATGCGTGATATTATAAGATCAACTAACTTATCACGTACGGCGGTCGGCTCAAAGATGCTGCATCGGCGCAATACACCGACGGCACACAACTAAATACGTGTGTATGTGTATATAAAATAAGTTTAGTATATAAGACAATAATTTTAAGAAATAAATCAGTCATTTGTTCACTCCTGACTTTGACTCATTACCCTTCCCAAACCTCTCACTGCGGCCAAGACACCTTTAGCCGTCACCCTGATCGGTCTTGTGAGTCTGCTCGACCGGCAGTGAGAAAACCATTTCCACCACCCCTAAATCCTACCCAATTCCATCTGTCGCGTTAGGTCTCCCGGTGGCAGATATCCTGGACTATTATATATAAGTATTTATAAAATACGATATAGTAGGGCTAGGGGGATAGGGACATTAGGGTTTAGGGACCACAACAACGACGCCTTTGTAGGAATTAGATAGGTTGTAGGAATAGTTCATAGGACACCTAGGTTTACGACATATTACGTAGGATAGGTGTTAGATTAGATCTAAAATAGGGATAGGTTTATCGTAGGTAGGTTAGGCTAGATATAGGAACCAGTAGGCTTAAATTAGGATAAGTCTAGGTTTAGGTACGTGCAAGCCTAGGGCTATACTTAAGAGCTATCGAAGGTTAGGCCCTAACTTGTACACTAATAAAACTATAACTGTGTGCCTTATATACTACTAGAGGACGCCAGCAGCTACGCATGCACATTTTTTTAAATGTATTTATTTTAACCGATCCCGTGGGCATTTCGGGAAATCCCTTCTTAGTGCACCTCTACGGTCCCCAAGGAACATATATGCTCAATTTCAGCTTCCTGCGCCCAATAGTTTTGGCTGTAGCTTGTCTGTCAGTCAGTCAGTAACGGAAGAATTTTATATATTACTAGAGGACGCCAGCAGCTACGCCTGCAATTTTTTTTAATTTACCCCGTTTTGGCCGATCCCGTGGGAATTTCGGGAAATCCCTTCTTAGTGCACCCCTACGGTCCCCAAGGAACATACATGCTAAATTTCAGCTTCCTGCGCCCAATAGTTTCGGCTGTAGCGTGTCTGTCAGTCAGTCAATAACGCAAGGATTTTATATATTAAGATGATACTTATATATATTAGTAGAAGAGAAACTTATTCTATTTTTTATGTCAATATTTAATCTTAAATTTGAATATGCGCACACACACGTTTCACTTACACACAATAACTCTCACAATTGTATTCACATACATCTACACTCCACAACCAGTCCCAAACCCTTACATACCTCGGATACTGGCACACTTGCGTCACAGTCATCACACTCTTGTATTAACGAGCATGATAAGTAGATCATATCAAACTTATAACTATGGATAGCACCCTTATGCCCATTTTCACCAACGGTCCCTAAAATTTAAGTGTCCCCTAAGCTAATTTAAGGGGCACCTAGCGAACATTTGGTTTTCACCAACTGTTAAGAGTCACCTAACGCATTAGGTAACACCTTATATTTAGGGGCTAAATATGCGACCCCTTAAACGTTAAGTGACATTTTAACCACTTAGTTTTTAGGTTACTTGTGTGTGCGCGAACTTGTGCTTTTGGCGGTTGCTTTACATTAAGAGATAAAATGGATATCGAACATGACTTATTTGAAGCTATGGAAGCAATCGAAGACATAGAGCTACTAAATAATAGTCGTTTCTTTAGGCGGCCTCGTATTTACCGAGAAAGATCAAAAGATTTAACAAAATATGACGACAAAGATTTTTTTATAAGATACAGATTATCCAAGGAAAGTGTTTTATTTATATTACAAAAAATAGACCATCTATTGGAATTCCACGATGACAGGCAAGTAAAGTCTATTGTGTACCTACTACTAGAAACTTGCGTAGTATAACATTTGAAGTATAAACCTCAGTAGGTATGTATTACCTGCTTATTATAACTCATAATGTGATTATAGTTTGTTCATTACAGGAATAAATCCGTGCCGCCAATAAACCAACTACTGTGTGCTCTTAGATTTTATGCAACAGGTAATCAGTTATTATCAGTTGCCGATTTGAATGGCGTCAGCGTAGCTACATGCAGTCGAATCTTAAAAAGAGTGTCTCAAGCCATTGTGGGTCTGCGAAGTGAATTTATAAAATTCCCTGACTCCACAGAAGAACAACTAATTGTAAAGGAGGAATTTTACAAAATAGCTCGTTTTCCTAATGTTTTAGGATGTATAGACTGTACCCACATAAAAATTCAGTCGCCAGGTATTCATATTTTAATTCCCTAAATGTGATCTATATTTTTACCTACCTATGTATGATTACTCGTGGGTTTAGAATTAATTTAAATAATTTGTTATTCCCAACTAAGTGATGAATTAGGTACTTAAGAATAACCTGTTCATTACATTTTAATTTTTAGGTGGAGATGATGCAGAGCTTTTTAGGAACAGAAAATCCTACATGTCTATCAATATGCAAACAATAAGCACTGCTAAATTATTGATTACTGATATTGTAGCACGTTGGCCAGGGTTTACACATGACTCTACCATTTACCAAAACAGCTCTAGATATTCAAAATTTGAAAGAGGTGATTATAGAGGGAATTACTTATTAGGAGACAGTGGCTATCCTTTAAAGGTAATAAAAACATGAGTTTATAATTATAAAAATATATTTCAAGAAGCATCTTTATTGTGTTGAACGCCATATAAATTGATAGAGAAGCCAGTACCTGAAACATAATAAGGACCATGTCAATAAAATTAATCTTATCAAATTTTATTTTTCAGAGTCATCTTTTGACGCCTTATCTGAATCCTGTAACTCGTGGACAGCAAAAATATAATGAGGCTCATATAAAAACAAAAAATGTGGTTGAAAGGCAATATGGAGTTCTAAAAAGAAGATTTCCTGTATTAGCTGTGGGCATAAGACTGCAATTGCAAACAGCCATTGATGTTATATTGGCATGTTGTATCTTGCATAATATATGTATAATTAGAAAAGAATGTGACCCTATAAATGATGGATCTATACCAAATTTGGAAGAACTAATTAACAACGGTCACATTGCACAAATACCGCCGATGATTAATGATCCAGTATACGGTTTTCAAAGGAATCAACTAACTCAGTACTTTGATAATTTGTAAATTGTTATAAGATGAAAATTGTATTTTAGTTTATGTTTACATTAAGTAAATTTCTGTAGTGATTAAGAAAAACAAACAATTAACTATCATTTAAATATTCAAACAATAAATACCTTTAATTTGATCAAGCATTGCAGTTTTAATCTCCACATCTTTAACTGCCGCTTGCAATTGCAGTTCATAGAGTCTTTTTTTGAAGTCTAATTCCTGTTGAAGTAATTGCTCTTTTAGCTCCTCAACACCTTCTTTTCGTTTATATAAATGACTTATATTAGAGGAAACCAATGCAGTAGCTTCACTCCGTTCATTTTGTCTGGATATTTGTGGCCGTCTTCTAGACCACAATGGGGTTTTAGCTGGTTTTTGCAACTCTTGTATTGCCTGAAAATAATGTATTAAATTTAAAAAATCAGGACAATAATATTAAAACAGTAATATTTATTTTAATATAAGAAAGACATACTCTAAGTAAGTTGTTCTCTGAGTAGTAATGTGATAATGGATATGGTTATATATTTACAGCAAAATTATTTTAAAACTCATTCAGCTTGATGCACATTTCAAAGAATGTGTTCAGTCAAAACTCAGGACTATTTCAATCAAAATAAACTCACAACCAAATGTTTTAACTCACTTCAATTTGAACACCATCAACTGATGAGATTTCTACTCCATCATCATCACATTGTGTTATCTCTGGCTGTCTCAATCTTGGGGTGAGATTTTCTTGATTCCTCCATTCTTGCGTTATCTAGTTATTAATAAAATATAAGTGAAGTGTGTACAATAATAATATATATATACCAATACAACAAATTAAATGTATATATTTACCTCGGGTTCTTTTGCTGCCTCACCGATAATGCCTTCTTCTTTCCCAGATTGCCAAAGTCCGTTTGGGATACAAACTACTTTTGGCAGACTCTGCTCTAATTCTATTCCAGTGTCAGCGTCACTGTCCGATACTACCAATATACCAGTGCAGCCGCGACCAAGAATAGAGCACACCTGTTCCAACACTGGATCAAATTTGACCACACTTGGCCCTCCTCCTGTCTGTGTTGCATTGGTGCTCATCCGAACATGGTAAAGCTTGCTCTCGCTTTTCAGTTTATCCCACACTTTCATAAGCGACTCCTTAGTTCTGAAACACGATATCATTTTTAATTCTATAAGTACGTAGTTTTAGGATATTGCATACATAATTAGGTACCTACTTAAATATGTATTAAAGTGTCATACAATACAGTGTATGGTTTATATGTTTAATGAAATGTTTTAAACATACCTGTACGTATTTGAAGATGCGTTAAAAGCATCTGTTATTGCCACCCAAGCCAAGCTTTTTGCTTCATTTGTCGCCCCGTCCGTCTTTTTATTTAGCACCGTATCTTTATGTTTCAAAAGTAACTGTATTAATCTGTCCTTATCTTCCAGTGAAAAATTTTGCCCACGTCTCCTTTTTTCAGACATTGTTAATCAATAATACACCACGCTAACGATTAAGAAATAACGAAAAAAAATTACACGAGTCGTAAGTTCACGAAA
Organism: Euclidia mi; assembly: GCA_944739405.2. NCBI lineage: Eukaryota > Metazoa > Arthropoda > Insecta > Lepidoptera > Erebidae > Euclidia > Euclidia mi. The sequence continues at coordinate 5,010,747 of OX123206.2, forward strand.
CGAAATGAACCGCCACAAAGTTTAGTTCCGTCAAATTACGTCAAGCGCCAAAAGTATGTCACCTTTTTAGAGCAAAGACTTTTGCCATACAGCCTAATGGGAAATATTTTTTTTATTTATAACTATTTAGCATCCACTAGGTTAAGATCAATGTTTTTTTTTCATATATCAATCAAAACAATACGTATTATATTTATTGAAGCTGAATATTAATAGAAAAGTAAACATAAGTATTTTATCGACATAAGTTTGCATGTTGGCCTCGCACTATCCGTCACCTAATTAAGGAACCCCTAACTAAGTAGTCCTTATGATCGTGAAACGAAATTTGGTAAAGGGAATGATTTTAGGTATCCCTTACGGTAAGGGATTCTTAGTTAAGATTCTGTATAGGGGCCGTTGGTGAAAACGGGCATTAGTACCTTAGCTGCATTAGATAACACAGAAGTGGCCCAGGTATTGCATTTTTCGACTGGAGACTTCAAAAAATATGTAGATTTAAAGAAAAACGACTTCACAATCGTCTCTCAGAACATACGCAGTGTATATTCAAATCTCAATGACCTACAACTAAATCTAGCAAAACTTGAGCTAACGGCTGATCTTATCGTACTCAGTGAATGCAGATTACATGCTAATAAAAATATTCCACAAATGGTTAATTACACCTCAGCCCAAACGTCGTGCCACGTAAATAAAGCAGATGGTGTCGTTATGTACGTTAATAACGAACTTAAATTTAAAACAAAAGAAATTAAATTATCTGACGCCTCCTGCCTACAAGTTAATGTAAATCCCGATCTAATCATTCTTGGTATATACCGTTCTCCCTCAAATACAAACGCCGACGAATTCATTAGCTCACTCAATAATCACTTACACTCAATAACTTCGGCGAAACATATAATCATATCTGGAGATATAAATATCAATCTAATACATAGAGAAGATGCGCAGTTATATGAACGTACAAACCGTCTAAGCTATTTGAATATGTTGGCCATGCACGGCCTTCTCCCCGGGCACTCATCCCCTACAAGAGGTGCAAGTTGCTTAGATCATTTTATAATAAAACTTAAACCCAGACACTTTTCAGCAACCATAGCAATCATTGACGCAACAGTAACCGATCATTCAATGATCTTCTTAAAACTTTCATATCAGAAAATTAAACACAAAATTACGAAAACTAAATCAAATATCAATTCACAAAATGCAACGAATATGTTGAAAAAATGTAACCCACTAGAACTGTTAAACATAACCGACCCTAATATACTGACAAACAGTTTAATAGACTTGCTTCAGAGATGTATTGCTACTAATACTATTTATAAAGTAATATCCGTAAAGCATAGGTTAATAAAACCGTGGATGACAATTGGCTTATTGCGCTGTATAACTAATAGAAACAACATGCAAAGAAAGTTAAGATCCGACCCTCAAAACTGTATATTAAGAATAACCTTTAAAAGATATCGCAATTATTGTAACTATATAATAAAGAAACAAAAAATAATGTACGATAGAGATCAACTAAAGAAGGCAGGCAATAATCCTAAAAAGCTCTGGCAAACAATTAATTGTGTTACGCATCGAACACCTCCTAAAACTGATAGTGTTGAGTTATTGGAATCGAATCTAACACCTAGCCAATCAATAAATACCGTAAACAAATACTTCTGCAGTATAGGAAAGTTGCTTGCTGATGAAATCATAAGCAAACGTCCGCAAGGACTGATAGCTGAAAATTATGATGACTCTACAACTTCGCCAGCGTCATCTTTTGTGATGTTTAACACTGACCCTGAGGAGGTTCGCTCGGTTCTTATGAATCTGATACCAGATAGTGCTCCTGGATGGGACAAGATACCTGTACACTTCCTTAAAACTGCGCATGAGATCATTGTTCCAATAGTATGCCATCTTGCCAACCTTTGTTTTGAGCAGGGGACTTTTCCAACAGCCTTGAAGCACGCTTTAATTACACTTGTGTACAAAAGTGGGGACAAAGCTGATCCATCGAATTACAGGCCGATATCTGTGCTCCCGTCTCTGTCTAAAGTCATAGAAAGATTAATTAATAAGCGCTTAGTCAAGTATTTAACACAGCTCAACTTTCTTTCACCATTTCAATTTGGCTTTAGACAGGGAAGGTCGACAGACGATGCCGTGTTGGCGCTTGCCTCTACTGTCACTGAAAAAGTCGACAGTGGAGGTAAGTGCTTGGCAGTTTTTCTTGATCTCAAAAAGGCCTTCGACACCGTCTCTGTCCCCACGCTTCTACACAGGTTGGAACACATTGGAGTGAGAGGAACACCTCTCAATCTGTTTAAAGAGTATTTAACTGAGCGTAAACAAACCATAAAAATAGGAGAGGTCTATAGCTCCGAGGAAACAATCACTTACGGTGTTGGGCAAGGTAGTGTGATCGGTCCGACCTTATTCCTCATTTATATTAACAGCCTGTGCAGTATGAAAATTGAAGGCGCCCATATATTTGCATACGCTGATGACACCGCAGTCGTTTTTACTGGTAACACCTGGGATTGCGTAAAACAAACGGCGGAAAATGGCCTTGCAAAGATATCAGCCTGGCTAGACAGCCACCTACTCACACTAAATTTTTCAAAAACTAACTACATATGCTTTACTATGTATAATAGTGCACAACCGCGAGACCAGTTCCAGATAAAAATTCACACATGCCGTAACCGTTCCAACCCTGACTGCTCGTGCCCGGCAATTAAAAAAGTTGCCAGTGTAAAATACCTAGGCGTAATGCTGGATCAGAGGCTCTCATGGCATGTGCATTCAGAACTCATAATGAACCGCGTGAGAAAGTTAATTTGGACTTTTATAACCTTACGTCACATAACCACAAAGCAACTTTTATTGGAAATTTATGCCTCGCTGGCTGAGTCAGTTCTCGCGTATTGTCTACCGGCATGGGGTGGAGCTAGCAAGACAAAATTCCTTAAGCTTGAAAGGGCGCAGAGGGCTTTACTGAAGGTCATGTTTTTCAATTCTTTTAGGTTCTCTACTGAAAGCCTTTATCGGATATCTAACCAACTTACTGTAAGAAAATTATATATTCTCCAAACCACACTGAAAATACATAGAACCCTATCGTTTGACTCGTCTATTAACAACTCAAGAAGAAAAAATATAGTTATCCCTCTAACATCCATTAAAACAGCTTTTGCGGATAGGCAGTACGTGAGGCAGTCAACACGCTTATACAATATGCTAAATAAAGAGTTGGGTATTTACTCGATGACATGCCATGATTGTAAAAAGACTCTCACTAAATGGCTTAAATCCAAATCATATGATGAGCTGGAGACAATGTTGCATAGTAATTTATAAATAAAAAAAATACATTTGACTTGTCAGTGGATAATAGCATTCTATTTCTCCGATCCCAAGACATCGTCGCAGGGCTGACAAATCCCAGACACATACACCCACACCCACACCCACACCCACACACACACAAAGACACACACACACACACATACACACACACGAACACACATATGTTCCACACAGATTTAAGCGCATATATAAACCTATAATTGCATGTAAACTTATATCTATAATATTATTTATTAAGTAATATAATGAGTGTTTAAATTTACAATAAGAAAAATGTCGGCAGAGCTGTACCCCCTAATACAAGTTAATTATTTGCTTAAAAGGGAGTACAAGGAAATATGTTTAATTGTATTTTGAAGATGAAAATAAACTATTTTTTTTTTTTTTTTAAGTTATAAGACGTTTTGTAATATTTTGTACGCTGTGCTGATATTAAGAAAACTTGTCAAATGCCATAATTTGTAATCGCGTGGCGATACCGCCACCTGATGCTTCCACTTGGCAATAATCTTCCTTATTCAATTCTGTATTTGTGACCCGCCGTAACTTGTTCACGTCAGCAAGTTAAAATCAAATCTATCTTCTATTTGATAGCATATCTGTCCAATACATTCAACAAATCAACATAACCAGCCAATATAATCATAACATTTCCTTTACAAATCACAGCCGTATGCAAAATAAATCGCAATCCAATATTTTCCTAGGCGCTCTGATACATTCACCTTTGAAATAAACACATATTTTCTGTAAATCCTGTTCGAATCGAGTGGCGGGATCCAAGAGTCCCTTTACGAAATAAAATCAAAGGCAACGTGCTTGTCGCAGTTAAATCATAAAACTGGTGATTTTATTACTCAATTTCATAGAACTTTATTGGTGTCTAGAATATGTTACAAGTTTTGCTACAACTTTTGGACCTTGTCCGACGCAGTATATCAAATCATAAAGTGAACGGTAGCCTAGTGAGGAAAACAATGGATTGCTACGCAGTGGGTCTCAAGTTCACACCCACGGCGTCAACAAATTAAATTCAGAAGTTTTATGCCCATTTATTTGTAATTATCACTTTGCTAAACGACAAAAGGGAACTTCTCGAAAGACAAGTGAAGTCTGATATTCCATACTTGGCCAGCTAGGCTTTCTCATAATGGTAAGAGGCCTGAGCTCAGAAGCAGAGCAGTTTTCAAGCAAGGGTAATGATGATGAAAGTGGAAACACGCTATGAGCGTGTTCTTGTATTCTCATCATGGCTATGTCCCCTGTGGAACAAATGCATATTATATGGAATAAACGTTTCATTCTGTTCCGAGGTGGCTCCAATATAATATTGTGTATCGAGATAAAAGGCGGTTGCACCTACATAAAGAGGCAAGACAATCACCTAAACGCTGCCGAACTCCAAGTGAAATGAGTAAATGAACAGCAATAAGTATTCTGTGAGAATCGAATGATTGCCGAAATGTGAGTGAAACAGACCTCTTCGTAATCTATCACTAAAGGAATGTATAAATTTCACTAAAGGAATGTATAAGTTATACGTCAATATCATAACATCTACGCAGTAAAATATCAAAATGACGAATGCCACAATGTTACAGCGACTGTGCAGTTTATCTGTGTTTCATTCGGAGCCCGACTTTGTCTGCAAGTGTCATGGCTGCAATATCCAGTTTGTGCTACTTGCGAGAGACGATCGGCGAGCGCATATGTGATGTAGTACCGACATCTGTTTCATTTTTATGCTGAATGTTATGTAACGGATAAAAGAGTGAAAGGAGTTTAAAGGGTTTATGGAAAAGAGAAGCTTTTTGTTTTCCGCAAGGATACTATTTGTTTTGCGTATTTTCTATACGTGTCTTACTACTACTCTTGCTACTTACACCTACGGACCGAAATAGGGTAGTGACACCATTGATCTATACTGTGTTATGTTACCTCAATGAGTGACACTTTGTATTATTACGGCCGGTTTTGTTTGATCTATCTAAGAATTTGGCTATTCGAGATACATATTTGACATATTTTGTAAGGAGCTTAAGTCAAATATGTACCTCTAGAAGTGAAATCCGTGGATAGATCGGGTAATGAAACCGGCCGCTGATCTGTAACATCATGGATAGTATAGAATTTTCAATATAATAAAAAATGCCTATAATGATGATTGAAATAAGTAAAAAACCTAATTGAAAATCATTATATTTTGGCATTGAGCCGTAAACGTTGTCATAGTAATGAAATCATTAATTAAATTGGTTAAAATTTAATTGTTTGGTCACAATCACCACCACCTTTAATTACGCCATATTTTTGATCAATTTAAATAAATTATAAACAATTAATTTTGTATAATTACTGACTGTTTTCCATGTTGTTCGAGTTTGAATCTTTGGCGCTATCGCCAGCGCTCATAGCGTGACTTGGATTGACGTTGATAAAGTTAAGCAACGCTTGCACAGGTCACCGCTTGGATGGGTGAATGTGTGTGGGATTCAGAACGCTGCCGTGCTTCAGGGGGCACATAAAGCAGTCGGTCTTAGTTCTTGTCTCAGGACAAGAATCATTAGACCACGTAGGAGGCCTGCGGGCAGTTTGAAAACATTGACTGCAGAGTTAGCCACGCACTTACACGAATAGTCTCATACTTATCTTTGTGTTATTAATAAGATATACTTTCAGCTTCGTCCAAAGTCGATATATTTTTTTAACGAAAATATTATATTAAATAAGAGCTTAAAAGGGTTGATATTATCTATTTTGGGTTTAATATGACATTTATGGAAAGCTGATTTCATTTTCTAAAGGTAAATTAGGCAAAACAATGAGCTGAGTACATACTTTTCGGGAAAACACTGATTTAAAATACATGGTGTATATCAGAACTAGTTGGTAGATTGCACTGCAGATTACAATGTAGCATGTTTGTTAAAATACCGCCATCAAAGTACCCAACCGTCCGCCAGTTCACAGCAGTATCGTCGCTCTAATTAAACGAGTGTGCGCTCTCCCGTCGAGTGTCGCTCTCGCGACACTAATTGCTGTACACCGCGAGAATCGCCGCCTTGTGCGGTGTTTACTTCGTTATCTGGTATATATTTTGTAAGTGGTGGTGGAGTTGATTCTGTTGTGAACGGTTTTGAATAGGTTTTTGTGTCGATGTCGATGAAGAGTTAAATGATGTTGTTACTGACATGTACAACGGACCAAAATATTTTTTGTGAAATGTGATCGTTTAACAAGTTTGGTTTATGGTTTGAACGATTTTAATAAATCAAACAGGCCCTTCTAAGTCTATTTATTTTTGTTTTAAAGACTAATCCTGCTCTAGGTTCAGGATTGGTATTTTAAACATGAAAACGGATGTGTGAATACAACCTACAGTCACAAAGTACACCCAGACTCGAAACAACAATTTATGGAGCACACAAAGAGTTGTATCGCGTGGGAATCGAAATCCACAACACTCGGTGCAGCGTCAACTTACGAAGCGGCCGCTCAAGCATCTACGCCAGCCCTGCAGTCAATGTACAGAGATGACAGCTATATAATGTACAGGAGACGATAGCTAGAACAACTGAGATTGTACATATCACCTATAACCCAACATATACCTGAGTCCGTATATATAACTAGGTAACAGAGACACATTTGTAAAGTGGCTAGATTTTCGCTCTCCTTGTTAGAAGACCTGAAACTTGTATAATTTCACAGAAGAGTCGAATTAAAGTAAACGTTGTTTATTTGCTTAAGTTTGCATAATATTGGTGTGTATTACCTAGGCAAGCACAAATTTGCTCTTTTTATAGGTGGTACAAAAAACAATCAGACATTTAAAAAGTTGCATGTTTCATTTGATTTAACGGCCTGTGGCCACTTTGTATCAATAACAGTTTCACCTTAATAGTTTAAAGTTTACCAAGCAGTTATATTTCACCTGCATTCTGATGACGGACAATATTTCTGCCACGTAGTTCCCACCTGACAGTTCTGACTGCAAGTGCGGCAGACACATAAATTCGTGTCAACGCAATTGTTACGTTATAACGAACAGTATAAAGTGTATTATGGCTTGTTGGGGGCTTAACCTGTCTGATCGCTCCACTTGCGTAGGGTGACTGTGGTTTTGTTAGTACGGGGATAGATTTGGAAACATTTTTCTTAGGCGTCATTTCTCTATTGCAACAGTGCCAAATTTTAAATATTATATATAACGTCTAATGCTGGTGACTGGACAAACATAATATTTATGAACTATTATAATTTCGTCAGTGGGAGAGGTAGGTTAGCCAACAACCATACAACATAACATAACATAACTTCACGCCTTTTATCCCTGAAGGGGTGGGCAGAGGTGTATTACACACCCACACTTCGCCAGTTATGGTTCGGGCCCAATGTAATAGGGGGCGAACCTATTGCCATCTACTGGGCACATCATTAAGCGAGTGATAATTAATGTATTGTAACGGGTTCTAGGATACAAACGCAGTAGAGGTTCTAGATGCGTTTATTGCCGAGTATTGTCTCACTTCCCTTGCACGAGTATGACCGACCAACAACACGACACTGGCCTGAACAAGGGCTGCAGTCTCCCACGCTGTTCCCTCCGGTAGTGTATAGGCAGGCTGCTCGAAGGCAGCGCGTAGCGGTGCAGGTCCTCGCTGACGTTGGCTCAGCTGGCAGGCGCCGGTGGTGCGAGTATGATGAGCAGGGCAGGCCAGACTCTTCGGCAGAGGTGACGCCGATGGCGATGCAGGAAAGTTTAGAGTAGCGGTGCTGGCCTCTCTGTCGGCCCCTTTATATACCGGGCCCTCCATCAGAGTTGGAGTCCGTTCATGACGATATTTGGTCAGGCTTCGCGAGCGCGGACGATGGCCTTCTCTGATTAGCTGAGCGTATGGACGGTACTGTGACGTAGACGCGGTAGGGACCGGACATACGTCACAGTATAATGCACACATAACTTCGAAAAGACATTGGTGTGTGCCCGGGGTATCTGGGGATCGAACCCGAGACCATCGGCATACAACAATTATTCAGAACCATACAACTCCTTTCGAATTTTAATTTTCTTCTTAATAATGTGGTTAACCTACTTTTAGCTAAAGTTTCAATACGTACAGTAGTCTCCCTTGAAGTGATAAGCAGAGGTTTATTATACACTAATAGTTTGTAAATTATATATGAGACAGCTCAATAGCGAAACTAATGAACTACGGATTAGGAGCTACAGCGCGCATCACTGACTATTCGAAGTTTATTTATTTATTTATTTAGGGGACAATAAACAGCTACAACATATGTTTACACATTACAGTACAGCACAACGAATAGTTAATATTGCAACCCACTACATCGTCCGCAAATTCTCAAAGGACAAATAAGCAACAAGATGCCACTAAAAAGCGTTACATTACTTGAATAATTACATCATTATATACAAAGTTATAAAAGCAAATAATAATTAAAGTAAAATATGTTAAAAAAAAAGGAAAATACATCGAAATTAATTTTAAATTAATTAACAATTACAATTATATTTAAGGGACTATACATAATCTTAATTAAACTAAAATTTATACGTGTTATATACGCACACTTCGGAGTAAACCAAAGTAACATGTTGCCAATATATTTCCCCAGTGATTTGGAAAGCAAATAAGCCGTCGATCCCCTTTGATTACCATGAAAGCATTAACTCTCCGTATAGACTGTCCACAAAAATTATGAGAGTTTCTTTTAAGTCTTGTAAAAAGTGGACCCTGGACTGCCAGCCGAAAGATTTCAATGCCAGTGGTATACTGTTTTGTGCCCTGTGTCATTCAAGTTTTAATACCAGAGAAATATTGTTATTGAGAATTTTCCCAGCTTCAATACCAGTCAACAAAAGTGTAGTATAGAAATATCTGTTAGAGGTTATGGACTAAAAGAGAAACACTTTTATAAATATTCACTTGATATTTATTTACTTTGAATATCACTAGGAAGTATATAAATGTCCGTTCACTTTGAGAGCGTTTAACAGAGTGAGCCATCATTATAATAATGATACCCTATTTATAAAAAATCTAACTGTCAAATGTTGCCATACTATTTGTATTGTTTTACACTTAAATATAAATTTAATAATTTAATTTTTGCACACACAATAATAATATAATCTAACACGCCCCCTCAAAAATTTAAATTATACAATTCAAACAACAGATCATATATATCACTTCCAAGTGTTTGCTGGGAGTACATATGCGTAAACATGGTCCAACATTTGTTGCTAGGATTAGGGAAAACCCAGAAAAACCTAATCAGACCATTTCAATCATTTGTTAATGATTATGACATAAACTTAATAGCCGAATCTATGCGGCACAATAATCGACAATATATTTGTTGTGCACTACAATATAGTTAATCAAAAAAATCAAACTATACAATAATATACTGATTCTAAACCCATTTTATATCTGAGGTCTTGAAAAGAACTCGCTGGTAACGGCTTAGTCAAAACATCAGCTAGTTGGTTACCTGTTTTTAATTATATTTCTCTCAACTTGTTCCCTTGAGAAATGATATTTAATATCAATATGTTTTGACCTCTTATGGTTACATCAGAGTGATTATCAGTTTCACAATTTGATTGAACACAGTCCTCATTTAATTTCTGAATTTTCATTGGGATGAGACTTTCATCAGATTTCAGGCTATCTGATTTAGAGCTGTCAATATTTTGACCCTCTTGTGACACTGATTTCGATGTTATATCATAAATATCAGTTTTGTCACTGGAAGTTTTAGAGATACTTCCTTCAGGCTTTAATAGTGGCCTGGATTTCAGAAAATTCGTCTCATCAAATATAACATCTCTTACTATAACAAATTTATTACATTCAGTATTCCAAACTTTATAGCCGTTTGGTTCGTATCCTACCATTATACCCTTCCAAGATTTGTCATCGAATTTTGTTTCATTCGTTTTAATATGAGTATAGACAGTAGAACCAGCTAGAGACTTGAGCCATAAGGCTTCTTTCACAGCCTCGTACAGGGCCATATATTCAGCATCAGTCACACAGATCTAGCTGCTATTGCTAGATTTTATTATCGCACAGATCTAACTTATAATTGTTAGATTTTATTATCACACAGATCTAACTTATAATTGTTAGATTTTATTATCACACAGATCTAACTTATAATTGTTAGATTTTATTATCACACAGATCTAACTTATAATTGTTAGATTTTATTATCACACAGATCTAACTTATAATTGTTAGATTTTATTATCACACAGATCTAACTTATAATTGTTAGATTTTATTATCACACATATCTAACTTATAACTGTTAGATTTTATTTCTTTCTGATGCAGCATCAGTCATTTTAAATGTAGTCATTAAATAACTTTGAATTCATTCATTGTATGAATGTCAGCAGATGTGATAACCAAATCATCGACATACAATACTACATATATGTTTTTCTTGATATTTCCTTTATCTAACATATATATACACCTATCAACTGATAAATTTCGAAAACCTTTATCTTCAAGAGAACGTTCGAATATCTCAAACCAACACCATGCAGCCTGTTTCAATCCATATAATGCTTTATTTAATTTACATACAACGCCTTCAGGAATTTTCATATATATTTCTTCCTTTAAGACGCCATTTAAAAATGCAGTTTTAATATCCATATGGTGAATTAATAAGTTATGTTGGTTTGCAAAACTAATTATAAATCGAAAACTAGCTATTCTAGCGACAGGCGCAAATGTTGTAATCAGTAAGATACTGTTGGCTGAAACCTCTAGCGACAAGACGAGCTTTATAACTTAAAGGTTTTCCAAATTCATGATTTTTTATACTAAAAACCCATTTACAATCTATTATATTTTTATTCTCTGGTCTTGGCACCAGAGTCCATGTATTATTTATTCTATGGGATTCTAGCTCATCTTCGATAGCTTTCTCCCAATAAGACCCACTATCAAGTGAATTTATATCATGAAATGATTTAGGTATAATACATGCAAATGATTGTGCACCAAATAAGCAATCATCGTCACCATCACTTTCCTTATAACAAATAGGGGGTCGACCTTTGAGCCTATCACTCCTTCTAGGTAAATCAGATTTTTTTGCTTACAGGTAAAGAATCGTTTTCGATCACAGGTTCACATGGAACCTCATTTAGCACGTTGCGAATTTCGTTATGACTTGCTAGTTCATCAGATTTCGAATTATCTGATTTAGGTATACTGGTATCTTGAGAGTCTTGAGACTCAATACAGATATCACTTTTGTGATGAGAATATTTCACATTATTCCCTTCAGGCTTTATTGTAGGCCTGGATACCAGAAAATTTACCTCGTCGACTATAACATCTCTAACAGTCATATACCTTTCGCATTCTGTGTTCCATACCTTATAACCATTTGGATAATAGCCCACCAGTATGCCTTTCCATGACTTGTCGTCAAATTTACATTTACTGGTTTTATTATGGACATACACAGTTGAACCAAAAATCCTAAGGGTTTTAATATTCGGTTTCCTATCATGCCACATCTCATACGGTGTTTTATAAACATTTAAGGCTTTTGTTGGCGAAATATTTATTAATTAAACAGCAGTTAACACTGCTTCCGCCCAAAATCGCTTATCCAGCTTTGCACCAGTTAACATTGAACGAGCCTTTTCGGTTATGGTTCGCACCATACGTTCAGCTACACCATTTAATTGTGGCGTTCTAGGAACCGTTAAGTGATAACTAATACCCTTTGATTTACAGTAATCTTTCATTTCGGTTGATAAATATTCGCCACCGTTATCACTAAACAAAGTAACTAATTTAGAATTAAACTTTGACTCACTTTTCGCAACGAAATCTTTGAATGCCGAAAACACATCTGATTTATAAGTCAAAGGGTAAACCACACAATAATGGGTGAACTGATCGACAAACAAAACAAAATAATGTTTAGTATCAAACGTTGAAGGAGTGATAGGTCCACATACATCTGAATATACAACATATAGAGGTCGCTTTATGTATTCCTTATTCTTCATTTTATTTAAAGGGAGTCTAGCCTCTTTGCCATTTATGCAAGCTTCACATAAACTATTGGTAGGTAATATGGATTCCATTTGACGTACATCTTCAATCAAGTTATTACGTTTTAATTCTATAAATTTAGTGTTACTAATATGACCCAGGCGTTGATGCCACAAATCATAATTATTTATATTATCCTGGCGTAATTGGCAAACAGAATGACCCTCCCTCACATTATTAAAAGGTATCACAAAATCTAAAGTAATTAAGTTATTTAAAACATTACCTGTCATGATTATTTTACCATCCTTCAAAATGAGTGTCCCATTCCGATCAAAAATTATGTCCAGGCCAGCCTTCTGCATCCTTGAAACTGACAATAAATTGTACGGTACTTCAGGGCAGTACAGTACACCTGGAAAACTGTTGTTGCTTATAACATTGATTGAACCTCTCTTCGTGGCTGAAATAAATGTATTATTTTTTAGCAACAGAAATATTTATTGGTTTACGTAAATATTCATATGTAATAAAAATATCATCCCTGTTTATAATATGATCCGAAGCTCCCGAATCCAACAAGAATGTAATTTTGTTTGGACTATTTTCTTGCCGACACTGTCCAGTCATGAATGCATAACCTGAAAAGTCATCAGATTTCGACTCTTGCGATAATCCGACAGTTTGAATCGCTCTCGTTCTGTCCGCCATATTTTTCTGTTTATTCGTCCGTTTAAAATAAAACCAATCCTTTTTAATGTGTCCCTTGCGTCCACAAAAATGACATTTTATAGATTTCGTATTATTCTGCACTTTAAATTTTTTATTATACTGATGCGGGTGTTTCTCAAACTTCCGCTTATTAGTCGTTCTGTTTTTATTTTCAACATTTAAAACTTTTACACTTAGTAACGAACGTATTCTAAATTTCCAGATACTATACTTATCGCCGTCAAACAGTTTAATATTCCTTTTGTTCCATTAGTTATAGCACTTTTTATTCCACACGACAGACTAACGATTTAAACACTATAGACTGTCGGTAGTCGTAACAAATTTTTACTGAATTTAAAAACGCGGCACTATACATAACCTGTTAGAGGTTATGGACTAAAAGAGAAACACTTTTATAAATATTCACTTGATATTTATTTACTTTGAATATCACTAGGAAGTATATAAATGTCCGTTCACTTTGAGAGCGTTTAACAGAGTGAGCCATCATTATAATAATGATACCCTATTTATAAAAAATCTAACTGTCAAATGTTGCCATACTATTTGTATTGTTTTACACTTAAATATAAATTTAATAATTTAATTTTTGCACACACAATAATAATATAATCTAACAATATCCTACAACAATTTGAAGCATGGTTGTCGTGAAATGCAGTGGTCTCGTCTGTGTAATTAGACAAGTGTCAGGTCTTCTAACAAGGTGAGTTGAAATCTAGCCAAACGCAGGAGATTATAAAGGTCAGGTGTATGTCGTTTAGTTCCATTTATTTTTATCTACTACTGTGAATCATCGTCATCCTAGTGCCATCCAAGGTCATCGCCTCGGCGCCCGGAGTCCGCTTTCCTACACAATCTCCTCCATTTCGTACGGTATTCGGCATCCCTGGTGGTTAGGCTTTTGGCACGCCTATCATCCCTCACGATATCAAACCAGTATTTCTTGGGGCTTCCCCGTGTACCGGTCCCCGCGAAGGTGGCATTTTTTCATTTCAGACGTTCCCTTCTTTCGGAGGATCTTGATCACCGGTTTTTGACCTGCTATACTCTGTACAAGTTAGCTAGTGACGGGAAACAGATAATATCTAGTAGTCCGAAAAATAACGTTTTAAAATACTTGTAACTGTGACGAGTGGGTGTATTATGTGTGAAATTCTTTATTGCACTAGATATATAAAACATTGGGTAGATGAGCGACAGTGGGTCAATATTCATAATAAGTACCTATTTAATATTACAGGGCTATTTTTGGACCTCCCGCTGAATTTAAATAGGTGGTTCAGACCATGAAAGTAAACAAATTTCCCAAAGAAACTCGGTTCGAAAAGTGAAAAAAATAAGTCAGGTCTTTCATACGAAATCGACCACGTGATCGTGATCGAGCAGTTTTCAATTGGAGGGTGGTTTCTTTTTCCCCTTTTCGACCCATGTTTTTTTCTGATCTTTAATATTGATTTTTGTAATCGATATTTGTAACAGTTACTGCCTGTTATTCGTGTCCCATCCGTCCGACCGACGCATCAGTAGGATATCGCGACATAACAGCGTCTATATTATTTTCAGTTTTTCTATTTAATTTTAACCTTGAAGCAATAAAAAGTCTTAAAATTTTCGGATAACGCTTGAATCTTTAGGGATTTTTGTGTTATATCTATGTTTTTAATTTTTTTTCAATTTTTTAAAATCATTAAATTTAGAAAATAATATGTTCGTCAGTGCATAGTTATGTCTATCAAAATAATTAACATCTGTCAAAAAGATCAAGCTAACTTGTACAGACTTTAATGAGCCATCTTCACTGGTTCAAAGTTGCTCTCACTTCCTGGTAGTACTCCTTGAAACGGTAGATTTTTTGATTACTTCAGATCATCAGGCTGGCCAATGACACCAAGCTCTCTTTTTTTATTTCGGTAAGCACGACTAATTTTGCAAGTTTCTCTTAGGAATACATATAACTCAAACAGTAACTCAGTAACTCAAACAGAAAGTGGAGAATCAAGTTGCCACTGACAAATTAATTTCGACTCAGATTTGGGCAAGGCTAGATGGATTTAAGCGTTTAAATACAGAAAAATAGAAAAAAAATCGTTTATATAATATGAGGTTATGTAGTTTATAAGCAATACGTAATATCAGAACAGCAACACACCAGTACTGTAAGTGGGGAGACTTATACGATATCACGCAGAGGGTATCCACAAAGGTATATAAAAGTGTCGGTTCTGGTCAACATTATCTTATTCTTAGCTTATCCCGTTCTTTCGGTTCATCTATTTAGGAGTTTAGATGCCACAGACAGATTGCCACAATCGTATTAAACTTGTAACACACCTCTATTATTTTATGTCAGGGTTTAAACTCATTGTCAATTTAATACACACAACCTTGTTTTTTAGACGGTAAATCGATTAAGCCCGATGAAACAAAACTAATATTGAACGGTATTAAATACCTACAAAGTTACACCTGAATATTTTTATAATAGCAAAAACTTTTTTAAGTTCGCGACCACCTGGGCATGTAGTAGAATGTTTAGTACTTTGAAATTGATGGATTTGATGATTAAGTATTTAAACTCGTTGTTTTGGGTTTAATTTACCCGAAGACTAGAAGAGGCCTGCAGCTAAGCCCACACAATTCATGTAAATTTAACCAATTTTGGCAAAAACGGTTAAATTAGCTTCTTTAGCTGCCAATCGTCCTCAAGGAACATACATGCCAAATTTCAGTTGTCTGCGCCCAATAATTTTGGCTATGCATTGTTTATTAGTGAAAATCAAAAAAATCATTTTATATATACAGATGCAGTTAAGCGCATGAAATATAAAAACAGTCAGCCTTTCATCTTAGCAGCAACTACCGTGATGCCGTCAAAAACATGGTGTTGTAAGCCTTGACGAAGTGCATTGCTTATGTACTGCTGTTAGTTCCACTGCGCTGGTGCCTGGGTCTAATGAGAAAAAGGAATAATTGAGCAATTCCTCATCCTAAATCCTGCATGGTTGATTACTTTTTGGGCATCAATTGAGGTAGAATCGCTTAACTTATAGCGCATTTGGTCAATTTTTTGCCCGTACTACATGCAAAGTTTATTTGTATCGCAGAGAATTTCAAAAACATTAAAACAAAGGTCACAAAGAAAATGCTTGAAACAATAATTTGTTTAATTTGGGAATCTAATCCACAACATACAGTTCAGTGTAAACCGCTGAACCTATTTCGCTACGTCATCAGTGACCGTTTTGAAGTTAGCATAAATCCAATACGATCCAATCAAACCGTAGGTGTAACCTCCGATAACTTTAGTGTAACGAAAAGACGACAAAGGCACACACGCCATTTTAAGCACCGACGACCAACGTTTGCATCATTTAAACACCACCCTCACGAGCAAAGTAAATTCACAGCAATCGAGCCACACATTCCTTTGATATCGAGTCTGAAATAGCGATGGAATAAGGTTTACATCTGAAACACATTGCTCTACAAAACAGACAGAAACTAATACTTTTCTACTGAAACAGACTTTTAACAGTATGTTATACTACAATCTGGTCTAATTATCCTCCGGCCTTTAAAATGGATGTTGCCGATGCACGATTTACGTACGTTAGAAGTCTGTTATCTTCGCCGTCAATTTTAAAGCAGCTAGTATGCTTCAAACTTTACGTAAGCATGTCCACACCTCACACATCACAGCCAGTTGATGACACATTTGATGGATGCCTCAACACGCTCAGGGAGGCACTGAGCATACATATTATATAAACAGTTTATTGATAGGTCTAATCCTCCTCTTCATCGGCCACGGCGCCGCCGCCCTGTCCCTTGCGCAGATTCTTCCTCTTGACGCGGCCGGGCCTGCCGCCGCCGAAGGGTGACTTCAGCGAGAAGTCGATGTGCTTGCCGCTGTCCAGGCGGACGATGAACGAGGGAATGTTCACCACCTGCTTGCGGACGCGGATGTGTCTCTGCCTGATCAGAATACGGGCATGATGGATGGACTTAGCAAGACCAGCCTTGAACACCTGTGTCTGGAGACGACGCTCCAAGAAGTCCTCAATCTTAAGACCGAGCACATAATCAAGCTTCATTATATGCATACATACATAGTCTCACGCCTATATCCCCGAAGAGGTTGGTAGAGGCATATTGCTACACCCACTTTTCGCCAGATTTATTTTAGTCCCACGTAATAGGGGGCGAGCCTATTGCACTGAGCAGATTTATGTAAATGTCGATTATCCGTTCATACATCGTGTTTAGTAGCTGATGTGCTGTGTGCTGTTGTATTATTGTGTTTGAGGTCAGTACATGATGAATAGTCGTGTCAGGCTTATGAGGGGTTGTTTCTTTGAATGTACCTATGTAACGTCTTGGGAAACTAATCATTACAAATCTGCTTTTGTACTGTAGATAACTGGATAGAACATACTTTATTGTACATCAGGAATACAGGATTACAATTTTTTTTTATAATGCTAGTGGTACACGGGCGGTCTTATCGCTAAATTCTATTTCTTCTAGGCAACCAATAATGTAATAAAACTCATACTAAAGGAAAGGGTAGGTTATGGTGTACCTTATGGAATAGTGAAGGTAAAGTTTCGAAGTTCAAATCTGTAAGGAGGCAGTGACCTTTCTAAAATGCTCTTACTTTCCAGCACTTTGTGGTATTTTATATATATATCTATAGGTAGATGAATTTAAGTGCTGTAAGGACTAAAAAAGCTTCATATAATATAGTTATTTGAGGATTAAGTATAGGTAAAATAAACTTATATGATGTTTACAACACGTGAAGGCCAAAATAGATTTTAGTTCATCATGTTAGCCTAGAGACATCCGTTGCTGGACTTACAAACAGACAGACCATAAGCCATAATGCTTATTTTCTATCATGAGCTAGTTACCGCTTACCGTCAGTAACCACTTGCCCTCTCAACTTTTTTAAGTGCTGACTCAGCATCGACAAATTTCAAGTGCGCGCCGCCACTTGAAGATGGGCGCGTTCAATAAATTAGTTTTTGTTCGATTGTCAGCCGTGTGGTTGACGGCATAGAATACAAGTGTCACCACCCCCTATCTTCCCGTGGGTGTCGTAAGAGGCGACTAAGGGATAACACGATGCAAATACCATCTTTGCGCAGAGACGGAAAACTCGACATCAAACCCTATACGACTGCCTCGTTGGTCTCGCGGCATAAATGTGCGCGTGGGATCGGGAGGTCCCGGGTTCGATTCCTGGGTCGGGCAGTGTTATTGGGTTTTTCTGTCACGGAATTCTCAGTAGTAGCACGGAGTCTGGAAATGTGCCCGGTACGGTAATAGGCTCGCCCCTTATTACGTGGGACTAAAGTATATCTGGCGAAAAGTGGGTGTAGAAATACACCTCTGCCTACCCCTTCAGGGATAAAAGGCGTGACGTTATTTTTGTATGTTAATAACGTGAGAGGAGTGGTGTTTATTTTTCTGCAACCTAATGAATGACTCATTCTAATGGTACGATACAAATTACGTTTGAATGAAATGTTTACTTTAGGCGAGCGGCCGTAACGTAAACAATGTCGTCTTTAACGACTTACTCGACACTTTTGTTTATCATAATAAAAGTATTAGCTGAAACTTGTTACCTTTTATTTTTTTAATATACCTAGTGATATTAACTATGTAACAAAATAGTTATACCAATACTTGCTTAGAACATTATTTAGATGTAAGCATTTGAAAAAAAAAAATTCGCTGACTTTGCATTCCACGCGCGGGGCGTAGTTATGGATTAAAACATCATTGTAAATAAATTATGTAATTATATATGATACTTTTATGTTTTTATTGTAATTTAACTGATTAATTTTGAAGTAACATCAAAAAATTAAATGAATATTGTGTATTACTTTAATTCTAGACAAAAAAATTAAAAAGTTTAAATACATATCGATGCCTTACGGCCAAAAGAGGCTAACCGCCACTTAGCAAACTTTACAGGAGAGTAGAAAAAAAATCATAGAAAACTTTCTGTACGTTCCAAAAGTTTCAAAATTTAATCATATAGTTTTTGATTAGGTCTCTACGAAATGACATTGTTAATTAAAACAAATGACACTCCTAACACAATTTACTGTCGCTTACCCTCAAATGGTCCTAATTATACTAACAGGAAAAAACGTCGTAAATGAAAACAACCCAATTAATGAGTTCCAACCCAAATGATTTAACTGCACCATTTATTTTATTTCTGTTGAAGAAAAAGAGCATACCTGTGCTTTTTCTGTTCATCAAGTGGAGCCAATATGACATAACCAGCTATTGGATAATGGCAGAAGAACAAGAAAATTGTTATAAGTTAATTATCTATAAAAAATACTATAAGCTCTTTTATGCAACCCGAAAGCACATTGTGATTAATTCTTATAAAATTATACATACATACTTACATACATACATTAGACTTTTATAAGTTTTTAAACAGGCTAACCGACTAAGGTATGAATAAATAAAAAAAGAGAAATTGTGCTCAATCAGTCTTTATTTTAGAAAATTAAACAAAACAATTGTTACTCATTGTAAGTTAGTCTTGCATTATACATTCATGCTGACATTCTAGGTATGACAAAAAAATATAAACTTAAAATTTCGTACTTAAGGACCACTTTTAGGTATGATGGTAGGCGTTTGGTCCTCGTCGTCCGCATGTCCGTGTCTACAGTTGCCGTAAATCGCCTCGCAACGTCCGTTGCCGGGGTGTCCTCTACAGCAAAGAAACTATCCAAAACAACCGTGTCCGATGAAGACATGCGTCAGGCGGAAGGTGAGGACACCGTGGCGGCCTTCACCCACTCCAAAAAGAGGGTTCTTACTATCGCTTTTGCCGTGTGTCCATTCATTCGCACTCACCCATCCATTCACTCAATCGATAAAACAATGATGATGACACATGTTAAATCAGTCACGGTGACAAATCTTGAGGCAGAATAACAATTTGCAAAAGAGGGACCTACTAACGCATATATATGTGCAAAACAAACGTGCAGTTTTTATTCTCTCACTCTCATAGTCCCATAGGCAATTCGACACAACAGAGTCATATCAGTCGCAGGATTAACTCTTGACTGTTACTGAGAATTCTTCAAAAAATCCAATAATTCCTTGCTGGCCCAACCTGGGATTCGAACCCTTGATTATGATCCTAAGCCAGGCCAGCCAACATAAACTTTGTAGGTACTTATTTAACCATTCAGTATGGCAGCGATAGCCGAGTGGATATACCTACCAACAGACTGCCATGCAGAGGGTATCGGGTTCGAATCCACGGCGCGCACCAATGACTTTTCGGAGTTATGTGCGTGTATTGAATTGTTAATTATCGCTTGTCCCGTGCCTCGGAGAGCACGTTAAGCCGTCGGTCCCGGTTGTCATGAAGATCTTTGACAGTCGTTACAGGGCGTCAGTACCTTCTTATTAAACTGACACTAGTCTAAACCATGGAATATCGCTATCCCTTCGGGTTGCGGAGGTCAGAGAGGCAGTCGCTCCGTGGAAAAGCTAATATTCAGCCAAATCCGGTTAGACTAGTAAGCAGACCCCAGATTGAAACTGGGATAACGCTAAGAGAAAGAAGTATTGTCTGAACAAGATAGCAAAAGAATGACTTCTTACCTATAAAACTTAAAATAGCTATTTTTGTAATTTTTTATTTATTGACCAAAATTTTCAATTTACAATAGTCTCACTTATACCATTCGTTTAAACCACTAGAGATTTTTTGCGAATGTGAGTTCATATTTATCATGACTACAATATTTACAACGAAATGAGTACCTTATCTATGTTGTTGACGAAATACCTTTTTAACATGTTTTTATACGGCTGTTTTGTTACATATTTATTAGCTATAACTTCTGGTAAACTATTTAATATGTTTGGAAGTATGTATCGACATATTTTAGTTTCATACAGATTATTAGATTTTGGTAAAACATATTTCTTTGCGTTTGGCAACTGTCTTAGAGTACTGTGGTGGTTGTACTTACTAAGTAGGTCTGTGTTTACAAGTTCTTTCATAACGGCCATTTGGATTTTACATTGCACTGGTAACACGTTACAGTATTTGACTAGCTCGTTATAATTATTTTTTAATTAGAATACACAATTATAGATGACTATAAAAGTCTATTAAAATAATCTTACCGTTTTATTTCCTTTGAAAAACTTCGCGCCAAACGGACTCGCAAGCACGGAGGTGCTTATGCCCGCGGTGAATGTTCGCTGTGCAACGCTAACGACATTTTGTTCGAACGAAAGAGTGAGATAACCGACGCTGTTTGTCATTCTTCTGTAAGCTAACCGCCAAACCTTTGATTTACCTTGTTATCTAACCACCATACCAGATATTTATTTGGGAGGGAAAAAAAAGGGTAAGCGACAATGCAAGGCGACATTCGTTTGGATGAATTATCCTAAGCGCCTTCGATGATTGATTTGGTGACTAGGGAAAATAAAAATAAACGCCAAATAAAGCCACGGAAATGAGACCTAAATGTAATAAATGACATATATTTTATCCAAAGGAACTGCCCTACTATCATAACCGAAAGTTTGGTACACAAAGATTCAAGTAAAATTTGACTAATGTATTTTTTACAAAAAAGTATTTACAGCCCAAACTACTTAACGTTCAAGTAAAGAAAAACTTATCCAAAGCCAAAAATGCTTATCTCACAGTTTTGAAATATTATTTTTATCTAACCACCATAATACAAAATACACCAAAAATAACTGTCGTTTATGACGAAAAACTTAGTGTTAGAACCTCAATTCCTTTACCGCCTAAGCGACAAAACGTTTGTCCTAGAGCCACGAAACTTAGACCATTAGACGCAGAAAAAAAAGCCGATTCTAACCATATATATAAGTCAATTTCGCAAAAAATGTCGCTTACCCCCTTTTGGCCGGAAGGCATCGATATGTATGTATATAAGGTTACATTTATGCGTTGTATTATTTTTTTATTATGAGTATATAAATAAACCTTTGATAAAACATATAATACTCATATTATTTATGAGATATTAGTTATCGAAAATTTTGGCGGGAACTTAAGTTTTTTTTGGCGGGAAAAAGTAAACAACTGTGCAGATTCCAATAATAATAATTCTTATCAGAATTGGTTTTTATACTTGGAAATATAGTTGGAAAGAAAGTTAGGTTTGAATCTGATATCTTAATATATAAAATCCTTGCGTTACTGACTGACTGACAGACACGCTACAGCCGAAACTATTGGGCGCAGGAAGCTGAAATTTGGCATGTATGTTCCTTGGGGATCGTAGGGGTGCACTAAGAAGGGATTTCCCGAAATTCCCACGGGATCGGCCAAAACGGGTTAATTTAAAAAAATGCAGGCGTAGCTGCTGGCGTCCTCTAGTATAACATAAAAAGGTATTTTAAAAATTAAATATGAAAATTGGCGCCAATAAAAAAAATTATTTGTTTTATTTTTTTATGTTTAATATTAAAATGTTTCTTTTCATTATATTTATTACGACCGGTTGGCGCAGCGGGAGTGTAAGCGACTGCTACGCCGAAGGTCGCGGGTTCGATTCCCGCTCAAGTCAAACATTTGTGTGCATGAACATGGATGTTTGTCTTGGTCTGGGTGTTTCTATATATAATATGTATGTATTTACAACAAAAAAAGTATAAGTATATGTATGTTTATCCATTATCTAGTACTCATAACACAAGCTCTGCTTAGCTTGGGACTAGATGGTGATGTGTGTATGTGGTAGAATATTATTATTATTATTATTTCCTCTAAAAGTAAATTAAAATACCTTTATAACTTTGTATAATACTTATATACCTCCCATAATAAAAAACGACGAGAAAAAGGAATATGTCAGAAATATAAAATCGCGCTCAAAAATGGCGGGAAAAAAATTCTAATTTTCAATTTATACTGCCCTTGCGTGGGCTTTAACCATATTATATGGTTGTGACGTCGTGCCTCGGCGCTTGCGAGCCCCATTACGATGACGCACTGCAGTGGGGAGCCTCACCCGCTTGCCGACCATATATATACCAGCGACACACGTGGTTGGGCCCTTTCTTCTGCTGGGAGACACGTCAAAGCTGAGTATTCATCCGTGGACCTGTGGAGTGTCAACCTACGACCTACGCCCTGGATACTTGTCTAGTCGGTTAACCTCAAGTGTCAGTTCTTTTATGTAATCAAAACCATTGTGAATCTGGAATATAACGCGAGTTTAATCTTTCCTGGTGATATTTTTTATTTATTTCCCGTAAGACAACCTAATCATCTCTTTTTAATTGCTCGGCGAGTGATCGATCCCGGCTATCCCGTGAAAATCAATCACTCGTGCGACATTGGCGCCCAACGTGGGCCACGAGGCCACGAGTGATTGTGCCACGAGAGGGACACGAGTGATTGATTTTCACGGGATAGCCGGGATCGATCACTCGCCGAGCAATTAAAAAGAGATGATTAGGTTGTCTTACGGGAAATAAATAAAAAATATCACCAGGAAAGATTAAACTCGCGTTATATTCCAGATTCACAATGGTTTTGATTACATAAAAGAACTGACACTTGAGGTTAACCGACTAGACAAGTATCCAGGGCGTAGGTCGTAGGTTGACACTCCACAGGTCCACGGATGAATACTCAGCTTTGACGTGTCTCCCAGCAGAAGAAAAGGCTGTAACGTAAAAAGGACCTTTCGGGTGTGTGCTGTTACGATATCCCTACTAGGGTGTGTCTAAATGAGAAGCGTGGTTAAATGTAACAATAAAAATTGATTTAATTGCCAATAAATTTTAGACATCATTTAGCAAGCGTTACTTTAATGAAAAAAAATACTATTTATGTGATATTAAGAAAAATTTACACAGGGTCGCGTAGTTCGGCGAGGGGTTGGGGTTTTTGTGGAGAATCCTGCTGCCGATGGTCCAGGAGTCGCAGTTGATGTACTTAGCTTGGAGCTGTAGCCGCCGCAAAGGGACAAATTCCTGCAAAATGTGCATCGCATGTCTCTCAATAAACAAAGAATATTAATAAAGCATCTTGACGACATGCTCTCAGAGGATGTTGTTGAACGATCCGAAAGCCCGTGGTCAAATCCGGTCATTTTGACACCAAAGAAGAATGGTGAACTGCGTTTCTGTTTGGACAGTCGAAAATTAAATTCCGTTACAAAAAAAGATGCTTATAGCTTGCCTTATATTTCGGAAATTTTAGATAATCTGAGAGATGCTAAATACTTGTCTAGTTTAGACCTGTCTAAATCTTTTTGGCAAACATTAATTAAAGAAGAGGACCGTTGCAAAACAGCCTTTTATATTCCCACGCGTGGCACATTTCAATTCAAAAGAATGTCTTTCGGTCTTACGAATGCGCCAGCTACTCAACAACGATTAGTTGATATTTTATTTTATGGCCCAGAATTTGAAAATAAGGTTTTCTGTTTTATCGATGACATAATCTGTATCACGTCCAGCCTTAGCGAGCATATTACTCTTTTATTACGCATTCTTGATAAACTAAAAAGCGCTAATTTAACAATTAATCTCGAAAAATGTCAATTTTTTAGAGATAAACTAAAATATTTAGGCTATGTTGTCGACTCTAGTGGATTGCATCCCGATCCGGATAAAGTAAATTCAATGAAAAATTATCCCACTCCTTCTAATAGAAAAGAAGTACGTCGATTTTTAGGCGCAGCCTCGTGGTACAGGCGTTTTATACCGAATTTTAGCTCTATTGCTGCACCCTTAAATAAGTTAACATCTCAAAGTAAAAACGCACCTCCATTCTGCTGGACGACAGAGGCTAATGAGGCGTTTAATAACCTAAAGAATTGTTTGATTTCCTCCTCGGTGTTGGCTTGTCCTGACTACTCGCAACCGTTTGAAATACACTCAGATGCTAGCGATTTTGGTCTTGGCGCGATCCTCTGTCAAAGGTTAAATGGTGAGGAAAGAGTCATAGCATACTATAGCAAATCACTCAGTAAGCAAGAAAAAAATTACAGTGCCACAGAGCGCGAGGCCCTGGCTGTTCTATCTGCTATAGAACACTGGCGTTGTTACGTTGAAAATGGTAAAAAGTTTATTGTTTACACTGATCACGCTGCTTTGAAATGGTTCTTGACCTTAAATAACCCTACTGGCCGGTTAGCCAGATGGGGAGTTCGCTTATCTTCCTATAATTTCGAAATACGTCATCGTCGGGGTTCCGATAACGTTTTACCCGATTTTCTGTCTCGCTCTTTACCCGTTTCTGCTATTGCTAATGATATAAATATAGATATTAATTCTAATCAGAATTTACCAGTTTCTACTAATGATCCTTGGTATTTAAATATCTATAAAGGCTGTTTAAGTTCTCCGACTTCCTTTGTTAACTATCAAGTAATAAACAATAAATTGTATTGTTTTAAAAAAACATTAAACCCTCTCACTAGAGAATTTCAATGGAAAGAGGTTATTCCGTCTGACCAAAGAATTGACATTCTAAAGGGAGAATCATTCTTCGCCCACTGCTGGACATCTGGGTATCTTTAAGACATACAAACGTCTTGCACTTAATTACTTTTGGCCTGGTATGTACTCCGATGTTGTCAAGTTCGTCAGTTCATGTGAACCTTGTATCACCCATAAACACCAAAACCACCCAAATTTAGGTCTAATGGGAAAACCCAAATCATGTCAAAAGCCCTTTTCTTCTGCTGGGAGACACGTCAAAGCTGAGTATTCATCCGTGGACCTGTGGAGTGTCAACCTACGACCTACGCCCTGGATACTTGTCTAGTCGGTTAACCTCAAGTGTCAGTTCTTTTATGTAATCAAAACCATTGTGAATCTGGAATATAACGCGAGTTTAATCTTTCCCTGGTGATATTTTTTTATTTATTTCCCGTAAGACAACCTAATCATCTCTTTTTAATTGCTCGGGCGAGTGATCGATCCCGGCTATCCCGTGAAAATCAATCACTCGTGCGACATTGGCCTACGACCCGACATCACTCGTGCGACACTACTGGGTACACGGTACTGGGGAGGCCAATGTCGCACGAGTGATTGATTTTCACGGGATAGCCGGGATCGATCACTCGCCGAGCAATTAAAAAGAGATGATTAGGGTTGTCTTACGGGAAATAAATAAAAAAATATCACCAGGAAAGATTAAACTCGCGTTATATTCCAGATTCACAATGGTTTTGATTACATAAAAGAACTGACACTTGAGGTTAACCGACTAGACAAGTATCCAGGGCGTAGGTCGTAGGTTGACACTCACAGGTCCACGGATGAATACTCAGCTTTGACGTGTCTCCCAGCAGAAGAAAAGGGCTTTTGACATGATTTGGGTTTTCCCATTAGACCCTAAATTTGGGTGGTTTTGGTGTTTATGGGTGATACAAGGTTCACATGAACTGACGAACTTGACAACATCGGAGTACATACCAGGCCAAAAGTAATTAAGTGCAAGACGTTTGTATGTCTTAAAGATACCCAGATGTCCAGCAGTGGGCGAAGAATGATTCCTCCCTTAGAATGTCAATTCTTTGGTCAGACGGAATAACCTCTTTCCATTGAAATTCTCTAGTGAGAGGGTTTAATGTTTTTTTAAAACAATACAATTTATTGTTTATTACTTGATAGTTAACAAAGGAAGTCGGAGAACTTAAACAGCCTTTATAGATATTTAAATACCAAGGATCATTAGTAGAAACTGGTAAATTCTGATTAGAATTAATATCTATATTTATATCATTAGCAATAGCAGAAACGGGTAAAGAGC